>CAMTDV010000025.1:62066496-63512961 GCA_947069175.1 Scalesia atractyloides
ACATAATGTTCACCTTCGTGCAAAGCTAACAGGTTACCTTCGTACGAAGTGAGATGTTTATCTTTGTACGAAGTGACTTTTTACCTTCGTACGAAGGTGATCTATATACATACAAACATAAATCTAACATGTAGATCATATTACACACTCGATATGTTTCGATGACGTAAGCAAAAGACATATGTATCAACAGTCTCCCCCTTGGATGTTGCCGCAGTCTTTGACCATCTTCAAATTTCTTTAATACTGAAAAATCTTTAACATTCTTGTTCAGCATATATTATCAACAATCTCCTCTACACTTTGATGTTGTAATATAAACATTGAATATCAGCATGCTCCCCCTTTCCTTGAGCTTTCCTTTATCAATATTTAACGTTTTTGTCCTGCTCCCCCATTCTGTTAACTTCCTATTTATTCACTTAATCATTCAAATAAACATTGCAGATTCAAACTTTGAAAGTTTTCAAATCAAACTTTTTTCAAACATTTCAAATTTTAAAAACTCTATCAGTATTAATAACTCTCTCAGTTAACCAAAATCCAAGTTAATGACCCTGGTTATCTGATTTATCTACCAAGTTTAAATGAATGACCTTGGTTGATCACTTTATGAAAAACTAATATTATTTGTCAATTTTAAGTTTCAAATTAATGAACTTTATATCATTTCCGACCTTTTTATTTCAACTTTTTATTCAACACCTTTAGACTTTGAAGATCAGCTTTTCATCATCGGTGGTTGAAACTAAACTGAATATAAAATCTTTTGAGATTATGAAATGAAATCTTTATGTACAAACATATTTACAGACATTTTTTGTGAGTTTGTGCTAGAGGATCATATCAGTTTTTTGAGAGATATCACTTGTACCGTTGATCTTGATTAAATCTTTAAGTTCTAAACAGATTCACTTAGATTATTAGCATACTAATCCACTTAACCCTTCTACACATTTCTCAATTGCTCCGAGATACGTGAATTAGATGTCTTAGAACCTGTCTTAATAGCGTTTCCCACCTCAGAATATACTCCCGTATCAAAATTTCTTGGATTTCATCTTACAGGTGATATATCTAATAAATATCTGTATCTGGGTTGTGCGAAACCTTAAGAGCTCAGGTTAGTACCACCGAACAGACAAAGAGACGAAGGCTCGATTTAAAGTGGTGTTCCAAATTTGGAATCTGTTTTACGGAAATTGTTAGATCTTTCGATACTTTTAATCTGGTGCAATTTTTGGGTTTAAAAAGCAAAGAGTTAAATGCCATTTTAGTCCCTGTGGTTTGGGCCATTTTGCTAGGTGTTTAGTCCAAAAGGTTTCACTTTGCCTTGTAGGTCCATAGGTTAACTTCTGCCATTTTTGTGTAAACTAGGGTCAATTCATCCATTTTTTGCCTTGTCAACTAAAAAGGGCAATTCGATCATTCTTATATGCAATTCTGTTAACTAGAAGGGCAACTCGACCATATAAAATGATCGAATTGCCCTTCTTGTTAACATAAAAATGGATGAAGTTAACCAAGTGAACTAAAATGCAATGGTGAAACATTTTTGGACCCACTGGCGAAAAATGAAACCTTTGGACTAAACTAGCAAAATGCCCCAAACCACAGATGTAACAACTCGTAAATTTGTTGTTATTTTGTTTGTCCTATTTCTGTGTATTTCGTTTTATCTATCGTAGTACTCTGAGATTTGATTATGGAAAAGTTTATGTTAAATTAAATATATTACGTTCACAACAATATCACATCCCATTTGCTTATTAAACGCTAATTCAAACGTAATCACAAGTAACGGTGATACTTTAAATAGTCGAGTGTGTTGTTGTACAATAACCACTTGTCCCATCGCATCCGCATCGCAAACGCAGTTATTTATGTTACATTATGTTAATTATGTGTTATATGTGCTTATTGGATTATGGTTATACTCGCTATCGCTACGCTCTCACTCGCACGAATCGCTAAATTGCATTATTCTATCAATTATAACGCTTAATATAACTATCTAATACGAACCGAATCACCAAACGAACGCCTAACGCGAAATAAACGAACAAAACTTCGCCAATAGGCCAAGTTCGGCCGAACTTGGTAACACCAAGTTCGCCCGAACTCTATGACTCAGAAGTTTGCTCGAACTTAACTCTTTCAAGCAGAACTGGCCAACTTCGCCCGAACTTGTGCCAAGATCGCTTGAAAAGGGTAAAGTTCGGCCGAACTTGATCCAAATCAGCCCATTTCTTCACCTCACCGATAAATACTTAGCTCCTCTCCCATTTGAACTTGCTGAAAGTTCGCCCGAAACCTCCCAAAACCAAAAACCTTTGATCTCCAAGTAAGAATCAACCCGTTTTCAAGCAACAACAATGTTTTACAATGATTTTGCACAAGGTCTTACCTTCGAGTTCATCAAAACTCTTCTGTTTACGAAAATCTTCATCTTTTTATGCAAAACTTCTGTTTTCCACTTAGATCTAAGTAAAACCTTTTTAAACATCGATTCTCACACAAAGTCGGACTAAATGATGTATGTTTCGTTCACTTTGAAGTGGAACGAGGCGTTTTCAAGCAAGATCTCAGATCCGGAAGCACTAGGACGAAATCGTCACTTTGCACAAACTGGACTAACCCTACGAACAATCAAGTTCCCCGGATTAGTCCGAGTTTCTGTAAAATGGCTAAAACTCCCTCCAAAAAGACCTCTCCAGCCGAGGTTTTGCTCAGTAGCTTAAGGTTGGAGGGATGGACACTCGATTTCCTCAGCAAACGTCGTGAAAATGCACGATTTGGATACCAAAACAGTCAAGTTCGCTCGGAAAACATTAAGTTCGCTCAAACTTGATCACTATTGGTACCAAGTTCACCCGAACTTGTCAACTTTGACAAGAAATACATAAGTTCGCCCGAACTTGTACCCAAGGAAGTACAAAGTTCGCCCGAACTTTCTACTGTTCCTTCAACTGTTAACCGTTTAAGCATTTCGGAAGACTGATGCACTTTTGTTCGCTTACAAGCTGATCCGACGCTCTCCTCAACTTACCTCAGATCCCGTATCTCTCTCTAATCGCACCAACTATGAGTATATTTGAATCCTTTTACGCTTAAATGCACTTTTGGGTGTCACATATGTTCGTATATCAAATCACATCACACAAACTCAAACACTTATTCGCAATCCCACTGATACATGACTATACGTGAAATCTGCTGAAGTCGCCACCCTTAACATGATAGCTTTCTAGAGGTTGACCCGCCACCCGGAGGCACGGGATTGTTAAGGCTCGCATTTTTATTTCTCGTTAGGACGTTGACACTTGTTCGCGTGCCTCTCACTCGCGGTTTGTTGGTTTACTTGAATCTAAGTAGATACGTAGTTCACATCTCTTACGTATGTCATGCGGTGTATGCTAAAACGCTTTTATATCTATTATGTACGTAAACCTGTATGCTCACCCTTACTTAATTGTATTCACGTTTTTTTAACATATGTGGCAGGTAAATGACATTTGCTGAATTGGATTAGGGATATCTCTAGAAACTCATGCAACAAAATCTAGGGGAGATCGATTTAGACATGTGTGAGGGATTATCTGATGTTTGTAATGACTTATTTGAGGATTTTATGTTTAATAGTATGTGATATTGAACGTTTAAATATTATCGCTTAAATTAGTTGTTATGGAATCTCTCGAGCAATCTGATTCGCCTAGTGCCGCGCCCTGATGTTTCCGCCATTGGTTGGGGTGTGACAGATTGGTATCAGAGCCATAACTATAGGAAAATTAGGTAGAACTGCCATGTTTGAACTAGTCTGTAGTTAGGATACCAAGTCAGACCGTTACGCATCGAATAAACGCTCGAAACGAACACGAACTGACAAGTTCGCCCAAAGTTGGAGCAAGTTCGCTCGAAATTGATCAAGTTCACCCGAACTTGGTCAAACGAACTTGATCAAATTCGCCCAAACTTGACCAAGTTCGCCTGAAGTTGCCAGTCCCCTCTCCACAGCTAAACAAGTTCGCTCGAGGAGTCAAGTTCGCCCGAAGTTGAACAACTTCGCCCGAACTTGATCCTAAACCCTCGAAATGGACTTTTAAACTACGCTTTTCCTAAAGCTACTACAATACACGTGAAGAACGCTCGTATCATACAAAACGAGTGATCAAGTCGAGATTAGGTGTGAAGACCAAGAACTCTCGATAAGATTATTCACTCCGCGCATCCTCTATCGCACGAGATACTTTTGATTGAGTTAGGAGTGATATCCAAACCTCGACGAAAATCTCCATTTCTATCTAGTGGAACTCCCGATTAGATCGGTGAGCATAACCACAACTAGGAATGAAGTTGTTAAGTTAGGGGTGAAATCCGCATCTTAATAACTAGTTCCACTCCTCGATTTTCAATCTCACCAAAGTCTCGATTATTTCGATGACTCGGAACACGACGTAACTGGAAGGATAAATGTTGTTAACCGTTGTACGATGAGAGCATTTATCTATTAGGCCAAATTATGTGTCCGAACTCAGAGGATTTTCGAACCACTTTGGGTAGTCGCTGTCTCAAAACCCAGGACGCTCCAAAATTGATTTCAGCCTATGATCGCCGATTTTACGCATCATCGAGTTTATTATTTATCGTTTATTACATTTGTGAATTTTATGTTTATTCGATTTCTCGCTTTATCGATTTCTCGATTTATCGCTTTTATGCTCCATCGAATATATGCACAACTCGCACAACTCCCGTAATCTAAAACGTTAATTAATCACCAACCAAACTAATTGCGCAACTCGCCTACGCTCGTGAGTTCATTCGTGCCTCATACGCAGTATTACTCGCTTATTACGCTATATCTAGCATCTCGAACGCGCTACGCTTTACTTATAAGAAGGTGAAAACGTGCAAAGTATATGTTTACGTGTATTACGTGACTATGTGCTTATGTGGTTATGTGCTTATGTGCTTAGGTGTTTACTTGCCTACGTGTTTAAGTGATTCTGTGCCTTGCTTGAATAATAATAATAGTAAACTTTTAAATATAAACCTACTATAATCGAATCTCATCCAATCAAATCCTTCATGTAGATGTCTTCCATGGGATCTCACACTAGGAGGAACATCCAGCGCAACAACGCTGACAAGCGTATCGCTTCACTCGTGGCCAAGCAGATGGCTAAAGTCATTCCCCAGATTGTCAGCGAGATTCATGCCGTCAGCAGCAATTCATTCGTCGGTTCTAAAACTGACACGCCCGTTCAGCTTTAAACAATTCAAGGCGTGCAGAACCCCTTACTTTCTCTGGCACGGAAGGACCAAGTGCTATGTACCATTGGTTCGATTCCATCAAGGTCACGTTCCGCCAAAGCGGATGTCTTGAAGCTCTGCGCACCATCAACGCTACCGGCGTGTTCCAATCAAGGGCACTTGATTGGTGGACCGTGGAGCGAAACAAGCGCGGAACGATGAAGCTTACGGGCTCACTTGGGAGGAACTCAAGGAAATCATGGTGAAAGAATTCTGTCCTCCCCATGAAGTTCAGAAACTGGGAGAATGAATTTTGGGATATTAAGCAAGACGGTCCTGACAACGCAGGTCTCACCGCCCGTTTTAAGCAGCTAAGTATCATCTGCCCCAGTCAGGTGGACACAACTGAGAAAGCAATCAAGAAATACCTCCGAGCTCTACCAGATTGCGTAGCTGATTTTGTTCAAGCAGCGCGACCTACCACCATTGAGGAAACTTATCAGCTTGCCGTAGAAATCAATGACAAGTGTGTTCAGGCTGGTTACTTCAAGAACATCAAAGTCGCGGACCAAGCTATCACTGAGCCAAGTGCCACCACCGAGCCACCTCGTGAATCAAAGTCCAGTCGCCGAGGTCGCAAGAGAGAACACCCAAGCAAGAACAGTGCAACTGTTGCACCGTTGAACTCTCAGTCGTTTCAAGCTGCTACACCAAACGCACCTCCTGCAAAGCGTGCGTACACTGGTCCTCACCCGTTGTGTTCGAAGTGTACCTATCATCACCCAGTTGGAGCCAACCGCCGTTTCTGCACCAACTGTAACATCTACGGCCATTTTACCGTCAGCTGTCGTAGTAGTCCTCGTCAGCCAGCTCCTCAAGCACCAGTAACACTGCCAGCTCCACCTCGTGCTCCTCAGACCAATCAGCAGCAAGCACCAGTCCCAAAAGCACGTGCATACTACACTTGTGGTGATCTTAACCACCTTAGCAATGTTTGCCCAAACAAAGCCGTGAAGCAAGAGCCCCAGCAGCAGCCTCAGCCACAACCACCACAGGCTGTGCGTGGAAGAGCCTTCAATCTCAATCATCGCCAGGCTCAGAACGACAACAATGTTGTCAATGGTACGTTCCTTGCTAATGGTATTTATGCTTCATGTTTATTTGATACTGGTGCCGATAACTGTTTTGTATCGTCAGAATTCGAAAAGGTTTTAAAATGTAAACACGCTAAACTCCCAAAGACTTTCCTGAAGTCACCACCGGAAGAACTGTTACTGTTAACTCCGTCCTACATGGTTGTACCCTCGATCTCAACAACCACATCTTCTCGATCAATCTCATACCTATGCAACTAGGTAGCTTCGATTTCATAGTAGGCATGGATTTTCTTCGTGAAAATCATGACGAAGTTGTTTGCTTCGATAAAATGATTCGCTTTCCTCTTCCTAACGGTGATAAACTCCATGTTTACGGTGAAACGCCCTCAAAGAAGTTGATGCTTATGTCATGTACCCAAGCGAGCAAGTTCTTGCGAAAGCAATGCGTTACTTTTCTAGCCCACATCGTGAACCCGAAGAAAGAAAAGAAAACCTTGAAAGACGTCCCCGTTGTATGTGAATTTCCTAAAGTCTTTTCCGATGATTTACCCAGCTTACCCCCTACTCGTGATGTTGAATTCCGTATCGATTTAATTCTCGGTGCTACTCATGTTGCTAAAGCTCCTTATCGCCTCGCACCATCCGAAATGCGCGAGCTATCTGGCCAACTTCAAGAGCTCCTTGATAAAGGTTTCATACGCCCGAGCACTTCGTCATGGGGCGCACCTGTTCTTTTTGTGAAAAAGAAAGATGGGACGTTCCGAATGTTCATCGATTATCGTGAACTTAACAAACTCACGATAAAGAACCGCTACCCTCTTCCTCGAATTGACGATTTGTTTGATCAGCTTCAAGGTGCTACTTGTTTTTCAAAAATCAATCTACGTTCCGATTATCATCAGTTACGAGTGTTGGAAGAAGATATTCTGAAAACTGATTTTCGTACTCGTTATGACCATTTCGAATTCGTGGTCATGCCTTTTGGTCTCACAAATGCACCCGCGGTCTTCATGGATTTGATGAACCGTGTGTGTAAAGCCTTCTTGGATCGTTTCATCATTGTGTTTATCGACGACATTCTTATTTACTCGAAGTCGAGAGCCGAACATGCCATCTTCGTTTAGTTCTCGAGCTTCTTCAAGGAAATCGCCTTTATGCTAAATTCTCTAAATGTGAATTCTGGCTCGAAGAAGTCCAATATCTCGGCCATATCGTTAACAGGCAAGGAATTCACGTCGACCCTGCAAAGATAGAAGCTGTAAAGAGTTGGATTACGCCGAAGAATGCATCTGAAATCCGTTCTTTTCTTGGATTGGCGGGTTACTACCGTCGATTCATCGCCGACTTTTCTAAAATCACTGTTCCTCTTACTGCTTTAACTCATAAGGATAAGCCTTTCGTTTGGGATTCCTAACAAGAGGAAGCCTTTCAAACTCTCAAGCGTATGCTATGCGACGCCCCTATACTCGCTCTACCCGACGGAAACGACGACTTCGTTGTTTATTGCGATGCCTCTAATCTTGGTCTTGGTTGTGTTCTCATGCAACGAGACAAAGTTATCGCGTATGCATCTCGACAACTCAAGATCCACGAAAATAACTACACAACCCACGATATCGAACTCGGTGCAATTGTTTTTGCATTAAAGATATGGCGACACTACCTTTACGGTACCAAGTGTACGGTCTTCACCGACCATAAGAGCTTACAGCATATCTTTAATCAAAAGGAACTGAACATGCGCCAACGCAGATGGGTTGAACTTCTCCACGACTATGATTGTGAGATACGTTACCATCCTGGCAAAGAAAACGTCGTAGCCGATGCTCTTAGTCAACGAAGCTACGTGTATAGTGTTCGTGACTCTCAAGCTTGGAATAATCTTGAAATTCTGATTCGCTCCGCCCAGTTTGCTTGTTTTAATGAAAATACCCTGTAAGAAGAAATGAAATGTAGTGCCGAAACCCGACTCGTTGTTAAACCTAATGGTATTTATTATTACCTCGATCGTATTTGGATTCCTAGCCGTGATAATCTTCGTGAGTTGCTAATGACCGAAGCTCATAAATCTCGGTATTCCATTCACCCCGGAGCTGACAAAATGTACCAGGACCTTCGTCCTAAGTATTGGTGGCCGGGCATGAAAAAGGATATCGCCGTATACGTCTCAAAGTGCTTAACTTGCTCCAAAGTTAAAGCCGAGCATCAAAGGCTCTCTGGTTTGCTCGAACAACCCGAAATCCCGATGTGGAAGTGGGAGAGCATAGCCATGGACTTCGTTACAAAACTCCCTCGCACCTCCTCTGGTCACGATAGCATTTGGGTTATCGTTGATCGCCTTACTAAATCCGCTCACTTTATTGCCATACGAGAAGACTTTAAGGTAGAACGATTAGCACGAATCTATACCGACGAAGTCATTTGTCGACACGGGATGCCTCGTGACATAATATCTGACCGCGATGGTCGCTTTACCTCACGTCTCTGGGAGACTTTTCAATCCGCTCTCTGTACTATGCTTAATTTCAGTACCGCTTTTCATCCTCGAACCGAAGGTCAGACTGAGCGCACGATCCGCACCCTCGAAGACATGCTTTGTGCGTGCATCATAGATTTCGGTGGTAATTGGGATACGCACTTAACTTTAATAGAATTCTCATACAATAATAGTTATCATACTAGTATTCAAATGGTTCCTTTTGAGGCATTGTATGGAAGAAAATGTCGATCGCCTATTGCCTGGCACGAGATCGGAGAAGCACAAATCACCGGTCCCGAGCTAATTCAAGAAACGACAAACAAGATCCTCCAAATCAGAGACAATATCCTGAAAGCTCGGAGTCGCCAAAAGAGTTATGCCGATAAACGCCGCAAGCCCCTACAGTTCAAAATTGGAGATCACGTTCTCTTAAAGGTTGCACCTTGGAAAGGAGTGATCCGCTTCGGAAAGAAAGGGAAACTAGCGCTACGATACGTGGGTCCTTTAAGATTCTGGAAAGAATTGGTAAAGTGGCCTATCGACTCGAACTACCGGCAGAACTTAACAACGTACACCCGACTTTCCACGTCTCGAACCTCAAGAAATGCCTAGCTGAAGAGAATCTCCACGTACCTCTCGAGGATTTGCAAATCAACGAGACTCTTCACTTCGTGGAAAATCCAGTAGAGATCATGGACGAGAGACCAAGAAACTTAGACGCTCTCGCATTCCTATTGTGAAAGTCCGATGGGAAGGCAAACGCGGTACCGAGTTCACTTGGGAATTGGAAAGTGATATGAAAGCTAAATATCCACATCTCTTTTGTTACGACAACTACTTAAATTTTGGGACAAAATTTCCTAAAGTAGGGGAGACTGTAACAACTCGTAAATTCGTTGTTATTTTGTTTTATCTTATTTCTGTGTATTTCGTTTGTATCTATTGTAGTACTCCGAGATTTGATTATGGAAAAGTTTATGTTAAATTAAATATATTATGTTCACAACAATATCACATCCCATTTGCTTATTAAACGCTAATTAAAACGTAATCACAAGTAACGGTAATACTTTAAATAGCCGAGTGTGTTGTTGTACAATAACCACTTGTGCCATCGCATCACAAAACACAGTTATTATGTTACATTATGTTAATTATGTGTTATGTGTGATTATTGGATTATGGTTATACTCACTATCGCTCGCTCTCACTCGTATGAATTTGCTAAGATCGATTATTCTATCAATTATAATGCTTAATATAACTATCTAATACGAACCGAATCACCAAACGAACGCCTAACGCAAAATAAACGAACAAAACTTGCCAATAGGCCAAGTTCGGCCGAACTTGGTAACACCAAGTTCGCCCGAACTAGCTCAGGCCATCAGAACAACAAAATACACATAAGTTCACTCGAGCTTAACTCTTTCAAGCAGAACTGGGCAAGTTCACCCGAACTTGTGCCAAGTTCGCTTGAAAAGGGTAAAGTTCGGCCGAACTTGATCCAAATCAGCCCATTCTTCACCTCACCTATAAATACTCAGCTCCTCTCCTCATTTGAACTTGCTGCAAGTTCGCCCAAAACCTCCCAAAACCGAAAACCTTTGATCTCCAAGTAAGAATCAACCTGTTTTCAAGCAACAACAATGTTTTACAACGATTTTGCAAAAGGTCTTACCTTCGATTTCATCAAAAACTCTTCTGTTTACGAAAATCTTCATCTTTTTATGCAAAACTTATGTTTTCCACTTAGATATATACTTAGATCTAAGTAAAACCTTTTTAAACATCAATTTTCACACAAATTTGGACTAAATGACGTATGTTTCGTTCACTTTGAAGTGGAACGAGGCGTTTTCAAGCAAGATCTCAGATCCGGAAGCACAAGGACGAAATCGTCACTTTGCACAAACTGGACTAACCAGTACGAACCATCAAGTTCGCCCGGATTAGTCCGAGTTTCTGTAAAATGGATAAAACTCGCTCCAAAAAGACATCTCCAGCCTAGGTTTTGCTCAGTAGCTTAAGGTTGGAGGGATGGACACTCGTTTCCTCAGCAAACGACGTGAAAATGCAAGATTTGGATGCTAAAACAGTCATAGTTCGCTCGAACTTGTCACCAATTGGTGACCAAGTTTGCCCGAACTTGATCAATTTTGACAAGATACACACAAGTTCACTCGAACTTGTACTGATTCCAAGGAATCAGGACAAGTTTGCCCGAACTTGTACTCTTCCAAGGGAAAATAGCACAAGTTCGCCCAACTTGTCTACTGTTCCTTCAACCGTTAACCGTTTCAGTATTTCGGAAGACTGATGCACTTCTGTTCGCTTACAGGCTGATCTGGCGCTTTCCTCAACTTACCTCAGATCCCGTATCTCTCTCTAATCGCACCAACTGTGAGTATACTTGAACCCTTTTACGCTTAAACGCACTTTTGGGTGTCACATATGTTCGTATATCAAATCACATCACACAAACTCAAACACTTATTTGCAATCCCGCTGATACATGACTATACGTGAAATCTGCTGAATTGTATGTGTTACTTGATTGCTTGTACGCCACCCTTAACATGATAGCTTGCTAGAGGTTGACCCGCCACCCGGAGGCCCGGGGTTATTGAAGGCTCGCATTTTTATTTCTCGTTTATTTTCTCTTTAGGACGTGGAAACTTGTTCGCGTGCCTCTCACTCGCGGTTTGTTGGTTTACTTGAATCTAAGTAGATACATAGTTCACATCTCTTACGTATGTCATGCGGTGTATGCTAAAACGCTTTTATATCTATTATGTACGTAAACCTGTATGCTCACCCTTACTTAATTGTATTCACGTTTTATTTTAACATATGTGGAAGGTTGATGACATTTGCTGAATTGGATTAGGGATATCTCTAGAAACTCATGTAATAAAATATAGGGGAGATCGAATTAGACATGTTTGAGGGATTATCTGATGTTTGTAATGACTTATTTGAGGATTTTATGTTTAATAGTAATGGGATATTGAACGTTTAAATATTGTCGCTTAAATTAGTTGTTATGGAATCTCTCGAGCAATTTGATTCGCCTAGTGCCGCGCCCCGATGTTTCCGCCATCGGTTGGGGTGTGACAACAAAGACTAAAATTGCATTTACTCAAAAGAAAAAGTATTCTACAAGTTCTAGGCCATTTCTGACGCAAAATAAGAGGAACTTGTATAATACCCCATATAATAATTATCTATAAAGACCTAGTATCTCAGAATCCATCAATCTCTCAAACGAAATTTTGGTGTACTAAGACCATATATTCGAGAGATGTTAAACCACTAATTAAGAAGTTTTTCTTTATGTTTATATCTCTGAAACCTGTTTAAACACTTTTTAACACTACATTTCTTTAGCATATTGTGATAGCCCACTGATATATTATCATTTCCTCTTTTACACGAAAACTATTTTTGTCTTTTTCATGTTTTTGTACATTTCAAATTTTATATTTTTTTTTATTTTCACAACATATTTCTCCCCCTAAAATCAAAAACATATTTTAGTATTTTTGCTTTTAAAGAAAGAAACATTGACCGATCGATGAGAATCACATCAGTTTGTCATCCATTACTGCTTCAAAATTTTACTTTTATAATCTCTCTCCCTCATGATGACAAAACCTTGACATTTTTATGTTAAAACATTTTCAAATCTATCATTTCAATATCTTGTTTGTTCAACAGTGAGGGTTCTGTGAACTTTAATTTTTTCAACAATTTTAACAAATAGCCTGAAAAAAATTTGTCATTAAACATCACAGTTCGTCGTCATGTGCCAAGGAACTTCACTCTCCGTGATTTACTTTGATCGGAAGTTCCTGCATACAAACACAAACAATCAGTTGAATAGAGACACCCCAAGTCTTTCCAGTCTTGAGTGGATTTTCTTCAACTTTGATTTTTTCTACACCATCAGATTTTATTTGTGACTTTCTCAAGTGTAGGAAAATCTTTTAGACTCTCAATCGTCACAAATTGTTTTACTTCTTCAAATATTTATTTTTCTTTCATCACCCATGTTTCATTTTTAAACATTGCTTTCTTGAAATACAACAAAGAATCTTTTTGTTCTTTACTATTTGAAGATTCACCAGTTTCAAAATTTGAAAACTTAGTATTAATTGGTTTCACTTTGTTAGTAGATTCTTTCATTTGTTTCCAAACCTGCGTTGGTACAAACATCAGTGATGATTTTTGTTTCAAATCTTCAGAATTTTTCTTGATATCATGAACAGGTTTAGGATTATTTTGTGGACATTTTCTAGCAATGTGTCCAACCTTATTACATTTAAAGCACGTCCTACTGTTTGTTACAACAGAGGATTCCTTAACTTGTTTACGTTGTTGTTCATTGAAAAATTCTTCATTAGATTGTTTGAAAAATTGACTTTCTTTTTTATTTTGAACTTGCAGGCACAAAAGTCGTTTTCTTCACGAACTTCGATTTTTCAAACTTATTGTAATTTTTCTTATTAGAACCTGAACCATTTTTTCCCATGCAATGATTTTTCTGTTGATAGTTAGGGTAGAAATTCTTTGGTTTGGTATAACAAGACTTTTCTTGTTTGAAGTTTGCAAACTTTGATTGCTTGTAATATATTCAACTTCTTCTTTTCTCTCACGAACTTATCTTTCTCTCCTTGAGTAAAATGATTATAGTCTTTTCAAGCCCATTCTCACCAGTAGATGCAATATACTTCTCCTCGATGGCATACCAGCAATCAAAATAATTTGCTTGAACCGAATTCACAAACGGTTCCTGCCAACCTCCATAATCTTCTAGATTCATTAACTTGGGCGGCTTCTACATCATTCCCATTAGATTATCCAAGTTTATATTTTGATTAATTCAATCAGAAGTTGATATGGACGTTTAAAGAATTGTAAAACTCGTTCTCCATTTCGTAGAAAAAATGTTTGGTGCGAAGTTGTCTTTGTGCGATGTGAACGTTACTTCGTGCGACCTAAAAATCAAAAATAACAATTGAATTCAATCTTCGTGCGAAGATAAGATCTAAAATTTTCAAGGATTTACTTCGAACGGAGTCGAATTTTCAAACTTGACAAAATTTACAGTTCGTACGAAGTGAATGTTAAGATCGTGCGAAGTGAAGTCTAAAGATTTCACGTTTTTTTCATTTTAATCATGAATTCGGTTGATTTTAGGTCTGATTCTTTCAAGGGTTTGTTAGAACATGATTTTACTTAATTATGGAGAAACTTTAGGCCATTTTGTCTGTTAAATATTTGAAAAATGATCAACAACAAGAAAAATGAGATGAAGAAGTATTTTGTGGCTGAATCTTGTTGAATGTCCTCAAATCAGGCCTTCTAGCTCTGATACCACTTGTAGGTCTATCTCGGATCCGAAAGCTCAGGTCCTAACTTGATTAACCTATTCTTAAATGTGCGGAATCCATTTTAGATTTAGGTGACATGTTGAACAAGATTACAATTCATCAGTTATCTGTTTTTCATTAATAGTTCAACGTGTACAAGATCCAGAAAACACTTGGACAGGGCTTCGTCGTCTAGTTTACAAAATCCAGTACCTAACATTATGTGCACACACCTATTTATAGAACTTCTAGCTTCGTGCGAAGCTAACAGGTTACTTTCGTATGAAGTGAGATGTTTATCTTCGTACGAAGTGACTTGTTTACCTTCGTACAAGGTGATCTATATACATACAAACATAAACCTAACATGTAGATCCTATTACAAACTCGATATGTTTCAATGACGTAGGCAACAGAAATATGTATCAACAAGGAGGACAAGCAGAGGAGACAGAATCATGCAAACACATCGTCGTCTATGTCAAACTGTCAGAATACTATTGCTACTTCACCACCTGCTAACTGATCCCAACATTGTTGGGAGTTCCCCACCTTCACATGTGGCTACTACATCATTTGATATGAAAGCCCCACAACAAACTGGTTCTCCATCGCTCATTGAAACTGTTAACACTTTCTTATATTCTGATCATTGTAGAAGTAAGGTTGCATATCTAAGAGCTCATAACTCTAATCTAATTAATGAGTACAACAGTGCAATACTAAGTGCATCAGCCTTAGAGAGAACAAAAAATTGCTTACTGAAAAGGTTGAAGCACAAATTAATGACATAGCTCAGCTTCACAAGGATCTTAACCAACAATAGTGTTGGGTCTATGATTATAAAAACAAGTTTAATGTAAAAAATCATGGAACTTGATTCTGTGAGAGCCAAGCTAGAGCTCTTGACTGGTAATTATCAACAGAATGAAATAAATCTAAAGAAATTGATACATCCAGCAAGGTCGTTCAAGATGTGTGCGATGCGCAACTGGCACACAAATAGAACAAGGGGAAGGGTTTGGGATACAATCAGGTTGCCCCGCCATATAATCACAATTACACAAGAATTCCTGACACCGAGGAAGAACTTGAAAATGAACAACATATGGTGTATGGCAAACCTAGTGATTATACATTCGACACACGGGAGCCTGTTAAACCGTGGATGTGAAACACACTGAGTCGGTAAATAATGTTAAATTGAAGCAAAAATGTGCGAATAATACTAATGCTTGTACTTCATGTACAGAAGAAGTGTCAATTGCAGATTGGACAGAAGAGGATGATGAACCATCTTGTGTTGATGACTCTTCTAACGATTAAGCTGAAGTTTCTGGGTGTTTCATCTGACAAACCAAAACACTCTGGTTCTATCAAAGCTGATAGCGTGAAGGATGAAGTGAAGACTAATGTGTACGAGGCTCCAAGTACACAATCTGAAAAGTCTGAACCCTCAGTTTGTGATGAAAAGGTTCAGAAGGCCGACATGGTTCATAGCAAGCAACAGGAGCCGAAACTAGTAGATCAAGGATGGGGAAAGGAGAAGTCTAAACATCAAAGACAGTCACGCTCTCCAAGATCATTTACACGCAACAATAGTCCTAAAAAGGCTCGTGATATAAAATTGCTTTTATTAAGCCTCTTAGTAATGGCAAATGTGAGAAATATGCATTTGATTGTGCTAATAAAGCATTTGAAAAGATAGATGAGATTTCTGAACAAAAACATGCAGTCCAAGCAATACAAGAAGAATCAAAAGAAATCTCCACAACAAAAGGCCTCTACTAACGACAAGTATAGGCATCCTAATTCATTCTCAGTTGCAAGAAATGTGCAACAAAATCAAGCACAGAAAGGACCGTTCGTCCTTCAGGGCCTGCAAGAGCAAATCAAGCTGATCAGAATGTCTTCTAGGTGAAGAGACAAACATGCTTCAATTGCGGCATCCTTGGTCACATTGTTCGGAACTGCACACATCGTCCTTATGTACCCTATTATGCTCAAAATCAGAAGGTTAAACCAAGGAAAACTATCATTCTAACCAATGAAGTATCATCCCCTAAGGCAATGAAGTATGTTAATCCAAGGTTAAACCATCTGATGAGGATTGGAACGCTGCTAAAAGCAAACGAAAGGCTGTTCAGGAACAAAAATCTGCTTTTAAAACTAATAAACCTGAAACAGCTAAATTGTTCGAGCGAAGGCAACAAGCATGTTTGTTAAGCCGAAAAAAATTTGGAAACACAAATTCAAAGCAGAAACATCACCAATCCTAGAAACGAAATGGGCATGTGTTTGAAGGAAGTGTCTTATTTTGATGCTTCAGGAAATCTCAGGACAACGATGACCTGGGTATCAATGTCTTACTAATCTCCTTATTTATTTAGTGATAACCAAGGAGGAGTTGTTGACAATCCTTGGATGTTGATAGCGGTTGTGCCAAGGATATAACGCGTAACATATCACTATTGCAAAAGTTCTATTTTTTATAGATGATATGTTTACTTTGAAGGAGATAAGGGAGGAGTAAGATTAAAGAAAGACAATTTAAATTTCGTGATTTGATTTTGAAATTGATTAGTCTTCAATCTAATGACGGAATGGTTAAGCAATTGGATAGAGGGAAATAAAATGCCATGTTTTGTTTAAGAAAAAGGCTAAGTCTTTCAAATATCTTTTTTAGTAAAATTTCACTACGTCAAAACTGGGCTTTAGCCACATTTTTTCAAAATCGGCCTGCCACACGTTTGAATAAATGTGTGGCTAAAGGTCATTTATAATATTTAAAACACTTTTAGCCACACATTTTATTATTAATGTGACCATTGATAGCAACTAAAAACCTTTAGCCACATATTTTATTACTAATGTGACCATTGTATAACACTTCAAAACTTTTAGCAACTCATTTTATTAATAATGTGACAACTGTATAACATTTCAAAACATTTAGCCACCACTTTTAGAAGAAAATGTGACATTTACTAGTCACAACTCGAAATAGTGTGGTAAAATGTGACTTATTGCCACAATATTTGTTTGATCATGTGACGAAACACATTTTTTTAGAAACTTTAGCCACACTTTCAATTAAAAATGTGACTGGTCAGTGTAGAAAAGTGTGTGTAATCAAAGGTTACTAATATCACAGTTGGTTTTTAATGATGTGACGTTTTGTAGATGAAAGAGTATCTTTTTATTAGTCACTATGTGGCTAAAAATTATTAACAGCGATTGCAAAACAAAACATATCACTGTTACTAACTCTATGGTCACACCTTGCTTCATGTGACCGTCCACCCTCCAACTCCCGATTCGAAACCTAATCCATCAGCTGCTGCCATGCCTTCACCTTCACCACTGTCACCAATTACCCTTGATAATATACAATTTCCACCTATCATCAACATCGATTGAAGCTCATCTTGGTTTGCTAGGTGATTTACACCAAAATTTTGAGAAAACTGGGTGTACAATGGTTTTGACGAAATTTCGATGTTGAATGGGTAATAACTCCGATTAAGTACATTCCAACAACCATGGCAGATTTAATTTAATCGGTTTCGTTGTCTTTTAAATTCACTCTTAACATTTCTCAAACAAATAGAGATGGTGAAAGATCCAGGTCTTTCCCCCGGTAACAACAAGAAAGCCAGAGGTAATTTATCATTTTTAGGCAGTTTTAGTTCTGGTTACACATAGATTGTCATTTGAAGTGTGTTGTTTGTTGATTTTGCTTCGTTTTAAAGGTAGTTAAAGTTACATGATGTTAGAAGTAAACACAAACTGACCCTAGTTTTCTCCAAGGTACTTATTGACATTGTTTCTTATAAGATCTTTCTTATGCATTCATCAAAGTTTAATGATAGTGGCTCTTGTGATCTTCTCATATGTGATGAAGTTCATAGACTCAGACCTTGACTAATAGGGTAAGAATGGTAAACTAATAAAAGTTTGGATTCTAGGGAAATGTAGAGGTGGGTCATGCAGATCAGGTGTTTGTTAAAATGACTGAGGGGTTATATGCTTATTTGTTCTGTACTTTCGTTTCTTGATGTAAAGCCTCTTTGATAAATATATCAAATTTGTTGAAATTTGCCTCTATTTGATGGTAGCTCTGTCAATTTCACAAGTAAACTTGTTTCTTCTCTTGAGAGTGTCTACAGTTGATATTTGCTTAAGGTATTAGGTGTGTGGTCTCATATATGATGGAAAGAAAGCTTAGTTTATGTTCATCATCGAGTACTGCAACTGATAACTCTGTAAATCCCCCAATTGCTTATCTTGGACTTGGCTTAGGAGGTTTACAACTCAAGCTGTGTTCATGCTCCATAATTCATCTATTGGGTGAAAATGTGAAATAACATGAAAAAAATAAAACCTTGGAAACGGGTCAAAAGTGTCCCAAGTGTAGATCTAATGCGTAACCTCTAGAGTTCTGTTAAAAATAGTTAGAAAAATTGAATACTTGTTAGACGAGTTGAGCATTATAGATAATCGGTTGAAGTCTTAACTAAAGATAAGTTACTATCATTTTGTATGTAATCATTAATCTAGTTATAGATAAGGCTGGCTAAGCCTAAAATATGATTAAGTGATCACAAGTGGCAAGTCCAAGTTTCTGGAAATAGAGATCAATAAAAGCATACATGCGAGTCTCCTGTATTAAGTTTGGACTTTGAATTGAAGTTTGGCTGCTGATTCATATTTTATTGGCTTTTCTTTATGCTATTAATTATAAACTTCCTTCACGTAGACTGGAGTTGCTACTATTAAGAGTACTGGGAGTCTCTTCTTTTTCCTTTGCTCATAGAGAAGTTGGTATGTATCCATTTAAGATCAGCATACACTTTGCCTCATATCATATATTTTGAGGCCATAAAGCACTAGGGATGAGCATATGGTACTTTGTACCGGTATCGAATTTCCCATATCGAAATTTTTGGTACCGGTACCGAATTGGTACCGATTCGATACCCATTTTTTGCGGTTTTCGGAAGCGGTACTTTCGGTTCGGTAAACCATCGTTTTTTAACTTCAAATACCAGTACCGTACTAAACATTTTTGGTACCGATACCCAATTTTGACGATTTTTGGTACCGGTATTTTCGTTACGGGTACCAGTACCACGCTCATCCCTAAAAAGCACTGTTGGTTAGAACATATTCCGTGCTCGTTTTTGGGGCGTTTTTAAGCTCACATGGAGAAAAGAGAGAGAAGAGGGGTTTGACCAGCCCAAACATGAATTCAACACACTACTGCAGACAAATAGCATTTGATAAATATATCAGCATAGAAGGATCATGTAGAGCTAGCAAATGATTAAGTCAGTCAAGTTGGTTAACCGGTAAAAAGAGCCAGGTTGAGTTAACACTTTGCTAAAGTTCAAAAAGATATTACGAAAGGTGAGTTGAGCTGACACGTTTTTAAGAATTCGACCTCTTTTATGATCAGTTAGTGACTTAGCCCTGTCAAATACAGTTGCAAAAATCATATCATTTGAATAAAAAGGTTGACCCGTCCTTGCTCGAGCTCGGCTCGTTGGTAGTTTTTCGAGCTCGCGCTCGGGCTCGGCTTGTTTATTATATATTAATTAATCTATTAAATAAAAATTATATAAATAATTGACTCGTTTAGGCTCGTAAGCTCGATAAGTGAAGCTTGGGCTCGTGTTTGTTTACTAAACAATAAACTCTGCTTGCTATTTCAAAAAAAAATTTACTCTCTTATTTGGTTTCTTATTTGTAATTGTTTACAGGTGATATGAAAGTCTTTACTTCTGTACCCAGTGAAGAGTTTTTGGAACAGACTTCAAGCGCGATGAGCGTTCAGCAGAATTGAGTGCAAAGCCATGTTAATATAATTTTTCCCCCTAATTTTGAGTGAAATTTGCAGATACTTGAGGTTGTTTGTTACAAGGTGGCTCCTCTCCAAAAAGAACTATTTACTCACTTTATTTTGGCATTGTTCTTAGAATATGTTTTTCTTATCGTGCTCTAAAAACTAAACATCTGAACAGACATGGCTTTTGTGTGAGATATAACCACTTTATGCCCTATTACTAAACTTTGGTTCTAGGTTTTTGTTTTCTTTGTATTTAAAGAATATACACAAATCATTTCTATATTTTGTGTCTTTGATCCCATATAAGATTCATAGAGATTATACATACAACATGTCTTTCTTTTTTGAGTAAATTACAAAACTCGTGTCTTTTATGTTAACATCAAATTACAAAATGTGTCCTTTATCTTTAATGTTGACGGGAATGATACTTTATGTTTGCAAATCGTAACAAGTTACGTCCTTTACCTAAACTTAGTTAAATTTTAATGTTAAATTGGGGTATTTTGGTAATTTTACTAATTTATTTAAAATATCTCTAATAAGTAAAATAGAAAAAAGAATTTTAAAAAATCTAAACTACAAGAAATAATAAATCAGACCCTCTTCTCTCATAACTATCATTTCCTTTCTCTCTCTAAAACCCCTTTAGAACCACCACACTAGCACCACCACCACCATAAACAACCATTTCTTTTCTCACCCACCACCACTCTCCCCACCGCCACAACCACCATCCGGCCATCGCCACCCATTCGCCGCCACCACCTCCCATTTAATGCCTCGGCCACCGCCTCGTTAAACACCTCCCCCATCACCACCTACCCCACTGCCACCAGCACCCACTACCAACCACCTTCCACCACCACCTCCTTTAAACACCTCCGCCATCACCACCAGGTGATCCCAGAACAGAAGACTGGGTACTGAACACTGAAAAGACCGATGAACTTAGAAAGGTGGGTTTGAGTATATTATTTTTCTGCCATAAAAAGCTTTTGAAATCAAGAAATTAAAGTTCTAAGAGATTCGTAATGTATTTGCATTTTTTTATTTTTTATATATGTTGTAGTTTGGTGATAACAAAGAACTCCAATCTGAATGGAGGAAAGCTAATAGGATCAACAAAGTGAGAATTGTGTCGTTTGGTGAAATTGGGGATCTGAAAGCATTGTTTTGTTTTGTTAGACTTATATTCATTTTTTTGTGTTCCACTTTTTAGGTAAAATTGCGGATCTGAAAAATTGCGATGGTGATCGTGGTTAGTGGTAGGGAATGTGGTGGTGGCCGGTGCTAGGGCAGTTAAAGAGAGAGAGAGCGAGAGCGAGAGGATTTATGTGTGTAATATATATTTAGAACATAATTATTATTTTTTATTAATTTTTATGATTATGATTTTTATTTTAGTATTTAGAGTAAAATGACTAAAATATCCTCATGTGGGGTTCATTTTATCATATTAACCATAAAAATTAACAGAGTTAGGTCAAAGGACGTAACTTGTTACGATTTGCAAACATAAAGTAGCAATCCCGTCAACATTAAAGATAAAGGACACACTTTGTAATTTAGTGTTCACATAAAGGACGAGTTTTGTAATTTACTCTTCTTTTTTTAATATATTCAAATTTCAGTTTGTTCCTATCCTAAAACTTCCCCTTTAAATGATACCCTCAATTTAAAAAAATGCACCATTTAAACCTCTTTACGAGTCGAGCCCAAGCTTCACTTATTGAGCTCTATTATTTATATTATTTTTATTTAATTTATTAATTAATAGATAATAAACCATCCAAGTTTGAGCTTTAAAAACTACCAACGAGTCTTAGTGGATCACATTGGATAACAATAATACATGTTTTAAATGAAACTATTATTTATATTAAATTTATTAATTAATAGATAATAATCGAGACGAGTTTGAGCTTTAAAAACTACCAACGAGCCTTAATGGATAACAGTAATACATGTTTTAATGGATTATATTGGGTCTTAATGGACCACAATGGGTAATAGTAGATCATATATGTATATATTGACCATATTGTATTTTAATGGATCAACAAATAATAGTAGGTGAATTATATATCTTAATGGGCCATATTAGGCCTTAATGGATCACAACGAACAATAATATATCATATATGTATTAATGGACCATTTGGCCCTTAACAGATCACAACGACAATAACAGCTGAATTATATGTCTTAATGGAACATTTTAAGCCTTAATAGATCACAATGGAAATAGTTAATCATGCATGTCTTAATGGGCCATATTGGGCCTTAATGAATCACAACGGACAATTGTAGATCATACATGCCTGGATCAACCATATTGAGTTTTAATGGTTCACAACGTATAATATTAGATTATACATGTCTTAATATTGGACCTTAATAGAACAAAGCAAACAATAGTTGATCATACCATATCCGGAGTGGATCAAAACAAACAATAGTAGATCATACATGTCTTAACGACCCCATAGTCTTAGCGAATCATAATTGACAATAGTATATCATATACGTCTTAATGGACCTTAATAGGCCATAATGGATCACAATGGTATACATATCTTAATGGATCATATTAAGCTTTAATGAGTCACAATGAACATTAGTATATCATATATGTCTTCATGGACCATACTAGGCGTTAATGGATCACAATAGATAATAGTAGATTATATATGTCTTAGTAGACCATATTGAGCTTTAATGGAACAGACGTTGAATAGTAAATCATATATTCTTTAATTGATCATACTGGGCCTTAATAGATCACAATGGTGAATGGTAGATCATATACGTCTTAATGTACCACATTGAGCCTTAATAGATCACAATGGACAACAGTAGATCATATACATCTTAATGGACCGTTTTAGGCTTTGATGGATCACAATGGACTATGTATGTATGTATATGCGTTAGTGTTGGTGTATATGTATATGTGTTTTTAGGTGTCTGTGCGTATATGTACGTAAACATGTGTCTATGTGTGTATGTATATGTGTTAATGTATATGTATTTTGTTTGTGCATGCATGTGTTAATGTTGGTGTACATGTGTGTATGCGTGTACCCTTGGTTATAAACCTTGAATTCGATTCATAGGTAGTTTTTGAAGGCGGATCTCGGCCTAGGCTCGGGCTCGGATCATTTAACATATTTTATAAATAGTAATTATTTTTATTTAAATATATATTTTATATATTAACTAAAAATATATAAACGGTGGGGTCCTGAAGGCTCGTAAACCAGTTTGAGCCCGATAAGCTAAACTCAGATTATTTAAGGTCAGCTCGTTTCGAGTTTTTGTTTGGAGCCGAACTCGAATAGCTCGGCTCGACTCGTTTGCATCCCTAACAAATATAGTCCCCCCACTTAATTTCCCAAATGAAAATTTTAAATATCCGCTCATATTTTTATGTTTTCCACCTAAATTTTCTTTCCCCTCCCAAAATCCATCTTAGTACTTCTTATTTCCAATCCCCAGTTTTCTTTCCACCTAAATTTTCTTTCCACCTAAATTTTCTTTCTCCATTAGTTAAAAACCCTAGCGCCTACCGTTACCATCTTCACATCAGCTCTAACCATCTTCACCTTTTCCAACTACCTCTTGGGTCTCCAATTCCGTTATTTATCTACTATTGTTATTTATCATCATCTCATTAACTTAAGATCTGGTTTGAATTTTGCAGGAATTAAGCCCGGGATCAAAGGCTCATCGATGGTCACCGGAGGCTTGATCGGAGTTATGCGTACGAGAACTCTACTGGACGTTTGATGGGAAATTGTGACGCTCGAAAATTTCCTAAATCGTTATAATAGTTAAAATCTTGCATTGAATTTAATATATAATTTAAATTTGACATTTAAAATAAGTTAAGGGGAGTTGCTCTGATATATTATATATATATATATATATATATATATATATATATATATATATATGGTGTGTATTCTGAAATTTGATAAGTTATATGTACTTTATATAGGACTACTTCATCTAACAATGTATATAATCTAGTATAAGTGATATATATATATACGTGTATGTGTTGAAAATTGATATATTTACCTAGTTAAAAAGAAACTAGCTAAGTTAACAAGTATAATAATTATGCTTGAAATTTTGGTGCGTTCTTTCTCCTTTACGCAAGAAATTATGACATGAGAGTTTAATAATACACCATACATGCTTAGCATGTTTTTCCCTGCAACTTACCCGTAACACTTTCCTTGTTTGACTTTATCCAAAAACATCATGACTATTCATGGGTTTATCTTATTTTATAAACCAACTCTAAGAGATCCATATCACATATACATACACATCAGCCTCCTTCCTCCTCTATCTCGCATGAAACCGAACCACCACCATGAACCTAACTGGACCGCATCTCGTCGACCATGTTCCTAGTCCGCCGCAAACCGACTTGATTGCGCCACCCTATACCACTGAGGGCTCCCCAGGGTTTGAATGCTGCCATGTCTTCAATCGTCCCACACACACTAATGGCACCACTCTGAACCACCATACGGACCACTGTAGCGACTTACGTCTGTCTTCCGTCATCATAGCGCTCGTTGTTTCGATCTATGAGGTAAACGAACATACTACCTTTGTTATTAATATGTTTTAGTTAGAGACTTCCGACTTGAGTTAAGGGTGGGTTGTCTCCGGCGATCGAGGGTTTGGAGTTTGTTTATGTTTGATTAAATATCCGGCGACACGCGAAATCGAAAATGTGTACTGTGTGTGTGATAATTGATCGGAGAGGGTGTCATCAACCGTGTACGAGTGAGTGCTAGTTGTGTAGGTAGGTGTTTGTTATGTGTCGAGTGTGTAAGTGTGTGCGTTTGTGAGTCTGAAAGTTTGGTTGTGTGTTTCATGTGTGTATTTGATTTATGTAGTGTGTTCTTGAAAAGAGTATGTGATGTATGTGATGTTGTGTGCATGCATGTGTTAGAATGCGTGTGTGTTAGAATGTGTGTGTTAGTGATATGTGTGGATCCATATGTGTATGATGTGGGGTGTTAAAACTTTGGTATTATTAAATCATTTAAATGTAAATAATCTAAGCATTAAAATTTTAGTTATATAATGATCTGAGTAAAATATACTCATGTAGTGTCAAACATTTTTGCAAGTGAACATCTGAAGTATCAGTTGATTTGATACTTAAAAATTAGAATTGTAAAATTTGTTTATATATAACACATCACTTAGACAAATAAACTATTATAAAAGAAAAATAATAATTATGTTGAATTTGTTTAGTTATCGTATGTATATCTCAAAATTTTATAAAGATTATATTTTTACTAAATAAGATATAAATTTGTATGATAAGTATTCTAAACACAATACACTATCTGTAAACTTGCAAGGATGTTAAGAAAGGTAGAAAATTATATTTTGTACAATTCCTTTTTCTAAAGACCTATGTGAATTACAGTGCAAGTTTAAATGAGTAGTTAATTAAAAATTAATTATTATATGTTAAGTTGATTAAACAAGTTGTGGTGAGTATGAACCGAAAGCGTATGTTAATAAATTATGTCGGGAAAGTTTGTTCGCGATCGCCGGAAAATTTAACGAAAGATCTTCTTATCTAGATAAATTATATAATACTAATCTCGTTATTAGGTTCGCATAAGTTTTGAGGATGACTTTGTTTGGGTATTTTTGCCTTGCTCGCTTAACTAAGGTACGGATCCTGTTCCTTTTTCATCATAGTATATATTTCGGTTCCTCCTACGAGTACGGATTCTTTGGTCTTCTAATCATTGCATTATTTTTATTTAATCATATCTGTCACTTCGCAGTATGGATTTTTGTTTCTTTGTGCCGTTTGATATGTGATGCGTTATCAGAATCAAAATCAGTCTGGTATTGTTTATATGGTTATTAGTGTGTTGTAGCATGCCATACCTCAGACTTGTACTCATGGTCGCATATTCCTGTTAGTATTATTTTCAGTTGTCTATAAGTTATTTACATGGCCTTAGTTTTTGTACTAGGTCACCCGAGCGTTTGGCTTGCCGTTGGGCGTAAATGGCATGGCACTTATCGTGACAGTGTGTAATAAAAGTTCACGGTGTCTCTAGCATGTGCTTGTGTAGCACTTGGCCCCTAGAGACGTATAGATCGATCTTAGCTCTGAGTTTGAGTTTGTTTGCGTGTGACAGATGGAATAATGGGTGTACGCCACACTCACCATCTTATAGGTACATAGAGTAGCTACCTGTGTACCAGTCTGTTTGTGGCTCTGGGTGCTTCTATATTACATGATTTATTTTGTTGATATAAATCTATCGTGTAAGTTAGTATATATTTCCATATGTGAATATGTTCCGTTTCTGATTACGTTCTGGTAAGTTACGTTCGTATCTGATTATGCTCTGACTATGGTTTTGATCGTGTATCGGAATATGTTTCTGACATGTTTAGTTTTCTTTTATGTTTTGTATCTGATTATGTGTCTAACCTTGATCTGGGTCTAGATCTGTATGAGTTAACTATGTTTTTCGCTTCAGTATCCGTATCAGTAGTTGTTCGGGTGTCTGTCTCAACACCTTGTATTTACTTCTGTTTTGGCTTGCATATCTGTTTTTGTTTCCGTATCGGTTTACCACATCGTGTTACAATATTAAATATATTAGGATTAGTTATTTTCTTATATAAAACTTTCAAAAGAATACACTTATAAGTATTTTTAAATGATTTATTTTGAAACCCGATAACCTATGTCGGTTTATAAAAATCTTCATAAGTACCTTAAGTGTTTTGTTTTAAAATCCAGTTATTTAAATGATTTTGTACTTAAGTATAAATCTTTCAGATGTTGTAGAAATAACATTTCATCGACTAATGGTTTGTCACGAAATCTTATAAATCACTAGCGTTCGATTTAAATTCATATGTTTACTAAAGAAAAATAATTTTTCCAACTATCTTGTTTGAAAATCATAGATTTATCAAACGAGGTCTAGTACAAAACTGTTTATAAAAGAAAATTGTTTTATTTTTCTTGATGAATGATTTATCAGTCTTCATAAGTCTTTGTATTGGGTTCAGCAAGACTTTAGTTAATGTATTAGTTTCCGTATCAGTTCCGTATTATTTTTGAACTACTCTTCGTATTAGTTTCCGCATCACTCTTGTACCGAATTCGTATTTTGTATCCGTACCGGTATTTTTGTCAGTTCATTATGTTTTATGTGTCCGTATTCGTTCTTAGTATCTGTTTCAGTACCCGTTTCAGTTCAGTCTCAGCTTCGTTATGTTTTGCTTTCCGCTGAGTATTTTTTTTTATTTATACTATTGCTTTCTCCGTTACTGAGTAATTTTTTGCTCAGCCGTACTTTTCTTTTTGTGTTTTTCGTATTTGATAACAGGTATATTAACCTGGGAAATCAGTGAGGAGCGTTAAACACAAGTTGAAGGTCAAGCAAGATTATTTAATTTTGGTCATGTCATAAAAATGTAATTAGGATCCTTTCGATTAAATGTTATGGACTAGTTTTTGGATTTGATATCTGTAAGTGTGACACGTCATCCCATCCGGGTTGGGATGTTACAACGACGGTGAGTTATGCGTAGCTGAACTCTACTGGACGTTTGATGGAGTAATTTTCCTTTTCCCCCAATTTTTCAATCTAGTGTTTTGTTTTGTTGGTACTGTATTCTTAATACATAAATTGAGTTCAAATGGATGTGATCCATAAAATCATGGTAGACGGTTCACGTTTTGTTGAGTCTTACTTGTTTGTGACAAGATTGAAGCACCACTTGTTTCTACAGAACCAGCAATCAGAGTTTATCCATGGAAGAAAAAAGAAACAACAAAAAGCTGTTGGTTAGAAATGTTTAGTTATAAATTTTTTGACTTTACTTGCTGTGTTTACTTGGAATTTAAGGGTTAATTGAAGAACTTTAGTTGGTGCTTAGCTTTAATCACAATTGTCCTTTTAAATTTAGTTGCTATGATTTTGTATTTTGTTTTTTAGTTGGTTTGCTTACTTTTGTGAAAGCATTAGAACAGAACTGTAGCATATGCCATGAATCTTGATCATTAGTTTTTTTGTTAAAACTGTTGAATGAATCAAAAGAACTTCTTTTGCACACAAGGTGTTCTTTAAAAGACTAAATGATAAAAAAGGTCTTTTTTGGCAGTTGGGTGAAACAAATAGGTTCCAAATTGTGCACCTTGAGTTTGTGATAGTTGTCTTCTATTCTTAGTTTAATGTTATTCCTATGTTGTTTGAAATAGTTGATGTACCTTAATAAATATATATAAGTTTCACAATGGATAAGTGGCATGATATGAATAATCTTAGCAGGTTATTTACATTCATGAATAATCTTTATATGCATTTTCTTCATGGCTAATGGAATTAAAGGACGAAAAGTGCTTACTGAAAGTAACTTAAAAGATCTTCTTCATGGCTCTGAATATGTGCTAACATATGAAGATAAAGATGCTAACTGCGATTATATGATGTATATCAATCTGAATTTGACTAAGTGAGTTTCATTATTAGGCTTTTGTTGGCATTGGATCAAGGTTTGGGGGAGTAGTTTTGAAAACTGAGAATGTTGAAGATGTCCTTGAGCTAAATGTACGACTTTTAAATCTGAAAATCATCGCGTTTCTAGTGGTTCATGGTGTCTTACTCTTACATAAGTTGAATCATCCCTACAGAATCAGCTTATAATTTCTATTGTCCTTATGTCAATTGGAACTACAGTCGTTAGTTTTATTGCACGGCCTTCATCTTTCACCATTTACAACTTCGGTGTACAAAAAGTAGTACATAACTGGTACGTAAATGTTTCCTGTTGACAAAATTTGTAAATTCCTTCAAGGGTTACAGATCCAAAGTTGATATATTATTTTTTGCAGCCCAGTGGAAGACGTTGCTGATTCATGTAGAACTGGAGCTGCAACGAATGACTGGAATGAGTGAACAAAGCTACCATTACTGGAACTAATAAGTGTTGATTATACGATATAACTGTTGTTACTTAGGTTTCTTGAGAATCATGTTCAAGAGGTTCATCGATCGGTGTAGATTTTGAGGGATAAACAAGAACTTGCTGATACGTAGAAGGAAAGTTTCCGGATTCGCATGGTCAGCAGTTGGCTCTTGTTACAGTCCCCCAACCGCGCAGGACTCCTGAGCCAGTGGCTCAACTGCAGGCTTGCAGCACCATTTGATGAATAACCATATTTTTCTAGTTAACTAACCGTGATTTTCTTATTTTTAGATTTTTTTTCGGTTTCGGTTAATAAGTGGTTTCCTTTATTTAATCTGTATTAAGTTCTAAAGGATTGAAACCTTTAATTTTCACATTACCTCCTAAATATTGGATTTTCAAACCGCACCAAATTCACCCCGCCCAATCTTCCCTCTTCCTAGGGTTTTTCTATGTCATTCCCATTTCCACTGAGATCATCCACAATTTTCTCACCATTTTTGTCATCTAAGACCTCCATTGGCGAAAACGAAGTCTGGAATGTTAAAAATAAAAGATATCAAAGATTGCGGGATCAGTCAAGCATCATCTCCCAAGATTAGCAGGGTCAAAGACAGCTAGTAATCAGCTGTAAATCCAGCCGTAAACCAAGCTGTCTACTATATTTAGATTACGTTTTTTGTGCTATAAATTGTATACCTTTCCTTGTAATGAAACATACAAAGATATACATCAATTCAGTGTTTTATGAATCAACTTTGTAACATGGTATCAGAGCAGTGTCGTTCTTGACCTGTTCATCATTTACCTTGCTCATCACTTACCCAAACCAATCATCCTCTCAACCAAGCTGCCATGGCCGAAGCCGGTAACTTGGGAGAAGATCTATCAATTCAAATCGCCAATCTGCTCAAGAATGGCCTCAACCCACAAAACCGAAACCCGAAACTGTCCGATAACCTTCAAATAAACCTCAAGCTCAACAGCCAGAATTATGCTCTATGGACCCGGATGATGAGGGTAGCCATAGGCGGTAAATCAAAAGCCTTTCTAAACCATTTATCAACCAATCCACCAAACCAAACCAGCGAAGGATATGAACAATGGGAACAAGACGACCTAGTCGTCTTCTCATGGCTCATACAAAACATCAAACCAACCCTCGCCAGCAATCTAACCGAATTTCCGACAGCAAAATCGCTGTGGGATGCCCTGGCTATAACATATAGCAGTGGGCGTGACAAGCTCCAAACCTTCAACCTACATGTCAAGGCGAATGAAATCAAACAGAACAATCTCTCCCTAGAAGAATTGTGGATTATACTCCAAGGAGTATGGGGAGAAATTGATCGGATTGACCCAAACCCTATGACCTGCCCAACCGATATCCAAGCATATCACAAAATCAGGACGGAACAGAAACTGTTTCAGTTTCTAAACGCTCTCAACCGGAAATATGACCCTATAAAGAGGGAAATACTCCGGTTAGAACCCCTTCCAACCGTAGAAACTGCATACGCCACTGTCCGCAAGGAGGCCGCTCACCAGAACATTCTGGGAACACCTCTCAATGACACACAGGGTATCACAGTGGGTCTAATGGCCTCTGAAATTGACGGATTAGGGCTTGCATCAAAGGGCTACCGACGGGTCGATGGAAAAAGAATCGGAACAAGTAACAAAGACGACAAAACTCACCTCAAGTGTGATCATTGCGGCATGACGAAACATACCCGGGAACAATGTTTCAAACTTGTTGGGTATCCCGAATGGTGGTCTGATGGTCAGAAGAGAGGCACAAAGACTACAGAAAAAGGGAAGTCATCTAGCACCGGCAACCGAGATGTCACCAGAGATGAAAGCCGGAGCAGATCGGGTTTCGGCGGAATGGCCAAAGCAGATGAAGAAGAAGATACTGCAACAGGTAAAGGGTTTGAGGCGCAACCCTCAAACCCTCGGTCATATACGAGTAATAAAGAAACAAATATTTCACATTTAGTCCCTGGAAATAAGGGAAATGTCAATATGGCCCACGAACATCACAAAAAACAAAAACTATGGATTTTTGATTGTGGTGCGACCGATACGATGACTTATGAGCTATCGGATATTATTTCAACAACCAAACCAGAAAAAACACATATTCAAACGGCAAACGGAGGAATAATGGATGTAAAATCGGGAGGGACTATTGAGATTTCACCCACAATAAAAATCTCTAATTGTCTTTATGTTCCCTCGTTATCACATAAGCTGCTTTCCATCAGCCATGTCACAAAAGAACTCAACTGTATTGTCCTAATGTACCCTACGTTTTGTATTTTACAGGATATCAGGACGGGAGTGATCATTGGGCGTGGCACTGAAAATCAAGGGTTGTATTATGTGGATGAGGTGACTCAAAGTGGTGCTGTGATGTTGACTCATGGGACATCGGAACGAGAAGCTTGGCTATGGCACCGAAGATTAGGTCATCCTTCTACAAGTTATTTGCATATTTTATTTCCAAAACTATTTCCAGTTAATTCTATGTCACATTGTGAAACATGCGTTTTAGCAAAGAGCCACAGAAAAACTTTTAAACCCAATAATACTAAGGCTGCTTTGCCATTTTCATTAATCCATTCTGACGTATGGGGTCCTGCCCCAGTTCTTGGGGGGCAAAACCTTCGTTACTTTGTGATGTTCGTTGATGATTGTACCCGAATGACCTGGGTTTATTTTTGAAAAACAAATCCGAAGTCTTTGAAAAGTTCACTATGTTTTACGCCATGATCCAAACCCAATTTCAAACAAACATCCAAATATTCCGATCCGATAATGGCGGTGAGTTTGTTAATATCTCGTTTAAATCTTTTTTCCAAGACAAGGGAATAATCCACCAAACTACATGCCCAAACACCCCAGAACAAAACGGTGTCGCCGAAAGGAAAAATCGCATTTTGCTGGAAATGACACGAGCTCTCCTAATTGAATCCCAGGTCCCGAAATATTTTTGGCCTGAAGCCCTTGCTACTGCTACCTATCTTCTCAACCGACTCCCAACAAAAATCCTAAAACTTAACACTCCGTTACACACCCTTTCAAAATTCTTCAAACACCCTCAGTTACGAATCTTTGGATGTACTGCCTTTGTTCACATACCTAAATCAGATCGAACCAAACTTGACCCTTGTGCTGAAAAATGTGTCTTTGTTGGGTATGGAATGAATCAAAAAGGATACAGATGTTATAATCCAAAAACACGTCATATGTTCACCACAATAAACTGTGACTTTCTTGAAACCGAGTATTACTACAATTCCCAACTCAGTGGTCAGGGGAGAAGGAATGTTTAGACACACTAAGTTGGTTGAAATATGTTCCCTATGTACCAACTACAGAGTCACCAGAGTCCAATTTCAGTGCCACTGACGGTCCTAATGTTCCTCCTAACCTGGTGTCCGAGGTAAGTAATACTCAACCTATTCAGTCTGGTGGTATTTTTGAAGTTTCTAATGACTCCGAGGATACCAATACTTCTAATCATGAAACTGCCACAGAACAAACTGAAAATTTGCAGGCAGATGAATCCAGACAAGAAGAACCACCATCAAGATATGTGTTACCCCCTAGAACAAACAGAGGGGTTCCTCCGAAACGGTATTCTCCTGAAAAAGAACCAAGAAGATCTAGTTATCCTATAGCTAGTGTAGCTAACGGAAAATTTCACTAAGGAAGCCAAAGCATTTATCTCATCCGTTTACTCCGAAGAAACTCCTACAAATGTGGATCAAGCCTTAAAATCTAAACATTGGAAGGAAGCAATGAAAACAGAAATGGAAGCCCTAATCAAGAACAATACTTGGGAAAAGTGTACTCTCCCGTTGGGAAAGAAATCCGTGGGGTGTCGTTGGGTCTATACGGTTAAGTATAAACCAGATGGTACAATTGAAAGATATAAAGTCCGACTGGTAGCAAAAGGGTATACCCAGACACATGGGATTGACTATGCTGAAACATTCTCCCCGGTTGCAAAAATGAACACAATTAGGGTTCTTTTCTCGATAGCTGCAAATGAAGGGTGGCCACTTCAACAGTTTGATGTAAAAAATGCCTTTTTACACGGGGACCTAGATGAAGAGGTATTTATGGATGCTCCTCCAGGATTCACAAAAGATTTCAAAACTGGAGAAGTTTGCCGTCTGAAGAAGTCCCTTTATGGTTTGAAGCAATCTCCCCGGGCTTGGTTTGGCAGATTTACGATAGCTATGAAAAAGTTTGGCTATAAACAGAGTAATGCCGATCATACTTTGTTTCTCAAAAAAAGAGGAAAATTCGTAACCTGCCTAATTATCTATGTAGATGATATGATCATTACAGGGAACGATAAAGAAGAAATGGTAAAACTAAAAGAAAACTTGTTTGCTGAGTTTGAAATGAAAGATTTGGGCAGGCTTAAGTATTTCCTCGGAATTGAAGTACTAAGGTCAAAACAAGGAATTTTCATTAGTCAGAAAAAGTATGTCTTAGACCTGTTGGCAGAAATAGGAATGATCGATTGCAAACCAGCAGATACTCCTATGAGTGTAAACCAAAAGCTTTATATGGAAGAAGGAGCAAAATTAGCAAATAAAGAAAGATACCAACGGCTGGTGGGAAATTAATATATCTCTCACATACTCGTCCAGACATCGCCTATGCTGTAGGGGTAGTAAGTCAGTTCATGCACCAACCTCAACAGTCACATATGGAAGCAGTTTGGACAATTATTAGATATCTCAAAGGAACAATAGGTCACGGAGTCCTGTTTCAATCACATGGACACCTAAATGTTCAAATCTATACCGATGTAGACTGGGCAGGAGATAAGGGAAATCGGAGGTCAACAACAGGCTACTTCACTTTAGTCGGTGGGAATCTTGTTACTTGGAGAAGTAAAAAACAAAAGGTGGTTGCTCTTTTAAGTGCAGAAGCTGAATTTAGAGGTATAGCTCGAGGTTTAACAGAAGCCATGTGGATGCGAAGACTCTTAGCTGAGATTGGTTTTCCGTCAAAAGAAACAAGTAAGATTATGTGTGATAATAAAGCTGCAATTCAGATTTCAGAAAACCCAGTACAACATGATCGAACTAAACACATGGAAGTTGATAGGAACTTCATCAAAGAAAAATTGGAAGATGGTACGATTGAACTACCATTCGTTCGATCAAAGGATCAGCTTGCTGACATTCTAACAAAAGCGGTTAACGGGAAAATTTTCAGCGATTGTTTGAGCAAGTTGAATTTTGGAAATCCGACTATTCAACTTGAGGGGGAGTATTAAAAATAAAAGATATCAAAGATTGCGGGATCAGTCAAGCATCATCTCCCAAGATTAGCAGGGTCAAAGACAGGTAGTAATCAGCTGTAAATCCAGCCGTAAACCAAGCTGTCTACTATATTTAGATTACGTTTTTTGTGCTATAAATTGTATACCTTTCCTTGTAATGAAACATACAAAGATATACATCAATTCAGTGTTTTATGAATCAACTTTGTAACATGGAAAGAAGGATTTGGAGTCTTACACTAACAAAGTTGCTCGAAATATACCCTCTCTCTCTCTCTAATTACATATATGTATCTCCCTACTGTTTGAGGCTGTAAATTTTTATGATGTTTTTTTTTTAATTTTATATTTAGGTACCTTGCCCGGCTAATCGGGGAGTCGAAGGTACCACCACCGTCGATGAAGTTGGTTGGCTCTCTCTCTCTCTCATGTCGAAAGTAACTCATTTGTGAGATTGGACGGTTGCAAGAGGACGATTGGTGGCCATTTATGCTGTAGAAAGAACAGGGGGGCTAGGGTTTGGGAAAAATAATGTTTCTTCTTCTTCAAAGCCTCTGACCCTCTCACGAACACACACATAACCCTTTGATTATGGATCTTTCGGTGTATATTAATTGACTCGATTGGAGGTGATGCATCATTATGAATTTGGTTTTGATTTGACGAGGCTATCAACAGGTTTTGCATCATTTGTTAATAGTGGAGAAGGTATTGTTTAAGGTTCTAGGAGTTTTAAGTAAATTTTTTTTACAAGTTTTGGGGATTTTGTGCAGCAATATTGGGTGCATAGATAGTTATCGTGGTCAAGAAAGAGGAAGAAATGGGTGCATTTGTGGCTGCAAGAGGTGGCATGCATATCTGGATCTTTTGGATTAGGTTTCAAGGAACAAAAGGGGACGTTGCAATTGCACTCAGGTACATTCAGCAAGTTAGGGCTCCAATTTTAGTGTTTACATGTTGGTATAGCAGTTCAATCAAACGTTGTTTTTATTTTAGTGTTTACATGTTGGTATACCACTTTCCCTTAGCTTGTCACAAATGCCTCTTGGGTGGAACTTTAATGGTCAATGTTTTTACATTTTTTACCATTTAGGTCGCCCCTTGTTGCTGCCGCTGCTGTTTCTAACACTTTCGTAACTGTTGACTTTAAGTTGACTTTTCTTATCTTGTTTATTATTTGTTTTTTTTTACATTTTGAATTGGTAGGCTTTCTTCTGGCATAAAGGAATTGGTTCATAAGCTCAAGGAAAGTGGTAAGACTGGTTATTTGATATCCGGAGGTTTTTGTCAAATGATCAATGTAAATGTAAGTTTATAGAGAGTCAATAATTGATTATTGTCCTTTTAAGTATGAATAAAACTATATTTCCAATTACAGGCGGTAAGTGTTGCTGGAGCTTTTTTACATGGCTGGAGGATGAATATTATAAGGTATTACTGATGAATTGCATTTCCTATATTAATTACTTAGGAACGGGTGTATTCGGGTTATGTTTAATCTAAAATGAGAAAATTTAAACAAATTATTCATAAATGAATCAAATCAAATGGGCCAAACAACTAGATATTAATTTTCATTTCTTTTACTGATATTTAAGTGATGTAAGGCCTCTATAATTAACTTATTTGAATCGTATTGTAATGCAGCCATGCATCTTTGTTTTGTCGAGGCGCTGTATATATGACAATGATGAGGTCAGTGGTGCATTTAGTTTGTTTATTTATCCCCAACATCCTCTACCTCTCAAAATGAAGGAAGTAATTGACTCGACACAATGTTCAACCTGGCCCAAGCAGCACTAGAAACTAACCAGTTGACATTATGTGTAGGTTTGTGACATGACTACAATATATATAAATACAATTGTAGGTGATGGTTCTATTGATGGGCTAACAGACATAAGAACTAGCCACCACTAACAAGTTTACTCACTACTACTCCACGGATGCAAATTTGCAGTACTTTGAAGTTCAAAAGCAATGAGTATAAATGGACTTGAAGAAAACAACCTAGAAATAGCTCTTAGTTTTTGTGTAAATTAGTTTCCTTTTGCGACTTTTGTAGATAGGTTTTGATTTGAAAACTTATGTATTTGAATGGAATACTTATGTATGGAGTTTTTGTTATTATTGTTAATATCATTTGTTTTATAAATTATCTCATGTTTACTGCAGTTTTATTTTACAAAAAATTGAAAATTAAATGGGTAATTACACGACAATGGCCACATAGGACCGTAAATCAGTATTTGTGACCAAATGTTAGATAATAGTCACACATAAAATTACAAAATTTTGTGGCTATAAATAACCATTAGCCATGCCATAGTTACTTTGTTTTTTATTATGTGTGACCAAAAGTTAGAAAGCAACACTTAAAATTTCGTATGGCTATAAATAACCATTAGCTACGTCCTAGTTACTTTGTTTTTTGTTGTGTGACGGAATGATACCAAACGTCATGGAAAAAGAAAATTATCTATGACTAAAAGTTAGACAATAATCACACTTAAAATTACAAAATTTATTGTGGCAATACATAACTATTAGCCACACTTTGTTTTTTTGCTTGTGTGACGGAATGATAGCAAATGTCATGGGAAAACAAATATGCGTGACAAAATGTTAGACAATAGCCACATCATCATCACTTTGTTTATATTGTGTGACGAGATGATTACAAATGTCATAAAAAACAAATATGTGTGACCAAATGTTAGATAATAGCCACACTTAAATTACAAAATATCATGTGGCTTTACATAATCATTAGCCACACCATAGTCATTTTGTTTATTTTTTGTGTGATGGAATATTAGCTAACGTCATAGGCAATATGAATATGTGTGACGAAATGTTAAACAATAGCCACACTTAAAATTATAAAGTTTCATGTGGCTTTACATAACAATTACCCACATTATTGTTACTTTGTTTTTTTTATTGTGTGACGAAATGATAGCAAACGTCATGGGGAAAATAAATTATATGTGGCTAAAGTTTAGACAATCCACACTTAAAATTACAAAACTTTATGTGACTTAACATAATCATTAGCCACACCAACCCCACTTTATTTTTTTTGTGTGTGACGGAATGATAACAAACGTCATATGAAAAAAATATGTGTAACCAAAAGTTAAACAATAGCCATACTTAAACTTACAAAACTTTATGTGACTTTACATAACCATTAGCCACGCTATGTCACTTTGTTTTTTATTTTTGTGTGACAAAATCATAGGAAATGTCATTAGGAAAAAAATATGTGTGACTAAAAGTTAGACAATAGCCACATTTAAAATTATAAAATTGTTTTGTGTATCTATAAATAGTTTTTAGCCATACTTACCGTGACTAAATAATAAAACGGCCACACTTACAGTGAATTCATGTGGCTGTTGCTAGCATTTAGTCACACTTAATGGATGAAGTGCCTGATTCCAAAAACCCTTTTGCCACGTTTTGTTTTAATTAATGTGGCTAAAACAATTTTTTAAGTGACTATATAATAGAAGCGACCACACTTACGATATATTTATGTGACCGTTGCTACCTTTTAGCCACACTTGGTGTACAAAATGCCTGATTCCAACAAGAAATAGTGGTACCCTTTAGTCACACTTTTAAGTTGCTACGGCCACTAAATGTGATTGTGGCCATATGATATCCACGATGACTCAACCTTTGGTCACATTTGAGTTGGAAAAAATAGTGTGGCAATAGGCGTATGGCCACACTTTTTTCATGTGGCTGTAGGCCTTTTTTTACGTAGTGTTTTAAGTTTTTAGAAATTTAAATAAAACATATAAAATTAACATACATACGTGTTCATTATTAGGTAAATTTGCGCATAAAGTGTCAGACACAAATTTAGGGTGAAAAGGGTTATATATGTACATAAGCATTGTTTTAGGGGGAGAAAATGAGAAAAAGCCGAAAAAGTACAAAAACATTTGAAAACAGAAAAATCCAAAAACATTTGAAAAAGAGAAAAAATCAAAAAGATTTTATTGCATCAATTAGGAAATGAAATAAATGTTCGTGTTAAAGGGTTTGACCAACACATGTAAGGTTGTAGCTGAAAATACTAGGATCTAATGTGATATGTCGATATGTTTGACGCTCAAAAAGATAAAAGATACCAAGTGCTATAAACATAACGAACTATGTATCATGTACCATTGGCGTATGATTTTATGGTCTTAAATCTTGCGTTGATACATAACCAACATCAGAAGTTTCGGGTCTTTATATTATTGAGACATCCGGGGATATCTTGGTTGTCCTTCTGTTGCATCCAGATTATATGCAGGGGTAGGCACGGTCGGGATATCTTAAAAGAGCCAAAGTGGCCAAAAACCTTAAAGGAAGATAAACTCAAAATGAGGGAATTCCATTGAGCTAAAAAACTAAATTCGTACCAAAAGGTATTTGTCTAACCCTCGTTGGACACAAATATTGGTCACTTTGTTGTACGAAAGTACTGACCTGTTGACCAATAGTCTGATGTTGTAAAACGATAGGATGGACTCAGTATACTCACCTGCTAAGATGAATCGTTGTGCTTGCCTTGATCGCGGGGGTATGTCATGGTATGGCACACATGGGTATTATTGTATAATATTACCTTAGGCATATCACTAAGTTGAAAAATTGAAAGTTAAGCATTAAAGTTTAAATGGACAAACATGTTGGCTATCACATAGACCAGTCTGAGTAAGTTCGCAATGAAAAATGTCCCTTGGTCTGCCTGAAAACGATTTTGATCCCATTGTAATGTAATCGTATATTATAACTGTTTGAGTTAGTTTCTTCGTTCCTGTTTATTTCATAATTTATTTAAACATTTAAATAAAAATAGAAAATTCATATATCCAAAAATAGTGTCTTGTTTTTCATAAAATCAAAAAATTAAAAAATAGAGTGTTTTATTTGTTTTAAATTAAAAATTAACCATTCTTGAAGATTTGATTGATCATCAAAAGTTGAAAAAAAAAATTGTGAAATCTGAGTACAAGTACTTGGATGTACTAAGTGTTCATATGGTATTTTCCTCTGGTGCATAGAAATGTTTGCTTATAAATTTCTAATAATTTTGCAGAACTTGATATAAATCAAGAAGTCAAGAACTTACACAACACCTACAGCATAACGACAACCATAGACTCCGTTGAAGACTTTGCCGAATTCATGATATGAAGACAATTTGATGCATCAATCTAGGGGGAGATCGTTCTGTATGAACGGGCCTAGCCCTTCATATGTAATCGTACCTTACGCGAGGCATTTGAGGTTATGATTCCGTATAAGTATACTTTCATAATATATAATCAAACCTTGTATATATATATATATATATATATAGGACAAGGATCTGTTAGGAACCACCCTTTATTACGAGAACTGCGAGAAACAGTGTGAACACAAACAGTAATACATAAAAAAATCCAAAAAAATACCAATTTTTTTTTTGTTTTTTTTAAAAAAAATTTTAAAAAGTCTCTATAGTTACTCAATAATAAAAAAAATTCAAAATTTTTTTGAGTACCAACTATCCATGCACATGTGCATTTTCGTCATTTCTTTGACAAACGTAATACATTACAAACATTAGAGAATTATACTTTCATTTACACTACCATGTGTAACACACTACTTTTTACGTTACCAATATTAGCAATGCACATGTCCATCTATATATATTAACATGAAATAAGGTGTTTTGGTACACTAATTTGAATACATTTTCTCTTTCATCTATCATATCATCCATAATACATTACCAAGCACATGTGCATTTTCATCATTTCTTTGACAAATTCTGTAATACATTACAAACATTAGAGAATTGTATTTTCATTTACACTACCATGTGTAACACACTACTTTTTACGTTACCAATATAAGATATGCACATGTGCATCTATATGTATCAAATGAAATAATGTGTTTTGGTACACTACTTTGAATACACTTTCTCTTTCATCTATCATACCATACATAATACACTTCCATTACCTCCTACCATCCATAATACAATACCACTACCTCCTACCATTTATAATACAATACCAATACTAATATTTTCACTTTATTACATATATAGCAACACCGTTTATACCATCCAATCAACATATTACATCATAAAGTGACAACTATAATGAATCCATCAACCACTAGATATAACTAACCAAAAACATATATATGAGCCTACTTCATCATTCAAAATCACAAACTTTTTGTACCAAAACACGGTATATAATTGTTATACATAATGATGCACATGTGCATTTAATGTAAAATTGAGTGTATTATGGATGGTATTGTAAATTAAAGTGCAATTGTCTACTAGTGATAACATATTACTGAATTTGTCGAAGTTATGATACCTATGAACATGTGCATAGATAACTGTTACTCGAAAAAAAGAGTCTTTTTTTGTAACGAAATATAACGATTTTATTAAAAAAAATTTTAAAAAAAATTTGAGTGCTTTTTTGATTTTTTTTAGATTTTATTTTGCAATAAAGGTGGTTCTCGCGGTTCTCATAATAAAGGTGGTTCTCGCATCAACCTTATCATATATATATATATATATATATATATATATATATATATATATTATATATATATATATATTATATATATATACCTTTAAAGATATACCTTTAAAGATATATTTATCGATTGTATATATTTATTCAAAAATATATATACATGTATAAGATTCTAGTATTTGTACATCATGCCTTATGTATACATGTATTTTACGTATTCATGTACCTTTGTATGTATACTTCTTGTATACCTTTACGTTGGGTACTAATCGTATTTGTACGTGTACAATTATACGTATATTTGTAATTCTTTGTATTCCAATAAGTATATAGGTGTACGCATTTATGCGTATAAGTATGCTTTGTATCCTTGCATTTTATACTTAGTGCTTTTTATAAATAACTTTCTGGAACCACCCTTTATTGTGAGAACCGCGAGAACCAGTGTGAACACATCCAGTAATTCCTAAAAAATATAAAAAACACCCAATTTTTTAATAATTATTTTTGGAAAAATCGCTATATTTCGTCAATAATAAAAAAAATTCAAAAAAAAATCGAGTAATAGTTTTCCATGCACATGTGCATATGTATCATTTCTTTGACAAATTCCGTAACGCATTACAAATATTAGACAATTGTACTTTGATTTACACAACCATGTGTAATACACTACTTTTTACATTACCAATATTAGAAATGCACATGTGCATCTATTTGTATCAACATAAAATAAGGTGTTTTGGTACACTACTTTGAATACACTTTCTCTTTGATCTATCATACCATCCATAACACAATACCATTACCTCGTACATCCATAATACAATACCATTACCTCCTACCATCTATAATACAATACCATTACCAATATTTACACTTTATTACATGTATATCAACACCATTTATACCATCCAATCAACATATTACATCATAAAGTGATAACTATAACCAAACCATCAACCACCAGATATAAATAACAAAAAACCATTACCTCCTACATCCATAATACAATACCATTACCTCCTACATCCATAATACAATACAATTACCTCCTACCATCTATAATACAATACCATTACCAATATTTACACTTTATTACATGTATATCAACACCATTTATACCATCCAATCAACATATTACATCATAAATTGATAACTATAACCAAACCATCAACCACCAGATATAAATAACCAAAAAACCATGTATATGGGCCTACTTCATCATCAAAATCACAAACTTTTTGTACCAAAACAACGGTTTAATAATGATCATGTGCTTTTGAATATTGTAATGTAAAAATAGTGAGTTGTATTGTGGTAATGTAAAAATTGTATTAGGTGGTATTGTAATTAATTGCAATTGTCTATACTGTATTATACGTAATTTGTCGAAGTAATGATACATATGCACATGTGCATGGATAATTGTTACTCGATTTTTTTAGTGCTTTTATGATTTTTTTAGGTTTTATTTTATGTTCACATTGGTTCTCGCTATTCTCGCAATAAAGGTGGTTCTCGCAAGAACCCTACCCTATATATATATATTATATATATATAGGGAGATGATCATGAGAAAACTAGATATAAATGAGAAAACTAACTAAAAATGCAAAAAAAAAAAAAAAGCATAAAAACATACAAGTTTTTTTTTACAATTTTTTTATAAAAAATCGCTGCATATTATGTATAAAAAACTTGTTTTCAAAAAAAAAACTTGTACTGCACATGTGCACTATATGTGTACTACGCATGTGCATTATATGTATATGTTGCACGTGTGCATTATATGTTTTTTTATTTTTTTTAAAAAGTTTTTTTATATAATATATAGCGAATTTTTATAAAAAAACAAAAAAAAATTTGATATGTTTTTTTGGCTTTTTTAGTTAGTTTTTTGGTTTTCTCATTAAACTAGTTTTCTCATGATCCATCCCCTATATATATATATATATATATACACTTTAATATATATTTCGCGTGTCAGTCATATGTTCGTTTTCGTTTGTTTCTTTTGTTTCGTTCGTTTCGTCCGTTCTGTTTCGTCCGATTTGTTTGTTTTGTCCGAGATATTTGTTTTGTCCAAGTTTAGACATGTACATTTTTATACTTGTCAAGTTACAAGTATTTTTTGTTTTGTATTTTTTAATATTTTGTTTAGTATATATTTTCCCTAGACTTTCTAAATACATACAAATAAATACACAAAATTATATACACTTAATTTTGGTGGTTTAAATATATAGTCCATCCTACACACATATATATATATATATATATTATGTGTGTGTGGGTGTGTGTGTATAACCAACTTTAGTTTAAGAAAAATTTAAACTTTTTACCCAAAATTTTGTATAACATTTCAAAAATCATATTCATTTTTCACAACAAGTTTATGTAAACTTTAGTTACACTTTTTCAAGATAAATCTTGTACATGAGTTTTTTATATAAAAACTATACTTGTTATTTTTAATAAAATCATTTTTAAGTATAAAACCAAGTTCATAATATTTAGTGTTGGTAGATCTTGTTAGATCTAAACATGAACATGTTTAGATCTCGTTTTTAAGCATAACTTTGCAAGATCTAACTAACTACATTAAACTACTACTAAAACTAACATAAAAAATCATCATGTAACACATAATATGTTAGATTTTTATTTGTTTTTGTTAAGGTTTATGTAGTTTTTAGATGAGCTTCAAGATGAACACTTGTATTTTTAGGTTTAAATATAAAACTAGAATGGAAATACAAGAGTTTGAAGTTTACTACTTGCACTTAAACAAGTTGTTAATGATGAAAATAAGATGAAGATGATAAGTTCCAACACAAAGAGTCAAGCTTCAAAGATGCTTCTACACTTGCAAGTATCTTAGATCTTCAATACATATCCATGCATGCTATAAAAATTAGGTGATTGATCAAAGAAAGTGTTTGGAGGTGATGTTGGCCGCTTTTAGGAGAGAAGAAAGAGTGAGTTTGAGAGTTGTTTTTGGTGTTATAAGAAAATGAGGAAGAAATTTTTTTTCATGTATATTATGGACTTCAATTTTTCATCCAATGTTGAATTGTATAAAATGTAGACATCCATGAAACCATGGATTATTAAACATAAACATGGGGCTTGTGGGACCCACATTGGGGGGGGGGGGGGGTAGGATAAGGTTTTTTTAAATATGTTATGTTTTTTATAATGTTAAGTTTATAAATTCTTGGATACTTTGTGTTGTTTGATAATTGTAGTTAATTAGTGGACTAAACATTGTTTATGATGCTAAAAACATGTTAACTAGTTCAATAGACTAGTTAAATTGTTGTTTTCATAATAAACTTGGCACTAGTTTCGTCATCGGATTATTGACGGATAAATTGTGTAACTTGTACGGTGATGTTTACATAAGTATCTTTTAGACATTTTTCTTATATTTTTGATGTTCTTTATGATAATTATTATTATCAATGGTTTTTGTTAATATTACTAGTTGATGAATTTCGTTGTGGAAATGGTAATATTACTAGTTGATGAATTTCGTTGTGGAAATGGTGAATTATGCTGATTTCCTAGTTCGAATTGGACAATTTGTATGTTTAAGTATTTTTCCAGAAAGTATGATATCTAGATTGTTTTCAACAAATGTTTTTATGAATAAGTTGTTTTGGATATGTTTCATATCCTGTTTTTGTTACTTCGGGTTGTACCACGACTATCCTAACAAGAATAGCGTGTTCGCATTTTTACCAACTTGTCTAGAATATAGTTTATTGATTTCGCAACGTAGCAAACTTGATATCCTAATACGATATGAAACTGTATATTCCTAGACTTATGAGAGTTAATCAAATAAAAATTTATGTCTAATGCGTAATTAGATAATTTTAATAGTGAATTAAGTTGTATGGAATTACCGGATATTTTGCCAAATGTCACACATATGGGCTGGACCCACTTACACCCGTGCGAGGCACGAAGATGCATATGGCTAGGCTCACTTACATCGTGCGAGACAAATAGATGCATATGGGCTAGGACCATTCCTAGTCATGCAAGGCATGAAGACACTCATGGGTTAGGCCCACTTACACTTGTGCTAGGCACAAAGACTCATGAAGGGCGAGACCCGTTCATACACAACGTGGATACAAAATATATATATGAAGTATATATATATATATATAGGGACTAGGTAAATAGGAACCACTTTGAGTTGAGAGAACTGTAGGAACCATTATCCACCCTAGATCTCCCATGTATCAGTGGTTGAGATTGAATTGTTTAAGTTTGATTTGTATTCTAGTGATTTTATTGATTAAAAAATAATAAATAGTACAAGAAGGGTATTTTGGAAATTTTGATTTGAGTACTATTTATGTCAACTTGTCAAACTGAAAATCAAACGTCTACATCACTCTTCATGTCAATATTAATTACGTTTTTCTATTTACTAAAAGAATTAATTGTAACATATGATTTTTTATACAAACAATTAAACTACATGTATATATATTCGACACCGTGCGTGAATTTTTTACATTCGATACCGTTCTTTAAATTTTTTTACATTCGACAACGTATGGGAAGCAATTTTTCAAATGTGTGTAAAAACTAAACATTTACGCGTACCGTTTTTACATACGTTTGAAAATAATATTTACGCGTGACCATTAGAGGAGCTGGGACCGACGATCAGGTGTGTAAAAAAACATTTTATTTCATTCGACACCGTGCGCAAAAAAAATTTAAATTCGACAACTTACGTAAAAACATTTTTCAAACGTACATAAAAACTATTTTACGCCATCCGTTTTACATACGTTTGAAATTAGATTTACGCGTGACATTTAGGAGCTCGGGTCAGCGCTCAGGGGCGTAAAAGAAGGTTTTTTACGCACGTTGTCAAAACATTATATATTTTTTTTACATAGTGGTATTCTCATACTCAGTTCGTGTAAATGTTTGCGCACATTGTCAAACTTTTTTTACGCACATTGTCAAAACTTTTGTTACGCACGTTGTTAAAACTTTTTTTACGCACATTGTCGAATGTTTTTTTTGCACGTTGTCTTTGTCGAAAGTAAACGTGTTTGTTTATTTTTTTACATAGTTGTGTATTGCGTAAAAACATTTTTACGAACGTTGTCAAACAGTTTTTTCACATGTTGTCGAATGTTTTTTAATGCACGTTGTCGAATGTTTTTACATAAAAATTATGATCGAAACATTAATAACCGAAAGCTCGGCTCGCAAATAAAACCGAAAGATCGAGCTCGACTCGACTTTGGCTCTAGACATGATCTCAATACCATCAAACTGGGGAGAGTTAAAGCGAGTAGAGTTATGAAAGTCGCCGGGGATGAGGGTTGGATGGTGGATTGGAATTTGAATTTCTCTCTCTAAAATTTGGGATGGTAGAATTGGGTTTGGATTGAGAAATATAAAATGTATAAAAGAGGTGAAAGGAGATAGATATTGTTATGTTAAACATATAAATGATGATGTGATGTGTTTTAAAGATAATAGAGAATAGATGTGACATAATGATAAAAAGACTAAAATACCCTTTTGAATTAAATTGATTATAGGTGATGTGTTAAAATTCTATCGGATGAGAGGAGTTTTCATGGTTCTCGCAACTGGTATTGGTTCCTCCTTGAACCGAGTCATATATATATATTAACAACGAACATACAAAACAAATGCTAACGTATTAATAACAAACAAGGGTTCCAAATGAACAACAAATACAAACTTAATGACATTCAAGATGAGCAACGTGTATATGGTCGAGTAAAGACCTAAGTGTCTAACGAGTTAGAGCACTTGTTGGTTGCACCACGTGTTTAGATACCCGTTGCTAGCACATTTATTCAGACGCAAATATGTGAGTTCATGTCCCCCTTTTCTTTTAAACGCTTTTCGATTTACAACTCTTGGGGGAAATGCATGTTACGATGGTATGGTTAAGCTAAGGAATGAAACACCTAGATCATGTGCGAATAGGTTGAACTTAAGCACCATTAATCATTTAGACCGAGGAACGAAAAGGGTATATCTATTGGGTATTGGCGAGTCCCACTCATGGGTCTGTGTGGCCGCATGTAGTGCTTTCGTGTCACAGTCGAGGTTAATCGACACTTAATCGTCAAGCGTTGAGTGCTTCCTATGTCGGCACACATATTAATGTCCTTTCAAAACATTAATGATGACTGATTTCATAGACGCTTTACATACCACAATTTTACATACGATTTTCTATACGAACTTTCAAATGTTTTTAAGATTCATTTGATACGAACTCAAAACACATGGATTCACCAACTTTTCTTGACTTTTCAACTTACATGTATTTCAGGCAATTAAGCGGATCTTTTCTCGATTTGGTCTCAAGAAGAACAAGGTTGTCAAGTTAGCGATGTCATCCTCTTTTGAAGGGTTTGGTCCATATATCTCGTCTTCGAGTGAGTTATAGGATGCAAAGCCTTGATGTTTATCACTTTATTTTGGGCAAGTTTTCTTTTGTAAAACAATAACTTGTGTTGTCTTTTATGAACAATTTATTACTTGTAAACTTTTACTTGGTGAGCGAATGGATGAACATCGTATGCATTTTATTCATATAGTTTGTTTATTTACATTGTATGCATGAAAATTAATCAAGTTCACACCTTGCCCTTCTGCCTATGAGCGAGTGTGACATTATGAGTCTTGAGGGCGTATGACTCCTACGCTTAGGCTCTTGCGAGCGGATGACTCATTCGCTTAGCTCATGCGCGCGTAAGACCTCCTGCTTACCACTCCTTCGCACAGATGACTCATGTGCTTCCAGAGCTGATATTCATAATTTTTCAATCTAGAATATTCAGTTCTTCGAATTTGATGATGAATTTTCCATAAACATGTGCGAAAAACAATTGTTAACACAATGATATCCTCAATTTAAAAATTCATCCATGAATTGATCTCCAATTTTGATTTTTACGTCTAAAACACATAAATCTTGAGCGTAGATGATTCAATCGACAGTTAGTTCGATTGAATCGGTACCGTCGCTTTGATACCAATTGTAAATGCAGGATCCAGTGTGTTTAGATGGAACTTTGGATAAAGAATACTAATTCGGTGGAAATTTCGGCAGCATAACATATAAATTGGCCCGTTTGTATTAGCTTGCATTAATACCGAAAAAGCATACATCATTGACAATCTGGAGAGAATCACACAGCTTCTCTCCTCTCAATTCCAAAACATGAGTTCCCAAGCGCAAGACACTACTATGTATAGACATGGATCCTACGCACCTGCGCGCGTAGGACTCCTGCGCACCTGCGCGCGTAAGACTCCTGCGCACGTAGGACTTCTACTCAAGTAGGACTCCTGCGCAGGTTTCATGTCATGCGCACCAAACACTCTTAAACTCTCTAATCTATACAATATTCAACACATACTCTATCTAACCTATTCATGCAGTGGCGGACACACACAATATGCACTAACACTCAATCTCTTGTTTCTATGATGACTTTATATCTTCAGAATGCTTCAGCTTTACTGCATTTACAAATATTATATAAATAATCGTACAAGCACATACAAAAAAAATTAGTAATTTAAGTTGTTGGGTCTTTATTGACTACAATGTATATTTTTGTAGGTTATTATTTGGTAAACGTGGGGTACACCAACGGAGAAGGATTTTTCGCCCCTTACAGAGGTCAAAGATATCATTTAAATAGGATCATAATGATGGTGTGTTGTTTCCGTCATAAATTTATAATGAGAGAAATGCCAATATATCCATTTGAAGATGAAAACGAAGGAATAGGAAAGCTTGGAAATGAAGATGAAAACAAAGACGAAGATGGAGACGCAGACGGAGATAATAACTCACATTGAGACATCAAATGAGTGGACAAAGTTTTGGGACAAGCTAACCCAAATCATGTTTGATTCTTGGAGTGCTACCAACTAATCAATAATGTAACACCCCGACCGCGTAATAAAACAACCAGTGGCGGAAACGTCGGGGGGTCACGTTACAAATTGATTCAAACACATGGTAAATAAAGTTTGGTTTTATTGAACTTATAAATTACATCGTCTTTGAGAATTTGAAACAAAATACAACAACTAATTTCATTTTAAGCAAGCTAATGCTAGAGTCCATCCTATGTGTAGCATACTTGATCGTGCATTAGTACCTGAAACATATGTGAAAATAAAGTCAACATTAAATGCTGACGAGTAACATAGGTTTTGTGGTCACAACTCATGGCTTTTGAATATTGAAATATATTTAATCAACTTTATGAGTTGATATTTTAAATAAATATTTGTAGCCTTGAATCTTTGACAAAAATGTTTCTTTTGTAAGATCGTATGAGAAATCATTCGATTAAGAGAAACATTGTATGGTTTACTTAGAAACCATTTGTGACTTTGTATAAACCAACCAAATGTCTTATATTGTATAAATCAACCAAATGTCTCGCACTGTATGAACATATATCTTTGTATAAACCAAATGTCTTGTGTAAACAAAATGTCTTGTTGTGTTTATAAAACAATTTGCCTTTATGTATGAAATAAGTGTGGTTTGTTGGTGAATACATTCAAGCCTTGTTGACTGTCGGACAAACCTTTATGAATAAAGGTTTGTCAAATGTGTTGCACAGTTTTTGTCATTTCCAGAGGAAACTTCCAAAAAACCTAGGAAGCCGGAATGGGGTTGTCAATCCTATGGTACCATAACATACTACCGGTCGGCGTGATCAAAGTTAATGAATGTATCATTCTCATGTTCAACATACCATCAAGTTTCGTACAATGTAAAGCATGCTGTGTATATAAATCATAGGTAAATAAGTTTTGTAAATGTGGAAATATATAATTCACCTCAAAACATTAAGAAAACGTAAGAGAGGGGAATTATGTACTCACATTGAAAATCATTTTGTATATATAAACCATGTATATATTGTAGTGAAATTATGGAAATAGTAATAGTCCCATATGTTTCAACCCAAAACATTTAGAAATGTAAAAGAGGGGTCTATGTACTCACCTTGTAGCTTTAGGGTTTCTAACTTAAAGCTTTCTGGTGCAAATCCTGAGTTCCTAATAATAATACAATGCATCACGTGTTAGTAAAATAACCCAAGTCACTTTAGCCATACAACATGAGACAGAATCCCAACGGACTTAGTCAGGCAGAGCCTTGACATGCGTTGGTGGGTCCTAAATTAATCGGGTAGGGTGGCCATACTACACGAGACAGAACCCCAACAGACTTAGTCAGGCAGAGCCTTGACATGCGTTGGTGGGTCCTATATCAATCGGGTAGGGTGACGAATTAGTGATCGGGGATTTAAATACTTACAACGGAGCAGAGCTTCGCAGGTTTAGGGGTTTAGCGGGGCTTCGGGACTCGGACAGAGTTTAGAGAGAGTAGGAGATCGATTTTTTTGATCGAAAGCTATTTGAAACACTCCCAGGCCGCTCCTTATATACCCAAAATTTGACTCTCCCGCGCGGCGCGAGGGAGGTCAACTACGCCTAGACTGCCACCGGTCTTAGGTAGGTTGGACACGTGTCACGAAACGGCGCCACGTGTCCTGATACTCTCCCGCGCGTCGCGGGAGATGCCAAGTTTTTTTTAGCTCTCAACGTGCGGGTTGCGATTAAGGTCCTTGTAAGGTGTCTTTGGGAATATGCTACAGTAACTTGGATATTATTTCGTAAATGTTGTGAATATCATTTTGACCGAAAGTGTTCATTGGTTGAAATACGACAAATGTTACAAATAATATTTTATAAACTCATGGATTTTTAATTTGTTGTTGATTATGCTTATTTTTATGGATGCATATTTTAGTAAGTAGTTGCTAGTTATGTTATTCTTTATAAATGAATATTTTATGTTTTACAAACATACTATTTATTAAATAGTTTTTAGTCATGTTATTTTTGTTAGTTCGAAATTTTATGTTTTACAAACATATTGATTATTACATAGTTGTTGGTTTTGCATTTTTGTTGAGCATGGTTTATGTTTAAGTTTACTTTTTTGACAGGAATGACCACCAATGATAGAAATTATCGAGTGTGGACTGATATTGAAGATGAAAAGCTTGTTAAAGCTTTATTAAATATGACTAACACCGTGAAATTCAAATCCAATAACAGTTTTAGAATCGATATTTACAACATCTTGAAGCATCCTTAAAAGAATCACTTTCTGAGTCGGGCATTTTGGGTAAACCTCATATTGAGTTAAGTATTCAAACAATGAAGAAAGATTGGCAAGTTTTTTTTTTCTAGTTTTGGTAGGGTTATGTTGTTTTTTCATTCAATTGCGATTTTTTTTGTATATGTTTGTTTTATGTTCATTATTAGGGATTCTTGGATGTTTATGAGATTAATAACATATTTTTTACAAGATTTGACTGAGGTAACCAATTTATTTCAAAACATTTTTCTTGCTGTGAGTATCAGAATGTGGCAAATATATCTTTTAGAATAAGGGGATTCTTTATTGTCATGTATCAAGTCAATATGATGAAGCTATTCTATATAAGATTTATCTTTAATTGTTTATTTACTCTTATCATATGAAATAGAAGCATAAAAATTGCGGGTAAATGCAAAACTAAAAAGCTTCTTGACTATGAAGACTTATGCGTTATATTTGGTAAAGACCGAGCTCAAGGTAAGAAAGCCAAAATTGTGGTTGAGATGGAAGAAGAGGTGAACATGGTAGAAGAAGAGCACCAAAGAAATGAGGATTTTGATGAAATTTGCCATAACGTTGGTAACAATGCAAGTTTTCAAGTTGAAGAAACTTCAAGCGCTTATGGTAAGATCAGGAAATGGGCAGGATAGTAGGTTCTTTGGTTCAGGGTTTCAGTGATGCAGTTGTTTAGTTTGCCAAGCGACTTAAGAAACTTCAGCCTAATTAAGTGAAGATATAAAATTTGAACTTGACATAAAAAGAATACTTTGATGATGTCGAAAGAGCTTTCGAAAATGAAGTCTTTGACTCAATTGGAAAGGTTTAAAGCAATTGAAAAAAATAAAAGATGACCAAATTAGGTTGATGACTTTTAGGAGCTTGGGTGAAGAGGAAAGGGAGGCTTGGATCAGCTTTTTGTTGTTGGCGTAAGTTTGGCTCGGAAAAATTTGGTCTAAAAATTGTAGTTATGTTTAAAATTTGTAGTCGTATGTTAAGCTTCTCGTCCTTTGTTTGAATATTTGGTTTAGTTTAGTATGTTTCCAATTCGTAGTTTGTTAAAATTTAAAATGTATTATATTTTTTTGTGTGGTGCGGTGGGGTGAAACAAGGCTTTTAAAGGGGCATTAAAGGGGCTAAGTATTTTCCCAACAAAATTAAGTATTAACACAACAAATTTGGATTTGAGATTAACATCTTTACTAACTTTACTATAAAAGAAGAGATGAGCATTGCATACAATGCTGACGTAGCAGCCATATAGGTTATCCAACAATGCCAATCTTATCTCATTATTGCATATAAATCATGTATTTTCATATTATATTTAATACATTTATATTAATTTTAATCTTAATAAGTAAATGGAGGGTAATTTAAAATTTAAAAGACATGAGGATATGTAATTAGCATTTAATGCATGTCATTCTTTATCATATCAATCTCTCCTTCCCTCATTCTCATCACCACACACTGTAGCTCAAATTTGAATTTGAATCCGACCATCATATCTTATCTTCCCGCCATTTTCTTTGAATCCGAATCAGAACCATTGCAGAGAGAGAGAGAAATTACAGAAAGTCTTCTCTGCTCTTTTTCTTCACTCTTATTCAATCTATTGCTCATCACAAATCACAAGATCTTCAATCAAATTGGACTTTCCATAATGATTATAATCTTTCAATTGTATCTTATTGTGCAACTCACAAACCATAGATCTAAGTAGCTCTACCATTGAGAAACCCTAATTCTTAAATCAGGCATGGTGACATTCGACTATAGGAAACTAAGCATCATGTTTATTTTTCTCTTCATCTTTAATACTTTAAACTAACATTCTTTCATAATTCGTATTTAATTTATCTTTCATGAATTGCAATTAGGCAGTTAGAGATCATTGTTTTGGTTTCAGATATGCACTTGGTTTATTGAAGCTTCTTCCGAAGAATCGCCTTTTAGCTGAGGTTTGTTTTGTTTATTTTGATAGTCTCTTAGGTTTTTATAATTCGTTTGAGTTAATTGATTATCTGCCTTTTGATTTCGAGATAAAAATGATGTTGGAAATTCTAAAAGGAGATAAGTTTTCCAGTAATATGTTACGGGTTATGTATGGATCTCAACGCATTTCAAAGGTTTGCTTCTGAAATAATTTCCTTACAAGTTTTACTCCGGCTCCTTTTGAGTTTTGTTATAGTATGATACCATGTTCAGGTTTTAAGGTTTGATATATTAAGATGTGATTAGATTAACAAAAAAACTATGGTTAATCTATTATTGAATGTGATAATGAAGGTGAGATGGGAAGGAGAATAACGTGATAGGATGACGGTATGACATGTCTTATTGGCTTTGACTTTTTGATACATTTGTATGCTCTCGTATCGTTTTCGCAAGAAATGAAAAATAGTTGAGAAATAATCTTATCTAAAGTGAAAGTGGTTTGGGTGGTTACTGCCATAACTTTAGCCGTAAAGTTATATTCCGGTGTCGGTTTTTACAGCGGTGTTACATTAAATTAAGACCAGCTACGAAGCAGAAATAGAGGCTAACGTCAAAGGTAAGATATGAAAGAAATAACGGAACACTTTTTAACAGTAATAATTGATCGGTTATTTCATGATCTATACACTTTTTAACTTTACCTAATTTTTATATCCACATAGTGATTAGTGAATATAATAATGTTAATAGTTTATGCTTTTATATATTATATATTATATTATGTTATTGTATTACTGTTTGATTTGTGATTAGGTTACTGTGTTGGTTGCTAAATTTGGTTAATTATTAGTATATAAATATATAAAACTGTGAAACTATTTCTTTTTTATATATTTTTTGAGCAGGTAAAGTAAGACAACAAAAAGAGTGAAATTGAATTGCAAAAATTGAAAGCTCTGTATCAACGCTAAACACATGTAACAATTTTACTTTTAAATGTGCTTTCACAAATGAAGCTGTAAATGATAGTTAATTCGGAGCAACTGTAGGTTTGTCAAAGGAAAGTAGGAGAGGCTGCAAGAGCTACCAAAAAGCTAAAAGAGTTTATGGAATCACGCAAGGTTGCCGCACGACGTGAAAGTGTTGGTAAATGATAAGATTGTGAACTTGTGAAACTGTTTCTTAAACATGTTTTTGTATCTTTGTCTGTTGTTGAGTTGGTTCTTTAATTCTTTTGATATTTAACTCATATTAAGATGTGATTAGATTAACAAAAAAATTGTGGTTAATCTATTATTGAACGTGATAGTGCAGGTGAGATGGGAAGGAGAATAACGTGATAGGATGACGGTGTGACATGTCTTATTGGCTTTGACTTTTTGATACATTTGTATGCTCTCGCATCATTTTCGCAAGAAGTGAAAACTATTTGAGAAATAATCATATCTAAAGTTTATATATATTTAATAAATGATCATGAGCTTCATTTATTGAGCTCGAGTAGCCACATAGGCTTAAACAAGCTTATTGTTTTTTAGTTTAGTTTATTAGACATATAACGTATTTTGGCTAATTGTTTATTAGAGTAGCTTTTGATTTTAGGATTTGTTTTGATTGTTGGATGTATAGATTTTGCTAATTCTGGTGTTTTGTCATATCTTTGAATGCAGAGATGCAATAACCAAGTTAGAAACAAGTTTAAAGTGAAAGTGGAAAAATAAGTTTAAAGTGAAAGTGGTTTGGGTGGTGACTGCCATAACTTTAGTGTGAAATTATATTTCGGTGTCGGTTTTTAAAGCGGTGTTACATTGAATCAAGACCAGCTACGGAGAAGGAAATAGAGGCTAACATCAAAGGTAAGATATGAAAGAAATAACATAACACTTTTTAACACTAATAATTTAATCGGTTATTTCATAATATATACACTTTTTAACTTTATGTAACTTTTTATAAACACATAGTGATTAGTGAATATAATATTGTTAATGCTTCATGCTTTTGTATATCATATTTTATATTGTGTTATTGTATTACTCTTTGATCTGTGATTAGGTTACTATGTTGGTTGCTAATTTTGGTTAATTATTAGTATATAAATATATAAAACTGTGCAACTAATTATTTTTTATATATTTTTAATCAGGTAAAGAAAGATAGCAGGAAGAGTGAAACTGAATTGCAGAAATTGAAAGCTCTGTATCAACGGCAAACACATGTAATGATTTTACTTTTAAATGTGCTTTCACAAATGAATCTGCAAATGATGATTAATTCAGACCAACTGTAGGTTGTCAAAGGAAAGTAGAAGAGGCTAGAAGAGCTACCAAAAGGCTAAAAGAGTTGATGGAGTCACGCAAGGTTGGCGCAGGACGTGAAACTGTTGATAAATGATAAGATTGTAAACTTCTGTAACTGATATTTTGATTGATTATATGCAACATGCTTTGTCTTCGCCTGTACAGACAGATTCTTCATTTTGGACTATCGGTACGATGTTTTCGTTTTAGTTTATTTAAATACTGACATGTAGATTGAACTTATGAAGTCGTCTATGCAGTTAATGCGGTAAAATATCAGATATAGGTTATCTCAGTAAAATATCGGCAATTTAAATATAATGCTGAATTTATATATCTAACAATTTAACACTAATAATTCAATGATATATCAGTTATATCGGTGATATATCAGTTATACGGTCAATATCGTCGCTATATCGGTACCGACATATCACCAATATTAACTACATAGGAAGTCGTGTTATGTAATGGGCTTGTGTTGCCTCTTTTGCTATGTTTTATTTAGTTAACTGTAACTGTGGATGAATATGTAAGAACGTGCAGATTGATATAAATAGTCAGAAGAGGTGGGATGGCAACATTTTTGCAAAGGAGGAGGAGGATGTTATGTTGTTTGATAAGAGAGAAGCAGCTATGAAGAGAGAGAGAGAGAGATGATCAGATAGTATGCATTAAACCACAAAGTATGTATATACTTTGTAGTTAATGGTTTGACTTTGAGTTCAAAAGTCAAAACTCCAAAGTTCAATTTTATAGATTCGTTTGATTTGTTTAAAATCGTGAAATAACAACATTCTCATCTCCCCTATCAATAAAAGAATAGATGAGCTTTACATCACAATGCTTACGTGGCAGCCATCTAGTCTATTCAACAATGCCAATCTCATCTCCTTATAGTGTTTTGTGAGTGGTTTAGTATCATATTTCAGTAGTTTAGTTGAAAAGTTTGTTATATGTTTTCAGTGTTTTGTGATTGGTTCGGCATCATATTTCAACATTTTCGTGATCGGTTTCATTTCATGTTTCATTATGTCTTGTGATCAGTTAGGTATCATATATCAGTAAGTTTTGTGAACAGTTTTGTTATGTGTCATGCTGATTTATTTTAGTTTGATTTGTGTAATACTTAAAAGAATCAAATGAGTATTATTAATATTACATAAATTAGATATATGATAAACCTATGTTATTATTAAATGATAAATTTAGTAGTTATTTGGTATTATAATTTGAAAGTCATCCATATACTGGCAAATTTTACTGAATTTATATATATATATATGTGAAAATTTGAGTTTAAGTTTTAATTTATTGATTTGTGATTAAAATTGTTAATTTTAATTCTAAGTTTGGTTAAGGAATTGAGACATTTTGTAACATCTCCAAAAATTTTATTTATAAAAATGTAAAATAAAGTATATGGAAACTTATATTATTAAAAAGGTAGAGTACGGGTATGTTAACTGTTAGAAATATAAAGTATTTAGACAAATATAGGTACCATTTAAAAAATTTAATAATAAAAATACCTTATAATTAATCTTACTCCGTTTTTAATGAAACTTGGGTCAAAATGTAGATAAAAATATTCTCGTTCTAATGCATATTTCGTTTTATAAAACGTCATATTTTATAAGTTATAAGCGATAAATGAGTGAAGCAGCTGAATTAATTATAATATATAATAATAAAATAATATTATAACTAAACAATTAAAAATTGTTATATGTGTGTACGTGGACATGAGGCTTGGCCTCCAAGTTTAAAAAGTAGTATATATAGCAACATGAACATTTCTTTTTCTCTACTCTCTTTCTCGCCCTCCCTCTCGTTCCCCTCTCTGTTTCTTCTCGGCCTATTTTCTTTTAGTTATTCATTCTTAAATGCTTTAAAGTCCTGCCCTGTTTTAAATGTTTTAACCTTACTAATTTGTTATCTTATATGATTGATTTAGAACCTATCAATACATGTCAAAGGTCTGCTCGACTAAGTTCGTTAGGGTTCTGTCTCAGGTTGTATGTGGACATGGGTTATTATACTTAACACGAGTGCATTACATATTTTATTTAAGAGCTCTGGAGTTATGCCCAAGATTATACTAGGAGGCCTATAGCTACACCCTAAAGTTACCAAGTGAGTACATTCTCTTTTTGAAAAGCTTTATGTTAGTCAAACTGTTTTACCAAAACCTCAAATGTTTTAATTATGCTTAACAGTGATTGGGTATATGTATTCTACAATTACTGCCGGTATGTTGAGGTTTTGTATACATTACTTTAAATCCGTTACTATTGGACGAAGAGTTAGCCAACGAGTAACATGACCACAAGTCAGGTTTTGACAGTACTGAATGAGTAATTGTGTAGATATAAACATTGTAATCGCTGATGCTCTCAATACTGTAAAGTTATAAAAACTTTTTTTTATTCAACTGGGATGCACTCGTCAGTATTTCTTGCTGATAACATATTTTTAAAACGCGTTTCAGGTAACCTGCTGTGAAAATAATAGAAGTCAGTTGTGGAGCACCGAAGGCTTAAATGAAATGGCTATAATTACCTGAATAAAAGAAAAAATTTATATTTTATTAATTAGGAAATGAAATACGGGATTCAACTTATTTAATTAATATTAAAATTTGGTGTTTTTATAAACTCTGAATTTATTTCCTAACTATGATCCTGATGAAAATTTTCCGCTGCGTATTTAATAAACACTGGTACCCCTTGACTGGTTCACGACTCCTGCTCCCAGGGTGGGGTCGGGGGTTGTGACAGAAGTTGGTATCAGAGCCACTGGTTTAAGGCATTTAGGTGTTCTTTTAATACCTAAAACTTAAACATTATATAGGAAATTTATGTGTTATTCTGTGTAGATAAATTTTAATATTTATATTATGATTTTTATGCTTTGAGTTCATAATATGAATGATCAATATAATTAAATGTACTATATGCTACGTAAACAGATTAGAGGCTTATATAGGAGAAAAATTAAAAATAATAAAAATCTGTCGGTAACCAAATCTCGCTACCACCGTAAACACTCGTTTAATTTTCTTGTTTCTCGTGATTTATGTCTTCGTCTTCTATTATCTCAACATTGATATGCATATATAATATTTTATTTTGAAAGTTGATATATATATATATATAATATTATTTTTGAAATAGGCAGACTTATTCATTCGACAGGTGCCCTATGATACTATTATACGTGGCAATTTAAAGTTGTGTGTTTTCCTTTAGAACTTCATCCCTAACTCAACAATATGTATATATATAAAGGATGTAGTCACATATGAAGGTTTAATTAATTATAATTATTATATTAATTAATATTGGTGTAAAAGAGCAAAACCGTTAAAAATAATAATAATAATAATAATAATAATAATAATAATAATAATAATTAATAAATAAATTTATGATTATTGTATTATAATAGAAAAGTATTTGGCGTTTTTATAATAATTCTGTTATGGAGTTAACATAAATGCGTTATAATTGGTAAAATAAATTAAAATACCTGTAGAATACTTAATAGATTTACCTCCATACCATAACCATCTATATATATCACCTTTAAACCAGCTATATCGGTTCGTAGCACTATGTGACATATGAGTATTACCTAATCTAAATAGATATAAATTAGACTTTTGTGACATGATTTAAAACGAATTATTTAAACATAGTTTTGTAAAACGTCCGTTAATCTCTTGACATAAATATACAAAATTTATGTCAGTATACATAAATTTATATAAGGTTAAAATTAACCATTAAAAAATATTTTTAGTATATATAGCTAATCGATGATTTAAATTAATATACTAGCAAATAAATTTTAATTATTACTAGTATATTAAATATATTTATAGTAATATAATGTTCGAAGATACTATTAGTTGTTTTATATCAATCAAAAACTATATAAACGAATATAGTTAATGTTATAACATTTTAAAAAGGACTAATTAAAAAAGTTTTTCAATACATTTGAGTAGAACCAAGTTGAAACTTTCTTATACTCCTTCAAGTCATTAACTTATTCTAATAGCATTAATATGTTTTATTAATTCTTGTTTGATATACACTGAATATTTATATGTTTATAAATAACAAATTAGTTTACAACTCTATATATTACTAAATTTTAAAGATTTTAACCCTCTGATTGAAAGTACTATTTTAACTATCATTTAATTAAAACTTTGACACTGTCATAGATTTATATATATTAGATAACTATATGAAGTTTTATAAAACAGGGAGTTAAATTACCTGATAAAAAAATGAAATTTTGTAATTTGTATAAAAACGAATTCTAGACTAATATTTATTACTACAGGTTCCATTATCATTATTATCAGTATTGTTTAGTAATAAAGCCTTTACCTACAAATGAATCCAACATTTTGGATGTCATAAACTATACTTTTGTTCATTTAGTAAATTAAAATATTTTTTTTGTTTAATTAGTAAATTAAAATATTTGTGATATGCATATAACTGGTAAACTGGTTAAAAAGAAAAACGAAACCCGAGTCTTTAAAACAAGTAAATAAATAATTTCCTATAGTCTTACTCAAGAAGTTGTACTGTATTTGATTTTCAGATATAATAAGATTTTCAAATACTAAAGCTATTTTATTTTTATTTTCTTTTATACTATAACTTATATAAATGTTGAACCGGTATCCTGACAATCCAAACTGATAACGATTGAATACCCGCCGCATAACACGGTGAATTCCACTAGTTAAATTTAAAATATACGTAATACAGTTTAATATTAAAATATAATACCACCTTATATATATATTTACTTTAAAATAAGGATCGTAGTAAAATATGAAATTTATTTTACAATAAAGTAAGGTATATTTAAACACGTAAATATTTAATATTCAATATAACATTTACCTGTAATATTCAATAACATATTTAATTATTTATATTCTATAATGTCCTTTTCACCTACTATTAGCAATATTTAAATACAAATATTTGTAATATATTTGAATAATGTTTATATGTTTATACGTGTATATAATATAAACTAAAATCTATTTTTTACGTAGGATACGTATAAAATTTTATACATTTACACCTATAAAAATTAAAAGTAAATGTGTATTCAAAAGATTATTATATATATTATGTATAAATAATCATGTTTTTATTCTCTATTATCTAGAATATTTATACTTAATAAAAGTATTAATTTTTATTTTATATGTATTATAAAAGAAAAGAAAAGATGGGTCTAATAGTTTGTACAGTCGGTTATATATACAAAAGAGATGAGATAATTAAAATTTTAAGAAGTAAAAGATATTACAATGGAAACATCTTTTTTACCAGACTTAAATCGGCAATTTAATATTTACTTATTTATTTATTTTACCTGGCACGTTAAATTTTCCAAACGCTCTAGTTATGTTTCATTTTCAAAGCTAGAATTAAAATGGATGCTACACATAAAAATAATTGACTCAAATGTGTGTTTAATACATTTGTCCTTTATATAACTTTATTTACAAAAAAAATCAAATTACAATTTTAATATTGTGATATCTTTAAACAAATTACTACTATTATTGTTTGAGATATATAAATGTATGTTCTAATACTTGTAAAATTACTTAATTACCTAATATATTTAGAATCAATGTAATTGTTCACATGAATCCAAAAAGTTATATTTTGATAAATTTATTTCTTTAAACTGTTATTTCAAAATATTATATTCAATAAATTTGACAGGAAAGTTTATTCCAATATACTATTACTATTTTTATTATTATAAAAGGGTAAATAAAGTTATGGGAATAAGCTTGATAATTGGTACCATTGGTTATATAGTTGGATGTTTATAAATTAAAGATATTACAAAAATAATTTAGTATCATATACTACATAAGTTATGATATTAACAAGAGATTTGAAATTTTATGTTTCTAAATAATAAATATACACATATACGCGTATACATAATAGAATTTCTTGATGGTATACACAATATAATAATCAAATATCTTTTGTAGATAAACATAAGAAAAAAAATATATCACTAGTGATTCATATGAAAACATTGAGTCATTATAAAGATGAATCATAAACCGTGTTATGTTCTAAAAATGCCATCCGTCTGAATAAAATATTCTTTTTGAAGGAATCTAATGTTGTATAAGCATGAATAGAGTTAGCTATAAGCATAGTCATCATAACGAACCTGCCATAGTGTCAATGGAGCCAATGACATTTTTATCAGAAGTCCATTTTCCAAACAAAAGAAAGTCACAACCATAACAATATCTATGCTTAAACAAAAGAGTTAGAACATTGATATTTACTGATAACACCCAGGATAGTATTTAGACTTGAAACTAAGAAAAATGCCTTAGTATAAAGCTTCGAGATCAGCTAATTACTTGCATAGATAAAGTGTGATGGGTGTTGGTATGCCGTAAGGATGATAACTAGAACAATGCAAGTATGATAAATAAGCGATAACACTTGGCCACCGTTATATCTTGTTTATTAGTACTACTCGATTCTAGAATATGATCCATCATGAGAATACTAATTTCCTTGTTTCTTGATACAAACCGTAATAAATGACGCACTTTTAAAATTATGTTTTGAGAGAATTCTATTTATGGAAAATATCATGATAATTACCTCTCCAGCAAGACTGGGTATGGTGCGGTAGACTCTCCAGCTTGTCCGGGTAAGATGGGGTTACCTCTCCGGCGAGACCGGGTAAGATGGGGTATATGTTATGTTAATGAAATTCCCTAAATGATGTCTGACCTGTTTTTGAAAATATGAATCTGTTAAATACATTGACCTTATGAATGGTATGTATATTACTGTACATGAAAAATATGATTATATAGATATGTATATCTATGAGGAAATCCAAAGACCATAATGATTAACAATTAGGGATCAATCACGAACAGGTGTTTTAGATTTATCAGGAATCTCTCGGGTACATCTATAAATCCGATATCAAACACTATTTCGTTTGATTCGTACTCGTGTGACAAGATGAACGACGGGAACCCTATAAGTTGGGACGCTATCGAAAATATAGGAATTCCCTTTGCGATTATATGCATTAGGATACCTGTAACTAAAATTGTGATAAGACGCAAAACATCTAAAAATTTTGTTAATAAGAGTAATTCCACCTTCATTAAAAAGGTAAGAATCTCAAAGCATATAAAATAGTTCTGGTAAAAGTAAAGTAGAATTCAAAACAAAGGACCAAAACATACTTAGGAACTAGGATCATTGATGAGCTAAAAGTGTTCCACTATATTTCAGTGTATATCGAGGACGAGATTTAAAACAATGTGGGGAGGATGTAAAATCTCCAAAAAAATTATTATAAAAATGTGAAATAAAGTATATTGAAACTTATATTATTAAACAGGTAGAGTACGGGTGAGTTGACTGTTAGAAATATAAAGTATTTAGACGATTATAGGAACCGTTTAAAAATTTTAATAATAAAAATACCTTATAATTAACCTTACTCCGTTTTTAATGAAACTTAGGTCAAAATGTAGATAAAAATATTCTCGTTCTAACGGCATATTCATCGTTTTATAAAACATCATATTTAGAAGTTATAAGCGATAAATGAGTGACACAACTAAATTAATTATAATATATAATAATAAAATAATATTATAACTAAATTATTAAAAATTGTTATATGTGTGTATGGACTTGAGGCTTGGCCTCCAAGTTTCAAAAAGTAGTATATATAGTAACATGAACATTTCTTTTTCTCTGCTCTCTTTCTCGCCCTCCCTCTTGTTCCCCCCTCTGTTTCTTCTATGACCTATTTTCTTTTAGTTATTCACCCTTAAATACTCCAAAGTCCTGTTCCGTTGAAGTATTTTAATCCATGATCATTAATCCGTTACCCTACCCGATTGATTTAAGACCCACCAACGCATGTCAAGGCTCTGCCTGACTAAGTTCGTTGGGGTTCTGTCTCGGATCGTATGTGACATGGGTTATAATACTTAACATGAGTGCATTACATATTTTATTTAAGAGCTCAGGAGTTATGCCCAAGATTATACCAGGAGGCCTATAGTTAGACCATAAAGTTACTAAGTGAGTACATTCTCTTTTTGTAAAGCTTTTTGTGAGTCAAACTGTTTTACCAAAACCTCAAACTTTAAATCCGTTACTATTGGACGAAGAGTTAGCCAATGAGTAAACAAGTCAGGTTTTGTCAGTACTGAATGAGTAATTGTGTAGATATAAACATTGTAATCGCTGATACTCTCAATACTGTAAAGTTATAAAAACTTGTTTTGATTAAACTGGGATGCACTCGCCAGTATTTCTTGCTGATAAAATATTTTTAAAACACGTTTCAGGTAACCTGCTGTGAAAATAATAGAAGCCAACTGTGGAGCACTGAAGGCTTAAATGAAGTGGCTATAATTACTTGAATAAATGAAGAAATTTATATTTTATTAATTAGGGTTTATCCCTATAAAAACGTTTAAATGAAATACAGGGTTCAACCCATTTAATTAATATTAAAAGTTGGTTATAAACTCTGAATTTATTTCCTAACTACGATCCTGATGGAAATTTTCCGCTGCGCATTAATAAACACCGATACCACTTGACTGGTTCACGTCTCTTGCTCCCAGGGTGGGGTCGGGGTTGTGACACATTTGATAGATGGAATGTTTGAAATCAATACGTATTTGCGTATGTCATACTTTGTTTGCTAATTGACCACTAATAAGTTATGTCAGGAATTTAAGCGTAAAGTCCGAATTTTCTTCATTCGATATTAAATAGTATTAGAAAATTCTGATTTTGAAAAATAGTAAAAATTACACGCTACAATTAACACTTCCTAGAATATCTATGACTCTCGCCTTCTTCCAAACAATTTCATTTTTTCTTTTAATTTGCAGATTAACTACATATCACAAGTCTTCTGTTCCCGTTTCAGCAGCTGTGTGATAAACTATTCTGCTTTATCTTTGAACTCTGATAGAGGAGAATGGACAACTTCATCCAGCAGTGCAATGCTACTCCAGGTTTGCTTATAATAATTGTCACTCACCTTAGCAACTTTTTTGTTGAGTTATTCATCTGTCCTCTATTTTTGGAGTGACCATCTTGAAAATTTCATTTTAATAGCGTTAGTATCTGCCTAGTGGTAGAAGGATCTGTTTGTCATTTAGAAAAGAGTGTGCGTGTTTTTGGATGAACAAATTTCTAAAAATGAATTCTTGATGTTTTCAACTAAATTAATCATGAGCCTTTTATAGTGTTTAAAATGTTTGATATGTTAAATGAAGAGATTACTCCTAATTATGATAACCTGCTTTTTGAAGGTTTAAATTTTGTCCTTTGGGTTTCTAGATATTTAATTTTACTTACTTTCCCATGAAAACTCATTTTTGAAAGGTTATGCATTAACTGCACAAGGTTTTTGAATATAAATGTACATGTTAAATGTACACGCTTTTTCCTCTTAAATCATTAAATATATATGGTTTTTAAATATAAATTTTTATTTAATGTTTGCATTTAAATCTGACATTTGGGCTAGTAGATATTTCATTATATAATACCATTGCTAATTCAAATGTTTTTTTCATCATACACCGATTCATTCAGTGAAATAGAAGAGCAACTGTTATTGTTTTGCATCAGTTCTTATAAATACATTAAAATGGCATCATATACTTCTGCACAATCTGACGATTTAAAGCAACGCTTTATTAAACAAATCGAAGAGCAAGTTTATGCTGATAGGTCTACTCTTCAAGAGCTGAAGAGGGGCGTTTTAACGGACTGCAACTTGGTCTGCTTACGAGAGACCAGGTTTCGAGAGGCCTGAGGGCGATGCCGACGACTTCCATTTGCGACCTGTGTGTTGCGAGTAATATAGAGTGTGGAGATAGAGATCTGGAGTTCATGACAAAGATCAAAGACATACATCGAGAGGTTCAGTGCTCGATGGAGTTGAAGTTAAAGTTTCTTGGTTCTTGCTATTAGAGTTTAAATGTCTGAGTGGTTTTCTTTTCCATATCTAATTGTTGGTATTTTAATACTTATTTTTATGAGTTTAAAGATTTATTGTTTCAAATTATTATTTGTTTTATACTCTATAAATTGATTGCAAACAGTAATATATATGTGTCTATGACAGTCCAAAATCTAAATCGTATGATCCTAATTGTTGACAAAATATTTTTGACTGCTTAGATTTGATTATAGAATTTCATTTCATTTTTAGATTTTAATTTTAATTTTATTTTTATGCATCAGGTTATCGAATACAGAGGATCTGTTGGTTATGGTAAGTTGTTGTTTAATCTGTTTTTTGATCTTTATTGGATGAGATCTAACATACTCTATGTTGCAGGAAAGATTCTACTTGTGAGCAGACCTTACAAACAATTTGAAGATAGGTTGACATATTTCAAATTCATTTGAAGTTCAGGTGTGTATGTATATGTATATTATGATGCATTATAATTTCTTAATGATGAGGTGTTATGCAGATTTGTTATTGGCAATGTTCTCAGACCCGGACCGGACCGGCCGGTCCGACCGGTTGGGCCGGAATCCGCTGCTTACGCCGGGCCGGTTCACCCCAACAAACCGTTTCAGCAGTTGGCCGGCAATTCGGCCGGCGGCCGGCGGTTTGGCCGGAAAACCTGTGGAAGGTCGGATCGGTTCCATTAAACATAAGTACATTTTTATCCTTTCTGAGTTCCGACGAGCATTTTAGTCACAACCTTAACAACTCTCATATTCCGGCAAGCACGACAAACTTGAAGCTTTGCCTTCCGGCGAGCTTATTTTGAAAACTTGAAAATGCAATTAGAAGAAATCGTAATGGGGATGGGTGGAAGTTTTTTTAGATTTGAAGGTACATCCGGAATATGTTCCCGGATGTTCAAAGAGAGATTAGAGAATTTGAAAATCTAATTCTTTTCACTTTGCGTGTATATTTCACCAAAAAGTTTTTTGATTTTTTTAGGTTTGCAGGTATATATATATTTGGTTCATCATTATTTTTAATAAGAAAGTAAAATAATGGCTAGGAAAGGCTAGTAATAGGGTGGTAATTATTAACTTTGTAAGTTTCAATCGTTTGTTGGAACTCTCAGTTTTAAATTATTATACTTAATATATTAATTTTTATGATAATACTACTCCATGCATTTATCTAATCAACGGCTGCACTTTTTTTAACAATACATTTTAGATAAAATTACTATTATATGTTTACGATGAGTTTAAAGTTGTTTTGTTTTATGAAATGTTTATTTTGTTTTTAGTTATAATTTTAAATGTATAAAAATGTTACCCGGCTTTTAAATGCGGTCCGACCGGTCAGACCGGTCCGACCAGTGAACCGCTAACATCACGGTTCGATGTCTGGTCAGATTATTAAAACATTGGTTATTAGTTAACGGTTCATATATGTTTTGATGAATTGTTGTTGTTTAATTATTTTCTTGATCTATGTATCTGTTTAACACTTATGTTAAAAGATAAGTTGAAGCATATTATAACCAGTTTCATCGTATTCGGATCATGTGGTGAAGGTTGTAATTTAAGAAATGAAGATGAAAGATTTATGAACGCTATACCGCAACAATGAATGATCTTGCATCAAGATATGTTTCAAGATTTACGATCATGGGATATAGAATAATGTGTGCTCGATTGTTATTTATTTGTTATTTAAAAGTGTTCCCTTTTATTTGTTATTTATTTGTTATTTAAAAGATGTTCCCTTTTAGTATAGTATATTTTTAATTAAACCTTAAAAAATGTATAATCATCGTTGTTTAATAAAATGTGGAATGCATGGTTTTCTAAACACCATCCGTGTTTGCACACGGGTTTTATTACTAGTATGTAATAATAATAACAATAGTCTAATTTCGTACCTGAAATTGAATTCTTTTTTCCCTCTTCAAGTCCCATTTGTGTTAATGATAATTAGAATATATAAAGATAGGATGGGATTCCTTGTTGTATCATCTATTTTATCTGGGTTATATTAATTGGCACGTAGTAAGTAGTAAGTAGTAACTAGTAAGAGTTAATGCACATTTATTGTTTTCTGCTACATTTTATCTCTAAAACCCATTACACATATATTGTTATCTTGTGGTGTCATTACGAGGTCACTTGTGGCGAAACTAATGGTTGTGCTAGGTCTAGAAAGCCCTTAGACCGCGGGGTGTGGGGGCTTTGGGTTGGGAGGTTTTGCTCGACACGTGACGGGGTGGGATCCACAAGCCAATTCTTGAAATCATAGGGTGTGGGGTGGCGTGGCCAGCCATGTGGATATATTTGGGTGGCTTACAACGAACCAGCCAACCAAAGCAAGCCACATCACCCCAGCCCCCCGCCCCTCGCCAGGCACCATACCCACGCCAAAGGGGCACGCCATGCCCAACGCCAACCCGGGTGGAAAAGCTGGCGTTGAAGGGCAACCCAAGCCCACACCCCTCAGTCTTATAGTGGCATCTAATGGCGAACCTAAGAAATTTTTTCTTGGGGGGCGGAAGTTTTAGGGTCGTTATCTATTGCTATATTTTTTCGATCAGGTTCGGGTGGGGTCGCACTCGCATCATTGTGTGCCACCCGTGAGACCCTCGTACCAAAGAAAGCCAAGTGGCATCGATGATGTTAACGCAAGACCTTATGGCCACTCTTTGTGAGCCTAGGATCCGCACTTGTGGATGTCTTGTTGATCACCCATGCCCCAGGGGTGTAGTGGTACGATGCAATCGAAACGTTAGATTCTAAGACTAGTCGGTATGGGCGCTGGCATATGCCCGACTAGGCCCGGCGCCGGACCCCCACACCGCCCCCGGCTCCTCCGGTCCCCAGATGCCGCCCTTGCCGGTCCAATTTTGGCACAATTTTCAGAAAAAGCCCGTTGGGCGTTCAAATATATACACACTCTCTCCCCTATTTTATATAATTTTTCACCATTTGATCCACACTTTCAACCCAAAACACTCTCTTTTTCTATCCAACTTTTTAAAAAAAAATTCTTTCTTCCCTCACAATGAACTCTTGGTGGTCCTCGTCTTCGGGGGAAGAATAGATGTTTTTTCGCAAACTCTGTGATGCGGGCGGCTCAGATTATTGCTGAAGAACAGGAGGAAGAAGATGAGGTCTCGTCTGAAAGATGAACTAGGCAACAACAGATTAACAGAGACCGTGAAGGTATATCTTTAATAACCTTTTTATTCTTGTTTGTTATTTCATCATTTAATTATTTTTTTACGATAGGAGCGCACGAAAAATTGGTGAACGATTATTTTTCGGATGCACCCCTATACGATGGAGAGATTTTCAGGCGTAGGTTCTGGATGAGTCGTCGGTTATTCACACGGATTGCCGATGATTTGGCAGCGTTCGACCCTTTTTTCACGTTACGATACGATGCTCGTGGCAAACGGGGGTTCACCACTTTACAAAAGTGTACTGCGGCCATTCGGCAACTTGCGTACGGGACAGTGGCCGACGCTTTGGACTAGTACTTACAGATGTCGGAAAGAACTGCGCGGGAATGCTTGTACAAGTTTTGCGAGTTTGTGGTGAAATTGTATAGCAAAAAATATTTGCGGAAACCAAACGCTAATGATGTTCAACAATTGTACCAAGCACATGAAGCACGTCACGGGTTTCCGAGAATGCTCGGTAGCATTGTTTGTATGCATTGGGAGTGGCACAGTTGCCCGAATGCGTGGCGAGGACAATATACACGAGGCGATCAAGGCCATCCAACATTAATACTAGAGGTTGTGGCATCACAAGATTTGTGGATCTGGCATGCTTTCTTTGGTCTACCCGGTTCACTTAACGACCTTAACGTGTTATACCAATCAGCGATCTTCACAGACATCGTAAACGGAACCGGCCCGGACACTAGTTTTTCTGGTTCTGGGGCGGAATATAGGCGCGGTTATTATCTTGCTGATGGAATATACCCGTCTTACTCTACAATAGTCAAGACTGTTCCATACCCGGAGGACGAAAAAAGGAAAAAGATTGCCAAGCGTCAAGAAGCGGCAAGAAAAGAAAACGAGCGTTGTTTTGGTGTTCTACAAAGAAAATGGGGCATCATTCAACAACCAGCACGTGCATTCACACCAAAGAGGTTGCGCCTTTGTATGTACGCTTGCATTTTGCTCCATAACATGATTATCGAAGACGAAGGTCGGGCGATTTGTGAGCATAACTAGAATGTATCTATCGGCAATACTGTACCGGTTGATTAGGGGCAACAGGATTTAAACTCGTTCTCGCTAACCAACTAATACGTCCATGCAAACCTTCAAGCCGACTTGATAGAACACATATGGAACAACGTAAACAACGGGGCGGTGACGAAGACAATAACGAGTAGTATTTATGTTTGTGTTAATTTTTTTTAATCTAGTCTTTTTTCTATAAATTTTAGGTAGTGTAATTTTTTTTCTAGGTTATGTAGTTTTTTTTAATCAATGTAATGCTTTTTATTTTTTTAATTTAATAAATATTTTATTTAAAATCTTTTTATAAATTAGATAATAAAATACATAAAATAAATAAAAGATGTAGGCCGATCCCTCCACCCCTCTCAATTTGATAGGAGGGCCATCCTTCAAAGGATGGGGATGTGGCATCCTACATGACGGCCCATCCCCTTAGAGATGACCCTCCCTATACCCTCTAGCCCTATACCCTCTAGTTTTATGGAGTCATTTTTTCGTTGTCCTATGAAAAAGAGTCATTTTCGTTGTCCTATGAAAAGAGTCTTTTTTTCGTCGTCCTACGAAAAAAGAACCAGGATCTCACGTTTTTGCAATTTCGTAGGCTGCCGTAGAGGATGGTCAGTGGTGCCACGTGTTGGAGATGATCTTATCATTTATGTCTATAACAATCACAAACAATAATATTATTAAAGAAAAACATAAACACCTGATATTATTTATGTCCATAACAATTACAAACTAGATGAAAACATAGCAATGGCATATGTATGATAACTGCAATACCACCTAAACAAGTTCATATAAACTGTCATCTACTAACCCAGTATAGTGTAACTTAAAGAGAGAACTTTGAGATCAGCTTGTCAACATGAATGATGATGTCATCGATATGCGGTCGGACAGTGGCTTGAGGCTGAAGCATCCACGATACAAACTGATGTAGGGCTTCTGGGTACTGCGGTTTTGGACCTGCAGGCCACTTTATCTGTCCGTTCATAACAGCCAACTGTAAGCTTCCCCCTGATTCCCCTAGCGCGTACTCAAACGGAGATGCCCCGTACCTGTTACATATGTTGCATATTTTCAAACATTTTTATAGATAATCTTCTGTCAAATAGGATAACAAAAAGAAAAATATTATTGCAAATTAAATTAATTGCAAGGGTTCTTACATTATGCCAAACAAAGTGCAACCTAGTGACCATACATCGGTCCGCTCATCAATGTCCGTCTGGCTGGGGCAATCCCAAAATTCCGGAGCTCTGAACGGTGCTGAAACATGCTCAGATGCCCACTCCTGACCAATATTCAAAGTTATAATCAGCACAAAAGTTATATAAAAAAAATTGAATAAAGTATAAATAATCACCTGTAATTGCAGTGCCTCTGAGCGAGAGCGTATTTGTCTTCTAGCTGGGCGAGCACTTCCAAAATCCATTAGTATTGCTAGAGGCGGCTGTCCTTTACGATGTGTTAAAAGCACATTGCCCGGTTTTACATCGTTATGTGCATATGGCGGATCAAGGGTATGCAAATGCTTAAGTCCTGCACAAAGCTGCAACCCAGTTCTTTTCTTTGTAGGAGAGCTTGTGGATGAATATTGATTAAAATGCGGTGAAAAGTAACTCTTAATCCAATTATACAACATATTCTGTACATGTTTTTTACCGTTATGCGTGCTTGACGTTTTACAGGGACACTAGAAAACGCAAGCATCGTAAAATAAATCAATTAGTTACCTGTCTGAAAATTCGAAGAACATATGATGTAGGAAAGAATTCCTTTTTGGATTTCATTGTTTGTGTGTTGTCCAACAATGTCCCATCCAAATGCACTGGAAACAACAGGTATGCTTCATGTGTCCAAGTTTGTTCTGGTGCCCCCTGCCAACAATATAGAAGCTTTTTCAGGCATAAGCAAATATTTGCTCATTTAATCTTAACAACCAAAGGGCTTATCGCCTAACGGTATCAACATGTGTAGTAAAGGTGTTCCCATAGTTGTTAATAGCGAATAGCGACAAGGGACCTATATGCTACATAGCGAATAGCGACAAATAGCGACCGCTATTTTATAAATAGCGATACACTACAAAAAGAATTTTGAAACTTTTTATATGTATATTATATCAAAATACCCTATTATATATGCTATTTTACATGTATATTTAACAATAACCTATAATTCCAGCTATTTTATAGCTATTTACATCAAAAAATAAAAAATAATAAAAAGAAAACATCACTGTCGCTATTCACGCTATTGGTCGCTATGACCCAGATAGCGACATTTGGTCGCCTCGCTAGATAGCGCGCCATAGCCGCTATTGACTATGGGTGTTCCTATCAAGAATTAAATTCGTCCAAGGGGATAATAACTACTTTTTTTCAGCATCTTGCTCCTATTTTTGTGCTTATTAAAATAATCGATGAGAAAAACATTGAAGTTCGGATCGCGAGTTATCGTTCCTATGATGCATCTTTAGTTAAGAAATTGTTAATTGCATAAACTGAATTACAAGACCGGAAGAAACAATAATCTCAGTTCATACATAGAACAAGAATTAGATATCTATCTATGTAACGAGAATTATAAAGGATAAAGATCTTAAAAAAAAGAAAACCATAAGTGCTTAACTCTTTGTCAGAGGATTATCTTGAACATAAGCATTGTAAGAAATAGTTAAAAATGAGGGGAAATTAGCAATCATACTTGTATCACTAACATCAAATGTTCAAAGTTCCAGGACGTAGGTGCAAATAAGAATAATGAGCATATTAAACTTAAGGGTGACAATTTCACCATGTACATTCAAGTGGGTCGATTTGGGTTGTGTTTAGTCTCAAATAGGTCAAATAAAATAATAGTCAAAAATTAAATGGAACAAATAGGTTGGGCAGCCAACGCGCAAAGTTTAACTCTTAAGGCACACAACCTCCTAAATCACTTTATTCATATATTAATTTCAATGTTAATGATAGTGTTTTCGTAAATCGTATATAATGTGCTAATTTTATATAAAATTTTAAAAAGTTGAACAAAAAGTACTAACGAGTCACCCCGATCCGACCCTATCCTGATTGTTTTTACCGTCCTAAAAAGAACAAGTAACACTTATTGGCACATCAGAAACCAATGAAAACATGACATATTAAATGCTCTTAAAACAATGAAAACACAACATAACATATTAAATGCTCGCACATTTGCATCGTCTGTCGCCACGTACTCTCTCTCCCCCGTTTAAGTGTTCGTTGAGGTTCACGGACCAACGATTGTAGATGCTCTTATAGTTTTTGGTTAAAAAACCAACACAACCCGAATACAATCCATAAACTCTATGATCTTTACTTTAATTTTATAACAAATTTCATATGATCACAAACCTTAATGCAAACAAACTTCAAAGACGAGTTACCTTCACCGGAATAATGGCATGATCAAGCAACGGTAGCAGATTCGGATGGCTAAAGAGCGCAGATACACGGATCTCTTCCTTCACCATTTCCAGTTGATCACTATTTTGAATCAAAACTTTCTTCATAGCATAAGTTCCATCCTCTGCAAATAAACCATCATTCATCAACACAATTAATAATATCTTACATTTCTTCAGTTTTATAACAACAGTATCACTACATCTAGGAATTTATACAAGTCGAGACAAGCCTAAGCTCAAGCTCGGCTCGTTAGTAGTTGTTCAAGCCCAGGCTCAGCTTTATATATTTAAAATTATTCTTATAAATATTTGTAATTACAATTTTTATGTATACATACATATTATTTAGTTACTTCCTTATATGCATCAACATATAATATTTAATACATTTTTATATATACTTTCTTATATGTTACAATATATATATATATATATATATATATACATATATAATAATTAATATATTAAATAAACATTGTAAAAAGAATAGACTCGTCCATAGTTGTCAATAGCGAATAGCGGTAACTGGTAAGCTACCTATATGCTACGTAGCGATAGCGACGAAAAAAAAAAAAAAAAAAAAAATAGCGCCCACTATTTCATGTTTAGCGATAGAGTAGAAAATTTAAGAAATATTTTACATGTATATTTTATCAATAATAGCTAAAATACGTTATCACTAAAACGATAACAACCATATCCAGTAAATCCCACAAATAGCAGAGCTACCGGTAGGGTCTAGGGGGTGAAATTGTAGGCAAACTTACCTCTATCACTAAGGATAGAGAGACTGCTTCCAGAGAGACCCCGGCTCAAAAAGCATCAGACAACAAACAAAGCAAAAATCACGGAGTAACGAACACAATAGACGTGGTGAGAGAGTAACAAAATAAAAAAGAAACATATAGAACATCATACAAGAGCATATACGCACAAATACATGAAGACAGTCACCACAATAGGCGTGTGAGAGAGTAACATAGTAAAAAACAAACATATAGAACATCATACGATAGCATATAGGCGTAAATATATGAAGAGTAAGAACAATTACTTGCAAAGCCCCCTAAAGTGTTGAGATATCTAAGCCCTTGCGACACAACTAAGGAACTACCGTACCCTCCCCTAGAAGTCTCTAACCTTAATCCTACGCTTCTATGAACTCCTATCATGCACCATGTCTCAGAGAGGTGCAAGTGCAACTCTAGTAAATCATGTCTAATCCGGCTTATCCCAATTCCCAAGTCAATTGTGAAACAAAAAAAAACCCTATCATGAATCATCCTAAAATGTGTTGTCACTAATCATCTAAATACACTTAATGGGCATCGTTTATTTATATTATCAAAAATAAATAAATAAAAACTATTAAAAAATAAAAATTACAGAAACATTCCTATCTGTCACTAAACACCCTATAGCGCCATATGGGTGCATACCTACGTAGCAAGCTATAGTGAGCCCTGTAGCCGCCATTGCAACTATGGGATCGTCTATTCAAGTTAACTAAGACTATACAGAGTGGGAGGGCATAAAGAAGGGGCATTAAGCGCCATGTTGTGGCCACGTCAGCAAGAGGGCGTGGTAGAAAAAAAGCACGGGTGGTGTTGAGCGTGGAAAGGGCCCATCTTTTTTTTGTTAGCTTTTAAAAAAAACTTACCAATCACAAACCTCCTGCCACCAACCACCAATCAACTCGCGCCACATCACCAACAAAATTGCCCCCACACTGGCGAAGAACCTCACGCCACCCCACGGGGCGGTGTTCCCGAAGTGGAGAGGCCACCACGCCCACTCCATGTGGTCTAAATGAAGCTCGGGATCGGTTATGGAATCAACTTATGTTTAGGCTCGAGCTGACTCAAGCTCGGCTTAATTCGAAGTTTTAACGCTCCAAAATAAAAGAACACAATGCAGACTGTTTGTATTTTGAAACCCTAAATATGAAATCTCAAATTGGGGGAATTGAATTACCAGAAATATGAGATGGATCTTTGAATTTCGCCGATACACCGGGACCAGACGCATCGGTAATAACCTCTTTAACAAGAAACACGTACGCAAACCCACCCTCACCAAGTTGCCGAACAACCTTGAACCGGTTGTCGTTGATCCAAACATCAGCGCCACCGTTTACAGCGTCGTAGAGGGCGTTGAGTCCGGAAAAAGAACACCCCATTTATGCCCCTAATTAGTGGCGAATGGTAATGCTCTGTTGTTAGAACAAAACCCTCTTTCTTGATCTGTTAGTGATGAGATTAATGGGGTGTTGTGAAATTGAGAACAGATGGATGAGATCTGAAGGTGGTGTTGAAAATTGGGGATTTAGGTGGTCGTGACTCGTGACACGAATTGGATCGAGAAGGCTGAACAACTGAAAATTTTGTTAATTGTTTTCTAACAATCTAATAGGACTGAAAATTTTGTTAATTGTTTTCTAACAATGTAATAGGGTCGTAGTCACCCGTGCATTGCGTAAAGACTTAGTTGAAATTCAGAATGTATAGCACACCGTGACAATCCATAAATAAATTTGTAAAATTACTTAAAATGATATATTAATGAGTTATGTTATTTGCGTCGTAACTCGGCTCTTAACATTAAAATAATAACAAAAGGTAAAACGATATAGTAAATAACAAAGGTAAAAATAAGGTAAACGATAGAAACTTGTTCGGTTTCAGAGCGCTCGTTATAACAAAGAAAAAAGATTAAAAAATATCTTCAAAAGAATATAGGCGTGTTCGTTAAAATATATTAAAAAAACAAAAAAAAAACTTTTGCCACACTCGTTATAGCAAAGAAAAAGAAAAAATACAAAATATGTCTAAAACGGTCTTAAGATGTTCGTTAAAAAAACTATTTAGGTGTAGAAACGTAATTTGATTAAAGTAAAAGAAAAAATACACTAGATAAACTAAATGAGTTGTAAATAAAAAAAAATTACACTAAATGACGAAATAGAATAAAAGACAAAAAATTGATAAACTTGTAAAACATGTATTAGAAGTCGTACAAAACTATTCATTTTCTCTTCAATTGTTGTTACGTGTTAACACGCTCAAACTATTGGCACAACCTTGGAGTTATATACGCCACGGCTTCTACGTGGCGTATAGGGTTGTATCAAATCAGTGTCTAACCAGTGTCAGTTCTGGTCTCGCTGTTTCTATATGTCGCGTATATGCCTATACGCACGTATACGAGGGGTTAAAAAGACCATTTTACCCCTGGTTTAGGGCCTATACGCAGACCAAACCAGGGGTAAAATGGTATTTTTCCCCTTTGTATACGTCACGTATAGGCCTATTGGGGCGTATATAAAGGTTTTTTTAACGTTTTCTAAACAATGTTTATCGTTTTAGCAAAGTCTTATAATAAGTACTTTTCTAAAAAAGTAACTATATAACATTGTAAAGTATAGTATAGTATGTTATAGGTCTCGTATGGTGTAGTATCTTAATTATAGTGTAGTATAGTATCATATCCCATCGTATCATATAGTGTAGTTTAAGTCTCGTATATGCTCCTTATAGGTCTTGTATAGGGCTATACAGGACCTAAACTACACATATAGGCCTATATGGGACCTATACTACACCTATAGGCCTATACGGGTGTTGTATTGTATCCTATAATATCATATCGTATGATGTAGTATAAGTCGTATAGGTTCCCTATAGGTCTTGTATAGGCCAATACATGACCTAAACTACACATATAGGCCTATATGAGACCTATACTACACATATAGGCCTATACGGGTGTTGTATCGAATCCAATAGTATCGTATAGTGTAGTATAAGTATCGTATAGGCTCCCTATTGGTCTTGTATATGCTTATACAGGACCTAAACTACATCTATAGTCCTATATGGGGCCTATACTACACATATAGGCCTATACTAGTGTTGTATCGTATCCTATAGTATAATATTGTATCGTATAGTGAAGTATAAGTCTCGTATAGGTCATGTATAAGTCTTGTATAGGCCTATATGGGACCTATACAACACTTATAGGTCTATATGGGTGTTGAATCGTATCCTTCACGGGTGTTCAAATTACTTTTAACCTTAAACATATTTGATTTTTATTTTAACGTTAATTTAATGATTTTCAATTTCTAATATTATAGCTACCCTCTGAGCAATATTGGTACCGGTACCATATAACATCGGCTTACATTCTTATATAAAATGACGTTGAGTACAGTGGGCAACCTTCTCAACAACTAAGAGATCCATTCAAGGAACACGGAGAGTAATTGAAGTAATGAGCCTCCCAATACCATTTTTTATTAATATAATATAACATTTTATAAAATTCTGAATACTGTAAATCTGCCAAAAACGGATCTTCAAAACCCGACTCGGATTAGTAAAACCGGACCCGTCGAAATATATAAAAACGATAATTTTAATTTTTTTAATTATTTTATATTTGAACATTGTTTACGTATCGTGTTGGATTAAAAACCGAGCTAAAATGTTAAATGTATTAAGGTTTTTCAGTTAGTTCAGTTAAATTTCTTTAAGAGAAGCATTAACAGAGTTAATTTTGTAAGTTAATTAAAGTTATAAGTTAAGAGGTTGTTTTGTAAACATTTGATACTTTTAAATAAAGGAAATAAGCTAACTAGGTTAGTTAAATATCAACAACCAAGCCGTTGAACCACCACGTTGTTTGTGTTATAACATGGAACTGTTAAGTATTTAACATCTTCACAAACTCGGGGTTGGTTTATCCTCTTCGCAGAACTAGCCCAAGCCGCGTTTTCTTGTTTCGAAACCTCAATTTTTGGTTGTTTTAGTAAAGATTTATTATCCTAATTTATTCTAACTTGTCCTAACACTAATATATGATAATAACACGTCAAGATTCACTTTTAAACTTAAATTTTGATTATCAGCATATAACCATTAAAAGTTGTAAAGATTTCATAACCTTTATAACCCAAATTTGTATATCATATCAACCCTAACCTATTCTAAACGATTTCTCCATCTCATACAAACAATACCCACCTCCAATTCGTGCAAACAACCTCTACAATTCGCGAATTTAAGCAACTATGATTCTAGGACGTGTAACTTCAAGTCTTGATTTCTCGCTCAATTCTAAGCAAATCAGCTACTTCCAAAGTCTAACTTGCTTTATTTTTCGTGCTCTACAAAACCACTCTATCAATTTCTGTGATTGAGGGCATCCACCATCCAAATTGGATTTCTTGTACCTTTTAGCGTTCTTGAATGCTATATTTTTTGGATTTTTTATTTTTAATTTATTTGATGCAATTGGAAGTTGATTTTTGTTCATAATCTGTAACACCTCGTATTTTCATGACTGGTAATATACCGACACGTATCCATACTCTCAAATGTGCCACTTGTTGGACGAGAAGGACTAATTTTGTCGTTATGTTATTTCACGACCGCTGAACAACAATTGATACATATTCAAGTAAATAACTGTCAACATGCTTAAACTTAGCCTCTGATTGACCTTATACGGTGTTCGTATTCTCGTAATGAGCATTTTTTTATTACGAACGAAACCGTTTGTGATTTAATTCACGAAATTGTGAATCGATGGATTAAAAGCGTCAACATGTTAATTTATACCTCTGAATGACCTTTTAACGAATCCGAAGCTTAACGATGTTCGGTTATACTTTCGGGAATACCTTCAACTTAACTTGAAGGGCTAAAAGTGCCTAAAATGAAAGTATAAAAGAGTTTAGAGGTACAGGGACTGAAGTTGTCAACTTTCAAAGATATTATAGGGCGTCGCGTCGCGCAACGATGAAAGGCTGAGGCCATTGCGTAGCGTGACGGCTTGTTTTTGGCAGAAAGTTTGCACAACTACCAGTCTTCTTCCTTGCTCCCCACACATACCACCATGACACCTCCAATTCGAAACCATGGCCTCAATACTGGTTTTTGACGCCTCATAGAACACATGGAGGTCTCCTAGAACTTCCCTATACACTTGGCATGATCCCTTTGATCTTGTTCAAGTATAAATAGACCTCTTGTGCTTCACTCATACTTGCTCATTCTCTCATTCCTCCTCTTTTCACTCTAAGTTGGAAGTTCCTGACTATAGCGAGCATCCCTTTGAGTTCTAATATTCTTTTGGATCACTTGTAAGTGTTCCATCTCTGCTCTTTTCATTTTTTATAGGCTTTTAAAGCCAAAAGTCAAGCGTTTACGTAAAAACGCTTTGACTTTCGGCTAAGACCTTTATGGTCCAGCCATTGTTCGAATCGAACATGGCTAAGTGATCATAATTAGGTAGGTATTAGTCCCTTAAAGGGCACCTCCTAAAGATCATGTTTACTAGACCTATTGACGGGTCAAAGTTAAGTTATTAAAAGTCAAACGGGTCAAGAGTTTTATAAAACTCATAATCTGAGTTTATACATGTTTTGAAAATTAAAATAAATTGGTAATGAATAATAGAACATGTATAAACATGTTCAGCCCGTCAATCTCAGTCTTAGTGTCGGTTCGCAACCGAAAGTCGTGAAATTTGACTTCTGCTTTGACTTTCGATTATGAACCGATTTAGTAATTTTAGATACTGCCTTTAAGTTGCATTATGATCCTAATATAATGTAGTATAACCCTCTAAGGTTATACCACAAGATCATAATCAAAATCTGAGTTTATGCATTAGTTCTACATTATGCCATACTTTGACAAATTTGCCCTTTTTGATAAAAATGAGGTTTTAATCAACAAAGAACTTGTAAATGAAATATATACTGATATTTATTATAATTAGCATATCATAATGTTATAATATGGATCGTAAACTGAGTTTTGGTAATTATCGCAAACTATGTTCTTAAAAGGACCAAAACGCCCTTATGGCATCTAAATCAGTTTCTAAACGAAATTTTCATATCAAACTTGAAACCTACTGATATAATATCATAATTAGAAATATTTGGGATGTCAAGTCATATTACATTCTGAGTTTATACACGAGTTCTCGTGTTATGACGGTAAATGATGATAACGCCCTTTCGGCACATAAATTGGTTTTAATCAAGCCTTTTATATAAAATCAATTATCTACTGATATGTTATATTAAATAGCATATCTTGGTCACACAAACCTGTTCATAACTTTAGTTGACGCTAAACATCGCTTAAATCGTCATTTAACGACTTAAATGCCATTTCGGCGCATAGTATGGTTTCAAACCATACTTGACCACCAAGACTTGTTACATACTGAGTTATAAAATCAACTAAAATATTTTACAGTAGGTATATGTCATGAACTCATAATCCCAAAATAAGTTGTCAAAACTTTGTGTGAAATGACCAAAATGCTCATACGGTGCATAATTTGGTCTTAATCTCTAAACCACACTATATTTGATATCCTAGTATATTATATCATAATTATAATATTTTTCCAGAATGTTTATGATCATAACATCAGATTATACACAAGTTCCTTTTAAACATCGCATAATGACCGAAACGCCCTTTTGAGGCATAGTTTCATTTTAAAACCTTAACGGACATGTAAGTTGGTATCCTACTGATATTAAAACTTATTTAAAGTATATTGGCATGTAGAACTTGTTCATGACTCATCCGGTTACCCGGTATCGCGTTTAAGCATACGGTTAAGCTTATGTAGACTTTTACGTAAAGTTAACCAAAACGGGTCCAAACCTTATCATTTTAATCTCAAATTCCAGTATGTATATTGTTTACACATATTATACAAGTATTAGTGCTTGTCGGGTTTAAACTACATTCTATTCCGGTCCTCGTTAATCTAGCGTATCGAGCCGGTTTTGTTAATTTAAGTTAGTCAGTCTAAGTCAATGACTTGAATAAGACCCTCGAACATTCTAATTGGTTAATAATACCACTCACTCCAGACTAGAGACTTCTGGTAGATTGCATCCGAGTTAGTTATTTTACGGTTGTGCTTATCTTATTTTCTTGATTTAAAGAACTTTGCTAAGCCAGGTAAATACTCTTAACCTATTTTCCCTATACGGGATTGGGATACGGTATAATATTACCACGTGGTCGGATATGGGATCTAAGACCAATGTGTCGGAAATTCAAATAATCCGTTTTAATTCGTATTGCTTAATATTATACATTGGGGGTTAATGCGACCGTGTCCTGGATATCCTCGGCTCATTTAATTGCAAGTGGCCACGACTTAAACACGGGGTGTAGGCATACACCCGTCAGATGCTAATGAATATTAAAATGTTTTTACCCAATGTGGTATACCTTATAAAGGTTAAAGTGGCGTGTCGATTAATCATGATCTCGGCATAGTTTCCGGGCTCTAAATGTATTATTAGGATGTAAAACTGATAACATGAGATATAGTTTGTCCCAAGTTATTTGTAAAATATATGTACCAATGTGTACATCAAAATGATTTTGAAATGATTTCAAAACGTGTAGGTTAAATTGTATTTACCAGTGAAAACTGACGTATTTTCAAAAGACTAAGCGCAGGTAGCAAGGTTACGAAATAGGCTGGAAGTGCTTGGCGAAGCTTAAGAGGAATTTGCAACTCCTTGCTTAGAAAGCCTATAGTCTGTTAAACTTTCCTTTTAATGTAACATTATCGATCCGCCTGTGGATCTGTTACAAGCGTTGTATTATATTTTGAACTTGAACAATACGTTTGTAATAATAATTTTATTCCACGACTTCCGTTGTGCTATTATGTGTTGTTTGGTTATGATGATATCAACATTACTTCACGATACTCCCACCGGGCCCACCAGGAATCCTACGTGGAAATCGAGGCGTGACATAATCAAGTAATATTAAGTCATGAATTTTTTGGGGTTTTTGATTTTTAATTTATATTTAAATCATGTTATATTGAATTAAAAACAATACAAAAATATAGAAATCATAAAAATAAAAGTGTATATATAATATGATTTTTTTCTAAGAAAATATAAGTTATGGATTTTTATAATAAACTTCATAATCTTGACTAATCACTATTTTTGTAACAATTAAATACTGAAATTAATAAGTATTCTCACTTTTATTATTTTTAAAAATATTTGCAAAGGTATATATAGCCAGGAAAGCTCCTAATCTTCTAAGTGGTGATGATACTCTAATCTCATCCAGATCTAGGAAACCATGTTGACACAAGACGTATTTTGAAAATAATAAAATCTACAAATTAATGGTATCAGAATTAATATATTTTTTATTATACAAAAGACCCCAAGATCATAGATTAAAAATATATATTTTATTTAAGTGCTTGGTTGTTTGGTATTTTCATTATTATATATGTTTTAGGTAATTTGTGTATTGTTGATTCATATGTCTGTCGCCTACGTCATCGTATAACATCGAGTCTATATTTAGGAGCATAAAGTTTAGTTTCGTATGTTGTAAGATTAATTCGTACGAACTAGCAGTTGGTACGAAGTACTAGTTAGTGCGAAGTGTGTGTATGAAACCTAATTCGTACGAACTAGTAATACGTACGAAGTAGCACTTCGTACGAATTAGTAGTTTGGTGCGAACTATGATGCCTATAAATAGGTGTTAGCTCATTTGAATGTCAAGGTATTCAAAGATTTTGTAATTGGACAGCGGAGCTCTGTCCAACTGTTTCTAGGAATTGTAACATTTGATAATCAATGAAACAATGTTTAAATAAAAACAAACTTGTCTACAATGTCGCCTAAGCAAATGGATTCCGCACATTTACATTAGGTTTGCCAAATTAGTGCCTGAACAGATCCGGACAACGGACCTTCAATTGGTATCAGAGCAGGGGGGCCTAATTTGAAGACAATGGACTAAAAAAATTTCATCTTCTACTCATTCTTTCTACTTTTGACTTTTCCTGGACATTACACGGATAAAATGGACTGATTTTCAAGTATAATACATAAAATCCATAATAGTAAAACCCTTGAAAGTTTCAGACCTAAAAACAAACGAGTTCATGTAAAGACATTATACATCGTCGGATTCGTATCGATGAGACGAGTTTAATATTATAATCTGGTAAAAACAGTTTTCGGAAAATTTTAAACTTTTTTAGCAAACCAATCCGTTAAATTATTTTGTGTAAAGTTTTTGAAAAGGAGATTTTGACGAAAATGGAAGAGGTTCATTATGAAGAAGTTCATTATGACGAAGTACCTGAAGAGTTAAATTATTGTTATGTTGATAAAAGAGAATTTGTGCAAACATGTTTTCCTCCTGAACTTTTAATGCTTTATATGGTAATCAGGAAAATTGTCAGAATACACAAAGTGAAGAAGAGATGATTGCAGAGAAAAAGTATATGGATCGAAGAGATGAAGAAGAGACATATTCTAGGTTGCACAGGACAAGAAGGTTGAAAGTGTCCAAGAAGAAGAAGTCGTGGTAGAAAGACAGTGCACAAAATGCCTCAAACTATGCAAGTCTTGCTTAGAAAAGGATGAAATCATTGACGGGCTTAAAAAACATAATGAACATTTCAAATATGATTATAGAACAATGAAAGAGCTTATGATGTGTTGAAGAGGACATATGAAAATTTAGAACAAGTCAACTTAGAACAGGGAGCTACGGTCAGCGTGTTAAAGGCTACAATGATGAGTAAACAGATAGCTATAATTACCCATATTGATACAATAGCCAAATTGAAAAGAGAGCGGGAAGCAATGAGAATAGAGACTAAAAGGGTTGATAAAAAGTTAATCAGTTACACAATAACGTCATATGTCTTGGATTATATTCTCCCAAAGCCGACTGGAAAAGATAAAAATGGAGAAGATACTTACGGCTATCAAAACAAAGGTGTAGGTTACAATAGATGTCCACCTCCGATGTGGAACAGTTATGCCATAAAAAAACTTGAGGGAGTGGAAGAGGCGCTGAACTTGAAACTAAAGACAGTAAAGACCGAACAAGAAGATCAGTCACCTGACAACATTGATGTTACCTATTCAAAAGCTGATGAAAAAGATGGATCAGATGTGATTAAGAAAGTGGTTGAGAATGTTTTGGGTCAAGAAAAAGATAAAAACATTTTTGAAAACACTCAACCGAAACATGAAAAAGCTTGTTTGAATTCACAATATGGAAATGACGAAAATTTTCATGATGCTTATATCAAAACATCAGAAAATAGTTCAAGTGATGATCCAGGTGTTTTAATGTACAAAATGATGGGATCTGATGAACTATATTCTGATTCTGAATTCCAATTCATAATATGAACTTGAATAGAGTTGAAAAAGTTTTCAAACTTGTTGAAATCAAAATTTCTGATACAGAAAGTTCAAGAAAATAATCAGAAGTCTTGAACTTTAACAGAAATAAACCTTACTACTCCAAACCCAAAAATGTCAAATCAAACAACTAAAAAAGAAATAACACTGGTTGGAAAGGGTATGGGAATGGTAAGAAAAATAACAAAAAGTTTGAAATATCAAAATATGTGAAGAAAATGACTTTTGTACATGCAAAGTCAGAAAACACAAACGAAAGTCAATTTTTTAAACAATCTAATAAAGAAATTTTCAAAGAACAAAGTAAACAGGTTAAGGAACCTTCTGTCATTGAGAGTAGAACATGCTTAGATGTAACAAAATTGGACACATTGCTAGAAAATGTCCAAAAATTAATCCTAAACCTGTTCACGTTGTTAAGAAAAATTCTGAAGATTTGAAACAAAAATCATCATTAGTGTTCATACCAACACAAGTTTGGAGACAAGGTTCAGAATTTGTCAACAAAGTGAAACGAGTAAAAATTGATACTGGTGAATCATTAGTTAAAGTTGAACAAAAAGAATAATATCTTATCCAAAGAAGGCAAAACTAAATCAACAAAAATGGGTGATTAGATCTAAACCATCTTCTGAAAAATTCAAACAAGCTGATTCAACCAAATGTGAGAAAAAGGTTGAACAAGAAAGTAAAACTGAAAGTGTAAAATTGGAAAAAGTTGAAAAACCGGTAAAAATTGACAATGAAAGAATTCCTAAACTTACGAAAGTAAAGAAGAAAGTCAATTTTTCTAAACTGACTGTTGATGAATTCTTTGATAGTGAGTTTGAATATGAATTTGAGAGTGATTATCAAGATGTTTATCCAACACCCAAGACCAAAAAAGATTGGGTTTCACTATTCAACTAATTGTTTGAATTTTTGTGCAGGAACTTTCGAGATAAAAGCAACTTACTGAGAGTGAAGTTCCATGGCACACAATAAAGATTTGGGAACAGGTTATTAAGTTCTTTATAAAGGCCATTTTTTTTACAAATTTTGAGATTCTAATATCGTTTACTTTAAAATTTTGAAAATTTTGAAGAAAATTAAAATTTTTTTTTCATAGAACCCTCATTGTTGAATAGACAAAACTCACGAAAATAAAAGTTTTATAAACTCAAAAGTGTCAAAGTTTTTGTCATTAAGAGGGTGAGAGAGCTTAAAAGAAAAATTGTGAAGCAGTAATGAATGGTGAATTGTAGTAATTCTCATCAGTTGGTCAATGTTTTTCTATAAATCAAAAATACAAAAATATGTTTTTGAATTTTAGGGGAGAATTTCTTTTAAAAAAATCCAAAAACATATAAAATTCAAATGTACAAAAACATTGAAAAAGACAAAAAAAAGTTTTCGTGTCAAAGAGGAAATGATAGTACATCAGTGGACTATCACAGTATGCTAAAGAATTGTAAAGCTTAAAAGGTTTAAACAAGTCTTACTGTGGATATGTCAGTAGGCTTTGCACGTTCAGTAGATTGTTTCTGGGATATAAACCTTAATATACAACTTCTTAATTTGTGGGTCAACATCTCTCGGATATACGGACTTGGTACTCCGAAATTTTGTTTGAGAGATTGCCTGATTCTGAGATACTAGGTCTTTATAGATAATTGATATCTGGGGTATTATACAAGTTCTTTTGATTTTGCTAAGCAATGGCTTAGAATTTATATAATACTTTTGCATTAAAAACCCTAAACTGCAGCAAATTGTAAGTATCCAAAGATTCAACAATTGCAGTCAAAAGATTCCATACTGGAACATCACCTTAAAGACGAGCCTTCATCTCTTTGTCGGTACGGTGGTACGAACCTGAGCTCTCAAGGTCTCGCATAACCCGGAAACAAATATCAAATATCAGTTAAACTATATTAACCTGTAAGATGAAATCTAGGGAATCTTGATACGGGAGTATATTCTGAGGTGGGAAACGCAGTTAAGTCAAGTTTCTTAATTTTACCTAACATATCCCGGAACAATTGAGAAATGTGTTGAAATTTTGTTGGTGCACTTTGTGTCCATCACTATTCGAATAGGCTAGATAGAGCATGTGTTGAATATTGTATAGGTTAGAAACGAACACACGACCAAAGTACGAACTGAAATGGTGATAATGTGCTAATTCGTACGAAGTGGTAATGTTTAGTTCGTACAAATTACTATCGTAGTGTCTAGTTCGTACGAATTAAAATGGCAATGCCAAGTTCGTGCGAATTACAATACCTATGTTCAGTTCGTACGAATCACTCATAGGATGTCTATAAATAGGTTGTGTGTGTTCAGTTGTGATTAAGTTTTTGTGCTCCCAGACGGGGAGGTGTTGGCAGATTCTCTCTAGGAACTCCGCTAGCCTGACAAGATGTATACTCTTTCGGTATGAATGAGACATATGACTTCCGCTGCTATCTACTTCTGTTTCTACTCCTTTCTTAATAACATTCTACCAAAATTGACACGTTACGCACAAACTTCTGTCTAGGACCGCCGGATCACGGACCTTCAATTGGTATCAGAGCTGTGGTTATCACCTACGCTCATGAATTTGGACATTTATGGACTTAGGAGAGGTTTTAGACGTAAAACATAAAAATAAAGGACAATCCACGGAAAAAATGTAAAATTGAACATATAGGATTGTTAGAAAACGATTTCCGACCAGATCTATGGTGGAATCATCTCGAAATTCGAAGAAATAAAGTTTCTGGATTGAAAAACGTTACTAGAATCACTTTGTGTGAGCTGTAATTCGTACGAAGTGAAGAGTTAGTTCGTACGAAGTGGCCAATTCGTACGAACTAGGGAGCCAGTTCATACGAAGTAGAGAACTAGTTCGTACAAAGTGAGACTTGTGCCTAAAAAAGGCATTGAAAAAATTTGTTGGTCGGTTTGATGAGACGGGTGTCCAGAAAAAATTTGGTGATAAATTTTTTTCGAAATTTTAACGTCTAATACGGACTGTTGGGGGACACCGTCGGAGGCTTTAGAGAGCGATTGAGATGATGAAGTTATAGATGGTTGAAGATGAGAGGGTAGTCATTGATATCAATGCAATTTGGTGATCATTTGGTTTGTGGACTACCGATGGGCTTTAACGTATATTCTGCATTTGTTAAAAACTGAATCTTCCAGATTTGAGGGGGAATTTTCATTGAAAATTTTAGTACGATCAGAATTTGCAAAAATGAGGGGGAATACAAATATTATGAATTCCAACATTTTTGAAATTCGTGACACTGCAACAGTATTCGATAGTATTCGGGTGGTTTCCGATTGCAGATCACCTGGGAAATACAGAGGATCTAGATTCATTTGTAAAGAGATCAAGTTGATGTCTACTTTTTGTTGAAGCAGAGGGTTACATAACTGAGTTTGCAGGAGTTATTTATCGGATTCTAAGGTCGTGATTATGGAGTGACACCAAAGTCTTCGTATGGTGGTGGAAGCACACACGACTGCCTATCATTAACTCTGCATTGCATATGAACTATTTCCCGGGCTAACCGCCAGAAAATAGGGATGTCTTGTAGTTTCAGTTGCTCCGAATTGTACGAGGTATCATGACTAAAGAAGATGATATGATGATTTTTTCAGACCAAGCTGTGTACCAGTTCCTCTCGAAATAGATGATACTTGGGATTTCGTGATCACAGGAAGTTTAGAATGTTCAAATCATAGTACAGATTGATGCTTAGGGGTTTAAAAGCCTGATCTTCGATGTGGAATTGGCGCATACACGACTGCTTATCTTTAACTCTGCAATGCAAATGAACTGTTTTGGGCGGGTAATCCGGAAATGGGGATATTTTGTAGTTTCAAGCGTCATTTTCAGCGAAGTGAGCTATACATCTGATATTGTGACAGAAGAGGAAGAATGTGATTTTGATCGCGGACGAATGTTTCTCAGATTCAATGTGTTACCAAATGATTTGATTCCGATGATGATTTACTGGTTGAAAAAGATTACCGATTTGCTTATCAATCTTTCAGGAGAAAGCCTAAATTGATTACGGAAATTGGGATTTCAGATTTTTGCGGATGTTCGTTGATTTGAGGTTTACCAGTGTGGTAATTCGAAGTTTTTATCAATTGCCGGTTGAGTTTTGAAGATCGGAGGATCGAGCATAAGAGAAATGCGCTAAACTGAACGCGGATGGGTTAAAGTTGAAACGGAGAAGCTGCATTGATAGCCTCATGTTGGTGTCTATTCAAGAAAATTTTTCGGTCAAGCAAATCAGAGGAGGTTGGAAATCAATGAAACAAAGTTCGAACTGGAGATTTCAGGGGGAATTTAATGTTGATAATGCAAACCCGGATCATCAATTAAGGGGGAATTTGTTGACGCGTGCTACGACATAAATAGATACCTTGATTAAAGTTGTTGAATACTCGAACACGGCTCATATTTGAAGACCAATTTTCGACAATAACGGACAAGGGGGAATTTGTTGGTGCACTTTGTGTCTGTCACTGTTCGAATAGGCTAGATAGAGCGTGTGTTGAATATTGTATAGGTTAGAAACGAACACACGACCAAAGTACGAACTAAAATGGTGATAATGTGCTAATTCGTACGAAGCGGTAATGTTTAGTTCGTACAATTACAATCGTAGTGTCTAGTTCGTACGAATTAAAATGGCAATGCCAAGTTCGTACGAATTACAATACCTATGTTCAGTTCGTACGAATTACTCATAGGATGTCTATAAATAGGTTGTGAGTGTTCCATTTGTGATTAAGTTTTTGTGCTCCCAGATGGGGAGGTGCTGCTGGATTCTCTCCAGGAACTCCGCCAGCCTGACAAGATGTATACTCTTTCGGTATGAATGAGACATATGACTTCCGCTGCTATCTACTTCTGTTTCTACTCCTTTCTTAATAACATTCTACCAAAATTGACACGTTACCCACAAACTTTCGTCTAGAACCCCGGATCACGTACCTTCAAAGTTTAAAAGGACAAATATATTGACAATCTAGGTGAATTGGTTTTTGAATTTAAAAGTCTTAAAAAGGTCAACGGTACTGGTGATTTGTGTCAAAAACTGATATGATCCTCAAACACGAACTCACAAAAATATGTCTGTAAATATGTTTGTACATAGTTAGTGTTTTGATATTCATTTCATAAATAAAAAGATTCTATGTTCCTGGGTATTTTCGACCACTGATGATGAAAAGACGATTTTCAAAATCTAGAATTGCTGAACAAAATCTAAAAATTGAAATTGTTCTGAAAAGTTTAAAGTTCATTAATTTGAAACTTACATTTGAATAAGTGCATCAGTTTGTTTTTCAAAATGTTTAATCAAGATCATTAATTTGAACTTGATACATAAATCAGATATTCAAGGTCATTAATTTGGACTTGATTAACTGATATGTTTTATAACTGATAAAATGTTTAAAATTTTGAAATGATAATGTCTTTGAGAAATTTTAAAGTTTGAATCTTAAATGTTTATTTGAATGCTTAAGGTTCTTGAAACTGCTAGAAGATTTTAAAGGAGAGCTGGATAAGCATGTTGATTGAAGATAAAAGAAAGCTCAAAGTAAGGGGGAGCATGTTGATACAAGTTTTATCAAGACAAACTCAAGAAAAGAGAAAAGGATTGAAAAAGATATGAAGATCATGGATGTTAAAGTTATTCAAGAAATAAAGATCAGAGAATATTAAAGACTCTGGAGTTTAACTGAAGATTGATGACTAGACTGTTGATGCATATGTCTGTTGCCTACGTTATCGTATAACATCGACTCTGTATTTAGGAGCATAAAGTTTAGTTTCATATGTTGTAAGATTAATTCGTACGAAGTTGTAATTCGTACGAACTAGCAGTTTGTACGAAGTACTAGTTAGTGCGAAGTCTGTGTATGAAACCTAATTAGTAATTCGTACGAAGTAGATTTGTAGATTAGTAGTTTGGTGCGAACTAGGATGCCTATAAATAGATGTTAGCTCATTTGAATGTAAAGGTATTCAGAGATTTTGTAACTTGGACGGCGGAGCTCTGTCCAACTGTTCCAGGAACTGTAACGTTTGATAATCAATGAAACAGTGTTTAAATAGAAACAAACTTGTCTACAATGTCGCCTAAGCAAACGGATTCTGCACGTTTACATTAGATTTGCCAAATTAGTGCCTGAACAGATCCGGACAACGGACCTTCATGTCTTTCGAAGTTTCTCTTCTCGTGCGGTATTTTCGCGGATCGACTAACGCAAATAATGATGAGTAGATCTTCCTATTTCTCATTTTAACAATTTAAATTAGACCTGGCAAACCCAACCCAAATATTTAATTTTGGGTCATAATGGGTAATTTTTGTAACGCATTAGTTAGTATGGGCTAAATGAAAACTAGTAATGGGTTTAAATGGGTTGAATAGGAGCAGTGGGGTAACATTCACGAGTCATGATGGGTAAAACAAAATAAGAAGGCGGGTCAGGATGGACGGTGCTAAGTACCCATTCCAATCAACTGACTTAAGCAGGTCTTCTAACTTTAACCCTCAATCAAAAACTCACGCAAGTTAACAAGGGATTCAACAATGGCGATGATTTTAACTCACCCCCTCCACCATCTCAACTTTCCGGCCCTAAATCGTCGCTTCCCCTCTTCAGCTCTCTGGTCTCCGCCGTACTTCTCTGGTTTCAAAAACCATATGACGTAATAATGAATCTATACATATATCTATCATATATGTATGTGTTTGAACTTCATGGTTGATGATTCGACTCAATAAATCCTCTTCATCTTGATTAAGGTTTGTTAATTGTATTTCTTGATTGCTTTTATTGAACCTTTGTTTCAATTCTCAAAATGTGTTGACTTTAAATTTAACCTAATTTAGTTGAAATTGGAGTTGAATTTGTTATTTGTGGTTATTTTTGTTGGATTATGTGGTTATTTTAATTGAATTTATCTTTGTTTCATAACTTTGCTCTCAAATTAATTATTACTTTTAGTCCTGTAGAAGTTTAGTTTAATTATGTAATCAATTCTGTGGAATTTAGATGTGCAAGATCATACACACACTGATTTGTGAGATTGAGATAGAAACACATGTGATGTTTATTTGATTCAAAAGTTGTGTTGCTTCTGAAATATTGTGTGATTTGGTAGCCTGAGTGAATTTGTGGTTGAAAACATTAAAGTAGGTGGTGTGTAGTGTTAGCCTCTTTGGACTTTGTGTGTTTGTGTGTTGGTGATGTGTTGACTTGAAAGGTGAAACTTGTGTTAAACCAGTTCAGGTCTTTTGTTGGCAAAAAAAATAGTAAATTTGTGTTGAACTGTTTGTGGCCTTTTGTGTATTTTAATTGAATATTATATATGCTATGGTGTTTTCTGTTACAACTAGGCTCATATTTGGTGATATAGGACTTTGTTTGTGAGGCGGAGTCAACGATACGCATCAGGATTACCCATTTAGTTTCATAGTTAGGGTGTATGTTTGAGCTACTACTTGACTCGAGTCATATTTTAGTGTATGGTTGATGTAGAGCATTATTTACTTTAGCACCATAATAATCAGATGTATCTTTTTCTATGAAACTCCGGGTCCCATCAATGTTAAAAAAATACACATCGCCCGCATTTTTCTTACATTTTAATATATATTTTTAATTTTTAATATTGTTTTTTTATTTATTTAATTTTTGGTTTTTTATATTTTTAACTTTTTAAAATTTTTCATATTTTTTATATATATTTTATATATTTTTTTTCATCTCATCCTAACACAAACTCATCCTACCCAAACTTATCCCTACATTTTTCAAGGCAAATTGGAAATAAATAATCCCACCTTTTTAACTTTGGCCGATAATAATCCCAAATCAGTTATTAGCAGATAATAATCCGAACTCGTCAATTTTTTTTGTAAAATAGTCTGCCGTTAAAATAACTTAACGGAGTTAACTTTTTTTCCGAATTACAAAACGATGTTTTAGGGCTTTTAATCAGAACGCGGATACGAGTCAATTAATGTAAAACTTACCTCGAAATTGTGCTCGAAATGGTTTGATTTTTGTTAATTAAAGTTTAAACACCCGAACTGAAGCACCTTTTTCGTGGGCTGGGGCAGTATTTTGAGGTAAGGTTTACATCAATCGACTCGTATTCCCGTTCTGATCAAAAGCCTAAAACAACGGTTTGTAATTCGAAAAAAACATAACTCTGTTAAGCTATTTTAACGGCAGACTTTTACAAAAAAATTGACCAGTTCGGATTATTATCGGCTAATAACTGACTTGGGATTATTATCGACCAAATTGAGAAAGTTGGGATTATTTATTTCCAATTTGCCTTTTTTTAATATACCCATCCTGACCCAAACCCATCCTAACCCAAACCCATCTTGACATGTGACCCAAACCCATCCAACTTGCCCACTTTGCCACTGGTAATTTAAAAGTTTTGGGTGTGTCATGTGTCGCTTATCTCATTATATCACTTACTTCAAGTTGTTTCATTTATCAAATACATGTAAAAACTCAATGTGTAATTATGTGGTAGTTGTACTTGTTTGACTAACCATTTAATGTTTTGTGTCACTAATCATTCACGCACATGGATCCATAGGCTGAACGGTTCCTCATTACCATGGGTTGTAGCTTGGTACCGCCATAACATAAGATTCGCTCATCGGTGGGCTCGTTTATCGCATTATCACATTTATCGCAGTTTCGTATCATCACATTATCGCATTGTTGGTTTGTGGTTTATTTAGTATTGGTGTTGTTGATCACTTATTTACCATTGAATTGTATGTTAAACCTTACAAAAATAAACAAAAATTATTTTATTTAAATATTAGATTTACTCACCAACTTATGTTGACCCAAAAAGTATTTTTACAATTGATACAGGTGATCATATTTGAAGTGATGAAGATGAGGACACTTACGAGTTTTCCTTAGAGAATAAACTAATATTTATGTCTTGAGTATTGTTTTGGTTGATTTGGATATCTATTTGCTTATGTGACATTTATTTAATTGTAAGCATGAAAACTTTAATAGTTGTCATGAGCTGTGAACAATCATCATGTTCCAATCACCTAATCTGTTACAGTTCAGGTGTGATAGGATTACATGTTACATAAAATGACGTCAATTACCGTTACCATATTTTAATTAATATAATATAACATTTTATAAAATTATGAATATGTCGTCATCATATGCTTATTATTATGTACAATTAGATAAATGTTCTTTTGAACAGGTCAAATGGGTTACTTTTTATCGTCCCGAACCGAACATTGCAACACCTCGAAAATTCTTCACAAATAATATGTCAATATGTGTCCATTTAACTCTAAAATAATCCCGGTAAGTTGGACGAGAGGGACCAAATACATAAATATGTGGAAGGATGGAAGTGAAGGGATTAAACATGACAAAATGCCAAAAAGTTTGGCTTCTGAAGGTCCCTTACGGACCACAAGGCATATGCCTTACGATTCGTAAGGCATTCAAATTTTATGTGGGCGCTGAAGGTCCTTACAGACCGTAAGCCCACCCCTTATGGTCCGTAAGGGGTGTCGCTGGCAGAACCATGTGTTAGCAGTAGCAACTTGTTGCTTCTGCCACTTCTCTCACAATTGTGCCACTGAGCCACCATTTGACACCTACTAGGACACTCCTAAGCATCTCAAAGCGTCAGGAACATGTGGCATCATCTTGCGAGTCTTGATCAAGTATAAATAGCCTCATATTTCACTCTTTCAAGACTTGCACCTTCACAAAATTCTTTCTCTCATCTCTTGGATAACTTCTGCTCTATAGAGGCTTCCCTCATGGTGTTTAAACACTCCCTGGAACACTTGTAAGTGTTCAAACTCAGTCTTGTTTCATTTGAGGTTAGTTATTAGCCAAAAGTCAAGCAAATTGACTTTTGCTTTGACTTTCAGTTATGACCATTTCGGTCAAGCCAATGTTCGAATCGAACATGGCTACGTGGTCGAAATAATGTTTGTGTTAATCACTAAGAGGGCACTTTCTGAAGATCACGTTAAGTTGGTCAAATGACGGGTCAAAGTTTTATTAAATAAAAGTAAAAAACACAGATTTTCGTAATTGGCGTTAAATGAACTTCTAAGTATCGAAACCTTAATTTTTTACATTATAACAATTTATATAACATATTAGGACATGTTAGATCACGTCCAACCCGTCATTTCCTGCTTAGAGCTCGGTTTACAGCCGAAAGTCAAACAATTTGACTTCTACGTTGACTTTCAATTTTGACCCGTTTAGGTAGTTTAGTTACCGATTTGAAGTTATAATATGATCATATTATTGTAGGGAATAACCCCTGAGGGTTATACCTTCTGACCATATCGTTTGTCGGGTCTTATGCAAAGTCCTTACATTATGCTTAAAAATGCCTAAAACGCCCTTCATGTGCGTAGAATGATTTTAAAACATATTGATCATGTAATCTAGGTTTGAAACTGATGTAACATTATAATAAACATGTTTTGGCATATTAGACTTACCATACACTCATTCGATCACGCGATGCCGCCTTGCGCGTATGGTTGACTTATATAGAATATTTTAATCAGAATGTTTGGTTATTTGACCTGTATTATTGTACTCGTAAGGGCTTAAACCACATTATACCCGCTCTCCGCTTAATCTAGCGAACCATATATTTTTATTTAAGTTAACCAGTCCAAGTCCTATGACTTGAAATAAGACCCGTTAACATTCTAACGGATCATAGTTCCGTCCATTCCAGATGAGGAGCCACTTAGTTGTTTTTATTTATGGTTTGCTTAAGACATCTTTGATTTGTAAAGATAAGCTCAGGTAAATACTCTTAGCCTATTTTCCCTATACGGGCTTGGGAAAAGGCATTAGCCGCTTGGTCGGGTATTATATTATGGGCGAATGATGCTTAAAATTTAAATAACACATTTTATTCTGTTTTTCTTGATAACTTAAACATTGGGGGTTAATGCGACCGTGTCCTGGATATCCTCGGCTCACTTAATTTCAAATGGCCACGACCTAATCGCGGAGTGTAGGCATACACCTGACAAACGCTAATGCTATATTATATTTTTATTGAAAATGTGGTGTGTCGGTTAATCATGTATCAGAGTTTAGTTCCAAGCCCCTCTATGTATTGACAAGCATGTAAAATTGGTAACAAGAAATATCACGTTGTCCCAAGTTATTTAAAATAAATGATATACCAAATGATATAAAAATGGTTTTGAAAAGATTTTCAAAACGTGCCGGTTAATTGTATTTACCAGTGAAAACTGACTTATTTTCAAAAGACTAAGCGCAGGTTTATTAACAAGTACGGAATAGGTTGGAACTGCTCGGTTTAAGCATATTGGAATTTGCAACTCCACGCAAAGGCCTAGTAGTCTTAATATTCATTTTGTTATTTTGATCTGCTTGTGGATCTTTTTAAGTACTTTCGGTCTGTATACTTATTTTTGAACTTTTGAACAATTGTACTTTATAATATTAGTTTATAATCCCAAGACTTCCGATATGCTATTTGTGAATATCTGTTATCAATCATCACACATAAACCCCAAGTTCGGGCCCACCGGAAAATCAGGGTGTGATAAACATGTATTGAACAAACAAATCGGTACCGTACCAGTATTCATTTCTATAGTTTTATCTACTTGGCGGCATAAAATTCGTTAAACATGGAGTTATATTCGAAATAAGTCTTTTTTGGTATCCAAAACTATATTGAATGAACCGAACCAATATCGACCAAATAACACCGATACCGGTACGGGAATTCATTTTTATGGTTTTTAGTTGATGTAAAATACATGTTGATTGCTATGCCAAGTGCCGCTATCGTACTAATACTGTAATGAACCAGACCGATAATGACCAAAGGCCCGCAACAAAGCGCGAGAATCCTATTAGTATTCATTTAATATATATATATATATGAGAAGGATCCGTTAGGAACCACCCTTTATTGCGAGAACCGCGAGAACCAATGTGAACACATGGCATTTTTGTAATTAAAGTGAAATTCCATCTAACAGCCTTTATATGCCTTTATATCCTCGTTCTCTTGTTCAAATCCATTATCTGCTACCACCCCATGACAACCACCGCCGTCGCCGCCACCACCGCTGATCGGAGTTAACACATCACCGCTATCTCCATCGCGACACCACCACCGTGACAACTCCTTCGCCGACAACTCCTCCGACGACAACTCATCCAGTAATATTCATACATCTGCTCATAAGTCACCACTGCGATAACTAATCTGGCTTGTCCTTATACGATTACTCAGTCGAATACATCATTTATCCGGTGATTACAACAAATTACTTCCTTTTTGTTACACCCATTCTGTTACCAGTTCCTATTTTGTTACCAATTCTTACTGTAAGTGTCCTAATATGATTACTCAGTCCGATTATATTGCTATTTGCCCTCTACTTACAAATAAACATAATTTCACTTGTAACCCCTTTGTGATACAGATGGCAACTTCTGATTCATGACATATATACCGTCCTCGTCAATCTGATGGGTTCACAGTTCAAGCGGCTAGAAAAGTCCTGGAAGAAGCTTGTTTTGGGCCGGATTTTAAGGTGTTCGAGTGGCTTAACTGGGTCCCTATTAAATTTAATGGTTTCATATGGTGGCTGCTGCAGAATCAGGTTCTGGCTGGGGAACATCTACGTGCGAGAGGGGTTAGTATAATTACTGGTTGGTGCAGAGAGTGTGCGGGGGTTTCGGAGTCGGTCCCGCATGTTTTTATTGAGTGCCGGTAGCCAAGGCGGTGTGGAGGAAGATCTATGTTTGGTGTAACTGGGACCTTATAGGCCTCTCGTCCATGGAGCAGCTTGTTCAGGAGTATACGCAACTGGATTCTTATGTCAATAGTACATTGCTTTTGGGTATAATTTACTCCACTTTATAGGTAATCTGGAAGGAGAGGAACAACAGGCTCTTTAAGGGGGTCAAGCGTTCTTTGGAGTCGGTTTCCGAGGATGTTATTAACCTCTCGTTCGGATGGGGTAAAATATCGTTCGAAGTTCTGTGTTGATAGCTAGGAAGGCTGGGTTAGCAAGCCTTGGTAATTTGTTTTTCTGGTTATTTTATGTTTTGTATAGCTGTGTATGTGCAGAGTATGTTCTGCACTTTTTGTCTTGTTTAGATTTTACGCCTTGTTGTTGTTTTACTAGCTAATCGCTGGTGTTTCTTTTGTTGTATGAGAAGTTTTGTGGTATGAGAAGTTTTTCTACTGTTAAAAAAATTTAACATTTGCTTGATTACTCTATGTTCATGTATCATTGTTTATTTAACATTGTTCATTTTTTGTTTATCTGATTGATCAATACAACAATCATGCACATGTGCATTATGTTGATAACAACCATACTCGTCACTGATCGTGTACATGTGCATTATGTTGATAACACCCATATTCGTCATTCGTAAACTTTTAACCATCATTAACATGAACATGCACATGTGCATCACGTTATCAACACCCCATAATCATAACTAATCATACTGTTAACCATTAATACATAACCGTGCATATGCGTATCACATTGCCAACACCCTTTAATCATCTCCCTATAGTCATATGCTAACCATCAACACATTCCCATGCACATGTGCATCATTTCGCTAACACCCTATAATTATCACTCTAACACCCTATAGTTATCACATATAAACTGTTGACCCCCTATAATCATCACTAATAACTGATAAACTGTTGACCCACTATAATCATCACCGATAAACTGTTGACCATGTATACATCATTGACCGTTTAAACATTGTGCGTACACATTCCATATGTTTTATTATTTATGATATTTATATCCTCTTTCTATTCATTTTATTCTTTGTTTATATATATGAACAATCCTACATTGAGCATTGTACACACGGTACATCTTATGCTCAAAAGAAGGACAACCAAAAAATACTTGAAGTACTTATATATTTATTATGACTTTGTTTTTTGTTTACATTCCATGTTTATACTTATTGTTTATCTACTTAACGGTGTAATATTCACTGTTTTATTCATGACCAATTAACATAAATTACCAACACGTCCACCGTTTCAACATCATGCACATGTGCATTATCCAATGCGTGCATTTTTAACATTCAAACCATAGCATCTAAACTTATCAATGCATTGTTTTTTAACGTCATTATGTTTTAAGTACATGTACTCCATTTTCAACCTACCTATTATACATAGCAACGTATACATTATGCACATGTGCATTGCTACCATATACTATGTCAAACAACATTATACATTACTACCTCTACGTTATGCACATGTGCAATGCCAACATATGTCACACCCCGACCCGCAGCGGAATAAGAGTCGGGGCATAATTGGGTTATCACCAAAGCTCATGACATTTACTAATATGTTTCATATTTAATAAAGTCAAAGTTACATTTTCAAATATCCAAACATGTTCATTCAATACAAAGGAAATAAACCAAACATAACAATCCCAACTCTAAATCGTTTTATTCTTCTAGTCCAAGTCTTATGTGTTCCTAGCTGCTGCTGGTTCACCTGTATCATGTGTAAAATGGGGGTTTTTGGGTCAACATAAGTTGGCGAGTGAACCTTATTAGATAAACATTTATTAATGAATTAATTGTTAGTTTATCAATGAAAAATTGTGCATAATCATAGATGAGCAAATGTAAATAATCAAGCAATGGCAAATAGCAGTCACAACTATAACATACAATATCACATGACAGCATACATGAACATACCAACATCATACTGTAAATAACATAAATGAAACTGTGCGATCAAGGCTCAATCAAACGGAGCCGATCGTATTGCATGTACTGAAAATGAAAATGTCTGTGCGATCAAGGCTCAATCAAACGGAGCGGATCGTATGTGGGCACGCCAGGTTCAACCTCATAATGAAATGGGGAACATGCTCAACGCTCATAATGTAATGGGGAGCGGCGGCCTATGAAATTGCATGTACTGAAAATAATAAACTTGCATCCAACAATAACAACACAACAGGAAACAAACTGAATACACTAGTTCATGATATGATGTATGCATAATGGTTTAAGTATAATATATATATATCAAGACACATGATACACCCCAAAACGTGATTAAAACGGGGAATTTGTAAAGATTCACTCACATTGGGTGCGTTGGATTGGAGATGGTGATATGCGCACGAATTAGATGAGCGGAACAACGAGAAATACTAACCTAAATATAACGGAAAAATATATTAAACGAGTGGATTTTATTAAGGATTTTAATGAAATTTTTAGATATATTTTTGTGAGTTTATGGCTATTTTCTATCTTTAAAAATGTTATTTTTAAGTATTTTTAATTGATTTTTAAATTAAATTTAATAAATAAGAATATAAAAAAATTTGTTTATTTAGCGTTGACCGTTGACCGTTCGGTCAGCGTATTAGTTTGCGCCGGGTGAGGCTCGAACCGGTGACCTCCGGTACGCGTCACGCAGCTCTACCAACTGAGCTACGTGTCTAACCCGAAATAATCTTGTTTTTATTTATACTTATACACTTATTCAGTTTAACCGAAATTCTCTTTAATTTCAAAAACATTTTAATTCAACGGACCGGTGCAAGTGACGGGTTTCGAACGCGCGACGTATGGTTCATGTTGCACACAGTCCACCGCTGGACTGTGTGTCTAACCCGGTTATTATCTCGGTTTTTATTATACTTAACAACTAACTGAGTTAACCCGGTTTAGTTTTTAATCAAAAAGGCATTTTATTACACAAGGTGCGCGTGTAGCAGGGATCGAACTCGGGATGTGTATGGTTTTTGTTTGCACACAGTCCACCGCTGGACTGTGTGTCTAACCCGTTTATAATTCCGATTTTAATTAATCTTATGTCATCTCTGAACTCGTCTTCTTCATTACAAACACAGACATCAATCAAAACAACTGATGCGCGATTAATTTAGTTAATGAACATGATGTCCAGTTTGAATGATTGAACCGAAAAGTTTGGGGAAAGAAGAACCGAACAGATCGTCTTCTTCAGAGAATCCGGCGAAGCTCGTCGGCTCTGTTTTTGGAACTTTCGGCTGTGAGAATCAATTAACAGGTTTAAGGGATTAGATGAGAAATTGAACTAATGAGTATTGATTATCAGCACGCTGGAATGAGCATACCGGTAATCAACGAGTTTCCGACAATTCCAGAAGTTTTCCGGCGAAAACAGAAAGTCCAGCAATGTCGTCTGTGGTTGATTATGAGCGATGGGTTAATGTTAGTAAGGTCCTAACAATTGATTGAAACAGTAAAGTAGAGGTATTTTACCGGTTTGAGTTGAATACGGTTTTCCGGCGACTTTTGCAGAAAATTCCGGCGAGCTGAATTAGGCGTTCTGATGGTCTGAAAATGCGACGAAAATGAAATGGAGTATTGGTATGATATCTCTGAGTCGCGAGAGTGGTCTGAAGTTTGAAGTTTTAAAAACCGATAATGATGAGGCTTTAAGTTTAATCAATTTCTGATTTGATTAAAAACCGTCGGTGCATCGGTTATAAACTGAATGTGTGAATAAACAACGAATTGACGATTGGTTTGCCGATTACCGTTTCTCAGATAGCGCAACCGGTTTTAACTGGGTTTGTGTATAAATTTCGTTTGTGTTTCTAGAGTTAGCAGAAAACACAATGTGGCGGAGTGGTCTTGTGAGTGAGTGTTAAGTTGCTGAAGTGTGTCTTGGCTGACCCGGGTTCGAGTCCCGGCAGCATTATAATTTTTTTATTTATTTTATTTTAACTTTTTATCAAATATAATTTTTATAGCTTAGTTTATTTATTAATTATGTATTGTTTTAAATCAAAATAATCATAAATATTCGACGTAACTTTTATAACTTGATATTCGATTACAAAACGGAGCGGGTTTTGAAAAACCCGATTTTTACAAATGTTACAACATAAACTATGCCACACATCATATCACATCAATAGGTACATGTGCATTTCCAACATATACTATACATACACCATACAACATTGTAAACTACATATCCTATACCAAACACCATCATACATTACCACTATGCATAATAATATATAAATATGCACATGTGCATTGGCAACATAATCATTTACGTCACAACAATAAACACTTATGTATTTCTAACATATACTATACTAACCAACATATAACATTTGAAAACGTTGTAAACTGAATATAATCATCCGGAAACACATCATATATCACCGCTATGCACTAATTCACCTTATGCACATGTGCATTTCCAACATATACTATACCATATTACATCAAATTACCAAATTAATGATAATATAGTTGTCATCTTCCAACAAACAAATACAGATTATCAGTAAAAAATAACTAACATATAAACCACCATACAAAACAACCATAATTTTCGATATAACACGTTCGATGAAACTTTCTTTCATTAACGATGCAAGTTTTCCACAGTCTCGTCGCCCTTATCATCCATCACATCGTGCTTTTTACTTGTCCTATTCCTTGTATTTCTCTCTCCTTCAATAACTGTACATGACATCAAACAACATCAAACAACATCGTTCAACATGAAAGTAACAATTGGATGCACATGTGCATTTACTACCAACTGCCTTGTCGACTAATAACCAACCTTTTTTGGTTTTTCGTTTAACACTTTTGTATTCACCTTCCTTATCATCTGGCAGTTTTGGTGCCCCTTCGTCATTCTATCTCAACACAAATGTTATTTTCTTTGATTTTTTTTCCGTTTTACACCTACAATAATAATTGGACATAATATAACCAAAATGCAATTTCAATTAGTATGTGCATTAAACGCCTTTTTTCATCACCGTAAATGCAATTTCAATTAGATATGCATTTGTGCATCACATGTCATTGTCATTATGCACTTGTGAATAAATATGCACATGTGCATCACATATTCTTATAATGAATTTAAAATCAATCCATATGTAAAGTTCAATGTTATGTGCTCAAATTCAGTATGCACATATCCATCACTTTAAACAACAATAGAATCTAATTACACAAAATCATAAACACGCATATTAAACAAATGTAGGTCCGTTGTACGGATCGTTCAGGCACTAATTTGGCAAACCTAAGGTAAACGTGCAGAATCCGTTTGCATAGGCGACATTGTAAACAAGTTCTTTACTGATTAATCACCGTTTCATTGATTAGTAGACTTTACAGATCCTGGAAACACTTGGACAGAGCTTCGCCGTCCAGTACACAAAATCTCTGAATGTTATAAATGAGAACATAACACAACTATATAGGATGACAAGTTCGCTTGAACTGTGTCATGGACACGTTCGGGCGAACTTGTCCTAGCCATGACAAGTTCGGGCGAACTTGTCCCTAGACATACATACATTTCGACATTTCGCTCCTAAATACAGACTCGATATAATACGATGACGAAGGTAACAAACATATGGATCAACAGACTCCCCCTTGGATGTTGCCGTAGTCATCATTCTACAATTGAATTCCCGAGTCTTTAGTATTCTCTTGATCTTTATTTCTTGAATAACTTTAACTTACTTGATCTTCATATCTCTACAATCCTATTCTCTTTTCTTGAGCTTGTCTTGATAAAACTTTAATCACCATGCTCCCCTTTGCTTTGAGCTTTCTGTGATCTTCAATCAACATTTTTATCCAGCTCCCCTATCTTAAATACTTCCTGAATCAACGTTCCTCAAACATTCAAATAAACATTTCAGATTCAAACTTTAAAATTTAAAAAATACCAACATTTCAACTTTAATCTCCTCATCAGTTTTTAAAACCTCTCAGTTATTCAAGTCCAAATTAATGACCTTGAATATCTGATTTATGTATCAAGTTAAACTTAATAATCTTGATTAAACAATTTGACACTAAACTGACACATTTATTCAAATGTAAGTTTCAAATTAATGAAATCTCAAACTTTTCATATCAATTTTCAAAAGTTTTAGATTTTGTTCAGCAACTCTAGACTTTGAAAATCAGCTTTTCATCATCAGTGGTCGAAAATAAAAGATAATATTATCTTTTTGTTTTTATGTAATGAATATCATACTCTAATGTACAAACATATTTACAGAAATATTTTTGTTGAGTTTGTGTTAAAGGATCATATCAGTTTTTAAGACACATTACCAGTACCATTGACCTTTTGAGACTTTAAGTTTTAAACAAATTTACCTAGATTGTCGATATGTTTGTCCTCTTAAACTTCAACGCATTTCTCAATTGTTCCAAGATACGTTATGTAGAATTAAGAAACTTGACTTAACTATGGTTCCCATCTCAGAATATACTCCTGCATCAAGATTCCCTAGATTTCATCTTACAGGTGAATATAGCGTAATTGATACATGTATCTAGGTTATGCGAGACCTTGAGAGCTCAGGTCAGTACCACCGTACCAACAAAGAGATGAAGGCTCGACTTATAAGGTAGTGTTCCAAAATGGAATCTTTTTGTACTGCAATTGTAGTATCTTTCGATATTTTCAACTGAATGCAGTTTTAGGGGATTTTTACAAAAGCATTATAGAAGTTCTAGGCCATTGCATACGCAAAATCAGAAGAACTTGTATAATACCCCAGATATCAATCATCTATAAAGACCTCGTATCTCAGAATTAGGCAATCTCTCAAACGAAATTTCGGAGTACTAGGTCCATATATCCTAGAGATGTTAATCCACAAATTAAGCAGTTGTAAAATTTAGTTTATATCACAGAAACAATCTACTGAACGTGTAAAGCCTATTGACACATCCATAGTAAGACTTGTTTATCACTTTTCTAAACTTTACAAATCCTTAGCATACTGTGATAGTTCACTGATGTACTATCATTTCCTTTATACACACAAAACTCTTTTTACCTTTTTCATGTTTTTGTACTTTTTGCATTTAATATGTTTTTGGATTTTCTAAAAAAAATTTTCTCCCCCTAAAATTCAAAAACATATTTTTTTGGATTTTTGATTTATAGAAAAAAAAACATTGACCAACCTGATGAAAATCACTTTAATTCGCCATCCATTATTGCTTCACAATTTCCTTTTAAGTCCTCTTCTCCTCATGATGACAAAAACCTTGACACCTTTGTGTTTATAAAACATTTATATCCATGAATTTTGTCTTTTCAACAGTGAGGGTTCTATGAAAATTTTTCAAATTTTCTTCAAAAATTTGTAAAATTTTCAAGTAAACGTTATTAGAATGTAATAAGGCCTTTATGTAGAACTTGATAACCCGACCTATCTTCAAAGTGTGCCACGGAACTCCATTCTCAGTAATTTGCTTTTTCCTAGGAAGTTCCTGCACAAGATTCAAACAATTAGTCGAATAATGACACCCAAGCATTTTTAGCCTTAGGCGTTATTTCTTCAACCTTAATTTTGACTTTCATTTCACAATCAGTTTATTTTAGACTTTCTCAAGTTTCGGAAAGTCCTCTAAACTTTCAAGTTTCACTGATTGTATTTCTTCTTTTTCTTTTACCAACCATGTTTGATTTTTCATTAAAGCTTTCTTGAGATACAATGTATAAACTTTATGTTCATTACTATTCGAGGATTCATCAGTTTCCAAATTTGAAAACTTAGTAATAACTGGTTTCACCTTGTTTGTAGTTTCTGTACATTGTTTCCAAACCTGAGTTGGTATTTTCAAATCTTCAGAATCTTTCTTATCTATATGAACAAGTGTAGGACTAATTTGTAAACATTTTCTAGCAACCTATTATCATATCGATCTTTTCTATCAAACCATACACTCAAATCGTAACATTGATTTGATGTGTGGTAACTGTCTTTCCTGTTTCTTCTATAAGCATGATTTGACGTTGAAGCACTGTGGTCCGACCTACACCACTTATTTTCAAATTTTTATGAATTTTTATAATGATTGGATGATCGTACCGATGAGTTTTTATTTTTCTTTGAAAATTTTTAGAATTTTTAGAACTTTGTTTTTCCTTTTGTTTTCGTTCTCCATTCTGCTTAGAAGGTTTTTACGTTGAGCATTCACCTTTTTCAGTAGATTCTAGAACAGTTTCTTGAAAATTTTCTTTTAGTTTTAAAAATATTTCATTTTTATCCTTTTTAACACTTTCATCATCAGTATCATCATCGCAATCCTCAATTATGACATCGGCATAATTTGTGATCATGTCACTTATTGGGATTTATTTTTTATTCTTATTGATCGGTTTTGGACATATACGATCTAGAATTAATGACGAGGTCACAAAATTTTCAACTTCTTTTCTAAATCATCAATTTTATTTTTAGCAATCTCAGCATCTTATTCAAGTTTCCTGATTTTTTCAAGATGCGAGTTTATTATATTTTGATTTTCCAAAACATTTTTATTTAAAACATATTTTTCATTCTCTAAGATTTTAATTTGATTTTTCAAATCATTTTCTAATTTTAAAAAATTTTTGTTTTCTAATGTCAAACTTTCCACATCTGTCATAAGTTTGACATTATCAGATCTGGATTTTTCACAATTTGAGCACACAAGTTCAGAACTTGAAGTTTCATTTGTTGATGCACTTGATTCTTTGACTTCACCGTTCTGTGACAACTCAGTTGACTCCTCTTGTTTACATTTTTCTTGGTGAGTATTGTCAACAATTTTTCTTTAGATTCTTCATTTTTTGGAGTTGAATCTGTCCGGAATGTATCTGCAAAAATTTTTTAGTAAAATAAACAGGATGATTCATATTTTCATCTATTTAACAACCCCTCTTAATATCATATTTCATAACATATTTTGCTCCAAGACATATATCAATTCTTCTGCTTATTTTAAGAACCACATCCAAACTTATTTTATCTAGCTTCTCTTTTATCTTTTTAACCAAAGCTTTCTTCTTATTTGTAATTTCTCTATCGTGATTTTGAAGCTCAATGAAAAACTCATTTAGATAAAACTTTGAATATCTAGAATCCTTTTTCAATTCAATCAAAAATTCATCCCACTGTGAAGGTAACGCTTCTTCAAATTTTGATATCTGTTCAGCACTTGACATTCTTATCTGGTACTCTTTTAAATTGTCAAGTAATATATCATACCGTTTTTTCAACTGATTAAGATTCATCCTTTTTACATAAAAATGGTTCAAATCTCTTAATTCTAATATTTTTCCTCTCATTTTCATTCCTCAAATATGAAAAACCATCAAACAATCATTTATTCTTTCAAGCTTAATATCTTCCATTTCCGACAAAAAATTTGGTTTTTAAAAGCTTTATGCAAAATTTGACTTTTTAATCGATAATATTAATGAATTGGTTCGCTAAAAACGTTTAAATTTTTTCGAAAACTGCTTTTACCCGATTATAGCTTTAAAAGCGTCTCGTCGATACGAATCTAACGATATATAATGTCCGAGACGTTTTTCAGGGTTTTCATGCCTTTTTTTTAAGAACCTTTAGACAACTTCGGTTGAACTTGTAACAGCTTGTGAGAATCATCTACTTAAACAAATTCGGGCAAACTTGTTTCAAGAATTCAGAAAGTTTTACTTTTAACAAGGTTGGGCGAACTTGTATCAAGAATTCAAAAGTTTCACTTTTCAACCAAGTTCGAGCGAACTTATATCCAATTTACAGAAAAATTCAATCTTTTTAACAAGTTCGGGCGAACTTGTGTCAATTTTTAACAAAATTTGACAAGTTCGGGCAAACTTGATTAAGAATTATTTGAAAAACCTGACAACTTCGCGCGAAGTTGTTGAAATTCAACAAAAACTGTGAATTTGTAACAACTTCGGGCGAACTTGTTGTGTAACTTCGAGCGAAGTTGGTTTACCCGAACTGATTTTTTGACATTTTCAACATGAAATCGGTTGTTTTTAGCTCTGATCTTTTCAAGGGTTTTACTATTATGGATTTTACGTATTATACTTGAAAATCAGTCCATTTTATCTGTGAAATGTCCAAGAAAAGTTTAAAAAGAAAGAAATGAGTAGAAGATGTGATGTTCTAAGTCCAACGTCTTCAAATTAGTCCAATACTGCTCTGATACAACTTGTAGGTCTGTTGTACGGATCGTTCAGGCACTAATTCATGTGCAAAGCAGAGTTAAAGATAGGCAGTCGTATGTGCTTCCAAACCATACGCGCGACTCAGGTGTCAATCCACAACCATGACCGCAGAATCTGATAAACAACTTTTCCAAACTCAGTTATGTAACCACCCGCTTTCAAACTAGACATCAATTTGAAATACCCAATGAATCTCAAACCTCTGCATTTCCTGATAATCTGCAATCGGTAACCACCCGGATACTGTTGCAGGAGTCACGAATTTCAAAAATGCTGGAATCTTCTTATATTGTAAAATTTTTATTCCCCCTCATTTTTGAAAATTCTGACCATACTGAAATTTTCACTGAAATTCCCTCTCAAATCTAGAATTTTCAGTATTCATCAAATGCGGATTTAACGTTTAGGCCCATTACTAGTCACGACACCTAATGATCAACGTTCTGCATCGGTATCAATGACACTCCCGTTATCTTCAAAATTTTGTGACCGTATCACCAAATCTGTACTCTGAAGCTCTAGACGGTGTCCCCGAACATCCCGGTTCGGTCATCGAAAACTCGAAAAAATTTCTATCGCCAAATTTTTTCCAGATACTCATCCCATCAATACGATCAACAAAATTTTTCCATGCCTTTTTTTAGGCTCCTTGGACAAGTTCGGGCGAACTTGTCCACAATGTTACAACTTCGGGCTAAGTTGGTCACCAAGCGCCAACACCAAGTTCAGGCGAACTTGGTCACAACTTCGGGCGAAGTTGTCCCTCCAAACCAGCCTTTTTCACATTTTTCGATACAGAATCCTTATTTCTTTGAATTTCGAGATGATTCCACCATAGTTCTGGTCGAAAATGGTTTTCTAACAATCCTATCCGTTCAATTTTACTTTTTATCCGTGGATTGTATGTTTATTTGATGATTTACGTCTAAAACCCCTCCTAATGTCCATAAATGTCCAAATTCATGAACGCAGGTGATAACCGTAGCTCTGATACCAATTGAAGGTCCGTGATCAGGCGGTTCTAGACAGAAGTTAGTGCGTAAACGTAACCGATTCGGTAGAATGTTATTACAGAAAGGAGTAGAAGTAGAATGCAGCGGAAGTCATATGTTATTCATTCATACCGAAAGAGTATACATCTTTGTCAGGCTGCTGGAGTTCCTGGAGAGAATCAGGCAGCACCTCCCCGTAGGGATTGCAAAAACTTAAATGACAAATGAACACACCACCTATATATAAGGCAACAAGTTCGCTTGAATTGTGTCATGGACAAGTTCGGGCGAACTTGTCCTAGCCATGACAAGTTCTGGCGAACTTGTCCCTAGACATACATACATTTCGACATTTCGCTCCTAAATACAGACTCGATATAATATGATGACGAAGGCAATAGACATATGATCAACAACAAAACTGCTCATGTTCGCTATGCACATGTGCATCACATGAAACAATAACACCATCATATTCTAATTACACAAAATCACAATGACACCATCATATCCTAGTTACACAAAATCATGTATCTTACAGAAAAATGCTCAATTTCACTATGCATGTGTGCATTGCCTAAAACACAGCACCAACATATTCTAATGACACAAAATTATCTACACGTATCCTAAACAAATCTGCTCAAATTCACTATGCACATGAATGATATTATTAACTTTATTTGCTCAAATTCATTATGACACACTCATTGAATCATCTATTCTTATAATCACATTGCCCTAATTACTAACATACGAACAGATTAAAAATCCACAATGCTTATAATCACGTTGCCCTAATTACGAATGGATAAAGAATGTACGAACGGTGATTATGTTCCTATTATATATTGTACGACTAATTTTGGACGAACTTTCGGAACTAACCTCGATTATATGATTATCTGATGGTAAAATCTAAGATCTGAGATAAAATCTCAATCCAGATGTTTCATGCTTCGATATGGTGAAGTGATGATGGTAAAGTGATGATGTATTCAAGACGATGATGTAATTGACGAACTGTTAAGTATTGTTGAGAGATTCAGGGACGAACTGTTGAGTATTGTTGAAAGATTTAGGTTAAAGGTTGAGAAATGTTGAGAGATCTGGATCTAATAAGAGGTTGGAGAGAGTGGACGTGAAAGTTTGTATTAAATGTAATTTAATTTGTGCTTGAAGTCCAATATTTTAAAAGTTGTTTGATATTTACAAAGTTGCCCCCTGTTCACATTGGTTCTCGCGGTTCTCGCAATAAGGATGGTTCTCGCATGAACCCTACCATATATATATATATATATATATATATATATAGGAGATGGACCATGAGAAAACTAGTTTAAATGAGAAAACCAAAAAACTAACTAAAAAAACAAAAAATACATATAAAAAAATATTTTTAATTTTTTAATAAAATCACTAACATTAATATATAAAAAAAGTTTTTTATTTTAAAAAGTTGTACCGCACATGTGCACTAATACGAAAACCCTAACCGCCTAACCCACTCCCAAAAACCTAAATCCACCCTCTCACACCAAAAGCCTAAACCTCCCCACCCCCTAAAAATCTAAACCCCCCCCCCCCAAAAAAAAAGCTAAAACTAAACCGTAAACAAAAACCCCAAAAACCTAAACCCCCACCCACACCTCCCAAAAAAACCTAACCCCCACCCCAAAAACCTAAACCCCCTCCCCCACACCCAAAAACCTAATACTAATCCTAAATCTCAAAAAAACCTAACTCTAAAAGTTAAACTAAACTCAAAAGCTAACTTTAAGCATATAATGCACATATGCAACATATACATATAATGCACATGTGCAGTACAAGTTTTTTTTTTTGAAAAAAAGTTTTTTTTAATAAAAAGTAGTTTTTTTATATGTTTTTAGGCTTTTTTAATTAGTTTTCTCATTTATATCTAGTTTTCTCATGATCCCCTCTCTATATGTATATATAATTTGAAAGTGAGTATGAATAATAGTTTTATTTTTATAATGATACGTATAGTTTCTTTATTCTTAAATAGTAATTTTATTTTGATAATAATATATATAGTTTTTCTTTTCATATTTTTATCATTTTAATATTACAATAGATTATTACTATATTTACTTTAAAACTTAAACATATTTCTTTAATTTAACTTTTAATGATATATTTTTTTAATATTACTGATACTGTCTGAACAACATTGGTATCTGTACTGTATAACATTTGTATAGTTTTATTTATTATTAGCATCACCACGTGCCTATTATTATGTGTGATTCGATAAAAGTTGTCCTCGAACAAGTATATATAATTGATTTTCTTTATCATCATAAACCGAACATATACGACCAAACAACATCGGTGTTCGAACGGGTCATATATAGTTGATTTTATTTATCATCACAAACCGAACATATACCGACCAAACAACATCGGTATTCAAACGGGTCATATATAGTTGATTTTTTATCATTAGAAACCGAACATATACCAACTAAACAATATCGGTAACGGTCTCGTATTTGTTTTTATTGAATTCTCGACGTGGCGTGTGAGTATAATTTTTGGATAAATTTAAGCACTTTTCACTTGTTTTATTCAAGCTTTAAATTTATAAGGACACGATATGCAACTATCACTCTCTACAACACGCTAAGGCAAGTGCACCCATCGTTGGTGTAGTATAGTAGTGATGGTAAGATACCGAGGTCGTCCAAGGACATAAGAGCTTTTAATACCGGAATATAGTTGACGTCTAATATAATCAAAGTTTTAGAAATGGTTTTAATAGATTAAAAAGATAAACTAAGTAATAAAAGAAACAAATAGAAAAGATAGAATCACTTGGTTCCAACCTATTATTTACGCATCCTTTGATGATTTCCACGCTTTGGGTTTTAAGAGATTATCTTAGTTAAAGTGGCATGTCCCTCTTTTGGAGGCAATGGTACCCTCAGCTATGTGTGTGTTTTGATTTTAATTTTGTTTTATACATACAACTTCAAACATAATCCATTTCAGCCCCTAAGGTTTGGTTTTGATATTTTGTTTTCTTATAACTTAACCTGTATAAGTAAACTACCATGTCAACTAGGTTACTATTCCTAGTTGTATACTTCTTCTCAACTCATCAAAAGAACATTATAATTCAATTAACTAAGTTTGGGGTTGCTACAATCCGACTTAACTTAAGCCCTAATAACCCATGCCATTTATAAACTTTATTTACTAAAAAGTATTTGTTCACTTCTTATTTAACATTATATTTCATTAATTAAATCATAATGTTTACCGGGTTAACTTTTACCCTTAACGGTATTTTACCCGCTCATCATAATTAACTTGGTTTAATTACCAAACCCGTTTTCTGGGTGTTACACCAAGTGACGTAAGAGATTAGCCATGCATGGCCTTTGCTTGACAAAAAACTCTTACGATCAGTCTTAGATCCCGAGAGTACTATACACACTCTAGGATGGATGATGGATGAATGTGGCGGATGATGGTGGTGTTATGGTTGTGGAGTAGTGGCAGGTGTGAGGGAAGTGGTTTGCCAATGGATGAATTGAAATAAAACCAAGCACCCTTATGTATAGCTGGAAACAGTAAGCTCACAGGGCCCCGTGCCCTGCAGGCATGGCCCATGTCTTCCCTCTTCTCGTTCTTCATTTAATGTGTATGTCAGATCAGATGCTTACACGGCCCCGTGTGTCAACGGCACGGCCCCGTGGCCATTGTACTTGCTGTACTATCCAAGATTCGCAAATCTGGAAGTTCACCCCGACCCATGTCCATGGGATATGGCCCCGTGTCTCTTGTCTGCATCTGTTTGTCTTCTTCTGATATGGAATCTTGAAGGGACACGACCCCATGCCAACTAGGAACGGCCCCGTGTCTAACTTTTGATTTGTTGTTTTTAGCCTTGGGGTGAAGCTCGGAGGGTTGGTATAGTGTGTTATCTTCCCGTCTTCTATACTTATGCTGGTTTTTGTCGTTAATTTGTTCCTTTTGTACAATTAAGCTTTTTTACTTCTGAAAATCAAAAGTATACAAAGAAACACACTTTTTCCAACATTAGTACTAAAAAGGGTTGATTTTATACCATATTTGATATAATTTATATGTTGCATTTGGCGCGTATCAGAACACAAAGTAATATTCGCAATAAAGTATTTCTTGGCAGCGGACCCGTAATTTGTTTCCGATGGGGTCCTCGTTTTTCGGTGTTCAAAATTTTTCACCACTCAATGTTAAAATTTGGGGTCCGTCGCCGTTCGGATTGGGTCGGGGTGAGGAACATTTTTTAAGTGCTTTATTGTCAAAAATATCCACCTTACCAACATAACAATTTCTCTTTGTTCCGACCTTGATAACCTTGTGGTCGACATAGACCTTTACTCAAATATGTCTGTCTAATTTCATCTCTTTAGTTAACATGATAAGGTAGATTGGTTTTCGTTTGGAGGGATTTCCATGGAAGGTCTTTCAAATCAATTTTCTTAGGAGTATATTTAAAAATGATGAGAAATCAAATTTTCTTTTCAAAGATCCTTGCATAATTAGCCCTAAAATTAAAGTTTTAACAAACGAAGTCACAAATTCTATATTCAAGTTCATAGCATACAAAGGTTTAAATGTTAAATAGATTTCTAACTCATATTCATATTCACAAATTGTTAGAGACTGATTAGGGATGGTCAATCTCCCAAGAATTAAAGAGAAACAAAGCTATGCTTTTAACAAATTTTTCTTGCTAATTCGGTCATAATAGTCAAAGGCCCTTTATAAGACACAAACTAAAATTAAAAGAAGGAAACAAATACGTGAACAAAATGGAATATAACTACTATTATCCTAATTATACTTGGAACAAAGTACACATTGGAACAAAACAAAAGGCTAACTAATGCACCGCGCCAGTTTCCTTGAGAGCTAGAGAATTTGTTGTTTTGCCTGACTGTATAAAAGAAAAACGGTGCTTACAAGAATTGAACTGGTGACCTCTTTGTTAGTAAGAAGAGGATTTACCACCACACTAGCTTTCATCTTTACGCAATGGTGTCCATCTTAATTTCTTATGGGGTTCGTAAAAATTTTAACATAGCGATTCTGCTATTTTTTTAAAAACATTGGGGTCCGGGGACCCCGACCCACCCTATGTGGGTTCGCCCCTGTTTCTTGGTATCGTAAGCTATGTCGAGTGTCTATACGATGCTGATCGTAACGGACCGATACCGGTATCCTAACAGACTGATACCGACCAACAACACCGGTACTGGTATGGGTATTCGTTTTTATGGGTTTTCAATGGATGTAAAAACGTGTCGGTTAGCAATGCCAGGTCGAGTGTCGGTATCGTACTGATACCATAATAAACCAGACCGATAATGACCAAAGAACCGCAGCGAAGCGCGCAGGAATGTTACTAGTATATATAATTGGAAATTGATTATGAATACCAGTTTGATTTTATAACATATATATAGCTTCTTCCTTTTCATATATCTATCGGTACAATATTATTACGATAGAATATTATATTTAGTTTTAATCTTAAACATATTTCTTTAATTTTAACTTTTAATGCTTTTTTAGTGTTACAGATACTATTTGAACAACATCAATACCGGCACCGTATAACATGCTATAGTTTTTTAATCTTAATGTCATCATGTACCTATTATTATGCACGATTCGATAAAATTTCTACTCGAACGGGTCATTTATAGTTGAATTTTTATCATCACAAACCGAACATATATCAACCAAACAACATCGGTATTCGAACGAGTCATATATAGTTGATTTTATTTATCATCATGAACCGAACAACATCGGTATTTGAACGACTTATATACAGTTATTTTTTATCATCACAAATCGAACATATACTGACCAAACATCGGTAATGGTATCATATTCGTTTTTACAGAATTCTCGACATGGTGGTACAAAATTCAGTGAACACAAAGTAGTATTCACAATAAAGTATTTTTTAGTATCGTAAGCTATTTCGAGTGTCTGTAGGATATCGATATCATAATGGACCTATATTGACCAAAAACAACGCCGATACTAGTACGGGCATTCATTTTCATGGGTTTTCAATGGATGTAAAAAACTTGTCGATTGGCAATAATTGCTATGCCGAGTGTTGGTATCGTACTGGTAATGTAATGAACTGGACCGATAATGACCAAAGGCCTGCAGCGAAATGCACGGGGATCCCTATGTGTGTGTGTGTATATATATATATATATAGGGGAGGGTTATCTTGAGAACATGGAATTTTGTGAGAACACTAGGAACCATTTTAATCCATTGATCATCCTCAATTAAGGGCTAAGATTAGAGGAGGTTTAAAGTTGAAGGGAACTATATATAAAAGACTTAAAAGGGTATTATTGTAAAAGTATATTTAAAAAAAAAACCTATAACAACTGCACAACCCACCAGCCCCCTAAATGGCCTTCATCCTCATGAAATCAAAAACCCAATTCTCTGCAATTTCTTTCCGACGTCGGAGAAAATGCTGACATCAAAGATAACTAAACCAAAAGCCAACGTCGATACCATATGTAAGGTGTGAATATGTTTCTTATTCTCTGATCCTTCTTTGTGTGTTGTAGCTGTTGGTTTTTCCATTCATTCACCTTTTAATCTTCAAAGCTAACTGATTGTTGTTTTGTGGTTAATTAAGAGTATTTGGTGTTCTTTTATTTTGTTTGAAATATGTTGGTTTGTATCTTGTTGGGGTTTGAGAGTTATGTGAGGATGTAAGAGGGATAGTTGGGTTTCAATAGTTGCACATAAGGTGTTTGATGAAATGTCTAAGTATGTGTTAGGTTGATTTTGTTGGGTTATGTCACACCCTCAATTTCCACTTGCGGAGTTCTACCGCGAGACGTGTGAACAAACCAGAATCTAAGACACTAGTACATCGAACGACTCTACATGATTTGATAATACGTTTTCCAAAATCATTTGTTGTAAATTTTAGATTACCAATATTTAGCATAAGTATCAGTTTTTAAAGTTTGAGCGGAAGCAATAATAAGTAATGATGCGGGCGCCAACACAAACGCCAAAACAAAGGAAAAATCCCAAAACAATATTAATAAATGAGACTCGATAATGATGTCTTGTTCAATGCATGTGCGTGCACCTAGAGCTCCTAGCGTCCTGAGAAACATGTAAAGAAACAAGTGTCAACATTAAAGATGAGTGAGTTCACAGGTTTTCATAAATTTGTTGTTCGGTTTTAGTTTGTTACTCTGTTATCCCCAACCCGGGATAACATATCAGTTCCATTATTCCAAACCCGGAATAATAAGTTGTTGCTTCCAATATTCCCAAACCGGAATATTAAGTTGTGTTTCCATTATCCCCAACCCGGGATAATAATTGATGTTCCAATATTCCAAACCCGGAATATTAAGTTGTTCCGTAATTAAGTTCAATATTAATGTATATAGGTAGATAGCCTAAAGTCATGTCACTAAGTGTTCGCGATCGAAGCTGACTGTGTGCCTCCGTTTTGCCAGGTCTATCACATGACCATGGCGATGTTAGGCCAATCATACACCCGTTGACCATACCCGGTCGGCTAGCGCGACTAGCTCGGATGGGGCTCGTCAGACCCAGTAGTACTACTTATAATTCCCCCGCTACTTAACCCAAATACTAACGATCCGAGGAGATTGTCGAGGACTTAAGTGATAAAGCTGCATAGTGACCATAACATTACATTAACATTAACTTAGTTACCGTATCGTTATGTGACGTTACATTCGTATAACGTAAAGAGTTTGAGTTTGAGAGTGTATACATGTTTCTCCCCTTGTTGTTTAAAAACCGTATAAAGTTAGGGGCCGTGAACTCACCTTTATTAGCTCGGTTAGTGTGGCAAAGATGTTATAAGAGATGGGACCGCTAGTTGCGTCCTAACAACCAATTAATTCCACGTCAGTGTGTAATCACACCAATACAAATTCCACACGCAATTTACTCACCAAGTGATACACACAAACAACATATCTAACACTCAAACATGCATGCAAGTATTCTCATATAATCATAGTGATCAAACAACTTATCATGAACACATTCCAAATCCATGCAACACTTTAATGCATAAAATCACAAGTTAACAACTTTCTGCTTAACACTCAATTATTCAGCTGTTTTCTAGGATTTTTATGAAATAGTTCCAGCATTCTAAAAATTCCCATATTTTTACAGTAGGTGACATTTATACCATAGAAATTTATATAATTTTCTCAAGTCCTAAATCTTTACCAATTAACCATAAATATTAATTCACTAAGCCGCAGTCAGATTTACCGCTTTCTGATTGCAGTCCACGGAAGAATTTATTTAAAAATCACTGATCGTCCGATTAACAAAATTCCAGTTGGAGTTGCCCGGAAATTTCTATACCTAGTTGCTGTACAAAAATCATGACTCAACTCTCTACTGATTTTAAAATCTAGTTTGATAAACAACCAACAAAATTCCAGAATTTTAACAGCTTTACCTACTGAACTTGTTTAGCCCTTTAAAAATATCAAACGATTTCAGAAAATTATGAATCCAGCGCCTTTGGATTCCTTATTCAAATCTCTACGTTCTAGACATCAGAAAATCCGTTTTTCGACAACTAACGACCAAGTTACAGCCTGATGAAGTCGGCTGTTTCTTTTAATCAGCATCCTGTTTCAGCATCTCCTTATAATAAGTTCGTTTAACTCGTTCATGTTATTAGCCAAGGCGATCAAGATTCGATTTTTAATCATAGATTAATACTAATAATCTATCCATGCAAACCCTACTCAATAACTTCTAGTTATTATAACAAAACACACTTGCAACCTCATGAGATCCGAATATCATTATGTTTATAACCAATTCAGCCGATTACTTGCAAGCATACATGATCCGAAGACAATATAATCAATTCATTCAAACACTTAGGGTTTCCGCAAACAATTATTCACAAGCACATGATCACAACAGCCTATTACTTATCCAACACATAGAACCCGAAACAACTAGGCATTCAAACATACCCATAATCCGAAAACCATACAATCTAATCATTCAAACATATAATTAATCCGAAACATCTTAAACATTCAAGCATACATATAATTAGCCGAAACATGATCTTATAATCAAGTATGGTCCTAACCTTGAATAACTAGTCAACAAGCCGAGATGTGGACAAGTGCGACTCGGCTGCTGCTTGCTGCGGCCGAGAGAAAGAAAAGAGTAAGACTGATCCGCGACCGAAAGGGTGTTGATAAAGTAGGCTGTTTGATCGACTAGAGGTGAGCCAAGACTAATCTCGCGACCAAGATGATGATGGCTTCGGCTGATGTTTGCTGCGACCGAAAGAAAAGAAAAGAAAGCTGTTCGCGATTTATGGAGCAAGAGAAGGCGGTTTAGAGTTTGTGTTTTAGAAGGAAGCATGCATAAGTTTTGTAGATATAGGTGCAAGAGATAAGGATTTCGATTTGGGATAGGTATTGTGGCCGAGGAAGTTGGGTAAGTTAGTTTGGTTCGGATGTGATCTCGCGGCCAACTCAAACAACAAACGAGCCACAATCCGCTACACCACCTTAAACGTTTGGTTTGGTCTTGACCGAGTAGCTTTAATTTAAGGTTTTGGTTTGATCTTTTGGCCGAACATGTTTGGGCTGCTTTGGTTTGGTTTTGAACAAAATATATTTGCGGTCTTGGGCTTGATATCGACCGAGAATGATTTGAGTTGTTCACAAAGGGTTTGCGGCTTGATCTTGTAGCCGAGATAGGTTTGGGTTTAAGGTTTGATCTCGGTTCCGTTCGTATACATATTTATTATACATACATATATAACTAAAAAATCCACACAACACACAATACGTATTTAATTCATGCATACTTAGCCTATATATTATTCGACAATTATCACGTGTAAGTTATCCGAAAAACCCGGGATATCACATTATCCCCATGTTGAAAGAATTTTCGTCCCGAAAATTGAGTAAACGCGGTTTAGCATGTAGCATACATGTTCAGAGTGCCACGCACAAAGAGTTAATTCGTTTATGATGGTAAGCAACGTTACAAGAAGTTCCCAAGTGTCATACACAAAGATTTCCAAGTGCCATGCACATGAATTTAGTCAATAATAGTACACGAAAGTATGAGAAGTCCATAATAGTACACGAAAGTATGAGAAATTTCCAGGTTGTCACATCATCCCCTTGTTGAAAGAATTTTCGTCCCGAAAATTTAGTTACTGGTATCGTTAGTTTGCTGCTCAGTTGTGAAGAGGTGTGGGTATTTGCTTTTCATTTGATCCTCTCTTTCCCACGTGAACTCCGGTCCACGCTTAGAGTCCCAACGAACTTTAACGATTGGAATCTTGCTGTGCCTTCGAGTCTTGACCTCACGATCCATGATCTCAATAGGCTTTTCTACGAAGTGTAGTTGTTCATCCACTTGGATCTCATCCAATGGAATAACTAAAGTTTCATCTGATAGACACTTCTTCAGATTTGACACGTGAAATACGTTGTGAACTCCACTGAGTTCGGTCGGAAGGTCTAATTGGTATGCTACGGGTCCAATTCGTTTCAAGATTACAAACGGGCCTACGTACCGTGGGTTAAGTTTGCCCCGTTTTCCGAAGCGGATTACACCCTTCCAGGGTGACACCTTTAGTAGGACGCGATCGCCTACTTGGAATTCGAGCGGTTTGCGTCGTTGATCAGCGTAGCTTTTCTGTCGATCTCGTGCTGCCGCCATGCGGTTTCTGATTTGTACAATCTTTTCAGTGGCCTCAAGTATTAACTCTGGGCCTGTGAGTTGACTGTCACCGACTTCCGCCCAGCAGACCGGTGATCTACAATTACGACCGTATAATGCTTCAAACGATGCTGCCGAAATACTCGTGTGATAGCTGTTGTTATATGAGAATTCCACAAGAGGCAGGTGAATTTCCCAATTATTTCCGAAGTCCACTACGCATGCCCTAAGCATGTCTTCCAAGGTTTGTATGGTCCTTTCGCTTTGACCATCAGTCTGAGGGTGATAAGCTGTGCTCATATCCAAGCGTGTTCCCAACGCTTTCTGGAGTGACTGCCAGAAGTTTGACGTGAAACGAGCATCTCTATCTGAGATGATGGACGTTGGCACTCCGTGCCGAGAAACTACTTCCTTAATGTAGATGCGAGTCAACTTCTCCATCTTATCCGTTTCTTTGATAGCTAGGAAGTGTGCGGACTTAGTTAAACGATCCACAATCACCCAGATGGTGTCGCAACCACCCAAGGTTCGCGGAAGTTTAGTGATGAAATCCATTGAGATCTGATCCCACTTCCACACTGGGATCTCAGGTTGTTGGAGTAGCCCCGATGGCTTTTGATACTCCACCTTGACTTTTGCACAAGTCAAACATTTACTCACGTAGGTGGCTATATCGGCTTTCATGTTGGGCCACCAATACGCAGTTTTAAGGTCTTGATACATCTTATCCGAACCCGGATGGACAGAGTATCGAGATTTGTGAGCTTCATCCATGACTAGCTCTCTAAGGTTTCCGTAGAGAGGTACCCATATGCGATTCATGAAATACCGGGCTCCATTGGGCTTTACCTCCCAATCGCGTTCCATTTTTCCCACTGATTCGGCTTTGATGTTTTCCTCCTTAACTGCTTCTAACTGGGCGTCGCGTATTTGATCGGGTAGCCCCGAATGAATAGTGAGTTGTAGTGCTCGTACGCGACGAGGTTTCAAGTGTTCCTTCCTGCTGAGGGCATCGGCTACCACGTTAGCTTTACCCGGGTGATACCGAATGGCACACTCATAATCGTTCAAGAGTTCGACCCAGCGACGCTGTCGCATGTTCAACTCCTTCTGATCAAAGATGTGCTGGAGGCTTTTGTGGTCAGTGAAGATTGTGCACTTCGTTCCATAAAGGTAGTGTCTCCAAATCTTAAGTGCAAACACTACTGCTCCCAATTCTAGGTCATGCGTCGTGTAGTTCTTCTCGTGAACTTTCAGCTGTCGCAACGCATACGCGATGACCTTATCGCGTTGCATGAGTACGCATCCCAATCCCTGAATGGAAGCATCACAATACACTACAAAGTCATCTGTCCCTTCCGGCAAGGACAGAATGGGTGCACTGCAAAGTTTCTGCTTCAGCAGTTGAAATGCTGCTTCTTGCTTGTCACCCCAATTATACTTGATACCTTTCTGGGTGAGGGTAGTAAGCGGTTGTGCAATCTTTGAAAACCCCTCGATGAAGCGTCTGTAGTAACCAGCCAATCCTAAGAATTGGCGGATTTTCCGTCGGTGTCTTAGGTGCTTCCCAGTTTTTGATGGCTTCAATCTTGGCAGGGTCTACGTGGATACCCTTTTCATTCACGACGAGCCCGAGAAACTGAACTTCTCGGATCCAGAAATCACACTTCGAGAGCTTGGCGTATAGCTTTTCCTGTTGAAGTAATCCTAGCAGTAATCGTAGATGCTCAGCATGCTCTTCTTTACTTTTGGAGTAGATGAGTATGTCATCGATGAACACAATGACAAATTTGTCGAGGTATGGTTTACACATGCGGTTCATGAGGTCCATGAATACCGCAGGTGCGTTAGTGAGACCGAATGGCATGACCAAGAACTCGTAATGGCCATACCGAGTGCGAAATGCTGTCTTAGCGACATCCTCCTCTCTGACGCGTAGCTGATGATAACCAGACCGTAAATCAATCTTAGAGTAGTAACTTGACCCTTGCAGTTGGTCGAATAGATCGTCGATGCGAGGTAACGGGTATCGGTTCTTGACTGTAACCTTGTTGAGTTCCCTATAGTCGATGCACATGCGGAAAGTCCCGTCCTTCTTCTTGACAAACAGGACTGGAGCTCCCCATGGCGAAACGCTTGGTCGGATAAATCCTTTTTCTAGCAGCTCTTGAAGTTGGGTAGACAGCTCCTGCAGCTCGGCTGGAGCTAGGCGGTATGGAGCTTTGGCGATGGGAGTTGCATTGCTTGCCAATTCGATTTCAAACTCCAATTGTCGATGTGGTGGAAGACCAGGTAGTTCTTCTGGGAATACATCGGAAAAATCACGGACGACAGGGATGTCTTCTATACGTTTCTCGTCCTTAGGCTGTTCGGTAATTAGTGCGAGTAAAGCGAAGGAATTCTTTTTCCGAAGATACTTCTGCGCTTGCATGTATGAGATGATGTTGGTGACGGCGCTTGCCTTGTCGCCTTTACCGTCAGGATTTCGTCGTTCGTGAGTGGAATACGGATAGACTTTTCGAAGCAGAGAGCTTCGGCCCGGACGTCGGATAGCCAGTCCATTCCGACTACCACGTCAAAACTACCTAGGGTAGTTGTCATCAGATCGATGGTAAAAGTGTGGCCCGCGAGTTTGAGTTGACAGCCGGATACGATTTGGGTCACATTTACTGATTTACCATTGGCTAATTCTATCACATAAGGGGTCTCTAATGGTTTAAGCGTGAGTTTTAGGTTCTTCCTAAAAGACTCAGATATAAAGCTCCTATCCGCACCTGTATCAAAAAGCACAGAAGCAAAATGTTCATTAAGGGGAAACTTACCGGTGACCACGTTCGTGTCGTTTCTGGCCTCTCCGCGGCCCAATGTAAATGCGCGACCTTTGGCACCTCCTGTGCCACCGTTCCCATTATTGTTGTGGTTGTTGTGGTTGTGGTTGTTTCCACCATTATTGTTGTTGTTGCGCAACTGTGGGCAGTCTTTTCTGAAATGAGCGGTGCTACCACACTGATAGCATCCCCGGTTTATACCCTGCTGCTGACCTTGAGGCTGATTCTGATTTTGTCGGAACATGATTTCCCCACGACAATCCTTTGCCGCATGTCCCATCTTGCCACATCTTTGGCAGCGAATTCCGGCACAAGGGCCGTTATGATGGAGATTACAGCGGTTGCACTGCGGCTTTCGACCTACATAACCGCCTGCATTCTGGTTGTTGTTGTTGTTGTAGTTGTTGTTGTAGTTGCTGTTGTTGTTGTTGGAACGATTTTGATGACCCCGGTGGTTATGGTAGTGATTGAACCGTTTCTGGTTCCCTTGCTGTGGATGTGATGACGAAGACTGTCGAATGGTGGAGTCTTCAAACTTTCTTTTGTTATCTGAGGCAACTTCAGTGGTACCCCGTGCTGGCAGTTTCTTCTGTTTCACCGCTTTATCGGTGAGTTTGTGAGCCAATCGGATAGCTTGATGTTCTGTTACAGGGTTACTAGACATCACCATACCCTGAATTTCCGGAACCAGACCCCCGAGATAGAACTCGAGTCTTTTCTCCACCGTGTTTGCCAAATCAGGACACAGAAATACCAAGTCATGGTGTTTTGCAGTGTAAGCTTCAATTTCCGATCCCACCATCTTGTGGTTCCACAAAGCTTGCTCTAACTGTTGCACTCTGTCTCGTGGACAGTACTCCTCTTTAATCAGGGCCTTGAACTCAGTCCATGCCATTGCATTTGCAGCTAACAGTCCACGTGTTTGGACTTGGGCATTCCACCATGTCAGTGCCCCCTCTTCCAGTGTTGAGGCGGCGTATTTGACCTTGTTGGCCTCTAAGCAGTTGCACATTTCAAAGACAGATTCCGACTTTTCGATCCAGCGGACCAATCCAATGGGTCCTTCCGCCCCGAGAACTTGCTTGGCTTTGCGTCAAGGAACATCTTATAGGGATTAAAGCCCCCTCCTGCTGACAGAGAACAGGAAGTCAGCAAGGAATTGTACTAACCTCACTATTAGATTTTCACGCGAAAACTTAATAATGGTTACCTGCCGGCTGGTTCTGCACACCCGCTAATGCTGCGTTCACATGCTCCTGGATCATGGCAGCTAGCTCTTCGGGCGTCAAGTTAAGGTTTCCACGTCTTCCAGTCGCCATTTAGATCTTCGAAACACAACATAAACACACTCCGATAAGTCTATATACCCAATAGAGTTATCCTACTTCGTACTTTAATAATTATTAAGTTATGTCAACTCAATATGTCAAATAGTCAAAAGAAATACTTGATTAACTGAAATCTCAACGTCTTACAAAAGTGCAAATCAAACATACGAATTCACTATAAAGTCTCAAGTTTAAATACAAGTGGAAAATAATAAACTGAAGGAAAACAAATAATATAAACGAGACGTGTCAGTCGTCTACGTCTCCATCCCCTAAGTCACTGTCGTTGCCGTCATCCTGTGCGGCATTTCCAGCTTCCTCAGCTGGGTCCTCCTCCGGATCCTCTTCAGGATCCTCCTCTGGATCCTCTTCTGGATCCTCCTCTACCGGCACTGGAGGGGCAGGTGCTGGTTCAAGTGCTTGATTTTGCAGTTCCTGAATGTTCCAACTATTTTCCAGGACTCTGTCCTCAAGCCAGTCAGCTCTTATCTGCTCAGCACGCAGATCTCTGGCTATGGTGTTACGAGCTATCTTACTCGTACGATGCTCTTCCTCGAGCGAGTCGGTCTTTCCCGTAAGGTGTCGGATCATCCATCCTTGTGCTAAGATGGTTTCCTGCATTCTTTCTAACTGTTTTTGTTGTGTATGTACCAGGATTCTAAGCATGTCAAGTCCTATTTCTACAGGATTAACCGGTTCAACCGGTACAGCAATAGTTGGGCGCAACGACGACTCCTCCCCCAGAGCGAGCCTTTTCCTCGCTGCTGAGCGTGTCTCCACGCCATAAGGTGGTATGGGTTCCACCATTGGTGCCTTTCCTGGTGCTCTTGGTGGCGTAAGTCTGTCGGACGATGATGACGATGAGGATGATGACATTGCCTGTTAGGTCGTGTAGTTAGTTATGAGTTGGTTTCATTTCTTATTATGAAGGTATAACCTACCAAACATGTTTGTAGCATATTGCATAACAAGATATAATAATTCGGTGCCAAACTAAGTCTAGTGTCGTGATATCAGCTATAGTTTAGGTCTACTTCTAATGCAAACCTGGTTCTCTATAGCTAGTGGCTCTGATACCAATCTGTCACACCCTCAATTTCCACTTGCGGAGTTCTACCGCGAGACGTGTGAACAAACCAGAATCTAAGACACTAGTACATCGAACGACTCTACATGATTTGATAATACGTTTTCCAAAATCATTTGTTGTAAATTTTAGATTACCAATATTTAGCATAAGTATCAGTTTTTAAAGTTTGAGCGGAAGCAATAATAAGTAATGATGCGGGCGCCAACACAAACGCCAAAACAAAGGAAAAATCCCAAAACAATATTAATAAATGAGACTCGATAATGATGTCTTGTTCAATGCATGTGCGTGCACCTAGAGCTCCTAGCGTCCTGAGAAACATATAAAGAAACAAGTGTCAACATTAAAGATGAGTGAGTTCACAGGTTTTCATAAATTTGTTGTTCGGTTTTAGTTTGTTACTCCGTTATCCCCAACCCGGGATAACATATCAGTTCCATTATTCCAAACCCGGAATAATAAGTTGTTGCTTCCAATATTCCCAAACCGGAATATTAAGTTGTGTTTCCATTATCCCCAACCCGGGATAATAAGTTGATGTTCCAATATTCCAAACCCGGAATATTAAGTTGTTCCGTAATTAAGTTCAATATTAATGTATATAGGTAGCTAGCCTAAAGTCATGTCACTAAGTGTTCGCGATCGAAGCTGACTGTGTGCCTCCGTTTTGCCAGGTCTATCACATGACCATGGCGATGTTAGGCCAATCATACACCCGTTGACCATACCCGGTCGGCTAGCGCGACTAGCTCGGATGGGGCTCGTCAGACCCAGTAGTACTACTTATAATTCCCCCGCTACTTAACCCAAATACTAACGATCCGAGGAGATTGTCGAGGACTTAAGTGATAAAGCTGCATAGTGACCATAACATTACATTAACATTAACTTAGTTACCGTATCGTTATGTGACGTTACATTCGTATAACGTAAAGAGTTTGAGTTTGAGAGTGTATACATGTTTCTCCCCCTGTTGTTTAAAAACCGTATAAAGTTAGGGGCCGTGAACTCACCTTTATTAGCTCGGTTAGTGTGGCAAAGATGTTATAAGAGATGGGACCGCTAGTTGCGTCCTAACAACCAATTAATTCCACGTCAGTGTGTAATCACACCAATACAAATTCCACACGCAATTTACTCACCAAGTGATACACACAAACAACATATCTAACACTCAAACATGCATGCAAGTATTCTCATATAATCATAGTGATCAAACAACTTATCATGAACACATTCCAAATCCATGCAACACTTTAATGCATAAAATCACAAGTTAACAACTTTCTGCTTAACACTCAATTATTCAGCTGTTTTCTAGGATTTTTATGAAATAGTTCCAGCATTCTAAAAATTCCCATATTTTTACAGTAGGTGACATTTATACCATAGAAATTTATATAATTTTCTCAAGTCCTAAATCTTTACCAATTAACCATAAATATTAATTCACTAAGCTGCAGTAAATTTACCGCTTTCTGACTGCAGTCCACGGAAGAATTTATTTAAAAATCACTGATCGTCCGATTAACAAAATTCCAGTTGGAGTTGCCCGGAAATTTCTATACCTAGTTGCTGTACAAAAATCATGACTCAACTCTCTACTGATTTTAAAATCTAGTTTGATAAACAACCAACAAAATTCCAGAATTTTAACAGCTTTACCTACTGAACTTGTTTAGCCCTTTAAAAATATCAAACGATTTCAGAAAATTATGAATCCAGCGCCTTTGGATTCCTTATTCAAATCTCTACGTTCTAGACATCAGAAAATCCGTTTTTCGACAACTAACGACCAAGTTACAGCCTGATGAAGTCGGCTGTTTCTTTTAATCAGCATCCTGTTTCAGCATCTCCTTATAATAAGTTCGTATAACTCGTTCATGTTATTAGCCAAGGCGATCAAGATTCGATTTTTAATCATAGATTAATACTAATAATCTATCCATGCAAACCCTACTCAATAACTTCTAGTTATTATAACAAAACACACTTGCAACCTCATGAGATCCGAATATCATTATGTTTATAACCAATTCAGCCGATTACTTGCAAGCATACATGATCCGAAGACAATATAATCAATTCATTCAAACACTTAGGGTTTCCGCAAACAATTATTCACAAGCACATGATCACAACAGCCTATTACTTATCCAACACATAGAACCCGAAACAACTAGGCATTCAAACATACCCATAATCCGAAAACCATACAATCTAATCATTCAAACATATAATTAATCCGAAACATCTTAAACATTCAAGCATACATATAATTAGCCGAAACATGATCTTATAATCAAGTATGGTCCTAACCTTGAATAACTAGTCAACAAGCCGAGATGTGGACAAGTGCGACTCGGCTGCTGCTTGCTGCGGCCGAGAGAAAGAAAAGAGTAAGACTGATCCGCGACCGAAAGGGTGTTGATAAAGTAGGCTGTTTGATCGACTAGAGGTGAGCCAAGACTAATCTCGCGACCAAGATGATGATGGCTTCGGCTGATGTTTGCTGCGACCGAAAGAAAAGAAAAGAAAGCTGTTCGCGATTTATGGAGCAAGAGAAGGCGGTTTAGAGTTTGTGTTTTAGAAGGAAGCATGCATAAGTTTTGTAGATATAGGCGCAAGAGATAAGGATTTCGATTTGGGATAGGTATTGTGGCCGAGGAAGTTGGGTAAGTTAGTTTGGTTCGGATGTGATCTCACGGCCAACTCAAACAACAAACGAGCCACAATCCGCTACACCACCTTAAACGTTTGGTTTGGTCTTGACCGAGTAGCTTTAATTTAAGGTTTTGGTTTGATCTTTTGGCCGAACATGTTTGGGCTGCTTTGGTTTGGTTTTGAACAAAATATATTTGCGGTCTTGGGCTTGATATCGACCGAGAACGATTTGAGTTGTTCACAAAGGGTTTGCGGCTTGATCTTGTAGCCGAGATAGGTTTTGGTTTAAGGTTTGATCTCGGTTCCGTTCGTATACATATTTATTATACATACATATATAACTAAAAATCCACACAACACACAATACGTATTTAATTCATGCATACTTAGCCTATATATTATTCGACAATTATCACGTGTAAGTTATCCGAAAAACCCGGGATATCACAGGTTACTTCTGTTTGAGTAGTTGTATATGAGGAAATTGATTAAAGTTCTAAGTGTCTATTGCATTGATTTTGTTGAATTACTTATGTTTGAGTAGTTGCATATGAGGTTTTTAAATAAAGGCTTAAGGTCTAAGTGTCTATTGGGTTGATTTTGTTTGACTAGCTATAGATGAGGTGTTTGATGAAATGTCTATGTGTATGTTATAATTTAGCCAGATATATCTTGTTAGTGTGTATTATAGTCTATCCAGATTACTGTGGTATATTAGTATAATTCGTGAGACCTATCAATAGGACCATTTGGAATATGTGATCTTAACAAATTTGTTGGAATCACATTGCTTGTTGTTTCATGATATTTGAGCTTGTTTAAGGACAAACTATTTTCTCAAGTTGTAAAAAATAACCATCTATATGTAGGTTTACACAGGTGTACGTTATCATGCTTAAGCTTAAAAAAATCTTTTGACATGTGTAAATCATCTTAGCTCCTATTGCGTTTGTGGTAATTAAGCAAGATGTTTACACATGTGTAAATAAGTTGTTTACGCATGTGTATATCATCTTAGTTGATATTGAACCTATGTAATTAAGCAATTTACACATGTGTAAATAAGATGTTTGTACATGTGTAAGTAAGTTATTTTTGCACGTGTAAGAAAGCAATAGCATAACATGCTACTTACGCATATTAAAAATGTTGTTTAATTAAAGTTTATTGTAACTGAGAATTTATACATGTGTAAAACATGAACACTTACACATGTGTAAAATAGAAGCTTTGTAAAACAAATTTACTCATGTTTAACCGAGAATTTACAAACAGAAACTTTGTAACAAATTTACATATGTCTGACTCAGAATTTACACATGTTTAATTGGGAATTTACACATGTGTAAAACATCAACACTTATACATGTGTAAAACAAACACTTACACTAGTAAAATAGAAACTTACACATGCATAAAACAGAACCTTTGTAAAACAAATCTACACATGTTTAACTGAGAATTTACACATGCGTAATACAGAAACTTACACGTGTAAAACAAATTTACACATGTGTAAGTCAGAATGTTCATTGTTTATAATGGCATGTAAAATAAATGACTTAAATATTGGTTTACGGATGTGAATATCAGGTTGGGTTTTGTGTTTGTTGGTGATATTCTTTGGTGTATGGATTTTTGGAGTTTGTGCAGGTTGAAGAATAAGGATGATGTTGCTGCTTCGTCGAGTTTAGGGTTTTTGGGAAGCTCAAGATGGACTATTGGATGTTATGCTTTAGATTTTGTTTTAATGTTTTGGTCTTGTTTGATTTTTTTTTTGTTTTTTTTGGGAAGTTTAGGTTGTTTGAAACTTGATTGTATAGATTTATTGTTATGTTGGACTTGGGTCGTGTGTGGCTTTAAGTCTAGAATAGGTTGTTTTATAATTTCTAGTTTAGCTCATGGTCGGGGCCTTGTTAGGCTTTAATTGTTAGGCCATAGCTAATGGTTTGGGGTTGGTGTCTTCCTTGGGGTATATCCTGGGAAGCCTAATGCCCGTAGGTTGTAAATATTTTTATCATAAAATTTACTAGGGTGCTGTCCCCTTTGACATAATATACTATCTTGTTTAATTCACAGTTTACACATGTGTAAATCAACTATGCAATTTAAAATAGACACAAATATATGACAGTGTACACTTTACATAAGTGTAATTTAGTTGCAAATATGTAAAATAGATACAAATAAGTGACAGAGAACAATTTACACATGTGTAATCTTCACATATGTAGGATACATAGACATGTGATAGTGAACAGTTTACACATGTAGATCAACCACGCATATGTAAATATAAATTGACACAATATAAAAACTTGTACATATAATAATATTTGAAGAGTGACATGATAAAAATATAAACTATGCAAAATCCACCAACATAACAAACATAAACGTAAGTATTAATTACATCAAAGTAATAACATGTACAAATAGTTTTTTCTCCTATTTTTCAAAGGGGCACCAAAATTCAAATTGACTTCTACATAGTTACGTTCAGTTTTCTGATTGGTTGTATTGCTACGCTTCACCTTCATTCTTATTGCCATTAGAACACTAAGACTAAAGAGTTGACCGATTGAAGTCACCATGTGAGACTTGTTGCTAGTGTTAATACTACAACCGTTGGATTTTATTTGTCTCCTTTCGTTGAGTAGATGTAAACAACTAGAACACCCATGGTCTCTTAAAGTTTGTCTTGGTTTTTTACGCCATTAGTCGCTCACCACAACATCATAAACACGTGTTGGCTCCTCACAGTATCAAACGTGCCTAACTAGTGCCTGCACCAGCTTATCCTGAACATAAATTCAACATTACACATGTGTAAAACAAATGAATAAATAAACACAATATATTGGATAAATCTATAAACACCAGTATATCCAATTGTTCAGTTACATGAATAGATTTCACAATGTATGAATGCAAAATCTAAAAAAAACACAAACAAACACTAATATTATATTAAATTATTCAAACTAAACAAATGCTTATAATCATATGATATAGATAGAGCTAAAAGTACTTGTAAACATAATGAACCCAAAACTTCATTTTTATGCTCTGTTTTAATTACAGTCATAGAAACAAACTAATCTTACGTCATCTTACTCTTAATTACCTTCACTAAACTAAGCCTCAATCCAAAAAAAAAGTTACAAAGATTAAACTTCATTATACAATCAATTCACGAATTCACTTCCACCTCATAACCTATAGTACTCTCTAAAAGCTTAATTTCATGTAGAATAACACATAATAGGTATACCTTCTACACAACACACTTTAATATGAAGTTAGAGAACCAACATCTATTAAATACAACACAAAAATAGAAACTACACATAATGATGAGAGATATGAAGTTCAATACAATACAAAACCCGAATTCCAATAAACAACTTAGACAAAAAAATTTGAAACCATACGCGTAATCAACGGAAGAGAATGTTGCAAAATCGCTACTAATTATCCAATTCACATTCAAAAACAATTTGAATCAATAAACAAGGAGATGAAGAGCAGCAAGTGATTGAAATCATGATTTCAAGTGTAAATTAACTGAGATTCGTAAGAAAAACGCGATAGAATACTTCGAATTAAGACTAAGATTGATTTAAAAACAAAAGATTATCTTGAACATACCTGAATCTGCATAAATCATATGGATTCAGAATCAATGTAGTTGAAGGTCGTATGGATCTAGATAGGTTGAATTAAGACTGATATTAGCAAGAACATACCTTAATATGCAGAAATCATATGGATCTAGAATCCATTAAAGAAGGGTGAAGGTCGTATGGAACAGATTCGGTTGAACAATGGTTGAAGATGACGTATTGACATAAGAACAGGGAAAATGTTGTTTAGCTATGACCAATTACCACTTTACCCTTTTAATTAATACACAAGGGGAATAAATGAGTGGTTGAGATTTGTTCTCATGGTTCTCACAAAAGATAGTTGTTCTCATTTAAACCCTTTCCTATTATATATATATATAACACACACAGAAACGGGATTCGGAGAAAACGATTTAAAGTGTGAGAATGGATCCTGGCCCAACACCTGGCAGTCCGCGCTAAATGATACCTGGGGGTACGATGGTCATTTTCCATACATGCTTAATAGATGGCGTTATCATTATTCAAATTACAGCGTTTTAAGAAGATCTTTTTGGCGTTATATAAAGTAATATTCTAAAAAGAGAAGTTGGTTGCTATCTCCCGACCTTTTTTAACCTTTATGGCATTTTTAACCGTGAGTGGTATTTAGGTAACATGTCGTTTATTTCTGTGATGTGATCGACGGCGCTGAGACGTTTCTCTTTATAGTACATATTTGGCGAGTGGTTTTGGCGGGATAATACTACAATTATTTTTTTAATAAGTATCTTTTGTTTCAGGGTCACTGTTTTTGTTCAGCCTTTATCTGTTAAGTATGGAACACCCCTCATCTTTCTCGTTTGGCATTGTATAATTAATGGCGTTATATTTTATAGGCGTTTTTTAAATTTTTAGTGGGTGTTTTACATTTTTGATGGCGTTTTTTACGCAATAAATATGTTTTTGGTGCCAAAAACAATACCAGGATCCAGACCTATGTATTTTATTTATTTGTATATTTTTATGTCGTTTTTGGTGTAGGATGCTGATCTATAACGCGTCAGGTAATTGTGGCGTTTAGAAAATATAAAAAGTCGACTTTTTTATGTTCTATTCACCTGTATGTTTCTCTTCATTTTGGCATTTCTATTAAAAATGTTTTGAGAAGTTCCTCAGTAGATAACAAGCAACAGAAATGACAACAAAATAATAATAATAATAATAATAATAATAATAAATAAATAAAAAATTCAAAACAAAATCCTCCCCCCCAATCTTCACTGATATCGGTCCCTTCTTCTTCTTCACTTCTATCAAATTCCCCTTTACCAAAACTTCACTGCTTTCAGTCCCTTGTTCTCGAACTTCATCCCTTACACAGCTGAAACGCCATGCTCTAGACGATGCTGAACGATCCTTTATATGGTGTTTTGGGTGGGTTATTTCGGGGTGGTTCTTTTGGATGTCGTAGACATAGACCGATGCTGTTTTTTTGTCGATGCTATTATTGGGGTGTAATTGTGAGTGGGTTTTTTGCTTTATGTCCAAAATAGCACATGCGCTTATCCTCACTCTTGTCCCACTCTACATCTTGTAACAATGCACTCCAAAATAGCATTGACACTGATATCGGTCTTTTCTTATCATCCAAACCATCTACAAGGAAAGAGCATACAAAGCGACAGATCATTGTCACTATAGCCGTTTCTTGAAGATTTATCCATCTCATTCAACAAAATTTTATGGGTGTGAGCATGTGAACATGGCGTTTTTAAGCGAAAAATGGAATGACCAATGACCATGGCGTCTTAGGCGAAAGGTTTAGCAAGAGTAATATGGTTTTTTTTATGTTTTTGGGTGAGACCAATTTGGTTGTGAGATCTTTGTTTATATAAGAGTTTTTTGGCGGGTTTTTACTTTTAATAAATGGTAGCACTAAAGTATCTGTTTATTCAGTTACTGTTTGTAGTTACTGTTTGTTCAGTTTTTATTATACGTTTGAGTCTCTGACACGCGGCATCTTTCAAGTTTTGGCGTTTTTGTAACTGGCGTTTTAATAATTCATGGTAATCCTTTTTCTGAGTGTGTATCTCCATGAAATCTGGCGTTGTTCAATATATAGCGTTTTCTCAGTAATGTGGCGTTTTGATTAATAACAGTGGAAATACCCTATTAGCCTTAATGAACCATGTCCTTGTAATAAATTTGTTGTTATTTACGAAAACGCCACCGCGAATCCTAATCCATTGATTGTTTTGATCCAACGGCTAATGGCTGTGCTCACCGTTTTCACCCTTCTCACCGTTCTATCCAAATCCCACCTCTCTCTCTCTCATATATATATATATATATTTAATCTCTAATACACTAACATGTGAATTTTGTTTGTTTTTGACATGTTTCGTTTTTTTTACAAACTTAAGATATATTTGATGTATATTGTTCAAACCATGTAATACATATGTTCATTCAATCTATGTTATAATTGAGGTTTTTAAAAATATATTTATTTAACCCGTCAAATAGATAGTGTTCTATATAATAGGAATCAAATGAATGACAGGTGTCACTTTATGGAATGATCTTCAAAATACTTTTTTATTATTAATTACACCAAACTCTATAACTGACGTTTATCCATTGCAAATATTTATTTGTAAAATTTAATGTAACACATATAAATAACAAAGATACAACATATGACTAACTCGTTTATGGGTGACGAATAAAAAACTTTTTTATCTAACATTTTATTGACAGTCAAAATCAGAGTTTTTCCGCCTTAACCATTAACAAAATTATTCACCTTTTTTTTAATAAAAAACGGTTGCAAAAAATATTCTTTAAAAGTTTTCGATATATTTCTTATGGACTTTTAATTTATACATTATCAAATCTCTATTAAATGTTGCTTTTTAAATTTTTACCTTATCTAACTCAATTTAACCCCATTAAAAAAGTATATGTAGCTTTGTAAATTACTAAAATAGTATATGTAGCTTTGTAAATTATTACCTTATTTATTTCTGTTAAAATAATATACGTATTTGATTCTAATTTACAAAAAATATTATGAAACTTAAAATCTTTTAATACAAAATAACTATTTAGTAACCGACCCATGGTTACCATATTTTCATTACATCCTTAGTCATCAAATCTCTGAGGTCAAAGTACGGTTTTGCAAACATAAGAATTGGTTATCTTTAATCTTTACTACATTAACCTGTGATTTTTAGTTGTTTTAGACATGTTTCGTTTTTTTACAAACTTATGATATATTTTATGTATATTATTCAAACCTTGAAATACACATGTTTATTCATTCTATGTTATAATTGAGGTTTTTAAAAATATAGTTATTTAACCCGTGTAAAAGATAGGGTTCTATATAATAGGAATCAAATGAATGACAGGTGTCACTTTATGAAGTGATCTTCAAAATAATTTTTTATTCATAATTACACCCAACTCTATAACTCACGTTTATCCAAATCTTATTTTGCAAATATTTTATTTGTAAAATATAATGTAACACATATGAATAACAAAAATATAACATATGACTAACTCTTTTATGGGTGACGAAGAAAAAACTTTTTTATCTAACATTTCATATAACAATCAAAACCAGAGTTTTTCCGCCTTAATCATTAACAAAATTATTCACCTTTTTAAGAAAAAACGTTTGCAGAAAATGTTCTTTAAAAGTTTTGGATATATATCTTATGGACTTTTAATTTTTACATTATCTGATCTCTATTAAATGTTGCTTTTGAAATTATAACCTTATCTAACTCTAATCAACCCTAGTAAAATAGTATATATATGTAGCTTTGTAAATTATTAAAATAGTATATGTAGCTTTGTAAATTATTACCTTATTTATCTCAGTTAAAATACTATACGAATTTGATTCTAATTTACAAAAAATATTATGAAACTTAAAATCTTTTAAAACAAAATAACTATTTAGTAACCGACCTATGGTTACCATATTTTCTATTCTATCCTTAGTCATCAAATCTCTGAAGTCAAAGTATGGTTTTGAAAACACAAGAATTGGTTGTTTTTTTAATCTTATTATATCATTATATATATATATATATATATATAGGGATGGATGATGAGAAAATTAGTTTTAATGAGAAAACCAAAAAACTAACTAAAAAGCCAAAAAAACATATCCATTTTTTTTTATTTTTTTATAAAAATTCGCTACATATGTTATATAAAAAATAAAAAAGCATATAACGCACATGTGCAACATATACATATAATGCACATGTGTAGTACACATATTGTGCAAATGTGCAGTACAAAATTTTTTTTAATTTTTTGAAAAAAAGTTTTTTTATATATAAAATGCAGCGATTTTTTATAAAAAAATGTAAAAAAAATTGTATGTTTTTTATGCTTTTTTTGGCCTTTTTAGTTAGTTTTCTAGTTTTCTCATTATCCTCTCCCTATATATATATATATATATATGTATATATATATATATATATACATATATCTATATACATATATATATATATATATAAAATTAATCTGTACCACACCAACATGTGATTTTTGTTTGTTTTAGACATGTTTCGATTTTTTTACAAACTTAATATATATTTGATGTATATTGTTCAAATCGTGTAATACACATGTTTATTCAATCTATGTTATAATTGAGGTTTTTAAAAATATATTTATTTCTATATAATAGAAATCAAATGAATGACAGGTGTCATTTCATGGAGTGATCTTCAAAATAATTTTTATTCATAATTACACCCAACTCTATAACTCAAGTTTATCCAAATCTTATTTTGCAAATATTTTATTTGTAAAATATAATTTAACACATATGAATAACAAAAATACAACATATGAGTAACTCTTTTATGGGTGACGAAGAAAAAACCTTTTTATCTAACATTTCATATAACAATCAAAATCAGAGTTTTTCCGCCTTAATCATTAACAAAATTATTTACCTTTTTTAAGAAAAAACGGTTGCAAAAAAATGTTCTATAAAAGTTTTGGATATATATCTTATGGACTTTTAATTTTTACATTATCTAATCTCTATTAAATGTTGCTTTTGAAATTATAACATTATCTAACTCTAATCAACCCTATTAAAATAGTATATATATGTAGCTTTGTAAATTATTAAAATAGTATATGTAGCTTTGTAAATTATTACCTTATTTATCTCTGTTAAAATAGTATACGTATTTGATTCTAATTTACAAAAAATATTATGAAACTTAAAATCTTTTAAAACGAAATAACTATTTAGTAACCGACCTATGGTTACCATATTTTTTTATTACATCCTTAGTCATCAAATCTCTAAGTTCAAAGTACGGTTTTGAAAACACAAGAATTGGTTGTTTTTTAGTCTTATTATATTACAATATATATATATATATATATTAATCTTTACCACACTAACATGTGATTTTTGTTTGTTTTAGACATGTTTCGTTTTTTTTACAAACTTAAGATATATTTGATGTATATTGTTCAAAACCGTGTAATACACATGTTTATTCAATCTATGTTATAATTGAGGTTTTTAAAAATATTTTTATTTCTATATAATAGAAATCAAATGAATGACAGGTGTCACTGTATGGAGTGATCTTCAAAATACTTTTTATTCATAATTACACCCAACTCTGTAACTCACGTTTATCCAAATCTTATTTTGCAAATATTTTATTTGTAAAATATAATATAACACATATGAATAACAAAAATACAACATTTGACTAACTCGTTTATGGGTGACGAATAAAATTTTTTTTTATCTAACATTTCATTGACAATCAAAATAAGAGTTTTTCCGCCTTAATCATTAACAAAATTATTTACCTTTTTTAAGAATAAACGGTTGCAAAATAATGTTCTTTAAAAGTTTTCGATATATTTCTTATGGACTTTTAATTTTTACATTATCAAATCTCTATTAAATGTTGCTTTTTAAATTATTACCTTATTTAACTCTATTTAACCCTATTAAAAAGTATATGTACCTTTGTAAATTATTAAATAGTATATGTAGCTTTGTAAATTATTACCTTATTTATCTCTGTTAAAATAATACACGTATTTGATTCTAATTTACAAAAAAATATTATGAAACTTCAAATCTTTTAAACGAAATAACTATTTAGTAACCGACCCGTGGTTACCATATTTTCATTACATCCTTAGTCACCAAATCTCTTAGGTCAAAGTACGGTTTTGCAAACCCAAGAATTGGTTATTTTGAATCTTTACTACACTAACATGTGATTTTTAGTTGTTTTAAACATGTTTCGTTTTTTTACAAACTTATTATATATTTGATGTATATTGTTCAAACCTTGTAATACACATGTTTATTCATTCTATGTTATAATTGAGGTTTTTAAAAATATATTTATTTAACCAGTGTAATAGATAGGGTTCTATATAATAGGAATCAAATGAATGACAGGTGTCACTTTATGGAGTGATCTTCAAATTACATTTTATTCATAATTACACCCAACTCTATAACTCACGCTTAACTAAATCTTATTTTGCAAATATTTTATTTGTAAAATATAATGTAACACATATGAATAACAAAAATACAACATATGACAAACTCTTTTATGGGTGACGAAGAAAAACTATTTATCTAACATTTCATATAACAATCAAAATCAGAGTTTTTCCACCTTAATCATTAACAAAATTATTTACCTTTTTTAAGAAAAAACTGTTGAAAAAAAATGTTCTTTGAAAGTTTTGGATATATATCTTATGGACTTTTAATTTTTGCATTATCTAATCTCTATTAAATGTTGCTTTTGAAATTATAACATTATATAACTCCAATCAACCCTATTAAAATAGTATATATATGTAGCTTTGTAAATTATTAAAATAGTATATGTAGCTTTGTAAATTATTACCTTATTTATCTCTGTTAAAATAGTATATGTATTTGATTCTAATTTACAAAAAACATTATGAAACTTAAAATATTTTAAAACGAAATAACTATTTAGTAACCGATCTATGGTTACCATATTTTTTTATTACATCCTTAGTCATCAAATCTCTCAAATCTCTGAGGTTAAAGTACGGTTTTGAAAACACAAGAATTGGTTATTTTTTAATCTTATTATATCACAATATATATATATATATATATTTACCACTATAACATGTGATTTTTGTTTGTTTTGGACATGTTTCCTTTTTTTTACAAACGTAGATATATTTGATGTATATTGTTCAAACCGTGTAATACACATGTTTATTCAATCTATGTTATAATTAAGGTTTTTAAAAATATATTTATTTCTATATAATAGAAATCAAATGAATGACAGGTGTCACTTTATGGAGTGATCTTCAAAATACTTTTTATTCATAATTACACCCAACTCTATAGCTCACGTTTATCCAAATCTTATTTTGCAAATATTTTATTTGTAAAATTTAATGTAACAAATATGAATAACAAAAATACAACATATGACTAACTCGTTTATGGGTGACGAATAAAAACTTTTTTATCTAACATTTCATTGACAATCAAAATCAGAGTTTTTCCACCTTAATCATTAATACAATTATTCACCTTTTTTAATAAAAAACGATTACAAAAAAATGTTCTTTAAAAGTTTTCGATATATTTCTTATGGACTTTTAATTTTTACATTATCAAATCTCTATTAAATGTTGCGTTTTAAATTATTACCTTATCTAACTCTATTTAACCCTATTTAAAAAGTATATGTAGCTTTGTAAATTACTAAAATAGTATATGTAGCTTTGTAAATTATTACCTTATTTATCTCTGTTAAAGTAATATACGTATTTGATTCTAATTTACAAAAAAATTTATGAAATTCTAAATCTTTTAAAACAAAATAACTATTTAGTAACCGACCCGTGGTTACCATATTTTCATTACATCCTTAGTCACCAAATCTCTTAGGTCAAAGTACGGTTTTGCAAACACAAGAATGGGTTATTTTGAATCTTTACTACACTAACATGTGATTTTTAGTTGTTTTAAACATGTTTCGTTTTTTTACAAACTTATTATATATTTGATGTCTATTGTTCAAACCTTGTAATACACATGTTTATTCATTCTATGTTATAGTTGAGGTTTTTAAAAATATATTTATTTAACCCGTGTAATAGATAGGGTTCTATATAATAGGATTCAAATGAATGAAAGGTGTCACTTTATGGAGTGATCTTCAAAATACTTTTTATTCATAATTACACCCAACTCTATAGCTCACGTTTATCCAAATCTTATTTTGCAAATATTTTATTTGTAAAATTTAATGTAACAAATATGAATAACAAAAATACAACATATGACTAACTCTTTTATGGGTGACGAATAAAAACTTTTTTATCTAACATTTCATTGACAATCAAAATCAGAGTTTTTCCACCTTAATCATTAACACAATTATTCACCTTTTTTAATAAAAAACGATTACAAAAAAATGTTCTTTAAAAGTTTTCGATATATTTCTTATGGACTTTTAATTTTTACATTATCAAATCTCTATTAAATGTTGCGTTTTAAATTATTACCTTATCTAACTCTATTTAACCCTATTTAAAAAGTATATGTAGCTTTGTAAATTACTAAAATAGTATATGTAGCTTTGTAAATTATTACCTTATTTATCTCTGTTAAAGTAATATACGTATTTGATTCGAATTTACAAAAAAATTTATGAAATTCTAAATCTTTTAAAACAAAATAACTATTTAGTAACCGACCCGTGGTTACCATATTTTCATTACATCCTTAGTCACCAAATCTCTTAGATCAAAGTACGGTTTTGCAAACACAAGAATGGGTTATTTTGAATCTTTACTACACTAACATGTGATTTTTAGTTGTTTTAAACATGTTTCGTTTTTTTACAAACTTATTATATATTTGATGTATATTGTTCAAACCTTGTAATACACATGTTTATTCATTCTATGTTATAGTTGAGGTTTTTAAAAATATATTTATTTAACCCGTGTAATAGATAGGGTTCTATATAATAGGATTCAAATGAATGAAAGGTGTCACTTTATGGAGTGATCTTCAAAATACATTTTATTCATAATTACACCCAACTCTATAACTCACGTTTATCTAAATCTTATTTTGCAAATATTTTATTTGTAAAATATAATGTAACACATATGAATAACAAAAATACAACATATGACTAACTCTTTTATGGGTGACGAAGAAAAAACTTTTTTATCTAACATTTCATATAACAATCAAAATCAGAGTTTTTCCACCTTAATCATTAACAAAATTATTTACCTTTTTTAAGAAAAACGGTTGCAAAAAAATGTTCTTTAAAAGTTTTGGATATATATCTTATGGACTTTTAATTTTTACATTATCTAATCTGTATTAAATGTTGCTTTTGTAATTATAACATTATATAACTCCAATCAACCCTATTAAAATAGTATATATATATGTAGCTTTGTAAATTATTAAAATAGTATATGTAGCTTTGTAAATTATTACCTTATTTATCTCTGTTAAAATAGTATATGTATTTGATTCCAATTTACAAAAAATATTATGAAACTTAAAATCTTTTAAAACGAAATAACTATTTAGTAACCGACCTATGGTTACCAAATTTTTTTTTTTACATCCTTAGTCATCAAATCTCTGAGGTCAAAGTACGGTTTTGAAAACACAAGAATTGGTTATTTTTTAATCTTATTATATCACAATATATATATATATATATATATATATATATTAATTCTTACCACACTAACATGTGATTTTTGTTTGTTTTGGACATGTTTTGTTTTTTTACAAACGTAGATATATTTGATGTATGTTGTTCAAACCGTGTAATACACATGTTTATTCAATCTATGTTATAATTGAGGTTTTAAAAAATATATTTATTTCTGTATAATAGAAATCAAATGAATGACAGGTGTCACTTTATGGAGTGATCTTCAAAATACTTTTTATTCATAATTACACCCAACTCTATAACTCACGTTTATCCAAATCTTATTTTGCAAATATTTTATTTGTAAAATTTAATGTAACAAATATGAATAACAAAAATACAACATATGACTAACTCGTTTATGGGTGACGAATAAAAACTTTTTTATCTAACATTTCATTGACAATCAAAATCAGAGTTTTTCCACTTTAATCATTAACACAATTATTCACCTTTTTTAATAAAAAACGATTGCAAAAAAATGTTCTTTAAAAGTTTTCGATATATTTCTTATGGACTTTTAATTTTTACATTATCAAATCTCTATTAAATGTTGCGTTTTAAATTATTACCTTATCTAACTCTATTTAACCCTATTTAAAAAGTATATGTAGCTTTGTAAATTACTAAAATAGTATATGTAGCTTTGTAAATTATTACCTTATTTATCTCTGTTAAAGTAATATACGTATTTGATTCGAATTTAACAAAAAATTTATGAAATTCTAAATCTTTTAAAACAAAATAACTATTTAGTAACCGACCCGTGGTTACCATATTTTCATTACATCCTTAGTCACCAAATCTCTTAGGTCAAAGTACGGTTTTGCAAACACAAGAATGGGTTTATTTTGAATCTTTACTACACTAACATGTGATTTTTAGTTGTTTTAAACATGTTTCGTTTTTTTTACAAACTTATATATATTTGATGTATATTGTTCAAACCTTGTAATACACATGTTTATTCATTCTATGTTATAGTTGAGGTTTTTAAAAAATATATTTATTTAACCCGTGTAATAGATAGGGTTCTATATAATAGGAATCAAATGAATGACAGGTGTCACTTTATGGAGTGATCTTCAAAATACATTTTATTCATAATTACACCTAACTCTATAACTCACGTTTATCTAAATCTTATTTTGCAAATATTTTATTTGTAAAATATAATGTAACACATATGAATAACAAAAATACAACATATGACTAACTCTTTTATGGGTGACAAAGAAAAAACTTTTTATCTAACATTTCATATAACAATCAAAATCAGAGTTTTTCCACCTTAACCATTAACAAAATTATTTACCTTTTTTAAGAAAAAACGGTTGAAAAAAATGTTCTTTAAAAGTTTTGGATATATATCTTATGGACTTTTAATTTTTACATTACTAATCTCTATTAAATGTTGCTTTTGAAATTATAACATTATATAACTCCAATCAACCCTATTAAAATAGTATATATATGTAGCTTTGTAAATTATTAGAATAGTATATGTAGCTTTGTAAATTATTACCTTATTTATCTCTGTTAAAATAGTATACGTACTTGATTCTAATTTACAAAAAATATTATGAAACTAAAAATCTTTTAAAACGAAATAACTATTTAGTAACCGACGTATGGTTACCATATTTTTTTATTACATCCTTAGTCATCAAATCTCTGAGGTCAAAGTACGGTTTTGAAATACAAGAATTGGTTGTTTTTGATCTTATTATATATATTATATATATATATATATATATTATCAATCTTTACCACACTAACATGTGATTTTTGTTTGTTTTAAGTATGTTTTATTTTTTACAAACTTAAGATATATTTGATGTATATTGTTCAAACCGTGTAATAAACATGTTTATTCAATCTATGTTATAATTGAGGTTTTTAAAATATATTTATTTCTATATAATAGAAATCAAATGAACGACATGTGTCACTTTATGGAGTGATCTCCAAAGTAATTTTTTATTTATAATTACACCCAACTCTATAACTCACATTTATCCAAATCTTGTTTTGCAAATATTTATTTGTAAAATATAATTTAACACATATGAATAACAAAAATACAACATATGACTAACTCTTTTATGGGTGACGAAGAAAAAACTTTTTTTATCTAACATTTCATATAACAATCAAAATCAGAGTTTTTCCGCCTTAACCATTAACAAAATTATTCGCCTTTTTTAAGAAAAAAGGGTTGCAAAAAAATGTTCTTTAAAAGTTTTGGATATATATCTTATGGACTTTTAATTTTTACATTATCTGATCTCTATTAAATGTTGCTTTTGAAATTATAACCTTATCTAACTCTAATCAACCCTACTAAAATAGTATATATATGTAGATTTGTAAATTATTAAAATAGTATATGTAGCTTTGTAAATTATTACCTTATTTATCTTTGTTAAAATAGTATACGTACTTGATTCTAATTTACAAAAAATATTATGAAACTAAAAATCTTTTAAAACGAAATAACTATTTAGTAACCGACGTATGGTTACCATATTTTTTATTACATCCTTAGTCATCAAATCTCTGAGGTCAAAGTACGGTTTTGAAATACAAGAATTGGTTGTTTTTGATCTTATTATATCAATATTATATATATTATCAATCTTTACCACACTAACATGTGATTTTTGTTTGTTTTAAGTATGTTTTATTTTTTTACAAACTTAAGATATATTTGATGTATATTGTTCAAACCGTGTAATAAACATGTTTATTCAATCTATGTTATAATTGAGGTTTTTAAAAATATATTTATTTCTATATAATAGAAATCAAATGAATGACATGTGTCACTCTATGGAGTGATCTCCATAGTAATTTTTTATTTATAATTACACCCAACTCTATAACTCCCATTTATCCAAATCTTATTTTGCAAATATTTATTTGTAAAATATAATTTAACACATATGAATAACAAAAATACAACATATGACTAACTCTTTTATGGGTGACGAAGAAAAAACTTTTTTTATCTAACATTTCATATAACAATCAAAATCAGAGTTTTTCCGCCTTAACCATTAACAAAATTATTCGCCTTTTTTTAAGAAAAAACGGTTGCAAAAAAATGTTCTTTAAAAGTTTTGGATATATATCTTATGGACTTTTAATTTTTACATTATCTGATCTCTATTAAATGTTGCTTTTGAAATTATAACCTTATCTAACTCTAATCAACCCTATTAAAATAGTATATATATGTAGATTTGTAAATTATTAAAATAGTATATGTAGCTTTGTAAATTATTACCTTATTTATCTTTGTTAAAATAGTATACGTACTTGATTCTAATTTACAAAAAATATTATGAAACTAAAAATCTTTTAAAACGAAATAACTATTTAGTAACCGACGTATGGTTACCATATTTTTTATTACATCCTTAGTCATCAAATCTCTGAGGTCAAAGTACGGTTTTGAAATACAAGAATTGGTTGTTTTTGATCTTATTATATCATATTATATATATATATATATATATATATATATATATATATATATATATATATATATATATATATATATTATCAATCTTTACCACACTAACATGTGATTTTTGTTTGTTTTAAGTATGTTTTATTTTTTTACAAACTTATGATATATTTGATGTATATTGTTCAAACCGTGTAATAAACATGTTTATTCAATCTACGTTATAATTGAGGTTTTTAAAAATATATTTATTTCTATATAATAGAAATCAAATGAATGACATGTGTCACTTTATGGAGTGATCTTCAAAATACATTTTATTCATAATTACACCCAACTCTATAACTCACGTTTATCCAAATCTTATTTTGCAAATATTTTATTTGTAAAATTTAATGTAACACATATGAATAACAAAAATACAACATATGACTAACTTGTTTATGGGTGACGAATAAAAAACTTTTTTATCTAACATTTCATTGACAATCAAAATCAGAGTTTTTCCGCCTTAATTATTAACAAAATTATTCACCTTTTTTTAAGAAAAAACGGTTGCAAAAAAATGTTCTTTAATAGTTTTCGATATATTTCTTATGGACTTTTAATTTTTACATTATCAAATCTCTATTAAATGTTGCGTTTTAAATTATTACCTTATCTAACTCTATTTAACCCTATTTAAAAAGTATATGTAGCTTTGTAAATTACTAAAATAGTATATGTAGCTTTGTAAGTTATTACCTTATTTATCTCTGTTAAAATAATATACGTATTTGATTCTAGTTTACAAAAAATATTATGAAACTTAAAATCTTTTAAAACAAAATAACTATTTAGTAACCGACCCATGGTTACCATATTTTCATTACATCCTTAGTCACCAAATCTCTGAGGTCAAAGTACGGTATTGCAAACACAAGAATTGGTTATTTTGAATCTTTACTACACTAACATGTGATTTTTAGTTGTTTTAAACATGTTTCGTTTTTTTTACAAACTTATGATATATTTGATGTATATTGTTCAAACCTTGTAATACACATGTTTATTTATTCTATGTTATAATTAAGGTTTTTAATAATATATTTATTTATCTCGTTTAATAGATAGGGTTCTATATAATAGGAATCAAATGAATGACAGGTGTCACTTTATGGAGTGATCTTTAAAATAAAATTTTATTTATAATTACACCTAACTCTATAACTCACGTTTATCCAAATCTAATTTTGCAAATATTTTATTTGTAAAATATAATATAACACATATGAATAACAAAAATACAACATATGAGTAACTCTTTTATGGGTGTCGATGAAAAAACATTTTTATGTAACAATTCATATAACAATCAAAATCATATTTTTCCGCCTTAATCATTAACAAAATTATTCACCTTTTTTAAGAAAAATCGGTTTCAAAAAAATGTTCTTTAAAAGTTTTGGATATATATCTTATGGACTTTTAATTTTACATTATCTGATCTCTATTAAATGTTGCTTTTGAATTTATAACCTTATCTAACTCTAATCAACCATTTTAAATAGTATATATATGTAGCTTTGTAAATTATTAAATAGTATATGTAGATTTGTAAATTATTACCTTATTTATTTCAGTTAAAATAGTATACGTATTTGATTCTAATTTACAAAAAATATTATGAAACTTAAAATCTTTAAATACGAAATAACTATTTAGTAACAAACCTATGGTTACCATATTTTTTATTACATCCTTAGCCATCAAATCTCTGAGGTCAAAGTACGGTTTTGAAAACACAAGAATTGGTTATTTTTTAATCTTATTATATCATAATATATATATATATATGTATGTATAATCAATCTTTACCACACTAACATGTGATTTTTGATTGTTTTAGAAATGTTTGGTTTTTTTACAAACTTAAGATATATTTGATGTATATTGTTCAAACCGTATAATACACATGTTTATTCAATCTATGTTATAATTGAGGTTTTAAAAATATATTTATTTCTATATAATAGATATCAAATGAATGATAGGTGTCACTTTATGGAGTGATATTCAAAATACTTTTTATTCATAACTACACCCAACTCTGTAACTCACGTTTATCCAAATCTTATTTTGCAAATATTTTGTTTGTAAAATATAATGTAACACATATGAATAACAAAAATACAACATTTGACTAACTCGTTTATGGGTGACGAATAAAAAACTTTTTTATCTAACATTTCATTGACAATTAAAATAAGAGTTTTTCCGCCTTAATCATTAACAAAATTATTTACCTTTTTTTAAGAAAAAAACGGTTGCAAAATAATGTTCTTTAAAAGTTTTCGATATTTTCTTATGGACTTTTAATTTTTACATTATCAAATCTCTATTAAATGTTGCTTTTTAAATTATTACATTAGTTAACTCTATTTAACCCTATTAAAAAGTATATGTAGCTTTGTAAATTACTAAAATAGTATATGTAGCTTTGTAAATTACTACCTTATTTATCTCTGTTAAAAAAATATACGTATTTGGTTCTAATTTACAAAAAGTATTATGAAACTTAAAATCTTTTAAAACAAAATAACTATTTAGTAACCGACCCATGGTTACAATATTTTCATTACATCCTTAGTCACCAAATCTCTGAGGTCAAAGTACGGTTTTGCAAACACAAGAATTGGATATTTTAAATCTTTACTACACTAACATGTGATTTTATTTGTTTTGGACATGTTTTGTTTTTTTACAAACATATGTTATATTTGATGTATATTGTTCAAACCTTGTAATACACATGTTTATTCATTCTATTTTATAATTGAGGTTTTTAAAAATATACTTATTTAACCAGTATAATAGATAGGGTTCTATTTAATAGGAATCAAATGAATGACAGGCGTCACTTTATGGAGTGATCTTCAAAATAGTTTTTTATTCATAATTACACCCAACTCTATAACTCACGTTTATCTAAATCTTATTTTGCAAATATTTTATTTGCAAAATATAATGTAACACATATGAATAACAAAAATATAACATATGACTAACTCTTTTATGGGTGAGGAAGAAAAAACTTTTTTATCTAACATTTCATATAACAATCAAAATCCGAGTTTTTCCGCCTTAATCATTAACAAAATTATTCGCCTTTTTTTAAGAAAAAACGGTTGCAAAAAATTTTCTTTAATAGTTTTCGATATATTTCTTATGGACTTTTAATTTTTACATTATCAAATCTCTATTAAATGTTGCGTTTTAAATTATAACCTTATCTAACTCTAATCAACCCTATTAAAATAGTATATATATGTAGCTTTGTATATTGTTAAAATAGTATACGTAGCTTTGTAAATTATTACCTTATTTATCTATGTTATGTATTTAATTCTAATTTACAAAAAATATAATGAAACTTAAAATCTTTTAAAACAAAATAACTATTTAGTAACCGACCTATGGTTAGCATATTTTATTATTACATCCTTAGTCATCAAATCTCTAAGGTTAAAGTACGGTTTTGAAAACACAAGAATTGGTTGTTTTTAATCTTATTATGTCATTTATATATATATATATATATATATATATATATGTATATGTATATATATATATATTCTTAATCTTTACCACGCTAACATGTGATTTTTGTTTGTTTTAGACATGTTTCGTTTTTTTACAAACTTAAGATATATTTGATGTATATTGTTCAAACCGTGTAATACACATGTTTATTCAATCTATGTTATAATTGAGGTTTTTAAAAATATATTTATTTCTATATAATAGAAATCAACTGAATGACAGGTGTCACTTTATGGAGTGATCTTAAAAATACTTTTTATTATAATTACACCCAACTCTATAACTCATGTTTATCCAAATCTTATTTTGCAAATATTTTATTTGTAAAATTTAATGTAACACATATGAATAACAAAAATACAACATATGACTAACTCGTTTATGGGTGACGAATAAAAAACTTTTTTATCTAACATTTCATTGACAATCAAAATCAGAGTTTTTCCGCCTTAATCATTAACAAAATTATTCACCTTTTTTTAAGAAAAAACGGTTGCAAAAAAATTTTCTTTAATAGTTTTCGATATATTTCTTATGGACTTTTAATTTTTACATTATCAAATCTCTATTAAATGTTGCGTTTTAAATTATTACCTTATCTAACTCTATTTAACCCTATTTAAAAAGTATATGTAGCTTTGTAAATTACTAAAATAGTATATGTAGCTTTGTAAATTGTTACCTTATTTATCTCTGTTAAAATAATATACGTATTTGATTCTAATTTACAAAAAATATTATGAAACTTAAAATCTTTTAAAACAAAATAACTCTTTAGTAACCGACCCATGGTTACCATATTTTCATTACATCCTTAGTCACCAAATCTCTGAGGTCAAAGTACGGTATTGCTAACACAAGAATTGGTTATTTTGAATCTTTACTACACTAACATGTGATTTTTAGTTGTTTTAAACATGTTTCGTTTTTTTTACAAACTTATGATATATTTGATGTATATTGTTCAAACCTTGTAATACACATGTTTATTTATTCTATGTTATAATTAAGGTTTTTAATGATATATTTATTTACCTTGTGTAATAGATAGGGTTCTATATAATAGGAATCAAATGAATGACAGGTGTCACTTTATGGAGTGATCTTTAAAATAATTTTTATTTATAACTACACCTAACTCTATAACTCACGTTTATCCAAATCTTATTTTGCAAATATTTTATTTGTAAAATATAATATAACACATATGAATAACAAAAATACAACATATGAATAACTCTTTTATGGGTGTCGATGAAAAAACATTTTTATGTAACAATTCATATAACAATCAAAATCATATTTTTCCGCCTTAATCATTAACAAAATTATTCACCTTTTTTTTTAAGAAAAATCGGTTTCAAAAAAATGTTCTTTAAAAGTTTTGGATATATATCTTATGGACTTTTAATTTTTACATTATCTGATCTCTATTAAATGTTGCTTTTGAATTTATAACCTTATCTAACTCTGATCAACCCTATTAAAATAGTATATATATGTAGCTTTGTAAATTATTAAATAGTATATGTAGCTTTGTAAATTATTACCTTATTTATTTCAGTTAAAATAGTATACGTATTTTATTCTAATTTACAAAAAATATTATGAAACTTAAAATCTTTAAATACGAAATATCTAGTTAGTAACAGACCTATGGTTACCATATTTTTTATTACATCCTTAGCCATCAAATCTCTGAGGTCAAAGTACGGTTTTGAAAACACAAGAATTGGTTATTTTTTAATCTTATTATATCATAATATATATATATATATATATATATATGTACGTATAATCAATCTTTACCACACTAACATGTGATTTTTGATTGTTTTAGAAATGTTTGGTTTTTTTACAAACTTAAGATATATTTGATGTATATTGTTCAAACCATATAATACACATCTTTATTCAATCTATGTTATAATTGAGGTTTTAAAAAATATATTTATTTCTATATAATAGATATCAAATGAATGACAGGTGTCAATTTATGGAGTGATATTCAAAATACTTTTTATTCATAACTACACCCAACTCTGTAACTCACGTTTATCCAAATCTTATTTTGCAAATATTTTGTTTGTAAAATATAATGTAACACATATGAATAACAAAAATACAACATTTGACTAACTCGTTTATGGGTGACGAATAAAAAACTTTTTTATCTAACATTTCATTGACAATCAAAATCAGAGTTTTTCCGCCTTAATCATTAACAAAATTATTTACCTTTTTTTAAGAAAAAACGGTTGCAAAATAATGTTCTTTAAAAGTTTTCGATATATTTCTTATGGACTTTTAATTTTTACTTTATCAAATCTCTATTAAATGTTGCTTTTTAAATTATTACCTTATTTAACTCTATTTAACCCTATTAAAAAGTATATGTAGCTTTGTAAATTACTAAAATAGTATATGTAGCTTTGTAAATTATTACCTTATTTATCTCTGTTAAAAAAATATACGTATTTGATTCTAATTTACAAAAAGTATTATGAAACTTAAAATCTTTTAAAACAAAATAACTATTTAGTAACCGACCCATGGTTACCATATTTTCATTACATCCTTAGTCACCAAATCTCTGACGTCAAAGTACGGGTTTGCAAACACAAGAATTGGTTATTTTAAATCTTTACTACACTAACATGTGATTTTTATTTGTTTTGGACATGTTTCGTTTTTTTACAAACATATGATATATTTGATGCATATTGTTCAAACCTTGTAATACACATGTTTATTCATTCTATGTTATAATTGAGGTTTCTAAAAATATTTTTATTTAACCAGTGTAATAGATAGGGTTCTATTTAATAGGAATCAAATGAATGACAGCTGTCACTTTATGGAGTGATCTTCAAAATAATTTTTTATTCATAATTACACCCAACTCTATAACTCACGTTTATCTAAATCTCATTTTGCAAATATTTTATTTGCAAAATATAATGTAACACATATGAATAACAAAAATATAACATATGACTAACTCTTTTATTGGTGAGGAAGAAAAAACTTTTTTATCTAACATTTCATATAACAATCAAAATCCGAGTTTTTCCGCCTTAATCATTAACAAAATTATTCGCCTTTTTTTAAGAAAAAACGGTTGCAAAAAAATGTTCTTTAAAAGTTTTGGATATACATCTTATGGACATTTAATTTTTACATTATCTGATCTCTATTAAATGTTGCTTTAGAAATTATAACCTTATCTAACTCTAATCAACCCTATTAAAATAGTATATATATGTAGCTTTGTATATTGTTAAAATAGTATACGTAGCTTTGTAAATTATTACCTTATTTATCTATGTTATGTATTTAATTCTAATTTACAAAAAAATATAATGAAACTTAAAATCTTTTAAAACAAAATAACTATTTAGTAACCGACGTATGGTTAGCATATTTTATTATTACATCCTTAGTCATCAAATCTCTAAGGTTAATGTACGGTTTTGAAAACACAAGAATTGGTTGTTTTTAATCTTATTATGTCATTATATATATATATATATTCTTAATCGTTACCACGCTAACATGTGATTTTGTTTGTTCTAGACATGTTTCGTTTTTTTACAAACTTAAGATATATTTGATGTATATTGTTCAAACCGTGTAATACACATGTTTATTCAATCTTTGTTATAATTGACGTTTTTAAAAATATATTTATTTCTATATAATAGAAATCAACTGAATGACAGGTGTCACTTTATGGAGTGATCTTAAAAATACTTTTTATTATAATTACACCCAACTCTATAACTCATGTTTATCCAAATCTTATTTTGCAAATATTTTATTTGTAAAATTTAATGTAACGCATATGAATAACAAAAATACAACATATGACTAACTCGTTTATGAGTGACGAATAAAAAACTTTTTTATCTAACATTTCATTGACAATCAAAATCAGAGTTTTTCCACCATAATCATTAACAAAACTATTCACCTTTTTAGGAAAAAACGGCCAAAAAAAAATGTTCTTTAAAAGTTTTCGATATACTTTTTATGGACTTTTAATTTTTACATTATCAAATCTCTATTAAATGTGGCTTTTTACATTATTACCTTATTTAACTCTCTTTAACCCTATTAAAAAAGTATATGTAGCTTTGTAAATTACTAAAATAGTATACGTAGCTTTGTAAATTATTACCTTATTTATCTCTGTTATAATAATATGCGTATTTGATTCTAATTTACAAAAAGTATTATGAAACTTAAAATCTTTTAAAACAAAATAACTATTTAGTAACCGACCCATGGTTACCATATTTTTTATTACATCCTTAGTCACCAAATCTCTGAGGTCAAAGTACGGTTTTGCAAACACAAGAATTGGTTATTTTTAATCTTTACTACACTTACATATCATTTTTATTTGTTTTAGACATGTTTTTTTTTTTTACAAACTTATGATATATTTGATGTATATTGTTCAAACCTTGTAATACACATGTTTATTCATTCTATGTTATAATTGAGGTTTTTAAAATATATTTATATAACCCGTGTAATAGATAGGGTTCTATATAATAGAAACAAATGAATGACAGTGTCACTTTATGGAGTGATCTCCAAAATAATTTTTTATTTATAATTAAACCCAACTCTATAACTCACGTTTATCCAATCTTATTTTGCAAATAGTTTATTTGTAAAATATAATTTAACACATATGAATAACAAAAATACAACATATGACTAACTCTTTATGGGTGACAAGAAAAAACTTTTTTTATCTAACATTTCATATAACAATCAAAATCAGAGTTTTTCCGCCTTAACCATTAACAAAATTATTCACCTTTTTTAAGAAAACGTTGCAAAAAAATGTTCTTTAAAAGTTTTGGATATATATCTTGTGGACTTTTAATTTTTACATTATCTGATCTCTATTAAATGTTGTTTTTGAAATTATAACCTTATCTAACTCTAATCAACCCTATTAAAATAGTATATATATGTAGCTTTGTAAATTATAAAATAGTATATGTAGCTTTGTAAATTATTACCTTATTTATCTCTGTTAAAATAGTATACGTATTTGATTCAAATTTACAAAAAATATAATGAAACTTAAAATCTTTTAAACAAAATAACTATTTAGTAACCGACCAATGGTTACCATATTTTTTTATTACATCCTTAGTCATCAAATCTCTGAGGTCAAAGTATGGTTTTGAAAATACAAGGATTGGTTGTTTTTTATTAATACTATATATATATATAATATATATATATATATACTAATCTTATAAAAACTAACAAATATGTGATTTTTATTTGTTTTAGACATGTTGTTTTTTTTTTACAAGCTTAAGATATATTTGATGTATATTGTTCAAACCGTGTATACACATGTTTATTCAATCTCTGATTATAATTGAGGTTTTAAAAATATATTTATTTCTATATAATAGAAATCAAATGAATGACAGGTGTCACTTTATGGAGTGATCTTCAAAATACTTTTTATTCATAATTACACCCAACTCTATAACTCACGTTTATCCAAATCTTATTTTGCAAATATTTTATTTGTAAAATTTAATGTCAACACATATAATAACAAAAATACAACATATGACTAACTCGTTTATGGGTGACGAATCAAAAAACTTTTTTATCTAACATTTCTTTTGACAATCAAAATCAGAGTTTTTCCGCCTTAATCATTAACAAAAGTATTCACCTTTTTTAAGAAAAAATGGTTGAAAAAAAATGTTCTTTAAAAGTTTTCGATATGTTTCTTATGACTTTTAATTTTTACATTATCAAATCTCTATTAAATGTTGCTTTTTAAATTATTACCTTATCTAACTCTATTTAACATATTAAAAAGTATATGTAGCTTTGTGAATTATTATAATAGTATATGTAGCTTTGTAATTACTACCTTATTTATCTCTGTTAAAATAGTATACGTATTTGATTCTAATTTACAAAAAATATTATGAAACTTAAAATCTTTTAAAACAAAATAACTATTTAGTAACCGACCCATGGTTACCATATTTTCATTGCATCCTTTGCCACAAAATCTCTAAGGTCAAAGTACGGTTTTGAAAACACAAGAATTGGTTATTTTTAATCTTTACTACACAACATGTGATTTTTATTTGTTTTAGACATGTTTCGTTTTTTTACAAACTTATGATATATTTGATGTATATTGTTCAAACTGTCACCCCTCAAATTCCACGTCGGGGTTCCACCACCGAGGCGCGTGACAAACAGGATCTAAGCCATTATCATATTGAACGACCACTATATGAGTTTACAAATTTTTCTGTTTGCTTATTATGAGAAAATACGGTTTATACAATTGAGTAGCAGAAGCGTAAATAGTTACAAAACTAAAATTGCTAATGTAATTAAAATTGATTCTAAAAGTTTGGTGAAATCAATGCGACTTCGAAATGTATCCTAGTCCTGATGTGTGCTACCTTAGCAACCTGAGAAAGACATGCAAGAACAATGTCAATACATAATGATGAGTGAGTTTATAGGTTTTAGGTTACAATTATAAAGCATGTTGTTTCTCAAGTGATTTCCACTGTTTCAAACCCCAAACATTAAGTTGAAGTGTTTAGAAGTTACTTGTTATATTTGTAGGTAGCTAACCTAAGTCATGTCAACAAAGTGTTTGATCCGAAGCTGACGTTGTGCCTCTGTTGTGCTAGGTCTATCACCAACCATGGCTAAGTGTTAGACAAATTCTACACTCGTGACCATCAACGTTCGGTCTAGCTGGCGCGACCAGCTCGAGTGGGGCTTGTCGGGCCCAATAGTACTACTAAAAATTCCCCCGCTATAATCCAATACTAATGGCATCGTAAGTGTTAAGGGGACTGACATGTGATAAATGCTACTTTGTGACCATAACCAATATAACAAAAACCATAACAGTTGTGACGTTACCTTACCGCAATGTAACGTTATGACATTACGTTACTGTAATGTGACATTACTTAACTGTAATGTAGCGCATGCTTTCTCCCCCTGTGTTTTAAAAACATTTAAAGAGTAGGGGCCGTGAACTCACCTTAGGGTGCAATGTATAATACTCCATATAGTAAAAAGAGACAAGCAATCCCCAATGCTTGAAATATCCAACCTTCTCGTGCAAAGCTTGTAACCGAATAACTGGTGCAAAGTATAATACTCAGATTGCAAAGCTTCCAAAACCAAAAGCTAACCATCTCGTACCGCGTCCTGAAACTTGTAACCGAATAACTGGTGGTTACAGTTTGTTTAAATAAATAATGCATACCCGACTCATCAAGTTCTTCGCACTTATTTTCATACGAAACCGTGACCCAAACCTAACTAAGTTCTACATATCTCATGAGAGAGATTTGAGATGCATGTGTGTGTGCTTAATTAAATCTATCACACATTCCATTTGTAAAATAAACCTCGTATATTGATGGAAGTAAAGCACGCACACACCTAAATTTAATTCCAAACACCCACATGATTGCATTTATAATATCATCAGAACATTAACTCTTCATCACTCCCAAAGCAAACTTAATGTGTTATGAAATTAACTCATGTACACCAGCCACATATATACGTTTAACCATAACCATCACCATGCAACCATTCATTACCATGCGTCCATCTCCTTTCCATCCGACTTACATCACCTACTTAATCCACCCCTGCAATGAGCCATACTAACCATTCCTATAATCCAAACCGTCCCTGTACCTTCACACCTTATACAACTTCACCACCTTCCATGCAAAGAACACACGTAGACACGTTCACCTACCTGATCATTAAACCATTATCACAACAATCATTATCAACCTTAATATGTAATGATTATCCAATCATCATCCATCATAACTCCATCCTCATCTCCATACGATATACACAAACACCTACACCCTTTATTTATTTAATTTTTTCCATGCGTTAAACACAACTTCATCGTCCTCATCACACACTCGCCACCTTAACCAACCGTCATCATCGGACACCATTATTACCTTCGAAACCAAGACCACTTCTGACTTCACCAACATCCTCAACCGTAACCATCATCATCCTCTTTACTTTACCGCAGTCGCCTACCAACTCTAATCGGCTTCGCGCACTCGACATGGGTTCATCGAGCGCGGAATCGAGTCAACCTATCATCATCATCAACCATGCACAACTCTCTCTAACAACGTTTCATCACCTCAATTCCGTTACGCGTCGCCTCTACACCTCTTCACCGCCACAGACCATAGTTATCTACGACCACCTCACCATGACCACCCTCATCACCTACACAACTACACTACACCATCGTACACGATCCCCGTCACCATCGCAGCCACGTTATGACCCTTGTCACCACCAGAATTCCACGACAACCTCCAAAACCATTACTGAACCAAAACCAAGCCACCCCATGCACAACATGAACCATTGAGAACAGATTGGAAAGTTACCTGGAATCGCGACCCGAAGCCACGGAACCGAGCCGCTACCCCTTTTACTCGTCTGACCCTTTTTTTTCTCCCTGCCCGACTCTCTTTCCCTCTCGCGTTATTCTTTTCTTGCGGCTATCTCTCTCTATCTCTCACTCTCCTCTCGGATCTCTCTATCTGGAAAATGCAAATTGAATGTGTGTATATTGTGAGAGCAAACAAATGGGGGCTAGGGTTTGAAACAATGAGGATGAAGAGAAAGTGATGTTTTTATATGCTAGGGTTTTGGTATGGTGAGTTGGTTGGGCTTAAACTGCATACACAAACTGGGTTTAACATTCCTGCTTATGATGAACCCGCTGTTTAATTTTTATAAAATAGTATAATAAAATATATTTACTAGCTTAAATCAAAACGAATACATACAACTCATATAAATAAATATACACACATGTATACAAATGTGTGTATTGAATTTGTGGTGAGCCGTCACCGTAATAGTCAATTAAATGGCGTATTTGCTAGTTATATGTTGTTATTGATTACTAGATGATGATGCGTAATATTTACACATGTAATTTCACGTAATCAACTAGGGTAGAAAATAGGGTTGTCACATTCTCCCCACGCTACAAGAATTTCGTCCTCGAAATTTAAGCTAAGATATACTATACGTTCCAGGTATGGGTTGGTCACTAACACGTTACACGCCTAAATATATGCGGTTTTACGTAAGTTTACAAAATGAATATATAAGACAATTACATATAAATTCACATAATTTATATTTATTTAATTGTCTGAGAATTGTATTTAGCTTGTTTGCCAATGTTCGGGTACATAGTCGTGTGTAATCCCGTAATTCCCCGAATTACCATTACGCGAGTGTTTGTGTAATAACCGACACATTTAATTAACCCTAATTAAGTGTAATGCATAAATGAATGTTTGAGATAACAGAGTTTGTATTAATGGTGTTAACCTGAAAATTCGGGTGTCACATCATCCCCTTGTTGAAAGACTTTTCGTCCCGAAAATTCAGATTTTGATATTTTTAGATCCATGATTGAAAGTTCATTGCAAAGGAGAGGGTCAAGGCATATGATGGTACAATAAAATGAGATAAAATCAGACTACATGACTGTGATGATTCAATTCTTCATTCGAACAAGTTACAAGGAATTATATATGTATAGAATAGTCAATTATCGAAGCAACCAAATTGATTTCCAACAAGAGTATGTGCACATAAATGCGGCTATCACAAGTTATAGAAAGTCGTGTACAATGTAAGTATATACGTAAGTAAATAATAAACGCAATTTCAAGATGGCACCCTGGTATTGAATTCTGGTGGTTCAATTTCCTTTCACAAGTAAGATGAAGTTCATAACATACCTAGTCACCAGGTACAGTTGTTGTCCCTGAATGGATATTATGGTTAATGATTTAGTGGGTGAAGCTACTATGGCTCCAAAGAAAAGAATGTGATACCCCGGATTAAATTTGTGCATAGTGATTTTAAATGGAGATTAAGTTAGGCAGACAATGGAAAAGTACTGATACAAGTCAATTTGTACTTGGTCTTAAATAGAAATATAAATCACGTTAATGGTGGTTCAATAATAAATAATGATTTAATAAGTTATGTTAAGCACGGAAGATGCTCCCATGAGTTGGAATACCAGGGTGTCATACATCGGTATGACATTGACTGATGTATTTAATATGTAAGGTGAGTTGGGGGGAGGCTGTTGCACAAAATATAGTTTAGGTGAGCTCTACGCATTTGAATTTGAGTGACTTGTAGAAGACAGTGTTATGTTATGTTGGGGTGATCTGAATGTTAAGTAGCCAACACTTCACAAAGGAAGTGTATCTAATGTATAATTCGAGATTACCTGAATGGGCACGAATGTCATACGTCATAAATGAAGGTTCGATGAAATAACCGAACTTGAATTTGTTAAGGTAATTTGCTAAAGGCCAAAGTACTCAGACCCTTGGATCACGTGTGTGATCTGCACCACTGAGAATTTACTCAGAGTAACTGACGTGAAAGTAATTAAAGTGAGTGTAAGAGAGATTCGTTGTTACCAGGTATCGCTACCGGAGAGCAAAAATGATGCAGTTGCCACTACCGAAGAACAGTGATGATGCCAACGTACGCAAGGATTCGAGAGAAAAAAAATATAATAATAATAATTGCTTGGAACTGGTGATTCAGGTAAATTTATCAACCGATTGGATGAAAGCTCAAGTTAGGCGTTATACCCTTTATTTCAGACTGCTATTGTCTTGACGCGTTCATACGGAGGGAAAAGAGATTTTCGATTGATATTGTTCGTGATGTTTTGGTCTGGTTGGTTGTAGTAGACGACCAAGCTTTCAGTCAAAGGGAAATAAGTACGGAACAAAGAGGTCGATGGAGCTATACATAAATATGATGCTTGCGCACGGAAAGGGTGTTGACCTCGGAAAACCTCACGAAAGTAGAACTTTTTATCTTATGCTCCTACACTTGTTGAACTTAAATATAGCTTGTTGCTCCTTGAGTAACGCTCGTAGAGAGTTATTTTCGACAAGTGAGGATTAGCGTATAACAGGGTTAGACAAGAACTATGGTATCCATCCTAGAACAACAGGATGAGATATGAGGAACATACCAAAACATGGTCGACATCGATGGGTTTCACCTTAATTGTTTTAGAATCACGAGTAAAATAATAAATCTGGTGATGGGGATGTAGTTGATAGTACTTAAGTGATATAAATAGAAATAAGGTGTTGCTATCGGTCGTTGGTAGTGTTACATTGAAGTTATTGGCACAATAAGGATTATGTAGAAAAGTGATGGTTGGTCGAATTCGTAGTGCTCCGGCTCAATCGGAGCGTCCTCCACAGTCGTTGAGTTTGCTCGTATATGAATAAGAATAGATTCACTAAGAATCCTGTGGGTGATTGAGTGTGCAAATTAGTCGAACTGTTGCAAACAACATGTGTGCAAACAAGTTTGAAAGGTTGAACTAAAACGTGTGAATGAATTAGGAGTATCACCTGCGTCCCCAAGAGGTTTCATTACAAGGACGCGAAAATAGGTTCAAAATGGTATGGTCCTAATATCAAACCATCACCATCTCCGGTAGTGTTCGAGAAGTGATCGCCAAGGATCAAAAGACGAGTTTATCGAGTTCCCTTAAATTATAGCAATTTTTTTTGGGGGGATTACGCATAGAAAATCAAAGATGTAGGGCAATCATGACAATGGAATGAGAGATTTTATCTACATCAACAACAGTAACCAGCTACCACATTAAATGTATGCATCAACCTATGAATAAGTAAGGACTAGGCTCACTTACGAAGTAACGAATTTAGCAATATAGAAGGTAAAATTATTTTGTTGGTCATCGCGTTTGTATGGGTATTGACTAGCCTGTATCTCCGTCTTCCAGTGTTCTTGAGATGATGGAACCATTTCGGGGAAATCCACTTGTAAAGTTGAATATGTTGGGATGTAGCTCTAGTTAGAATGAGAATTAGCTACTTGACACAATAATGGGGCCAAGGGAAAAAAATTATAGGTGAGCGTAAGGGATAAAGTGTAAGTGTATAAGGAATTCTTCATGTTTCGTTTATATGCTAAGGTTGAAAGGCTTACCTTTCGATTCTGGTAGGGTTTCGATCAAAGCGACAGGTTCTGGTGAGAATCTTAGTTTTATTAAGACGTTTACATTGGTTTAAAAAAAATAATGAGGGATTCCATTGATGAAAGCTCAATGTGTTTGAGAACATCTTCAGTCTGATAGTTGCACCTGTCAACTACCGAACGGGTTTAGCGGTACAAGTTAGTCATTGAGCGGTTTACGAGAACTTTTACTGGAAGTGGAAGTTTCAAGCATGAAAATCACAGGTTAGGACAATTTATCCACACACAAGGTTTCACAAGGATTCACATGCATCGCAATTTACTATTACGTGTGCACCCGTAATGATAAGTTGAGTTGCATGCTCACCGGAGTTCGACCTATCTTATGTCAAAATGTCCCTCAGATTAAATTGTCGAGTATTGTGTATTGTCAAAATCATAAAGTCATCAAAATCTTAGTTAATCAACCAAATGTTGATCAACTAGGAGTTATATCAGAAAGAGCAGACTGGAATTGATTGATCTGAGGACTCACTCAAGTTGAAACACACAATGTGAATCCAATCTAACGGGTTATAGATGTACAAGTGCACATGGAACAAACATGCACATAAATTATGACTTCGAGAGATGAAACTTCATTAACATATGTTATTGAAAAAAGCAAATTTGTCGTTAAGCCGTATGAGTTAGAAGAGAGTTCGAGTATGCAATGAGCAAGGCGCTCCGACTTCATGGTCAATCCATCTTCCAAAAAAATAAATATATCAACCAAAGATGTGAATCAGGGTCCGGGAAAATAAAAATGATGACATCTCAGTGTCAACAGATTTACGCAATAATGTGTGCAAGGGTCTGCCCTAACACAGGGTACCTCACGCGAGGCCCACGTTCTCAGGTTGAAGGAAAGTAAAACTAGTGGGGCTGGGGTCTTGTCGTTGGTATGTGGTGGAAGGACTCGTTTTTGATGAACCTAACTCTGCGTCAATGTTGGATGTCATCCCAATCATGGACTTGAGAAAGCTCACCATACCTGATAGTGCCATCAGTAGGCTCAAGCCGGTGATTTGTTCAGTTATGTGGTGTAGGAAGAGGTAAAGATGATTGTTATGTGAGAATCTCCTCCAGAGGCTCCGTCTCACGACCATTGGACAGGAGTAGATACTGGTTGTTCGCGATACCACGGACGTGGACACTAGGGATGAAGATATAAAGAGTTTGGTGTGTTCCTCGTCAGCAGAGGGTTAAGTGGATAATATCGACATGCCCATAATTTCAATGTAAGTTTTGATGCCATGTGCGTAGGCATATCATGTATGAGTGTTCTTGTATGTCATGTAAGAGTGTTTATGTTGGTGTATGACTAATGCAGTGTCTAAGGCTATAGACTAAGTCTACTCTCTAATGCAAACCTAGCTCACTATAACCATTGGCTCTGATACCAATCTGTCACACCCTCAAATTCCACATGCGTGGTTCTACCCCGAGGGTGTGAGAAACCAGGATCTCTACCATTAGTCATATTGAAGACCACTATATGAGTTTAAAAATTTTCCTGTTTGCTTATTCATGAGAAAATACGGTTTATACAATTGAGTAGCGGAAGCATAAATAGTTACAAAACTAAAATAGCTAATGTAATTAGAATTGATTCTAAAAGTTCGGTGAAATCAATGCGAATTCGAAATGTATCCTAGTCCTGATGTCTGCTACCTTAGCAACCTGAGAAAGACATGCAAGAACAAGTGTCAATACATAATGATGAGTGAGTTCAAAGGTTTTAGGTTACAGTTATAAAGTAAGTTGTTTCTCAAGTGATTTCCACTGTTTCAATCCCGAAACAGTAAGTTGAAGTGTTTAGCAGTTACTTGTTATATTTGTAGGTAGCTAACCTAAGTCATGTCAACAAAGTGTTCGATCCAAAGCTGACGTTGTTGTCCCTGTTGTGCCAGGTCTATCACCAACCGTGGCTAAGTGTTAGGCAAATTCTACACCCGTGACCATCAACGTTCGGTCTAGCTGGCGTGACCAGCTCGAGTGGGGCTTGTCGGGCCCAGTAGTACTACTAAAAATTCCCTCGCTATAATCCAATACTAATGGCATGTGATAAATGCTACTTTATGACCATAACCAATATAACAAAAACCATAACAGCTGTGACGTTTGGTGGTGCATATTGTCTATGTCTTAGTCTTATATCGAGTCTGTATAGATTAGAGCTGAATAGGCTAGTGGTAGAAAATAATTTATATAAAATAGAGTCAAGTTCGCCCATGACATGCTTGGAATGTCAAGTTCGGCCGAACTTGCTAAGGCAGGTTCGCCCGAACTCATGTCCATCATGAAAGAACTTGTACTACTATAAATACCTAGCTTGTGTCTCTCATTTGTAACTTTGCCATCTCTGAGGCGAAGCTCTGTCAATTTGGATTCTTGACGTTTAATCAATAAAATTGACGTTTAACTGATTAATTCTTGTCTATTGGTAAACTTGTCGTAATATTTCTGCTATTATGGACAATAGATATCAAATCTAGGTTCCTAAGCATCGAGGATCGGTCCTACAAGTGGTATCAGAGCTAGAATAGACTGATTTGATTGATATTAAGACAAGAACACCTCTAATTCTACTCCATTCTTCTATTTTTCTTAATTTTTTAACAAAAATGAAGAATTCGCGGGCAAATTCTGTCCAATTTTCAATATGACATGTTAAATACAACATAGATAAACCCCTGAGAGTTTGGAGACTAAAATCAAACGAATTGGTATCAAAATGTTGCAAAAACCATGTTTTTCCAAAACCCTAATTTTCGAACTTGTTAGCCAAGTTCGACCGAACTTGTTAGCCAAGTTCGACCGAACTTGTGCTAAAAATCACCTTTTTAGTGAGTTTTTTACCAAGTTCGCTCAAACTTGAGGTGTTTTTGAGGAAAATTTTGCCAAGTCCGCTCGAACTTATCAAATTTTCATTAATTTTATATCAAGTTCGACCGAACTTGATTAATATCAAGAAAATTTAGGTTAAGTTCACCGAACTTATAAGTTTCTTATAAATTCTAGATTGCAAGTTCGACCGAAGTTATCAAGGGATATTTTCAAATCTGAAATCACAAGTTCGACCGAACTTGTGATAAATTCTGAGAATTCTTCATTTTCAACTACAAGTTCGACCGAACTTGTAGTAAATCTAACATTTTCAAAAGGTTTAACATGTTCTCAGCGTACGTGTCTTGGTATTCGCGATGGATGATATTCAGAGAGCGTATATATTAGGAGCGGGTACATGCAATGCTAATGTCATACAACAAGTCAATCTAGACAACGAGATGGGCACGTCCGTTAAACCGCCAAAGGTAATGAGCATGGACGAGCATGAAGGATGGAAGGATAAATTCACATATTGGGTTCAAGCCATGCATTTCCAAGGCTGGGTGTCGATTGAGCGAGGTTACACTGTTCCGTTGGACGAACATCAGCAAGTACTGGAGAAGTACAAGTACACTACAATACAGAAAGATGAGTACATTGCTGAGAAAAAGATGATAAGCCTCATTCAACAATCTGTTAAAGAAGATATTCTGGTATTGTTGCCCGAGTATACTACTGCGAGAGATCTCTGGCTATCACTACAAAAGAAATACCAAGGCAGCGCAGAGATGATCAAAAGTAAGAAAGCTCTCATCATTAAGGAGTTCGATATTTTCAACATGTTGAAGGGCGAGACAATGAAGCAAATGATTAAGCGCTTCTATCATCTGAAAGTCCAAATGAGAAGACATGGTCTCGAGAAGACAGAACCAGAATACATCGATAAGCTTGCAGATGCGTTACCTGACGGAGAGTGGATGTAACATCCGTAAAAAACGGATTTACCAAACCCGCTCCGTTTATCAACCGAACAGTCAGTCAAAAATTTCGTTGCGAATTAAATGCCCAAAATAATTTTAAACGATACATAATCGATTATTATACGGGAATATATATTTAGTTTTTGAAAAACTGTTGAAAATCGCAAAATAAAAATAAAAGGTCTCTGCCGGGTTTCGAACCCGGGTCAGTACCGGTTCAGCAAACGAATTAGCACACAACACACAAACCACTGCGCCACTGATGTTATTTGTTAAATAATAGAATCATTTAATTGATATCATGACGTTACGAATTCAAAACCGGCGCCCAATAGTTCAGTCGTCGGAAATCCCTGAAATCTCGCAAGTCTTAACGACAACTTACGTTATAACGTAAACCATTACTAAGACATCGGTTATAACCGACGTCTGAGTCCGCGACCAAACCATAACCGCCGGAGTTTTTATAACCGATGAATACAGTCGGAAATCAGACCAGGTTCTTCGACGATTTGCCCTATAAATTCACCCACAACCCACTGCAAACCTTTTCGCTCAAAACCACACCTTTTCTCGGCGTAATTCCACTCGCCGGAATTAATCTGTTCGTCGCCGGAAAACCGGTTTCCTCATTTCTGAGCCTTACTAAACCATTTGAACTTATACCGAAGTCACCCACATATTTTGTAAGCTTTCTGAAGTTTCTCTGCTGCAAAACACTCGTCGCCGGAGCCTATTGCTGTCGCCGGAGTTCTGCCGGAAAACAGAGGAAGACAGTCGGTATACCTCTTCGCTTAAATTCTTTTTCTTTTCACTTATATCTCACCATGATGAACTAAAACACACTAAGAAACCGATTAAAACTTCGAACCATTCTGTTGTCGATTCTGGTTAAAAACTCAGCGAAAGATGAAGTTCGGTATCATATAAGTTTAATTAAAATCAACTTATTAATCGGGTTAGACACACAGTCCAGCGGTGGAATGTGTGCACATTAAACGCAAAGGTCTCGAGTTCGAATCTTGTTTCCACACACGTCGCCCTAATAAAAATGATTTTTTTTTATTAACCGAACCGGAGTCATACTGGTATATGTTAAGTATATTAATAACCGGAATAATAACCAAGTTAGACACACAGTCCAGTGGTGGACTGAGTGTATGTTTATATCACAGGTCACGAGTTCGAGTCCGGGCTACTGCACCGACTCGGACAATTATCTATTCTTTTTAATTAAGACAGAAAAGGAAATAACTAATTTGTGTTTAAGTATAATAAAAATCAGTAAAGTTAACAAGTTGCACACACAGTCCAGCGGTGGACTGTGTGTTAGTTTAAGCCACAGGTCCCGGGTTCGAGACCTGTGGAGCGCACCGTCCGAATTGATTTAAATCGTTTTTTAAAAATAAAGGATTTCTGTTTAAACATAATTAATATATATATATAATTAAAATCAGATATATAACGGGTTAGACACGTAGCTCAGTTGGTAGAGCTGCGTGCACGCGTACGGGAGGTCTCGGGTTCGAGCCTCACTCAGCGCACTTATATTCCGACTTGAACCGGTCAACGATCAGGTCAACGGTCAGAAAAAGTCAAAATTTTTTATTATTTTTATTTAATTATTTTAATTAAAAATCAATTTAAAATACTTAAAAATAACATTTTTAAGGTTAGAAAATAGCCTTAAACTCACAAAAATACACCCAACAATCCTACTAAAATAGATTAATAAAATCCGTTTACTTACCAAACCATAATGCAATTTATCTAGGTTAATCTCACTCGTGGTTAAAACCACTTCGCGTGCATTCAACATCATCAACCGAACGCACCCACTGTGAGTGAATCTTACAACTCCCCCTTTTAAATTACACGTTTTGGGGTGTGTCATGTGTTATAAAAATAATTAACTTGTTTATTTAAACTTGTGCCATACCACATCATGATTTAAACTTAGATTGTTTATATTGTTGTGATTACTTATTTCCTTTTGTCAAATTATATGGAACTCATTCACTAAGCCCATCAGTTCCTCGTGGGAGACGAGTTGAACAACGCGTGCCTCAAATCAAATTCATTATTGTTCATGTGTGTATCTTGAGTTTATATTGTTTGTAGTTGTGTCATTCATATTATCATGTTTATGCGATTCATTCATTAGGCCCCTCAGTTCCTCGTGAGAGACGAGTTGAGCATCGCGTGCCTCTAAATGTTCCATTATTGTTCATGTGTGTTTTATTTAATATCTTATGATTGTTGAATAAGTTTACATCTATTTTTACTCATGTTTGGTTGTGCACATATTTCATAATCAATTCAAATAAACTTGTTCAAATGTTTTCCATAGGATTCACTCGCCAACTTTATGTTGATCCAAAACCTTTTTACACATGATACAGGTGAACAGGTCGAAGCAAAGAAAACCTAGGAAATGCCTTAGAAGAGAACAAAGAAGCTTAGATTGATAGTTAGAATATGTTGTATCAATTATTGTAAATTTCCATTAAATTGTATTTAATGAATATGAAACGCATAATAAATGTCGTGAGCTTTGATGATAACCCAATCATGCCCCGATCACCTTTTCCGCTGCGGGTCGGGGTGTGACAGTGGACTACTTATTTGATGGTTCTGAAAGAAAGTCCGAATTGGAAATTCTTTAAGTTGTCAACATTCATTGACAAACTTGAAGGTCATGAAATGGAATTGCTGAAGATTGCAAAGTCTAAAAATACTAACATTGTTCAAGATGTTGGTCTGTATTACAAGAGCGGAATGCAAGACAACATTTCAAGTCCAAAGATTCAGGGAGCATTCAGTGCAAACATGAATTCTTCTCCACAGAATCAGAACCAATCATATCCTCAATATGATAAAGTCCACAAAGCTCTTCGTTCTCAAGCATAGGGTTAAATTCTTCTTATCAGAGTCAAACAAATCAAAATCAACAAACGAATTCTGATCCAAATGTGTACAAGTGTAACATTGCTGTGAATCTAAACAATGTTGTTTCTGAGCAAGTTGCAAAACAACATATGTCACTTCTCGCCACAGTTCTAGAATCATAAGAAAGTCTTGTAGCTGAAAAAATCGGCAATCCCGAAATGACCACCGAAGACTACGATCAAGTGGACGAAGAAGAGCTTGAACTAATGGATATCAAGTGGTCACTAGCTTCTATCATTCGAAGGGTGACAAATTTTGTTGCACTCACTGGCCGAGATATCGGAAATTCAAGCAACAAACTAGGGTTCGACAAATCAAAGGTCACTTGTTTCAGATGCCGACAGAAAGGGCATTTTAAGAGAGAATGCAAAAATCCTGAAGCCAAAAGTAATCAAAGTCCATTTGGTGGAGGCAACGAGTATTACAAGAAATCTCTTCAATACAAGCCTTTCCCAAAGAAGACACAAGTTGAGATCCTGGAAAAGCCAAACAGCAGTAACGCTGATAAAGCACTGGTTGCTTCAAACGAGGATGATGGATAAGATTGGAATTCTTATATCAGTAAGAAGACCGGAGTTGCATTGATGGCTGAGATTGTTGAAGATACATCTGTCGAAGAAGCCGCAGCTCTAGAGAATATTCTATTGGAACAGTATCTGCAACCAACAAGAGGAAGAGGAATATCTTCACATGAAGAACCAAGGAATATTATCTCCTAACTCGTGTGATAGTTTTGCAGGACACTTCGATGGAAGTTCTCAGGAGCAAGTGATCGAGGAGAAGTCGAATGAAGAAAGTACTGATGTTGTTCAAGAAGTAACTGCTGAAAACTCAAGTACTTTGCAGATAAAGCTATGATGGCGAATCTAACCAAGGTAGGTCCAGAGGTAAAGGAAGTTGTTAAAGTGTAAGTTGTGGAGGTTGTAAAACCTTGCACAAAATGTACCGAGCCATGTGCTAAATGCGCCGAAAAATCACAAATCATCACTGAACTCAATGTACATAACGAACATTTCAAATACGATTATCGTACAATGAAGGAAGCGTATGACAAAATGAAAGATGATTATGGCAGGCTTAATAGAAATAATATTGAACAACGTGATACCATAAGGATGTTGAAAGGTACAGTAATGGATAAACAAAAAGCAATAAACATCTATATTAACACCATTGCTGAAACCAAACAACAACTCCAGGACATGAAAATTGAAACAGAACGTGTTCAACAACTTTTAAGAAGTTATTCAACTAACGCATATGTCATTGATCACATTCTTCCCACAATTCCATCGGAAGAAAACTTAAAAAGAAATTTGGTAAAGAATACAGCAATGTTCCTCCACCCCTTTGCCAGAAGTATTGTCGCAAAACGGTCGATGGGATAGATAAGGCACTCAACATTGAGTTGTTATCTGAAAAGAAAAATGAGTTGCCGGAGAACATTGATGTAGTCTATATTAAGTCAGATAATGACAATGCGGTAGTAAAAACAGTGGTTGAAAATGTTCTGAACGATTCCGATGATGGCAGCTTCGATAGCGCCACCTCGAGTTTGAACAGTTCTGACACAAATTCTGAAAATGATGAGACATCATCGGAAGATGATCTATGTGATGATCCTGACGTTGTCATGTACAAGGTTAAGAAATCTGATAGATTATACTTTGATGACAGTTTTCCGATTCGGAATGTCAAAGAAGATCAATTGGATAAACTGTTTAAACTGCTTGAAGAAAAAACGGCTGCAAAATGTTCTTTTAAAGTTTTTTTTATATATCTTATAGACTTTTATTTTTTTACCTTATATGGTCTCTATTAATTGTTGCTTTTTAATTTGTTACCATATCTAACTCTATTTAACCATATTAAAATAGTATATGTAGCTTTGTAAATTATTACCTTATTTAACTCTGTTAAAATTGTATCTGTATTTGATTCTAATTTACAAAAAATATTATAAAACTAAAACAAAATAACTATTTTAGTAACCGACCCATGGTTACCATATTTGTATTACATCCTTAGTAACAAAATCTCTGAGGTCAAAGTACGGTTTTGAAAACACAAGAATTGGTTGTCTTTTAATCTTATTATATTATAATATATATATATATGTATATATATATATACATATATATATATATGTATATATATATATGTATATATATATAGAGGTGGGATTTGGAGAGAACGGTGAGAAGTTTGAAAACGGTAAGAACAGCCATCAGCCGTTGGATCAAAACAATCAATTGATTAGGATTCGCGATGGCGTTTTCGTAAATAACATCAACTTTATTACTAGGACCTGGTTTATTAAGGGTAATAGGGTCTTTCCACAGTTATTAATCAAAACGCCACATTATTGACAAAACGCCATATATTGAACAACGCCATCATTTCATGGAGATACACACTCATAAAAAGGATTATCATGAATTCTTAAAATGCCAGTTACAAAACGCCAAAACATGAAATATGACTCAAACGTATAATAAAAAATGAACAAACAGTAACTAAAAACAGTAATAGAATAGACAGATACTTAGTGCTACCATTTATTAAAAGTAAAAACCCACCAAAAACTACAAGATAAAAAACTCTTATATTAACAAAGATCTCACAACCAAATTGGTCACACCCAAAAACTGAAAAAAAAAACCATATTACTCTTACTAAACCTTTCGCTTAACACACCATGGTCATTGGTCATTTCATTTTTCGCTTAAAAACGTCATGTTCACATGCTCACACCCATAAACTTTTGCTGAATGAGATGGACAAATCTTCAAGAAAACGGCTATAGCGACGATGATCTATCGCTTTGAATGCTCTTTTCTTGAAGAAGGTTTGGATGATAAGAAAAGACCGTCAATGCTATTTTGGAGTGCATTGTTACAAGATGTAGAGTGGGACGAGAGTGACGAAAAGCGCATGTGTAAATGCTATTTTGGACATAAAGCGAAAACCCCACTCACAATTACACCCCAATAATTGTCACACCCCGACCCGCAGCGGAAATAAGAGTCGGGGCATAATTGGGTTATCACCAAAGCACATGACATTTACTATTATGTTTCATAATTAAATGAAGTCAAAGTTACATTTCTCAAACATCCAAACATGTTCATTCATTACAAGGGAAAATAACCAAACATAATAATCCAAATACTAAATCGTTTTATTTCTTCTAATCCAGGTCCTATGTGTTCCTAGCTGCTACTGGTTCACCTGTATCATGTGTAAAAATAGGAGGTTTTTGGGTCAACATAAGTTGGCGAGTGAACCTTATAGATAAACATTTGATAATGATTTTCTGGTTAGTTTATCAATAAAATATTGTGCATAATCATAAAAGAGCACATGTATGTAATCACACATGGGCAAATATCAATTACAATTATAACATACATTAACAATCGATTGCATACATGAACATACCAACATCATATAATAATTAACTTAAATGAACTGTGCGATCAAGGCTCAATCAAACGGAGCCGATCGTATTGCATGAACTGGAAATGTAAATTGAACTGTGCGCTCAAGGCTCAATCAAACGGAGCCGAACGTATTGCATGAACTGGAAATGTAAATTGAACTGTGCACTCAAGGCTCAATCAAACGGAGCCGAGCGTATTGCATGTATTGAAATGTAAAATGAAATGACCGGTCAAGGCTCAATCAAACGGAGCCGATCGTGCGGGCACGCCAAGATCAACCGCATAATTAAATGGGGATCCAACTCAACCTCGATGGATGGGGAGCCACGGCCTCGGCAATTGCATGTATTGAAATAATAATTTGCATACAATAATAACTACTTAACAGCAACAAACTAATACACATGTCATGATATGATATATGCACAATAACTTGGTTATAATATGTAAATGAACAAGACACATGATACACCCCAAAATGTGATTAAAACGGGGAATTTGAAGGGTTCACTCACATTGGGTGCGTTGAATTTGAGATGGTGAGATGCGCACGATTTAGACGAAGCGAGTCAACGAGGAATCACTAACCTAAATAATAATGGAAAAATATATTAAATGGATGGATTTTATTAAAGATTTTAAATAGGATTTTTAGATATATTTTTGTGAGTTTATGGCTATTTTCTATCCTTAAAAATGTTATTTTTAAGTATTTTTAATTGATTTTTAAATTAAAATAAACAAATAAATATATAAAAAAAATATTATTATTTTACTGTTTGACCGTTGACCGTTGACCGTTGACCGGTTCGGTCAGCGGTAAATTGTTGCGCCAAGCGGGATTCGAACCGGTAACCTTCCGTTCACGTGCACGTAGCTCTACCAACTGAGCTACGTGACTAACCCGTTAGGAACTCAGTTTTAATTATATTTATATACTTATTCGACTTAACCGAAAATACCTTTATTTACAAAAACGTTTTAATTCAATTGACCGGTGCTTGGGACAGGGTTCGAACGCGCGTTATGAAGTTTATCTTGCACACAGTCCACCGCTGGACTGTGTGTCTAACCCGGTTATATTCTTGATTTATATTATACTTAACAACTACTCGCTCTAACCCGGTTAGTTCATGAATAAAAAGAAATGTTATTACGTAAAGCGCGTGGGTAGTAAGGATCTAACTCGGGACTTGTATATAAACTTTGCACACAGTCCACCGCTGGACTGTGTGTCTAACCCGTTTATTATCCGAATTTTAATTACTCTTATCCCGTTTTTAAGTTCGTCTTCTTCATTAGAATTACCGACTTTACTCAAACATCTGGTTCCTGATTTAACTGATTAATAAACATGACGACTAACTTGAATGTACAAAACCGAACAGTTTGGGGAAAGAATATACCGGACAGGTTGTCTTCTTTAAGGAGTCCGGCGAAAATCAGATAGCTCTGTTTTTGAACCTCCGGCTGAGAGAGTCTATCAACAGAATTAAGGAATTAGATTTGAAATTGAACCAGAGTACATGGATTATTAGTACGATTGAATGTACTTACCGTTAACTAGCGAGTTTCCGGCAATTCCAGAATTTCTCCGGCGAACCCAGAAAATCCAGCAAAGTCTTCTGTGACCGATTTTGAGTGATGGATTAATGTTAGTAGAGTCCTAACAATAGATTGAAACCGCAAAGGAGGAATATCTTACCGGTTTGTGTTGAACACGGTTTTCCGGCGATTTCTGCAGAGAATTCCGGCGAACAGTTTTTGGTGCTCAAATGACTTGAAAACGTGACCAAAAGGAAATGGAGTGTAGTTGAGACGGTTCTGAATCGCATAAATGATTGGAACCTGAATTAATCGGAGTTTGATAACTTTTCGGTTTCAAAAACCGAAACTTTAAGTTCATTCAATTTGGACTTAATTAGAAACCGATATTCATCGGTTATAAACTAGCCAGACGAATTTGAACTGATTTGGCGATCGGTTTACCGATTTCCGTTATTCAGATGGCATTAACGGTTGATTCGTGTTTGCGTATAAGACCCAATTGTTTTCCTAACTTTAACAGAAAACACTTGGTGGCGGAGTGGTTTGGGAAGCGGATGATAAGTCATTGGAGACAGCTGACCCGGGTTCGAGTCCCGGCAGCTACAAATGTTTTTTATTTATCTTATTTTAACTTTTTATCAAATATAATTTTTATGGTTTAGTTTATTTATTAATTATGTAATGTTTAAACCCAAAATAATCATAAATAATTAATGAAATTTCATAACTTGGTACAAGATTACAAAACGGAGCGGGTTTTGGAGACCCGATTTTTTACAAATGTTACAGTATCCCCTACTTTTAGGAATTTCGTCCCGAAATTTAAACAGTTGAAGTAGTAGGGAAAAGATGAGGGTATTTTTCACGCATTGAGTCTTCACGTTCCCAAGTAAACTCAGGTCCCCGTTTCGACTCCCAGCGTACCCTAACAATAGGAATGCGACTTCGTCGTAGACGCTTTTCTCCATAGTCCATAATCTCCACCGGTCTTTCAATAAAATGCATGGATTCATCAATCTGAATATCCTCCAGTGGAATATGAAGATTCTCATCAGCGAGGCACTTCTTCAAGTTCGACACGTGGAATGTGGGATGAATCCTGTCGAGTTCTTCCGGTAGGTCAAGCTTGTATGCTACAGGACCTACTCTTTCGAGTATCTTGAAAGGTCCTACATAACGTGGTGCTAGCTTTCCCTTTTGACCAAAACGAACTACTCCCTTCCACGGTGATACTTTTAGAAGCACATGATCACCAACGCTAAACTCCAAGGGCTTCCGTCGTTTATCTGCGTAACTCTTTTGACGACTTTGAGCCGCTAGAAGATTGTTTCGGATTTGATGAATCTTATCTGTGGTTTCTTGGATCAATTCTGGACCAGTAATTTGTGCTTCCCCAATTTCGTGCCAACAAACAGGAGATCGGCACTTTCGACCATATAAAGCTTCAAAAGGTGCCATGCCGATGCTAGAATGATAACTGTTGTTGTACGAAAATTCAACTAACGGTAGATGGGCGTCCCAATTTCCCTTGAAGTCTATGACACATGCTCTAAGCATATCCTCAAGGGTTTGAATGGTGCGCTCAGACTGTCCATCAGTTTGAGGATGGTAGGCGGTACTGAGATCTAATCGATTGCCCATAGCGGATTGTACTGCCTGCCATGTTCGTGAGGTGAAACGACCATCACGATCAGAAATAATACTTATTGGTACCCCGTGCCGGCTTACGATTTCGTTGATATAAATACGAGCAAGCTTATCGTTCTTGAAATCTTCTCGAATAGGGATAAAGTGAGCTGATTTTGTAAGTCGGTCTATAACTACCCATATAGTGTCATACCCACTAGAAGTGCGAGGTAACCCGGTAATGAAATCCATGGTTATATTTTCCCACTTCCATACAGGTATTTCTGGTTGGACTAGAAGTCCTGAGGGTCTTTGGTGTTCAGCCTTCACCTTAGAACATGTGAGACACTTGGAAACGAAAACGGCAATATCTTTCTTCATTCCAGGCCACCAATAGGTGTACCGTAGGTCTTGATACATCTTATCGGCTCCTGGGTGTATAGAATATCGCGTCTTATGAGCTTCATGCATGAGTGTTTCACAAAGATTGATGTGGTTAGGAATCCATATACGATCCAGGTAATACAAAATACCATCAGATTTAGTTTCAAGTTTTAGCTCGGCTCCACATGACATTTCTTTTTGTACATCTTCCTCTGTTATTGAAACGTGTTGAGCTTCTCGAATTTGATCCTTAACATTGGTTATAATTTGCGAACATAGAAGGTGAATGGAGTTCGCATAACCCTTTCGACTAAGTGCATCAGCCACCACATTTGCTTTACCAGGGTGGTATCTGATTTCACAGTCGTAATCATTTAGGAGTTCGACCCATCTTCGTTGCCTCATATTTAACTCTTTCTGGTTGAAGATATGTTGAAGACTCTTGTGGTCAGTGTAGATTTCACACTTCGTACCATAGAGATAATGTCTCCATATCTTAAGAGCAAATACAACAGCTCCAAGTTCAAGGTCATGAGTGGTGTAATTCTTTTCGTGTGTCTTGAGTTGCCTTGAGGCATAAGCTATGACTTTTCCTCTTTGCATGAGAACGCAACCTAATCCTTGCCCTGACGCGTCGCAATAGACTACAAAATCATCACAACCTTCAGGAAGAGTGAGGATTGGTGCATCACAAAGTTTTTGCTTGAGAATTTGAAAAGCTTCTTCTTGCTTGGGTCCCCATACAAATGGTTTCCCTTTATGGGTTAAAGCCGTGAGTGGCACCGCAATGCGTGAGAAGTTTGAAATGAACCGACGATAATAGCCAGCTAGTCCAAGAAAAGACCTTACTTCCGTTGGTGTTCGTGGAGCTTGCCATTCTTGAACTGCTTTGATCTTTGATGGGTCCACATGTATTCCTTTGTCATTGACTACATGCCCGAGAAATTGCACCTCTTTTAACCAGAATTCACATTTAGAGAACTTGGCATAAAGCTTTTCCTTTTCTAGGAGTGCAAGAACAAGTCGTAGATGACGCTCATGATCAGCTTTAGTTTTTGAATAGATAAGAATATCGTCGATGAATACAATGACAAATCGATCAAGGTAAGGTTTGCAGACTCTATTCATTAGGTCCATGAAAACAGCTGGTGCGTTGGTTAATCCAAACGGCATAACCATGAATTCATAGTGACCATATCGAGTTCGAAAAGCAGTTTTAGGGACGTCTTCTTCATGCACTCTAAGTTGATGATAGCCAGATCGAAGGTCGATTTTCGAAAAGCAACTGGCACCTTGTAGTTGGTCAAGAAGATCATCTATGCGAGGTAAAGGATATCGATTTTTGATAGTTAACTTGTTGAGCTCTCTGTAGTCGATGCACATGCGAAAAGATCCATCCTTCTTCTTTACAAAAAGCACAGGTGCACCCCAAGGCGATGAGCTGGGGCGTATAAATCCCTTGTCAGTCAACTCTTGCAATTGACTGGCTAGCTCTTGCATTTCGGAGGGGGCTAACCTATATGGAGATTTTGCCACTGGTGTAGCACCAGGTATAAGATCGATACGGAATTCGACATCTCTGATTGGAGGAAGTCCTGAAATGTCGTCAGGAAAAACTTGTGGAAAATCTTTTACAAGAGGAATATCTTCAAGTTTCTTCTCTGTGGTCCCCTTCTTGATGATATGGGCTAAAAACGCAACATAATTCTTGCGAAGGCATTTTTGAGCCTGAAGACAAGACATTAAGTTGAGCCCTTTCGACGAGGTCTCTCCAAAGATTCGAAGAGTCTGACCGTTTGAAAGAGGAATACGAATAAATTTCTCACGACATACAACTTCCGCATGATGTAGACTGAGCCAATCCATACCGATTATGATGTCAAAACTTCCCAGCTTCATAGGAATAAGATCGACTGAGAATTCGTGGTCGTTTAAGGTGAGTGTACAGTTGTGTAAAACAGATTCTAATGAAACAGGTTTTCTGTCCGCAACTTCTACCGTTATGGATTCCGCGAGCTTATCTCGATTTTTACTTAAGATAGGTTCAAACTCTAATGACACGAAACTTCTATCCGCACCAGTATTAAATAACATAGAGGCATATCTACCATTTATAAGAAACGTACCGTTGACCACATTGCCGTCAGCTCTGGCCTGGTTTGCGTTAATATTGAAAGCCCTTCCTCTAGCAGGTGGAGGAGCTTGGTTCGCTTGATTCACAGGATTGGCTTGGGCCTGAGCATGAATAATATTAACCAGCCTTGGACATGTGTTCCTGAAATGACTTGGGTCGCCGCAGTTGAAACAAGCCCGCATAGGTTGGCCCATAGGGTAATTGGGTTGATAGTAGGTTTAGGCTAACTGTTGAGTGGGTGGAAATGGTAGCTGTTGTTGGGCCTGACCCATTAATTGTTGGTGGGTTTGGGTTATAGGTTGGTGGCGGTTTGTTCGTTGGAGCGTGCGGCAGTTTTGAGCAGTGTGTCCGGCGCGACCGCAGCCGGTACAGTATTGGCAAGGATAATCAGGGGAGTGGTGATACTGACAACGATTACATTTTGGTAATGGGCCTGTGTAGGGTCTTTTGTATGGCGCGGGTGGAGGTGTGACTTGAGTGATGGTTGCAGCAGGAATAGGGGTGTTGGTTTGGGTGACTGCAAAGTTCCTGGTGTTACGCTTCCTCTTGTTAGCAAATTTAGAGGACGGAGGGTGGTGGTTTGAGGTTTGTCCCTCAGCAGGGGTTTTCTTCTTTCCTCCTTGAATTTCCCATTGCGAATTCGGTTTTCGGTCAGTTCTGTTGCCAACTCCATGGCAGCTTCGAGGGTTACCGGTGAAACGCTGAGGACCGAATCTTGGATTTTCGAGGGTAGTCCTCGAATGTAATGTTCGATCAGTCGGTAGGTTGGAGTGAATAAGTTTGGAACCATTTGGTTCAACTCCAAGAACCTTTTGTTGTAAGTAGAGTGATCACCATCTTTTTGCTTCAAGGCATGAAATTCATCCTCCAATTTCTTAATTTCACTTCTAGGACAGAATCGCCTAGTCATGATTTCCCTTAACTCCTCCCAAGTTAAGGCCATCGCATCATCCGTTCCCCTATTTCCTTTCTCAGTATTCCACCAAGTGAGAGCTACCCCAAGTAGTCTCCCGGTGGCATAACAAACTTTGCGATCCTCAGGACAATCGCAGTTTAAGAAAACGTTTTCCATCTCCTCGAACCAATGTAGGAGAGCAGTGACTCCCTCAGTCCCTTCGAATTTTGGAGGATCGCAGGACTTAAAATGTTTGTAGGAGCATTTGATGGTAGAAGGGTTGTTGATGATCTGGTCCTGTTGTTGAGGAGGGTTAGTAGGATTTGCAGCAAGGGCTTGTTGTACTTGTACTACGATGTCAGGTAATATTGTGGCCATTTGATTCGCGATATGGGTGGCCAAACGTTCCCGAGACTTTTCCGATTTCCTACTTCTTCCATGCGATCTAGACGACATCTACAGGATCATAAAATGAGAAGATTGTGAGTTTATGATGTCTTTTTAGGTGTCATGTGTCTTTGAGAAAATGAAAATAACATAAATATCAATAATGCAACTACATCCAAAGGATGTCTTGGGTTCGCTCATGTTGGGCCTCAAATGTCCCCCATACCTTCACCTACATAGTCATGTGGGCCCCCATGGCTATTGGCTTGGTAGGATTCACATTAGTATTGGCAATTTAACACTTGCATCCCCCGAATGCAAACCACAAAATATGTTCATGAGGCGTTTGGTCGGAACGTGTCCAGGTGTAGACACAATGACAACTCAAAGTGGGATTAGCTCTCACGACGTTTGGTATAGCATGCTTTGGCCTAATAGGTATTTCGTACTCTCATCGTTAGTCCCCAGGTAGGCAAACTGGTCCTTTATTTTGGATTTATACGAATGCCAGCCTAGACAGGACGTTCCGACTACCGGTACTAGTACCCTTCCAGTTACTACATGCCCGTCATGAGAACTCACTTTGATGAGATTTGAAAACACGAAAATCATTGTAAAATCAATCATGATGTGGTGTGTGCTTGCATGGATGTGATATGTTATGATCATACGATTTCATGATAGGCATTATTTGATAATACATACTTATGAACATGCTTGAACAATATCAAATGTAACATTTAACATAAACATATAAACATCATGAAATTTGGCATATAACACACAAAATTCTTATAAGTTTCTAATCGACTATAGTATAGGCTCTAAGGGTCTAATAATAACCTATCCTATATCCCTATAGTCATGGCTCTGATACCAATCTGTCACACCCGACCCGCAGCGGAAATAAGAGTCGGGGCATAATTGGGTTATCACCAAAGCACATGACATTTACTATTATGTTTCATAATTAAATGAAGTCAAAGTTACATTTCTCAAACATCCAAACATGTTCATTCATTACAAGGGAAAATAACCAAACATAATAATCCAAATACTAAATCGTTTTATTTCTTCTAATCCAGGTCCTATGTGTTCCTAGCTGCTGCTGGTTCACCTGTATCATGTGTAAAAATAGGAGGTTTTTGGGTCAACATAAGTTGGCGAGTGAACCTTATAGATAAACATTTGATAATGATTTTCTGGTTAGTTTATCAATAAAATATTGTGCATAATCATAAAAGAGCACATGTATGTAATCACACATTGGCAAATATCAATTACAATTATAACATACATTAACAATCGATTGCATACATGAACATACCAACATCATATAATAATTAACTTAAATGAACTGTGCGATCAAGGCTCAATCAAACGGAGCCGATCGTATTGCATGAACTGGAAATGTAAATTGAACTGTGCGCTCAAGCTCAATCAAACGGAGCCGAACGTATTGCATGAACTGGAAATGTAAATTGAACTGTGCACTCAAGGCTCAATCAAACGGAGCCGAGCGTATTGCATGTATTGAAATGTAAAATGAAATGACCGATCAAGGCTCAATCAAACGGAGCCGATCGTGCGGGCACGCCAAGATCAACTGCATAATTAAATGGGGATCCAACTCAACCTCGATGGATGGGGAGCCACGGCCTCGGCAATTGCATGTATTGAAATAATAATTTGCATACAATAATAACTACTTAACAGCAACAAACTAATACACATGTCATGATATGATATATGCACAATAACTTGGTTATAATATGTAAATGAACAAGACACATGATACACCCCAAAAATGTGATTAAAACGGGGAATTTGAAGGGTTCACTCACATTGGGTGCGTTGAATTTGAGATGGTGAGATGCGCACGATTTAGACGAAGCGAGTCAACGAGGAATCACTAACCTAAATAATAATGGAAAAATATATTAAATGGATGGATTTTATTAAAGATTTTAAATGGGATTTTTAGATATATTTTTGTGAGTTTATGGCTATTTTCTATCCTTAAAAATGTTATTTTTAAGTATTTTTAATTGATTTTTAAATTAAAATAAACAAATAAATAAATAAAAAAAAATATTATTATTTTACTGTTTGACCGTTGACCGTTGACCGGTTCGGTCAGCGGTAAATTGTTGCGCCAAGCGGGATTCGAACCGGTGACCTTCCGTTCACGTGCACGTAGCTCTACCAACTGAGCTACGTGACTAACCCGTTAGGAACTCAGTTTTAATTATATTTATATACTTATTCGACTTAACCGAAAATACCTTTATTTACAAAAACGTTTTAATTCAATTGACCGGTGCTTGGGACAGGGTTCGAACGCGCATTATGAAGTTTATCTTGCACACAGTCCACCGCTGGACTGTGTGTCTAACCCGGTTATATTCTTGATTTATATTATACTTAACAACTACTCGCTCTAACCCGGTTAGTTCATGAATAAAAAGAAATGTTATTACGTAAAGCGTGTGGGTAGTAAGGATCGAACTAGGGACTTGTATATAAACTTTGCACACAGTCCACCGCTGGACTGTGTGTCTAACCCGTTTATTATCCGAATTTTAATTACTCTTATCCCGTTTTTAAGTTCGTCTTCTTCATTACAATTACCGACTTTACTCAAACATCTGGTTCCTGATTTAACTGATTAATAAACATGACGACTAGCTTGAATGTAAAAAACCGAACAGTTTGGGGAAAGAATATACCGGACAGGTTGTCTTCTTTAAGGAGTCCGGCGAAAATCAGATAGCTCTGTTTTTGAACCTCCGGCTGAGAGAGTCTATCAACAGAATTAAGGAATTAGATTTGAAATTGAACCAGAGTACATGGATTATTAGTACGATTGAATGTGCTTACCGTTAACTAGCGAGTTTCCGGCAATTCCAGAATTTCTCCGGCGAACCCAGAAAATCCAGCAAAGTCTTCTGTGACCGATTTTGAGTGATGGATTAATGTTAGTAGAGTCCTAACAATAGATTGAAACCGCAAAGGAGGAATATCTTACCGGTTTGTGTTGAACACGGTTTTCCGGCGATTTCTGCAGAGAATTCCGGCGAACAGTTTTTGGTGCTCAAATGACTTGAAAACGTGACCAAAAGGAAATGGAGTGTAGTTGAGACGGTTCTGAATCGCATAAATGATTGGAACCTGAATTAATCGGAGTTTGATAACTTTTCGGTTTCAAAAACCGAAACTTTAAGTTCATTCAATTTGGACTTAATTAGAAACCGATATTCATCGGTTATAAACTAGCCAGACGAATTTGAACTGATTTGGCGATCGGTTTACCGATTTCCGTTATTCAGATGGCATTAACGGTTGATTCGTGTTTGCGTATAAGACCCAATTGTTTTCCTAAGGTTAACAGAAAACACTTGGTGGCGGAGTGGTTTGGGAAGCGGATGATAAGTCGTTGGAGACAGCTGACACGGGTTCGAGTCCCGGCAGCTACAAATGTTTTTTATTTATTTTATTTTAACTTTTTATCAAATATAATTTTTATGGTTTAGTTTATATATTAATTATGTAATGTTTAAACCCAAAATAATCATAAATAATTAATGAAATTTCATAACTTGGTACAAGATTACAAAACGGAGCGGGTTTTGGAGACCCGATTTTTTACAAATGTTACAATAATAGCATGGACAAAAAAACGGCATCGTTCCATGTCTACGACATCCAAAAGAACCACCCCGAAACAACCCAACCAAAATGCCATATAAAGGATGGTTCAGCATCGTCTAGAGCATGGCATTTCAGCTGTGTAAGGGATGAAGTTCGAGAACAAGGGACTGAAAGCAGTGAGGTTTTGGTAAAGGGGAATTTGATAGAAGTGAAGAAGAAGGGACCGATATCAGTGAAGATTGGGGGGGAGGGGAAGTATTTTGTTTTGCATTTTTTATTTATTATTGTTATTGTTATTGTTATTGTTATTGTTATTATTATTATTATTATTATTATTATTATTATTATTATTATTATTATTTGTTGTCATTTCTGTTGCTTGTTATCTACTTCTCATCTACTAAGGAACTTCTCAAAAAAGTCGACTTTTTATATTTTCTAAACGCCACGCGTTATAGATCAGCATCCTACATAAAAAATGACAAAAAAATATACACATAAAAAAATACATAGGTCTGGATCCTGCTATTGTTTTTGGCACCAAAAACATAATTTACTGCGTAAAAAAGCCATCAAAAATGTAAAACACCCACGAAAAATTTAATAAACGCCTATAAATTATAACGCCATTAATTATACAACGCCAAACGAGAAAGATGGGGAGTGTTCCATACTTAACAGATAAAGGCTAAAGGCTGAACAAAAACAGTAACCCTGAAACGACAGATACTTATTAAAAAATTAATTGTAGTATTATCCCGCCAAAACCACCCACCAAATATGTAATATAAAGAGAAACGTCTCAGCACCAGCACCGTCGATCACACCACATAAATAAACACCATGTTACCTAAAAACCACTCACGGTTAAAAACGCCATAAAGGTTAAAAAAGGTCGGGAGATAGCAACCAACTTCTCTTTTTAGAATATTACTTTATATAACGCCAAAAAGATCTTAGAACGCCATAATTTGAATATATAATAACGCCATCTATTAAGCATGTATAGAAAATGACCATCGTACCCCCGGGTATCATTTAGCGCAGACTGCCAGGTGTTGGGCCAGGATCCGTTCTCACCGTTCAAATCGTTTTCTCCGGATCCCGTTTCTCTCTCTATATATATATATAATACAATATAATATAATACAATATAATATAATATAATAAGATTAAAAAAACAACACAATTCTTGTGTTTTCAAAACGTACTTTAACCTCAGAGATTTGGTGACTAATGTGACATCCCGGTTTTTCAGGTATTTTAAACGCGCTACTTTAACGTCATTTGTTTCTACGCTAATTTAATTCGAGAATTAATTACGCGCACGCTATAACTACGCTAACTTTAGGATTTCGGAAATACACGATGTTTGCGAATTTTAGCGAGTCGTATCTGAATTACGTGCTATGTCTTATTAGACGTTTGTGGATTTATCATGTCACGCTCCAATTACGTGATTTAATAGTTATAAACTTTGTGTCGCGAATAGATTGTCGAGTTGTAATATATGTAGTTATTTAACGATTTAAAAAAAATAGCCGAACCGAACCGAGTCCGTAAAACGTTTCGACCGCGTAACCGAGCAAACCCAACCCGCCACCCTCCTTCTCCCTTGCGGCCCAAGAAGAAGCCCAAACCGCCCCCTTTTGGCCCTCCCTCATGTGTACGTATGTATGCATGTTATGTTTGAGAAAAATTCACAAAAAATTGCAAACCCTAACTTCTTCTCCCCTCCCTTGTGTGCGACGGCAGCATCAGTCCCCCCCCCTCTCGGTCGCGCAAAACAGCCCGCACACTCCCTCGGATCGATTCAAGTCTTGCCCGGTTCGCTAATCTACATCGTTTAAGGTTAGGGTTTTCGATTGTATTAGATTCATGTTATGTTTTTGTGTAGCATTGATCATGATTATGTGTTTACAAGATTGTGTTATGAAAGTGTTGATTGGGTATGATTAGTCGGATGGATATGCAAATCTTTTGCGGTTGCAATGATATGTTTTAGTATAAAATCGTTGGCTGCGTTTCCTCTAGAAAGATCATGTATACGCTTAGGGTTTCGATATAAGAATAGATGCATGATAATTAAAGTATAACCTGCTGCAAATCGTTATCATAAGTCGTGGTGACCGTTAGGAGAGTTTCGGGTGGAGTTTTAGGGTAAAACAGAAGCTGATGCGCGAAGACAGCCAACTTCAGTTGGCTGTAAACGAACTGTTATAACTCGAAAAGTTGATTTTCTGAAGCCTAAAACGTACGTTTTCGAAAAACGCTTCTAATGGCACCGGAATCACATTTTTCTGAAGTCGTGTACTATTTTAAATTAGTGATTTCGTGCAGCAACTGAAGCTGCATTTTTTCTGCAGAAAATTCACGTAATGTTTTCTGTCATAACCTGTAAACCGGAAAGACTTAAGTCACGAAATTTATACAGATACTCCTAGGTGTTCAGAGGAATCTACAACTGGAATTTCATCAATCGGACAAACGAGTATTTTTAAATGATTTTTCTCGTGGACTGCAGTCAGAAAGCAACGAATCTGACTGCAGCCTAGTAAATAAACTCTTACAAATAATTGGTAAGGAACCAAGACTTGAAAATTTTATACAAAATTCTACAATCTAATTGACACCATCTGTAAAAAGATTGGAATTTTTAGAACGTGTGAACTATTTTATAAAAATTCCCGAAAACAGCCCAGTTCTGAATGTAAAAGCTGAAACATGATAACCTACATTTATGTGTATATAAGTGTTGTATGTGCTATCTGTGTTTGTTACAAGTTGTTGGTCGCTATTTCGTATAGTGACACTTTGCATGCCTGATTATGGTTTTGAACTTGTCGTTACGTGTTTCGTACCGTGTGCTAGTTTCACGTAGGGTTTTGTGTCCGTGTGCGTTCACACACTAACTTTGAACCGGTTGACATGTTAGGACGTGATTAGTAGTTCCATCCTTGACTTCTTTTGCACTTGTCTAACCGTTTCTTTAAACGTTTACAAAACACAGGGGGAGAAAACATGTACACGTTACAGTGATATATGGGTTGATTATATTACGGTACAGTAACGTATTTCTACTTAAAACTTGTAACGTTACAGTGATGTATAGGTTGTATGCATCACGGTACAGTAACACCTTTCTATTTAGAGTTATGTTATACAGTTATGGTCACAAAGAAGCATATATCACATATTAGTCCCCTTAAAACTTACGATGCCGTTAGTATTGTATTATAGCGAGGAAATTGTTAGTAGTACTACTGGGCCCGATAAGCCCCACTCGATCTGGTCGCGCCAGTTAGACCGAACGTTGATGGTCAAGAGTGTAGAATTTGCCTAACTTTTTAGCCATGGTTGGTGATAGGCCTGGCACAACAGGGGCAGCAACGTCAGCTTCGGATCGAACGCTTTGTTGACATGACCTAGGCTAGCTACCTAAACATATAACAAGAACTGCTAAACTACATAATATTAATCTGATTCGGGTTGGATCAGGGTAACTTATGAGACACTGGTTCAAGGTTGAACCAGTGGGGAAACACTTATGTTTAAACTTGTGAACTAAAACCTGTGAACTCACTCATCATTATTGTTGACACTTGATTTTACATGTTTTCTCAGGTTGCTAAGGTAGCACATATCAGGACTAGGATGCATTTCGGAGTCGCATTGATTTCATCAAACTTTTAGAATCACTTTTAGTTACATTAGCTAATATGGTTTTGTAATTGTTATGCTTCCGCAACTAAATTGTATGAACAGTATTTTCTCATGAATGAGCAAACATGAAAATTTTTAAACTCATATAGTGGTCGTTCAGTATGACTAATGACTGTGATCCTGATTTGTCACGCACCTCGCGGTAGAACTCCGCATGTGGATTTTGAGGGCGTGACAGATTGGTATCAGAGCCAATGGTTATAGTGAACTAGGTTTGCATTAGAGAGTAGACTTAGTGTATAGCCTTAGACAATGCATTTGTCACACACTAACACAAACACTCATACCTGACATACAAGAACACTCATACATGATATGCCTACGAACATGGCATCAAAACTTACATTGAAATTACGGGTAGGTCAACAACATCCATTAAACCCTCTACTGACAAGGAGCACACCAAACTCTTTGTATATTCATCCCTAGTGGTGATGCCTGTGGAATTGCCAACAACGTGAATCTACTCCTATCTGAGGGCCGTGAGACGGACCCTCTAGAGGAGCGTTTCCCATCACAATCATCTGTACTTCTTCCTACACCACACAGATGAGCAAAACACTAGCTTGAGCCTACCGATGGCACTATCGGGTATGGTGAGCTTTTCAAGTCCATGATTGGGACGACATACAACATTGATGCATATCTCTTGGGAGTTGAGTTATCGAAAACGAGTCCTTTCTCTACCTACCAACGACATTACTCCGGCCCCACTAGTTCTACTTTTTTCAACCTGAGCAGGTGGCCCTGGTGTGAGGCACCCTGCGTTAGGCAGTTCGTTGCACACGTTATTGCAGAAACCATTGACATCGAGATGTCATCATTTTTCGCGATCCACGATTCTACATCTTTGGTTGATATTCTTAGAGAGAATGATTGACCACGAAACTAAGAACACTTTGCCTATTGCACACCTGAACTCTAACCTGACTCGGATGGTGGAACGGTTACCTTGCTTTTTCTGGTAACCTACGTTAATGAACCAGTTTCATCTCTTGAAGTCACAATTCATGTGCATGTTTGTTCCATGCTTACTCTTACCTCTACAATCCGCTGGAATGGATTCTCATGGTGTGTTTCAACTTGAGTAGATCCTCAGATCAATTGATCCCACATTACTCTTTCTGATATAGCTCTGAGTTTATCAACATTTGGATTATTGACTAAGCTTTTGATAACTCTATCATTTTAACAATGCTTTGTACTCGAAAAATTAAATCTGAGGGACATTTTGACACAAGATAGATGGAACTAGGGTGAACATGCAAACCAACTTATCATTACGGGTGCACACGTAATAGTAATTTGTGATGTATGTGAACCCTTGTGTAACCCTGTGTGTGGATAAATTGTCCTAACCTGTGAATCACCTGTGAATCTCATATTTAAAACTTCCACTGTCAATAGAATCTCTAGTAACTCATTCAACGACTAACTGGTGTTGTTAAACTTGTCCAGCAGTTGATGGACGCAACAATTAGATTTAAGATATTTGTAGACACATTGAGCTATCGTCAATGGAATCCCTCGTTATTATTTATTTATTTTCTTTTTCTCATGTACGAGTCTTAGTGAAACTAAGATTCTCATCCGAACCTGTTATCTCGATTGAAACCCTATCAGAAATCGTAGGGTAAACCCTTCAACATTAGCATATAAATGAATTATGAAGAATTCTCGTACGCTACACCGTTTTCCCTTGCCTTAACTATAAAATCTCCTTTAACCCCCTTATACTCGGTCCTGTTGCTAATCTTAAGTCTAACCTGATGAACATTGCAACATATCCAACCCTACAAATGGATTTCCACAAAATGGTCCATCATCTTATGGACATCAGAAGACAAGATGTAAGTTATTCAACACCCAGATAAACACGATGACATAAACAATAATCTTATCCTCGTATTGCTAGATAGTTATTCCATAACAGTTTCCCTTCTGAGCTAGTCTATCTCCTAGCCATTGCACTGATCGATGCTTACTGTTTAATGCGACAGTTAGTTACTGTTGAGACGTAACAAATCTCCCACCCCATTGTCGTGGTCGCACTACATCTTCGAAACTTTACGCATAATCTCCCATCAAATATGTGTTCAACTTTTTAAGAACTCGGTGAACTTGTCTTTTGGATCTTGGTGATCACTTCTTGAAACCTTGAGGATGTGATGAATTTTGATACGATCATAGCCTCTAAACATGTTTTCGGTCCTTTCTTTGAAACCTCTTGACTACACAGGCATATTTTAGATTCATTCACACGACCTACGGAAACTCCTCCGAATTTGGTTGCTTACCGACACGATAAATTGCACACTCATCTAAGTTCAAGGATCAAAGTGAATTATTCATCCTTCGCGTGTGGGCGAGCCCGACAAATTAGACGGAGGTTTCAATGAATCTTAACACTACGAACTCGTGCGGCAACCATTCTTTGATGGTAAATCTTGTTATGATTGATATATCCACGTGACACCCCTTTTGACAAATGGCGTTTTTCATTTTTTTTAACCTTATGCAAACTTGTATACGACCAGCTATACCCCTGACATCAAGTAAACCTCTGTTACGGATCCTAACACGCTTACGCATCGATTGTGACTACCCTTTTTACATGTTTCCACATCCATTCGGGATACACTTCCCGGATTCTATGATCCTTATCCTAACAACATTCTTTGCGAACTCTCGCTTGGAGGGGTTACTCTCTACGAACGTTACTCGAGGAGCAATGGCCATGAATATCATAGATATGGAGGTATCACGAAAACTATCCTTAGAACTCATTACGAACGAGACAGGTTCCTAGTCACGACATTCGAATTTAGCCTACCTTGAAGAATATGCCACTTGTTTTCTTTGATGACATCTAAATCTACTCCAAGAACTAGTAGGAATCGAACGATACCTACCTACAAGGCCCTACCAACAAACCTATTAGCTTTACGAACGACTTTTGACGTTGCGAAGCCTGCTTTTCTTGAATTTAGGCACAAAACCTCGCAACTCTAACTCGAAAGACTGCTCAGTAATCCGCGTTTCAACAGTTGAAGGTGAAACTATGTAGTACACCCATTCTTTCGTTACTAGAAGGCACAAGCAATTTCTTGTTTACTGTGACATGTCTATCCAAGGACTAAGTTACGTGTTGGTGCAACATGAGAAAGTCATCGCTTACGCGATCATGCCAACTCAAGGTTCACGAAAAAGAACTACACTACCCACGGTTTGGGAGTTTGGGAGCAGTAGTGTTTGCACTCTAGATAGGGAGACATTACCTGCACCGTACCAGTGCACCATCTACACCGATCACAAGAGTTTCCAGCATGTCTTCGATCAGAAGGAGTTGAACATGCGACAGCGTCGATGGGTCAAACTCCTCAACCACTATGAGTGCGTGATCTAGTATCATCCAGGCAAGGCCAACGTGGGGGACCGATGCCCTCAGTCATATGGATACCAAACCTAAGCGTGTACGTGCGTTACAACTTTCTATCCACTCCAGTCTTCTTACCCAGATTTGTGACGCTCAGATTGAAGCATTGAAGGAAGAGAACCTCAACGCAGAATCCCTACTGCGTATGGAGAAGAAACTTGAATGCAAGGAAGACAACATTTATTACTTCATGGAATGTGTATGGGCCCCATTCTATGGAAACTTACGAGAGTTTGTGATGGATGAAGCACACAAGTCTCGTTACTTGGTGCATCCTGGTTCTGACAAGATGTATTAGGACCTCAAGACCTTGTAATGGTGGCCCCACACGAAAGCTAACATAGCAACTTATGTTAGTAAATGCTTGACCTATGCTAGGGTAAGGTTGAATACCAAAAGTCGTTAGGACTTTCAACAACCAGAGATCCCAACATGGAAATGGGAGCAAATTTCCAGGGATTTCGCCACTGGCTTACCCAGATCCCAGCGAGGAAACGACACCATCTGGGTGATTTTCGATCGACTGACAGAGTCTACACACATTCTGGCAATCAAGGAAACTGACAAGTTTCCTACACTCGCATACATCAATTTGAAGGAAGTAGTCGCTCGGCACGGAGTGCCAACTTCTATCATTTCCAATCGTGACCCGCACTTTGCATTTGATTTGTGGCAGGCGATGCACAAATCCTCTGGCTCACGTCTAGACATGAGTATAACTTATCACCCTCAGAGGGATGGCAAACTGAATGCCCCATCTAGACTCTAGAAGACATGCTTCGAGCATGTGTTATTGACTTTGGTAACGGCTGGGAAAGGCATCTACTTTAGTGGAGTTTTTATACAACAATAATTACCACGCCAGCACCAAGGCTGTTCCGTTCGAGGCTTTGTACGGGCGGAAATGCCGATCACCTCTATGCTGGACAGAAGTTGGCGACAGCCAAATCACCGGCCCAGAACTCGTTATCGACACAACGGAAAGGATTGCCCAAATCCAACAACGAATGACGGCAGCTCGTGATCGTCAGAAAAGCTACGCTGATAAGCATAGGAAACCTCTCGAGTTCCAGGTTAGGGAGCGAGTGCTACTTAAAGTCTCACCTTGGAAGGGCGTGATTCGTTTTGTCAAAAAAGGTAAACTAAACCCACGGTATGTTGGCCCGTTTGAAATAACAAAGAAAATCGGTCCCGTAGCTTATGAGTTGAACCTTCCTGATGAACTCCCTGGAGTTCACAACGTTTTTCACATCTCAAATCTGAAGAAGTGTCTATCAGATGAAACTTTAGCCGTTCCACTGGATGAGATCCATGTGGACAAACACTGCGGTTCATTGAAGAACCAATCAAAATTATAGACCGAGAGGTCAAAACACGAAGACATAGTAAAATACTGATTGTCAAGGTTCGTTGGAAACTCTAAGCGTGGACCAGAGTACACTTGGGAAAGAGAGGATCAAACGAAAGACAAATATCCTCACCTTTTTGCAACCGAATCACAAAATCCAAGTAGCGCGAACTGAATTTCGGGGCGAAATTCTTTTAACTGGGGAAGAATGTGGCAACTAAAAAATATCCCCTCACTCTAACACTTTCAAACTCGTGCTTATTCAATTTTCGGGACGAAAATTCTCTCAACATGGGGATGATATGACAACCTGGGATTTCTAGTACCATTTTAACAAACTGAACTTTTGTGCGTTGCATTCAAAACCGCGTTTACTCAATTTTCGGGACGAAAATTCTTTCAACATGGGATAATGTGACATCCCGGTTTTTCAGGTATTTTAAACGCGCTACTTTAACGTCATTTGTTTCTATGCTAATTTAATTCGGAGAATTAATTACGCGTACGCTATAACTACGCTAACTTTAAAGATTTCGGAAATACACGATGTTTGCGAATTTTAGCAAGTCGTATCTGAAATTACGTGCTACGTCTTATTAGACGTTTGTAGATTTATCGTGTCACCTCCGATTACGTGATTTAATAGTTATAAACTTCGTGTCGCGAATAGATTCTCGAGTTGTAATATATGTAGTTATTAACGATTTAAAAAAATAGCCGAACCGAACCGAGTCCGTAAAAATTTCGACAGCGTAATCGAGCAAACCCAACCCGCCACCCTCCTTCTCCCTTGTGGCCCAACCCATTGCGGCCAAAGAAGAAGCCCAAACCGCCCCCTTTTGGCCCTCCCTCATGTGTACGTATGTATGCATGTTATGTTTGAGAAAAATTCACAAAAAAATTGCAAACCCTAACTTCTTCTCCCTTTTGTGTGCGACGGCAGAAACAGCCCCCTCTCGGTTCGCGCAAAACAGCCCCAAACACTCCCTCGAATCGATTCAAGTCTTGCCCGGTTCGCTAATCTACATCGTTTAAGGTTAGGGTTTTCGATTGTATTAGATTCATTTTATGTTTTTGTGTAGCATTGATCATGATTATGTGTTTGCATGATTGTGTTATGAAAGTGTTGATTGGGATGATTAGTCGGATGGATATGCAAATCTTTTGCGGTTGGATGATATGTTTGAGTATAAAATCGTTGGCTGCGTTTCCTCTAGAAAGATCATGTATACGCTTAAGGTTTTGATATGCATGATAATTAAAGTATAACCTGCTGCAAATCGTTATCATAAGTTGTGGTGACCATTAGGAGAGTTTCGGGTGGAGTTTTAGGGTAAAACAGAAGCTGATGCGCGAAGACACCCAACTTCAGTTTGCTGTAAACGAGCTGTTATTACTCGAAAAGTTGATTTTCTAAAGCCTAAAACGTATGTTTTCGAAAAACGCTTCTAATGGCACTGGAATCACATTTTTCTGAAGCGTGTACTATTTTAAATTAGTGATTTCGTGCAGCAGCTGAAGCTGCGTTTTTTCTGCAGAAAATTCACGTAATGTTTTCTATCATAACCTGTAAACGGAAAGACTTAAGTCACGAAATTTATACAGTAAATACTCTAGGTGTTCAGAGGAATCTCCAACTGGAATTTCGTCAATCGGACAAACGAGTATTTTTAAATGATTTTTATCGTGGACTGCAGTTAGAAAGCGACGAATCTGACTGCAGCCTAGTAAATAAATTCTTACAAATAATTGCTAAGGAACCAAGACTTTAAAATTTTATACAATATTCTAAAGTCTAATTGACACCTTCTTAAAAAGATTGGAATTTTTGGAATGTGGGAACTATTTTATAAAAATTCCCGAAAACAGCCCAGTTTGAATGTACAAGCTGAAACATGATAACCTACATTTATGTGTATATAAGTGTTGTATGTGCTATCCTGTGTTTGTGACAAGTTGTTGGTCGCTATTTCGTATAGTGACACTTTGCATGCCTGATTATGGTTTTGAACTTGTCGTTACGTGTTTCGTACCGTGTGCTAGTTTCGCGTAGGGTTTTGTGTCCGTGTGCGTTCACACACTAACTTTGAACCGGTTGACATGTTAGGACGTGATTAGCGGTTTCCTTTACTTCTTTTGCACTTGTCTAACGAGCTTTATAAGGTGAGTTCACGGCCCCTATTTTTTAAACGTTTACAAAACACAGGGGGAGAAAACATGTACACGTTACAGTGATATATGGGTTGATTATATTACGGTACAGTAACGTATTTCTACTTAAAACTTGTACACATTAAGTGATGTATAGGTTGTATGCATCACGGTACAGTAACACCTTTCTTTTAGAGTTATGTTATACAGTTATCGTCACAAAAAAGCATATATCACATATTAGTCCCTTAAAACTTACGATGCCGTTAGTATTGGATTATAGCGAGGAAATTGTTAGTTGTACTACTGGGCCCAACAAGCCCCACTTGAACAGGTCGCGCCAGTTAGACCGAACGTTGATGGCAAGAGTATAGAATTTGCCTAACTTTTTAGCCATGATCGGTGATAGGCCTGGCACAACAGGGGCAACAATGTCAGCTTCGGATCAAACACTTTGTTGACATGACCTAGGATAGCTACCTAAACATATAACAAGAACTGCTAAACTACATAATATTAATCTGATTCGGGTTGGATCAGGGTAACTTATGAGACACTGGTTCAAGGTTGAACCAGTGGAGAAACACTTATGTTTAAACTTGTGAACTAAAACCTATGAACTCACTCATCATTATTGTTGACACTTGATTTTACATGTTTTCTCAGGTTGCTAAGGTAGCACATATCAGGACTAGGATGCATTTCGGAGTCGCATTGATTTCATCAAACTTTTAGAATCACTTTTAGTTACATTAGCTAATATGGTTTTGTAATTGTTACGCTTCCACAACTAAATTGTATAAACAGTATTTTCTCATGAATGAGCAAACATGAAAATTTTAAACTCATATAGTGGTCGTTCAGTATGATAATGACTGTGATCCTGGTTTGTCACGCGTCTCCGGTAGAACTTCCGCATGTGGATTTTGAGGGTGTGGACAACTAAGGATTAATGAAAACATGGTAACCATGGGTCGGTTACTAAATAGTTATTTTGTTTTAAAAGATTTTAAGTTTCATAATAATTTTTGTAAATTAAAATCAAAGACATATACTATTTTAAAAGAGTTAAATAAGTTAATAATCTACAAAGCTACATATACTATTTTAATAGGGTTAAATAGAGTTAGATAAGGTAATAATTTGAAAACAACATTAATAGAGATCAAATAAGGTAAAAACTTAAAAGTCTATAAGAAATATATCGAAAACTTTTAAAGAACATTTTTTTGCAACCGTTTTTTTTTAAAAATGGTGAATAATTTTGTTGATGGTTTAGGTGGAAAAACTCTATTTTGATTGTCATATGAAATGTTAGATAAAAAAGTTTTTTTTCGTCACCCACAAAAGAGTTAGTCATATGTTGTATTTTTTTTATTCATATGCGTTACATTATATTTTACAAATACAATATTTAGAAAATAAGATTTGGATAAACGTGAGGTATAGAGTTGGTGTAATTATGAATAAAAAAGTATTTTGAAGATCACTCCATAAAGTGACACCTGTTATCCATTTGATTTCTATTATATAGAACCCTAAAAAATACACGGGTTAAACAAATATAATTTTAAAAACCTTAATTATAACATAGATTAAATAAACACGTGCATTACACGGTGTGAACAATAGACATCAAATATATCATAATTTCGTAAAAAAACGAAAAAAGTCTAAAGCATACAAAAATCACATGTACTATTTTAATATATATATATATATTATAAAATAGATTAAAAACAACCAATTCTTGTGTTTTCAAAACCTTGCTTTGACCAGAGATTTGGTGACTAAGGATGTAATGCAAATATGGTACCCATGTGTCGGTTACTTAAATAGTTATTTTTTTTAAAGATTTTAAGTTTCCTAATAATTTTTTGTAAATTAGAATCAAATACATATACTATTTTAACGGAGTTAAATAAGGTAATAATTTACAAAGTTGTTATACTATTTTAATAATTTACAAAGCTACATACACTATTTTATAGGGTTAAATAGAGTTAGATAAGGTAATAATTTAAAAGCAACATTTAATAGAGATCAAGATAAGGTAAAAAATTAAAATTCTATAAGATATATATATCGAAAACTTAAAAAGAACATTTTTTGCAACCGTTTTTTCTTAGAAAAAGGTGAATAATTTTGTTGAGGGTTTTAGGCGGAAAAACTCTAATTTTGATTGCCATGTGAAATGTTATATAAAAAAGTTCTTTCTTCGTCACCCACAAAAGAGTTAATCATATGTTGTATTTTTGTTATTCATATGTGTTACATTATATTTTACAAATAAAATATCTGGAAAATAAGATTTGGATAAACGTGAGGTATAGAGTTGGGTGTAATTATGAATAAAAAATATTTTGAAGATCACTTCATAAAGTGACACATGTTATCCATTTGATTTCTATTATATAGAACCCAAAATATTACACGGTTTAAAAATATAATTTAAAAACCTTAATTATAACATAGATTAAATAAACACGTGTATTACACAGTGTGAACAATATACATCAAATATATCATAAGTTTTGTAAAAAAACGAAACATGTCTAAAACAAACAAAAATCACATGTTATATTTTAATATATATATATATATATATATATTATAAATATTAAAAACAACTAATTATTGTGTTTTCAAAACCGTACTTTGACCTCAGAGATTTTGTAACTAAGGATGTAATGCAAATATGGTAACCATGTGTCGGTTACTAAAATAGTTATTTTGTTTTAAAAGATTTTAAGTTTCGTAATAATATTTTTGTAAATAGAATCATATACATATACTATTTTAACATAGTTAAATAAGGTAATAATTTATAAAGTTACATATACTATTTTAATAATTTATAAAGCTACATATACTATTTTAATAGGATTAGAATAGAGTTAGATAAGGTAATAATATAAAAAGCAACATTTATTAGAGATCAGATAAGGTAAAAATTTAATGTATATATATATAACTTTAAAAGAACATTTTTTTGCAATCATTTTTTCTTAAATAAAGGTGAATAATTTTGTTGATGGTTTAGACGGAAAAACTCTAATTTTGATGGCTCTAATGAATGACATGTGGTATCAAAGAGGATTCTTTTATTATATAGTATAGGCTCAAGCCAACAGAAACAATTAGTCACTTATTACAAAAGTCCAAAACTACATTTAAATTGATTTTATTTTAAAAGATATTTAGTTTCTATATCAGAGCGCTGATCCCACTACTTTTAAGTATAAATATGATCTTTGCCTTGAAACTCTTATAAAATTATAATCACATCGATCTCTTGAACAAGTTAAGATGCTTTCTAACAGCCAAACTTTCGTTTTGGTCATTGTTCATAGCCACTTTATCGTATGTAAGTTGATCAATCTCTTAATTCTCTAGAAGTATAATATACACTTTTTAGTATAAATATATTATGTGTCATAACTCTTACAAAGTTAGAATCATATCGATCTCTTGAACAAATTAAGATCTCATTAACAGCCAAAGTTTGGTTTTGGTTTTGGTTTTAAAAAATTACAATGTACAAGATGATGGTTTATACTTTATATGGTGTATACAATCCTCTATGAAATACAACCATTTTTCTATATATATAAACTCACTCATATATTCTATTATACATTGTTAATTTGAAATGATTAACATGTTACTTAGGTATCGATGGGAACAAGGATGATGCCGATAACAAAAAGTGGATCTTGCATCAGCAAATTTCAATTTACATAAAGTAAATCAACAAGCATTTACAAGCAATCTAGATCGTGACAATGATAAAAAATCGTATTTGTGTGCCCAAGTTTGGGGGTTGTGAAAGTCTCACAGTTTGCTTTTGTTGCCTAGAACCACATGGTTATTTATGTGTGCCGAACGCTGAATAGTGTCAAACTTTATGTACTTAAGGGAAAAGATGTTATTATATGTAGCATCATATCATAATTTATATTTTTATATAAATAATGATCCCCGTGATAAGCATGTGTGAAATGTTATCTTTTATTAATATCTTCTGAACATTTTTATGATCATTAATTAACTATTAGGCACGTTGTTGTGGAAATTCGGTCGGTATTGTTTAGATTTATCATAGTACCAGCACAGTGATTACAGAAAAACTGAAAAATATAAACACGTTACTGAACACTACGGATTTAATGTAGATCTTCATCTTTAAAATGTAATATGAACTAGTAAAGTTACCCGCGCTACACTGCAGGGTTTCGGTTGATATCGGTTCGGTTTAGTACGGTATCAACACTAAGTATTACAACCAAAAGAAGTATGCTCAAAAGGATATCGAGACGTGTTTTACGTCGACCAAAATTAACAAATATAAATTTCCATCAACGGTTTCATTGTGTCGCGTTAAACCACTAAAATACATGGAAACGAAGAAAAAAACGAGCATGTTGCAAGGATATGTTCAAACCGAAATGAGGGTCCGTTGTACGGATCGTTCAGGTCCTAATTCGTCAAACCTAAGGTAAACGTGCGGAATCCGTTTGCATAGGCGACATTGGATACAAGTTTATTACTGATTAATCACTGTTTCATTGATTAATAGACGTTACAGATCCTGGAAACACTTGGACAGAGATTCGCCTCTGTCGTGACAAAATCTCTGAAAGTTACAAATGAAATGACAAGTCTCCTATTTATAGGAGAACAAGTTCGCTGGAGGAGATGCAAGTTCGGGCGAACTTGACTACAACACTTCCTTTTCAAGCGAACTTGACCCTATATATACATGAACTTTGACATTTCGCTCCTAAATACTGACTCGACGTTATACGATGACGTAGGCAACAGACAAATGCATCAATAGACTCCCCCTTGGATGTTGCGTAGTCATCATTCTTCAATTAAATTCCTGAGTCTTTAATGTTCTCTTGATCTTTATTTCTTGAATAACTTTAACATCCATGATCTTTGTATCGTCTACAATCCTTTTTCTCTTTTCCTGAGCTTGTCTTGATAATACTTTAATCACCATGCCCCCTTACTTTGAGCTTTCTGGGATCTTCAATCAACGTGTTTTATCTAGCCCCCCTTAAAATCTACTTATTGTTTCAAAGTTCTTCAAACATTCTAATAAACATTTCAGATTCATACTTTGAAATTTCTAAATATCAACATTTCAAATTGTAATCTTTTATCAGTTTATAAATCCTCTTAGTTAATCAAGTCCAAACTAATGACCTTGAATATCTGATTCATGTATCAATGTTCAACTTTAATGATCTTGATTAAACGCTTTGAAACAAACTGATGTCTTTATTCAAATGTAAGTTTCAACTTAATGAACTTTTAAACTTTTCAGATCAATTTTCAAAAGTTTTAAAATTTTGTTCAGCAACTCTAGACTTTGAAAATCAGTTTTTCATCATCAGCGGTCGAACCTAAAAGATAATATAATCTTTTTGTTTTATGAAATGAATATCAAACACTAAGTATGTACAAATATATTTACAAACATATTTTGTTGAGTTTGTGTTAAAGGATCATATCAGTTTTTGAGACAAATCACAAGTACTGTTGACCTTTTGAGACTTTAAGTTTTAAACAAATTTACCTAGATTGTCGATATGTTTATCCTCTTAAACTTCAACACATTTCTCAATTGTTCCAAGATATGTTATGTAGAATTAAGAAACTTGACTTAACTATGGTTCCCATCTCAGAATATACTCCCGTGTCAAGATTCCCTAGATTTCATCTTACAGGTGAGTATAACGTATTGATATCTGTATCTGGGTTGTGCGAGACCTTGAGAGCTTAGGTTAGTACCATCGTACCGAAAGAGAGATGAAGGCTCGACTTATAAGGTAGTGTTCCAAAATGGAATCTTTTTGTACTGCAATTGTAGTATCTTTCGATATTTTCAATTGAATGCAGTTTTAGGGGATTTTTGCAAAAGCATTATAAAAGTTCTAGGCCATTGCTTACGCAAAATCAGAAGAACTTGTATAATACCCCATATATCAATCATCTATAAAGACCTTGTATCTCAGAATCAGGCAATCTCTCAAACGAAATTTCGGAGTACTAAGTCCATATATCCAAGAGATGTTAATCCATAAGTTTAAGCAGTTGTAAAATTTAGTTTATATCCCATAAACAATTTACTGAACGTGTAAAGCCTATCGACACATCCCCAGTAAGACTTGTTTATACCTTTTTTAAACTTTACAATTCTTTAGCGTACTGTGATAGTCCACTGATGTACTATCATTTCCTTTTATCAAACAAAAACTCTTTTTGCCTTTTTCATGTTTTTTTGTACTTTTTGTATTTAATATGTTTTTGGATTTTCTGAAAAATTTGTCTCCCCCTAAAATTCAAAAACATATTTTTGGATTTTTTTATTTACAAAAAACATTGACCAACTGATGAGAATCACTTCAATTCTCCATCAATTACTGCTTCACTTTTTTTACATTTAAAGCACTCTCCCCCTCATGATGACAAAAACCTTGACACTTTTGTATTTATAACAATTTTCGGAACGTGAGTTTTGTCTTGCTCAACAGTGAGGGTTCTATGAAATTTTTCTTCAAAAAATTGTAAAAACTTTCAAGTAGACATTATTTAATTGTGTTTTCGAACAATTTTCTCCAAAAATTTTCAAAATTTTAAAGTAAACATTGTTGGAACATGTTTTGTAAAAAATGGCTTTTATATTTAACATGATAACCCGGCCCATCTTCAATGTGTGCCCCAGAACTACATTCTTAGTAATTTGTGTTCACCTCAGAAGTTCCTGCAGAAAAATTCAAACAATTAGATGTTATCTCTTCATCCTTGATTTTGACTTTCTTTTCACAACCAGGTTTATTTTGGACTTTCTCAAGTTTTGAAAAGTCCTCTAAATTTTCAATTTTCACTGATTGTATAAACACTTTATCTTTCACCAACCATATTTGATTTTTCATTAAAGCTTTCTTGAAATACAATGCAGAAACTCTTTGTTCATTACTATTCGAGGATTCACAGTTTCAAAATTTGAAAACTTAGTAATTACTGGTTTCACCTTGTTTGTAGTTTTTGTACATTGTTTCAAGACCTTAGTTGGTATTTCAGAATCTTTCTTATCAATATGAACAGTTTTAAGTTTAATTTGTAAACATTTTTAGCAATGTGTCCCTTTACCCCACAGTTATGACACACCCTGTTATCATATTGATCCTTTTTAACAAACCAGACACTCAAATCATAACACTGATTTGACGTGTGGTAGCCATCTTTCCTGCTTCTCCTGTACCTTTGATTTGACGTTGAAGCACTGTGGTCCGACCTGCACCACTTATTTTCAAATTTTTGTGAGTTTTGTTTTTCAAATTTGTTTGAATTTTTATAATGATTGGATGATTGTTCCGATGAGCTTTTATTTTTGTTTTGAAGACTTTTAAAACTTTGTTTTTGTTCTTCATTCTGCTTAGAAGGTTTTTGCGTTGAGCATTCACCTTTTTCAGTAGATTGTAGAACAGTTTCTTGAATTTTTTTTAGTTTTAAAAAATATTTCATGTTTATCATTTTTAGCTCTTTCATCATTGGTATTATCATCACAATCTTCAATTATGACATCATCATAATTTGTAACAAAATATTTAATTAGGAGGTTACAAACCTTTTTATTATTATTCAAACAAATTTAGTTTTAAAAATATTTCCTTTTTATTATTATTGATCGGTTTTGGACATATGTGATCTAACTTTAATGAGGAGGTTACAAAACCTTTCAATAATTTTTCTGAATTAACAGCTTTATTTTTAACAGTCTCAACTTCTTTTTCAAGTTGAGCTATTTTCTCAATATAAGAATTTATTGCTATTTGATTTTCTATATTTAATTTTTCAAAAAACAATTTTTTATTTTTAAACATTTTTATTTTATTTTGAAAATCTACTACCATTTGTAGTTTTTCATCTTCTAAAATTTTTATTTTGTTTTCAAAATTCTTTTCATTTTCTTTTAATTTTTTATTTTATAATGTCAAACTCTCATTCTCACTCAAGAGTTTGACATTATCTGCCCGATAGTTATCTATATCATAAACTGGATAAACTGGTTTAGAACTTGAAGATCCATTTGTAGATGTACTTGAAAGTTGAGCTTCACAGTTCTTAATCACTACATTCTCTTCTCTCTTCACCTGATATTTATTTTTCAGAGATATCCAGAGTTCTTTTGCAGTTTTGTACTCAGGCAGTAGTATCAAGATATCTTCCTTAACAGATTGTTGAATCAGACTAATATTTTCATTTCAGCAAAATATTATTCTTTCTGTTGCATAGAATACTTGTACTTCTCTAGAATATTCTGATTCTCATCTCTTGGAACAACATATCCTGTTTTGATCGCAACCCAACTTTGAAAGTGCATAGCTTGGACCCAGTTAGTAAACTTTTCTTTCCAGGCTTCATACTCTTCTGATCTCATCAACATTGCGGCTTCACAGACCCCATTTCGTTTTCCAAACTAATCTGTCTTTCAAAACACTTGAAAAATGATTAGCAAACAAACAATTTTCGTAAAAATTTGACTTTTTCACCGACAATATTAACGTATCGGTTTGCTAAAAAACGTTTAAAATTTTCCGAAAAACTGTTTTTACCAGATTAGAGCTTTAAACTCGTCTCGTCGATACGAATCTAACGATATATAATGTCCGAGACGTTTTTCGGGATTTTCATGCCTTTTTTTCACAGCTTGTGAAAATCAACTACTTAACAAGTTCGTACGAACTTGCATAAATTTTTCAGAAAATTTCACTTTGAAACAAGTTCGGGCGAACTTGTAAGAATTTCAAGAGGCTTTACAAGTTCATGCGAACTTGTAATATTTTTCAACAATATTTAATCAAGTTCGGGCGAATTTGATGAAATTTGTTTGAAAAATAAGCAAGTTCGAGCGAACTTACCCAAAAATGAAAAATCAATCAAGTTCGGGCGAACTTGATGAAAAATTGTGATTTTTTCAGTCAAGTTCGGGCGAACTTGATGAAAAATTGTGATTTTTCAAACATGGTTTTTTAAAATTTTCGATATGAATTCGTTTATTTTAAGCTCTGATCTTTTCAAGGGTTTTAGTATTATGGATTTTACGTATTATACTTGAAAATCAGTCCATTTTGTCCGTGTAATGTCCAAGAAAAGTTAAAAATGAAAGAAATGAGTAGAAGATGTGATGTTCTATGTCCAATGTCTTCAAATTAGGCTAATCCTGCTCTGATACCAATTGAGGGTCCGTTGTACGGATCGTTCTGGTCCTAATTCGGCAAACCTAAGGTAAACGTGCGGAATCCGTTTGCATAGGCGACATTGGATACAAGTTTATTACTGATTAATCACTGTTTCATTGATTAGTAGACGTTACAGATCCTGTAAACACTTGGACAGAGCTTCGCCTCTGTCGTGACAAAATCTCTGAAAGTTACAAATGAAATGACAAGTCTCCTACTTATAGGAGAACAAGTTCGCTGGAGGAGATGCAAGTTTGGGCGAACTTGCTTAGTCAAGTTCGGCCGAACTTGACTACAACACTTCCTTTTCAAGCGAACTTGACACTATATATACATAAACTTTAACATTTCGCTCCTAAATGGTGACTCGACATTATACGATGACGTAGGCAACAGACATATGCATCAACACGAAAAGGTACTTTAACCTAAATAAAAAAGTAAATAAGAAATAGCCTAAAATAAATGAAAGGATCTTTGCGGTTGCAACGAGAAATTTGGTTGATATCGGTTTGTCTCGTTACGGTAGTGGTACATTATTGGCACTCTTTATAACAACCGAAAGATAAAACGCCAAAAAAGTTGTGATATTTCCAACTATATATGAAAAATGAATTTTCATGTCAGGTAAAAAATAGCATTCAGGGTATGGGTATTGTTGCGAATGTATCAGTTGAATTTACATGCCGCCAGATAGAAGGGGACATGGGGAGGGGCCGACCCCCCGAACTTTTCGCTAAGTAGTGTACGTTATGTAGTTTTCGTATAGAACTTTTAGGTATATACGTTTTTGACCCCCACCCCCGGTCTAAAATCTCAAGCATCGCTACGGCATGAGACCGGTGGGATACAAACACTCTTTAATAAATGATATAAAACTATACTTCAATACAACTTCATTTTCAATGAAATTAGGAACTATAAAAATGATTTACATTTACAAAAATAACATTTAAAGTTACAACTTAATTTAGAATAGAATATAGATGCGTACGAAAAAATAAATAAGTTAAACCAGATAAGAATAAAGTTCATATGTATTATAATTTAGAAAGTTTCAAAAATTTTAAATTAGTAAAAGAAAGTACAAATTTAAAAAAGTTGTAATTATAGGAATTAGACAGTAAAACCTTGTTTTATAACCAGTTAACCTTTATTGTTAATAAATTAGAAAATATATGAATTAATTAGTAAAAGAAATTACAATGTTAAAAAAGTTGTAGTTATAGGAATTAGATAGTAAAATCTTGTTTTATATCATAAATTGAATAAACATGTGTAATACACGGTTTGAATAATATACATCAAATATATCACAAGTTTGTAAAAAAAAAATAAAACCAAACATGTCTAAAACAAACAAAAATCTCATGTTAGTGTAGTAAAGATTAAAAAACAACCAATTCTTGTGTTTTCAAAACCGTACTTTGACCTCAGAGATTTGGTGACTAAGAATGTAATGAAAATATGGTAACCATGGGTCGGTTACTAAATAGTTATTTTGTTTTAAAATATTTTAAGTTTAATAATAATTTTTGTAAATTAAAATCAAAGACATATACTATTTTAACATAGTTAAATAAGTTAATAATCTACAAAGCATATACTATTTTAACATAGTTAAATAAGTTAATAATCTACAAAGCTATATATACTATTTTAATAGGGTTAAATAGAGTTAGATAAGGTAAAAAAAGCAACATTTAATAGAGATTAGATAAGGTAAAAAAATTAAAAGTCTATAAGAAATATATCGAAAACTTTTAAAGAACATTTTTTTGCAACCGTTTTTTCTTAAAAATGGTGAATAATTTTGTTGATGGTTTAGGTGGAAAAACTCTAATTTTGATTGTCATATGAAATGTTAGATAAAAAAGTTTTTTCTTCGTCATCCACAAAAGAGTTAGTCATATGTTGTATTTTTGTTATTCATATGTGCTAAGATTTTACAAATACAATATTTAAAAAATAAGATTTGGATAAACATGAGGTACATAGTTGGGTGTAATTATGAATAAAAAAGTATTTTGAAGATCAATCCATAAAGTGACACTTGTTATCCATTTGATTTCTATTATATAGAACTGTGACACCTGAGATATTTTAATCATTTTACAGATTCAAAACAAGTTTATTTCAAAAACAAATTCACATATTCAGTCCTTGATCGATTTCAAATTCCTATACAGCTTCTATAAGCGAAACCGTAAACCGGTACGCCAACGAAGGCCGTTTAACACGACGTATAGTCCGAGACAATGACACAAGATTAACACACCCTAAATAACCTTTTCATAACTTAGAAGTAAATTTTGGAGGGTTTGATGTGTCAAAACAAGCTTATTTGATCACAGGGACTAATTATGACAAACTGCGAAAGTCTGCCGATTCTCGCAGCGACGCACACTCCGGAACAAGAACACAAGCCTGATATACCTTAAATATCCTTCACATAACTTAGAAATAAGTTTTGAGGGCTTCGGTATGGCAAAATCACACTTTTGTAACTTCAAGGGCTATTTTGCAAATTTTGTGAAACTATGCCTTTATGCGTAAATTATTATCCGAAACATGTACGGACATCCAAAAGTTTTTGTAATCATTTAAATATCATATTTTAGTGATTTGAATGCAAAAATGCCATTCGTTACGCATTTACGGTCATACACGCGTTCGTTACGCTTTTCGTCGTAATTAACCGAAAACCGCGACCGTACGATCAAACAAACTGACCTCTGGAACATTTTTGGACATATTTCAAGTTCCCTATACTTTATTGTCCTTATAAAGCTTAAAATTGGGTAGACAGGCGTTATTAATGCCAAAACGCGTCGAAAAACAAGTTTAGAGGCTGCAGGGACCATTTCTGCCAATTATGCTATTTTATATTCTGGCGGGGCGCGAGCCCCTTAGCCTAAACGGCTGGCGGCATGTGAGAAGCCATCAGACACAGAAAATTATAGCAGGCAACAACCTGTTTTGGGGAAACTAAGCACACGAATTTTTGCCACTTCTCTTCTCTTTTGGACACCTAATTGGACCATAATCAAAGCTCTAACACCTGGCCTAACACATGTCAAGATTTGATGATGATTTGATCATTATAAATACCAATTTCAAGTCCATTTTTGAAACTTTTAGTCACCTTCATACTTTGATCAGCCACAAATCCGAATTTCTATCATCTTGGAGCTTTCTTTGGTGTTCTTGATCATTTCTCTTGTGTTTGTAAGTGTTCCTTCATGACTTGTTTAATTATTATAGCTTAAATGAACTAAAAATCAAGAAGTTTGACTTTCTGTTTGACTTTTAGTTTTGATCATGAATTGATCAAGATATAGCTCAATTGAAACTTGTAATATGATGGTAATCAAGGTGGTTATGATCCCTAAAAATCATGCCTACTGATTCCCACCATTTCTTGTTATTTTGACAACTCAAAGTTTCGGTCAAAATGCGATTTTTGTGCATTTTGCAACGGATCTGTTTTCGGGTGTCAAAACAGGTTGTTTTGATGCCAAAATACTTTTATAAACTTATTTCGACATGTTGCAACATGTCAAATTATTCGCCTTTGTTAAAATGCCTATTTAGAGTCAAAAAGCCTAGCGGTTTGACCACCGCTTTGACTTTCAAATCTGACCATTTGGTCAACTTTAGGATCCAACCAAAACCATTATTATGACCATAATATCATAGGGAATAACTTTCTGAGGTTATACCTTATGGTCATACCATTTGGATAGTCAAATGACAAGTGACTATGTATTCTTTAAAATGCCGAAAATGCCCTTTTTACACATAAATTAGTTTTAAACATATAGAACATTATTTTGACATCTAACTGATTTCACAACTTAAATAAACTGATTTTGACATATTAGACTTGTTATAGGACATATTTTACCATCCGAACCCCTAGTTACGTTTATGACCCGTTAAAGTGGCGTAAACCACTATAGCGAGCCGTATCAAGCCAAAACCTTTTGAAATGCTTCCAAATCAGAATGTTAGGTAATATGAACCATATTATACAAGATCCAAATCTTGTTTGGTTTATATCCTTCATTCTATCCGATTTCTCGTTTTCAAGTTTCGACACTAACATTATATTTATCCGATACACTAGGAACCACTTCAACACTTGAACTCTTGATCCTTTGAGCTTTGTTTTATCATTTGAACAAGATCTATACGCTATCCGGGCGAGTACATTGTTACCCTCTTTTATGTTTTCCAAATGCTTTTGGGGTGATTCATATGTGTAATCAATTTTCTTAAATGTATGGTATGTATATGTTTACTAAGTGCTTTTTGTGTGTTATTTCCAATTATGCAACATGACGATTGATGGTAGATATTTAAAGAGGTCTTTTAGGGCCTATATCCTTGTAAAATCTTTCTATCTTCATAGTTAGATTCTCAAAGGATGTCTGAATACGCTCTTAAATCTTTCTATCTTTATAGTAAGATTTCTAAGAAGTACTTTATGAGGAACAATGAACGATGACGTAACAATAAACAATGAACGATGAACAATGAAAAATGAATGATGAACAATGAATGATGAACAATGGACAATACGAACTGATGAACAATTGGTTTATGTGTAGAATTGTTGGTGATTTAGATAACAAACTAGAGTAATATAATAAGAACATGGTGGATACGCCGCTGGTACTTCCTATATATAAGTGTGCTTATTGTATTACCTCCTTTGTAGCCTTATCCAAATCACTATTAGGATTATGATTTTATGATAAAAGTTGACAAGAAAATGTGACAAGGGTTATTTCCTATTACATCTACCTATTTTTATAGTTAGATATGTGTGGAATGTTTAAGGTACTAATTGGTAGTCCTTGATTGGATTCTTGTACTTTAATGCTTATTTGTGATAAATTGACAAGACAATTGTGACAAGGCTTATTTCCTATTACGTCTACCTATCTTTATAGTTAGATATGTGTGGAATGTTTAAGGTACTAATTGGTAGTCCTTGATTAGATTCTCCGTACTTTAATGCGTATATGTGATACAAGTTGACAAGACAAGTGACAAGTGACGATTATGTGTTTATGTGGTTAGTTGTGATTAGGATAACGAAATAAGTGTAATACCATAAGAACATGGTGGATACGGCGCTAGTACTTCCTATATAAAGTGTTCTTATTGCATTACTCTTGTAGCGTTATTCGAGTCACTTTAGGATTTTGTGTACGACTGGTTTCAATGATCGATATCCAAATCCCTAAAGAATCCTTTCATGCTTTTATGATAGATTCTTAGAAGGGTATTTAGTATTATATTAAATCATTGATTGATTTCAATTAATACTCATACAGTTATGACTAATTACAGTATAGTTATCGAAATCCTTATTGGATTATAATAACATACTTACAAGTTTATGGACGATTTCAATATGGTCACTAAGAACAAAGTACAATTTTCAAAGCATGAAAATTATTTAGTAATGATTATAATGCCATATGCAAAACGCTTTTGTCACAAGTTTCATAATAAGTTAGTGTATTGCAAAGCTAACTTTTCGCCATTCCTTGGCTAAAACGAGTCGATTTACAATTGGCAATTCTCGTAGTTGTCAAAGAATTGCAATACAAAACCTTTTGCCATTTATTTGGCCAACAAAACTATGTGCTCGCCAACATTGTTTGTTGACATCTTTTTTTCACATATGTTTCAGGTTGACTGATTATTCAAGCATGCTACACATAGGAATGCATCCGGGCTTTAGACTTCTTTAAACAGAAGACAATTACATGTATTATTTGTATTGTAAAACAATGTAATAATAATGAAACAATTTAGTACCAGTTGTGGCCCGAGCAATTTGTAACGTGACTCCCTGATATTTCCGCCGCGTCTTGTTGTATTACGCGATTGGGGTGTTACAGATTGGTATCAGAGCACTGGTTATAGGGAATTAGGTTATTAGATTGCCTTTAACCTAGTCTATAACCCTTCTAGGGACCCGAACATGAGTAGACTTAGGATTTCTATCCTAATCCTCATCCTTACTCGTGCCAAAACTACTCTATGATTCACAAATCATCCATCCTTAGATGGTTTATCTTAAATCCTTAGGCATTAAGCCTTAAGGAATTTCCCAAAATGTTTTTCTTTCAAAACATTTTCAACGAAGTATTCTCAAATATTTTCACAAATTTTTCGTCAAAAATATTTCTCGACGTATTCCTCTCAAGTGTTTTTTCAAAAAGGTTTCTCAAAAATGTTTCCTCAAACACACTCAACAAAATGTTTCTCAATCTAATTATCTTAAACAATTTATCAAAAGGTTTATCGAAACAGTTTCTCAAAAAAATTTTGTCAAGAATATTTCTCGATTCATTTATCTCAAACAAGTTATAAAAAAAAATGATTTCTCAAAATGTTTTACTCTCAAATATTTTCGTCAAATCTTGGGTTTATTAATGTGAACTCATGCAATCTGGAAGGGTGAACGCCTGTACCCCGAGTTTTCTGTCTAAGGCTAGAGTGTTGTACAAATCCGCATTATCGGCCCAGTCACTCTTACCTGGGAATTCTTAGGGTGAGTGTTCACTTATAGGCTAAAGCATGACTTCTCGAACATTATGAAAACCCATCTACCTTGATCAGTCGAACGATTTACTACTACCTGTATGACAATACTCCGACATGTTACCTTCGGTAATATGTTACGACAATATTCAACACACACGAAACAAATTTCATTTTCATCTCACGACACTTTACAATCCTACTCTATTTTCCAATACAAGTTTTTGACCTTCAAAATTTTCAAAATTTTTATCATTTGGATGAGATTTTTCAATTAAAATCCATAAAAGTTTCTTTATTTTAAAAATACTCAACTAAAAATAGATTGAAAGTTTTTATCTTAAAAATAATAAAATTTTAAATGGTAAAGAATTATACCCTTATACAATTAGCAACTTGGGTTATGTCTCATTTGTAAAAATCACACCTTTTATTATTTTACTCACACCATTTCATTATATATTATATATAATATTACTAAAAGCAACAAAGGTCACCAACAATTAGTTCCGAAGGTTTGAAGTTTTGAATATAGGATTGGTGTAACCCTTTTAATACAACTTTTAAGCGGACTATTGTTTTTGACGACCGTTCAGTGAATTATTTTCCAGCGATTAATTCGCGAATGAAGTTTTGAATGTAGGATTGTTGTTACGCTTCTAAATATCAGTTTTTTTGAAACCATTTAATGTTCAGTGTTCTTGAAATTTCCTCAATACACTCGGTATCGGCAGACTTATATTTCGGATAAAGTAACATTATGTTCATCGACCACAGTTCATTCAGTCGTATTATAATCTGTGCCTTTTCAAATTCTGGTATGGGTTTAATCTGTGCCTTTTTAATTTCTGGTCTGGTCTAAATCCAGATGTTTATGTAGATCAATGTGGTGGTATGTTGTATTTGATATTTATATCTTTTAAGAATTTGGTCCATAAAAATTTGTTGTTCAAGACGCACATGATTTTTCCAATTTTCATATAAACAATGTAAAATACTAAAATATGATTACACGGTTGCAAGTTTTTAATATAAATTATTGTATGTTTATGAAAAAATCCATGTTGTGGTTCAAGATATGAGTTTTCCGATATTCATAAACAAATAATTAAGTTAAGAATTAGTGGGACTCATCTTAGGGACCCTTATTTCAATTGTCTATGTATAATAACTAATAAGTTTTATTTCCTCTTTCTTAATTTGTTGGTGTATAAGAATCTGCCTAGTCTTGCCCAATATCTCATGTGTTAATATTGACTACATACATAATCATTATCCCGTCGTAATGCGCGGGTTAACGTTAACTCGTTTATAACACAAACCATTAATTTGGTTTGTATTTTCTTATCCGAAAATATAACAAAAGTTTATTTTAAGCAATTTCAAGACAATTTACAACACTAATTTTCCCAAGGACAAGAACACGATCTTTTAAACAAATGCCAAATCCAAATTTTCAATTTTCTATGGTGTTTTAAACTTATAACAATCTTAAGAAATCTCACCTAATTTGTTTTTACAGTATCTATTTCTGCAAGATGTCTCGTCACCGTGGCGCTACTTGGTACGCTGAAATGGTAGCAATGATCGCCCATAATTTGGCTACTGTACTCCCAGACATTGTGACCCAAGTTAATCAAAACAACAACAAAAAATTTTCCTACGCCATGTAACTACAAACAATTTAACTCGGCCGAACCACTCAAGTTTAATGGGTCTGAAGGAGCAATTGGGCTCCTAAATGGTTTGAGAGTATTGAAAGCACATTCTGCCATGTTTAGTGTACTAGTGAGCGCAAAGTACAGTTTGCCTTGAGTGTTTTCCAAAAGAGAGCACTCACTTGGTGGAACGAAATCATGAGGGACAGAGGTGCAGAAGTAGCTATGGCACAAACATGGGAAGAATTCAGGAATCTTATGATGAAAGAATTCTGCCCACAACACGAAATAAGGGCACTCGAAAACGAATTTTACTATCTCAAACAGGATAGTGGGGAAAACCGTGCCTACACTGACCGGTTTGAACAATTGAGCTTACTCTGCCCCACTATGGTCACACCATTGGATCGGGCCATTGAAAAATACATTGATGGCCTACCTACCCAATCAGAGATATTATCACTGGCAGCAGACCTGCGACACTTAGGGAGGCTAAAGAATTAGCTGCCACCCTAACCAACTCCTAGGTCAGGAAAGGGAAACTTTTTCGAAACGGAGACAAGAAACGAGCTACACAAGAAACAACGGGTGAATCTTCCAAAAATTCTAAGAAGCGCAAGACTTCAAGGAATTATGCAATCTCTGCACCAATCCCACTCAACTCCATACCCGTTAGGGGTTTTTATCGTGGGAAACATCCTCGATGCAATCGTTGCAACTATCACCACCTAGCAAAATTCTCTATGCCGCCAGTGTACAATCTGTGGTCTTTTTGGGCATCTATCTGTGACCTGTCGCATCCGAAATCAAGCTACCCCTACTCAGACACGACCTCGATATCAAGCTTGAGCATGTTTCAATTGCGGTGATTTAAATCATTTCAAGCGAAACTGCCCGAGGCGTGCAAATGCTAAGGACAAATGTACAATGTCAATGAGGTTCAAGCTGACGATCAAGCACTCATGATCATTTGAACCTTTACGTTTTCCTTTTTGTTATCTAGAAACTATGAACGATATTTCAACTGTGTTTGTAATGACAATATGAATATCAAGAAGCTTCCTTCATTTATTCGCGGTCCAGTTACAAATTTCAATATGATTACACTATGTGAAATTTACAACTACATACCCACTTCGAGGATTCCGTTCTTATTATTAGGAACTAAATCTAGCAAGAATAGCATATTATGATTTGCACACTAGTGCATTCGTACAATCGCTGCAAAACAAACACTACGAATACTATGTGCCTATTACTTCTACTTTTATTTTCATGACGGTACATATATGGTTTGGTTACCTATTATGTATAGTACATGAATACGATGTTTCTTCGCATGTTGACTTTAGCATACGATTTACAAAATACATATTCATTTAGTATATGATACATACTACCAGTTCGGTTAGTGTGAAACATATATTAATATTTATACTAGAATGAAATACCTGCTACTAATTTTTTGGTATGCATAACAAGTAGTGTCATCATTTCTAGTATGAAACACGCCCAAATTCAATAATTACTATGTTGTGACGATGTATGTTTGATGTCAATATTGTGTTATGACGATGATTATCTGGTTTAGTTATTATTTCGACCTTATTATATGTTTCCCTTACTTAACAAGAGGAGCTATGTGGACCATGTGACGAAACGGTAATTATGGGTCACACTTAATTACGAGGATCGACACAATCATAGTAGATTTGTTAAGATGGTGGCATGAAATCTAGAGTGATTAGGTAACGGGAAGGGTATGACGGCAATAAGACCACGGTGGATACGCCGATGGTACTTCCTATATATAAGTGTTCTTATTGCTGTTATTCTTCGGAACGTTACCAGGATCACTTGAAGGTTTTATGTTATCTTGGACCATTATGTGATTATGTGACTATTTGTTATTTGGTTATTGAATGCAATGGACGATTGACGAGTACATTCATTAACTCTATTCGAGCCGACCGGGAGTATATTATGGTGTTAAAGGTGACGATCTTGATGCCATAGGTATGTTGACCCGTCTCCTATGCATGAGATGCTCATGGTACATAGGATGTACCTCGTGGGACGTTAGAAACCGTGTACATATGGCCAGGCTTGGATGTGCACCCCTTTTTGTTGCTAGGATTTACACTAAAGACTTAGTATAACATAAGTCCGTTTTTACACAATTGATGACGCCTTAAAGATTCAAAAGTTCTAAAGTTCCGAATACCTTGAGATATTTTGAATAAATAAGATTACGCTTTGGATCCCCAACATTCCCAAACCAAATGATGCTCCTCATCTTTGGAATCTCGAACCTTGTTATCAGCCAATTGTTTCAATTACACTCCATGGTCTCCTTCGAATAAATTTCGGGATGAAATTTCCTAAAGTAGGGATACTGTGACACCTGAGACATTTTAATCATTTTACAGATTCAAAACGAGTTTATTTCAAAAACAAATTCACATATTCAATCCTTGATCGATTTTCAAAGTTCTCGTACGTACACCATACGAAGGTCCTTTAACACGACGTATACTCTGAGACAATGAAACACTTAACACACCCTAAATAACCTTTTCATAACTTAGAAATAAGTTTTGGAGGGTTTGGTGTGTCAAAAACAAGCTTATTTGATCACAGGGACTAATTACGACAAACTGCGAAAGTCTGCCGATTCTCGCATACGACGCACACTCGGAACAAGAAAACAAGCCTGACATACCTTAAATATCCTTCAATAACTTAGAAATAAGTTTTGAGGGCTTCGGTATGGCAAAATCAAAACTTTTGTAACTTCAGGGGCTATTTTTAAATTTTGTGAAACTATGCCTTTATGCGTAAATCGCTATCCGAAACATGTACGGACATCCAAAAAATTTTTAATCATTTAAATATCATATTTTAGTGATTTGAATGCAAAAATGCCATTAGTTACGCATTTACGGTCATACACGCGTTCGTTACGCTTTTCGTCGTAATTAACCGAAAACCGCGACCGTACGATCAAACGAACTGACTATGGAACATTTTGGACATATTTCAAGTTCCCTATACTTTATTGTCCTTATAAAGCTTAAAAATTGGGTTGACAGGTGTTAATAGTGCCAAAACGCATCGAAAAACAAGTTTAGAGGCTGCAGGGACCATTTCTGCCAATTTTGCTATTTGGATTCTGGCGGGGCGGAGCCCCTTAGCCTAAATGGCTAGGCGGTCCGCAAAAAGCCACAGACACAGAAAATATAGCTGGCAAAACCTGTTCTTTGGGACACTAAGCACACTAATTTTTGCCACTTCTCTTCTCTTTTGGACACCTAATTGGACATAATCAAAGCTCTAACACCTGGCCTAACACATGTCAAGATTTAGTGATGATTTGATCATTATAAATACCAATTTCAAGTCCATTTTTGAAACTTTTAGTCACCTTCATGCTTTGATCAGCCACAAATCCGAATTTCTATCATCTTGGAGCTTTCTCTGGTGTTCTTGATCATTTCCCTTGTGTTTGATCATTTCCCTTGTGTTTGTAAGTGTTCCTTCATAACTTGTTCAATTATTATAGCTTAAATGAACTAAAAATCAAGCAGTTTGACTTTATGTTTGACTTTTAGTTTTGATCATGAATTGATCAAGATATAGCTCAATTGAAACTTGCAATACGATGGTAATCAAGGTGGTTATGATCCCTAAAAATCATGCCTACTGATTCCCACTATTTCTTGTTATTTTGACAAGTCAAAGTTTTGGTCAAAATGCGGTTTTTGCGTATTTTGCAACGGATCTGTTTTCGGATGTCAAAACAGGTTGTTTTGATGGCAAAATACTTTTATAAACTTATTTAGACATGTCGCAAGATGTTAAAATTTGCCTTTGTTAAAATGCCTATTTAGAGTAAAAAAGCCTAGCGGTTTGACCACCGCTTTGACTTTCAAATCTGACCCATTTGGTCAACTTTAGGATCCAACCAAAACCATTTATGACCATAATATCATAGGGAATAACTCTCTTAGGTTATACCTTATGGTCATACCAGTTGGATAGTCAAATGACAAGTCGACTATGTATTCTTTAAAATGCCGAAAATGCCCTTTTTACACATAAATTAGTTTTAAACATATACGAACATTATTTTGACATCTAAACTGATTTCACAACTTAAAATAAAATGGTTTTGACATATTAGACTTGTTATAGGACATATTTTACCATCCGAACCCCTAGTTACGTTTATGACCCGTTAAAGTGGCGTAAACCACTATAGCGAGCCGTATCAAGCCAAAAACTTTTGAAATGCTTCCAAATCATAATGTTAGGTAATATGAACCATATTATATAAGATCCAACTCTTGTTTGGTTCATATCCTTCATTCTATCCGATTTCTCGTTTTCAAGTTTCGACACTAACAATATATTTATCCGATACACTAGGAACCACTTCAACACTTGAACTCTTGATCCTTTGAGCTTTGTTATATCATTTGAACAAGATCTATACGCTATCCCGGGCGAGTACATTGCTACCCTCTTTTATGTTTTCCAAATGCTTTTGGGGTGATTCATATGTGTAACCAATATTTCTTAAATGTATGGTATGTATATGTTTACTAGTGCTTTTTTGTGTGTTATTTCCGATTATGCAACATGATGATTGTTTGGTATGATATTTAAAGAGGTCTTTTAGGGCCTATATCCTTGTAAAATCTTTCTATCTTTATAGTTAGATTCTCAAAGGATGTCTGAAGTACGCTCTTAAATCTTTCTATCTTTATAGTAAGATTTCTAAGAGGTACTTTATGAGGAACAATGAACGATGAAAAATTGGTTTATGTGTAGAATTGTTGGTGATTTAGATTACGAAACTAGAGTAATATAATAAGAACATGGTGGATACGCTGCTGGTACTTCCTATATATAAGTGTGCTTATTGTATTACCCTTCGTAGTTTTATCCAAATCACCATTAGGATTATGATTTTATGATACAAGTTGACAAGACAATGTAACAAGGGTTATTTCCTATTACATCCACCTATCTTTATAGTTAGATATGTGTGGAATGTTTAAGGTACTAATTGGTAGTCCTTGATTGGATTCTGTGTACTTTAATGCGTATATGTGATACAAATTGACAAGACAATGTGACAAGGCTTATTTCCTATTACGTCTACCTATCTTTATAGTTAGATATGTGTGGAATGTTTAAGGTACTAATTGGTAGTCCTTGATTGGATTCTCCGTACTTTAATGCGTATATGTGATACAAGTTGACAAGACAAGTGACAAGTGACGATTATGTGTTTATGTGGTTAGTTGTGATTAGGATAACGAAACAAGTGTAATACCATAAGAACATGGTGGATACGGCGCTGGTACTTCCTATATATAAGTGTTCTTATTGCACTACTCTTGTAGCGTTATTCGAGTCACTTTAGGATTTTGTGTACGACTGATTTCAATGTTCAATATCAAATCCTTAAAGAATCCTTTCATGATTTGTATGATAGATTCTTAGAAGGATATTTAGTATTATATTAAATCATTGATTGATTTCAATTAATACTCACACGAGTTATGACTAATTACAGTATAGTTATCAAAATCCTTGATTGGATTTTAATAACATACTTACAAGTTTATGGACGATTTCAATATGGTTACAAAGAACAAAGTACAATTTTCAAAGGCATGAAAATTATTTAGTAATGATTATAATGCCATATACAAAACTCTTTTGTCACAAGTTTCATAATAAAGTTAATGTATTGCAACGCTAACTTTTCGCCGTTCCTTGGCTAAAACGAGTCGATTTACAATTGGCAATTCTCGTAGTTGTCAAAGAATTGCAATACAAAACATTTTGCCATTTATTTGGGCAACAAAACTATTTGCTCGCCAACATTGTTCATTGACGTCTCTTTTTCACATATGTTTCAGGTTGACGATTATTCAAGCATGCTACACATAGGAATGCATTCGGGCTCTAGACTTCTTTAAACAGAAGACAATTACATGTATTCTTTGTATTGTAAAACAATGTAATAATAATGAAACAATTTAGTACTAGTTGTGGCTGAGCAATTTGTAACGTGACTCCCAGATATTTCCGTCGCATCATGTTGTATTACACGATTGGGGTGTTACAAGAACCCTAACTATTACACGGGTTAAAAAATATAATTTTAAAAACCTTAGTTATAACATAGATTAAATAAACACATGTATTACACGGTGTGAACAATATACATCAAATATATCACAAGTATGTAAAAAAACAAAACATGTCTAAAACAAACAAAAATCACATGTACTATCTTAATATATATATATATATATATATATATATATATATATATATAATATACTATAAGATTAAAAAAACAACCAATTCTCGTGTTTTCAAAATCGTACTTTGACCTCAGAGATTTGGTGACTAAGGATGTAATGAAAATATGGTAACCGTGTGTCGGTTACTAAAATAGTTATTTTGTTTTAAAAGATTTTAAGTTTCGTAATAATTTTTGTAAATTAGAATCAAATACATATACTATTTTAACGGAGTTAAATAAGGTAATAATTTACAAAGTTGTATATACTATTTTAATAATTTACAAAGCTACATATTCTATTTTAATAGGGTTAAATAGAGTTAGATAAGGTAATAATTTAAAAGCAACATTTAATAGAGATCAGATAAGGTAAAAAATTAAAAGTCTATAAGATATATATATCAAAAATTTTTAAAGAAATTTTTTTGCAACCGTTTTTTTTTAAAAATGGTGAATAACTTTGTTGATGGTTTAGGTGGAAAAACTCTAATTTTGATTGACACGTGAAATGTTAGATAAAAAAGTTCTTCGTCGTCACCCACAAAAGAGTTAATCATATGTTGTATTTTTGTTATTCATATGTGTTACATTATATTTTACAAATAAAATATATGAAAAATAAGATTTGGATAAACGTGAGGTATAGAGTTGGGTGTAATTATGAATAAAAAAGTATTTTGAAGATCACTCCATAAAGTGACACATGTTATCCATTTGATTTCTATTATATAGAATCCTAAATATTACACGGGTTAAACAAATATAATTTTAAAAACCTTAATTATAACATAGATTAAGTAAACACGTGTATTACACAGTGTGAACAATATACATCAAATATATAATAAGTTTGTAAAAAAACGAAACATGTCTAAAACAAACAAAAATCACATGTTCTATTTTAATATATATATATATAATATATATATATATATATATTATAAAGATTAAAAAAAAACCAATTATTGTGTTTTTAAAACCGTATTTTGACCTCAGAGATTTGGTGACTAAGGATGTAATGCAAATATGGTAACCATGTGTCGGTTACTAAAATAGTTATTTTGTTTTAAAAGATTTTAAGTTTCATAATAATTTTTTGTAAATTAGAATCAAATAGATATACTATTTTAACAGAGTTAAATAAGGTAATAATTTATAAATTTACATATACTATTTTAATAATTTACAAAGATACTCATACTATTTTAATAGGGTTAAATAGAGTTAGATAAGGTAATAATTTAAAAAAACAACATTTAATAGAGATCAGATAAGGTAAAAATTTAAATGTATATAAGATATATATATAAAACTTTAAAAGAACATTTTTTTCAATCGTTTTTCTTAAAAAAGTGAATAATTTTGTTGATGGTTTAGGCGGAAAAACTCTAATTTTGATGGCTCTAATGAATGACACGTGTTATCAAAGAGGTTTCTTTTATTATATAGTATAGGCTCAAGCCAATAGAAACAATTAGTCACTTATTACAAAAGTCCAAAACTACATTTAAATTGATTTTATTTTAAAAGATATTTAGTTTCTATATCCCACTACTTTTAACTATAAATATGTTCTTTTCTATGAAACTCTTACAAAATTAGAATCACATCGATCTCTTGAACAAGTTAAGATGCTCTCTAACAGCCAAACTTTCGTTTTGGTCATTGTTTTTAGCCCATTTATCATATGTAAGTTGATCAATCTCTTAAGTCTCTAGAAGTATAATGTACACTTTTTAGTATAAATATATTCTGTGTCATAACTCTTACAAAGTTAGAATTACACCGATCTCTTGAACAAATTAAGATCTCATAATAGCCAAAGTTTGGTTTTGGTTTTAAAAAATTACAATGTACAAGATGATGGTTTATACTTTTATATGGTGTATACAATCCTCTATGAAATACATACCATTTTTCTATATATATAAACTCACTCTTATATATTCTATATATACATCGTTAATTTGAAATGATTAATATGTTACTTAGGAATCGATGGGAACAAGGATGACGCCGATAACAGAAAAGTGGATCTTGCATCAGCAAATTTCAATTTACATAAAGTAAATCAACAAGCATTTACAAGCAATCTAGATCGTGACAATGATAAAAATCGTATCTGTGTGCCAAAGTTTGGGGGTTGTGGAAGTCCCACAGTTTGCTTTTGTTGCCTAGAACACATGGTTATTTATGTGTGCCGAGCGCTGAACAGTGTCAAACTTTATATACTTAAAGGGAAAAGATGTTATTATATGTAGCATCATATCATAATTTATATTTTTGATATAAATAATGATCCCTGTGATAATCATGTGTGAAATGTTATCTTTTATTAATACCTTTCTGAACATTTTTATGATCATTAATTAACTATTAGGCACGTTATTGTGGAAATTTGGTTGGTATTGTTTAGATTTATCATAGTACCAGCACAGTGATTACTGAAAAACTGAAAATATATAAACATGTTGCACAGTGATTACTGAAAAACTGAAAATATATAAACATGTTACTGAACACTACGGATTTAATGTAGATCTTCATCTTTAAAATGTAATATAAACTAGTAAAATTACCCGCGCTACCCTGCGGGGTTTCGATTGATATCGGTTCGGTTTAGTACGGTATCAACACTTAGTATAACAACCAAAAGAAGTATGCTCAAAAGGATATCGAGACGTGTTTTACGTCGACCAAAATTAACAAATATAAATTTCCATCAACGGTTTCATTGTGTCGCATTAAACCACAAAAATACATGGAAACAAAGAAAAAGCGAGCATGTTGCAAGGATATGTTTAGAACCGAAAAGGTACTTTAACCTAAATAAAAAAGTAAATAATAAATAGCCTAAAATAAATGAAAGTATCTTTGCGCGTTGCAACGAGAAATTTGGTTGATAACGGTTTGTCTCATTACGGTAGTGGTACATTATTTGCACTCTTTATAACAACCGAAAGATAAAACGCCAAAAAATTTACGATATTTCCAAAAATATATGAAAAATGAATTTACATGTCAGGTAAAAAATAGCATTCAGGGTATGTTTATTGTTGCGAATGTATCAATTGAGTTTGTAATGATATCAGGGCCGCAAGATAGAAGGGGCCCTGGGGGAGGGGCCGACCCTCGAACTTTACGTTCAGTAGAGTAGAGTAGTGTACGGTACGTAGTTTTCATATAGAAATTTTAGGTATATACGTTTTTCACCCCCCCCCCCCCATTTCTAAAATCTCAAGCATCGCTACGGCATGATACCGTTTTAGGATACAGACACTCTTTAATAAATGATATAAAACTATACTTTAATACAACTTCATTTTCAATGAAATTAGAAACTATAAAAATGAATTTACATTTAAAAAAATAACATTTAAAGTTACAACTTAATTTAGGAATTCAATATAGATGTGTACGAAAAAATAAATAAGTTAAACCAGATAAGAAGAAAGTTGACATGCAATATAATTTTGAAAGAGTCAAAATTTTAAATTTGTAAAAGAAAGTACAAAGTAAAAAAGTTGTAATTATAGGAATTAGACAATAAAACCTTGTTTTATAACTAGTTAACCTTTATTGTTAATAAAATAGAAAATATATGAATTAATTAGTAAAAAAGTATAAAGTTAAAAAAGTTGTAGTTATAGGAATTAGACAGTAAAACCTCCTTTTATAACATATATTGAATAAATACATGTATTACACGGTTTGAACAATATACATACAATATATCATAAGCTTGTAAAAAAACGAAACATGTCTAAAACAAACAAAAATCACATGTTAGTGAAGTAAAGAATAAAAACCAATCAATTCTTGTGTTTTCAAAACCGTACTTTGATCTCAGAGATTTGGTGACTAAGGATATAATGAAAATATGGCAACCATGGGTCGGTTTCTAAATAGTTATTTTGTTTTAAAAGATTTTAAGTTTCATAATAATTTTTATAAATTAAAATCAAAGACATATACGATTATAACAGAGTTAAATAAGTTAATAATCTACAAAGCTACATATACTATTTTAATAGAGTTAAATAGAGTTAGATAAGGTAATGATTTAAAAAGCAACATTTAATAGAGATCAGATAAGGTAAAAAATTAAAAGTCTATAAGATATATATATCGAAAACTTTTAGAGAACATTTTTTACAACCGTTTTTTCTTAAAAATGGTGAATAATTTTGTTGATGGTTATGGTGGACAAACGCTAATTTTGATTGTCATATGAAATGTTAGATAAAAAAGTTTTTTCTTTGTCACCCACAAAAGAGTTAGTCATATGTTGTATTTTTGTTATTCATATGCGTTACATTATATTTTACAAATACAATATTTAGAAAATAAGATTTGGATAAACGTTAGGTATAGAGTTGGGTGTAATTATGAATCAAAAAGTATTTTGAAGATCACTCCATAAAGTAACACCTATTATCTATTTGGTTTCTATTATATAGCACCCTAAATATTACACGGGTTAAACAAATATAATTTTAAAAACCTTAATTATAACATAGACTAAATAAACACGTGTATTACATGGTGTGAACAATATACATCAAATATATCATAAGTTTGTAAAAAAACGAAACATGTCTCAAACAAACAAAAATCACATGTACTATATATATATATATATATTATAAAGATTAAAAACAATCAATTCTTGTGTTTTCAAACCCGTACTTTGACCTCAGAGATTTGGTGACTAAGGATGTAATGCAAATATGGTAACCATGTGTCGGTTACTAAAATAGTTATTTTGTTTTAAAAGATTTTAAGTTTCGTAATAATTTTTGTAAATTAGTGTAACATCCGTCAAAAACGGATTTATCAAACCCGCTCCGTTTATCAACCGAACAGTCAGTTAAAATTTTCGTTGCGAATTAAATGCCCAAAATAATTTTAAACGACACATAATCAATTATTATACGGGAATATATAATTAGTTTTTGAAAAACTGTTAAAAATCGCAAAATAAAAATACTTTGTTCCTGCCGGGTCTCGAACCCGGGTCAGTACCGGTTCAACAACAACTTAACACACAACACACAAACCACTGTGCCACTGATGTCTTTTGTTAACCATTAAGATCATTTAATTGATATCATGACTTTACAAATTCAAAACCGGCGCCCAAAAGTTCAGTCGTCGGAAATCCCGGTAATCTCGCGAAACTTAACGTTTCTTTCAGTTATAACATAAATCATAAACGCCATATCGGTTATAAACCGATGTTTGAGTCCGCGACCAAAGTCATAACCGTCGGAGAAATTCAAACCAATGAATCCAGTTGGAAATCGGGCCAAGTACATCGACAATTTGCCCTATAAAAACCACCTCGAACTTCTGCAAACCTTTTTGCTCAAAACTGCACCCTTTCTCGGGGAAAACTCACTCGCCGGAATATCTCTGCTCATCACCGGAAAACCGGTTCTTCATTTCTGACCCTTACTGAACCCCCTGAGCTCATACCGGAGATACCCACACCCTTTGTAAGCTTTCCGGAGACTCGCTGCTGCAAGACACCTGACGCCGGAGCCTATTGCTGTCGCCGGAGTTCTGCCGGAAAACAGAGGAATTCAATCGGTATACCTCACGCTTAATTTCTTCATTCTTTTTATGTAATCTCACTTGTAATTAACCCTTTGTCACTAAAGAACATGTTTTAATCATCGAACCAGTCGATTTCCGATTCTGATTAAAACCAGTGAAGAAGACGATGTTCGGTAATGTTTAAGTATAATTAAAAGCAAGATATTATTCGGGTTAGACACACAGTCCAGCGGTGGACTGTGTGCACAATAAACACACAAAGGTCTCGAGTTCGAATCTTGTTTCCACACACGCTGCCTTAATAAAAATTTCTTTTTTTGTTAACTGAACCGGATTCATTTTATGTATATGTTAAGTATATTAATAACCGGAATAATAACCAAGTTAGACACACAGTCCAGTGGTGGACTGTGTGTATGTTTAATCACGGGACGCGAGTTCGAGTCCGGTCTTCTGCACCGACTCGGACAATTATCTATCTTTTTATTTAAGGCAGAAAAAGAAATGTTCAGTTTGTATTTAAGTATAATAAAAATCGGATTATATAACATGTTAAACACACAGTCCAGCGGTGGACTGTGTGTTAGTTTAAGCCACAGGTCCCGGGTTCGAGACCTGTGGAGCGCACCGTCCGAATCAAATTAAATCATTTTTAAATAAAAGGATTTTCTGTTTAAATTAATAAATATATAAATATAATTAAAAACAGATATATGACGGGTTAGACACGTAGCTCAGTTGGTAGAGCTGCGTGCACGCGTACGGGAGGTCTCGGGTTCGAGCCTCACTCAGCGCACAACAATACGCATACGAACCGGTCAACGGTCAGTCAACGGTCAACCGGTCAAAGTCAACGGTCACTGTAGCAGAAAAAGTCAAATTTTTTTTTATTATTTTTATTTAATTATTTTAATTAAAATCAATTAAAAATACTTAAAAATAACATTTTAAGGTTAGAAAATAGCCTTAAACTCACAAAAATACACCCAACAATCCTACTAAAATAGATTAATAAGATCCGTTTACTTACCAAACCATAATACGATTTATCTAGGTTAATCTCACTCGTGGTTAAAACCACTTCGCGTGCATTCAACATCATCAACCGAACGCACCCACTGTGAGTGAATCTTACAACTCCCCTTTTTAATTACACGTTTTGGGGTGTGTCATATGTCTCAAATAATTAACTCGTTTATTTAAATTTGTGCCATACCATATCATGACCTAAACATAGATTGTTTATATTGTTGTGATTACTTATTTTATTTTGTCAAATTATATGAAATTCATTCATTAAGCCCATCAGTTTCCTCGTGAGAGACGAGTAGAACAACGCGTGCCTCTAAATGTTCCATTATTGTTCATGTGTGATTTATTTAATATCTAGAGATTGTTGAATAAGTTTACATCTATTTTTACTCATGCTTGGTTGTGCACATATTTCATAATCAATTTAATAAACTTGTTCAAATGTTTTTCCATAGGATTCACTCGCCAACTTTATGTTGATCCAAAACCTTTTTACACATGATACAGGTGAACAGGTTGAAGCAAAGAAAACATAGGAAATGCCTTAGAAGAGAATAAAGAAGCTTAGATTGATAGTTAGAACATGTTGTAACATTTATTGTAAATTTCCATTAAATTGTATTAAATGAATATGAAACGCATAATAAATGTCATGAGCTTTGATGATAACCCAATCATGCCCCGATCACCTTTTCCGCTGCGGGTCGGGGTGTGACAGATTGGTATCATAAGTTTGTAAAAAAACGAAACATGTCTAAACAAACAAAAACCACATGTACTATTATAATATATATATATATATATATATATATTATAAAGATTAAAAAACAACCAATTCTTATGTTTTTAAAACCGTACTTTGACCTCAGAGATTTGGTGGCTAAGGATGTAATGCAAATATGGTAACCATGTGTCGGTTTCTGAAATAGTTATTTTGTTTTAAAAGATTTAAGTTTCGTAATAATATTTGTAAATTAGATTCAAATACATATACTATTTTAACGGAGTTAAATAAGGTAATAATTTAGAAAGTTGTATATACTACTTTAATAATTTACAAAGCTACATATACTATTTTAGTAGGGTTAAATAGGGTTAGATAAGATAATAATTTAAAAGCAACATTTAATAGAGATCAGATAAGGAAATAAACTAAAAGTCTATAAGATATATATCTATATATATATATATCGAAAACTTAAAAAGAATATTTTTTTGCAACCGTTTTTTCTTAGAAAACGTGAATAATTTTGTTGAGGGTTTAGGTGGAAAAACTCTAATTTTGATTGCCACGTGAAATGTTAGATAAAAAAGTTCTTTCGTTGTCACCCACAAAAGAGTTAATCAAATGTTGTATTTTTGTTATTCATATGTGTAACATTATATTTTACAAATAAAATATATGGAAAATAAGATTTAGATAAACGTGAGGTATAGAGTTGGGTGTAATTATGAATAAAAAGTATTTTGAAGATCACTCCATAAAGTGACACATGTTATCCATCTGATTTCTGTTATATAGAACCCTAAATATTACACGGGTTAAACAAATATAAAAAACCTTAATTATAACATAGATTAAATAAACACGTGTATTACACAGTGTGAACAATATACATCAAATCTATAATAAGTTTGTAAAAAAACGAAACATGTCTAAAACAAACAAAAATCTCATGTTCTATTTTAATATATATATATATATATATATTATAAAGATTAAAAAAAAACAATTCTTGTGTTTTTAAAACCGTACTTTGACCTCAGAGATTTGGTGACTAAGGATGTAATGCAAATATGGTAACCATGTGTCGGTTACTAAAATAGTTATTTTGTTTTAAAAGATTTTAAGTTTCATAGTAATTTTTGTAAATTAGAATCAAATACATATACTATTTTAACATAGTTAAATAAGGTAATAATATATAAATTTACATATACTATTTTAATAATTTACAAAGTTACACATACTATTTTATTAGGGTTAAATAGAGTTAGATAAGGTAATAATTTAAAAAGCAACATTTATTAGACATCAGATATGGTAAAAATTTAAATGTATATAAGATATATATAAAACTTTAAAAGAACATTTTTTTGCAATCGTTTTTTCTTAAAAAAGGTGAAGAATTTTGTTGATGGTTTAGGCGGAAAAACTCTAATTTTGATGGCTCTAATGAATGACACGTGTTATCAAAGAGGTTTCTTTTATTATATAGTATAGGCTCAAGCCAACAGAAACAATTAGTCACTTACTAAAAAAGTCCAAAACTACATTTAAATTGATTTTATTTTAAAAGATATTTAGTTTCTATATCCCACTACTTTTAACTATAAATATGTTCTTTGCCTTGAAACTCTTACAAAATTAGAATCACATCGATCTCTTGAACAAGTTAAGATGCTATCTAAGAGCCAAACTTTCGTTTTGGTCATTGTTCTTAGCCCCTTTATCATATGTAAGTTGATCAATCTCTTAATTCTCTAGAAGTATAATGTACACTTTTTGTATAAATATATTCTGTGTCATAACTCTTACAAAGTTAGAATCACATCGATCTCTTGAACAAATTAAGATCTCATTAACAGCCAAAGTTTGGTTTTGGTTTTAAAAAATTACAATGTACAAGATGATGGTTTATACTTTTATATGGTGTATACAATCCTCTATGAAATACATACCATGTTTCTATATATATAAACTCACTCTTATATATTCTATATATACATCACTAATTTGAAATGATTAATATGTTACTTAGGTATCGATGGGAACAAGGATGACGCCGATAGTAAAAAGTGGATCTTGCATCAGCAAATTTCAATTTACATAAAGTAAATCAACAAGCATTTACAAGCAATCTAGATCGTGACAATGATAGAAATCGTATCTGTGTGCCCAAGTTTGGGGGTTGTGGAAGTCCCACAGTTTGCTTTTGTTGCCTAGAACCACATGGTTATTTATGTGTGCCGAGCGCTGAACAGTGTCAAACTTTATGTACTTAAAGGGAAAAGATATTATATGTAGCATCATATCATAACTTATATTTTAATATAAATAATGATCCCTGTGATAATCATGAGTGAAATGTTATCTTTTAATAATATCTTCTGAACATTTTTATGATCATTAATTAACTATTAGGCACATTGTTGTGGAAATTTGGTTGGTATTGTTTAGATTTATCATAGTACCAGCACAGTGATTACTGAAAAACTGAAAATATATAAACATGTTACTGAACACTACGGATTTAATGTTGATCTTCATCTTTAAAATGTAATATAAACTAGTAAAATTTACCCGCGCTACGCTGCGGGGTTTCGGTTGATATCGGTTCGGTTTAGTACGGTATCAACACTTAGTATAACAACCAAAAGAAGTATGCTCAAAAGGATATCGAGACGTGTTTTACGTCGACCAAAATTAACAAATATAAATTTCCATCAACGGTTTCATTATGTCGCGTTAAACCACAAAAATACATGGAAACAAAGAAAAAATGAGCATGTTTCAAGGATATCAACCGAAAATGTACTTTAACCTAAATAAAAAAGTAAATAAAAATGAAAGGATTTTTGCGCGTTGCAACGAGAAATTTGGTTGATATCGGTTTGTCTCCTTACGGTAGTGGTACATTATTGGCACTCTTTATAACAACCGAAAGATAAAACGCCAAAAAAGTTGTGATATTTCCAAAAGTAAATGAAAAATGAATTTACATGTCAGGTAAAAAATAGCATTCACGGTATGGGTATTGTTGCGAATGTATCAATTGAGCTTGTAATGATACCAGGGCCGCAAGATAGAAGGGGCCCTGGGAGGGGCCGACCCCCAAACGTTTCGCTCAGTAGAGCAGTGTACGGTATGTAGTTTTCGTATAGAACTTTTAGGTATATACGTTTTTCACCCCCCCCCCCCGGTCTAATATCTCAAGCATCGCTACGTCATGAGACCGATAGGATACGAACACTCTTTAATAAATGATATAAATCTATACTTTCATACAATTTCATTTTCAATGAAATTAGGAACTATAAAAATGATTTACATTTAAAAAAATAACATTTAAAGTTACAACTTAATTTAGGAATTGAATATAGATGAGCACGAAAAAACTAAATAAGTTAAACCATATAAGAATAAAGTTCATATGTATATAATTTAGAAAGGGTCAAAATTTTGAATTCGTAAAAGAAAGTACAAAGTTAAAAAAGTTGTAGTTATAGGAATTAGACAGTAAAACCTTGTTTTATAACCAGTTAACCTTTATTGTTAGTAAAATAGAAAATATATGAATTAATTAGTAAAAGAAAGTACAAGTTAAAAAAGTTGTAGTTACAAGAATTAGACAGTAAAACCTTGTTTTATATCATAGACTGAATAAACACGTGTAATACACGGTTTGAACAATATACATCAAATATATCACAAGTTTGTAAAAAAACAAAACATGTCTAAAACAAACAAAAATCACATGTTAGTGTAGTAAAGATTAAAAAACAACCAATTCTTGTGTTTTCAAAACCGTACTTTGACCTCAGAGATTTTGTGACTAAGGATGTAATGAAAATATGGTAGCCATGGGTTAGTTGCTAAATAGTTATTTTGTTTTAAAAGATTTTAAGTTTCATAATAATTTTGTAAATAAAAATCAAAGACATATACAATTTTAACAGAGTTAAATAAGTTAATAATCTACAAAGCTACATATACTATTTTAATAGGGTTAAATAGAGTTAGATAAGGTAATAATTTAAAAATCAACATTTAACAGAGACCAGTAAAAAGTTAAAAGTCTATGAAATATATATCAAAAACTTTTAAAGAACATATTTTTGCAATCGTTTTTTCTTGAAAATGGTGAATAATATTATTGATGATTTAGGTGGAAAAACTCTTATTTTGATTGTCATATGAAATGATAGATAAAAAGGTTTTTTCTTCGTCACCCACAAAAGTGTTAGTCATATGTTGTATTTTTGTTATTCATATGTGCTAAGATTTTACAAATACAATATTTAGAAAATAAGATTTGGATAAACGTGAGGTATAGAGTTTGGTGTAATTATGAATAAAAAAGTATTTTGAAGATCATTCCATAAAATGACACTTGTTATCTATTTGATTTCTATTATATAGAACCCTAAATATTACACGGGTTAAACAAATATAATTTTAAAAACCTTAATTATAACATAGATTAAACTATTTCAATATATATATATATATATATATTATAATGATTAAAAAACAACCAATTCTTGTGTTTTCAAAACTGTACTTTTACCTCAGAGATTTGGTGATTAAGGATGTAATGCAAATATAGTAACCATGTGTCGGTTACTAAAATAGTTATTTGGTTTTAAAAGATTTTAAGTTTCGTAATAATTTTGTAAATTAGAATCAAATACATATACTATTTTAACGGAGTTAAATAAGGTAATAATTTACAAAGTTGTATATACTATTTTAATAATTTACAAAGCTACATATACTATTTTAATAGGGTTAAATAGAGTTAGATGAGGTTATAATTTAAAAGCAACATTTAATAGAGATCAGATAAGGTAAAAAATTAAAAGTCTATAAGATATATATATCGAAAACTTTTAAGGAACATTTTTTTGCAACCGTTTTTTCTTAAAAATGGTGAATAATTTTGTTGATGGTTTAGGTGGAAAAACTCTAATTTTGATTGTCATATGAAATGTTAGATAAAAAAGTTTTTTCTTCGTCACCCACAAAAGAGTTAGTCATATGTTGTATTTTTGTTATTCATATGCGTTACATTATATTTTACAAATACAATATTTAGAAAATAAGATTTGGATAAATGTGAGGTATAGAGTTGGGTGTAATTATGAATAAAAAGTATTTGAAGATCACTCATAAATGACACCTGTTATCCATTTGATTTCTATTATATAGAACCTAAATATTACACGGTTAAACAAATATAATTTTAAAAACCTTATTATAAAATAGAATAAATAACACGGTGTTACACAGTGTGAACAATATACATCAAATATATCATAAGTTCGTAAAAAAACGAAACATGTCTAAAACAAACAAAACACAAAGTTATATTTTATAATATTATATAATATTATAAATATTAAAAACAAACTAATTATGTGTTTTCAAAACCGTACTTGACCTCAGAGATTTTGTAACTAAGGATGTAATGCAAATATGGTAACCATGTGTCGGTTACTAAAATAGTTATTTTGTTTTAAAAGATTTTAAGTTTCGTAATAATATTTTTGTAAATTAGAATCAATACATATACTATTTTAATATAGTTAATATAGTAAAATAATTTATAAAGTTACATATACTATTTTAATAATTTATAAAGCTACATATACTATTTTAATAGGGTTATATAGAGTTAGATAAGGTAATAATTTAAAAAGCAACATTTATTAGAGATCAGATAAGGTAAAAATTTAAATGTATATAAGATATATATAAAACTTTAAAAGAATTTTCTTTTCTACCATTTTTTCTTAAAAAAGGTGAATAATTTTGTTGATGGTTTAGGAGGAAAAACTCTAATTTTGATGGCTCCAATGAATTACACATGTTATCAATAAGGTTTCTTTTATTATATAGTTTAGGCTCAAGCCAACAGAAACAATTAGTCACTTATTACAAAAGTCCAAAACAACATTTAAATTGATTTTATTTTAAAAGATATTTAATTTCTATATCAGCCACTAATCCCCCTACTTTTAAGTATAAATATGTTCTTTGCCTTGAAACTCTTACAAAATTAGAATCACATCGATCTCTTGAACAAGTTAAGATTCTCTCTAACAGCCAAACTTTCGTTTTGGTCATTGTTCTTAGCCTATTTATTATATGTAAGTTGATCAATCTCTTAATTCTCTAGAAGTATAATGTACACTTTTTAGTATAAATATATTATGTGTCATACCTCTTACAAAGTTAGAATCACATCGATCTCTTGAACAAATTAAGATCTCATTAACAGCCAAAGTTTGGTTTTGGTTTTAAAAAATTTACAATGTACAAATGATGGTTTATACTTTTATATGGTGTATACAATCCTCTATGAAATACATATCATTTTTCTATATATATAAACTCACTCTTATATATTCTATATATACATCGTTAATTTGAAATGATTAATATGTTACTTAGGTATGGATGGGAACAAGGATGACGCCGATAACAGAAAAGTGGATCTTGCATCAGCAAATTTCAATTTACATAAAGTAAATCAACAAGCATTTACAAGCAATCTAGATCGTGAAAATGATAAAAATCGTATCTGTGTGCCCAAGTTTGGGGGTTGTGGAAGTCCCACAGTTTTCTTTTTTTTTGCTTAGAACCACATGGTTATTTATGTGTGCTGAGCACTGAACAGTGTCAAATTTTATGTACTTAAGGGAAAAGATGTTATTATATGTAGCATCATATCATAACTTATATTTTAATATAAATAATGATCCCTGTGATAATCATGAGTGAAATGTTATCTTTTAATAATATCTTTTGAACATTTTTATGATCATTAATTAACTATTAGGCACGTTGTTTTGGAAATTCGATCAGTATTGTTTAGATTTATCATATTACCAGCACAGTGATTACAGAAAAACTAAAAATATATAAAGATGTTACTGAAGACTACGGATTTAATGAAGATCTTCATCTTTAAAATGTAATATAAACTAGTAAAATTACCCGCGCTACGCTGCGGGGTTTTGGTTGATATCGGTTCGTTTTAGTACGGTATCACCACTTAGTATAACAACCAAAAGAAGTATGCTCAAAAGGATATCGAGATGTGTTTTACGTCGACCAAAATCAATAAATATAAATTTCCATCAACGGTTTCATTGTGCCGCGTTAAACCACAAAAATACATGGAAACAAAGAAAAAACGAGCTTGTTGCAAGGATATGTTCAGAACCAAAAAGGCACTTTAACCTAAATAAAAAAGTAAATAATAAATAGCCTAAAACAAATGAAAGGATCTGTGCGCGTTGCGGCGAGCAATTCGGTTGATATCGGTTTGTTTCATTACGGTAGTGGTACATTATTGGAGCTCTTTATAACAACCCAAAGATAAAACGCCAAAAAAAGTTGTGATATTTCCAAAAATATATGAAAAATGAATTTACATGTCAGGTAAAAAATAACATTCAGGGTATGGGTATTGTTGTGAATGTATCAATTGAGTTTGTAATGATACCAGGGCCGCAAGATAGAAGGGGCCCGAGGGGAGGGGCCGACCCACCGAACTTTTCGCTCAGTAGTGTACGGTATGTAGTATTCGTATAGAATTTTTAGACCCCCCGGTCTAAAATCTCAAGCATCGCTACGGCATGATACCGGTAGAATACATACACTCTTTAATGAATGATATAAAAATATACTTTAATACAACTTCATTTTTAATGAAATTAGGAACTATAAAAATGAATTTACATTTAAAAAATAACATTTAAAGTTACAACTTAATTTAGGAATTGAATATAGATGTGTACGAAAAAATAAATAAGTTAAACCAGATAAGAAGAAAGTTGACATGCAATATAATTTTGAAAGCGTCAAAATTTTAAATTGTAAAAGAAAGTACAAAGTTAAAAAAGTTGTAATTATAGGAATTAGACAGTAAAACCTTGTTTTATAACTAGTTAACCTTTATTGTTAATAAAATAGAAAATATATGAATTAATTAGTAAAAAAAGTATAAAGTTAAAAAAGTTGTAGTTATAGGAATTAGACAGTAAAACCTTCTTTTATAACATAGATAGAATAAACAGGTGTATTACACGGTTTGAACAATATACATACAATATATCATAAGTCTGTAAAAAAACAAAACATGTCTAAAACAAACAAAAATCACATGTTAGTTAAGTAAAGAATAAAAAACAACCACAAAAACGTACTTTGACCTCAGAGATTTGGTGACTAAGGATATAATGAAAATATGGTAACCATGGGTCGGTTACTAAATAGTTATTTTGTTTTAAAAGATTTTAAGTTTGATAATAATTTTTGTAAATTAGAATCAAATACTTATACTACTTTAACAGAGTTAAATAATGTATTAATTTACAAAGCTACATATACTATTTCAATAATTTTCAAAACTACATATACTATTTTAATAGGGTTAAATAGAGTTATATAAGGTAACAATTTAAAAAACAACATTTAATAGAGATCAGATAAGGTAAAAAAATTAAACGTCTATAAGATATATATCGAAAACCTTTAAAGAACATTTTTTGCAACCTTTTTCTTAAAAAAATGAATAATTTTGTTGATGGTTTAGGCGGAAAAACTTTAATTTCGATTGCCATGTGAAATGTTAGATAAAAAAGTTCTTTCTTCGTCAGCCACAAAAGAGTTAGTCATATATTTTATTTTTGTTATTCATACATGTTACATTATATTTTACAAATAAAATTTTTGAAAAATAAGATTTGGATAAACGTGAGTTATAGAGTTTGGTGTAATTATGAATAAAAAAGTATTTTGAAGATCACTCCATAAAATGACATCTGTCATCTATTTGATATCTATTATATAGAACCCTATCTATTACACGAGTTAAACAAATATATTTTTTAAAAACCTAAATTATAACATTGATTGAATAAATACGTTTATTACACGGTTTGAACATATACATCAAATACATCATAAGTTTGTAAAAAAAAAAACATGTCTAAAACAAACAAAATTCACATGTACTATTTTAATATATATATATATATATATATATATAATATATATATATATATATATATATATATATATATATATATATATATATATATATATATATTATAAAGATTAAAAAACAACCAATTATTGTATTTTCAAAACAATACTTTAACATCAGAGATTTGGTGACTAAGGATGTAATGCACATATGTTAACTATGGGTCGGTTACTAAAATAGTTATTTTGTAAAATAGTATATGTATTTTATAAAATACATATACTATTTTAACAGAGTTAAATAAGTTAATAATTTACAAAGCTACATATACTATTTTAATAATTAAAAAGCTACATATAGTATTTTAATAGGGTTAAATAGAGTTAGATAAGGTAATAATTTAAATAGTAACATTTAATAGAGATCAGATAAGGTAAAAATAAGTATATAAGATATATATTGAAAACTTTAAAAGAACATTTTTTTGCAACCGTTTTTTCTTTAAAAGGTGAATAATTTTGTTGATGGTAGGAGGTGGAAAAACTTTAATTTTGATGGCCTCAATGAATGATACATGTTATCAAAAAGGTATTATATACTACAGATTCAAGCCAATAGGAACAACTAGTCACTTATTACAAAAGTCCAAAACTACATTTTAATTGATTTTATTTTAAAAGATATTTAGTTTTTATATCAGCGCTGATCCCACTACTTTTAAGTATAAATGATATTTTTAATATAATTAATATAATATACTAACAAAAAGGATATTTTCTAATAGTTTTAATAATATTATTAATTAATATATAACATAAGGATATTGATCTAATTCGCACAGGTCTATCTAATTCTAATATTATTTTATTAATATATATATATATATATATATATATATATATATTTAATATAATTTCAATATAAATTATTGCTAAATATAGTTATAATTATTAACTAGGTTTATCACTCTGGCCGTGTTGCGGCGAACTTCTTTTGTCATTTAGTCTGTGTTTACATGTGTTTTGAAATCACTACGAGCGCGTTACGCACAGAACATCTGACAAGAATAAAAAGAAAATGTTGAAAAAAAAAACAGTATAAGATAACTGAAAGAAAATCAACCAAAAAAGTTTTATCATAATGATGTTGTTCGTATGAAACTCATGGTCAGAGATGAGCAAATGTATTAGGTACCGGTACCGAATTTCCCGAACCGAAAGATTTTAAGTCAATTCGGTACCAACTTTTGGCATCCCTGCTACCAGATTTTTGTCTTCATATACCTGTACCGCAACTGGTATATTCGGTACCAGTACTGATTTAGTATCGGACCATCGGTTGGTACTGAGCTCATCCCTAGCCCATAAACTTAAAAAAAGAAACCATTAAAAGATGAAGAAAATCAATAAAAAAGTTGTACGATACCATTGGTGTTTGTACGGTACCCGTGATCAGGGATGAGCAAATGGTATTGGTTAGGAGTGCCGAATTTCTCGAACTAAATATTTTCAACATCAATCGGTACCGACTTTTGATGTTTTCTGTACCAGACTAGTGCCGGTTTTTACCTTCATTTACCTAGACCGAACAGGATCATACCGATATTTTGATAAAAGATGAATAAATTGAAAACCAAAAAAAACTTGCCACGTGGCAAATTGTGAATAGAGAAGACACTATTTTAATATTCACAAAGTTGCCTTTTTAATATATAGGGTAATTAATATATAACATAAGGATATCGATCTAATTTGCACGGAATTAATCTAATTCTAATATTATTTTATTAATATATATAATAGAAATATAAATTTTTGCCGAATATAGCTATAGAAGGTGGTGAATTAACGAATACACACTTTTGAATTTAAATTAATTTTTTATAGTTACTAAATTCTGTTAAACTTATGGTTGTAATCTATTTACGGTATAAGCTATTTTTCATTATTATAAATAATATTTACATCGCGCGTTGAGTTTAAATATTGATCGGTGAAATAAATTATGGGATGAGTTTAGGTTTTTTTAGTTATTAAAAAATAACAAATATATAATGTAAAGTTATAAATGGTGGAATCCCTCACACAACGCGACAAGAAGTCAGATATCACTTTGATTCGTTACCATATTGTAGCAACCTAAAGAAAAAAATAAATGGAATAAAATCCTTAAACATTGGTATAAAAATCTTGTGGTAACTTAAAAAAATAAATTATACTATCATTTGTAAAAAAACAAAACATGATAACAATGTGAAACTCATTAATGAAATATGTGCTCTGGCTAATATTATGATTTAGACGTACTAGCAGATTTATCATGTGTAGCATTACATTTCAAATTCTTTATAATCCAAGTTCTCTATATATTGATAAATAAGAATGATTATATATATGATATATTAACATCTTAAATTGTGTTAAATTATTTTAATTTTCTTCAAATTTCAAAGAAATTGACAATTTCCTGATTATGGGTGGTCTTAAGAAATATTTATGGTATTTATCATCTTTATTTACGTGACATATTTTCTTTATTCAACCTGTGTAAAAGACGGGGCTCATAACCTAGTAAATTAATGTATTATAGTTACAAATCTTATCTAATCTAAGATATAATAAAAGACTCCAAATAATGCTACATGATATTCTCTCATTCGAACTCATAAATTATATATATATATAGAGAGAGAGAGAGAGAGAGAGAGAATTGGGATCCAGCGAAAACGTTTTGAAGTGTGAGAACGATAAGAACGGATCCTGGCTCAACACCTGGCAGTCCGCGCTAAATGATACCCGGGGGGTACGATGGTCATTTTCCATACATGCTTAATAGATGGCGTCATCATTATTCAAATTACGGCGTCTTAAGAAGATCCTTTTGGCGTTATATAAAGTAATATTCTAAAAAGAGAAGCTTGTTGCTATCTCCCGACCTTTTTTAACCTTTATGGCGTTTTTAACCGTGAGTGGTATTTAGGTAACATGGTGTTTATTTCTGTGGTGTGATCGACGGTGATGAGACGTTTCTCTTTATAGTATATATTTGGCGGGTGGTTTTGGCGGGATAATACTACAATTAGTTTTTTAATAAGTATCTGTCGTTTCAGGGTCATTGTTAAATATGGAACACCCCCCATCTTTCTCGTTTGGCGTTGTATAATTAATGGCGTTATATTTTATAGGCTTTTTTAATTTCTTAGTGGGTGTTTTACATTTTTGATGGCGTTTTTTAACGCAATAAATTATGTTTTCAGTGCCAAAAACAATAGCAGGATCCAGACCTATGTATTTTTTATATGTATATTTTTTTTGTCGTTTTTGATATAGGATGTAGATCTATAACGCGTCAGGTAATTATGGCGTTTAGAAAATATAAAAAGCCGACTTTTTATGTGTCATGCATTTTTGTGTTCTATTCACCTGTATGTTTTTCTTCATTTTGGCATTTCTATTAAAAATTTTTGAGAAGTTCCTTAGTAGATGAGAAGTAGATAACAAGCAACAGAAATGACAACAAATATAATAATAATAATAATAATAATAATAATAATAATAATAATCATAATAATAATAATAATAATAATAATAATAATAATAATAATAATAATATTAATAATAATAAATAAATAAATAATAAAAAATGCAAAATAGAATCATTCCCCCCAATCTTCACTGATATCGGTCCCTTCTTCTTCACCTCTATCAAATTCCCCTTTACCAAAACTTCACTTCTTTTGGTCCCATGTTCTCGAACTTCATCCCTTACACAGCTGAAACGCCATGCTCTAGACGATGCTAAACGATCCTTTATATGGCGTTTTGGTTGGGTTGTTTCAGGGTGGTTCTTTTGGATGTCGTAGATATAGTCCGATGCCGTTTTTTTGTCGATGCTATTATTGGGGTGTAATTGTGAGGGGGTTTTTTCGCTTTATGTCCAAAATACCATTTCCACATGCGCTTATCCTCACTCTCGTCCCACTCTACATCTTGTAACAATGCATTCCAAAATAGCATTGATACTGATATCAGCCTCTTCTTATCATCCAAACCTTCTTCAAGGAAAGAGCATACAAAGCGACAGATCATCGTCGCTAAGCCGTTTTCTTAAAGATTTGTCCATCTTATTCAGCAAAAGTTTATGGGTGTGAGTTTGTGAACAAAAAAAATGGCGTTTTTAAGCGAAAAATGGAATGACCAATGACCATGGCGTGTTAAGCGAAAGGTTTAGCAAAGAGTAATATGGTCTTTTTTTTTCTTTTTTTGGGTGTGACCAATTTGGTTGTGAAATCTTTGTTTATATAAGAGTTTTTTGTGGTGTAGTTTTGGGGGGTTTTTACTTTTAATAAATGGTAGCACTAAAGTATCTGTCTATTCAGTTACCTTTGTTCAGTTTTTATTATACGTTTGAGTCTCTGACACGTCCCATCTTTCATGTTTTGGCGTTTTTGTAACTGGCGTTTTAATAATTAATGGTAATCCTTTTTGTGAGTGTGTATCTCCATGAAATGATGGCGTTGTTCAATATATGGCGTTTTGTCAGTAATGTCGCGTTTTGATTAATAACAGTGGAAAGACCCTATTACCTTTAATGAACCATGTCCTAGTAATAAAATTGATGTTATTTACGAAAACGGCACCACGAATCCTAATCCATTGATTGTTTTGATCCAACGGCTGATGGTTTGTTCTCACCGTTTTCACACTTCTCACCGTTCTCTAGTAATGTGGCGTTTTGATTATAACAGTGGACGACCCTATTACCCTTAATGAACCATGTCCTAGTAATAAAGTTGATGTTATTTATGAAAACGCCACCGCGAATCCTAATCCATTGATTGTTTTGATCCAATGGCTAATGGTTGTTCCCACCGTTTTCACACTTCTCACCGTTCTCTCCAAATCCCACCTATATATATAAGGATGGGTTAAAATAGGAACCACCTTTAGATGCGAGAACCGTAAGAACCATTATCCACCCGAGATCTCTCATGTACGAGTCGTTGATGTAGGACCGATCCTCGATGCTTAGGAACCTAAATTTGATATCTAACGTCCATAATAGTAGAAATATTACGTCGTGTTTACCAATAGACAAGATTTAATCAGTTAATCGTCAGTTTTATTGATCAAACATTCTGTTACAAACTGACAGAGCTTCGCCTCTGAAATGCCAAAGTTACAAATGAAGTAGGCTAGCTAGGTATTTATAGAGATCCAAGTTCACCCCTAGGGAGACACAAGTTCACCCAAACTTGCCTAAGCAAGTTCGGCCGAACATGTCCTAACATGTACTTCATGGGCGAACTTGCATCAACTTTACATAAATACAACATTCACCTAGTCTATTCAGCTCTATACTATACAGACTCGATATAAGACTAAGACATAAACATTATGCACCAACAGACTCCCCCTTGGATTTTCGTCTTCATCTTTTATCAGTCTTCAAAACTCTGTCTTCATATAACGTTAACGCACACGACCGAAGAAGTTCTTGTACGACTTCCTTCGTCTTCTTGCTTTGGATCAGGCTTTTGATCAGTTGGCGGTGGTCTTTTAAGATTAGCCCTTCTTAGAGAACTTTGCCTTACCGTTTTTCCATTCTTTCTTTAATCGCCTCATTTCTGGTTTCTTCTTTTAGAAACTTCACTCTCTCCAGATCCTTCCACTTCGTTTGCCATATTTTTCCAGAATTAACTTCGCGTGCATAGCAAATATTAACTACTTTCTGATACTGCATCGCCTGTACCTTTTCTCTTTCTTCAAAAACAATCTTGCTGTAGAAAATGCATTTTATATCTTCTCTCGAGCAGTTAATCCAACCGCATAGGATCTAGAATCCTTATCGTCCTCCACAAACCTCTCATACCCTGATGACCCATCACTTCAACTCGTCCTTAGCAATATCCAGATGATCTTCAAATTTTAACACAATCACCACTTCGCAAGTAGCTGGATCTATCTGCCACCACTTGAATAAAGGATAGAAGTTCTGTTCAATCGGCATAAGTGGCATATTCCTCATGGCTCTAGGACGTTTCATAATTAACGTTATGTCCTTTTTCCCCTGTAACCTTATTGATCTTAACTCTCCGTCTTGGAATAAACGGCTTCCAGTAATTCCAACCTTTAAAACTTCGTACTTAATCATCTTCCATAACAACTGACTATTGTCTTCATATGATAAGTAACATTCATTGTTTGTACTAACTCTTCCATATCCCAATATGACAATGTCTTGAAATCAGCAAGATATTTGAAGTATTGCACTCCAAATTCCCTTTTGATTGCATATACGTTGAGCTCTTTAAACCAAGCCCAACTCATATATCTCCGAAAGAAACATCTTTATTTCTGGTGAAGAATGCTAGTGGACGTCGAAACTTACGTTCACGTGTCCTTGAACCAGGACTTTTTCGCTTCAGCTATCTCTTCTTTGGTCATCGGTTTAGGAATCTTTCCTTCTTGTAACGCTTCAGCAATCTTATCTTTCAACATATCTTCATTAAGCTGTTTGTACATTTCTTCAAATGTAGGAAAACTTTCTGAATTTTGACCGACATACTTAGCTTTCTGATCTGATTCATCATCTGAGGACCAATCTTCAACTATCACTCGATTGTACTCATCAGCTTCAAACCTTCTCTCATAATGATACTCTTTTGGTTCAAAGGTGTTAACACATAACTTCCTCAAAATCAAACTTTAAGTTCTCAGCTTCAACTTCAACTAATTTCGCCAAATATTCTTTCGTGTAGTTATGTACAAACTCACCTTCTTCCACATTGTGTTCCAACATTAGTATTAAAGGCTTCGTGGGTACTGCAGTCACAGGCTTCATAGAACAATCAATATCTGTCAAATCTATATCATCTGAAGGCCCTGTCTTCCATGACTCCCACTGGCTTTTATCTTCCATCCTGTTTGACTCATCGTGCACGAGGTCAGAAAAATCAAACTCATCGGATACTTTGGCTTCAGTGATCTTTAAACATGTACCTCCCTGATCAACATCATTACCACCTTGATCGAAATCATCGTCATCATCACCAACATTCCAATCCTCGTAACCCTCTTCCGCTTCATCCTCTTTATTATCCTTTTCAGCTTCTTCATTGCCTTTTTCTTCAGAAACAATAATAGGATCAGAAGGCTTGACATATTCGTCAACCTTTTGAATATCAGACTCAGAAGCTTTTGAAATATCTTCAGTTGGTTTCTCTAGAACATCAGAAGATTTCTCAGCAGTTTCAGAAGATTTAGGGACTTCACCCTCAACCTGCTTTCCTTTACCGCTTCCAGCTAACTCTTTCTCAGCATGCTCTTTTGCTTCCTGACGATCAAGACCATCGTATTCAGCAATGAAATCAATATTCAGATTATTTGCTAACACTTTCTGCAATCTGTTAAATCTTCGATCGTTCAATGCTTGGATAGTCTTTAGATCTGTAATCTCAGTCTGCAATTTCTCATTCGCGTCTTGCAAACTTTCAATTAGTGCTTTGAAATACTCCCTTTCATTCTCTAACACCTTCACTTTGTCGTCAAGCAACTCTTTTTCAACCTCGCTTTGATTTACCTTCTTAACAAGCTCGGCTTTTTCAACCTCATTTTGTGCAACTTTCTCTTCTGACACCTTCACGCTCTTCTCTAGCATCTCAAAATTAGATTATGGGAAAAACTCATCTAAGTCTTCAAGACTGATTGGACCATGTGGCATATCACCAAACAAATTTCCCCTTGGTGTCTTTGGCGTTGAATCTTTAGGTGTTGCAGCTTTCGGTGTTGACTTCTTAGGAGTAGAACTTTCAGGAACATAAGTCGTTGGAGCAATAGGAGATTCAGCGATAGGAACTTCAACAAATCCAGACACAGGAGGTTCTTGTGTAACTCCTGGCCTTTCAGTTTAAGCATGAACAATAACAAGAGGTTCTTGTGGAGGAGGTTCTTGTGTGGCTCCTTTCTCCTGAGCACCAGAAGGTTCTTGTGTGGCTTCTGTGCTTTTCACCTTGCTTTTATACCTCTTACTAACAGCCTTCTGAGCTTTCTTTGCTTTTCTTTTTTCCTTTGGTCTGAGGTGACCCTGTAGTCTTCTTTGAAATTTCTACTGCTGGAGACTTTGTACGCTTAGACTTTTTTTTCGGTCTCTCCTCGTCAGACTCTTTTTCAGTGTTAGGATCAAAATCCGCATCCAATTTTCTTTCCTTTTCTGCTCTAATCTCTGCCTCAGTCTTTTCTGGCTCTTTGGCAGGAACTTCTTCATCAGATTCTTCATTCTAAGAAGTAGTAGAAATCACATCATCTTGAGTCGTTTTCACAGTTTCTTGACTCTCAATAACCACTGCAGCGCTCGATCCAGCAACTGCTTCAACATTTTCAGGTTCCTCCTCGTCGACAAGCATAGTTTTGACTTTTATAGCAGCACGTTTCTTCTTTGGCTTATCATCTTCTGCCTTTAAAAACCATTCACTCCTAGCCTTTGGTTTGAATTCCTTAAACCATTCTTGCTCAGCTTTAAGCTCTTTTTCATCATCGCTACCATCCTTTCTCCATTTCTTATCAGGAGGCGAGATATAATTTGAATCTTTTATAGCTCCAAACACTGGTTTCGAAATAGGAGCTGAAGCTTGTTTCTGGAACTTGATAAGCTTCTTCACAGTCGTTTCATCAAGATGAACTAAATCCAGCACATCATTTGGATCTCGTGCAATATTGGGATACTTCTTGTCAATCAACATCTGAACAAATCTCGGATATAGGCATAGCCTTGAATCTTCCATGTTCTTCGTCGTGTGAGTGAAAACCATCTTAGAAACATTGAACGGCTTCTTCAGGATCAGTGCCGTTGCCATGCAAGCTAAATAGTCTTGAACATCATCTAAACCAGCTTTGCGATGGCTGAATGTGTGAATTAGAGCATGCATCAAAAGCTTGTAGGGGTTTGGCACTTCCCCTTTCTTCAGCGTCGGTTTGTTCACGCTCCCCTTATAACCCATACGAAAGAAACATCCACGTACCATCTTCTCGTAAAAATGAATCGTATCGTCTTCATTATCTTTGAAGTCCAAAATCCGCCGAATATTATCTTTGGTAACTGTAATCGGTTTAACTTCATTGCTAACTTGTACAGATGAAGTGATCGTTTTCTCATCTTCGCTTAAACTTGCGTTCATCCAAAAGTGAACGATATGTGATCGATATGATACTGTGCGCTCTGTATTAGCTCGGCGAATATGACTTTCCTTGAGAAACTTCAATATACTGTCGTAATCCTTCAATGACGGACAGATAGATTTGTCAAGCGTAATGCACGTATTGTGAGTTTTGGAGAACTCAACAGAGATTACACGCGCTGGTACCTATGCCTGAAAAATGACGCAAAACAATTAGCACGCATTTCGAGAAAAAAATTTCACAAAAATTTCTAACACTTTTAATCAAGTTAGTGTTAAACATTCTGATTTTAACAAGTTCGCCTGAACATGTGTCTTTACATGTTCAACTTATTTCAAATGTAAGTTCCGGCGAACTTACAACTTTCTTAACATTCAATTATTCTAAGTTCGGCCGAAGATATCATGTAAAACTTTTTTATTAACCAGCTTTAATGCAAGTTCGGTCGAACTTGACAACAAGTTCGGCCGAACTTGTCGTCTTCTCCAAAAGTTCAAACTTGTTTAACCATGCAATCAGACGATATACACCAATTAAAACAAGTTATACGGTCGATTTTATGTGTAGATTATGGATCTATGTTCAAATTTATTCAGTACACCTAAATCTACTAGATTATAAACTGTCAGATCTATTATGTTCGTTTAAGATCAATACACGGTTCAAAGTCAAATTAATCACCTCAGCCATTGTAGATGGTGTGTAAATCACCAAAAACAACTAAATTTAGGCAGCGTAACGATGTCAAATTGTCAATTTCACTCAAGATCACTCAAAGCTCAAGTTCGCTTAGGGATTGTATGTTGCTGATAAGTGAGTTCGGCCGAACTTGATTGGTTTTATATACCAAGTCAAGTTCGGGCGAACTTGTTAAGCCCAACATGAAAGCCCAGTTAAGTTCGGGCGAACTTAACTATAAAATAACACAGCCATCTGCAAGTTCGGTCGAACTTGCTGTTTGTTAAACTTGATTTGTTTAGCAAGTTCGACGAACTTGCCAAACCACAATTTTTAACTTTTTCACATTTTCATTTTTGACCCCTGAACTTTCCAACTTTTTATCAGTTATGAAAATCCACTCAGTTGACCAAGTCCAAGCTAATGAACTTGATTAACTAATTTGTCTGCCGAGTCCAAGTTAATGACCCCGATTTGATCCGTTACGAACAAACTGTTGATATTTTCAAAATCAAAGTTTCAAATTAATGAACTTTTCATCGTTTTGACTTTTCAGATTAACAGATTAGCTCCCAGTCCGTAGTCAAAGAGATTCCCACCAGTTCTAGCATCTTACCAGACATCGAAGATCTGTTCTCCAACATTGGTTTGCTAAAAACAATGTAGAAATAAAATCTTTTTGTATTTTTGTAATGTTTATGCTAAAACACACCGAAAATATTTTTGATTTTAATCTGTAAAGCTGAAATACAGTGTAATAAGCAATGTAAACTATGTACAAACATATCTACAGACATATTTTTGTGAATTCGTGTCTGAGGATCATATCAGTTGATTGAGACATATCACCAGTACCATTGACCTTTAGCAGACTTTAAGTTTTAAACTCGTTTACCTAGATTGTCGATATGTTTGTCCACTTAAGCTTTACCACATTTTTCAATTATTTCAAGACATGTTAAGGTACAATTTATGAAACTTGACTTATCTGTAATATACTCCCATATCTAGATTCCCTAGATTCATCTTACAGGTGAATATAGCGTAATTGATATCTGTATCTGGGTTGTGTGAGACCTTGAAGCTCAGATTAGTACTACTGTACAGACAAAGAGATGAAGTCTCGTCTTTAAGGTGTGTTCCACTTAAGGAATCTTTTTAGCATTGCTAATGATTAGATCTTTTGATTCTTTTCAATATTGCATGCAGTTTGGGGTTTATAGCGAAAGTATTATAAAAGTTCTAAGCCATTGCTTCCGCAAAATCAGAAGAACTTGTATAATACCCCAGCTATCAACTATCTATAAAGACCTTGTATCTCAGAATCAGGCAATCTTTCTAATAAAATTTCGGAGTACTAAGTCCATATATCCAAGATGTGTTAATCCACAAGATTAAGCAGTTGTAAAATTTAGTTTATATCTCAAAAACAGTTTACTGAACGTGTTAAGCCTATCGACACATCCACAGTAAGACTCGTTTATTACTTTTAAAACTTTACATTTCTTTAGCATACTATGATAGTCCACTGATGTACTATCATTTCCTTTTATGACACTGAACTCTTTTTGTCTTTTTCAATGTTTTTGTCTTTTTGAAATTTTCAATATTTTGGATTTAAAATTTTTTGAATGTTTTTGTATTTTCTCTAACATTTCTCCCCCTAAAATCAAAAACAACTTTTTGGATTTTAGTTTTTAACAAAATTCTAAAGTAGAAAGATATTTACAAACCAATGTGGATCACGCAAACTCGTCGTCTGATCCGTATTCAACCTCAGCGTCCGCACCTGTCAGCAAATTTTTCATACCGTTAATTCTCAGTAAGTATTTAAACCGTGACAAAGAAAATGGTTTGGTATAAAAATCAGCCTTTTGTTCGTCAGTGTGGATTTTTTCTATTCGTACCAATTTCTTTTCGTAGCAATCTCGAATGAAATGATAACGAATTTTAATGTGTTTGGTGCGTGAGTGATGAACCGGATTTTTAGTTATATCTACGGCTGCCTTGTTATCAACATACAGCGGAGTGTCTAGAAATTGCAGACCATAGTCTCTCATCTGCTGTTGAATCCACAGAATCTGTGAACAACAGTTGGAGGCCGAGATATACTCAGCTTCACACGTAGAGAGAGCGACTGTAGTCTGTTTCTTACACTGCCAGGTTACCATTCTTGTTCCGAAGAAATGGCATCCTGCTGTAGTTGATTTTGAGTTCAACTTATCTACACCAAAATCGGAATCAGCATAGTCTGTGAGATCGAAATTGTCGTTCTTCGGGTACCACAAGCCGGTGCTTGGGCATCCTTTCAGGTATCTGAAGATTCGCTTCACGATTTGCATGTGTAAGATCCTCGGGCTTGACTGATATCTGGCGCATAGGCAGGTTGGATACATAATATCTGGGCGCGATGCCGTCAGATACATCAGCGATCCAATCATCGATCTGTATAACGTCTCGTCAACTTTGGCTCCAGTCTCGTCAACGCAAATGCCGTGATTTAGAGCAAGAGGCGTAGATAAAGGCTTCAATCTTTCCATTCCAAACTTCTTCAAGATGTCGTGAACATACTTAGTCTGATGAATGAAAATACCATCCGGAAGCTGATCTACCTGCAAACCAAGAAAGAACTTCATTTCGCCCATTGAGGACATTTCGAATTTCTTTTTCATGATTCCCTCAAACTCCTTGCAGAGACTATCATTTGTAGATCCAAAGATGATGTCGTCAACGTAGATTTGAACTATAATCAGATGGCCATCAACTTCTCTGGTGAAAAGAGTACTCTCCACAGTTCCTCTGATAAAGTCGTTTCTGACGAGATGTTGCGATAACGTCTTGTACCAAGCTCTCGGGGCTTGGTGTAGTCCATAAAGAGCTTTATCCAGTAGGTATGCTTTCTTCTTGTTAAGTGGATCGACAAACCCCGGTGGTTGTTCAACGTACACTTTCTCGCGTAATTTGCCGTATAGAAAAGCCGATTTGACATCCAATTGATAGACCTTAAACCCTTTCCATGATGCGAAAGCTAGAAAAATTCGAATAGATTCCAATCGAGCTACTAGTGCATAGACTTCCGTGTAGTCTATCCCTTCCTGCTGGTGAATTCCCCTGACAACAAGCCTAGCTTTGTTACGAACAATAACCCCTCTATCATCACATTTACACTTAAAGACCCATTTTGTATCAATTACTTTCTGATTTTCTGGTAGGTCTTCAAGCTTCCACACACCCAACTTCTCAAACTGCAATAATTCTTCTTGCATTACTTGAACCCAATTTTCATCAGCTAAAGCTTCATTAACCGTCTTTGGTTCAATCTGAGAGATGAAACATGGATAGAAGCAATAGTTCTGGGTTGTAGCAACGCGTGTGTAGAAACAACTGAGTGCTTTATTAATATGCCCTCGAGTTCTAACACCAGTTTGAAGTTCTCCGATAATATTTGTTGACGGATGAAAGGAATAAGATCGCGGCAATTCTTCACTTGGAACATCTACTGAGTTTTGCTAATTCGTGATGTTGAGATCAACGACCAATTCAACGTTTGGAGAGCTTGATGAAGCTTCATTTCTGTTGTTCGGGACTGTAGATTGATTAAGAAGACTTGTTATCTGCTCCACTTCTTCATCTGAAGAAGATGATTCCCCATCAGCATCAAATGTTGGTGCTTCATCTGAATCAGAATTTTGATTCTGAGGCATATTCGGTTACGTTGTTGTATTCACTGGTTCAATAGAGGTATTTGTTGGAAGAGTAGCAGGTGTTGTTAATGTTTCAGAAACATTTTCATCTGGAACACCACTATTGCTTGAACTTGAGCAAGAAGAAGATGAATCCAACGTGGGTTGGTTAATCACAATTGGTTAAACAATTTGTTCTTGATTCGCTGACTGGTGAAGGTAGTATAAGCTGCAACTTCTTCGTCAATTGGTTCTTTGGGCAAGTCAAATGACTTCCAAAGGTCTTGATAGTTAAACAGCCACGCGTTACCTTTCCTTTGAATAGGATCCATGTAGTTGAAACAATCCACGTGTTGTGCTTCAATAACCTTTCTTAATGAAGGAACATATACTCTTCTTAACAGACTCGCATATCCGACAAAGAAACCTTCACGAGATTTAGCTCCGAATTTGCCATCTTGGTCTATTACGGTACATGGTGCACCGAATGGTTCTAAGAACTTCAAATTTGGCTTCCAAGCAATATAAGTCTCTTGAGATACTTCGGCAAATTACGGTACATGGTGCACGAATATCTCGAATAATCATCTGTCACGACCAAGCAATATAAGTCTCTTGAGATACTTCGAACATTTACAGGACCAAATAAGTCCATGTGGAGACGTTCTAAAGGCAACTTGATTGAGTTTAGAATTTTCTTCAGATGAGTTTTCTTGATCTGCTTTCCCTTTTTGCATTCCAAGCAATGATCAGACATTTGAAAACTTCGAAGATTTACGCCTTCTACAAGATCATTATGAACCAAGAAATTCATTTTTGCAAATGAATATGCCCCATCTAACGATGCCAAAGAATAGAATCTTTTTCAGTAGCCTTTGACACAAAACATTGTGCTGATTTTGATGAAGTGGTAGCGACACCCATATCAAGAACATATAAATCATTCTCTCGAGGTGCTCGCATCAGAATCCACTCATCTGGTATTTTGAATCCCGGCTTCAAGATAATACACTCTTTGTCGTTGAAATGGACTGTGAATTTCTTGTCACAAATCTGCGATATACTCAGAAGATTGTTATAAAGTTCTGCAATATAGTTCACGCGATCAAATGAAACTACGCCATTGGAGAGTTTTCCCTCGGCGACTATCCTTCCTCCTTAATTTCCTGCAAATCCATTATATCCACCATTGATAGCTTTAATGTCGAATAGCAATGCCTTCATTCCCGTCATATGCCTGGACGCTCCACTATCCAAAATCCACTTTGAAAGTACGGATCTCTGGAGTCCCTACACATTTTAACAATCTATTTAAAAAGCGAGACCCAAGCCTTTTTGTTCTTGGGTTGAATTGGATAAGCATCATCAAAATCAAATTCACAATCATCAGCATATCGAATTCTTCATCTGAATTATGATGTTTATGTTTGAAAATTTTACCATCCTTTTATCTTTTGAATTGTTACCACTTGTATTTTTGACAGTTTCAGATGTGGTTTCAATTATGATTTCAGATTTTGATTCTTTCTTGCTATCGCTAGTTTTAACAGGCTCAGACTTAGTGATTTCAGGTTTAGATTCTTTCTTGTTATCAGTCTTTACCAGCTCAGACTTAATAACACCAGATGTTGTTGACCTTTTCTTGGTAATCCAGGCTTGAGATTTGATATTAGCCTTCTTGATATAAAATTTGTTTTCGTTTGCCCTAGAAGTTTCACCTTTTTCGAAAGTAGAATTCTTAAACCTCGTTTCTATTTTAGGTTTAACTTCTGGCAAAGATTCAGTTCTTTTCAAAATATTGATTGGTTTTTCAAACACTAGATACCTTGGTTTTACAACATTTGATTCTCTTCTTCAAGGATAAGCCGGTTTTGATTTCAGACAATGTCGTGCAATATGAGCCATTTCGTTGCACTTGAAACATGTCCAATTATCAAGTGGATGTCCTTTAGTGGGTGGTTTTACCCCACTTGATGTTTTGGCACCACTTGTAACCTTGGCTTTATCTCGAATTTCTTTCTCCTTTTTAAACTCATCATTTGATTGTTTACCAATCAAACTCTCTTCGTGAAATGTGTTTGTCCCATATACAAAATTCATGTTTTTGTTTTTATATTCATGAAATGGTGACACTTTCTTTATCTGATTCTTCTAGACCCAACCCTGCTCTCCGGTTTTTCGGATGATCACCACCATTCCTTCGGTAGTTGTTTCTTTTAGGTTTGGAATAGAATTTTTGTTCGTTAATTTCCAATTCCTCTGATGTGACTTCCACGAATTTACAGAATTTATCAAGCAATTCTTCCTTCACATTCTGAATCGGGAAACTATCATCAAAGTATAATCTATCTGAATCCTTAATTTTGTACATTACAATATTAGGATCGCACTTAGACCATTCTCTGACGACTTATCATCATTTTCAGACTGTGAATCGGAATTCTTTGAACTCGAGTTGGCACTTTTGAAGCTGCCGTCATCAGAATCACTTAGAACATTTTCAACTACTTTGTTAACCACGACATTGTTATCATCATCAGATTTAGCATAGATTATATCAATATTCTCTGGCAACTCATCTTTTTTCTCAGAAAGTAACTCAACATTGAGTGCCTTATCCATCCCATCTGCGGTTTTGCGACAATACTTCTCGCACAGGGGTGGAGGAACATTGCTATATTCTTTGCCAGTTTTCTTTTTAGGTTTTTCTTCCGTTGAGGTTGTTGGAAGAATGTGATCAATAACATATGCATTTGTGGTATAACTTCTCAACATATGTTGAACTCTTTCAGTTTCGATTGTCATGTCTTGAAGTTTTTGTTTAGTTTCAGCAATGGTGTTAATATAGGTGTTAATTGCCCTTTGTTTATCCATTACTGTTCCACTCAACATTCTTATATTATCATGTTGTTCGATGTTATTCCTGTCGAGTCTGCCATAATCATTTTTCATTTTATCATACGCTTCTTTCATTGTGCGATAATCGTATTTCAATAATTCGTTATGCACATTGTTTTCAGTGATGATCTTTGATTTTTCAGCACATTCGACACAAGGTTTAGTACATTTTGTACAAGGTTTCTCAACCTCAACAACTTGTACTTTGACAACTTCTTTCTCGACAATTTTTACCTCTGGACCTAACTTGGTTAGATTTGCCATTAAAGCTTTATCTGCCATGTCCTTGAGGTCTTCGATTTTCACGTCTTGAATGACATCAATAATCATTTCATCAATCTTTTTCTCCTTAACCACTTGTTCTTTCGAGCTGCCATCAATATTGTAACATTTGTCAAAAATGGGTTTTCCAAACCCGCTCCGTTTTGTAATCGAATATCAAGTTATAAATGTCACGTTGCGTATTTATGGCTATTTTAATTTTTAATGATCCATAATTAATAAACAAACTAAACTATAAAAGTTAAAATTGATAAAAAGTAAAAATAAAATAATTAAAAAGAAAATGAGGCTGCCGGGACTCGAACCCGGGTCAGCCGGAAGAGAACTCAAAGACTTAACACACACACGCATAACCACTCCGCCACTTGTTGTTTTCTGTCAACTCTAGGAAACAAATGAGTTTTATAGTCAATCATAGATCAACCGGTTGCGCCAAAACTGAAAACCGTAATCGGCTATTCAACCGTCTAAAACGTTTGATTACTCGAGGTTCACTGAGTTTAACCGCTACACCGACGTTTTCAATCAAGTTGCTTTGAATGAACTTGAATTCTAAAAGTGAATCGGTTTTTATAACCGAAAATTTTCAATTCCAGAATAACTTCAATCTCTGTTCTCCCTCACGACTCAAGCACACTCGGAAAGCTCTCAATTACATTTTCGCACAATTTTCAGTTCGTCGGAGAATCTAATTGGACTTGCCGGACTTTCGCCGGAAAACCGTATTCTCCATCAAAACAGTAAGTCTTTCAGTTCTTTCGTGGTCTATCGATTGTTAAGCTATTGCCAACTCAAACCTTTCAATTGAAATCAAATTCAGACGTCGTTATCGGATAATTCCTGCTCGCCGGGAAAACCGCTGAAAGTTCTTATCTTCCGCTGTAAAACAGTATGGACATTCAAACACTCTGTTAACGCTTGTTTAACACTTCAATTCCACGATTAGCTAATCAAAACGGTTGATTTGCTCGCTCAGTTGAAGTTCATAAAAACAGAGCCGACGCCTTGCCGGAATTCTGAGTTAAATCATTCCTCCGGTATGTTTGTTTCCAACACCGTCTTTGTCATTTCATTTTAGTCTTATGAATGTGTTAATCGTTTTAAAACAAGAAACAAATGGGTAAATTGTTGTATGTAAAAATTAGCGGAGAAGATGAACTGTGTTAACAATATAAGGATAATTAAAATCGGTATTTTAAACGGGTTAGACACACAGTCCAGCGGTGGACTGTGTGCAAATAATACGCACACGCCGCGAGTTCGATCCCTGATACACGCACCCTCTCTGTAATATAAGATGTTTTATTTTTCTAACTGAACCGGATTAACTGACGTTAGTTGTTAAGTATAATAAAAATCTGTATATTAACCAAGTTAGACACACAGTCCAGCGGTGGACTGTGTGTAACGTTAAAGCACAGGTCCCCGGGTTCGAGACCTGTTAGTGACACCGGTTCGATGATTTAAGATGTTTTTGAAAATAAAAGAATTTTGGATAAGCTGAGTTAATATATAAGTATAATTAAAAACAGAATTATTTCGGGTTAGACACGTAGCTCAGTTGGTAGAGCTGCGTGCACGCGTACGGGAGGTCTCGGGTTCGAGCCTCACCCAGCGCATGCAATTACACAATAACCGGTCAAACAGTCAAAGTCAAAAAGTCAACGGTCGCAAAAAGTCAACATATTTTTATATTTTTATTTATTTAATTTAATTTAAAAATCAATTAAAAATTTCTTAAAAATAATGTTTTTAAAGATAGGAAATAGCCTTAAACTCACAAAAATATATCTAAAAATCTTATTAAAATTATTAATAAAATCCACTCATTTACTATATTTTCCGTTATTATTTAGGTTAGTTAAATCTCGTTGTTCAATCCTTCCAACTCGTGCGCATCTCATCATCTCCAACCAAACGCACCCAATGTGAGTGAATCTTTACAAATTCCCCGTTTTAATCACGTTTTTCGGGTGTATCATGTGTCTTACCATTTATTATATTTAAATCATTGTGCATGCATCATATCATGAACAAATGTGTATTCAGCTTGTTTCAACTGTTGTGTGGTTATTGTTCAGATTTAATTTATTTATTTCAGTACATGCAATTTCATAGGCCGCCGCTCCCCATTACATTATGAGCGTTGAGCATGTTCCCCATTACATTATGAGCGTGAACCTGGCGTGCCAACATACGATCGGCTCCGTTTGATTGAGCCTTGATCGCACAGACATTTATCATTTTTCAGTACATGCAATACGATCGGCTCCGTTTGATTGAGCCTTGATCGCACAGTTTCATTCATGTTATCTATTTATGCAAGTTGATATGTTATTGTATGCTGTTGGTTTGTTATTGTATGTTATAGTTTGTGATTGTTATTACTACTGTTTGATTATGTACATTTGCTCACTTATGATTATTGCACAATTTTTTTTCCTTGATAAAATAATAAGAAAATAAATGTTTATCTAACAAGGTTCACTCGCCAACTTATGTTGACCCAAAAACCCCCATTTTTACACATGATACAGGTGAACCAGCTGCAGCAAAAAACATATAGGATTGGCCTAGAAGAATAAAATGATTTAGAGCTTGGAATTGTTTAGTTGGTTATTTCTCTTTGTATTTGTATGGACATGTTTGGATTATTGGGAATGTAATTTTGACTTTAATAAATATGAAACGTATTAGTAAATATCATGAGCTTTGGTGATAACCCAATTATGCCCCGACTCTTATTCCGCTGCGGGTCGGGGTGTGACAGATTGGTATCAGAGCCATGACTATAGGGATATAGGATAGGTTATTAGACCCTTAGAGCCTATACTATAGTCGATTAGAAATTTTTAAGATTTTTGTGTGTTACATGCCAAATTTCATGATGCTTATATGTTTTATGTTTAATGTTACATTCAATATTATGCAAGCTTTTTCATAAGTACATATATTCATATAATGCCTATCATGAATCATATTCTCATAACATATCATATCCATGAAAGCACACACCACATCATTTTCATGATTGCTTTAACAATGATTTTTGTATTTTCAAATCTCATCAAAGTGAGTTCTCATGACGGGCATGTAGTAACTGGAAGGGTACCAGTACCGGTAGTCGGAACGTCCTGTCTAGGCTGGCATTCGTATAAATCCAAAATAAAGGACCAGTTTGCCTACCTGGGGACTAACGATGAGAGTACGAAGTACCTATTAGGCCAAAGCATGCTATACCAAACGTCGTGTGAGCTAACCCTACTTTGAGTTGTCATTGTGTCTACACCTGGACACATTCCGACCATACATCTCGTAAACATATTTTGTGGTTTGCATTCGGGTGATGCGAGTGTTAAATCGCCAATACTAATGTGAATCCTACCAAGCCAATAGTCATGGGGGCCCACATGACTATACAGGTGAAGGTATGGGGGACATTTGAGGCCCAACATGAGCAAACCCAAGACATCCTATGGATGTAGTTGCATTATTGATATTTATGTTATTTTCATTTTCTTTAAGACACATGACACCTAAAAAGACTCCATAAACTCACAATCTTCTTATGTATGTTCCTGTAGATGTCGGCTAGACAACAACGAGGGGGTAGAAAATCAGGAAGGTCTCACGAACGCTTGGCCACACAAATCGCGAAACAAATGGCCGCGGTGCTTCCTGACATTGTGGTTCAAGTACAACAAGCTCTCGCCACAAATCCCACTAATCCTCCCCAGCAAGATGACCAGAACATTGGCAACCCTCCTACCAGCAAGTGCTCATATAAACATTTTAAGTCTTGCGATCCTCCTAAATTTGAAGGGACCGAAGGTGTCACTGCCCTTCTCCACTGGTTTGAGGAAATGGAAAACACCTTCCTCAACTGCGATTGTCCCGAGGATCGCAAGGTACGATACGCAACCGGGAGACTATTTGGGGTAGCTCTTACCTGGTGGAATACAGAGAAGGGTAAGAGAGGAGTCGAAGATGCTATGGCCTTAACATGGGAAGAGTTAAGGGAAATAATGACAAGGCGCTTCTGTCCAAGAAGCGAAATCAAGAAGTTGGAAGATGAATTCCACTCGTTAAAATAAAAGGAAGGAGATCATACTTTCTACAACAAAAGGTTTCTAGAGGTGAATCAAATGATCCCCAACTTGTTCACCCCAGTGTACCGCTTGGTTGAACACTATATTCGAGGTCTCCCCTCAAAAATTCAAGACACAGTTCTAAGCACTTCGCCTGCGACACTTGAAGCCGCGATGGAACTAGCTACCGAACTCACCGAAAATCGCATTCGAAACGGTAAATTCAAAGAGGAGAAAAAAAAGCCCCCATTGAGGCTCAAACTTCAAACCATTCTGGTTCCTCTTCGAAGTTTACTGGTAAAAGGAATCGAAACACAAGAAACTTTGCTGTCACACAAGCAAATTTCCCTATCCCTGCTGCACTCATCACTCAAGTTGCCTCTTCACCTGCACCATATAAAAAGCCATACTCCGGCCCATTACCAAAATGCAACCGTTGCCAATACCATCACCTTCCTGATCATCCCTGCCAACATTGCACCGGCTGTGGTCGCGCAGGTCATACTGTTCAAACCTGTCGCATACCTCAGCGAACGAACCGCCACCAGCCTTCAACCCAAACCCACCAACAAATAATGGGTCAAGCCAACAACCCCTACTACTACCACCTACCCAACATTTAGCCCAATCATACTACCAACCTAACTATCCCATGGTGCAACCTATGCGGGCTTGTTACAACTGTGGAGACCCAAACCACTTTAGAAACACTTGTCCACGTTTGGTGAACATCATTCATGCCCAAGTTCAAGCAAATCCGGTGAATCAAGCTAACCAAGCTCCACCACCTGCAAGAGGAAGAGCTTATAACATCAACGCCAATACTGTTGAAAATAATAACGGCCCAAACGAATCACCCAACTAGTTTTTCCTCACCAAGAATCAAGACTCAACTCCAATCGTCTAGTTTTTTCTTTATGTTATCTCAATCTTTCCGTATCCCAGTTGTAAAATTTGGAAATTATGTATCCAAGAATTTTAATGCGATTTGATATTACAGTTTTGTTCTATACTCATTGATTTAACATTCATATCATCGTACATCTCGACGTATCTCAATCTCATCATTTAAAGAAGATGGGTTGTGTCACACTTTTACATAGACTGACCCCTTCATCATAACCAACGAGAGAGGTACTGTCATCATTTAGTCATGTATCATTTCAGAATTGAGACTCAAGTTTTGTTCGTTGTGTTGTTTATGTTTTAGAGTCACATAGAACTGATCATGATTTACTGATAAAGCCAACGAAAATTTGACAAGAATATGGTGGATACGCCGCTGGTACTTCCTATATATAAGTATTCTTGGCAAAGGATCAAAAGCATTACCAGGAGGTTATGAAAAGTTCCGTGTAGGTTTAAATATCGTCATGGTTGAAGTTTTTGTTTTATGATACATACCTTATCATTACAAATGTATCAGTTCCCTCAAAACTATTATACATAAAATCGTAAGCGACATCAAAGATCAAAATCCGAGAAGCCCAACATGTTTCAGTAACAGAAAGGAGACGTACGCAAGGAGCCGTCTTGTGGAGCTAAACTTAAAAATTGAAACTAAATCCGACGGTATTCTATACTGTCTAGATCGTATATGGATTCCTGACCACAATAACCTTCGTGATTTTTTTCTTATGAATGAGGCGCACAAAACACGATATTCTATACACCCAGGAGCTGACAAGATGTATCAAGACCTTCGATACACCTACTGGTGGCCTGGAATGAAAAAGGATATTGCTGATTTTGTTTCCAAGTGCCTTTCATGTTCCAAAATAAAAGCTGAACATCAAAGACCCTCAGGACTTCTGGTCCAACCTGAAATACCTGTAAGGAAGTGGGAAAACATAACCATGGACTTCATTACCGGGTTACCTCGCACTTCCGGTAGGTATGACACTATATGAGTAATCATTGGTCGTCTTACAAAATTAGCTCACTTTATTCCGATCCGCGAAGATTTCAAGAACGAGAAGTTAGCTCGTATCTACATCAGTGAGATCGTAAGCCGTCATGGCGTACCGTTAAGCATATTTTCCGATCGTGATGGTCGTTTTACTTCACGAACATGGCAAGCCGTACAAGCCGCTTTGGGTACACGATTAAACCTCAGTACCGCTTATCATCCTCAAACTGATGGGCAATCTGAACGCACCATACAAACTTTTGAGGATATGCTTCGAGCATGTGTCATAGACTTCAAGGGAAATTGGGACGCTCGTCTACCATCAGTTGAATTTTCGTACAACAACAGCTATCATTCAAGCATCGGCATGGCACCTTTTGAAGCTTATTATGGTCGTAAGTACCGATCTCCAGTATGTTGGCACGAAATTGGAGAAGCTCAAATTATCGGTCCAGAATTGATTCAAGAAACCACAGACAAGATCCATCAAATTCGAAACAATCTTCTAGCGGCTCAAAGTCGTCAAAAGAGTTATGCAGATAAACGACGGAAGCCTTTAGAGTTTAACATTGGTGATCATGTACTTTTAAAAGCATCACCGTGGAAGGGAGTAGTTCGTTTTGGTCAAAAAGGCAAGCTAGCACCACGCTACGTAGGACCTTTCAAGATACTCGAAAGAGTAGGACCTGTAGCATACAAGCTTGATCTACCAGAAGAACTCAACAGGATTCATCCCATATTCCACGTATCAAACTTGAAGAAGTGCCTCGCTGATGAAAACCTCCACATTCGTCTGGAAGATATTCAGATTGATGAATCTATGCATTTTATTGAAAGACCTGTAGAGATCATGGATATCGGAGAAAAACGTCTTCGACGAAGTCGCATTCCAATTGTTAGGGTACGTTGGGAGTCGAAACGGGGACATGAGTTTACTTGGGAACGTGAAGACTCAATGCGCGAAAAAATACCCACATCTTTTTCCTACTACTACTTAAATTTCGGGACGAAATTCCTAAAAGTAGGGGATACCGTAACATTTGTCAAAAACGGGTTTTCCAAACCCGCTCCGTTTTGTAATCGAATATCAAGTTATAAATGTCACGTTGCGTATTTATGGCTATTTTAATTTTTAATGATCCATAATTAATAAACAAACTAAACTATAAAAGTTAAAATTGATAAAAAGTAAAAATAAAATAATTAAAAAGAAAATGAGGCTACGGAGTCGAACCCGGGTCAGCCGGAAGAGAACTCAAAGACTTAACACACACACGCATAACCACTCCGCCACTTGTTGTTTTCTGTCAACTCTAGGAAACAAATGAGTTTTATAGTCAGTCATAGATCAACCGGTTGCACCAAAACTGAAAACCGTAATCGGCTATTCAACCGTCTAAAACGTTTGATTACTCGCGGTTCACTGAGTTTAACCGCTACACCGACGTTTTCAATCAAGTTGCTTTGAATGAACTTGAATTCTAGAAGTGAATCGGTTTTTATAACCGAAAATTTTCAATTCCAGAATAACTTCAATCTCTGTTCTCCCTCACGACTCAAGCACACTCGGAAAGCTCTCAATTACATTTTCGCACAATTTTCAGTTCGTCGGAGAATCTAATTGGACTTGCCGGACTTTCGCCAGAAAACCGTATTCTCCATCAAAACAATAAGTCTTTCAATTCTTTCGTGGTCTATCGATTGTTAAGCTATTGCCAACTCAAACCTTTCAATTGAAATCAAATTCAGACGCCGTTATCGGATAATTCCTGCTCGCCGGAAAACCGCTGAAAGTTCTTATCTTCCGCTGTAAAACGGTATGGACATTCAAACACTCTGTTAACGCTTATTTAACACTTCAATTCCACGATTAGCTAATCAAAACGGTTGATTTGCTCGCTCAGTTGAAGTTCATAAAAACAGAGCCGACGCCTTGCCGGAATTCTGAGTTAAATCATTCCTCCGGTATGTTTGTTTCCAACACCGTCTTTGTCAGTTCATTTTAGTCTTATGAATGTGTTAATTGTTTTAAAACAAGAAACAAATGGGTAAATTGCTGTATGTAAAAATTAGCGGAGAAGATGAACTGTGTTAACAATATAAGGATAATTAAAATCGGTATTTTAAACGGGTTAGACACACAGTCCAGCGGTGGACTGTGTGCAAATAATACGCACACGCCGCGAGTTCGATCCCTGATACACGCACCTCTCTGTAATATAAGATGTTTTATTTTTCTAACTGAACCGGATTAACTGACGTTAGTTGTTAAGTATAATAAAAATCTGTATATTAACCAAGTTAGACACACAGTCTAGCGGTGGACTGTGTGTAACGTTAAAGCACAGGTCCCGGGTTCGAGACCTGTTAGTGACACCGGTTCGATGATTTAAGATGTTTTTGAAAATAAAAGAATTTTGGATAAGCTGAGTTAATATATAAGTATAATTAAAAACAGAATTATTTCAGGTTAGACACGTAGCTCAGTTGGTAGAGCTGCGTGCACGCGTACGGGAGGTCTCGGGTTCGAGCCTCACCCAGCGCATGCAATTACACAATAAACCGGTCAAACAGTCAAAGTCAAAAAGTCAACGGTCGCAAAAAGTCAACATATTTTTATATTTTTATTTATTTAATTTAATTTAAAAATCAATTAAAAATACTTAAAAATAATGTTTTTAAAGATAGGAAATAGCCTTAAACTCACAAAAATATATCTAAAAATCTTATTAAAATTATTAATAAAATCCACTCATTTACTATATTTCCGTTATTATTTAGGTTAGTTAAATCTCGTTGTTCAATCCTTCCATCTCGTGCGCATCTCATCATCTCCAACCAAACGCACCCAATGTGAGTGAATCTTTACAAATTCCCGTTTTAATCACGTTTTTAGGGTGTATCATGTGTCTTACCATTTATTATATTTAAATCATTGTGCATGCATCATATCATGAACAAATGTGTATTCAGCTTGTTTCAACTGTTGTGTGGTTATTGTTCAGATTTAATTTATTTATTTTAGTACATGCAATTTCATAGGCCGCCGCTCCCCATTACACTATGAGCGTTGAGCATGTTCCCCATTACATTATGAGCGTGAACCTGGCGTTCCAACATACGATCGGCTCCGTTTAATTGAGCCTTGATCGCACAGACATTTATCATTTTTCAGTACATGCAATACGATCGGCTTCGTTTGATTGAGCCTTGATCGCACAGTTTCATTCATGTTATCTATTTATGCAAGTTGATATGTTATTGTATGCTGTTGGTTTGTTATTGTATGTTATAGTTTGTGATTGTTATTACTACTGTTTGATTATGTACATTTGCTCACTTATGATTATTGAACAATTTTTTTTCCTTGATAAAATAATAAGAAAATCAATAATAAATGTTTATCTAACAAGGTTCACTCGCCAACTTATGTTGACCCAAAAACCCCCATTTTTACACATGATACAGGTGAACCAGCTGCAGCAAGAAACACATAGGATTGGCCTAGAAGAATAAATGATTTAGAGCTTGGAATTGTTTAGTTGGTTATTTCTCTTTGTATTTGTATGGACATGTTTGGATTATTGGGAATGTAATTTTGACTTTAATAAATATGAAACGTATTAGTAAATATCATGAGCTTTGGTGATAACCCAATTATGCCCCGACTTTTATTCCGCTGCGGGTCGGGGTGTGACAAAAATGACCTGCAAAAATGTCACAAGAATTAGAGGATAAAATTCCTTATCTCTGCATATGGATATATTCCTCTTCTTCTCATTGTTGATGCAAATATTGTTCCAGAAGAGCTTGTTCGATAGCTGCTGCTTCTGCTACTACCGCTTCTTCAGCTGCTGCCGCTTCTTCCTCTGCAAAAATATCTTCAACTATCTCTGCCATCAAAACAACTCCGGTCTTTTTCCCAATGTAAGAATTCCAATCAAAACCATCATCTTCACTGGATGCCACCATAGCTTTCTCAGTGGTGCTATTGTCAGACTTTTCTTGGATTTCAACCTGAGTTTTTTTCGGAAATGGTTTATATTGAAGTGCCCTTTTGTAATATTCATTTCATCCTAGGAAAGGACTTTGATTTCCGGTTGCTTCGGTGTTCTTACACTCTCTTTTAAAATGCCCCTTTTGACGGCATTTAAAGGACGTGACTTTGGTTTTGTCAAAACCCAATTTGTTGCTGGAATTTCCTATATCACGGCCTGTGAGTGCAACGAACTTTGTCACTCTCCTGATGATCGAAGCTAGAGACCATTTGATGTCCATTAGTTCGAGTTCTTCCTCGTCTACCTGGTCATAATCTTCTGCGGTCATCTCGGGGTTTCTGATCTTACCGGCAACAAGACATTCATAAGATTCTAATACGGTAGCGAGTAGTGACATATGTTGTTTTGCAACTTGTTCTGAAACAACATTGTTCAAATTCACTGCGATGTTGCATTTATATACATTTGGATCAGAACTTTTTGTTGATTCTGATTCGCTTGTCTTTGATAAGTTGAATTTGAACCAGTGCTTGAGTAAGAACTTTGAGGACTCTGGTCATACTGAGGCTGTGATTGATTCTGATTCTGAGGAGAAGCATTCATGTTTGCACTAAAAGCCGTCTGAATTTTAGGACTCGAAACACTATCTAGCATTCCGGCTTTATAATACAAATCTTGAACAACATTAGCGTTTTTTGACTTCGCCATCTTCAGAAGTTCCATTTCGTGGACTTCGAGTTTATCGATAAACGTCGACAACTTGAAAAATTCCCACTTATCACTGTTCTTCAGAACCATCAAATACGTAGTCCATTCACCCTCTGATAGTGCGTCAGCAAGTTTGTCAATGTATTCTTGTTCTGTCTTTTCGAGACCGTGTCTTCGCATTTGCACTTTAAGATGACAGAAACGCTCAATCATTTGCTTTATGGTCTCATTCTTTAGCATAGTGAAGATATCAAACTCTTTCATAATAAGTGCCTTTTTGCTTTTGATCATTTCGGCGCTGCCTAGATACTTCTTCTTTAATGACAACCAAATATCTCTTGCAGTAGTATACTCTGGTAGCAAAATCAGGATATCTTCTTTGACAGACTGTTGGATGAGATTGATCATCTTTTTCTCGGTGATATATTCTTCTTTCTGAACCGTCAAGTAGTTGTACTTTTCAAGAACTCGTTGATGTTCATCTATCGGAACAGTATAGCCTCTTCTCAATTGATACCCAGCCAGCGAAGTGCATGGCTTGAACCCAATAGGTAAACTTCTCTTTCCATGCTTCGTACTCGTCCATGCTCATCAGCTTGGGCGGTTTGACAGTCGTTCCCATTTCATTATCAAGATTGACTTGATTGATCACATGGCATTTGACGAACTAGCTCCAGACATAAAAGCTCTTAGTTGATCCTCCATTGTGAATAACGAAACGTGTACTCTGAAAATTTTCAAAAACTTTGAAAACAATTAATCCTACTACAAGTTCGGTCGAGCTTGTAGTAATAAATGAAGAATTTTAGAATTTCTAACAAGTTCTGTCGAACTTGTTAGATTTACTTTGAAAAAATTGATATTCGAGCGAACTTATGACAAGATTCAACTACATATTTTCGAGCGAACTTGTCAATAAGATTTTGATGAATCACAAGCAAGTTCGGGCGAACTTACTTAAGAATTTCCATGATATTACAACAAATTCGGTCGAACTTGCTATAAAATCTCTGAAAACTTAGTAACTTCGAGCGGACTTGACTTAATTCTTCTCAAAACTGCCTCAAGTTCGGGCGAACTTGCTAAAAATCACTTGAAAAGTGATGATTTTAGGACAAGTTCGGCCGAACATGGCCAACAAGTTCGATCAAGAGATTTTTCAAAAACATGATTTTTTCAAAATTTTGACATGAATTCGGTTGAATTTGGTCTCCAATCTTTCAAGGGTTTATCTTTGTTGTATTTTACATGATATATTCAAAATTCAAAAGATTTTGACCATGAATTCTTCATTTTATGTTCAAAAGTTAAGAAAAATAGAAGAATGGAGTAGAAATAGAATTGTTCTTGTCTTGATACTATCAAATCAGGCTGTTCTAGCTCTGATACCACTTGTAGGACCGATCCTTGATGCTTAGGAACATATATATATGTATATATATAAGGATGGGTTAAAATAGGAACCACCTTTAGATGCGAGAACCGTAAGAACCATTATCCACCCGAGATCTCTCATGTACGAGTGGTTGATGTAGGACCGATCCTCGATGCTTAGGAACCTAAATTCGATATCTAACGTCCATAATAGTAGAAATATTACGTCGTGTTTACCAATAGACAAGATTTAATTAGTTAATCGTCAGTTTTCTTGATCAAACGTTCTGGTTACAAACTGACAGAGCTTCGCCTCTAAAATGCCAAAGTTACAAATGAAGTAGGCTAGCTAGGTATTTATAGAGATCCAAGTTCGCCCCTAGGGAGTCACAAGTTTGCCCGAACTTGCCTAAGCAAGTTCGGCCGAACATGTCCTAACATGTACTTCAGGGCGAACTTGCAAACTTTACATAAATACAACATTCACCTAGTCTATTCAGCTCTATACTATACAGACTCGATATAAGACTAAGACATAGACATTATGCACCAACAGTTGAGATTGAATTGTTTAAGTTTGATTTGTCTTGTAGTGATTTTATTGATTAAAAAAGAATAAATAGTACAAGAAGGGTACTTGGGAAAATTTTACTTGTGTATTATTCATGTCAACTTGTCAAACTAACAATCAAACATCATAGACTACATCATCTTCATGTCAAAATTAAATACGTTTATCTATTTAAAAAAAGAATTAACTATAACACATTATTTTTTATTAAAAAAATTATACTAAATGTATAAAAAGAAAACGTCTTCAATCTCTGATCTTTACGCACGTTGTCAAAACATTTTTTATTTATTTTTTTACATAGTAATGTTCTCATACCCAGTTCATGTAAATGGTTACGCTCTTTGTCAAACTTTTTTTACGCATGTTGTCAAAAGTTTTTTTACGCACCCCGTGAAAACGCTCAACCGCACTAGCTTCTTCGGCGACTGTTTGCAAATTTCGCGACAAAATTTCTTTCAACTTGGGGATAATGTGACAACTCGTAATTTCGAGGTTAGAACCGTTCGTTTTCGTATTTATAAATCGAGTCTTATACTTATTTTATTCGAAGAGTTAATTATACTTAACTAAATTATATTATAAGTCCATATTATTCAAGCGATTAACTAGAAACCGAATCCTTATCCTTTTGAACCGACTTGAACCGTTGAACCAGGGCATATGTTCGCTTGTCAATTTAACCCACTCGCGTAACTCGAAACTTATGAGGCCTGAACCATAGAATTGGTATTATACATTTATATTAGTTAATTAATATACTTTTATATTAATTGATCTTATTTAAAAAAAATATATAATATTAATCTAAACCAATCATTAATATGTATTAAGTTTACGTATGTCAAATTTAAGTTTCATGTGTCCATCATTAATTGTTTTTGGAGGTTGTCAATTAATAAAAACAAAAGGGATTGTGGGTATAATATCCGGCCCACATATAACATATACATCCCAAACCGCCTCAAATCTTTAACCTCTTTTTAATGTGATACATTAGCATGCATGAACCTCACAACCCTAAATCCTCCAAAAAATACGATCCTATAATCTCTCTCCCTCTCTATTACACCACTGGACGAACAAACGAAGCACCAAAGCTTCAAGATTCTAATTCAAGGCTCTATTGCACTCTCGTTATCTCTAGGTACCATGCCTTGCCTTTTTATCGATAGTTCTTATAGTTCATGCATACTTTTGGATATAAAATCTTTTTTAACTTGGTTGCTTTTGCTTGATATACATGATGATTTGATGTTATATGAGGTGCTAGTTGCTAGAGATCATGTGTTATAATGTTGGATCGGTTGTGCGTTCAGTTAAGCCACTAGGGTTTTAATTATGGGGTGGATCTTGTGTTTTGTGATAAATATATATATACACATATATGTTTGTGCATGATTTTTTATATATTTTGGCTGTGTTTTGGTATAACTTCTGGATCCTTGATAGTATGATAATAACTTGTGGTATAGGATTCATAATAGTCAAGGTTAATTCTTAGAGTTCTTGATTATGCATGTATAGACATAAAATATGGATTCAGTTTTGACGTTCTTGATGATCTTGATGTTTTGTTTGACGAATTTGATATAAAACAACATATAACATGCTATGAAAAATGTAGAGGTGTTTATATAACGGTAAAACATGATAGAGAAACCCAGAAACTCGTTTATAAAAAGATTATTCGTGCCTAATAAGATTCTGTCCAGAACGTTACAGCCAACATTCCTGGGCTGTAACCAGGTCAAATTGTATCAAAAACTGATGTTCTTGAGTCTATGATGAACTTCCAGGAAGTAGCTTTCTAATCCAACTAGAATCGTATTTTTTCGACGTGGTTTGGTATTTTAAATGATTTATTTATTGTCAAAGGTTCAGGCTGTGTTTTTCGTCAGAATTTGCACCCCATTATGAGTGTCATAACTCAATTTAGAAATTGAGTTATGGTTTCAAATTTTTACTGTAGATAGCCTTAGATGTCGATAAATCTCCGACTGAATTTCGTCAATCGATAATCGAGAATTTTTAAATGAATTTTTCCGTGAGCTGCAGTAAGAAAGTGACGAATCTGATTGCTGCTTAGTAAAAGATTTTTTATAAATTTTTGGTAAAGAGTTAGACTCTAAAAAACTTAACACAAGGCCAACCCCTCTGAGCGGCACGTCCATATAAAAATATCATAATTTTGGTAGTTACGTAAGTATGGTAAACGTACACCCCAAAACAACCTATTTTCAATGAATTTTTCTATGCATGATTATAAGCGTATAATTGTCGAACTTGTTATGTTTTATATTCACACATGCTAAATAATTGTATAAATGGTGTAGTCGCACGTCGTAGGTTATATTGTGAACATGTGTTTGAAACCTATTCGGTAATATATTTGTGACAACTTGTACGTATGTTATTTGCTAGATACGTGTAGGACTTGCGTGAATTATATAAACAACCCATAACAATCTTAGGACGCGGTTGATCGCCTTCGCTACTATATTTCTTACCGAGCAAAACAAATGTGAGTTCACTAGTCTTTTACAAGCATGCACCCAGTGGGGACAAACAAACAAACTTATATTCTTGGAGGGGATACTTTGCAAACTTTTATCCCTGGAGGGGATGCATTATGACTATTGTTTAATTTCGATGTTGGATAATACACTCAAATCTATCACTTTAAGTCCCATCTTACTACCGAACTAGTTGCTTCGAGGGCAACGGGGTATTAGTTGATAGCGCTATTAGGCTTGACAACCTCACACCATACCTGGGAGGACGGGCGTGAACTAATGACCTTAACCACATAACCAATGTTGATAGGAATTGGGGAAGGGTAAACAAACTGAGGTCACTGCGGTATCGAGTTATTATCAACATGTCTTTAAACTAAACACCTATTTGTTTTATGATAAACAAAACTGTGAACTCGCGCGGCTTTATCGTTGATACACTTTTTCTGCATGCTTGCAGGACAACATATATAACTTGCATGGGAACTTGTAGTCTGGGGAGTTGGAGTATCATGGGGCGTGATTTTGGATTACATACATTATCACTTTACGTTTTTAAAACCATTTGATTAAATTGTTGAGATGTTTACATTGCTTCCGCTGAACGCATACTATGTTTGGAATGTTTATTTCAAAATTCACTATTCATGTTGAATACGATGACTTTGTTTTATACTATTTATTATTAGTTCGGCATGATTAGTGGCTAGATCCTGGTACGTCACACGCCTCGCGGTAAAACTCCGCAAGTGGAAATTTGGGGGTGTGACAGTTTGGTATCAGAGTCATTGGTTATAGTGAACTAGGTTTAAAAAAAGATTTTGTAAAACCAGACTATAACCGAATTAGTTCCGAAAGCGACCATCACACTACGCTCCAGATTGTAAGGTTCATCTTTTAAATATCACATACACTATACATTTAGCATATACATACGCATTGCATTGCATATAACCCACACACTGCATTATAGTACGAATTCATGTGTTATCTATTTATACTATGATGAATCATTAGTATGATTTTACTTTTAAATCTATTATACTATGATGAATCATTTGTCAACACTTTCTTTTGACATTCGCATCTGAGGATCTCTTGATACAAGTTAGGAGGAATTGGGGTGAACATGCAACCTGAATTATCATTACGGGTGCAAACGTAATAATAATTGGGGGTGCATGTGATTTCTTGTGAGACCTAGCGTGTGGAAAAGAATCCTGACTCATTATCCGACATAATTGGGGACTCAACTAACTATCCATAGGAGCCATGACGATGATGTACTTCTACTCGATCTTGACCTTTACTCTTTCTACTTTTCTTGTCTACTCGTATTGAATATGGAAGTGGTATGCGCGGTGGACATGGCAATATCGTCATGACTCAGGCGAAGTTAACGAACCTGATCAATACGAAGTGGCGGAGGCTTTAGCCGCTCAGCAAGCTGGTACGACACTTACAACAAGCTGATTCTTGTTCTTTATTCGTGATTCGAACTCACATTCGTGCATCGTACGTTCTTTACCTTACCGCCACCTTAACCAGTCTCCTTCTACTAGTCAGAATCAAGGCATTAATTAGAACCAGGGCTCGTACACTAGCCGAAAACCAAAGTGTAGCAAGTGTAACTACCATCACCATGGGCAGTGCACTAGAACATATCAGAGATGCGAGAAGGTAGGCCATATAACGAAAGATTGCAGAGCTCCGTTCCCAAAATAGCTGCAGCAACAACAACCGCAACAACAGCAATAGAGGCAACAACCACAACAACAACAAGGTAATCGGAAGGGTGTTGCTTCCAGTGTGGAAGTGAGGGTCACTTCAGGAGGGATTGCCAACAGCTAAACCAGAACGCTAACAATATTGGGAACAACAATAATAACAATAATGGGGGAAATGGTGCTCGCGGGAGAGTATTTACAATTGGCGCCGGTGACGCCAAGAAAGATACCAATGTTGTGACCAGTAGGTTTTCTGTGAACAGTCTTTTCGTTTCTGTTTTATTCGATTCTAGTGCCGATTGGAGTTTCGTGTCTTGAAGTTCAGCAGACTGTTAGGATCGACTCTAAACCTCTCTTGAAAATCAAACACATTGAGAAATTGGCTGACGGTCAGCCGAGTGAAACATCCCATATTTTTATGCTGGGTGCAAACTCGATCTTTAGGTCAGGTGTTTGACATTGACCTCCTTCCTGTTACTCTTAGTAGTTTTGATGTAGTCATCTTAATGCATTCCTTTCACTCTTTCGTGACTGCTTAACAAATTTAGGGATAAAATTCCCTTTCAACTTGGGGATGATGTGGTACCCGAGGAAAATCCACAGTCATCTTAACTCGCCTGTCACTCTCATGTGTCTACTTATCAAATCTCGGGATGAAATTTCTTTCAACTTGGGGATGATGTGACGCCCCGTGAAAACACTCAACCGCACTAGCTTCTTCAGCGATTGTTTGCAAATTTCGGGACAAAACTTTTTTCAACTTGGGGATGATGTGACAACTCGTAATTTCGAGGTTAGAACCGTTCGTTTTCGTATTTATAAATCGAGTCTTATACTTATTTTATTCGACGAGTTATTATACTCAACTAAATTATATTATAAGTGCATATTATTCAAGCGATCAACTAGAAACCGAATCCTTATCCTTTTGAACCGACTTGAACCGTTGAACCAGGGCATATGTTCGCTTGTCAATTTAACCCACTCGCGTAACTCGAAATTTATGAGGCCAGAACCATAACATGGATATTTATACATTTATTAGTTAATTAATTATACTTTTATATTAATTGATCTTATGTAAAAAGAATATATAATATTAATCTAAACAACCAATCATTAATATGATTAAGTTTACGTATGTCAAATTTAATTTTCATGTGTCTATCATTAATTGTTTTTGGAGGTTGTCAATTAATAAAAACAAAAGGGATTGTGGGTATAGTATTCGACCCACATATAACATATACATCCCAAACCGCCTCAAATCTTTAACCCCTTTTTAATGTGATACATAAGCATGCATGAACCTCACAACCCTAAATCCTCCAAAAATACGACTCTATAATCTCTCCCCTCAATATTACGCCACTGGACGAACAAACGAAGCACCAAGGCTTCAAGATTCTATTTCAAGGCCCTATTGCACTCTCGTTATCGCTAGGTACCATGCCTTGCCTTTTATCGATAGTTCTTATAGTTCATGCATACTTTCGGATATAAAATCTTTTTTAACTTGGCTGCGTTTGCTTAATATACATGATGATTTGATGTTATATGAGGTGTTAGGTGCTAGAGATCATGTGTTATAATGTTGGATCGGTTGTGAGTTTGGTTAAGCCACTAGGGTTTTAATTATGGGGTGGATCTTGTGTTCTGTAATAAATATATATATGTTTGTGCATGATTTTTTTATATATCTTAGCTGCGTTTTGGTGTAACTTCTGGATTCTTGATAGTATGATAATAACTTGTGGTATAGGATTCATAATTAGTCAAGGTTAATGCTTAGAGTTCTTGATTATGCGTGTATAGACATTAAATATGGATTAAGGTTTGACGTTCTCGATGATCTTGATGTTTTGTTTGACGAATTTGATATAAAACAACATATAACATGCTATGAATAATGTAGAGGTGTTTATATAACGGTAAAACATGATAGAGAAACCCGGAAACTCGTTTATAAAAAGATTATTCGTGCCTAATCAGATTTGTCCAGAACGTTACAGCCAACATTCCTGGGCTGTAACCAGGTCAAACTGTATCAAAAGCTGATGTTCTTGAGTCTATGATGAACTTCCAGGAAGTAGCTGTCAAACCAACCGGAATCAAAACTTTTCGACGTTGTTTGGTATTTAAATGATTTATTCCGTGTCAAAGGTTCAGGCTGCGTTTTTCGTCAGAATTTGCAGCTCATTACGAGTGTCATAACTCAATTTAGGAATTGAGTTATGATTTCAAATTTTTACTGTAGATAGCCTTAGATGACGATGTAAATCTCCAAGTAGAATTTCGTTAATCGGATAAACGAGAATTTTTAAATGAATTTTTCCGTGAGCTGCAGTCAGAAAGTGACGACTCTGATTGCTGTTTAGTAAAAGATTTTTTATAAATTTTTGGTACAGAGTTAGACTCTAAAAACTTAACACAAGGCCAACCCCTCTGAGCCGCACGTCATATAAAAATATCATAATTTTACAAATTCGTAAGTATGGTATAGGACACCCCAAAACAACCTATTTTTAGTGAATTTTTCTATGCATGATTATAAGTGTATAATTGTCGAACTTGTTACGTTTTATATTCACACATGCTAAATAATTGTATAATGGTGTAGTCGCACGTCGTAGGTTATATTGTGAACATGTGTTTGAAACCTATTCGGTAATACATTTGTGACAACTTGTACGTATGTTATTTGCTAGATACGCGTAGGACTTGTGTGAATTATATAAACAACTCCTAACCATCTTAGGACGCAGTTGATCGTCTTCGCTACTATTTTCACTTTATTTCCTACTGAGCAAAACAAATGTGAGTTCACTACTCTTTTACAAGCATGCGTCCAGTGGGGACAAACAAACAAACTTATATCCATGGAGGGGATACTTTGCAAACTTTTATCCCTGGAGGGGATGCATTATGACTGTTGTTAAATTTCGATGTTGGATAATACACTCAAATCTATCACTTTAAGTCTCATCTTTCTATCGAACTAGTTTCTTGGAGGGAATCAGGGTATTAGTTGATAGTGCTATTAGGCTTGATAACCTCACACCGTACCTGGAAGACGGGCGTGAACTAATGACCTTAACCACATGACCAATGTTGATATGCATTGGGGAAGGGCAAACAAACTGACGTCACTGCGGTATCGAGTTATTATCAACATATCTTTAAACTAAACAACTATTTGTTTTATGTTAAACAAAACTGTGAACTCGCCGGCTTTATCGCTGATACACTTTTTCTGTATGCTTGTAGGACATCAGATATAACTTGCATGGGAATTTGATGTCTGGGGAGTTGGAGTGTCATGGGGCGTGATTCTGGATTACCAACGTTATCGCTTTATGTTTCTAAACATTTTAATTTAAATTGTTGAGATGTTTACATTGGTTCTGCTGAACGCATACTATGTTTGGAATGTTTATTTTGAAATTCACTATTCATGTTGAATACGATGACTTTGTTTTATACTATTTATTATTAGTTCGGCATGATTAGTGGCTAGATCCTGGTACGTCACATGCCTCGCGGTAAAACTCCGCAAGTGGAAATTTGGGGGTGTGACAGTTTGGTATCAGAGCCATTGGTTATAGTGAACTAGGTTTAAAAAAAGTTTTTTGTAAAACCAGACTATAACCAGACTATAAAAGTCTTTGTCAAAAGTAAACTTTTTTGTTTATTTCTTTTTTGCATAGTGGTGTATTGCGTAAGAACGTTTTTTACGCACATTGTCAAACATTTTTGAGTGGTTGAGGAAAATGTGTATTTGACCTCATGAGTTGTCATCAGCTAAGAAGAAAACATGCTTTTTTTGGCGAAACATGAATTCAATGTATGAAAACATTAGTTTTAAATAAAAACATGATTTTTTACACTATATGTAATGAAACTAAATTTCGACCCCTTATAGAAGCAAAAGTATAAAACGTAAAGTTTTAAATAGAAGTAAAAGTATAAAACGTAAGGTTTTAAAAAAAAAAAAATATAAGTTTATGATGGAATCGGGTTTGGATTGAGAAATATAAAAAGTATAAAAGAGATGAAAGGAGAGAGAAATTGTTATTGTTATGGGTGGAATTTTGAACCTATATCCCGATAATATATCCTGACTTTATGTTTTTACTTTGCGAGCAGGATATTGGTAACATCCTGCAGAAGTATCTTGCTCGTTACTAATGGTTTATTTGTATACTTCAGTTGCAAGGGACCAACGTTAACAAGGACTAGGTCTATCCGAAGACTCGCTCAAAGTGGTTGAAAGGTGAACGTTGATAGCAGATGAAGAGGTCTACAACAGTCACAAGGGGATATTCTCTGTATCCTGGATTTGTAGGATATTCGGTTAGAATGTAAAAACTATATAAAGGGGTGCCAGATCATTAGAAAAACACATGTAATATGGTACACACACCGATTACCGCTATATCCACAATCACTCACTTACATTTCACAATCATTGTAACACTTAGAGCTGATCGATGCATTATCCTGAAGCTGTAGCTTGATATTTCAATCAATAAGAAGAACAAAGGTAGCTGGCAGTTGTCAGCTCCCGAGGTTTTGTGCCAGCGATCTAGATAGATCAAGGGCTTCCCTCGTACATCCCGTGTCAATCTTTACTTTTAATGTTCATTACTTGATTATTGATATAGTTTGTTATCCTAAAACTATATCCTGAAACTATTTTCTTTATCAATCAACTTAACACATTTGTGCAAATCTCTATAGCATACTACCTCACAAACTAAATTTGGATCACTTAATTGCTTCGGTAATTTTTGACCAAAACAATTTGACGCCAACCGTGGGGCAAGTGGTGCTATTTCCATTCAAAACTTTGTTAAAATCATTAATCGATTTTTTTTCTCAACACGTTTTACAAAACATTTTTTAATGGCCTCTCAATCAAATTTGAGCTCTTATTCGATGCCTGCTTCAAGCCTCTGCTACGACTGCTCCTCCTCCACCTCCACAAGTCCAAGCTTCCCAAAGGAGAAATGAAAGCCAAACACCTCGAGACACTTTTGTTGCTCAGAATGTTTCCAGATCCGGAGTTTCAGGGAGGACTCCTTTTCTTTGCTTCTAAAGATGAGATTTTATCTTTGTTTGGCAGCATACAGGATCAAATGAAAAAGCAGCAGGAAACCAACTAGGTTATAATGAAGGAGATACAATTCTTGAAGTCAAACTCCAAGAAACCCACTGAGGATGCAGCTACTCCTTTACAGCCCAGGATGTTGAACTTTAGTTCGAAAACATTCACCGAAGATAATCAAGGCAACATGATACCGAGTCATTCCCGGAGCAATATATTGGAAATATCCCCAACGGCCAGGATATCGACCGTGAGGGATCCAGGATACGGTTTAGGATATGGCCAGAATCGCCAGGCTGGTAATGCATCTATTAACACCAATATCCATGCTACTAGTAATCTTGAATCATTGCAGGATGCCGGTGTAACACCAGCATTAACCAGAGAACTTCAAAAATTGAAGGATATGATATCGAGTGTGCCTGGGGTAGTGCAGCCTGTACCAGAGGTATCCTAGGATAGCCACAAGATATCCTGATTTGCTTACCCCATTTGAGATGCAGAAATCCCAAAGAGATTCCAGACTCCCAACATGAAGCTATATGATGGGACAACGGATCCTGAGGAGCATGTTGCCCAGTATAGGGAAAGGATGGAAATAAATCCAATCCCACCAGATCTCAAAGAGGCATGCTTATGCAAAGGCTTTGGTTCCACTTTGACAAGATCAGCCTTAAAATGGCTTCTAAATGTTCCACCTCATTCTATTACATCTTTTGCTCATTTAGTTAACTTATTTAACAACCAATTTTCTTGTAGCGGGAGCTTTGAGAAACTAACGAGTGATCTTTACAGATAACTCAGGGATCACAAGGATCCCTAAGGATTATGTTAACAAATTTAGTAGAGAATCCTGGATATCCGGAACCTTGATGTTGCCACGAAGTACAAGCGTTCAAAATGGGGTTACAGACGGATTCTCAATTTTACCAAGACCTTGTAATGAATCCTTGCAGGAATCTGGATGAAGCTCGAAATAGGGAAATTGAGAACATAAGGCTCGAAGATGACAGGAACATGCAGGAAAGGATGAACATATCCTCAACATATGAATCGGCGAATAGGAAGTCAGAATCCTCATACAAACAATACCGATCCAAGCCATATGCTAAGAACGACAACAAAGAGTGAATGCTATTGAGGATGAGGATGAAGAAGAATATCCTAAACTTTCAGAATATTTTTTTTCAGTAAATGTTCCTAAACTAATGTTGCTATGCAGGGATTGGGGGAAAAAGCAAGATGGCCAAAAAAGAATCCTAAAAATGCTGATTGGAAGGACAAATCAAAGTGGTGTGCCTTTCATGAAGATTTTGGACACATGACGAAAGATTGTATAGCCTTGAGAAAAGAAATTAACTATTTATTAAGTAAAGGTTACCTAAAAGAACTTCCTAGCAGAAAGAAGAAGAAGACTTATGATACTGATAAAAATCCCGAAAGAGCTACATCTCCACCATCCGATGCAAAGATAATCAACTTCATCTCCGGAGGATCGAAATATGTGGAACTTCTTACTCTGCAGCCAAAAGATATGCTAAAGAGGCCAAACCAGAAACGGGAGATAAGCCAACAAGAATGACAATGCTCACGGATTATAAAGTGATAACTTTCGAAATGATGACCGGGATAACATCCAGGATCCCCATCATGATGGGTTGGTAATTACTTTACATGTTGCTAGCCTTTTGTCCGCAGGGTACTGGTAGATAATGGGAGCTCAGTCAATATCATCAAGTTGGAGACATTGAAGAGGATGAGTATCCTGGAAACTGAGATACTTCAAAATCCACTATACTTGTAGGATTCAGTGGGGAAACGAAGAACACTGTTAGGGAAATCAAGTTACCTGTCTATGTCGAAGGGATGAACTCGTTACAACGCTTCTGTGTTCTGGATTCATTATCCTGCTACAACATAATATTAGGCAGGCCTTGGATTCATGACATGAAAGCCGTACCCTCCACTTACCACCAATGTGTAAAAATACCTACTCCTTGGGGAGTGGTGAAGGTTGAAAGTGACCAGCATGAAGCAAAAGAGTGTTACTCTTCCTCGATGAAGGCATCAACAAAATCCCGAGAAGGATAGCAATCAAGGATACTGTTGGGATTGAACCCTGTGAAAAGGAACAGATGATATAAAGCCAAAATCACATCAGATGTTTGATCCTGCTGACAGAGTTTACAAGCTCTGTTATATAAACTCTGGTTAGCCTAAAGCACTGCCTTCTATCATCTGCTATTGCTAAACGACAAAGTCCAAAGGTCTGCCAGAAGACAAAGCAGTGGATAGTTATCAGTGTTTAGATATATTAGTTAAATAATCAATGTAACATTGTTTTACACTGATCAGAGGTTAGGCATAACAGTGCTTAGTGTTAGGTTTTTTGTTATCTGTCACTATCAACCCTGACATCATCAAAGATGCTCAGTGGTTAGAAGTGTTTGTATAAATAGTTGATCTCTTGTACAGTTTTATCCATCTATTGAAAAGATCATTCACCAATCATCTTCTCTGCATTTCTGTACTATCAAACTTGGTTATAAAAGGCTGAGGGGGAGTTTTGAGATTCACATGCAAAAACTATATGTTTGAAAGCATGATGATGAAAGCAATCTTCCATTGATTGTAAAACAAAGTTTTCTATTTCCGCTGCAACTCACTCTGTTTTATCTTCATTCATTTACCATCTTACAAAACATTTACAATCAATTTAAACTCAGTTCCTAACAATTGGTATCAGAGCTTGGTCAATCAAAATTTGATTTAATTATCAATTTGATTTGAAAGATCAGCTCTCCCTGCTAATTAGTTTGATTGTTTTCATTGGAAAACAGAGTTTTATTATGTTTAAAGTTTTTAAAACAAAATCTGTTTAAGACAATTTAGATTTGTCTCAAAACACATTGGATTCCAACAGGATCTATGTTCAAAGCATCGATGCTAAAAGAAATGAATATTTCATATGGCAGCGTCGGATGGGTCACACACTTGCTCAGCAAAACACTGGTTGCTGGAGGTCCGTTGTATTTGGACCACATGTTCCTACGGTTCCAAGTACACAGGACCCCGACAAACAAGTGCCAAAAGTCCTGAGAACTACTCCGAGCAGGATTTCCAGAAAATACAGTTAGATGCTAAGGCATTTAGCATTGTTGCTTCTGCCTTACCTAACGAAATTTATGTTGGACTGCTCCACTGTAATAGTGCAAAGGAGTTGTGGGATGCACCTAAAAGAGCAATTTGGTGGAACTGAGGAAGTAATTGAAAACCATAGAGAAGTTCTAAATCAACAATATGAAACTTTTTGTCACGTCAAAGGAGAGTCTCTAACACCACAATTCGAACGTTTTAGCTGTCTCATAAGTGAACTTAAACTGGTGAACGCTGAATTTCCTAATTCGACTGTCAATAGTCATTTCCTTAGATCGTTACCAGAAAAGTGGAGACTGTAGCTTACGTTAGACGAACATCTGTTGGGTTTAAGAAATGAAACTTAAACAGCTTCATGGAAGACTCCTCACTTATGAGAGAGAGTTGAACCAGAAAAAGAAGCTACAAGAGTCTCGAAAAATGACTTATGATTACATTTTGGGTAACATAGCTCTTTTTAGCCAAGAATGGTTCTGGTAGTGGTAAGGATCAGAGTTATGATCATTTCATTGATATAACTTCTGGAGGAAATTTCAACTCTGATTCTTATGCACCCAACTATGCTTTTACTGCTAGTGGGGAAAGCCAAACCTCTGATATTCTTTCCTTTGAGTTGAATAATCTTCAACACTTTGAACCATCTGATTTAGAAGAGATGGAGATTTTGCACCAATTGGATATATTAAGTGTTAGAGCTAGCAAATTTTACAGGAGAACTGGTAGAAAATTCCCTGGATTGCATGGGGGGTTGAAAGTTGGGTTGGATAAATCTAAAATTAAGTGCTACAAGTGCAATAGGTTAGGACACTTTTCCAAATAATGCAGATCTCAAACTGCTGGACCCATTGTGACACATCCTGGCCCAAGACCTCAGCACACACAAAGCACTGCTCATTATTCCCAATATACCCCTGCTCATCAAGTGCAAAATGCTACTTCATTATGCACATCCTGCTACCACTGTTCCAGTGCATTATGTTCAAACCACTGTTCCACAAATTCAATATGTTTAAGCACCACCTCCTCAAGTGCATGTGCAACCTGCACCTCATGTCACTCAACCTACTCAAACCACTGCTCCGGCAGAGGTTACACCACAGAGCTTTTTCACACAAGGCTTTGTTGATTGGAGTAGTTTGCCTTAGGATTTAACTGATGAAAATTTTCTCTTATGGCCAAAAATAATTTAGAAAAAGAATTTTTCTTAATGGCCTTAGAGACAATTGTTGAAGGTTATGAATCTGTGGAATTAGTGTCTAAATCTGATGAGTCTAAAGTTCATGATGAAACAATGGTTTCAAAAGAAGTTGTTGATGAAGAAAAGAACTCTCTATCTGATCCATGGGATACAAAGGTGTGTGAAGATGATTGTGACTGTGCTCTTATGGCTGCTTCTAAGGTATCGCCTCAGATCCTCACAGATCTATGTTCTGAAAAATGCATCATAGCTTTTGCAAACATAAAAAGGTGAATGAAAATCTTAGAAACAAAATTTTAGAAGATGAACTAAATTTTGAAAAACTCACAAAAGAGCTAAAAACAAAGTTAGTTAACAAAGATTCTGAAATCAGCAGTCTAAAGCATGAGGTAAGTATAACCAAAGATTAACTCCAAACTATGGTAGAAAATACAAAGTTTGCAAAAAGGAGTTAGAATCTACCCAAATCACTTGTGAAAAATGGGTAGAATCTTGCAAAGGTTATGAAATCATGTTAGAAAAACAGATCAAAAGTAACATAAAATATGGCATTGGCTTCAAAGATAATGACCAGGTTTCTGAAAGTGTTGCTAAAAATGATTCTGAGATGGTTGAAATTGTCCCCAAGAATTTGGCTGGTGAGGAAATAAAAGTCACTAATAAAAATGGAAACACAATCATTTTGGAAAAACATGAGGGATCCTCAACTCTTGAGGAAGTTGAGAAATATCAATTCGAACCCACATGGTCAGATGAGTGTGACATTTTAGAAAACTTCAAGCAAATGGACTTCTCAACCATTGATGGTGTTAAGGCACCAAAAGCAACGATAATCCCTATTAAGGATCTTCCAGCAGATGTTATAACATATGCTAACAAGAAGTCTGAAAAAGGGAAGAAGAAAGAAAAGGTTAAAAAGTTGTTTTGTAACTTTTGTGAAAAAAGAAATCATGTCGCTGAAAACTGTTTTCTGTTAGAAGCTTATGAAATAAACAAAACTTGTGTGATCCCAAATTCTTCAAAATGCATCATCTGTCATCATCACTTTTTAGGGTTTATAAAAATCCTGTTTCGTTCTCATCAGAGTTTATTACTCTGCCGTATTGAATTCAAAATTCTAAAAGCGGTTTTTCTCTCAAATCTTCTTCTTCTTCACAATTGTTCTTCCTTCCTACAATCACCATGACTCTTATCATCAAAACCCCTCATAATTACACCACTATTCTTGAAGAAACTAACTCAAATAAGCCATATCATTCCATGATCAAAGCTTTAAAAGAGTCCAAATATAAATCACTCTTGGAAACAACTGCCCCAATCTATCAAGATGCATTACGTCAGTTTTGGGCAAATGCCGAAGTTCACTACACAAAGAAAAAAACCATATGGCATTGTTTCCACGTAGGTGGATCATTACCTGAAGTATCCCTTGCTTACATTTAAAAGGTTTTGGTTTAAATGAACTAACTCATGCCACATCATCCCAATTCCTGATTTTCACAACGAGTTCATTGAAAGAGGGTATGAAGGTCAGCTTACAGGTAAAACCATCTACAAACCTAAATTTCCTGCAGAAATGAAGTTTTTCTTTCACACTTTGTTAACCTGTTTGTCAGCCAAATCAACTGCTTTTAATGAGATACCTTTAAACATGCAGTACTTGGGATATGCGATTTTAATCAAAAACTGATTTTAATTCTCCCAAGTATTGTTTCATGACTTGGTGGCAAATATTGAAAACAACAAAAAGGGTCGCTCTGCTTTTCTCTTGCACCCTAGATTTTAAGTGTTTCCCTTCAAAAGAAAGTTGGTGATGTCGTTAAACAAGGTACTGTGACTTCTCATAGCAGCCTAACACATGAAACTTTTACTCACATCACCAACCAATCCAAAGTTTTGAAAACACAAGTAGAGGGGGATAAGCAAATTTTAGAACACCCAACACAAGCTCAACCCACTGCTACTGAGCCTACTGCTCCTGGTGATCAAAGTACTACAACCAGTGTGTGAAACCCACACAAGAAATCTCCAGAAAGAAACAAAAATCCAAATCCAAAATGCCCACCAAAACCAAAAATAAAAAGGGTCCTCTAGAAGATGAGTTTCCAGAGGTTAACCCAGTGACACCACAAAAGTGACCAGAAAACACTACTGCTACTTCCTCACAGCAGATGTTAGAAAGATCTCAACCCATAAGCCAAACTCCTCTTGATTCCTTACAAAAGGAACAAGTTGTAAGCACAGGGACACCTCAATATGAAGCTCTAGATCCACTTGGTTCTATCTTCCAAAGCCCTTCTCCCTGGGAACTGTCTCTTTCTACTCCACAACCTTCACCCATCAAATTACCACCCACCATATTACCTTTGTGAATGCAATTGATATGGAACATACATTAAACAATTCTTCTCAACAACTATTACTGAGAATATACTTCAGAATGTGACCTGAGTCTGATCCCTCTATCATTGCAAACCCATCAACAAGTGAGGATGCTACATCCCTTGGGTTACATGTAACCCTTGGTGATAATTCAAGTAGAGCAGCTACTACAATTGCAAAACTATGTAGTTTTCAATTGGACAGTGGTTACATCTATAAGACTCTCTTGAAGGCATACTGTTGAGGCTACCAAGGTAACCTCTGTTCATGTGGGAAGTCCATAGTACCAAGACAAAGGGGCAACTGTGATTGAAGCAAGTCTTAAAACCTCTGCTCATGATACCACAACTACAACTACCACAAGTGGTAGGAGTTCAGATGATCCTATTAAGTTAGGTGATGCGCTAAAATACAAGGAATTGAGGAGAGGGTTACTAAAATTGAAAATTATGTGGATGAAATCAAAGAAATAATGAAGCAGATGTTAGCAAACTCCAGAAGTCAATCCTCTAACCAAATCACTGCTGAGCTATGGCAAATGATGTATCCTCTGCTTCAACAACAAAGATGACATGCTGACTTCCAACATGAGCAACACATGGAAAAATTTAGAAATACGGTTGATGCAAGATACAATGATACACTTGCAGACATAAAGGCCATCAAAGCTCATCTACTTCAAACCACTGACACTTCTCCTCCCACTGTGATTGTAACCCAGATGATAACAAAAAGGGGGAGAATGAAAGAGAAGTGTTAAAGCTCAAAACTGATCCAAATTCCAGAACAACAGTGGTTATCCTTAGGGCTAATGGAACTAAAAAGATTGATGAGACTTAAAACATATTGGCTAGGGAAAAGGAGAAGAATAAGCAAAGGGTGATAGATGAGAGCAAAGTTGTGGTTGAGCAAAAGATTGCTCAACAAAGAAAAAGAAGAGGTTGGTACTTCCTAACAAAGAAGAGAGCTGTTAGAAAAACAAGACAACCAACATCCACTCCTTCTAAAACCAAGGTTGATTGCAAATCCTATCCCATCCTCTGCTCCCACAAAATCTAAAACACCACTTTCAACACCACCCACAACCAAAATCACCACAACAGATGTTACAACTCCTGTTGTGTCAACATCTATTGATGCATCAGTGGTAGTAATAGAAGTTAGCCCAACCACTGCCATGGTCACATTTCCAACCACCACTCACCAAATACCCACACCCGTAAGAATTCCCTAACCATCATCACCCAAACTCATCTTTAAAAGAAGGAAAATGACAAATGTCATAGATGATGAAAATATCATTCCTTCACCACTCCCATTATCATCACAACCACTGACCTCAACACCTGTTTCAATTCCCATCACTACAGCACCTCAAACCACTGCCCAACCAACTGAATTAACTACTCTATCTACTCAGTTTCCTCTCTACTAGCTGTAAAAGAAGAGATAAAATCCTTCTACTCAGAAGAAGATCCAGATAAAAGGAATTTCCCATCCCTGCAAGAATATCCCAAGCAAAAGAACATTGATGAATATCTTCAATTCAAAGCTATTCAAGCAGAGGATATAACTAAAAGAGACACACATGGAGAGAATGATAGAGAAGTACAGAGTTATATGTAGTAACAGCTAAGCAAAGTCAGGAAACTTGAAGATTTCTCAAAAGACTTGTGCAAAAGGCTATCAGAAAAGGATGATGAAAGTGTAAGACAAGACTACATTGATCACATCATGCAAAACAAACAATATAAAGCTATAAGAGCACAATTCAAGGGCTGGTCTGTGAGTGACTTAAAGCAAGAAGTGGAAAGAATGCAAGAAGTGCTAAAAGACCCACTCAAAAATCCTACTCCTCCAGAGTAGAACAAGTTCAAAAAGAATGTGCCAGATAAAGCCTTGAAGCTAAAGAGAATGAAAGAAGAGTTGGTAGCTGCTAACTATGGGTCAAAGAATCAGATCACAAGATGGTCAGAGGTTAAAGTGATTGATACATACAAAAGGCTTGAAGAAAGAAGAAAAACAGATCCTTCATTACCAAAGAAGCCTGATTACTCATCAGAGGTTACAATTCAGCTGAACCTGGCTATCCAAAAGTCTTCTTTAACATCTGCTCAATCCATCCTAGCCTTGAACCAATGAAAAAAGGTAGAGAGAGATGTCAAAAGAAGATGAGAGAAGATATGAACTTGATCTCATCAAGCAAGGGATAAGAGACCAAGTCCAGTTTCATATCGATGATGCAAGTGATGTGCCGAGAGAGACATTATCAAAATTTGCACATCAAATTCTACCATCCATCTCAACAAATAAAACCCATCCTAGAAAACCATCTGATCTAAAATTTCTAAAGAGGAAGGTCAACAAAGACACCCACGAATTGACTCTGCTTAAATCAAATGGTGATGCTACCAAGATTAGAAAGGAGGATGCATATGGGCTGCGTGCAGAAGACCTCCAAGATCTTATGAATCTGGAGCTCGAAAAGGATGAGGATGATGTTGAATCTCTTAACTTTGAACTATAGTTCAAAGGACAAATAAGAGAGTTCATGTTGAGAAATAAAGATCAACAATAAATGTGTTTTGGCATCATCTGTTCCAGGGGAGATTGTTGGGATTGAACCTGTGAAAAGGAACAGATGATATAAAGCCAAAATCACATAAGATGTTTGATCCTGCTGACAAGTTTACAAGCTTTGTTATATAAACTCTGCTTTTCCTAAAGTATGATATATGTGACGATCCGAGCATGTAACAATGTCAAACAAGTTATCAATGAATGAAAATTATTACGAATTTTGTGTTTTGTTTATGAGTTTTGTATTTTTATCATGACGATTGCACATATTAAATGCTTGCACGATTCCGAGTTTTCAATCGACTTCTGGAAGTGAAATCGCAAACTGTTATGTAAACGTAATCAGATTAACGCGACTTACATTATGGAACATATTTATAAGCCAAACATACCCTAAATACCCTTAACATAGCTTAGAAATAAGTTTCGAGGGCTTCGGTATGGTAAATCACGCTTTTGTAACTTCAGGGGCTATTTTGCAAATTCTACGAAACTATGCCTTTTCGCGTATTTCGCTATCTGGAACATGTACGGACATCCAAAATTTTTTTTAATCATTAAAATATCATATTTTAGTGATTGGTATGCAAAAAATATCATTTCTCATGCTTTTACGGTCACGCACGCGTTCGTTACGCTTTTCGTCGTAATTAACCAAAAACCGCAACCGTACGTCCAAACGAACAGACACCCGGAAATTTTTTTAGCCTTTTTTAAGTTCTCAATACTTATTCCACCTTTTTGAGCTTGAAAATCAGGTTAACGGGTGTTAGAAGTGCCAAAACGCGACGAAACGTGTGAAGGGGCCTGTTCTGCCAATTTTGAACCTTGGGGACTAGCTGAGGGCCATACGGACCGCATGGAGAACCCCATATAGTCTGCATGGGGTGCCAAGGTCACCAGATTTGTTAGCATCAGCCTATTAATTCGTTCAATGACTCATCTAACGACCTTGCCACCCTTGTATCTGCATTTGACACATATGGGACACTAATCTAACTTGTTCATGAGTCATGGGACACTTGTCTTGATCCTACAACATCAAGAATTCTATAAATACCCATATAATCTTCATTTTTGAACTTTTACAACCATATCTTTTGTCTCATTCTGCTTCAATCCGAATTTAGCAATCATCTTGGAGTTTTCTCTGGTGTTCTTGATCAATCTTTGGTGTTTGTAAGTATTCTCTATCATGCCTTGTTCAATTCTTGTAGTTTAATTGGATTAAAAGTCGAAAAGTTTGACTTTTGTATGACTTCCAGAGTTGATCATGAATGATCAATTTAAAATCCAATTGAACCTTGCAATATGATGATCATCAAGATGGTTAGATCCCTATTGATCACACCTACTGATTTCTATCATTTCAAGTCCCTATGACAAGTCAAAGTTTCGGTCAAAATGCGATAAATGAGCATTTCATGCCGAATCTAATTCCAGGTGTCAAAACAGTTTGTTTTGATGCCAAAACTCTTTTATAAACTTTTTAGTCATGTCAAAACATGTCTAAATCGTCACTCTTATTTTAGTGCATGTTTAGAGTCGAAAGTTGAACGGTTTGACCACCGCTTTAACTATTGAATCTGACCCGTTTGGTGGATCTTTGGACCCGACCAAATACATATTTGTAACCATAATTATAAAGGGAGTAACCCTCTGAGGTTATACCTTATGGTCATGTTATTCGGTTAAGTGTTACGATAATTGGATATTATGTTCTTCAATAATGACTAAAATGCCCTTTTCGTAAATAAATCAACTTTAAGTATATGGAACATAAAATTTGACAAGTATTCTAATAAAATAACATTTTCAAACATACTTGGGCATTAAAGACTTATCATAACACATAACTAACCATATGATTAAATAGTTACGCAGATGACGCGTTAAAGTAGCTTAAACTACCTTAACAAGTCATAACGGGTCAAAAGCACTTAGATAACGTTTCAACTCAGAATGTTAACTTTCTTAAACCATTTCATATGAGTTCCAACACTCATTTGTTTTACAAGACCTCATTCTATCCGATCTTCCGATTTATGTCCCGATATTGACACAATTACCCGATTTTAGGACACACTTGATTTCTCGGACTTTTGAGCTTGTTTGATCTTTGATACAAGGACACTTTTCAATCACAAGTGAGTACATAGTCCCCTATTTTAGGTTTTACAAATGTTTTGGGGTGACTCATATGTGCAAGTTGTTTTCAAGCTTTCAAATTACAAATGCAATGGTTTATATAACAATACGAATTCAATAATGTGAACGAACTTGTTGGTGCGTTGTATCCATAACAAGAATGACATTCATTAACAATGGCCAAGCCAACCAGTAGTAAGTTACGGCGCCTAGGACTGACAATCCCGTTACCAAAATTCCCGAGGTTTGTGGGGAAGTTTGGAAAGCGACTGAAACTGTATTTGTAACAAACCATTTGGTGGTTTGTTATACGATTAAGGGACCCCGTGGGTGGTCTCAAACAAGTCAACAAAGGTTTGAATGTATTCACGAAACGACCAAAAGTTTTCACAATTAAAACAAGGAACGATGAACGTTTGGTTTATAACAAGGAACGATGAACGATGAATGATTGGTTTATAACAAGGAACGATGAACGATTGGTTTATAACAAGGAACGATGAACGATGAACAATTGGTTTATAACAATTGGTTAATGATAAGTGAGTTAGATAACGGTACGTGTGTAATGTGAAAAAAGCTCGTAGATACGCTGCTCGTACTTCCTATATATAAGTGCTTTTATCGTATTACATATGTGGCGATATTTGCATCACTTGAGCAAATGTTTTCAAACGATGACACGCAACAATTTCAATCAAAGATATAAACCATACAAGTTATTTCAAAACGATTTACAACTCAGATTTACGAAACAAATGTTTTGGTCAAGATTTATGGCTACAAGTCCTTTATAAACTATAACTAACTTGTTTTAGATTGGTTAGTTATCATTGCAATACCAACTGCTTTTCGATAACAAGGTTTTCAATTAACGACTCTAGTAGTCTGACAAGGTATTGCAATACATATTCAACGCCATAAACTTGAAACACTCACAAAACCTATGTACTCGCCGGCATATTTTTCCTGACTCGTTTTCACATATGTTTCAAGGAACGATGCTAGATGATACGGATGCGTGCTCACGTAGGAATGGACTTGGACCTAGTGCCTTAATAACAAGAAAGACAATAATTATGCATGCTTGTTGTTTCGTTGTTTAAAAACTTCTAAGACAATTGTGACAATATAACTTATTTTTAATATCTAATTAAAACAAAACTTCAAATACCATGTGTTGTTGAAACAATCTGTTAACGTGACTCCCCAAGTGTTTCTGCCGTGTGTTGTTTTACGTGATTTGGGGTGTTACAGGTTAGTATCAGAGCACTGGTTATAGGGAATTAAGTTATTAGTAATGCATTTACCTAGACTATAACCTTCCTAGGACCCTAACGCGAGTCTATTTGCGTTTAATTTAAAACACAATACAATCACCAATCCTTAGGTGATTACCAAAACAAATTCACAAATTACAAACTTGTTTCGAAAATCAATCATCTATCCTTAGATGATTTGTTTTTGGCGTAAGCCTTCAAGTTTTCAAAATATCGTCAAGGTTTGGGTTTTAATAATGTGAACACGTGCAATCTGGAAGGGTGGATGCCTGTACCCTGAGTTTCTGTCTAGGCTAGAGTGTTCAAACAAATCCACTTAATCGGACCAGTCACTCTTACCTGGGAACTCTTGCGGTGAGTGTCCACTTATAGGCTAAAGCATGTCTTCGCGATACATTATAAGACCCATTTACTTTGATTAGTCACTGTGTGTCATTTGATTGTCTTAAGAGACAAATGAATGACCAGCATCCTTATGTTTCGTCGATATTTTTTGATACTTCTATTGATTTTTCTGAAATATCAATCTCATATATCTTCCTTCATGTTTTCTTTTAGAATGCCTCCTCGACATAATGCAACTCAGGATGCCGAAATGGCAGCCATGATCGCTCAACAAATTGATGTCGTACTCCCGAACCTAGTAACTCAAATGAATCAAGCGAACAACAATAACAACAACAATAACAATGCACCGGCTCCGTGCAACTACAAACAATTCTGTTCAGATAAACCACTTTAGTTCACTGGGTCTGAGGGAGCTACGGGACTTCTTCAATGGTTTGAGAGTCTCGAAAGCATGTTCCATTTTGTTCAATGTCCAAATGAGTGAAAGGTCGAGTTTGCGTCTAATGTGTTCAAGAAAAGAGCTTTGACATGGTGGAATGGTATTATGAGGGATGGAGGTGCCAAAGTGGCCTTAGCTCAAACATGGGAAGAGCTTAGGGCTCTAATGATGAAGGAATTCTGTCCTCGCCACGAGTAAAGGGCATTGGAGAACGAATTTCATGATCTTAAGCAAGACAGTGGTGAGAGTCGTGCTTATACCGACCGATTTGAGGAGTTGAGTTTAGTTTGTCCTTCGATGGTGACGCCTTTGGATAAGGTGATCGAGAAGTATATCGATGGTTTACCTGATCCTGTGCAAGATATCATCACTGTAGCAACCCTACCACCGTTCGACAAGCTATTGAGTTAGCTGCAACCTTTAACCAATTCACAAGTCAGGAAAGGTAACCTTCATCGCAAGGGCGATAAGAAATCCTTAGCTAAGTCAACTCAAGAGAAACCAAAGGGAAACAAAGCCGAGCCTTCCAAACGAACGAAGAAGCATAAGGCTTCTCAAAACTTTGTTGTGACTGCACAACCCGCTCCAACTACTCCCCAAAACCAACCAGCTCAACCTCCTGCAAAGGAACCTTATGCGGGAACTGCACACCTTGCAACCGATGTAATGGTCACCATCAAGTTCAGATACCGTGTCAACAGTGTACTACCTGTGGAAAACTTTGTCACCTGGCGAATATTTGTCGCTTTAACCCAAACCCAGCTGCACAGAATCCAGTTCAACCACAAGCAAATCCCGCTCGACCCTCACTTTCCGCCTGGTTCGTGTTTTAAGTTGTGGTGAAATGGGTCACTACAAGAACAATTGTCCGAGACTAGTCAATGCTAACCCAGCCCGTGATCGTGCCTTAAACATCAACGCAAATGAAGCTCGTGCCGATAACGAGGTGGTTAACGGTACGTTCCTTGTAAACAAACATCCTGCCTCTGTTATGTTTGATTCGGTGCCGATAGAAGTTTTGTATCATTAGCCTTTGAGCCTTTGCTTTAGATGCCTAGAACCAAACTAGGAAAGCCCTTGTCAGTCAAGATTGCCAATGGTGAACCCCTTGTGCTTGATTCTGTCATTTGTAACTGCCAGTTGAACCTCAATAACCATCTTTCCCTATTGACCTTACACCAATGCAACTTGGAAGTTTCGATATCATTATAGGGATGGATTGGTTAACCAAGAACCACGCCGAAGTTATTTGTTTTGACAAGATAGTTCGTATACCTCTTCCTTCTGGTGAAACCTTGGAAATTCATGGAGAAAACCTATTAGTAACCTAAAACTCATGTCTTGTACCCAAGCTCAAAAATATTTGCAAAAGAATTATGTGGCCTTCTTGGCACATATCGTGGAGGAGAAAGGCAAAAGCAAGAATATTCGAGACATTCTGATTATTCGAGACTATCCTGAGGTCTTTCCCGAAGATCTACCCGGTTTAGCCCCGACACGTCAAGTTGAGTTCCGCATTGATCTTATACCCAGTGCTAACCCGATAGCCAAATCCCCTTATCGTCTTGCACCGTCTGAGATACAAGAGTTATCGAAGCAACTTCAGGAGTTATCTGACAAAGGATTCATTCTCCGAGCTATTCACCGTGGGGTGCTCCTGTCCTATTTGTGAAAAAGAAGGATGGATCCTTCCATATGTGTATCGATTATCGTGAGCTCAACAAACTCAAGATCAAGAATCGATATCCCCTACCTCAAATTGACGACCTTTTTGATCAACTACAAGGTGCTACATGTTTCTCCAAGATCAATCTCGTTCTGGGTATCATCAGCTTCGTGTTCACGAGGAAGATATTCCTAAGACTGCTTTCCGCACACGATACGACCATTATGAGTTCACCGTTATGCCCTTCGGTTTGACAAATGCTCCAGTTGTATTTATGGACTTAATGAATCGGGTTTGTAAACCTTATCTAGATAAGTTCATCATTGTTTTCATCGACGACATCCTTATTTACTCTAAATCTCAAGCCGATCATGAGCAACATCTTCATTTGACAATGGAACTTCTGAAGAAAGAACAACTATATGCCAAATTCTCCAAATGCGAGTTCTGGCATAAAGAAGTTCAGTTTTTGGGACACATTGTTAATGAGCAAGGTATTCATGTGGATCTTCCAAAATCGCTGCGATTAAGGATTGGAAGACACCCACTACTACAGAAGTTCGCTCACTTCTTGGTCTTGCTGGTTACTATCAACGATTTATTGCGAACTTCTCAAAGATCACGGTTCCTCTCACTACTTTAACTCAAAAGAATAAGCCTTTTGAGTGGGGACCTAAACAAGAGCAAGCTTTTCAAACTTTGAAACTAAAACTCTATGATGCTCCTATTTTGTCCTTACCTGATGGCAATGATGACTTTGTTGTTTATTGTGACACGTCGAATTTAAGCCTTGGTTGTGTTCTAATGCAACGGGATAAATTCATCGCATATGCGTCAAGACAACTGAAAGTCCACAAGAAGAATTACACGACTCATGATCTTGAGTTGGGTGCTGTTGTCTTTGCTCTCAGGATTTGGAGGCACTATCTTTATGGTACGAAGTGTGTGATTTTTACTGAACACAAAAGCCTCCAACACATATTCAACACAAAGGAGCTGAGGCATACCATCCTGGTAAGACGAATGTTGTGGCTGACGCGCTTAGTCGTAAAGAACGTGTCAAGCTTCATTGTGTTCGAGTTCAATCCGATATCCAAACACGTATTCTTGCAGCCTAACGCACTTGTGTAACCCAAGGTTTGTTGAAAGACGAACTACCTCATCAACTCGAACTTCAACTCAAAAAGAAAGTCGATGGATTACTATACTACATGAACCGTTTGTGGGTTTTGAATCAAAACAATCTCTGTACCCTACTGATGGACGAAGCTCTTAAGTCTCGTTATTCAATTCATCCCGGTGCGAAAAAAATGTACGAGGATCTCCGTACCCAGTATTGGTGGCCGGGTATGAAGAATGACATTGCCTTGTATGTGTCTAAATGCCTTACTTGTCTCAAAGTCAAGGCTGAGCATCAACATCCATCTGGTTTATTGGAACAACCAGAAATACCAATATGGAAGTGGGAGAACATTGCGATGGATCTCATCACAAAACTACCGCGCACGTCTAGAGGTCATGATGCAATTTGGGTTGTCATTTATCGTTTAACGAAGTCAGCGCATTTTTGGCAATTCGTGAGGATTACTCCGCTGACAAGCTCTCCAAAATCTATTTCGATGAGATTGTATCTCGTCATGGTGTTCCTTTGGACATCATATATGACAGAGATGCTCGGTTCTCATCTCATTTCTGGAAGACTATGCAAACTGCTAATGGGGACCAAACTCAATCTGAGCACTGCTTATCATCCTCAAACGGATGACAATCTGAGAGGACGATTCAAACACTAGAGGAAATGCTTAGAGCTTGTGTGATCGACTTTGGTGGTAGTTGGGATTCGCATCTACCATTGATCGAGTTCTCCTATAACAATAGTTATCACGCCAGCATCAATATCGCACCTTTCGAAGCTTTATACGGTCGAAAATGTCGTTCACCCTGTCTGTTGGAATGAGATCGGTGAGACACAGCTCATGGACCTGAACTCATCCACGACAAAACAGAGAAAGTCAAGAAAATACGCGATAACCTTTTAACAGCTAGAAGCAGTCAAAAGAGTTATGTGGACAAGCGACGCAAGCCCTTGGAATTCCAAGTTGGTGATCACGTCCTACTCAAGGTATCCCCTTGGAAAGGGGTGGTCAGATTTGGGAAGAAAGGAAAACTTGCACCACGATACGTTGGACCATTCAAGACCGTTGAATGAATCGGAAAGGTGGCCTACCGACTTGAGCTACTTCCTAAACTCGGGAATATTCACCCAACATTCCACGTGTCCAATCTAAAGAAATGTTTAGCCGATACAAAGCTCCATATTCCACTCGACGACATTCACGTTGACGACACTATGCATTTTGTCGAGAAACCGGCGGAGATAATGGACCGTCAAGTCAAGAAACTCAAGCGAAGACGAATACCGATAGTTAAAGTTCGTTAGGAATCTAAACGTGGCCCAGAGTTTACTTGGGAATGAGAGGATCAGATGAAAACGAAGTACCCACATTTGTTCTCACAAGTTTCTTCTAATTAAATTTCGGGACGAAATTTCCTGAAGTAAGGGAGAATGTGATATCTGTTACGATCCGAGCATGTAACAATGTCAAACAAGTTATCAATGAATGAAAATTATTACAAATTTTTTGTTTTATTAATGAGTTTTGTATTTTTATCATGACAATTGCACATATTCAATTCTTGCACGATTCCGAGTTTTCAATCGACTTTTGGAAGTGAAATCGCAAACTGTTATGTAAACGTAATCAGATTAACGCGACATACATTCTGGAACATATTTATAAGCTAAACATACTCTAAATACCCTTAACATAGCTTAGAAATAAGTTTTGAGGGCTTCGGTATGGCAAAATCACGCTTTTGTAACTTCAGGGGCTATTTTGCAAATTATGCGAAACTATGCCTTTTCACGTATTTCGCTATCTGGAACATGTACTGACATCCAAAAATTGTTGTAATCATTAAAATATCATATTTTAGTGATTGGGATGCAAAAATATCATTTGTCACGCTTTTACGGCCACGCACGCGTTCGTTACGCTTTTCATCGTAATTAACCAAAAACCGCAACCGTACGACCAAACGAACCGACACCCGGAACATTTTTGAACATTTTAATTTCCCTATACTTATTCCACCTTTTGAGCTTGAAAATCAGGTTAACATGTGTTAGCAGTGCCAAAACGCGACGAAACGTGTGTAGGGGCCTGTTCTGCCAATTTTGAAACTTGAGGACCAACTGAGGGCCATACGGACCGCATGGAGAACCCATACGGTCTGTATGGGGTGCCCAGATCACCAGATTTGTTGGCAGCAGCATTTAGTTCGTTCAATGACTCATCTAACGACCTTGCCACCCTTGTATCTGCATTTGACACATATGGGACACTAATCTAACTTGTTCATGAGTCATGGGACACTTGTCTTGATCCTACAACATGAAGAATTCTATAAATACCCATATAATCTTCATTTTTGAACTTTTGCAACCATCTCTTTTGTCTCATTCTGCTTCAATCCGAATTTAGCAATCATCTTGGAGTTTTCTCTGGTGTTCTTGATCAATCTTTGGTGTTTGTAAGTATTCTCTATCATGCCTTGTTCAATTCTTGTAGTTTAATTAGATTAAAAGTCAAAAAGTTTGACTTTTTTTTGACTTCCAGAATTGATCATGAATTGATCAATTTAAAATCCAATTGAACCTTGCAATATGATGATAATCAAGATGGTGATAATCCCTATTGATCACACCTACTGATTTCTATCATTTCAAGTCTCTATGACAAGTCAAAGTTTCGGTCAAAATGCGATAAATGAGCATTTCATGTCGAATCTAATTCCGGGTGTCAAAACAGTTTGTTTTGATGCCAAAACTCTTTTATAAACTTATTTAGACATGTCAAAACATGTCTAAATTGTCACTCTTATTTTAGTGCTTGTTTAGAGTCGAAAGTTGAACGGTTTGACCACTGCTTTGACTATCGAATCTGACCCGTTTGGTGGATCTTCGGACCCAACCAAATACATATTTGTGACCATAATTATAAAGGGAGTAACCCTCTAAGGTTATACCTTATGGTCATGTCATTCGGTTCAGTGTTATGATAATTGGATATTATGTTCTTCAATAATGACTAAAATGCCATTTCGTAAATAAATCAACTTTAAGTATATGTAACATAAAATTTGACAAGTATTCTGCTCAAATAAGATTTTCAAACATATTTAGGCATTAAAGACTTATCATAACACATAACTAACCATCCGATTACATAGTTACGTAGATGACCCGTTAAAGTAGTTTAAACTACCTTAACAAGTCATAACGGGTCAAAAGCACTTAGATAATGTTTCAACTCAGAATGTTAACTTTGTTAAACTATTACATATGAGTTCCAACACTCATTTGTTTTACAAGACCTCATTCTATCCGATCTTCTGATTTATTCCCGATATTTACACAATTATCCGATTTTAGGACACGCTTGATTTCTCGGACTTTTGAGCTTGTTTGATCTTTGATACAAGGACACTTTGCAATTACAAGTGATTACATAGTCCCTATTTTATGTTTTACAAATGTTTTGGGGTGACTCATATGTGCAAGTTGTTTTCAAGATTTCAAATTACAAATGCTATGGTTTGTATAACAAAATGATTTCAATAATGTGAACGAACTTGTAGGTGCGTTGTATCCATAACAAGAATGACATTCATTAACAATGGCCAAGCCGACCAGAGTAACGCGCCTAGGACAGACAATCCCGTTACCAAAATTCCCGGGGTTTGTGGGGAAGTTTGGGAAGCGACTGAAACTGTATTTGTAACAAACCCTTTGGTAGTTTGTTATACGATTAAGGGACCCGGTGGGTGGTCTCGAACAAGTCAACAAAGGTTTGAAAGTATTCACGAAACGACCAAAAGTTTTCACAATTAAAACAAGGAACGATGAACGATTGGTTTATAACTAGGAACGATGAACGATGAACAATTGGTTTATAACAATTGGTCAATGATAAGTGATTTAGATAACGGTACATGTGTAATGTGACAAAAGCACGGTGGATACACCGCTGGTACTTCCTATATATAAGTGCCTTTATCGTATTACATTCGTGGCGATATTTGAAACACTTGAACAAATGTTTTCAAACGATGACACGCAACAATTTCAATCAAAGATATAAACCATACAAGTTATTTCAAAACGATTTACAACTCGGATTTACGAAACAAATGTTTTGGTCAAGATTTATGGCTACAAGTCCTTTATAAACTATAACTAACTTGTTTAGATTGGTTAGTTATCATTGCAATACCAAATGCTTTTCGATAACAAGGTTTTCAATTAACGACTCTAGTAGTCTGACAAGGTATTGCAATACATATTCAACACCATAAACTTGACACACTCATAAAACCTATGTACTCGCCGGCATATTTTTGCCGACTCGTTTTCACATATGTTTCAGGGAACGATGCTAGATGATACTGATGCGTGCTCACGTAGGAATGGACTTGGACCTAGTGCCTTAATAACAAGAAAGACAATAATTATGCATGCTTGTTGTTTCGTTGTTGAAAAACTTCTAAGACAATTATGACAATATAACCTATGTTTAATATCTAATTAAAACAAAACTTCAAATACCATGTGTTGTTGAAACAATCTGTTAACGTGACTCCCCAAGATATAAGTGTTTTTATCGTATTACATTCGTGGCGATATTTGCATCACTTGAACAAATGTTTTCAAACGATGACACGTAACAATTTCAATCAAAGGTATAAACCATACAAGTTATTTCAAAACGATTTACAACTCGGATTTACGAAACAAATGTTTTGGTCAAGATTTATGGCTACAAGTCCTTTATAAACTATAACTTACTTGTTTTAGATTGGTTAGTTATCATTGCAATACCAAATGCTTTTCGGTAACAAGGTTTTCAATTAACGACTCTAGTAGTCTGACAAGGTATTGCAATACATATTCAACGCCATAAACTTGACACACTCACAAAACCTATGTACTCGCCGGCATATTCTTGCTGACTCGTTTTCACATATGTTTCAGGGAACGATGCTAGATGATACTGATGCGTGCTCACATAGGAATGGACTTGGACCTAGTGCCTTAATAACAAGAAAGACACTAATTATGCATGCTTGTTGTTTCGTTGTTGAAAAACTTCTAAGACAATTATGACAATATAACCTATGTTTAATATCTAATTAAAACAAAACTTCAAATACCATGTGTTGTTGAAACAATCTGTTAACGTGACTCCCCAAGTGTTTCCGCCGTGTGTTGTTTTACGTGATTTGGGGTGTTACATAAAGCTCTGCCTTCTATCATCTGCCAGTGCTAAACGACAAAGTCCAAAGGTTTACCAGAAGACAAAGCAGTGGATAGTTATCAGTGTTTAGATATATTAGTTAAATAATCAATGTAACATTGTTTTACACTGATCAGAGGTTAGGCATAACAGTGTTTAGTGTTAGGTTATTTTGTTATCTGTCACTATCAACCCTGACGTCATCAAAGATGCTTAGTGGTTAGAAGTGTTTGCATAAATAGTTGATCTCTTGTACAGTTTTATCCATCTATTGAAAAGACCATTCACCAATCATGTTCTCTACATTTCTGTACTATCAAACTTAGTTATAAAAGGCTGAGGGGGAGTTTTGTGATTCACATGAAAAAATTATACGTTCGCAAGCATGATGATGAAAGCAATCTTCCATTGATTGTAAAACAAAGTTTTCTATTTCTGCTGCAACTCACTCTGTTTCATCTTCATTCATTTACCATCTTACAAAACATTACAATCAATTTAAACTCAGATCCTAACAGATACACGCATAGGATATTATGGAAGCTTCTGAACAGGATGTCAAGAAAGTCATCCTTGATGAAAATAATCCAGATATCTCAGTGCTTGTAGGAATCAAGATCCCTGAGGATATTGAGAAACAACTTATTAACTTTTTATAATGCGGGATGTCTATATTTGCCTGGAAACATGAGGATATAACAGGTATATTAAAGGATATTATAACCCATAAACTTGGAATTGATAAATCTTTCAGGCATGTTCAACAAAAAAGAAGAAAGTTCGCTCCTGAAAGGAATGCTATCATCCAAGAAGAAGTGGAAAGGCTGTTAAAATCCAAGATGATAAGGGAGGTCAAATTCCCAAAGTGGTTAGCAAATGTAGTGGTAGTGCAGAAGAAGAATGGGAAATGGAGAATCTGTGTTGATTACAAAGACCTTAACGAAGCATGTCCAAAGGATCCATTCCCACTACCTCATATTGACTCCATGGTAAATGCAACTTCTAGACACGAAATGATGACTTTCATGGATGCATCCTCAGGATTTCAACAAATCCAAATGAAACCATCCGACCAGGAGGATACAACATTTATGAAACCTATAGGTATATATTTTATACTTCTATGCCATTTGGTTTGAAAAATGTAGGTGCAACATATCAGAGGCTAGTCAACATGATGTTCAAGGGTAAATTGGGGGATACTATGGAAGTATACATCGACGATATGGTGGTGAAATCTAAGAAAGCTGAGAATCATCTCCAAGATTTGTAAGGTGCCTTCAATATCATAGACCTGTATAACTTGAAATTGAATCCTGCAAACTGCCACTTTGGAGTGGGGGCAGGAAAGTTCTTGGGATATATGGTAATCAAAGAGGAATAGAAGCAAGCTCGGAGTAGATCAGAGCTATTCTAGATATCAAATCCCCATCCAATATGAAAGATGTTCAAAGATTAACCGGAAGGGTAGCAGCATTGAATAGCTTCATATCAAGATCCTCTAAAAAATGTAAAGAATTCTATGATATCCTAAAAAACAACAAGAAATTCGAATGGAGAGAAAAACATGAAGCTGCTCTACAAGCAATAAAGCAGTATCTGTGATACCCATGACGAAACCAGGTACCCCTTAATTGGTCCTAAACTTTAAGTCATGCTTTAAACAATAATTGTGCGTAAACTTTGCAAACTTGTATGACTTGTGTGCTAGACTGAGCAATCGTTATTATGTCTCGGAGAAATCCGAGAGCTAACATGACACTATTAAGGACCAACGATGTGAAGTTGGTGTCCTTAGCCTTTAAACACGTGTTGAACCGGAGCCTTCCGTTTAACAGCGCATTAAACCTTTGACGTTATTATTAGGTTAGCGGTAGCATCATTTAAGATTCCGAGTTCTAGAAACAACTTAGTTTTGTGCCATAGACTGTGACATAAGGTTTGAAGTTAATCGAAGCCCGGGCACGCAAAACGAAGCAGCTTCCCGGTTAGGAAAATCCCTCTGTTCCGGGCATAACATAAGGCAACCAAATGTGCAAGGAACGATCCATCAAGCTTAAAAACACTTAAACTACCCTAATACAAGAATTTTATGATTAAAACGTAACCATGCTCGAATTTCGAGACGGACATGCTCAGTTTTTAAAACCGAGTCTTTTGACACTAAAAACGTGAAAAACGGAGCCCGTTTTGCAAATCGAGAAGGCGTTCGGGACCCGAAAACGAACCTAAACGCAAATTGAAGATAAACATCATCTTTTAGCACGTAAATAGAAGCACGAGGTATCCCCATGGGACCCACCCCCAAACCGCCACCCCCTTTTTTATATATTAAAAACTTTATTTTTCATTTTTATATACAATTTAACCTAGAAAATCCATAACCTTCTTATAAATTCTGCCACAAACTCCATAATTCCAGCTGAGTTTCATCTTAAACTTCAACAAATCAAAGGTATAAACCTTGGTTCTTATAGTTTTAACCATGTTCTCTTGTTGCTAGGCATAACTACATTGGGCGTTGAACTGCACGTGACGCAGTTGGTGGACCGGGAGTGTCTGGGTGACACTGCCCGGGGCAAAACAGTCAATGTTTCACTTGCTTTCTCGTGTAATTCCATCTGTGACTTTGACCTGTGTAATTAAACTTGTTAGCACATATTGTTACACAACAATTAAACCAGTGGAACTCACGCAGCGTTTAGCTGACCCATTTCAAAACTAACATGCATTTCAGGAAAAACTAAACAGGAGTAAGGAGCGTGCGTGTGGATGGCTTTGGTAGTAAACTGTAGTAGAATAAGAGTTGTGATAGCTCGTAGTACCGTACTTGAACTGTGGTTTTTAATATGATACTATTAGTATGTTGTAACCGAAGTTCCCTTTTTATGTGATATCAGGTTTTTAAATTATGTGGAATTACCATGTGTCTGCCGCACCTTGCAATTGTCTTCCGCTGCGAGTCGGGGTGTGATAGAAGATGGTATCAGAGCCTTCGATTATAGCAAACTAGGTATCTCTAAAGAAACTAGACTATAATCCTAAGTTAGTCTCCACCTGCTGAAACCTCTAGAAACTGAGTAGTAGGCTATTACAAGGAAGCCCTGGTGGGGCAAATAAATTAATGTGGTCTGTAACACCATAATTTATCTACTCATACTTGGGGGTTCTGGGAACGTCATTGAGATAGGACGGAAATCCATCTACTAACGTCATCAACCACAAATATTTTTTTTATAAATTATAAAAATCAAAACTGCGTGCAATACGTGCTTATGTGTATATTTTTGGAATGTTGCGTTCAGTATTTCGGTCAGTCAAATTAGCGTTGTGTGTGGTTTTCTTTTTACAGGTAGCAATCTCGCATCATTCGAGTCACCAGACTACTTCGCATATGGAGACCAACCCTGAGGAGGATCCGCTGACACCCCTTTTGACATCGAGCAACGAGCCAGATCTCTCTAGCTACAGTTGTGGTCCTTACCCACCCAGACCTCGTACTAGGCGCGAGGGAGAGGCCTCGAGCACCTACCGTTCCCCACCTCACCACCCGACTAGCTCCTTGGAGCATAGTCGTACCCCGGATGTTGCTATACCAGTAGGACCTATTCCTCGGAGCCCTACTCCCGCCACGGGGCATTGGGAGTGGGAGCCGGTAACACCTAGGTTACCTACACCGGAGACTCCTCCTAAGCCTTATACTCCTTCTACTAGGAGTGCTTACTCACTCTCTTCACCTAGTTCTCAGGAGGTACCCCTTATCCGCCTCGTCGGAGGGTGCCTGTCCCTGTACCTGTGTTTACACCACCCGTTTCCCCTATTCGCCCGATACCCGTACCTATAGGGACCCAGCAGCATTTTACCGCCCGTTTTCTGACACCACCTCAGGAGGACCCTTACCCGTTTCACACTTACGAGCGAGGTGGCCCTTCCCAGCTGTTTAGAAAGCCTTCCCCACCCGTCTGGGGCATACCTGTTCCTCCTCAGGAGGTGCCTGCTCCCATCACCGAGAGCAGCTTGATGGGGTTTCTGTTTGAGCAGATTTCATTAGTACGGATGGCGCGGGATGAGGATGAGCAGCAGAGGAGGTCGATGGGAGACTACCTGATCGTCTTACAGCAGGCGATCATCGCCTTACAGCAAGGTATGGGATAAGTTCATCATGAGCAGGATCATTTCCGGGCATTGGTATACGGATGTATTGGTGCCATTGTAGGTTTGGTAGCAGGTCTTGGAGGATTGGCATGGTGGATGTGGCATTCCTAGTATGGTTTCTTTCTAGTATAGATATAGTTGATGTATCTTTTGTACATCCTAACAAGCACTGGGTTATACCCATGTCGAGGTGGTGATGCAGTCTTAGTGTTTTCACGTTTTCCTAGTTAGTACTTTCGTGGCATCGAGTCCGTACGTCACTTTGGTGACATATTTTGACAGCAAATTTAAGCACTGGCCCTTACGGGTTAAGTCTATGTGCAAATTTTGACGCTTGTATGATGATGATATTATATATATGACGATGCTTTTGACTATATGTGCCGTGGATTCATGTGTGTGATGAAGTGTGTGATATGTCTTAGCCAAATATGTGATATGTGTTAACTGGATACGTGACATTGATACCTATACATCTATTGTTTATAATAGAATGGCCCCGAAACGTGCACCACAGATGACTGAGGCAGAAATTGCGCAAATGATAGCGCAACAACTCCAGACTGTTATTCCCACGATTGTGGCGCAGGTTAGCGTCGGTATTAATGCTAACCCACAACCGAATCCGCAACCCGGACCGGTAGGTTAGAACGATAATCAGAATAATGGTAGGCCGGTTTGCACATATAAGCATTTCATGGAATGCAAACCGATGGAATTAATGGAACCAAGGACCAAATGGGTTTGTGAAATGGATCGAGAAGTTGGAATCGGTACTTAACATAAGTAAGTGTCCTGGTGATTGCGCAGTTAAGTATACAACTTGTACCTTTACCAACCATGCTTTAAACTGGTGGAACACGATTGTTCAAACTTGCGGACAGGACGCGATTAATGCTATGACTTGGATGATCTTAAGGTACTGATGAGGGAAAGGTTCTGTCCCGCCCATGAAATTCAGAGGCTTGAACATGAGTTTTGGAACCTGTAGATGCAAGGTGCCGACCATGCCGGTTACACAAACCGCTTCAATGAACTGGCATGTATATTGCCAGACATGGTCTGACCGGAGTCCAAGAGGATTGAAAGGTATATCTAGGGACTGGCCCCAGAAGTGAGGAGTATTATTAACTCGGTGGAATACCTTACCATACACGAGGTGGTAGCCAGGTCAGGTACTGTTACGTATGACATGGTTAGGCGAAAGATTTTGACGATGCCTGGAGAGCAGGTCGGGAGCAAGCGAGAAGCCCCCGAGAACAGTCGCGCAAAGGCAGCAGCACCGAAAAGGGGGAGAGCTACTAGCCAGAGCTACGCCATGACTACCCCGACGGATAACTCTGATGGCTACAAAGGAAAGGCCCCGAAGTGCAACAAGTGTACTTACCACCACTTTGGTGCGTGCCGAGCAGCGATGTGCTCGAGGTGTCATAGAACTGGGCATTATGCCCAGAACTATAGGATGCCCATGGAACCCAATCCCAAACCAACCCGTTCTCAACCTCCTAGGCCTCAACCTCTTCAGCAGCGTCCTCAACAACCAGCACCACAGGTTACTTATCCCCGTGCATGCTTTGGATGTTGCAGCACGGAGCATTTTCGTAATAGTTATCCGAAGTTAGCCCAGCAGATGGCAGGAAGGAGCACACAGAACCAAGCATCTACCTCGAATGCAACTCGAGGTCGTGCCTTTGTCATGGAGCCTTGTGACACACGCCAGGATCCCAACGTGGCTTCAGGTACGTTCCTCGTTCGCAATCAATTTTCTTCAGTGTTATTTGATACGGGAGCCGATAGAAGTTATGTATCGATTGCATTTTTGCCACTCTTGAATATGCCTGCTATTGACCTGAAACAACCCTATACCGTCGAACTTGCCAACGGTAAACCGATTACCAGTCACCAACTTATTGTTTTGCCCTATAACCCTTAACGGTTACCAATTTACTATCGACATTTTACCAGTAGAATTGGGTAGTTTTGATATCGTCGTAGGAATGGACTGGCTGTCCAACCATCGTGCGGATGTGTTGTGTGATCAGAAGGTTGTGAAACTTCCTTATTCCCCGACGAATGCGATCATGGTACAGGGAGAGAAGTTAGGTACCACGCTGAACCTCATTTCTCACCTTAAGGCATTGAAGCATATACGACAGGGATATGACGTGTTTTTAGCCAGCGTCATGACGGAGGAACTAGCCGAGAAGCGTATTGAGGACATCCCGGTAGTATGTGAATACCCCGATGTATTCCTGGAGGAATTGCCTGGATTGCCGCCCAAACAGCAAGTCGAGTTTCGCATCGACTTAATACCGGGAACGGCACCCGTTGCCAAAGCCCCATATCGCCTTGCACCGTCTGAGATGCAAGAACTATCGACGCAGCTGTAGGAGTTACTTGACCGTGGTTTCATACGTCCTAGCTATTATCCTTGGGGAGCCACAGTTTTGTTTGTAAAGATAAAGGACGGTAGCTTCCGCATGCGCATTGACTACCGAGAGTTGAACAAGGTCACTACTAGAATCGTTACCCTCTTCCAAGGATCGATGATCTTTTTGATTAGCTACAAGGAGCCCGATATTTTTCTAAGATAGATCTTTGGTCAGGTTACCATCAAGTGAATGTCCAAGATGATGATATTCCTAAGACAGCGTTTCGAACTCGTTATGGCCACTATGAGTTCCTAGTTATGCCCTTCGGGCTAACCAACGCACCCGCAGTGTTCATGAACCGAGTATGTGTCACACCCTCAAATTCCACATGCAGAGTTCTACTGCAAGGCGCGTGACAAACCAGGATCACAGTCATTAGTCATACTGAACGACCGCTATATGAGTTTAAAATTTTTCCTGCTTGCTCATTCATTAGAAAATATTGTTTGTACAATTTAGTTGCGGAAGCGTAAATAGTTACAAAAACCAAAGTAACTAATGTAAATAAAGCTGTGTCTGATGTTTGTTGAAATAAATGTGACTCCGTAATGCATCCTAGTCCTGATGTGTGATACCTTAGCAACCTGAGAAAGACATGCAAGAACAAGTGTCAACACATAATGATGAGTGAGTTCACAGGTTTTAGGTTACAGTTATAAGAAAGTTGTTTCTCAAGAGTTTCCACTGTTTCAAACCTGAAACAGTAAGTTGAAGTGTTTAGCAGTTACTTGTTATATCTGTAGGTAGCTAACCTAAGTCATGTCAACAAAGAGTTCGATCCGAAGCTGACGTTGCTGCCCCTGTTGTGCCAGGTCTATCACCAACCATGGCTAAGTGTTAGGCAAATTCTACACCCGTGACCATCAACGTTCGATCTAGCTGGCGCGACCAGCTCGAGTGGGGCTTGTCGGGCCCAGTAGTACCACTAAAAATTCCCTCGCTATAATCCAATACTAACGGCATCGTAAGTTTTAAGGGGACTGACAGGTGATATAATGCTACTTTGTGACCATAACTAATATAACAAAAACCCTAATAGTTATGATGTTACTTTACCGTAATATAGCGCATGTTTTCTCCCCCTGTGTTTTTAAAACATTTAAAAGAGTAGGGGCCGTGAACTCACCTGATGTGCAAAGCATTAACTCCATATGGCAAACAAAGACAAGCAAAGCCTGAAGCTTGGAATATCCAACTTTCTCGTGCCCTACTACAAATAAAGGACACCTTAAAGTCTATTGGAAATAACTCCAGTTCACATCTTGGTTATAAAGATAGTTTATTCAAGTACCTAGTCTAGATCGAAAGGCTATTCGATTTAGACGATTTAACTTGACGAACCGATAGGGACTTAGTGCGGTTTTCTTGTGAATATATTTTTGTATATAATATAACATATATAATTATAGCAAATGTTCAAATTTCGCGGTTGAAACTTATCGTATGAAAACTATTTTGGATCAATAAAACCAATTGTCAAGTTGGTCTCGAGTCATTACTCATCTTGTAAATATGGATAAATATACGTAAGTTGTATATTTATTTTAAGGGAATTTGTTTGAGAAATACGTTTATGTTTTATAAAAATTTAAGCATAGTTCCTCTGTTTTTGCACAAACCAGACAACACTATTTGTCTACATTTTCCCAAAAATCAATGCCCAACGTACCTCATTCATAATCAAATTATTAAATCCTTTAATACAAATCCACTTGTTTCGCATTTTTGGTAATGTAACTGTACATGTGTGTGTATATATATTTATATGCATATATAAGTTCTATTAATATATAAATGTATATATATATATGTATATATATTATATAGTCCGACAAGTCGATAGTCCCATAATAATCATTGACAATTTATCCATTCCCAAACGTCAACTGTCGTGACATCGTTACATAATTCCAAGTCGGTTCGTCTTGTCCAAATCACAACTTAACTCTTTCTTTTCTGTTTTTTTAAACAAAGTTATAAGTACATTTTTACACCAATACAACTTATATTTACACAAATACAATTTTATATACACAAATACAACTTAGTTCGCACCAATACCTTAACGTGTAACTCGTCTATCTTTGCTCAATGCGTGTGCCACCAGGGCCTAACCCGTTACCTGCTTTGACTGTGACGATATTTGCTGATCTGTGGCCAAAAGAAAAACCTTAACCAGTTGACTACCTATGACTAGCTCACCCGAGGCTTAACCAAACATTTGACTAGCAACCGAACAACTGAAATAACTAAAATCAACATCAGCCTTTACATTTGAGTGAGTTAGTCGGAATAACAAGTGTAGTTCCGGTTATCGGAAGTCGGACACATAACCAACCCACTCAAACCGTCGTCCCCTGCTGTAGCCGGAGCATAACTGCGGCTCGGTGAGTTGTTAGGTCACAGAGCTGTGGCTCGTTGAGTTGTTCGGTAACAGAGAAGTAGGGCCGCCACTGTCATGGTTCTTGACAGAACCCTAGCCTCTCCTCCTCTTACCATCATTGCCACACATCAGAAAATCCTCCTCCTTTGAACCAAAACCATCACGGCAGCCATCACCTGCAGCATCTGCCTTTGCTCGAGCCAACACCACCGTCATACCCTTAGCCGCCATAGCCCGTCATCCCTGAACGACCATTATTCCGTCGTGCAAACACCCTTCCCAACCTGTGCCGCCATCGTTGTCATATGAGGGTGGCGCCACCATGGTTGCCTCCAGAGGTGGTGGTCGGCCGGCCCTTCATCTCTGCCATTCTCCTTTCTCTCTACTCTCTCTCTCTCTATGATTATGTGTGTATGCAGATTCTTGTGTGTTGGAGAAAGATAAAAGATGGGGGCTAGGGTTTGTGTCAAAGTTTAGAAAATGAGGAGACGAAGATAACTTATTTAAATAGTTAGGGTTTGATGTAGGGGAGTTAGGTGGATGCGGTGTAGAACGCGTATATGAACCTGGTTCTCGTCTTATATCTTGCGTTTAAATAGTTCGTAAATATAAATATAACGTTTAGATTATATTTTACTCATTTAACTTGAAACGAATATATATAACTTATATATAATATATACATTCATATAAAAGAATATGTGTAAGGAATTTGTGGTACAACGTCATCGTGATTATGTGTATATTATTATTATTTACTAAATAGTAATCCGTAATGTTTCTACAGGTAACTTTTTATAGTTACCCAGGGTCGGAAATACGGGTTGTCACAGTATGAAATCGTACCTCGACAAGGTTTTCATCGTCTTCATCGACGATATCTTAATCTACTCCAAGAGTAAGGACGAGCACGAGCATCACTTACGTGCTATTTTGGAATACTACGGACAGAACAACTGTACGCTAAATTGTCTAAGTGCTACTTTTGGTTGCAAGTCATACAATTTCTAGGACATGTGGTGGATCAAAACGGAATCCATGTGGATCCAAGTAAGATAGAAGCTATCAAGAATTAGTCGGCGCCGAAATTTCCCAAAAGAGATACGCCAATTCTTGGGACTGGCCGGATATTACCGTCGCTTCATCGAAAATTTCTCAAGTATCGCCCAATCGCTAACCGCTTCGACGCAAAAGGACCGGAAGTACGAATGGGGTGAAGATCAGGAAACAGCGTTCCAGCTGTTAAAACAAAAGTTATGTGAGGCCCTAATTCTAACATTACCCGAAGGCAATGAAGACTTTGTCGTATATTGTAACGCATCGCGATAAGGGCTCAGATGTGTCCTTAGGCACAGGAATAAAGTAATTGCATACATCTCTAGACAACTAAAGGTGCACGAAAGGAATCACACGATGCATGACCTGGAACTTGGCGCAGTTATATTTGCACTAAAGATTTGGAGACATTACTTATATGGTACCAAGTGTACTATATATACGGACCACAAAAGCCTCCAACATATCTTCGACCAAAAGGAATTGAACATGAGGCAGCGTAGATGGGTGGAATTGTTGAACGATTACGACTGTGAGATAAAGTACCACCCGGGGAAAGCTAATGTGGTAGCGGCTGCGCTAAGTAGGAAGGATCGAATTAAACCCCTTCGAGTGAGAGCCTTGGGAATGAGTGTGCAGACAAGCCTGATAGATCAAATCCGGAATGCGCAGATGCAAGCCCTGGAGGAAAGCCAGTTACTCGGCAAAGGATTACACGAGAATGAGAAAAGTTTTGTGAGGAAAACGGATGAGGTGTTATATTTCAAGAATCGAGTGTGGATTCCTACAAATTCGGAGTTGAGGCAGTTAATGATGGACGAGGCTCATAAGGCGAAATATTCGATTCACCCCGGTACAGATAAGATGTACCATGACCTTAAAGAATTTTACTGGTGGCCGGGGATGAAAAAGGACGTGGCCGGGTACGTGAGCCAATGCTTGACTTGTGCGCGAGTCAAGGCCGAGTATCAGAAACCATCAGGAATGTTGCAACAACCCGAGATACCTCAGTGGAAGTGGGAACAAATCACGATGGATTTCGTGACCCATCTTCCGAAAATACCTCGTGGTCATGATGTGATTTGGGTAGTCGTCGATCGATTGACCAAATCCGCACATTTTATTCCGATCCGTACTACCTATAAGACTGACCAGTTGGCCGAAATCTATGCTAATGAGATAGTAGCTAGACATGGTATCCCGATTGCTATTATTTCCGACCAAGACAGCCATTTCACCTCGCGGTACTGGCAAAAGTTACAAGAAGCTTTGGGGACGCGAATTGATTTGAGCACTGCTTACCATCCCCAAACTCATGGTCAATCAGAACGCACGATTCAGACACTAAAGGACTTGCTGCGTGCTTGTGTTCTGGACTTTGGAGGAAGTTGGGACAAACATCTTCCACTAAGAGAATGTTCATATAACAATAGTTACCACAGTAGGATCCAAGCAGCCCCGTACGAGGCACTCTATGGTCGAAAGTGCCGATCACCACTTTGTTGGGCCGAAGTGGGTGACACTCAACTGACGGGATCTGAACTAGTTCAGGAAATGACCGATAAGGTCCATCAGATTCTGAATCGTCTGAAAGCCGCTCATAGTCGGCAAAAGAGTTGGGATGATGTACGTAGGAAATCGCTATCGTTCAAAGTGGGTGAACGGGTATTGTTAAAAGTATCGTCATGGATAGGCATTATCAGATTTGGAAAGACTGGAAAGTTAGACCCGTGATACATTGGACCCTAAGAGATCCTAGAAAAAGTAGGTCCCGTAGCATATCGGTTGAAGCTACGAACCGAGCTTAGTGCCATTCATAATGTCTTCCACATTTCGAACTTAAAGAAGTGCCTTTCAGACGAGGCCACCCAGATACCATTGGAAGACATACACGTTGATGATAAACTCCACTTTGTGGAAGAGCCGGTGGAAAAGTTGATGGCAGGGTCAAACAATTAAGGCATAACAAGATTTCACTGGTTAAAGTCCGGTGGAACTCGAAACAAGGACCTGCATATACCTTGGAACGGAAGGATGAATTCCGCAGAAATATCCTCACCTTTTCCCCTAGCTAGACATGGTAAATTTCGGGGACGAAATTTCTTAACCAGGGGAGACTGTGATACCCATGACGAAACCAGGTACCCCTTAATTGGTCTTAACTTTAAGTTATGCTTTAAACAATAATTGTGCGTAAACTTTGCAAACTTGTGTAACTTGTGTGCTAGACTGAGCAATCGTTATTATGTCTCGGAGAAATCCGAGAGCACGTCATGGTTAACATGACACTATTAAGGACCAACGATGTGAAGTTGGTGTCCTTAGCCTTTAAACACGTGTTGAACCGGAGCCTTCCGTTTAACAGTGCATTAAACCTTTGACGTTGATTATTAGGTTATCGGTAGCATCATTTAAGATTCCGAGTTCCAGAAACAACTTAGTTTTGTGCCATAGACTATGACATAAGGTTTGAAGTTAATCAAAGCCCGTGCACGCAAAATGAAGCAGCTTCTCGGTTAGGGAAATGCCTTTGTTTCGGGTATAACATAAGGCAACCAAATGTGCAAGGAACGATCGATCAAGCTTAAAAACACTTAAACTACCCTAATACGATACTTTTATGGTTAAAACGTAACCATGCTCGGATTTCGAGACGGTTATGCTCAGTTTTTAAAACCGAGTATTTTGACACTAAAAACGCGAAGAACGGAGCCCGTTTCGCAAATCGAGAAGGATCTCGGGACCCGAAAACGACCTAAACGCAAATTGAAGATAAACATCATCTTTTTGCACGTAATTAGAAGCACGAGGTGTCCCCATGGGACCCACCCCAAACCGCCACCCCCCTTTTTTATATATTAAAAACTTTATTTTTCATTTTTATATACAATTTAACCTAGAAATCCATAACCTTCTCCTAAATTCTGCCACAAACTCCATAATTCCAGATGAGTTTCATCTTAAACTTCAACAAATCAAAGGTATAAACCTTGGTTCTTATAGTTTTAACCATGTTCTCTTGATTAAACGTGATTTCTAACCGAAAAACTCATTTTAATCCAAGATATTTGGAAGGTTTAAACAAGTTTATGGGCTGAATAAGAACACCTTGGGAATTCCCTGGTGTTATATGGCAGCCATGATCACAAATCTTTGGGTTTTGATACCCTAATCAACACCTATTCGACAAAAATCGCATAACTATTCGATTAACCGAAAAACAATGAAAAAGCTTGATTGATCTAAGTTCTATCATATTTGGATTGTACTTGATGTGTAGGTACTGAATATAGAACCCACCCACTTCTAGACTCACAAGAAGCGCTTGGAATCGAAGCTTTCGCTAGGTATACCATCGAGAAACGAAAATAGCATAGGCAGAATTTTGTTTTAGCTATAACTTGATCCGTGATACTTGGATTGAGCTGAAATCTGGTGCGGTGATGTAGGGTATTTCCAGGAACGTCCACGTAAAATTTTAGAATTTTTGAAATTTGCTACGATATTTGGTGAATTTTTGACTGTTTTACCGAAAGAATTTTGGAAAATATTATCAAACGAATTTAAAAAATCACCAAATTTTACAGAGACACTAAGGAACATATGGGGAGTGTTATGGGAAAATTCGGAGTCCATTGGTTGAGTTTTGATTTGGGTTAAAAATCCGCGTTTTTGCGAGTTTTCAGTAGCCAGGAACGCACCGAAACGAAATCGGAAAAATCTCAAAAGCCTGTGAGAAGTTCCTGGACATGTAAGAGATGTTCTGGAATTTTTTAGGAATTTTTGGACCAATGATGATAATTAATGTTAATTATTTAATAAAATATTGTTTTATAAATAATTTATTTAAATATGGAAAAGCCAAAATAAATTCCCAAATTATTTGTACCATAATCTATAGATTTTTACGGACTTTTATAAAAATTTACAGATTTTTATTCAAATTGTAGATTAAATGGGAATGTATGGAATTAAAAATAAGTTATTTTAAATCAATTTCGGCAGTTTATCGTATAACGAACCTGCCGAACCGAGAATTGACCCATCTGACAAATACTAACCCAGAACACCGGGAGTATTCCAGGAGATTCCCGGGAAAATTGGGTAATATAGATGTGTCCTAAGACAGTTCGGGAGGATTACCGACGGTGAAAATGACCACGTGTTGGCATTATTGCTATTCCCGTACTATTATCCGAACATGTTATACTACTGACTTTGGCTGGCACGTGAAACGGTGCCCGGAAGCCAAACTGAAAACTAATACTACCCTGACCTCCCTCACCATACCAAGTTATAACCATTACCAACTTAGATACTGATTTGAGTCCATACTTGCATGTGTGTTATTAAAGTTATCTAGTTGCTTGATCACTCCTGTGTTAAAACCACTACTCACACTGTGAGTTTTCACTTCCCCGCTTTTAAATTGTTTTACTGTTTTCTGGGGAATGCATGTTAAAACTGTGTTGATTACACCAAATTGGGAGTGTGTTTCACTTACCCACTGTTAAACTGTTTACTGTTCTCTGGAATGATTTACATATTACAAACTGTGTTAATTGCACCAACTTGTGATGATGTGAATTATCTAACAAACGAACTACCTCCCCACTACAAGTGATTAGCGTAAGCCGTGGACAGTGAATAGTACTATTGGTTTGACAAACCCAGGCCGCGCCCGACAGGATGTCGGCAACAAGGTCTGCAGGCGTCCTAAACTCGGTTATGTTGTTAGGCATAACTACATTGGGGCGTTGAACTGAACGTGACGCAGTTGGTGGACCGGGATTGTATGGGTGACACAGCCCGGGGCAAAACAATCAAGGTTTCACTTGCTTTCTCGTGTAATTCCATCTATGACTTTGACCTGTGTAATTAAACTTGTTAACACATATTGTTACACAACAATTAAACCAGTGGAACTCACGCAACGTTTAGCTGACTCTTTTAAAAACTAACATGCATTTCAGGAAAAACTAAACAGGAGTAAGGAGCGTGTGTGTGGATGGCTTTGGTAGTAAACTGTAGCAGAATAAGAGTTGTGATAGCTCGTAGTACCGTACTTGCAATTGTCTTCCGCTGCTTCTCGGTTAGGGAAATGCCTTTGTTTCGGGTATAACATAAGGCAACCAAATATGCAAGGAACGATCGATCAAGCTTAAAAACACTTAAACTACCCTAATACGAGACTTTTATGGTTAAAACGTAACCATGCTCGGATTTCGAGACGGTTATGCTCAGTTTTTAAAACCGAGTCTTTTGACACTAAAAACGCGAAAAACGGAGCCCGTTTTGCAAATCGAGAAGGCGTTCGGGACCCGAAAACGACCTAAACGCAAATTGAAGATAAACATCATCTTTTTGCACGTAATTAGAAGCACGAGGTGTCCCCATGGGACCCACCCCAAACCGCCACCCCCCTTTTTTTATATTATAAAACTTTATTTTTCATTTTTATATACAATTTAACCTAGAAATCCATAACCTTCTCCTAAATTCTGCCACAAACTCCATAATTCCAGATGAGTTTCATCTTAAACTTCAACAAATCAAAGGTATAAACCTTGGTTCTTATAGTTTTAACCATGTTCTCTTGATTAAACGTGATTTCTAACCGAAAAACTCATTTTAATCCAAGATATTTGGAAGGTTTAAACAAGTTTATGGGCTGAATAAGAACACCTTGGGAATTCCCTGGTGTTATATGGCAGCCATGATCACAAATCTTTGGGTTTTGATACCCTAATCAAAACCTATTCGACAAAAATCGCATAACTATTCGATTAACCGAAAAACACTGAAAAAGCTTGATTGATCTAAGTTCTATCATATTTGGATTGTACTTGATGTGTAGGTACTAAATATAGAACCCACCCACTTCTAGACTCACAAGAAGCGCTTGGAATCGAAGCTTTCGCTAGGTATAGCATCGAGAAACGAAAATAGCATAGGCAGAATCTTGTTTTAGCTATAACTTGATCCGTGATACTTGGATTGAGCTGAAATCTAGTGCGGTGATGTAGGGTATTTCCAGGAACGTCCACGTAAAATTTTAGAATTTTTGAAATTTGCTACGATATTTGGTGAATTTTTGACTGTTTTACCGAAAGAATTTTGGAAAATATTATCAAACGAATTTAAAAAATCACCAAATTTTACAGAGACACTAAGGAACATATGGGGAGTGTTATGGGAAAATTCGGAGTCCATTGGTTGAGTTTTGATTTGGGTTAAAAATCCGCGTTTTTGCGAGTTTTCAGTAGCCAGGAACGCACCGAAACGAAATCGGAAAAATCTCAAAAGCTTGTGAGAAGTTCCTGGACATGTAAGAGATGTTCTGGAATTTTTTAGGAATTTTTGGACCAATGATGATAATTAATGTTAATTATTTAATTAAATATTGTTTTATAAATAATTTATTTAAATATGGAAAAGCCAAAATAAATTCCCAAATTATTTGTGCCATAATCTATAGATTTTTACGGACTTTTATAAAAATTTACAGATTTTTATTCAAATTGTAGATTAAATGGGAATATATGGAATTAAAAATAAGTTATTTTAAATCAATTTCGGCAGTTTACCGTATAACGAACCTGCCGAACCGAGAATTGACCCATCTGACAAATACTAAACCCAGAACACCGGGAGTATTCCAGGAGATTCCCGGGAAAATTGGGTACTATAGATGTGTCCTAAGACAGTTCGGGAGGATTACCGACGGTGAAAATGACCACGTGTTGGCATTATTACTATTCCCGTACCATTATCCGAACATGTTATAACTACTGACTTTGGCTGGCACGTGAAACGGTGCCCGGAAGCCAAACTGAATAATACTACCCTGACCTCCATCACCATACCAAGTTATAACCATTACCAACTTAGATACTGATTTGAGTCCATACTTGCATGTGTGTTATTAAAGTTATCAGTTGCTTGATCACTCCTGTGTTAAAACCACTACTCGCACTGTGAGTATTCACTTCCCCGCTTTTAAATTGTTTTACTGTTTTCTGGGGAGTGCATGTTAAAACTGTGTTGATTACACCAAATTGGGAGTGTGTTTCACTTCCCCACTGTTAAACTGTTTACTGTTCTCTGGAATGATTTACATATTAAAATGTGTTAATTGCACCAACTTGTGATGATGTGAATTATCTAACAAACGAACTACCTCCCCACTACAAGTGATTAGCGTAAGCCGTGGACAATGAATAGTATTATTGGTTTGACAAACCCAGGCCGCCCCGACAGGATGTCGGCAACAAGGTCTGCAAGCGTCCTAAACTCGGTTATGTTGTTAGGCATAACTACATTGGAGCGTTGAACTGCACGTGACGCAGTTGGTGGACCGGGATTGTATGGGTGACACAGCCCGGGGCAAAACAATCAAGGTTTCACTTGCTTTCTCGTGTAATTCCATCTATGACTTTGACCTGTGTAATTAAACTTGTTAACACATATTGTTACACAACAATTAAACCAGTGGAACTCACGCAACGTTTAGCTGACTCTTTTAAAAACTAACATGCATTTCAGGAAAAACTAAACAGGAGTAAGGAGCGTGTGTGTGGATGGCTTTGGTAGTAAACTGTAGCAGAATAAGAGTTGTGATAGCTCGTAGTACGTACTTGAACTGTAGTTTGTAATATGATACATAGTATTTGTAACGAAGTCCTTTATGTGATACAGTTTTAATTATGGAATACCAGTTTCTGCTGCACCTTGCAATTATCTCCGCTGCGAGTCGGGGTGTGACAATATCTCTCAAGTACACCTCTTTTAATGAAACCTAAAGATGGTGAACCCCTATCTCTATATCTTGCAGTGTCAGGAAATGCAATGAAGTAACTGTAGTCTTGGTTAAAGATCATGAAGGTCAGCAGTATCCTGTCTATTATGTTAGTAAAAGTTTATTAGATGCTGAGACTAGATACTCTCATCTAGAAAAAATCAATATTAGCTTTAGTTATGGCATCGGCTAAACTTAGACACTACTTTGAAACACATAGGATATCCTATTAAAAATGTGCTTAGGAAACCCGAGATGTCTGGTAGAATGGCAAAGTGGTCTGTGAAACTAAGTGCTTATGATTTAGTATATGAACCTAGGAATGCTATAAAGTGTTAGGCCTTAGCAGACTTTGTGGCTGATTCTAGTAGCGATATACAAGAAGAAGCAGATCTAGAAGTACGTCAACTAGGTGAGAGCTCAGAATCTTGGACACTACATACTGATGATACGTCCAATGTAAGAGGTGTAGGATTAGGAATTCTACTAAAATCGCTACAGGACATGTACCTAGCATTAGGTGACAACGCAAATCCAGCCTAACATTCGTACCAACCGAATCTGGCACGCATCGTGATCCTATGTTTTAGACATAGTTTTTATTAATTTGGTCGTCATATTCTTAGCAATGTCTATCCGTGTCAAATTTTGCATTAGATAATTTTTATAAATTATCGGGTCACACAAGAATTAACCTGACACGCACGAACATTGGTGATAATTGTCTAAATATTTGGGAAACCACTCTAGTATTATTAGGCGTATAATACTATGAATATATATACTTAGATATATATTTGGTATTATTTGAAGTTTCGACGCGTAGGATATAAATTATATTTGCGATACAAGGTTAGCGTGACACGAACACAAACGTATAAAATAATATTTTTATACATCCGACACATTCATATTTTTTATGAGAATTATATTCTATATTTTTCTTAAAGGGGTAACTAGTAGGTATAATTAAGTGGGCATTTACATCCCTAAGAAACTTATTGAACACTAAACATCCTATTAACCAATCACCACCATCCTACCCTACCACTAGCCCTTTGTGTACGGCCAGAACTCCCCTTTTGCTTTTGCTTCTTGACTTTAGTATAATGATGAAGATGGATACTGATTTAATTTTATGTTCTATTTATGCTATATATCTACACATTATCCATTTGAAACCAACACAAGAACTAAAAAAAGAACCCTCTTAACTCTATTTCTTTCTCAATATACGGACATACAGACATACCAAACAAGAAACCATGTATGCTCCATGCTTTATTCAATCAAACTATTTAATTAAAAAAAAAGAGAAAAGGAAAACCAATCAAGTATGTGTGCATAGTATGGAACCTGAGATATATATATGTTTTGACTTTTGTGAAAGTTTAGCAGATGTGTAGGATAAATTGAATTATAAACCCATCACCTACCTACTCTTTACCTTACTCCTTTCTTTTTTTTTTCTTTGGGCAGAACCATCACAATCAAACTTTAATTTTGATCGTGATACACTCACTTACACATTACCCTATTATTTATTGAGAAGCACATGATGTAGAAAACCCATTTCTGATTTCTTATAAAGAGGCACATATGATTTTATTATCAAACTACACCATAATTACCGAGTGTCTATAATTCAAAATTTTAATTTTCTCTTTATCTTCATATGTTACAGGTTCGAATTAAATGTTCACCTAGGTGGGTGGGTGTTTGTCTAAAGCATGAAAAGTATGATACTAACACAGTATAAACTTAGTTATCTTGAAATACTTGGTGATATTTTATTCTTTCTTTTTAAAGAGTTCAATGACTTAATGTTGGTGTTGATGTATTTTCATATGCTAGTTTACTTATATTGTATAAAAACTAAGCCCAAATAGCATCTTGAACTTCCACATATTTATGCATATGTATATGCATAAGATTTACTCTGAGGTTTACTATAATATCATCCATGTTAATTTTATACATACAGATAGTCACTCTCATGGTTATTAAACTTTTCTTCAAGTTTCAAAACCAAGATTTATATACATATTATGTAATAGATTTGGATATTATGTAGTTATATTATTTAGCGTATAAAAATGTGGATTTATGACCCTAAAATGATTTATGGGGGGAAATTACATATTTTTATAAGTTATATTACGATAAGATAGTAAAATAATAATACATTTTGAAGAGTATGTACATTTTTGTAGTACAAAGTAATAGATTTTCATAAAAATGCTTCTTGGTAGACTGAAATAAATAGTTGGGAGTATTTATTTCACAAATATAAATATATATATATATATATATATATATTTTGTTTTGGGACTTTGCAAAACAAATATATATTTATGAACACTTTACTATATAATACATACATATATATATATATAGTTGGTGAAACTAAAAGTTTTGGACTCAAGAAACCATTTTATGACTTTATATATATATACACACACGGAGTTTTAAAGACTTGAAACCTTAATTTATATAGTTATAGTTTTATGGGTTGTATTACGAGTATCTATACGATGCATAAGTGTATATATGAGTCCAAGAAGCGAAATGTCCATAAGTATAGTTTTTATGGAATATGGATGTAGAAACATAATATACATTATTTTTACGAAAATACGAGGTTTTTCAAAGTATATTGCTCTAAAAAAAATATATCATTATATATATATAGATACACATATATTTTCTAGAGATAAAAGACATATCACCAACGGGTCTTCGAATCAAAGTATTTCAATACGATGAGTATTTCTATTGTGTCTACCTAGTTGGGTGAACATTATAAATGACCAACTTGTATGCTAGGAACATTGTTTAGACCTTAAAGGTGTTTTATTATTACTTATGACACGGTTTGGTCATCACACGCACATGCGAACTTTGCTTATCAATTAGTTATTATTTGGAGCTTACACTTTGCCGTTCAGGTGAGTTCATAATCACTACTTTTTACGGTTTTACATTTTTATAATTGTTTTCGGGGGTGGAAATACATGCAAGTTTTGCAAAAGTACACAAAATTTCGATGAACGAAAAATTTATATTTCTAAACCATGTTGCGAAAGGATTTCATTTAACTCAAATGGTTTACAAAAGGTTTATGCTTAACATACCGGTTTTACAAAACACTCGCGTATTTTCGAAACGTGCATGAGTTTAATGGATAGGGACGGGATTGTCTTAGTTACAACGAGACAGGATTGTCCTACATACAAACAAATGGACTGGTTGGTCTTGCTTTTAGACTCAAACGGGCTATGCCCATTTTCACTTGTGCAAGACACAAAGACTCTGTGAGGTCATGTCCCCCTTTTCTCTTAAATGTTTTTCAGTTTTACCACTCTCGGGGGGGAAATACATGTGTCGATGGTATGGTTTAGCTATGGAATGAAATATTAGATCATGTGTGAATAGGGTGAAACTTAAGTGCCATTAATCTTTTTAAGACCGTGGAACAAGAGTGGTAGATCTATCGGGTGTAGGCGAGCCCCGCTCATGATCCTAGTGTGGCCAGATGTAGTGCTTTTGTTGTCCTAACCGGATGGACCAGAGGAAATCGTCTAGGGTTGAGTGATTCCTATGTCGTCACACATATTAATGTCGTAGCTAAACATTAATGATCATCAAGTTCACTGACGCGTTACATACCACATTTTTATATACGAACTCTCAAATGTTAACGTGACGCGAACGTTGACAGTGATACAAGTTTTACAAACACAAGGTTTTCAAAGAGACATGCCAAGAAAAAAATGGTTTTACTATTATTTCTCACACTATTTAAACCGGTTATCAAAAGATTTATTTCAAGTCTTTTTCAAACAAACTATGAACTCGCCAACATTATGTTGATTTTTCGCATATTTCTTTATAGGTTATATTTTCAAACTATGGCACGATTGGAATAGGAGAACACATGGGGATTCGAGTACTTAGTGGGCCTTCACTTTCTAGAAGTCTTAGCATTTACACTTCCACTGTGCAATGAAGATACCAGGCAGATCACGCCCAACTCTGATGATTTTAGCGGGTGTGATAGATTGGTATCAGAGCTATAGGTTTCAACGAATTAGGTTTCTATAGAGATACCTAGGCTTTAACCTCACATTCCTTTGGGGACTTAGCTTATTAAGACTTGAACACATACAGAACGCCTAGAATACGAACATGGGTTCCAACCGTGGCCAAAAACAATGAGTCAACATATCGATTTTCTAAACATGCATTAGTGTTGTGTTTTATACACGGTACGCGAAACAATTACATACAGTACGCAAAAATTTGAGAGTTTTGGGAATATAAAATTAAGACCTTTGGTTAACTTATGTCAAAAATCCATTAAAGGTCATTTCGTAGGAGCTGTGATTACTAACTCGGGCAAATGTATTATCTGTGCTACTTTATTTACCCTAGTAGATCACCTACGCAAAATAGAATACTGTTGTGCAAATTTGAGTCAAATGTAGCGTACGTGGTTACACTAGTGTGGTCTTTGCTATGTTGATATGAGGAACGTCTCTTGGCTAACACGCCTGTTGAAACAAGTTGAAATCCTATTTACATAGGACATCTGTGAAACATACGTGTAAGTATATATTATATCTTACAACAACTCGTGATGCACTTGGAAATATTTTACCTATAATAAATATATAGTATATATTTATTTATTTTTCGGAATGAAACACGACACAAACTAAGTAGTACGACTATTGTATAAACTCGAACACGAGCCTTATGAATACGCGGAGACAAGTACATGTTACGACGTGAAACATTATTTATATGTATATATAAATGATCTGGGAGAGTCCGAATATAACGACATAGGTCATCCGTTGTAAAGTTGAAGCTTTTGGGAAACGAAACGCTACACACGTCGAATCTAGTCTGGGGAATTGGTTACACCTGAATACCAAGTGGTTGGGAGATACATCTAAAGCTATTCACCTCGAGTCTTGAGAGTAGTTACTTCATCAAAACCGATTGTCAACTAGGTCCCGTGACGATGACTTCTAGCCTCATTGTTGACGCTATTTGAGCTTTAGTACCATTCAAGGAAGGTTCCATGGAAAAGGATTTGGTGACGCACGTGAACGATACATGATATGTATATATATTTATTTATATATTTACGTGTGAACACTAGGTACACCTATAATATGACCTCCAACTGAAGACTACTAGAAATGTCAAGTAAGGTGAATTTAAAATTACATTTAACGTCGCGTAATTGTGAATTTACAGGTGCTTGAGAATTCTAGGAAATTCTATTATGATGACCTATGTATAACATAATAGATGCTTGCTATTGATGTTGCGAACGTAATCGTTAGTGGGTCAGTATGACTTTGATTTTATATTCAGAAACATTCCAACTTGATTATAGTCTTGGTTTAAGATCTTTACGGTCTTGTGTTTTGATTCCTAGTGTATCTGTCATTTTCTTTGGGCATAGATATGCTTTGTTGCTACAACTAACATTTGAAACACGCCTTCACATCGCACTCATATAAATATTTTGGCGGCACATTTTTTTTCGTGCATAAGCCGAATTTCAATTTTTTCAAATTGACGAATTCTCATGTTGAAATCTCTTCAAGATCTATTGGAATTGTAATATTCGAAACAACTTGAACGAGCACTTCATTTGATCTAGAACATCATGAGCTCGTTCAACCTTTATTCTTATTGAATTATTTCAATTGCTACAACTCCTTATGGTGACGCTTCTATAAGCCCATATCATTGATTATCTTTGTTTGTATGTATTTTGTATGACCAGTGCATCTGTTTCATTTGGGCAATTGTTACTACTTTTTTTCTTCTGGATATAGTTTGGCATTGTGATAATTGACACACCGTTGCAATTGTCCTTGGATACGCTCTTCGTGCTCGGTTTTGTCACCTCTTCGGTTAGTATTCCTTTCAATGTCAAAGGACGAGTTAGCTTCAACGATGACTTCATTGTTGATTGGAAGTCTATCGCTAATTTGTAACCGTTTAACGTGGCATCATTTTATTTTACTCGTAATGACCACACTTTCAAAAGTGCACCCATTCTCTAGTTAACAATTCCAGCCTGAGTAGGGATTGGCATTAGAATGCTATCTTAATACCTTCCATTATTTGATTCAACTACTCATTATCACATAGATTGTCACACCCCGACCGCGCAAAACAACAAAACTGCAGCGGAAACGTCTGGGAGTGTCGTAACAGAACTATTGTTTCAATAACCATGGCACATAAAGTTAAGTTTTATTTATTATAATTGTATACATGTCTTAGATAAAACGGAAAGTACAACATAAGATAAACTGTTCTTCTTGCTTTTATTGTCACTAAGGCCCAAAGTCTTCCCTATGTGTAGCACGATCAACCTCAAACATTCGCCCCTGAAACATATGTGAAAATAAAGTCAGCAAAGAAATGTCGGCGAGTGTAACATTCGTCGAAAAACGGGTTTCAAAACCCGCTTCGTTTATTAATCAATTATTTCAGTTATATGTTCGTTGCGTATTTATTGTTCAGTTTATTTTTAAATAATACATAATTAACAAATATTTAGAATTTAAAAACCAAAAATTATAACTAACAATAATAAGTATCAAAAAAATAAATATTGGGGCAGCCGGGTTTCGAACCCGGGTCTCCCGGACAAACACACACACAACACACCACTCCGCCACACACCTCTTTTCTGTTAACACCGAAACAAATAACGCTTATAATAAAAACCGAAAGTCAAATCTGTAAATCAGCGCGCCTAGAACTCGCAATCACCAGAAAAACCGAAAACTCCATGATTTTGGCTATTCTCCTTTGACTGAAACGCATAAACGGATCACGACATCAGTTATAACCGTTGCCGGCACTCAATTTCAGTCAAAAACCGATGAAATCATTGATCGCGATTGGTGACCCCTAATTCAGACCCAATCGACCTGCCCCCTTATAAATACCCACTCAAACTTCATGTAAACCTTTCGCTCAGAACCACACTCACTTCCGAAGCTTTATTCCTTCCAAAATACGTCGCCGGAGATTTTCGCATTCGCCGGAGTTTCACCGGAAAACAGAGGCTTTACTCCTAATCGGTATAATTCTCGACTCTTTTTTTTGGTAATCCATTATTCGGCATGTATTAACCTTAATCGGTCAACCAGAGTCTGTCTCAAACAACGTCGCCGGAAATTCTCGCACTCGCCGGAATATCACTGGAGAACCGAGGCCTCACTGCCGATCGGTATAATCATCGAAACCTTCTTGTTATCTCTTGCTTAGTAATCTAATTGCTCAACACAATAATCGAAACTGTTAATTCAGTTCGTTCAGCCGGAATCACTGTCGGAAATTTCTGTAAGTGAAGAAGATGAAGTTGATTATGTGTATTAATATAATTAAAATGGATATTAACCGGGTTAGACACACAGTCCAGCGGTGGACTGTGTGCAAATACAATACACACGTCCCGAGTTCGAATCGCACATGTTACCGACTTTCAGAAATAAAACTAACATTTTTGAAACCTAATCAGATCAAGTCACAGTAAATACATAACAGGAATATAATCCAGTAGTTAAGCAGATTAGACACACACCCCAACTGGTTGGGCTGTGCGCACTCGAACCGAAGGTTCCGAGTTCGACTCCGGGTCTCTGCAACCGGTTCGGCCATAATAAATCATTTTTAATAAAAACTAAATAAGGTTAAAGATTAATTAGTATATATATATAATTAAAACAGAGAATATTTCGGGTTAGACACGTAGCTAAGTTGGTAGAGCTGCGTGCACGTATACGAGAGGTCCCGAGTTCGAACCTCACTCACCGCATATAATAAACACAGTCTGACCGGTTCGACCCGGTCAACCCTGACAAGTCAACCCAAATTTTTAATTTTCTGTTTTCTTTTTATTTATTTAATTAATAAATTTATTTAGAATACTTAAAAATAAGGTTTTTTTTAAAGTTAGAAAATTTCATTTAAACTCACAAAAATAAATCTAAAAATCTCAATAAGAGCACTAATTAAAAACATTAATCTCAAATGAAATTTATTTATTTATCGAATCATTTCGTTATTATTTAGGTTATTTTTCCCTCGTCGGTTGAATCGTAAACTCGTGCGCATTCATCAGCATCAAAGAACGCTCCCACGGTGAGTGAATCTCTACTAATTCCCCGTTTTAATCATGTTTTGGGGTGTATCATGTGTCGTACAATTCTTTTATTTTATTTAAACACTTGTGCATACATCATATCCGTGATCAAATGTGTATCAATTGTTGTGTGAATTATATGTAGATTGGATTTATCATTTTCAGTGCACGCATTTCATTAGGCCCATCAGTTCCCCGTGGGATACGGGTTGAGCATCAGGAGCCTCATTAGATCGGCTCCGTTTGATTGAGCCTTGATCTCACATACATCATCATTCATGTCATATACTCATCCAAAGTGGTTTGTGATTGTTTATCTATATATGTTTGCTCACATGTGATTATTGCACGAATTTACTTTATTAAATAAAACAAGAAATTAGTAAAAATGTTTTATCAAGGTTCACTCGCCAACTTTTGTTGACCCAAAATCTCCCCCGTTTTACACATGATACAGGTGATCCAGCTGAGACAGGAAACACTTAGGAAGGCCTAGAAGAATAAACAAGTTTATGTTTTGGAATAATTATGTAGTTTCATTTTCTTGTAATTGGATGAATTTTGTTTTGGATATTTAAGTTTGTAATTTGAATTTAATAAATATGAAACATCTTAGTAAACATCATGAGCTTTGGTGATAACCCAATTATGCCCCGACTTTTATTCCGCTGCGGGTCGGGGTGTGTCAGATTGGTATCAGAGCTTGTGACTATAGGGATAGAGGATAGGTTATTAGACCCTTAGAGCCTATACTATAGTTGATTAAATTTTAAATTGTTTATGCGTTACATACAAAATTCATGATGTTTATATGTTTATTTTCACACTCAATGTTATGCAAGCATGCTCACAAATACATGTTATTATGCAATGCTCATCATGAATCATATCCTCATAACATATCATATCCATGAGAACACACACCTCACGATTCCCATGATTTTTGCAATGATTTTTTGTATTTTTCAAATCACATCAAAGTGAGTTCTCATGACGGGCATGTAGTAACTGGAAGGGTACGAGTACCGGTAGTCGGAACGTCCTGTCTAGGCTTGGCATTCGTATAAATTCAAAATAAAGGACCAGTTTGCCTACCTGGGGACTAACGATGAGAGTACGAAGGACCTATTAGGCCAAAGCATGCTATACCAAACGTCGCGTGAACTAACCCCACTTTGAGTTGTCATTGTGTCTACACCGGGACACCCTCCTACCAGACATCTCGCAATCATGTTTTACGATTTTCATTCGGGTGGTGCGAGGGTTAACCCGCCGACACCAATGTGAATCCTACCAAGCCCAATAGTCATGGGGGCCCACATGACTACACAGGCAATGGTATGGGGGACATTGGAGGCCCAAACATGAGCAAACCCAAGACATCCTATGGATGTAGTTAAATTATTGCCAATTATGTTGTTTTTCCTTCTTTTTACGACACATGACACCTAGAAAATTCTTAAACTCACAATCTTCCTATGTATGTTCCTGTAGATGCCGGCTAGGCAACTACGTGGAGGTAGAAAGTCAGGAAGATCAAATGAACGCTTGGCCACACAAATTGCTAAACAAATGGCCACAGTGCTTCCTGACATCGTGATTCAAGTTCAACAAGCTCTCACCGCAAATCCCATCAACCCCCCCAATCAAGAAGACCAGAGCGTCGCCAACCCTCCTTCCAAAAAGTGCTCCTACAAACACTTCAAATCTTGCGATCCCCCAAAGTATGAAGGGACCGAAGGTGTTACCGCCCTCCTTCACTTGTTTGAAGAAATGGAAAACACTTTCCTCAATTGCGATTGTCCCGAGGACCGTAAGGTACGTTATGCAACTGGAAGACTGTTTGGGGTAGCCCTTACCTGGTGGAACACGGAAAAAGGTAAGCGAGGAGTTGAAGATGCCATGGCCTTAACATGGGAAGAGTTAAGGGAACTCATGACAAGACGCTTCTGTCCAAGAAGCGAAATCAAAAGGCTGGAAGACGAATTCCACACACTGAAACAAAAGGAAGGGGATCACACTTCCTATAACAAGAGATTTCTCGAGCTGAACCAGATGATCCCCAACTTGTTCACCCCCTTGTACCGCTTAGGCGAACACTACATTCGAGGCCTCCCCTCGAAAATCCAAGATTCGGTTTTAAGCACTTCGCCTGCAACACTTGAAGCCGCAATGGAATTAGCTACAGAACTCACTGAGAATCGCATCCGAAACGGCAAATTCAAAGATGAGAAGAAGAAAGCACCCATTGAGGCCCCAACTCCAAACCACCCCGTCTCCTCCTCGAAGTTTGCTGGTAAGAGGAAACAAAATGCAAGAATTTTGCTGTCACTCAAACCAACCCTCCTATCACTGCTGCACCAATCACCCAAATTGCTCCTTCAGCTGCACCATTCAAAAAGCCATACACCGGCCCACACCCAAAATGCAACCGTTGTAAATACCATCACCTTCCCGAAAACCCCTGCCAACATTGCACAAGCTGTGGCCGTGCGGGTCACACCATCCAAACCTGTCGTACTCTTCAACGAATGAACCGCAATCAACCTCCAACCCAAACCCACAATCAGATAGTGGGCCAAGCCCAACAACCCTTACTCCTACCATCTGCACAACACGTAGCCAAACCTTACTACCAACCCAACTACCCCATGATGCAACCCATGCGAGCTTGTTACAACTGTGGGGACCCAAACCACTTCAGGAACACTTGTCCACGCTTGGTGAACATCATCCATGCCCAAGCTCAAGCAAACCCGGTAAACCAAGCTAACCAAGCTCCTCCACCTGCAAGAGGAAGAGCTTTCAACATCAATGCCAACCAAGCTAGGGCTGACAACAACGTGGTCAACGGTACGTTTCTCATCAATGGTAGTTATGCATCCATACTATTCGATACTAGCGCGGATAAGAGCTTTGTGTCCTTAGAATTCGAACCTATCCTCAACCAAACTCGTGTTAATCTCATGGAATCTCTAACGGTGGAAGTTGCTGACGGGAAACCCGTTTCATTAAATTCTATTATACGCAATTGTACCCTCACTCTAAACGATCACGACTTTCCAATTGACCTCATTCCTATGAAGTTGGGAAGTTTCGATGTTATAATCGGTATGGACTGGCTCAGCCAGCATCACGCTGAAGTAGTGTGCCGCGAAAAGTTCATTCGCATTCCTCTTGCAGACGGTCAGACCCTACGTATTTTTGGGGAAACCCCTTCGAAAGGACTCAAATTAATGTCCTGCCTTCAAGCCCGAAGATATCTCCGCAAGAACTATGTCGCATTCCTAACTCACGTCGTCAAAAAGGGAACCAAGGAGAGGAAACTCGAAGACATCCCAGTTGTGAAAGAATTCCCACAAGTCTTTCCCGACGACATTTCAGGACTTCCTCCTGTGAGAGAAGTCGAATTCCGCATCGATCTTGTACCTGGCGCTACACCAGTCACAAAATCTCCTTATAGGTTAGCCCCATCCGAAATGCAAGAGCTGGCCAGTCAACTGCAAGAGCTGACTGACAAAGGATTCATACGTCCTAGCTCATCGCCTTGGGGTGCACCTGTTCTTTTTGTGAAGAAGAAAGATGGAACGTTTCGCATGTGCATCGATTATATGAGAACTCAACAAGTTAACGGTTAAGAATCGCTATCCACTACCTCGCATTGATGACCTCCTAGACCAACTTCAAGGCGCCACCTGCTTTTCAAAAATCGACCTTCGTTCTGGTTATTATCAGCTCAGAGTGCATGAAGAAGATATCCCAAAGACCGCCTTCCGGACTCGTTATGGTCATTACGAGTTCATGGTCATGCCTTTCGGTTTAACCAACGCCCCCGTTGTCTTCATGGATTTAATGAATAGAGTATGCAAACCCTACCTCGACCGTTTCGTCATAGTCTTCATCGATGATATTCTTATCTACTCCAAGTCTAAATCCGATCATGAGCGACACCTTCGACTCATCCTTACACTCTTAAGGACTGAAAAGCTCTACGCTAAGTTCTCAAAATGTGAATTCTGGTTAGGAGAAGTACAATTCCTTGGACATGTCGTCAACGACAAGGGAATTCATGTTGATCCTTCAAAAATCAAGGCAGTGCAGAAATGGCAAGCGCCACGTACCCCTACCGAAGTTAGGTCATTTCTCGGTTTGGCTGGTTACTATCGACGCATCATCGCCAATTTTTCCCGTATTGCTGTCCCACTCACGGCCTTGACTCATAAAGGAAAACCCTTCATATCGGGGCCTAAAAAAGAGGAGGCCTTCCAAACTCTAAAGCAAAAACTTTGTGACGCACCTATCCTCACACTCCCTGAAGGTTGCGATGACTTTGTAGTATATTGCGACGCATCAGGGCAAGGGCTAGGTTGTGTATTAATGCAAAGAGGAAAAGTGATAGCCTATGCCTCTAGGCAACTCAAGGTTCACGAGAAGAATTACACCACCCACGACCTGGAACTTGGAGCCGTTGTGTTCGCTCTCAAGATATGGAGACATTACCTCTACGGTACTAAGTGTGAAATATACACTGACCACAAGAGTCTCCAGCATATCTTCAACCAAAAGGAGTTGAATATGAGGCAACGAAGATGGGTCGAACTTCTCAAAGACTACGACTGTGAACTTCTATGTTCGCAAATCATAACCAACATCAAAGATCGAATCCTAGCAGCTCAACATGTTTCTGTAACAGAAAATGATGTACGCGAGGAGCTGTCATGTGGAGCTGAACTCAAAATCGAAACCAAATCCGACAGTATTCTATACTATTTAAACCGCATATGGATTCCTGATCGCGATAACCTTCGTGATTTCCTCATGAATGAGGCGCACAAAACACGATACTCTGTACACCCAGGAGCCGACAAGATGTATCAAGACCTACGATACACCTACTGGTGGCCTGGCATGAAAAAGGATATCGATATTTTTGTTTCCAAGTGCCTTACCTGTTCCAAAGTAAAATCTGAACATCAAAGACCTTCAGGACTGGTCCAACCCGAAATACCCGTATGGAAGTGGGAAAACATAACCATGGATTTCATTACCGGGTTACCTCGCACTTCCAGTGGGTATGACACCATATGGGTAATAATCGATCGTCTTACAAAGTCATCTCATTTCATTCCGATTCGCGAGGACTTCAAGAACGAGAAGTTAGCTCGTATCTACATCAGCGAGATCGTAAGCCGTCATGGTGTACCATTAAGCATCATTTCAGACCGTGATGGTCGTTTCACCTCACGAACATGGCGAGCCGTACAAACCGCTTTGGGTACACGATTAGACCTTAGCACCGCTTTTCATCCTCAGACAGATGGTCAATCTGAACGCACCATCCAAACCCTTGAAGACATGCTGCGAGCATGTGTCATAGGCTTCAAAGGGAACTGGGACGCTCACCTACCATTAGTGGAATTTTCGTACAACAATAGTTATCATTCAAGTATCGGCATGGCTCCTTTCGAAGCTTTATATGGTCGTAAGTGCCGATCTCCAGTATGTTGGCACGAAATTGGGGAAGCGCAAATCACCGGTCCGGAATTAATTCAAGAAACAACCGACAAGATCCTCCAAATTCGAAACAATCTTCTAGCGGCTCAAATTCGTCAAAAGAGTTATGCAGACAAACGACGAACACCCTTGGAGTTTAACATTGGTGATCAAGTACTTTTAAAAGTATCACCGTGGAAGGGAGTGGTTCGTTTTGGCCAGAAGGGCAAGCTAGCACCACGCTACGTAGGACCTTTCAAGATACTCGAAAGAGTAGGTCCTGTAGCATACAAGCTTGACCTACCAGAAGAACTCAACAGAATTCATCCCACATTTCACGTATCAAACTTGAAAAAGTGTCTTGCCGATGAAAATCTCCATATTCCTCTAGAAGACATTCAAGTCGATGAATCGATGCACTTCGTTGAAAGACCATAATTGCTCAACACAATAATGGGCCGATCGGTATAATCATCTAAACCTTCTTGCTATCTCTTGCTTAGTAATCTAATTGCTCAACACAATAATCGAATATAATCCAGTAGTTAAGCAGATTAGACACACAGCCCAACTGGTTGGGCTGTGCGCACTCGAACCGAAGGTTCCGAGTTCGACTCCGGGTCTCTGCAACCGGTTCGGCCATATTAAATCATTTTTAATAAAAACTAAATAAGGTTAAAGATTAATTAGTATATATATATATAATTAAAACAGAGAATATTTCGGGTTAGACACGTAGCTAAGTTGGTAGAGCTGCGTGCACGTATACGAGAGGTCCCGAGTTCGAACCTCACTCACCGCATATAATAAACACAGTCTGACCGGTTCGACCCGGTCAACCCTGACAAGTCAACCCAAATTTTTAATTTTCTGTTTTCTTTTTATTTATTTAATTAATAAATTTATTTAAAATACTTAAAAATAAGGTTTTTTTTTAAGTTAGAAAATTTCATTTAAACTCACAAAAATAAATCTAAAAATCTCATTAAGAGCACTAATTAAAAACATTAATCTCAAATGAAATTTATTTATTTATCGAATCATTTCGTTATTATTTAGGTTAGTTTTTCCCTCGTCGGTTGAACCGTAAACTCGTGCGCATTCATCAGCATCAAAGAACGCTCCCACGGTGAGTGAATCTCTACTAATTCCCCGTTTTAATCATGTTTTGGGGTGTATCATGTGTCGTACAATTCTTTTATTTTATTTAAACACTTGTGCATACATCATATCCGTGATCAAATGTGTATCAATTGTTGTGTGAATTATATGTAGATTGGATTTATCATTTTCAGTGCACGCATTTCATTAGGCCCATCAGTTCCCCGTGGGATACGGGTTGAGCATCAGGAGCCTCATTAGATCGGCTCCGTTTGATTGAGCCTTGATCTCACATACATCATCATTCATGTCATAACTCATCCAAAGTGGTTTGTGATTGTTTATCTATATATGTTTGCTCACATGTGATTATTGCACGAATTTACTTTATTAAATAAAACAAGAAATTAGTAAAAATGTTTTATCAAGGTTCACTCGCCAACTTTTGTTGACCCAAAATCTCCCCCGTTTTATACATGATACAGGTGATCCAGCTGAGACAGGAAACACTTAGGAAGGCCTAGAAGAATAAACAAGTTTATGTTTTGGAATAATTATGTAGTTTCATTTTCTTGTAATTGGATGAATTTTGTTTTGGATATTTAGGTTTGTAATTTGAATTTAATAAATATGAAACATCTTAGTAAACATCATGAGCTTTGGTGATAACCCAATTATGCCCCGACTTTTATTCCGCTGCGGGTCGGGGTGTGACAGCGAGTACATAGGAATTTGTGTTTATGCTTCATGGCATTGATTATTGTAAGAAAAGTTTAAAGTAGTACAGAAGTCGGCCTGAACCATAAAAGTTTCTTTTATAAAATTCATATGAAAATCAATTTGATATAAAAGAATAATGCGTGGTTAAATAGATAACCAAAAGTAAGTTTTGTCTCGTATAAAAATGTCATGTTTTGTATAAGATATGTCATGTCTTGTATTTTGTTTAAAATGATTTAGATAACGCCACAACATGTAAGATAATAAAAGCCCTTATATATAGGAAGTACCATCAGCGTATCCACCATGCTTTTATCATATTACACACGTCACGCTATTTAAGTCATTCACCATAAACCAATGCCGAGGAAAACAATGTCATGTAAATCAATGTCAAGTAACAAATGTCATGTAAACCAATGTCGAGTAAACCAATGTCGAGTAACAAATGTCATGTAAACCAATGTCGAGTAAACCAATGTCGAGTAAACAAATGTCATGTAAACCAATGTCGAGTTAACAAATGTCATGTAAACCAATGTCGAGTAAACAAATGTCATGTAAACTAATGTCGAGTAAACAAATGTCATGTAAACCAAAGTCGAGTAAACCAATGTCGAGTAAACAAATGTCATGTAAACCAATGTCGAGTAAACAAATGTCATATAAACCAATGTCGAGTAAACCAATGTCGTGTTTTATAAACCATTGCCTTTGTTGTTAAAACATATATTATGGATTGTTGGCGGACACATTCAATCCTTGTTGACTGTCGGATAAACCCTTAAAAGAATAATGGTTTTTCAATATTCATCGGATTCCGTCATTCCCTAAGGTCGCTTCCAAACATACCTAGGAAGTGAGAACGGGATTGTCAATCCTATGGTACCATTACATACTACCGGTCGGCGTGATCAATGTTAATGAATGTATCATTGTCGAGTTCAACGCACCAAAATGTTAATAACAACGTAAGCATGTCTTGAAAATGTCTTGAAAACCATGTACTGGTATGCTCGGTCAACATACATAGTAAAAATGTCTTTGAAAATAAATGTGCTAGATATGATAAGTCAACATATGTAGCAAAATGCAATGGAAATCATGTAGTATATGTACTATGTAATCAAAGCATGTATAATGTCATGAAAACACGAAAGTAGTCATAGGCACAATATGTTTCACCCCAAAACATTTGAAAATGTAAAAGAGGGGACTATGTATTCACTTGAGGTTGCAAGAAAGTCCTTTTCAAGAAGATAAACCAAAGCTCAAGAGTCAAAGAATTCAAGTATGTCCTAATATCGGATAACTATGTTAATATCGGGACATAATCGACGGATAGGATAGAATGAGGTATTATAAACCAAATGAGTATTGGAACTCATATGAAATGGTTTAACAAAGTCTACATTCTGATTTGAAATGATTCCTAAGTGCTTTTGACCCATAATGGCTCGTTAAGGTAGTTTATGCTACTTTAACGGGTCATTTGCGTAAACGCGTGATCGGATGGTTAGATATACCCTATGATAAGTCTTATATACCAAAACAAGTTTAATATAGTTGTAACATCAGTCTATATGGCAAAACATTGGTTACATAAGCTTAAAATCAATTTATGCGCAAAAAGGGCATTTTGGTCATTATAAAGGCATAATAAGCAACTTAACATAACACTAACCAAACGATGTGACCATAAGGTATAACCTCAGAGGGTTATTCCCTATACAACTATGGTCCCTAATACGAGTTTGGTTGGATCTTACGATCAACCAAACGGGTCGGATTCGAAAGTAAAAGCGGTGGTCAAGACCGCTCGACTTACGGCCCTAAACAAGCACTAAACTAAAAGTGACGAGTTAGACATGTTAAGCATGTCTAACCTAGTTTATAAAACTGATTTGGTATAAAAATAAAGTGTTTTGATACCGAAAATAGTTCCGTCGTATAATGCATACTTTGCGCATTACTGACCGAAACTTTGACTCGTCACCATAACTAGTAAACGTGGTAATCAGTAGGCATGATTGCAATGGATCATAGCCATCGTGATTACAAGCACGTTGCAAAGTTCAATTGAACTTTGTTTTGACCAATTAATGGTCAAACCTGAAACTCAAACACTGTTTGACTTTTAGCTTGAAATAGCTAAACAAATGAAACAAGACAAGAATAGAGCACTTACTTGTGTTGAAGAACACCCAAGACCTCCAAGAAGACAAGAGAAACTCAGGTAGGAGGCCTCCAACAATGTGGTAGCCTCCACTTAGAGTATTAGAGATAAGAAGATAGAAATGAGCAAGGAATGAGGTTGCATCAAGAACCTATTTTTAGTAATCTTGAAGCAACAAGATCATTCCACATGTCCCATGTGTTGTCATGATCCTAAGAGGGCTTAAACAAGTGTCAAAAGTCGGAGAATTGGTGGCAAATTCTATTTGATTAGTGTCCAAGCGAGTAAACAAGGAGCTGCCAACAAATTGATGTGCTGGAGGGTCCTTACTGACCATAAGGCTTTGGGCTTACGGTCCCTAAGCCCTTTAGCTGGCAGACATTTTTGAAAATTGGCAGAACAGGCCCCTGCACCTGTTTCGTCGTGTTTTGGCACTTCTAACACTCAGTAACCTGATTTTTAAGCTCTATAAGGACGAAATAACATAGGGAACTTGAAATGTGCCCGAAAACATTCCGGATGTCGGTTCGTTTGGTCGTACGATTGAGGTTTTCTTTTAATTACGACGAAAATTGTAACGAACGCGTGTAAGACCGTAAAAGCGTAGCGAATGATATTTTTGCATTCCAATAATTAAAATACAAGACTTTAATGATTACAAAAATTTTTTGATGTGCGAACGTGTTCCGGATTAAGAGATACGCGAATTGGCATAGTTTCGCTGAATTTGCAAAATAGCCCCTGAAGTTGCAAAAGCATTATTTTTCTATACCGAAGCCTTCAAAACTTAATTCTAAGTTATGTAAAGGTTATTTAAGGTATGTTAAGCTTGTAAACTTGTTCCAGAGTGTGCGTCGCTACGAGAATCGGCGGACTTTCAAAGTTTATCGTAAATAGCCCCTGATCGAATAAGCTTGTTTTTTACATACCAAACCCCTTCAAAACTTATTTCTAAGTGATGTAAAGGATATTTAGGGTATGTTTAGCTTATGTCACTATTCCGGACTATACGTTGCGTTTAACTGATTTCGTTTTGCGATTACACTTCCAGAAAAGGTTTGAAAGGTCAAAATCGAACAAATATTGAAAATGCACAAAAGTCACAAGTAAATACACAAATTGTAAACAACACAATGTTTCATTAATCATCAAATTGGTCGAAAGTTGTTACATGATTGAATTACACAGATGTCACAGTCTCCCCTACTTTAGGAAATTTCGTCCCGAAATTTAATTAGAGGAAACTTGCGAGAAAAGATGTGGATACTTTGCCTTCATTTGATCCTCTCGTTCCCAAGTAAATTCTGGGCCATGTTTGGATTCCCAGCGAACTTTAACAATCGGTATCCGTCTGCGTTTGAGCTTCTTGACTTCACGGTCCTGAATTTCTACAGGTTTCTCAACAAAATACATCATGTCATTAACACGAATTTCATCAAGAGGGATGTGGAGGTTTTCATCAGCTAAACACTTTTTCAAATTGGACACGTGGAAAGTTGGATGCACGTTACGAAGCTGTGGAGGTAGCTCAAGTTTGTAGGCCACTTTTTCGATTCTCTCAATGATCTTAAATGGTCCAACATAACGTGGTGCAAGTTTTCCTTTCTTCCCAAATCTAATCATCCCTTCCAAGGGGATACCTTGAGTAGGACGTGATCACCGACTTGGAATTCCAAGGGCTTGCGTCGTTTATCCGCGTCACTCTTTTGACGGCTTCTAGCTGTCAGAAGGTTTTCGCGAATTGACTTGACTTTGTCCTTTGTGTCTCGAATAAGTTTAGGTCCAGTGAATTGAGATTCACCGATCTCATTCCAACAGACAGGTGAACGACATTTTCGACCATAAAGAGCTTCAAAAGGTGCCATGTCAATGCTGGAGTGATAACTGTTCTTGTAGGAGAATTCGATCAATGGTAGATGCGAATCCCAAGTACCACCAAAGTCGATCACATAGGCTCTAAGCATATCCTCCAGTGTTTGGATTGTTCTTTCAGATTGTCCATCCGTTTGTGGATGATAAGCAGTGCTCAAGTTAAGCTTGGATCCCATGGCAGACTGTATGGTTCTCCAAAAATGAGATGTGAATCGAGCATCACGATCAGATATAATATCCAAAGGGACACCATGACGAGATACTATTTCATCCACATAGATCCTAGCAAGTTTGTCAGCAGAGAGGTCTTCACGAATGGCTATAAAATGTGCTGACTTTGTTAGACGATCAACGACTACCCAGATGGCATCGTGACCTCTAGAAGTGCATGACAATTTGGTAATGAGATCCATAGCAAGGTTTTCCCATTTCCAAACCGGAATCTCTGGTTGTTCAAGCAAACCAGAAGGACATTAATGTTCCGCCTTAACTTTGAGACAAGTAAGGTATTTGGAGACGTACAAAGCTGTGTCTTTCTTCATACCCGACCACCAATACTGAGTATGAAGATCTTTGTACATTTTGTCTGCACCTGCATGAATAGAATAACGATACTTATGTGCCTCATCCATTATCAAGGTGCGGAGATTGTCTAGACTTGGAACCCAAAACGGTTCAAATAATAAGATAACCCATTGTCCTTTGTTTCCAGCTGAAGCTCTAGATGATGTGGCAATTCATCACCTAGTTTGTCTTACGCGACACAAGTGCGTTAAGCCTCAAGAATACGTGTCTGGATATCAGATTGAACCTGTACACAATGCAGCTTGACACGTTCTTTGCGACTTAGTGCATCGGCCACGGCATTCGCCTTACCAGGATGGTAGCGAATTTTGCAGTCGTAGTCGTTCAGAAGTTCAACACATCGTCGTTGCCTCATGTTTAGTTCTTTCTGATTGAAGATGTGTTGAAGACTTTTGTGTCCGTGAAAACCACACATTTTGTATGATATAGATAATGTCTCCAAATTTTGAGGGCGAAAACAACAACACCCAACTCAAGATCATGAGTGGTGTAATTCTTTTCGTGAACTTTCAGTTGTCTCAATGCATAAGCTATAACTTTGTCTCTTTGCATAAGGACACAACCGAGGCCTAAGTTAGACTCATCACAGTATATAACGAAGTCGTCGTTACCCTCGGGTAAAGATAACATAGGAGCATCACAAAGCTTCTGCTTCAAAGTCTAGAAAGCTTCTTCCTGTTTGGGTCCCTACTCAAAAGGTTTATTCTTTTGAGTTAGAGCGGTGAGAGGAACCACAATCTTAGAGAAGTTTGCAATGAAGCGACGATAATAATCCGCCAGACCCAAAAATGAACGAACTTCGGTAGGAGTAGTAGGTGTATCACATTCCTTAATCGCACTGATTTTGGTGGGATCAACATGTATACCTTGCTCGTTGACAATATGTCCTAAAAATTGAACTTCCTTAAGCCAAAATTCACATTTGGAGAACTTAGCATAAAGTTATTCTACCTTTGGGAGTTCCAGTGTTAAACGAATATGTTTTTCATGATCGGCTCGTGTCTAGGAATAAATCAATATGTCATCAACGAAAACAATGATGAACTTGTCCAAATAAGGCTTACAAACACTATTCATCAAGTCCATGAAGACTGTAGGAGCATTCGTTAAACCGAAGGGCATAACAGTGAACTCATAATGACCGTAACGAGTACGGAAGGCTGTCTTGGTAATATCTTCCTCGAGTACACGAAGCTGATGATACCCAGATCATAGATCAATCTTTGAAAAGCAAGTAGCACCCTGTAGTTGGTCAAAAAGATCATCAACGCGAGGTAGGGGATATCTATTCTTGATCGTGAGTTTATTAAGCTCACGGTAATCGATACACATGCGAAAAGATCCGTCCTTCTTTTTCATGAATAGAACAGGAGCACCCCAAGGTGAAAAGCTCGGACGAATGAATCCTTTGTCTGAAAGTTCCTGAAGCTGTTTTGATAATTCTTGCATCTCAGGTGGTGCAAGACGGTAGGGGGATTTGGCTATTGGGTTGGCACCAGGTACAAGGTCTATACGAAACTCAACTTGACGTGCAGGAGGTAAACCAGGTAGCTCCTCAGGAAAAACCTCTAGATAATCCCGAACCATGGGGATATCTTGATTAGTTTTGCCCTTGCCTTTCCCCTCTACTATATGTGCCAAGAAAGCCACATAATTCTTTCGCAGGTATTTCCGAGCTTGGGTACATGTCATAAGTTTAAGGTTACTAACGGGTTTTTCTCCATGAACTTCCAGAATTTCACCAGACGGAAGAGTTACACAACAATCTTACCGAAACAAACCACCTCGGCATGATGTTTGGTTAACCAATCCATTCCCACTATAATGTCAAAGCTCCCAAGTTGCATAGGTGTGAGGTTAATAGGAAAAAGATGGTTATTAAGGTTCAATAGACAACCTGGAATAATAGAATCGAGTATAAGAGGTTCACCACTGGCTATTTCTACTGTCAAGGGCTTTCCTAGTTTGGTTCTTAGTTTTGCAAGTAAAGGCTCAAATGTTAATGATACAAAACTTCTATCAGCACCTGAATCAAATAGTATAGAAGCAGGATGGTTGTTAACAAAGAACGTACCGTTCACTACCGCGTTATCTGCCCGTGCCTCGTTCGCATTAATATTGAAAGCTCGTCCACGAGCCTGGTTCGCATTTGCCAATCTCGGGCAATTGTTACGGTAGTGGGTGGATCCCCACAGTTGTAGCAAGATCCTGGTGGGTAATGAGGTCGTGCAGGATTGGCTGGCTGCTGAACAGGGTTACAAGCCACATTATTCGGGTTAGGAGGAGAACGACAAACGTTGGCCAGATGACGAGATCGCCCACAGTTTGTGCAAATACAACATGGAAGATGAGGCTGGTGATGACTATTGCACCAGTTGCATAGAGGTGCAGTGCCGACGTACTGTTTCTTGGCGGGAGGCTGAGCAGGCTGGTTAGGAGCGGCTTGATTGGGCTGTGTAGTGACTGCAAAATTCTTGGAAGCCTTGCGCTTCCTAGACTTCTTCGAACTTTCGGATTTCTTACCCTTTTGTTTCTCAGACTTGTCGGACGGTTTCTTATCACCCTTACGATGGTGCTTACCCTTTTTGATCTGTGATTCAGTCAGTGTCGCAGATAGCTCAATAGCTTGCCTGACAGTATTGGGGTTGCTGCCGTGACAATATCCTGAACCGGTTCAGGAAGACCGTCTATGTATTTCTCGATTGCCTTATCCAAATACGTCACCATCTCAGGACATAACAAACTTAACTCCTCATACCTGTCAGTATATGCACGGTGGTCACCACTGTCTTGCTTCAGATCATGAAACTCATTTTCGAGTGCCCGCTTTTCACGACGGGGCATAACTCTTTCATCATCAAAGCCCTGAGTTCCTCCCAAGTCTGACCCATAGCAACGTCAGCACCTCTATCTCTCATCACTCCATACCACCACGTGAGCGCTCTTTTTTCAAACACGCTAGAAGCAAACTCAACTTTGCGCTCATTTGGACACTGAACATGGCGAAATGTATTCTCAAGACTCTCAAACCACTGTAGGAGCCCAGTTGCTCCCTCAGAACCACTAAACTTGAGCGGTTTAGCCGAATTAAACTGTTTAAAGTTTCACGCAGCAGGTGCATTGTTGTTATTGTTAGCTTGGTTTATCTGAGTTATGAGATTTCGAAGCACAACAGCAAATTGCTAAGCAATTAGAGCCGCCATGTCGGCGTCCGTGTTTACGTTTTGTCGAGGAGGCATTCTATAAGAGAGAAAAACATGAGAGGAAACGAGTGAGATGAATGTTGAATAATCAAAATGAGATAAATAAATATCGACAAATGTAAGGATGGTGTTCATTCGTTCGTTTACTCAAAACAAACAGACGACACACAATGACTAATCAAAGTAAATGGGTCTTTATAATGTATCGCGAAGACATGCGCCTATAGGTGGACACTAATCCCAAGAGTTCCCAGGTAAGAGTGACTGGTCTGATTAAGTGGATTTGTACGAACACTCTAGCCTTAGACAGAAAACTCAGAGTACAGGCACCCACCATTCCAGATTGCACGTGTTCACATTAATAAGACCCAAACTTTGACGAGGTATTGAAAACATCAAAGGCATAAAGCCAAAAACAAATCATCCAAGAATTAGACGATTGATTTCAAAATCATTTTGAAAATTGTGTTTATGTTTTGGTAATGACCTAAGGATAGGTGATTGTATCAGGTTTTAATTCTAAACGCAAGAAAACTCGCGTTAGGGTCCTAGGAAGGTTATAGTCTAGGTCAAAGCTTTACTAATAACCTAATTCCTTATAACCATTGGCTTTGATACCAATCTTTCTGTCACACCCCGACCGCATAAAACAACAAAACCGCAGCGGAAACGTCGAGGAGTGTCGTAATAGAACTATTATTTCAATAACCATGACACATAAAGTTAAGTTTATTTAATATAATTGTATACATGTCGTAGGTAAAACGGAAAGTACAACATAAGATAAACTGTTCTTCTTGCTTTTATTGTCACTAAGCCCAAAATCTGCCCTATGTGTAGCACGATCAACCTCAAACATTCGCCCCTGAAAATATGTGAAAATAAAGTCAGCAAAGAATGACAGCGAGTACATAGGAATTTGTGTTTATGCTTCATGGCTTTGATTATTGTAAGAAAAGTTTAAAGTAGTACAAAAGTCGCCATGAACCATAAAAGTTTCTTTTATAAAAATCTTATGAAAATCAATTTGATATAAAAGAAATAATGCATGATTAAATAGATAACCAAAAGTAAGTTTTTTCTTGTATAAAAATGTCATGTTTTGTATAAGATATGTCATGTCTTGTATTTTGTTTAAAATGATTTAGATAAAGCCACAACATGTAAGATAATATAAGCACTTATATATAGGAAGTACCATCGGCGTATCCACCATGCTTTTATCATATTACACACTTCACGCTATTTAAGTCATTCACCGTAAACCAATGCCGAGGAAAACAATGTCATGTAAATCAATGTCAAGCAACAAATGTCACGTAAACCAATGTCGAGTAAACCAATGTCGAGTAACAAATGTCATGTAAACCAATGTCGAGTAAACCAATGTCGAGTAAACAAATGTCATGTAAACGAATGTCGAGTAAACCATTGTCGAGAAAACAATTGTCATGTAAACCAATGTCGTGTAAACCAATGTCGAGTAAACAAATGTTATGTAAACCAATGTCGAGTAAACAAATGTCATGTGAACCAATGTCGAGTAAACCAATGTCATGTTTTATAAACCATTGTCTTTATTGTTAAAACATATATTATGGATTGTTGGCGGACACATTCAATCCTTGTTGACTGTCGGATAAACCCTTATAAGAATAATGGTTTATCAATATTCATCTGATTCTGTCATTCCCTAAAGTTGCTTCCAAACATACCTAGGAAGTGGGAATGAGATTGTCAATCCTATGGTACCATTACATACTACCGGTCGGCGTGATCAATGTTAATGAATGTATCAATGTCAGTTCAACGCACCAAAATGTTAATAACAACGTAAGCATGTCTTGAAAGTGTCTTGAAAACCATGTACTAGTATGCTCGGTCAACATACATAGCAAAGATGTCTTTGAAAATAAATGTGCTAGATATGATAAGTCAACATATGAAGCAAAATGCAATGGAAATCGTGTAGTGTATGTACTATGTAATCAAAGCATGTATAATGTCATGAAAACACGAAATAATTCCTAAGTGCTTTTGACCCATAATGGCTCGTTAAGGTAGTTTATGCAACTTTAACGGGTCATTTGCGTAAACGCATGATCGGATGGTTAGATATACCCTATGATAAGTCTTATATGCCAAAAAAAGTTTAATATAGTTGTAACATCAGTCTATATGGCAAAACATTGGTTACATAAGCTTAAAATCAATTTATGCGCAAAAAGGGCATTTTGGTCATTGTAAAGGCATAATAAGCAACTTAACATAACACTAACCAAACAACGTGACCATAAGGTATAATCTCAGAGGGTTATTTCCTATACAACTACGGTCCCCAATATAAGTTTGGTCGGATCTTAAGATTGACCAAACGGGTCGGATTCAAAAGTCAAAGCGATGACGAGTTAGACATGTTAAGCATGTCTAACCTAGTTTATAAAACTGATTTGGTATCAAACAAAGTGTTTTGATACCCGAAAATAGTTTCGTCGTATAATGCGTACTTTGCACATTATGACCGAAACTTTGACTCGTCACTACAACTAGTAAACGTGGTAATCAGTAGGCATGATTGCAATGGATCATAGCCATCGTGATTACGATCACGTTGCAAAGTTCAATTGAACTTTGTTTTGACCAATTAATGGTCAAAGCTGAAAGTCAAACACTGTTTAACTTTTAGCTTGAAATAGCTAAACAAATGAAACAAGACAAGAATAGAGCACTTACTTGTGTTGAAGAACACCCAAGAGCTCCAAGAAGACAAGAGAAACTCAGGTAGGAGGCCTCCAACAATGTGATAGCCTCCACTTGGAGTATTAGAGATAAGAAGATATCAATGAGCAAGGTATGAGGTTGCATCAAGCACCTATCTATAGTAATTTTGAAGCAACAAGATCATTCCACATGTCCCATGTGTTGTCATGATCGTAAGAGGGCTTAAACAACTGTCAAAAGCAGGAGAATTGGTGGCAAATTCAATTTGATCAGTGTCCAAGTGAGTAAACAAGGAGCTTCCAACAAACTGATGTGTTGGAGGATCGTTACGGACTGTAAGGGCTTTGGGCTTACGGTCCGTAAGCCCTTTAGCTGGCAGGCATTTTTGAAAATTGGCAGAACAGGCCCCTGCACCTGTTTCATCGCGTTTTGGCACTTCTAACACCCGTTAACCTGATTTTTAAGCTCCATAAGGACGAAATAAAATGGGGAACTTGAAATGTGTCCGAAAACATTCCGTATGTCGGTTCGTTTGGTCGTACGGTTGCGGTTTTCGGTTTATTACGACAAAAATCGTAACGAACGCGTGTTAGACCGTAAAAGCGTAATTTGCATTCCAATCATTAAAATACAAGATTTTAATGATTGCAAAAATTTTTGGATTTGCGAATGTGTTCCGGATTAAGAGATACGCGATTTGGCGTAGTTTCACTGAATTTGCAAAATAGCCCCTAAAGTTGCAAAAGCATGATTTTGCCATACCGAAGCCTTCAAAACTTAATTCTAAGTTATTTAATGGTTATTTAAGGTATGTTAAGCTTGTAAACTTGTTCCGGAGTGTGCGTCGCTACGAGAATCGACAGACTTTCAAAGTTTGTCGGAAATAGTCCCTTTGATCGAATAAGCTTGTTTTTGACATACCACACCCCTTCAAAACTTATTTCTAAATTATGTAAAGGATATTTAGGGTATGTTTATCTTATGTCACTATTCCGGACTATACGTTGCGTTTCACTGATTTCGTTTTGCGATTACACTTCCAGAAAAGGTTTGAAAGGTCAAAATCGAACAAATATTGAAAATGCACAAAAGTCACAAGTAAATACACAAATTGTAAACAACACAAAGTTTCATTAATCATCAAATTGTTCGGAAGTCGTTACATTGTTGAATTACACAGATGTCACATAGATACTTTGTGAACTAGACAATTTGTCACGATTATGCCTATCTAACCATTGACTTGTATATCATTTCGTTCTTGACAACTTCTTTTTTATAACTAAGTATATGAACACATTTAGTTTTGGTGTTGAAATACTGAACCATTTAGACCTTACTTCATGGTACCATTTGAAATCGTATCACTGCCGTATTCTTCATGTGTGCTTACATTGTAAGGTACATCCTGTAGCTTTCGATTTGCATGAACAGTGTATCCATTTTTACTAAGATCGGTTTGTTACTCTAATAATCAACGTTTTGGTTTTTTTGTTTCCACTCTTTGGATTCTGGTGGAAACACAAATATATATATTTGTCGTAACTCGTTCTGGTGAACGTTTGAGTCTCTCTCGTCATCGAATGCCTTTGCAGTCATTTAGTTGGCAACGTATTCGTTTGCTAGCACCGTCTTGTGCTTTGACACTTCCTTTATTAATTAACTCCCACTACATTAATCGCGAAATTTACAAGTTCATAGTATAGGTTGTGGTAACCTTCTCAACAACTAGCATAGATCGTTAAACTTACAAAACAACTCGTAATGGTCGTGAAACTTGCTCAACAACTGGTAGAGGTTGTGATAACTTGCTAAACAGTTGGAAGAGATTGTGATAATAAATCATTAAGGAATTAATACAAACTGAATTTCGGACGAAATTCTTTCAACAGGGGGATAATGTGACAACGAGCAAATCCAGCCTAACATTCATACCAACCCAAATCTGGCACGCATTGTGATCTTATGTTTTAGACATAGTTTTTATTAATTTGGTCGTCATATTCTTAGCCATGTCTATCTGTGTTAAATTTTGCATTTGATAATTTTTATAAATTATCGTGTCAACCAGACACGTACGAACATTGGTGATAATTGTCTAAATATTTGGGAAACCACTCTATAGTATTATTAGGCGTATAATACTATGAATATATATACTTAGATATATATTTTGTATTATTTGAAGTTTCGACGCGTAGGATATAAATTATATTTGCGATACGAGGTTAGCGTGACACGAACACACACGTATAAAATAATATTTTTATACACCCGACACATTAATATTTTTTATGACAATTATATTCTATATTTTTCTTTAAGGGGTAACTAGTAGGTATAATTAACTGGGTATTTACATACCTAACGAAACTTACGGAACACTAAACATCCTATTAACCAATCACCACCATCCTACCCTACCACTAGCCCTTTGTGTATGCCATCCCCTTTTGCTTTGCTTTTGCTTATTGACTTTAGTATAATGATGAAGATGGATAATGATTTAATTTTATGTTCTATTTATGCTATATATCTACACATTATCCATTTGAAACCAACACAAGAACTAAAAAAAACCCTCTTAACTCTATTCTCTTTCTCAATATACGGACATACACACATACCAAACAATAAACCATGTATGCTCCATGCTTTATTCAATCAAACTATTTAATTAAAAAAAAGAGAAAAGAAAAACCAATCAAGTATGTGTGCATAGTATGGAACCTGAGATATATATATGTTTTGACTTTTATGAAAGTTTAGCACATGTGTAGGATAAATTGAATTATAAACCCATCACCTACCTACTCTTTACCTTACTTCCTTTCTTTTCTTTTTCTTTGGGCAGAACCATCACAATCAAACTTTAATTTTGATCGTGATACACTCACTTACACATTACCCTATTATTATATTGAGAAGCACATGATGTAGAACAACCCATTTCTGAAGTGCGGTAAAGACGGAATCAGGCAAGGTCGTTAAAAACAAAAAGGCTTTTTTAGAGAATCAACACGTGTTTATCCCATTCGCTTTTGATACATTTGGTTCCCTAGCCCCAGAGGCTGTGGAATTTCTAAACAGGGTCCAACAGGTTGTGAATAGTAATCTTTCAACCTTTAAGGGCCGTTTCGTCTTTGGTAGGATTGGTTTTGCAATTCAAAAGGGGGTTGCGGCGCAGCTTGTTGCCCGTTTACCTGCCACTTGTTTATAATTTGTTACTTTGGTAAAAAAAAAAAACAAATTCTTATAAAGAGACACATATGATTTTATTATCAAATCACACCATCTTACCCTACTCCTCTCTTTACCGAAACCACACTAAAATACGCACACCCAAATTCTAATCTAAGTTCAAGAGTTCATATCCAAGTTCAGAGTTCAATGCTTTCAAAATCCATCCCCTAGCTTGAATTAAGTGAGTGTCTGTAATTCAAAATTTTAATTTTCTCTTTATCTTCATAAGTTATAGGTTAGAATTATATGTAAATGTTCACCTAGGTGGGTGGGTGTTTGTCTAAAGCATGAAAAGTATGATACTAACACAGTATAAAACTTAGTTATCTTGAAATACTTGGTGATATTTTATTGTTTCTTTTTAAAGAGTTCAATGACTTAATGTTGGTGTTTATGTATTTTAATATGTTAGTTTACTTATATTGTATAAAAACTAAGCCCAAATAATTCATGTTTGTATTCCATAAAGGCATAGGTATGTATACAAATGTTGATTTTTGGAACTCTACGTAGCATCTTGAACTTCCACATATTTATGCATATGTACATGCATAAGATTTACTTTGAGGTTTACTACAATATCCTCCATGTTAATTTTATACATACAGATAGTCACTCTCATTGTTATTAAACTTTTCTTCAAGTTTCAAAACCAAGATTTATATACATATTATGTAATAGATTTGGATATTATGTAGTTATATTATTTAATGTATAAAAATGTGGATTTATGACCCTAAAATGATTCATGGGGGGAAATTACATATTTTTATAAGTTATATTACCATAAGATAGTAAAAATAATACATTTTGAAGAGTATGTACATTTTTGTAGTACAAAGTAATGGATTTTTATAAAAATGCTTCTTGGTATACTGGAAAAAGTAGTTGGGAGTATTTATTTCACACATATAAATATATATTGTTTTGGGACTTTGCAAAATAAATATATATTTATTAACACTTTACTATATTATATACATATATTTGGTGAAACTAAAAGTTTTGGACTCAAGAAACCATTTTATGACTTTATATATGTATTTATATATATATATATATATATATATATAACGAAGTTAGAAAGACTTAAACCTTAAATTATATAGTTATAATTTTATGGGTTGTATTAGGAGTATCTATACGATGCATAAGTATATATGAGTCCAAGAAGCGAAATGTCCATAAGTATAGTTTTTATGGAATATGGATGTAGAAACATAATATACATTATTTTTATGGAAATACGAGGTTATTTCAAAGTATATTACTCTAAAAAGTAATATATCATTATATATATATATATATATATATACTCATATATTTTCTAGAGATAAAAGACATATCACCAACGGGTCGTCGAATCAAAGTATTTCAATACGACGAGTATTGCTATTGTGTCTACCTTTGGGTGAACATTATACATGACCAACTTGTATGCTAGGAACATCGTTTAGACCTTAAAGGTGTCTTAATATTACTTATGACACGGTTAGGTCGTCACACATGCACGCTGACTTTGCTTATCAATTAGTTATTATTTGGAGCTTACGCTTTGCCGTTCAGGTGAGTTCATAACCCCCACTTTTTACGGTTTTACATTTTTATAAATGTTTTCGGGGGTGGAAAGACATGCAAGTTTTGCAAAAGTACACAAAATTTCGATAAACGAAAAATTTATATTTCTAAACCATGTTGCGAAATGATTTGAATTAACTCAAATGGTTTACGAAAGGTTTATGCTCAACAAACCGGTTTTACAAAATACTCGCGTATTTTCGAAACGTGCATGAGTTTCACGGATAGGGACGGGATTGTCTTAGTTACAACGAGAAATGATTGTCCTACATACAAACAAAAGGACTGGTTAGTCCTGCTTTTAGACTCAAATTGGCTACGCCCATTTTCACTTGTGCGAGGTACAAAGACTCTGTGAGTTCATGTCCCCCTTTTCTCTTAAATGTTTTCAGTTTTACAACTCTCGGGGGGAAATACATGTGTCGATGGTATGGTTTAGCTATGGAATGAAATATTAGATCATGTGCGAATAGGGTGAAACTTAAGTGCCATTAATCTTTTTAAGACCGTGGAACAAGAGTGGTAGATCTATCTGTTGTAGGCGAGCCCCACTCATGGGTCCTTGTGTGGCCAGATGTAGTGCTTTTGTTGTCCCAACCGGAACGGACCGGAGGAAATCATCTAGGGTTGAGTGTTTCCTATGTCGTCACACATATTAATGTCTTAGCTACACATTAATGATCATCAAGTTCATTGACGTGTTACATACCACATTTTTATATACGAACTCTCAAATGTTAACGTGACGCGAACGTTCACAGTGATACAAGTTTTACAAACACAAGGTTTTCAAAGAGACATGCCAAGAAAAAAATGGTTTTACTATTATTTCTCACACTATTTAAACTGGTTATCAAAATATTTATTTCAAATCTTTTTCAAACAAACTATGAACTCGCCAACATTATGTTGATTTTTCGCATGTTTCTTTCTGAGGTTATATTTTCAAACTATGGCACGGTTAGAATAGGAGAACCCATGGGGATTCGAGTACTTAGTGGGCGTTCACTTTCTAGAAGTCTTAGCATTTTACACTTCCACTGTGCAATGAAGATACCAGTCAGATCACGCCCAACTCTGTTGATTTTAGTGGGTGTGATATTAGATGTGAGTTTACTGCTATGAATAATGAAGCTGAGTATGAAGCTTTAATAGCAGGATTAGAAGTAGCCGAGGATATGAATATTAAATGTTTACAAGTATATGTTGATTCTTTGTTAATTACTAACAATTTCAATGGATCTTATGCAGTAAAAGGCGATAAATTAGCCGAATATCTTGGAATTGTTCAAAAATTAGCAGGATATTTCGAAATATTTTCACTTGAACAGGTACCAAGGGAAGAGAATGCTGAAGCAGGTGCTTTATCAAACTTAGGATCTACTATCAGGATACTGGAAGGAACTCGGATACCAGTGGTTCATATCTTGCACCCTTCGATGGAACATTTCAAATCTCGGGATAAACAAGTATCGAGTACCCAGGACAGGACACTGGTGATGGCTATCCTAAGAAGTATCCTGAATCCTGGATGACTCCAATCGTTAAGTACCTACAAGAGGGAGATATCCCAAAGGATGAAATGCCTAGAGCTTTCAAAATGAAGGTATCTCATTTTACTTTAATAAATAATATCTTGAATAAGAAATCTCTTGCAGGACCATACTTGAGGTGCTTGGAGGATCCCGAAACCAAAGAAGTACTCCAGGATATACATGAAGGAGACTGCGGCAACCATACTGGGAGTAGAGTTTTATTTTCAAAAGTATTGAGGTCAAGATATTATTGGCCTACTATGAGAAAGGATGCTATGGAATATACCCAGAAATGTGATGCATCTCAAAGACATAGCAACATAATGTATCAACCTGCAGAACCATTATATCCTATTATATCCCAATGACCATTTATGAAATGGGGAATGGATATAGTGGGAAAGCATCCTAAGGCTCTAGGAGGAAAAGTTTTTATGTTAGCAATGACATATTACTTCTCTAAATGGGTTGAAGCAGAAGTTTTATCCAAGTCAGGGATCAAGAAGTGGTATCCTTCATAAAAAGGAATATACTAACAAGATTTGGGATACCGGCTGAGATAATTGTGAAAATGGCTCTCAGTTCATCAGCAAGAGGACTATAGACTTTTGTAAGAGTTGAGGTATAAAGATGATTACATCAACACCGGTGCATCCTCAAGCCAATGGGCAGGCCGAATCCACGAACAAGATAATTGTCAATAATTTGAAAAAGATATTAGATGCCAAAAAGGGAAATTTGTCCTATGGGAAGATAGAACAACTCCAAAAAATGCCACAGGGCAGACCCCATTCTCACTAATATTCGGAGTGGAAGCAGTGATTCCGACTGAAATAAAGATACCTACAGCTAGATCAAATCTACGAAATCCTGACTTGATTTCTGAAGCCTTATGCCAAGAGTTGGATACTGTTGATGAAATAAGAGACACAACAAACTAAGAATGGCAGCATACTAGTGGGGGATAGCCAAGTCTTACAACAAGAATATAAGGACAAGAAGATTCCAAGTTGAAGATTGGGTATTGAGAAAGGCATTGCAGAACACAACTAATCATGCCGATGGAAAACTAGCCCCAAAATGGGAAGGACCAAATGAGATAGAATCAGAATCCGGAAAGAGAGCATATAGGCTCAAGACGATGGAGGGAGATATGCTACCAAGATCTTGGAACGCAATACACCTCAAAGCTTATTACAAGTGAGTTTGGAATTTAAATTCTAACTCAGGACGGTATGAACCCTACCTTATTTGAATTTATTTAATTTTTTTTTTTTTGAAACCCTATACTGACTTAAGCATCGGAGGGGTGTTAGCCAAGCTAACACCCCTATCACCCTAGTTGAAGATGTTTTGTAGGGATACATTACTCAAGATAAGATCGAAAGACTAGAGGATTGGCCCCTTCTCTCACGTTTAAGGATGTTACATCTCTTCTAAGGTTTAAAGGTATTCACCTTTCTCTCGAATTGAGTATAAACACTCCGCCTGGAGCGTACGTTATCCGGATATACTTCAAGATGGCAGGACCAGTTTATGTAACAATGGCTGACAATTTCGTCATAGTTGGCTATATCCTGGATTCTTATGGTATATGAGGACTGATCACCCTCTCTGATGTGAAGGGTATTTTCATACTCTTTAAGGTTTAAAGGTTTTCACCTTTCTAAATCTTGGAGTTTATACACTCCCGCCTGTAGGGCATGAAAAACGGGTTTATCCCCAGTGAAACACAAGATTTTGGATAATCCCAAGAGTATGTTAAAACATAATTATGTTTAAATATAATTCTCTTGATGGAAGGAAGTTACCAAGTGAAGGGTTACATGAGAAAAATATATCCTGATGCAACATGCTAATCCTGCACAGACACGGGACATCTATGCTACAGCTGAATGTAACAAATGTTGATCAAATTTCCTGCTGAGGACATTACAAGTGATCCTAAGGTTTCTCACAAATTTTCTACTTAAACGTCTCTGGTATGGATTCTTATTTTTTTTAAGTTTAAAAGCCTTATCTAAATAAATGGGATTTATTAATTATAGAAATTTGTATCCCATATAATTTTTATAAAACATTTTACGAAACATAAGTGGAAAGCAATATGAATACCACTAATATTCTGATCAGGATACTTAGTCTATTTTTTTTGCAAACAACATATAACACAAGGATAAGGCCAAACGATTATATTCATATTAAAAGGTCAAAATGTTACACCTTTGGCTTCGTTTCAAACCGAAACCCATCCACCAAGGTGTAAGCTGTCCAAAAGCATTTTAACATTAACGATTGAAGGCTTCGTCCTGAAACACCAGGATCCCTCCACCTCCAATTGTTATATTGTTCTAAAATCTAAAGTGCAGGAAAAGTAGATTGTTCAGCATGTAGAAAAAGTAAATTGTTCAACAGACATCAACCATCATAATTAAAAAAGTGGGCTCCGACCTAAGCAATAATATCCATCATTGCCCACTTTGCTACCCATTGACGGGGCAGCACCAACCACACCATCACCGGCATCTGCTCTACCATCTTCACCAGCCTTGCCAGCTGCCTCCGCCGCTACCTCAGTCGCCTTAGAAGACTCGCCAGCCCCAAGTTTAGCAGGATACTCCACAGGGCTGCATCCCAAATCCTCCAGCTTGGCCTCCCAGGCATCTACAGTCCAGGATGAACATTCAAAGCCCGCTTCCTTAGCCTCATAAGCCATCTTGATCCTGGCCTGGAGAAGTGAAATCACAGCCGAGTTCTTGAGGCCATCCCTGAAGGAGACCATTTCCAACTCGTGGTTGACCTAGACGGAGGCTAGCTTGACTTCAGCATCCTGAGTTACCATCTTCAGCTTATCCTCATAGTGCTGGGTCTTGGCGATAGCGATCTTCCCCTGATCCTCAATGGTGACCTCGGCTTTCCTCAACTTGGCCTCTAGAAATTTGACTGCTTCATAAGCCTCGTTGGGAAGAAGCACCAGGTGGTCCAGATGTCACACCCCAGCCGCGTAAAACAACAAACCGCGGCGGAAACATCGGGGAGTCACGTAACAGAACTATTGTTCCACAACCATGGTACATAAAGTTATGTTTTGTTGAATTAAATTTGGTTACATTGTCCTGGGTAACGGAAAACATAACAAATATTAAACTGTTCTTCTTGATTTTAAGTCACTAAAGCCCAAGCCCGTGCTAAGTGTCGCATTCTCAACATCAAACATCCACTCCTGAAATATGTGTGAAAATAAATACGTCAGCATAAAAATGCATGCAAGTTACATAGGTTTTGTATTGAAGATTCATGACATAGAATGTTAAAGAAATGTTTAACCAAAAGTAGCCATGAACCCTTACTAAAATGTTTTCTTTTATGAAATCATGTGAAAATCAAATGATATAAAGAAATCATGCATGGTCAACTTAATAACCAAAATATGTAATGTCTTATATTTTGTTTGAAATGATTTAGATAACGCTACGATATGCAAGATAATAAAAGCACTTATATATAGGAAGTACCATCGGCGTATCCACCATGGTTTTATCATATTACACACATCTCGTTATTTAAATCACTCACCATAAACCAACCAACGAAAAGTCTTGTTTAAACCAAACCAATATCATGTATAAACAAATGTCATGTGTAATCCAATGTCATGTATAAACCATTGCCATGTGTAAACCAATGTCATGTATAAACTAATGTCATGTATAAACCATTGTCATGTGTAAACCAATGTCATGTGTAAACCAGTGTCATGTATAAACCATTGTCAAGTGTAAACCAATGTCATGTCTTGAATAGCCAAACTGTCTTGTATGAAACAATGTCTTTGAATAAACAAAGGTTGTGTTTAAATCAAAAGTTATGTTTTATAAACCATAGCTTTTATTGTTAAAACATATGTTATGGTTTGTTGGCGAATGCATTCAAGCCTTGTTGACTGTCGGATATACCCTTATAAAGACAAAGGTCTATCGTTGTTCATCGGATTCTGTCGTTCCCTAGGGTTCACTTCCAAACAAACCTAGGAAGCGGGAATGGGATTGTCAATCCTATGGTACAATTACATATTACTGGTCGGCGTGATCAATGTTAATGAATGTACCATTGTATATTCAATGCACCAATATGTCAAGAACAATGTAAGCATGTTCTGAAAATGTTTTAAAACCATGTACTTGGCATACTAAGTCAATATACCAAGCAAAAATGTATTTGAAAACCATGTACTAGGTATGCTAAGTCAACATACGTAGCAAAATGTCTTTGAAACTACTAAGTCAATATACCATGTAAAATGTCTTTGAAACCATGTACTAGGTATGCTAAGTCAACATACATAGCAAAATGTCTTTGAAATAATGTACTTAGTATGCTAGGTAAACATAAAAAGCAAAATTGTATTTGAAATCAATGTGCTAGGCATGCTAGGTAAACAGACGAAGCAAAATGCAATTGAAATCATGTACTATATAATCAAATCATGTATAATGTCATGAAAACAAGAAAGTAGTGACAGGCACATATGGATCACCCCAAAAAATTTGGAAAATGTAAAATAGGGGACTATGTACTCACTTGGGGTTGCAAGAGTGTCCTTGTTCAAGAGGATAAACAAATCTCAAAAGTCCGAGACTTCAAGTGTGTCCTAATATCGAATAACTATGTTAATGTCGGGACTTTAATCAGAGGATCGGATAGAATGAAGTTTCATAAATCAAATGAGTGTTGTAACTCATAGGGTATGATTTAATAAACTCAAAATTCTGATTTCAAAGTGATCCTAAGTACTTTTGGCCCGTCATGGCTCGTTAAGGTAGTTTACGCTACTTTAACGGGTCATTTGCGTAAATATATGTTCGGATGGTTAAATATGTCTTATGATAAGTCTTATATGCCAAAACATGTTTAATAATGTTGTAACATCAGTTTATATGTAAAAAATTTGGTCACATATGCTTAAAATTGACTTATGCGCAAAAGGGCATTTTGGTCATTTTAAGGGGATAATAAGCGACTTATCATAACACTAACCAAACGACGTGACCATAAGGTATAACCTTAGTAGGTTATTCCCTATAAAACTATGGTCACAAATATGTGTTTGGTCATATCCTAAGATCGACCAAACGGGTCGGATTCGAAAGTCAGAGCGGTGGACAAGACCGCTCGACTTACGACCCTAAATAAGCACTAAACTAAAAGTGACGAGTTAGACATGTCAAAATATGTCTAACTAAGTTAGAAAAATTATTTGGTATCAAAACTTGATGTTTTGATACCCAAAAATAGTTATGTCGTAAAACGCACATAATGCGCATTTTTGACCGAAACTTTAACTCGTCACTTCGACTAGTAAACGTGGTAATCAGAAGGTGCAATCTCTAGGGATCATAACCTTTGTGATTACGATCACGTTGCAAAGTTCAATTGAACTTTGACATGACCAAAAATGGTCATAACCGAAAGTCAAACAGAAAGTCAACTGTTTGACTTTTAGCTTAAAATAAGCTAAAATAATGAACAAGAGTAGGATAGAACACTTACTTGTGTTCAAGGAAGGCTTAGAACTTCAGTAGGAGGTCTCCAATTACTAGACACAAGCTCCAATCGAAGAGAGGAAGAAAAATGGAAATGAGCAAGTTTGAAGTGTGGATGAACAAGGCTATTTATAGTGAATTTGAGCTCACTAAATCAAGCCAAGTGTCCCTCCAGGTGTTATGACATGCTTAGTGTCCTCTTAGGTGTCCAAAGCTGAAATGGTGGCAAAAACACAAACTTGGTGCAGGAGGCTGCCAGCTGCATTCTGCTGATATGGGGACCCCTTACGGATCGTAAGGACATGTGGATACGATCCGTAAGGCCCTGTGCTGGCAAACAAGTTTGAAAGTTTGGCAGCTTTGCCCCTGGACTTGTTTTGTCGCGTTTTGTCATTTTAACCCCTTTAACATGACTTTTAGGCTTTATAAAGGTATTAAAGCATACGGACTTGAAATATGTCCAAAAATGTCGAGGATATCGGTCCGTTCGGTTATACGGTTACATGTTTCAATAAACACGTAAAATGCTTTAACGAACGTAAAACGACCGAAATTGTGCAACGGTTGAAATTTTGCATTTTTACCAATAAAATAGAAGATTTTATTGAATACAAGAATTTTTGGATGTCTACACGAGTTTCGTATTAAAAAATACGTAAATCGGCAGACTTTCAAAGTTTGCTAAAATTAGTCCCTAGAGTTGCAAAAGCATGTTTTTGCCATACCAAACCTTTCAAAACATATTTCTAAGTTATGTAAAGGGTATTTAGGGTATGTTTAGCTTATTTCCTTGTCCCAGAGTGTATGTCACGTTAAACTGGTTACTTTTGCGTAACGGTTTACGATTTCACTTCCGGAAAAGGTTTGAAGGATCGAAATTGATCAAAGGTTGAAAATACATAAATGTCATATGAAATAATAAAATTCTTGAAAACAAACACAAAGTTCATTGATTATGAAATTGTCTGGGTTTGTACAAAGATAGAGAAGGCACGAATGTCACACCAGACCCTACTTTAGGAAAATTCGTCCCGAAATTTTAGCTAGAGGAAACTTGTGAGAATAGATGTGGATGTTTCACCTTTATTTGATCCTTTCATTCCCAAGTAAATTCTAGGCCACGCTTGGATTCCCGACGAACTTTAACAATTGGTATGTGTCTACGCTTGAGTTTCTTGACTTCACGGTCCAATACTTCCACAGGTTTCTCGACAAAGTGCAGCGTGTTGTCAACACGAATTTCATCAAGAGGGATTTGTAGGTTTTCATCAGCCAAACACTTTTTCAAATTGGACACGTGGAAAGTTGGATGGAAATTTCCAAGTTCAGGAGGCAGCTCAAGTCGGTAGGCTACCTTTCTGAATCGTGGTGAAAGTTTTCCTTTCTTTCCAAATCTAACCACGCCTTTCCAAGGGGATACCTTGAGAAGGACATGATCTCCAACTTGGAATTCCAAGGGCTTGCATCGTCTATCCGCGTAACTCTTTGACGGCTCTAGCTGTCCGGAGGTTATCGTGAATTTTCTTGACTTTATCTATTTTGTCGTGAATGAGTTCAGGTCCAGTGAGCTGTGTTTCACCGATCTCAATCCAGCAGACAGGTGAACGACATTTTCGATCATATAGAGCTTCGAAAGGAGCCATGTTGATGCTAGAGTGATAACTATTGTTGTAGGATAACTCGATCAATGGTAGATGTGAATCCCAACTACCACCAAAGTCAATCACACACGCTTTAAGAATATCCTCCAATGTTTGTGCTGATACATGATGTCTATAGTCTAGGTCTTGGATCGAGTCTGTGTGATAAGGGCTTGTATATGTTAGATTTTGGAATATTTATGATGTCATAACATCAAGTTCGGCCGAAGTTAACCTTAGGCAGGACAAGTTCGGCGAACTTGTCCTTGCCATTTTACACTTCGAACGAAATCTTAGGTCTATATATATGCGTCTTGGGTCTTTGTCATTTTTAACTTTGCATTGTAGGCGGCGAAGCTCTGTCGGTTTGGAGATTACATTGTAACATCTTTGGACATTAATAAACCGATCTTTAAACAGTAAATCTTGTGTATTTGATTAACTAATCACGTAAATTCTGCATACAATGACTATAGATACAAATTAGGTTCCTATGAATTGAAGGAGCGATCCTAACAGTTTGGATTGTCCTTTCAGATTGTCCATCCGTTTGAGGATGATAAGCAGTGCTCAAGTTGAGTTTGGTTCCCATGGCAGATTGCATGGTTTTCCAAAAGTGCGATGAGAATCGAGCATCTCAGTCAGATATGATGTTCAAAGGAATACCATGACGCGATACAATCTCATTAACATAGATCTTAGAAAGTTTGTCAGCAGAGAAATCCTCACGAATTGGCAAGAAGTGTGCGGACTTTGTTAGACTATCAACGATTACCCAAATGGCATCATAACCTCTAGGTGTGCGCGGTAATTTGGTAATAAGATCCATTGCAATGTTTTCCCATTTCCAAACCTGAATTTTTGGTTGCTCAAGCAAACCAGTTGGATGTTGATGCTCTGCCTTAACTTTGAAACAAGTAAGGCATTTGGATACGTACAAGGAAATGTCTTTCTTCATACCCGACCACCAATACTGGGTGCAAAGATCCTTATACATTTTGACTGCACCATGATGGATTGAATAACGAGACTTGTGAGCTTCGTCCATTAATAAGGTGCGGAGATTGTCTTGACTTGGAACCCACAAATGGTTCATGTAATATAGTAACCCATTGTCCTTTGTTTCAAGTTGAAGCTCAAGTTGATGTTGTAATTCACTACCCATTATGCCTTGTGTAACACAAGTACGTTGAGCTTGGAATATGCGCGTTTGAATATCAGATCGAACTTGAACACAATGTAGCTTGACACGTTCTTTACGACTAAGAGCATCAGCCACGACATTCGCTTTCCCAGGATGGTAACAAATCTCGCAGTCATAGTCGTTCAGAAGTTCGACCCAACATCGTTGTCTCATGTTTAGTTCTTTCTGATTGAAAATATGTTGGAGGATTTTGTGGTTTGTGAAAACCATGCATTTCGTACTGTATAGGTAGTGTCTCCAAATTTTGAGAGCGAAAACAAAAGCACCTAACTCAAGATCATGAATGGTGTAGTTCTTTTCATCGACTTTCAATTGTTTTGATGCATAGGCTATAAATTTGTCTCTTTGCATAAGAACATAGCCAAGGCCTAAGTTTGATGCATCACAATATACGAAAAACTTGTCGTTACCTTCATGTAAGGATAGAATCAGAGCATCACAAAGTTTTTATTTCAGGGTCTGAAAAGCTTCTTCTTGTTTGGGTCCCCACTCAAAAGGTTTATTCTTTTGAGTCAAAGCAGTGAGGGGAACCGCAATCTTGGAGAAGTTTGCAATAAAGCACTAGTAATAACCTGCGAGACCAAAAAATGAACGAACTTCGATAGGAGTGGTAGGTGTATCCCATTCCTTAATCGCACTGATTTTGGGGGGATCTACATGTATACTTGTTCGTTGACAATGTGTCCCAAAAATTGAACTTCTTTGAGCCAAAATTCACATTTAGAGAATTTGGTATATAGTTGTTCTTTCTTTAGGAGTTCCATTGTTAAGCGAAGATGTTGTTCGTGATCGGCTCGAGTCTTGGAATAAATCAAGATGTTGTCAATAAATACAATGATGAACTTGTCTAAATAAGGTTTGCAAACCCTATTCGTTAAGTCCATGAAGACGGCAGGAGCATTTGTCAAACCAAAAGGCATAACAGTGAATTCGTAATGGTCATACCGTGTGCGAAAAGCAGTCTTGGAATATCTTCTTCGAGAACACGAAGTTGATGATACCCAGAATGCATATCAATCTTTGAAAAGCAAGTAGCACCTTGTAGTTGATCAAAGAGATCATCAATGCGGGGTAGGGGATTTCGATTTTTGATTGTGAGTTTGTTGAGCTCAAGGTAATCAATACACATACGGAAAGATCCATCCTTCTTTTCACGAACAGGACAGGAGCTCCCAAGGTGAAAAGCTCGGACGAATGAATCCTTTGTCTGAAAGTCCTGAAGCTGTTTTGATAATTCTTGCATCTTAGATGGTGCAAGACGGTAGGGGGATTTGGCTATTGGGTTGGCACCAGGTACAAGGTCTATACGAAACTCTACTTGTCGTGTTGAGGGTAAACAAGGTAGCTCTTCAGGAAATACCTCAGGATAATCCCGAACAATGGGGATGTCCAGAATAGTTTTGCCCTTGCCTTTCTCCTCTATGATATGTGCCAAGAAGGCCACAGAATTCTCTCGTAGGTATTTTTGGGCTTGGGTACAGGTCATGAGTTTAAGGCTACTAACGGGCTTTTCTCCATGAACTTCTAAGATTTCACCAGACGAGAGAGGTATATGAAAGATCTTATCAAAATAGATCACCTCAGCATGGTGTTTAGTTAACAGTCCATTCCTACTATGATGTCAAAACTCCCGAGTTGCATTGGCGTGAGGTCAATAGGAAAAAGATGGTTATTAAGGTTCAATTGGCAACTAGGAATGACAGAATCGAGTATAAGGGGTTCACCACTCGCTATTTCTACTGTCAAGGGCTTTCCTAGTTTGGTTCTAGGCTTTGAAAGCAAAGGTTCAAAAGTTAAGGATACGAAACTTCTATCGGCACCCGAATAAAAAAGAATCGAAGTAGGATGGTTGTTAACAAGGAACGTACCGTTCACCACTTCATTATCAGCACGAGCCTCGTTAGCATTAATATTGAATGCTCGTCCACGAGCTTGGTTTGCATTTGCCAACTTCGGGCAGTTGTTCCTATAGTGGGTAAGATCCCCACAATTGTAGCATGACCCAGGTGGAAAGTGAGGTCGTACAGAATTTGCTTGCTGTTGGCCAGCATTTTGAACTACATTATTCCGTGCAGGAGTAGAGCGACATGTGTTGGCCAAATGGCTAGATCTACTGTAGTTGGTGCACTGACGACACTACTGATGGGGTTGATGATGACAATTGCACTTGTTACACAGAGGTGCAAACCAGCATATTGTTTCTTGTCGGGAGGTTGTGCTGGCTGGTTGGGAGCAGTTTGGTTTGGTTGTGCTACAACAACAAAATTCTTGGAAGCCTTACGCTTCCTAGACCTTTTTAAGGTTTCAGCTTTCTTTCCCTTTTGTTTCTCAGTCTTGTCAGATGGTTTCTTTCACCCTTGTGGTAGAGTTTACCTTTCTTGACTTGCAAGTCAGTCAAGGTTTCAGCTAGCTCAATGGCTTGTCTAACAGTAGTAGGGTTGCTGCCGGTGACAATGTCCTGAACTGGATCAGGAAGACCATCTATTTACTTCTCAATCGCCTTATCAAAGGCGTCACCATCGCAGGACATAACAAATTAGCTCCTCATAATGGTCAGTGTAAGCATGGTGTTCTCCACTGTCTTGCTTTAGGTCATGGAACTCATTTTCAAGCGCCCTCTGCTCGTGACGAGGGCAGAACTCTCTCATCATAAGAGCTCTGAGTTCCTCCAATTTTGACCCATAGCAACATCAGCACCCCTATCTCTCACCACTCCATTCCACCACGTGAGCGCTCTCTTTTGAAACACGCTAGAAGCAAACTCAACTTTGCGCTCATTAGGACGTTGAACATGGCGAATATACTCTCAAGACTCTCAAACCATTGTAGGAGCCCAGTTGCTCACTCAGAACCACTAAACTTGAGTGGTTTAGCCAAATTGAACTATTAGAAATTGCACGAAGCAGGTGCATTGTTGTTATTGTTGGCTTGGTTTATTTGAGTTATGAGATTAGGTAGCACAGCAACAAACTGCTGAGCGATCAAAGCTGCCATATCGGCTTCTGTATTTACGTTTCGTCGAGGGGGCATTTTAAAAGAATGAAAACATGAGGGAAAATGAGTGAGATGAATGTTGGATAATCAAAATGAGATGTTATAAATATCGACGAAATGTAAGGATGGTGGTCATTTGTTCGTTTACTTAAAACAAAAGAATGACACATAAGGACTAATCAAACTAAATGGGTCTTTATAATGTATCGCGAAGACATGCTTTAGCCTATAAGTGGACACTCACCCCAAGAGTTCCCAGGTAAGAGTGACTGGTCCGGTAATGCGGATTTGTACGAACACTCTAGCCTAGACAGAAACTCAGGTTACAGGCATCCACCCTTCCAGATTGCACGTGTTCACATTAATAAGACCCAAACTTTGACGAGATTTTGAAAAATTTAAAGGCACTAAGCCAAAATCGAATCATCCAAGAATAGACGATTGATTTCAAAATCGTTTTGAAATTTGTGTTTCTGTTTTAGTATTCATCTAAGCATAGGTGATGGTATTGTTTTAAGATCTAAACACAAGATAACTTGTGTTAGGGTCCTAGGAAGGTTATAGTCTAGGACAAAGCATTACTAATAACCTAATTCCCTATAACCATGAGCTCTGATACCAATCTTTCGGTCACACCCCGACCGCGTAAAACAACAAACCGCGACGGAAACGTTGGAAAGTCACGTAACAGAACTATTGTTCCACAACCATGGTACATAAAGTTATGTTTTATTGAATTAAATTTGGTTACATTGTGTTGGGTAAAACGAAAAACATAACAAATATTAAACTGTTCTTCTTGATTTTAAGTCACTAAAGCCCAAGTCCGTCCTAAGTGTCGCATTCTCAACATCAAACATTCGCTCCAGAAAAATATGTGAAAATACATACGTCTGCATAAAAATTCATGTAAGTTACATAGGTTTTGTATTGAAGATTCATGGCATAGAATGTTAAAGAAATGTTTAACCAAAAGTAGCCATGAACCCTTACTAAAATGTTTTCTTTTATGAAATCATGTGAAAATCAAATGATATAAAAGAAATATTGCATGCTTAACTTAATTACCAAAACTATGTCATGTCTTGTATTTTGTTTGAAATGATTTAGATAATGCTACGATATGCAATATAATAAAAGTTGTTGGTGCATAATGTCTATCGTCTAAGTCTTAGATCGAGTCTGTATACGATGGGGTTTGATATGTTAGAAATTGTTTTATTTATGATGTAAAGAGGACAAGTTCACCCGAACTTGTATGTGAAATGGACAAGTTCGCCCGAACTTAATTTCGTCCGAACTTGGACATGGCACATCTAAAGCGAACTTGTCTCTCTATAAATAGATGCATTTCGGTCTTCATTTGTAACTTTGCATTTTGAGAGGTGGAGCTCTTGTCAGTTTGGATCTTGGATGTATATGATTTCAGACTTAATAAACTAACGTTTAATCGATTAATCTTTTGTACTTATCACTAAATCACGTAATTTCCGCTTACATGAATTAGATAACAAACCTAGGTGCCGTAGCTGAGGACGGATCGATCCTACAATTGGTATCAGAGCTATGAATGCCTGATTTGTTGATATCTACACGAGACACCTTCTACTTCTACTCATTTCTTCTTATTTTTCACAATTTTTCTCAAATTTGATGAATCTACGGTTAAAAGTGGCTAAATTTTGAATATGTCATACTTAATCACCTAATAACAAACCCTTGAAAGTTTCAGACCTAAAATCAACCGAATTCATGTCGAAATTTAAAAAAAAACCAGATTTTGGGAAACCATTTTGTCCGAACTGGATATACAAGTTCGCACGAAGTTGTACCAAAAAGACTTAAAATCTGTTATTGAAGAACTTCGCACGAAGTTGTCCTAAAACTTACAAGTTGTTTGTGTGTAAGTTCGGACGAAGTTGGTTAAAAACTTGATTAAAATTGTGATACAAGTTCGTACGAACTTGTTAAAGAAGCTGAATTTCACAAGTTGTTACAAGTTCGGCCGAAGTTGTACTGATACTTATCAAATTTTCAAGTTTTTCAAGTGTGTTTCAGATTTCAGTTTGCTAAGATGGAGCCGGGATTCTATAACGCGTTCGCAATCACTGCTGAGAAAGCCACAAATGTAGTAGCTCAACTTAATCTGGAAAATGAAATGGGAACAACGGTTAAACCTCCAAAGCTGATGAATCTTGAAGACTATGAAAGCTGGAGAGAGAAGTTTGAAAGTTGGGTTCAAGCTAATCACTTCAACTGTTGGTTGGCAATCGAAACAAAGTACAAATTGCCGGTTGATGAAAATCAAGTCGAGAAACTTCCGAAGAACTTTACTCCACAAGAAAAGGAAGACTTCGTGAGTGAAAAGAAAATGATGAGCCTATTGCGACAATCAGTCAAAGAAGATATCCTGATGTTATTACAACACGACAACCATTCGCAAACTTTGTGGAATGCGTTGCGCATGAAGTATCACGGTAGCACATAAATGCAAAATAGCAAGAAAGCGCTATTCCGAAAAGAGTTCGATATTTTCAGTCTAATGAAAGGAGAGACGATGAAACAACTGATCGAGCGCCACTGTCATTTAGTACACCAGTTGAAAAGGCAAGGGATACTCAAAACTGATGATGAATTAGTCGATAAGTTTGTTGATTCACTACCTGAGGGAGAGTGGTCCACATATCTCATGGTGTTGAAGAATGGAATCGAGTACAGTGGTTATAATCTTGCCACTTTCATTGAGAAACTCGAAGGCCATGAATGGAGCTTCAGAAGATTGCTAGATCAAAGAGCACACAAATAGTACAAGACGTCGGTCTTCACTATAAAGCAGGGACTACTGAAATACAGAGCCCTAAAATTCAAACCGCTTTCAGTGCGAATACTTCTGGAAGTTCTAGTTCAAGCCAGTTAAGCTTTCAATCTTTTCCAAGTTACAATCCTAATACACCGCAAACACCGTAGACACCTCAAGATACAAATCCATTTTATACTCAATCAAGCCAATCATGCAATGCTAGTTCAAGTCCTAACGTCATCCAACACAATATCGCTGTTAATCTCAACAATTCTCAAAACTTCAATGAGAAAATGGCAAAGCAGCATATGGCTTTACCCGCTACTGTTCTTGAATCATATGAGAGTCTGGTTGCAGGAAGAATTGGAAATCCTGAGATGACTGCTGAAGATTATGATCAAATCGATCTGGAAGAACTTGAGCTGATGGATATTCGTTGGTGTATGGCGTCTATCTTCAGAAGAGCTACAAGACTCATGGAGTTGACAGAGAGAGATTGGTGATGGGAAAGAGCAAATTGGTTTTTGATAAATCCAAGGTTACATTTTTCAAGTGTCAAGAACAAGGTCACTATAAACGTGAGTGTCCAAACAGAGAAGTGAACAGTAACCAGAATCCATTTGGGAATAGCAATGATTATTACAAGAGAGCTATTTACCACCGACCTTCACCACAAATGAGGGTCATTCAGATCGAATATGGGCCTTCACCATCAAGAGAAAAGGTGTTGGTAGTAACACAAGAAGAGGAGGGAGTTAACTAGAACAAGTATATCACCAAGAATGATAGCTTAGCTCTCCTGGCAGAATTATCGAAGAGATAGAACCAGAACCTGAGATAAAGGAATCAAATGCTGTTTTCGATGATGATGATTCTCTGGAAGAAGCATTACTTGGAGAACTACTTCATCGTTCTGAAGAGGAGGATTTTGTTCATAATGCTTTTAAGAACATTATTCCATCTAACTTGATGCCGACTTTTGCAGGATTTTTTCACAGGAAATCATGCTCAAACGGTGGAAGCTGAAAAATCAGAAGTTGAAGTCATGATTGATGTTGAAAAGGAAGTGACTGCTGAGAATTTAACCAAAATTGCTGACAAAGCAATGATGGCAAATCTCAAAGAGGTAGGGTCTGAGTCAGAAAAAAAATGATCAAAATGAAAAATCTGAAGATGTAGTTAAAGTGCAAGTTGTTGATAAAATGAGACAAACATGGAAAATGGTCGAGTAAGCAAATCTTGAACAAGGTAAAACTATTGAAATGTTAAAAGCCACAATGATGGAAAAACAAACGGCTATTAACATTCATATAAACAAGATTGCTGAGCTCAAAATGGAATTGGAAACTCAAAAAATTGAAACTGAAAGAGTGAATAAACTGTTGATCAGTTATTCAAGCAGTTCATATGTCATAGATCATATTCTTCCGACTGTAATAATCGGAGAGGATGGTCAAGTTGAAAAGAAAAGTGTGGACTATAAAAAATGTCCTACACCCATGTGGCAGAGTTATGCCAAAAAGAAACCTGATGGGATGGAGAAGGCGCATAATTTGAAACTAAAATCAGAAACAACAAATGAGCTGCCTGAGAACATTGATGTAGTCTATACTAAAACTGAGAATGACAGTGAATCTGAAGTTGTGAAAATGTAGTAGAAAAGGTTTTAAAAGTGATTATGATACTTCAAGCTTTGAAAGTGCTGAATCAAGCTTAAAGAGTTCAGATTCTGATTCACAATCTAGAAATAAAGATCATGTTAATGAGAAGACTTCTACAGAAGAGAGTCTAAGTGATGATCCTAACGTTGTTCTTTGCAAAGTTAAGGATTCTGATAGACTATATTTTGATGAAACTTTTCCGATCCAGAATGTGAAGGAAGAACAAATTGACAAACTTTTCAAAATGGTAGAAGTTAAAACAGAAGATCTTGATAAAAATTTGACAAAATTTTATTCAAAATCCAAAAAGGTCTTTAACAACTATCGAAAGAAAGGTGGGGATTTCCTGAGACAAGAAGAGTTGGTCTGGGTTTTGAGACAAAAAAGAATTAGAAGAAGGTTCCGAAACAAAACTATAATAAAAAGAAAATGGAATTTGTTTTAGGAACAAACATGGTAATTGAAAAGGAACAAATTGGTAAACAATCAAACAACGAATTTAAGATAAAGAAAGAATGCTGTGAACAGAAGTCGGATTCATCAGCTAAAATTGATAGCTGGGTATGCATCAAATGCAACGAAGTTGGGCACACTACATGACGATGTGTGTAAAAGAATCCAGGATCTGTTTTTGGCAAACGAAGGTTCACAGAAGATGATAATCGAAACCACCAAATTTTGCTCCAACTAAAATTTTGAAAAGAAACACTGAAAATGAAAAATCAGTAAGTGATTTTGGCTCTACAAGTGGTGTTAAAACTACTAGTGGTACTAAGAATGATACTGGTAATTCATCAGTTAAAAATGAGTCTAAAGAATCAACGTTTTATCCTAAAAAGTGTGATACCCATGACGAAACCAGGTACCCCTTAATTGGTCCAAAACTTTAAGTCATGCGTACAACAATAATTGCACGAAAACTTGTAACCTTGCATGACTTGTGTGCTATGCTAAACAATATCGATAATGTCTCGGAGGAATCAGAGAGCACGTCATGATTAGCATGATACTATTAAGGACCAACGATGTGAAGTTGGTGTCCTTAGCCTTTAAACACGTGTTGAACCGAAGCTTTCCGTTTAACAGCTCATTAAACCTTTGACGTTAATTATTAGGTTATCGGTAGCATCATTTAAGATTCCGAGTTCCAGAAACAACTTAGTTTTGTGCCATAGACTGTGACATAAGGTTTGAAGCTAATCGAAGCCCGGGCATGCAAAACGAAGCAGCTTCCCGGTTAGGGAAACGTCTTCGTTTCGGGCATAACATAAGGTAACCAAATGTGCAAGGAATGATCGATCAAGCTTAAAAACACTTAAACTACCCTAATACGAGACTTTTAGGATTAAAACATAACTGGGTTTGGATTTTGAGACGGTTATGCACGATTTTTAAAACCGAGTCTTTTGACACTAAACGCGAAAAACGGAGCCCGTTTCGCAAATCGGAGACGCGTCCGGGACCCATAAACGAACCTAAACACAAATGGAAGATAAACATCATCTTTTAACATGAGTTACGAAGCACGAGGTGTCCTGGTATAGACAAGATGTACCACGACCTTAAAGAATTTTACTGGTGGTCGGGGATGAAAAAGGACGTGGCCGAGTACGTGAGCCAATGCTTGACTTGTGCGCGAGTCAAGGCTGAGTATTAGAAACCCTCGGGATGTTACAACAACCCGAGATACTACAATCGAAATGGGAACAAATCACGATGGATTTCGTGACCCATCTCCCATGAACGCCTCGTGGTCATGTCGTGATTTGGGTAATCGTAGATAGATTGACCAAAGCCTCACATTTTATTCCGATACATACTACTTATAAGACCGACCAGTTGGCCGAAATCTATACTAATGAGATAGTAGCTAGACATGGAGTCCTGATTGCAATTATTTCAGACCGAGACAGCCATTTTACCTCACGGTACTGGCAAAAGTTACAAGAAGCTTTGGGGACGCGAATTGATTTGAGCACTACTTACCATCCCAAAACCGATGGCCAATCGGAACGCACGATCCAGACACTAGAGGACTTGCTTCGTGCTTGTGTTTTGGACTTTGGAGGAAGCTGGGACAAGCATCTCCCACTAGTGGAATTTTCATATAACAATAGTTACCACAGTAACATTCAGGCAGCCCCATACGAGGCACTATATGGTCGAAAGTGCCGATCACCACTTTGTTGGGCCGAAGTGGGTGGCACTCAACTGACAGGATCGGAGCTAGTACAAGAAACGACTGATAAGGTCCATCAGATTCGGAGCCGATTCAAAGCTGCCCAGAGTAGGCAAAAGAGCTGGGCCGATGTACGCAGGAAACCATTATCGTTCAAGGTTGGTGAACGGGTATTGTTAAAAGTATCGCCATGGAAAGGCGTTATCAGATTTGGAAAGACCGGAAAGTTAGCCTCGCAATACATTGGACCCTACGAGATCCTAGAAAAAGTAGGTCCCGTAGCATATTGGTTTAAGCTACCAACCGAGCTTAGTGCCATTCATAATGTCTTCCACATTTCGAACTTAAAGAAGTGCCTTTCAGGCGAGGCCACCCAGATACCATTGGAAGACATACACATTGATGATAAACTCCACTTTGTGGAAGAGGCAGTAGAAATAGTTGATGGCAGAGTTAAGCAATTAAGGCATAACAAGATTTCACTAGTTAAAGTCCGGTGGAACTCGAAACAAGAACCTGAATATACCTGGGAACGGAAGGATGAATTCCGTAGAAAATATCCTCACCTTTTCCCCTAGATAGACATGGTAAATTTCGAGGATGAAATTTCTAAACCAGGGGAGACTGTGATACCCTTGACAAAACCAGGTATCCCTTAATTGGTCCAAAACTTTAAGTCATGGGTACAACAATAATTGCACGTAAACTTGTAACCTTGCATGACTTATTTGCTATGCTAAACAATATCGATAATGTCTCGGAGGAATCCGAGAGCACGTCATGATTAGCATGACACTATTAAGGACCAACAATGTGAAGTTGGTGTCTTTAGCCATTAAACACGTGTTGAACCGAAGCTTTCCGTTTAATAGCGCATTAAACCTTTGACGTTGATTATTAGGTTATCGGTAGCATCATTTAAGATTTTGAGTTATAGAAACAACTTAGTTTTGTGCCATAGACTGTGACATGAGGTTTGAAGCTAATCAAAGCCCGGGCACGCAAAACGAAGCAGCTTCCCGGTTAGGGAAACGTCTTCGTTTCGGGCATAACATAATGTAACCAAATGTGCAAGGAACGATCGATCAAGCTTAAAAAAACTTAAACTACCCTAATACGAGACTTTTATGATTAAAACGTAACTGGGTTCGGATTTCGAGACGGTTATGCACGATTTTTTAAACCGAGTCTTTTGACACTAAAAACGGAGCCCATTTCATAAATCGGAGACGCGTTCGGGACCCGAAAACAAACCTAAATGCAAACAGAAGATTAACATAATCTTTTAACACGAGTTACGAAGCACGAGGTGTCCCACATGGGACCCACCCCAAACCGCCAACCCCCCCCCCCATATTTTATTTTTTTTTCTTTTAAATCCTTTTTATTCTTTCATTTTTACTTCATTTCTTCAAGAGATCTGCACTAATACACCTTCATCTCAGCTGACCTTGTACTAAACACCATCAAATCAAAGGTATAACTCTTGTTTCATAAGGTTTTAATCATGATTTCTTGAGAAAACTTGGTTTAGATCATGAAAACCCTTTATAATCCATGATATTTGAAGGTTTAAACAAGTTTATGGGCTGAATAGGAACACCTTGGGAATTCCCTGGTGTTATATGGCAGCCATAGTCACAAATTTGTGGGGTTTCATACCCTAATCAACACCTATTCGACAAAAATCGCGTAACTATTCGATTAACTGAAAAACTATGAAACAAAGCTTGATTGATCTAAGTTCTAGCATATTTGGATTTTACTTGATGTGTAGGTACTGGTTATAGCTCCTACACCCTTTTGGACTCAAGAAAAACCTGCAGAAACGGAGCTTGTGCTAGGTATATCGCCCGAAAACCGAGTCTAGAGTAGGCAGATTATTGTTTTGACTATAACATGGTCCGTGATACTTGGATTGAGCTGAAATTTGGTTTCCTGATGTAGGGTATTGGTAGGAAGCTCCACATAAATTTTAAAAGTTTTGGAGTTTTTTACAATTTTTGGTGAATTTTTGACGTTTTTACCGAAAGAATTTCGGAAAAATTACCAAACGAATTCAATAAATCACCAAATTGTGCAGAGACACTAAGGAACAAATGAGGAATGTTCTGATAAATTTCGGAGTCCATTGGTAGAGTTTTGATTTGGGTTAAAAATTCGCGCTTTTGCGAGTTTTCAGTAGCCGGGAACGCACCTAAACAAAATCAGAAAAATCCTAAATTTCTACATGGAGTTCCTGGAAATATTAGGGACTTAAAGGAATTTTTGGGGGATTTTTGGACTGTTGGTGTTAATTAATGTAAATTATTGGTTTAAATATTTTTTTTTGTAAATAAATTATTTAAATAAGGAAAAAGGCTAAAAAAATTCCCAAATTATTTTTCCCATAACTAGAGATTTTTACTAAATTGTATTAAAATGTACAGATTTTTATTCATAGATTAAATGAAAATTTATGGACTTAAAAACGGGTTATTTTAAATCATATTCCGGCAGTTTATCGGATAACGAACCTGCCGGAACTGGGAGCTGACCCAACTCGACAAATACTGAAACTAGAACAGTGGGAGTATTCCGGGAGATTCCCGGGCAAATTGGACACTAAGGGATGTGTCTTAAGATAGTTCGGGCAAATTCTCGATGGTGAAAATCGAAACTCAAATTTGGCAACTTAAACTCCCCAAACACTCAAACTCCCTTGATAAAAAGTTAATCATTCATAAATAACCACGTGTTGGTACTATTGGTATTCCCGTACCATTATCCGAACATGTTAAACCACTGACTTTGGCTGGCACGCGAAACGGTGCCCGGAAGCCAAATTGAAAACTAATACTACCCTGACCTCTATCACCATGCCAGTGTCCTATAGACTCAATCCGGGGTGAAAACTCCTGATTGAATCCAAGTTATAACCATTACCAACCTAGATACTGATTTTAGTCCATACTTGCATGCTTGCTATTAAAGTTGATCCAGTTGCCTGATCACCCTTTTGTTGAGACTACTACTCGTACTGTGAGTTTCACTCCCCCACTTTTAAATTGTTTTACTATTTTCTGGGGTGACTTGCATGTTACAAAATTGTGTTAATTGCACCAACTTATGATGATGTAAATTTTATAACACACGGTCCGGCAAGCTGAAGGTGTCTGTTATGACACGGTCCGGCAAGCTGAAGGTGCTTGTTGTAACACGGTCCGGCAAGTTGATGGTGTCTGTTATGACACGATCCGGCAAGTGAAGGTGCTTGTTGTAACACGGTCCGGCAAGTTGATGGTGTCTGTTATGACACGATCCGGCGAGCTGAAGGTGCTTGTTGTAACACGGTCTGCTAGCTAAAGGTTTTTGTGATGATAAATCCATGAACTGTGACTTGTGCAATTAAACTTGTTAACACATATCGTTCCACAACAGCTAAACCAGTGGAACTCACCAGCAGCGTTAGCTGACCCTTTTTAAAACTAACATGCATTTCAAGTAAAACTAAACAGGAATAAGGAACGTGCGTGTGGATGGCTTGGGTAGCAGAATGTAGCAGAATAAGAGCTGTAGTGGCTCGTAGTACCGTACTTGAACTTATGGTTTGTAATATGATACTATTAGTATGTTGTAACCGAGGTTCCCTCTTTATGTGATATCATGTTTTAAATTATGGGGAATTACCATGTGTCTGCCGCACCCTGCAATTTTCTTCCGCTGCTAGTCAGGGTGTGACAGAAGATGGTATCAGAGCCTTCAGTTATAGCGAACTAGGTATCCCTAAAGAACCTAGATTATAATCCTAAGTTAGTCTCCACACGCTGAGAACCTCTAGAAACTGAGTAGTATGGCTATTACTAGGAAGCCCTGGTGGGGAAAATAAATTATTGTGGTCCGGAACACCATAATTTATCTGCTCATACTTGGGAGTTATGGGAACTTCATTGAGATAGGACGGAAATCCGTCTACTAACGTCACCAACCATAAAAAATTTAAAAACTCTTAAAATCAAGGTTGTGTGCAATATGTGCTGATGTGTGTATTTGTGAAATGTTGAGGTCACTATTTCGGTCAGTAAAATCAGCGTTGTATGTGGTTTTCTTTTTTACATGTTGCATGTTGCATCATTCGAGTCGCCATACTATTTCTCATACGGAGACCGATCCTAAGGAGGACCCACTGATACCCCCATTGACATCGAGCAACGAGCCAGATCCCTCTGGTTACTATTGTGGTCCTTACCCACCCAGAACTCGTACTAGGCACGAGGGAGAGGCCTCGAGCACCTACCGTTCCCCACCTCACCACCTGACTAGCTCCTCGGAGCATAGTCGTACCCCGGATGTTGTTATACCAGTAGGACCTATTCCTCGGAGCCCTACTCCCGCTACGGGGCTTTGGGAGTGGGAGCCGGTAGCACCTAGGTTACATACACCAGAGACTCCCCCTGACCCTTATACTCCTTCCACTCCGAGTGCTTACTCATCCTCCTCACCTAGTTCTCAGGAGGTACCCCTTATCCGCCTCCGACAGACGGCTCGTCGGAGGGTCCCTGTACCTGTGCCTGTTTTTACACCACCTTTTTCCTCTATTCGTCCGATACCTGTACCCATAGGGACCCAGCAGCATTTTACCGCCCGTTTTCTAACACCACCTCGGGAGGACCCTTCCCCTTTTCACACTTACGAGCAAGGTGGCCCTTCCCAGCCGTTTAGAGAGCCTTCGCCACCCGTCTGGGGCATGCCCGTTCCTCCTCCAGAGGTGCCTGCTCCCATCACGAGAGCAGCTTGATGGGTTTCTGTTTGAGTAGATTTCATTGTTATGGATGGCGCGGGATGAGGATGAGCAGCAGAGAAGGTCGATAGGAGACTACCTGATCGTCTTACAGCAGGCGATCATTGCCTTATAGCAGGGTATGGGATATGTTCATCATGAGCAGGATCATTTCCGGGCAATGGTGTACATATGTATCGGTGCCATTGTAGGTTTGGTAGCAGGTTTTGGAGGGTTGGCATGGTGGATGTGGCATTCATAGTATGGTTTCTTTCTAGTATAGATAGAGGTGATGTATCTTTTGTACATCCTACCAAGCACTGTGTTATTCCCATGTCGAGGTGGTGATGTAGTCATAGTGTTTCCACGTTTTCCTAGTTAGTACTTTCGTTGCATCGAGTATGTACGTCACTTTGGTGACATGTTTTGACAGCACATTTAAGCACTGGCCCTTATGGGTTAAGTCTATGTGCAAATTTTGACAATTGTATGATGATGGATATTATTATTATATATAATGACGCTTATGGTTATACATGTTGTGAACTTATGTGTGTGATGAAATGGTGTGATATGTGATTGATCCATACATATCTATTGTTTATAATAGAATGGCCCTGAAACACGCACCACAGATGACTGAGGCTGAAATTGCGCAAATGATAGCGCAGCAACTCCAGGCTGTTATCCCCACGATTGTGGCGCAGGTTAGCACCGGTATTAATGCTAACCCGCAACCGGACCGGTAGGCCAGAACGACAATCAAAACAATAATCAGAACAATGGTAGGCCGGTTTGCACGTATAAGCACTTTATGGAGTGCAAACCAATGGAATTTAGCGGGATCGAAGGACCGAATGGGTTAGAAAAATGGATCGAGAAGTCGGAATCGGTAATCAACATAAGTAATTGTCTCGATGACTGTGCGGTTAAGTATACTACTTGTACCTTCACAGACCACGCTTTAAACTGGTGGAACACCATTGTTCAATCTCGCGGACAGGACGCGATTAATGCTATAACATGGGATGATCTTAAGGCACTGATGATGGAAAAGTTCTGCCCGGCCAACGAGATTCAGAAACTTGAACATGAGTTCTGGAACCTGCAGATGCAAGGTGCTGACCATGCAGGTTATACTAATCGTTTCAATGAACTGGCACGCATATTGCAAGATATGGTCCGCCCGGAACATAAGCGGATCGAAAGATATATCTGGGGACTGGCCCCAGAAGTGAGGAGTATCATTAACTCGGTGGAACACCTGACTATGCACGGAGTGGTAGCCAGGTCAGGTACTGTTACATACGACATGGTTAGACGCAAAATTTTGACGATGCCTGGAGAGCACCCGGGAATAAGCGAGAAGCCCCGGAAAGTAGTCGAGCAAGGGCAGCAATACCAAAGAGGGGAAGAGCTACTAGCCAGGGTTACGCCATGACTACCCCAACGGGCAACTCTGATGGCTATAAAGGAATTGCCCCAAAGTGCAACAAGTGTAAACTCCACCACGTTGGTAGGTGCGGAATAGTGACGTGCTCGAGGTGCCATCGAAATGGGCATTTTGCCCGAGATTGTAGGTTGCCCATGGAACCCAACCCTAACCAACCCGTTTTCAACCTTCTAAAACTCAACCCCTTCAGCAGCGACCTCAACAACCAGCACCACAGGTTACCTAACCCCGTACATGCTTCGGATGTGGCAGTACGGAGCATTTTCAACGAAATTGCCCGAAGTTCGCTTCGCTGGCAGCAGGAAGGAACACGCAGAACCAAGCATCTACCTCGAATACAGCTCGAGGTCGTGCCTTTGTCATAGGGCCTGGTGACGCACGCCAGGATCCCAATGTGGTTTTAGGTACGTTCCTCGTTTTCAATCAATTTGCTTCAGTGTTATTTGATACGGGAGCTGATAGAAGTTATGTTTCAATTGCGTTTTTGCCGCTCTTCAATATGCCTGCTCTTGATTTAAAACAACCCTATTCCGTTGAACTTGCCAATGGAAAACCGATCACCAGTCACCAACTCATTTGTAACTACCCTATAACCCTTAACGGTTACCAATTTACTATTGACCTATTACCCATAGAATGGGGTAGTTTCGACATCGTCGTAGGAATGGACTGGCTGTCAAGCCATTGTGCGGAAGTGTTGTGTGAACAAAAGGTTGTGACGATTCCTTTATCCCCAACGAATGCGATCATGGTACAGGGAGAGAAGTTAGTTACCATGTTGAACCTCATATCTCACCTTAAGGCAATGAAGCATATACGACAGGGATGTGACGTGTTTTTACCTAGCGTCACGACGGAGGAACCAGCCGAGAAGCGTATTGAAGATATCCCGGTAGTATGCGAATACCCTTATGTATTCCCGGATGAATTGCCCGGATTGCCGCCTAATCGGCAAGTCGAGTTTCGCATCGACCTACTACTGGGAACGCACCCGTTGCCAAAGCCCCATATCGTCTTGCACCGCCTGAGATGCAAGAACTATCGACGCATCTGCAAGAGTTGCTAGATCGGGGATTCATCTATCCTAGTTATTCCCCCTGGGGAGCCCCAGTTTTGTTTGTGAAGAAGAAGGACGGTAGCTCCCGAATGTGCATCGACTACAGGGAATTGAACAAGGTCACTATTAAGAATCGTTACCCTCTTCCAAGGATCTATGATCTTTTTTATCAGCTACAAGGATCCCGATATTTTTCTAAGATAGATCTTCGGTCAGGTTACCATCAAGTTGAGGTCCAAGATGAGGGTAATCCTAAGACAACGTTTCGAACTCGTTATGGGCACTATGAGTTCCTAGTTATGCCCTTCGAGCTAACCAACGCACCCGCACTGTTCATGGACCTCATGAACAGGGTATGTAAACCATACCACGACAAGTTTGTCATCGTCTTTATTGACGATATCTTGATCTACTCTAAGAGCAAGAACGAGCACGAGTATCATTTACGTGCTATATTGGAGACACTACGGAAGGAGCAATTGTATGCTAAGTTGTCTAAGTGTGACTTCTGGTTGCGGGCCGTACAATTTTTAGGACATGTGGTGGATCAGTATGGAATTCATGTAGATCAAAGCAAGATAGAAGCGATCAAGAATTGGCCCATGCCGAAATCTCCAAAAGAGATACGCCAATTCTTGGGACTGGCAGGATATTACCGTCGCTTCATCGAAAACTTCTCAAGGATTGCCCAATCACTGACCGCTTTGACACAGAAGGACAGGAAGTATGAATGGGGTGAAGACCAGGAAACAACATTCCAGCTGTTAAAGAAAAATTTATGCGAGGCCCCAATCCTGACGCTACCTGAAGGCAATGACGACTTTGTCGTATCTTGTGACGCATCACGACTAGGGCTGGGATGTGTCCTTATGCAAAGGAATAAAGTTATTGCGTACGCTTCTAGACAGTTGAAGGTGCACGAAAAGAACCACACGACGCATGATTTGGAACTAGGTGTTGTTATATTTGCACTAAAGATTTGGAGACATTACTTATATGGTACCAAGTGTACTATATATACGGATCACAAAAGCCTCCAACATATCTTCGACCAAAATGAATTGAACATGAGGTAGCGTAGATGGCTGGAATTTTTAAACGATTACGACTGTGAAATAAAGTACCACCCGGGGAAAGCTAATGTAGTAGCAGATGCGCTAAGTAGGAAGGATGGAATTAAACCCCTTCGAGTAAGAGCCTTGGGAATGATTGTGCAGACAAGCCTGATAGATCAAATCCGGAACGCGCAGATGCAAGCCCTGGAGGAAAGCCAGTTACACGGCGAAGGATTGCTCGGGAATGAGAAAGGTTTTGTGAGGAAAACGGACGAGGTGTTGTATTTCAAGAATCGAGTGTGGATTCCTGCAAATTCGGAGTTGAGATAGTTAATAATAGACGAGTCTCATAAGTCGAAATATTCAATTCACCCCGGTACAGACAAGATGTACCAAGACCTTAAAGAAATTTACTGGTGGCCGGGGATAAAAAAGGACGTGGCCGAGTACGTGAGCCAATGCTTGACTTGTGCGCGAGTCAAGGCCGAGTATCAGAAACCCTCGGGAATGTTACAACAACCCACGATACCGAAATGGAAATGGGAACAAATCACGATGGATTTTGTGACCCATCTTCCAAGAACGCCTCATGGTCATGACGCGATTTGGGTAATCGTAGATAGATTGACCAAATCCGCACATTTTATTCCGATACATACTACTTATAAGACCGACCAGTTGGCCGAAATCTATACTAATGAGATAGTAGCTAGACATGGTGTCCTGATTGCAATTATTTCCGACCGAGATAGCCATTTTACCTCGCGGTACTGGCAAAAGTTAAAAGAAGCTTTGGGGACGCGAATTGATTTAAGCACTGCTTACCATCCCTAAACTGATGGCCAATCGGAACGCACGATCCAGACACTAGAGGACTTACTTTGTGCTTGTGTCCTAGACTTCGGAGGAAGCTGGGACAAGCATCTCCCACTAGTGGAATTTTCATATAACAATAGTTACCACAGTAGCATCCAGGCAGCCCCATACGAGGCACTCTATGGTCGAAAGTGCCGATCACCACTTTGTTGGGCCGAAGAGGGTGGCACTCAACTGACAGGATCGGAGCTAGTACAAGAAACAACTTATAAGGTCCATCAGATTCGGAACCAATTGAAAGCTGCCCAGAGTAGGCAAAAGGGTTGGGCTGATGTACGCAGAAAACCATTATGTTCAAGGTTGATGAATGGGTATTGTTAAAAGTATCGCCATGGAAAGGTGTTATCAGATTTGGAAAGACCGGAAAGTTAGCCCCGCAATACATTGGACCCTACGATATCCTAGAAAAAGTAGGTCCCGTAGCATATCGGTTGAAGCTACCAACCGAGCTTAGTGCCATTCATAATGTCTTCCACATTTCAAACTTAAAGAAGTGCCTTTCGGGGCGTGGCCACCCATATACCATTGGAAGACATACACATTGATGATAAAATCCACTTTGTGGAAGAGCCAGTAGAAATAGTTGTTGGCATAGTTAAGCAATTAAGGCACAACAAGATTTCACTGGTTAAAGTCCGGTGGAACTCGAAACAAGGACCTGAATATACCTGGGAACGAAAGGATGAATTCCGTAGAAAATATCCTCACCTTTTCCCCTAGCTAGACATCGTAAATTTCGAGGACGAAATTTCTTAACCAGGGGAGACTGTGATACCCATGATGAAACCAGGTACCATTTAATTGGTCCAAAACTTTAAGTCATGCGTACAACAATAATTGCACGTAAACTTGTAACCTTGCATGACTTCTGTGGTATGCTAAACAATATTGATAATGTCTCGGAGGAATCCGAGAGCACGTCATGATTAGCATGACACTATTAAGGACCAACAATGTGAAGTTGGTGTCCTTAGCCTTTAACCACGTGTTAACCGAATTAAACCTTTGACGTTGATTATTAGGTTATCGGTAGCATCATTTAAGATTCCGAGTTCCAGAAACAAATTAATTTTGTGCCATAGACTGTGACATAAGGTTTGAAGCTAATAGAAGCCCGGGCACGCAAAATGAAGCAGCTTCCCGGTTAGGGAAACGTCTTCGTTTCGGGCATAACATAAGGTAAACAAATGTGCAAGGAACAATCGATCAAGCTTAAAAACACTTAAACTACCCTAATATGAGACTTTTATGATTAAAACATAACTGGGTTCGGATTTCGAGACGGTTATGCATGATTTTTAAAACCGAGTCTTTTGACACTAAAAACGCGAAAAACGGAGCCCGTTTTGCAAATCGGAGACGCGTCCGGGACCCGAAAGCAAACCTAACTGCAAACAGAAGACAAACATCATCATTTAACATGAGTTACGAAGCATGAGGTGTCCCAAATGGGACCCACCCCAAACCGCCACCCCCCCCATATTTTATTTTATTTTTCTTTTAAATCCTTTTTATTCTTTCATTTTTACTTCATTTCTTCAAGAAATCTGCACTAATACACCTTAATATCAGCTGACCTTGTACTAAACACCATCAAATCAAAGGTATAACTCTTGTTTCATAAGGTTTTAATCATGATTTCTTGAGAAAACTTGGTTTAGATAAGGAAAACCCTTTATAATCCATGATTTTTGAAGGTTTAAACAAGTTTATGGGCTGAATAGGAACACCTTGGGAATTACCTAGTGTTATATGGCAGCCATGGTCAAAAGTCTTTGGGGTTTGATACCCTAATCAACACCTATTCGACAAAAATCGCATAATTATCGATTAACCGAAAAACTATGAAACAAAGCTTGATTTATCAAAGTTCTAGCATATCTGGATTGTACTTGATGTGTAGGTCCTGAATATAGCTCCTACACCCTTCTGGAGACAAGAAAAACCTGCGGAAATGGAGCTTGCGCTAGGTATATCGCCCGAAAACCGAATCTAGAGTAGGCAGATTATTGTTTTGACTATAACTTGGTCCGTGATATTTGGATTGAGCTGAAATTTGGTTTGGTGATGTAGGGTATTGGTAGGAAGATCCACATAAAATTTTAAAATTCTTGGAATTTTCTATGAGTTTTGGTGAATTTTTTACCGTTGTATTGAAAGAATTTCGGAAAAATTATCAATCGAATTCACTAAATCACCAAATTTTACAGAGACACTGAGGAAAATATGGAGAATATTATGGAAAATTTCGGAGTCCATTGGTGGACTTTTGATTTGGCTTAAAAATCGGCGTTTTTGCGAGTTTTCGGTAGCCGGGAACGCACGGAAACAAAATCAGAAAAATCCCTAATTTTTACAGGGAATTCCTGGACATATTAGGGACTTACTGGAAGTTTTGGGGGATTTTTGGACCGCTAGTGATGATTAGTGTAAATTATTGTGTTAAATATTGTTTTATAAATAAATTATTTAAATAAGAAAAAGCTAAAATAAATTCTCAGATTATTTTTCCCATAATCTACAGATTTTTACTAACTTATATAACAATTTACAGATTTTTATTCAAATTATAGATTAAATGGAAATTTATGGAATTAAAAATGGGTTATTTTAAATCAGTTTCGGCAGTTTATCGGATAACGAACCTGCCGGAACTGGGAGCTGACCCAACCCGACAAATACTAAAACTAGAACACCGGGAGTATTCCGGGAGATTCCTGAGAAAATTTAGCACTAATGGGTGTGTCCTAAGATAGTTCGGGCAAATTCCCAACGGTAAAAATGGAAACTCAAATTTGGGCAACTTAGACTCCCCAAACACTCAAACTCCCTTGATGAAAAGTTAATCATTCTTAAATAACCACGTGTTGGTACTATTGTTATTCCCGTACCATTATCCGAACATGTTAAACTACCGACTTTGGCTGGCACGCGAAACGGTGCCCGGAAGCCAAACTGAAAAATAATACTACCCTGACCTCCATCACCATGCAAGTGTCCTATAGACTCAATCCGGGGTGAAAACTCCTATTGAATTCAAGTTATAACCATTACCAACCTAGATAGTGATTTGAGTCCATACTTGCATGCTTGCTATTAAAGTTGATCTAGTTGCCTGATCACCCTTTTGTTGAGACTACTACTCGTACTGTGAGTTTCACTCCCCCACTTTTAAACTGTTTTACTGTTTTATGGGGTGACTTGCATGTTACAAAACTGTGTTAATTGCACTAACTTGTGATGATGTAAATTTATAACACACGGTCCGGCAAGCTGAAGGTGTCTGCTATGACACGATCCGGCGATCTGAAGGTGCTTGTTGTAACACAGTCCTGCTAGCTGAAGGTGTTTGTGATGATAAATCCGCGAACTGTGAGTTGTGCAATTAAACTTGTTAACACATATCGTTCCACAACAGCTAAACCAGTGGAACTCACCAGCAGCGTTTGCTGACTCTTTTTAAAACTAACATGCATTTCAGGTAAGACTAAACAGGAATAAGGAACGTGCGTGTGGATAGCTTGGGTAGCAGAATGTAGGAGAATAAGAGCTGTAGTGGCTCGTAGTACCGTACTTGATATCATGTTTTAAATTATGCGGAATTACCATGTGTCTACCGCACCCTGCAATTGTCTTCCGCTACGGGTCGGGGTGTGACAAAAAGGCAAACTTGAATGAACAACGATGGGTTGTTGGAGCAAAATCATCTGTGAAGCCAAAACAAGCTGATTCAACCAAGGGAAAAGCGAATGTTGAACAAGAAAGCACTAGTGAGAGTGTAAAGATTGAAAAAGTCGACAAACCGATTAAAATCAACAACGAAAAAGAACTTCCTAAACTCACAAAAGTTAAAAAGAAAGTTGATTTTGCAAACATGTCTATTGAAGAATACTTTGATAATGAGGTCGATTATGAGTTTGAGATTGATTATGAATATGTTTATCCAACACCCAAGACCAAAAAGGCTTGGGTTGCACTCTTTAACTAGATTCTTGTTTGTGTGAACAGGGGCTTCCACGGTCTATTCTTTCTAAATGGATTATGGATAGTGGAGTTTTGAGACATCTGACATGAATGCTAGCTTTGCTCTACGCATCAAATCTATCAAAGGTGGATATGTGGGTTTCGCAGGAAATCAAGGCGGTCGAATTGTCGGAGAAGGGAAGTTGTCGAATGGAGTGGTTTCTTTTAATAGAGTGAACTACATCGTGGAGTTAGAAAACAACTTGCTGAGTATCTCCCAGATATGTGACAAGAAGTTCACCACACATTTCAATGACAAAGAATGCATGATCTTGAAACCGGGATTTAAGATTCCAGAAGAGTGGATTTTGATGAGAACTCCTCGAGAGAACGATTTATACGTGCTTGATATGGGAGTTGCCACTACGACATCAAAGTCAGCTCAATGCTTTGTTACAAAGGCTACCGAAAAGGAATCTGCGTTGTGGCATAGAAAGATGGGTCACATACATTTGAGGAAGGTGAATTTTCTGGTTCACAATAACCTTGTTGATGGAGTTAATCTGAAGAGTTTTCATCTGAATGATGATTGCTTAAGCTGCGAGAAGGGAAAGCAACACAAAAAATCTCATCCGAAGAAATTGTTGAATTCAATCAAGCTACTATTGGAACGACTACATATGGATCTTTCGGACCAGTGAATGTGAAAAGCATTTCTGGGGATCTATATTGTTTGGTAGTAACGGATGATTATTCTAGATTCTCGTGGGTATTCTTTCAAGAATCGAAGGATGAAACATTCCAAAACCTAATGATGCTTTTTAGAAAGCTTGAAAATCTATATCATCTACCCATCCGGAGAATCAGAAGCGACAATGGGATAGAATTCAAGAATAACCGAATGCTCGAATTTTGCAACGAGAAAGGTATTCTTCACGAATTCAGTGCCCCTATACTCCTCAACAAAATAGAGTAGCTAAACGTAAGAATCGCACACTCATTGAAATAGCAAGAACAATGCTTGCTGATTCGAAACTACCTGTAAGTTTCTGGAGCGAGGCTGTTGCACTTTGAACAGGGTGTTAACTGTTAAACCATTTAAGAAGACATGCTTTGAGCTTCTCAATCAACGAAAACCTAACTTGGAGTTTCTTGAACCTTTCGGATCTCCTTGCATGGTAATTGATCCTGATGGCAAATTCGAAGCAAAGTCGCTAGAAGGTTTATTTGTTGGATATGCAAGTCCACTAAGGTGAGTGTACTTATCTAGTATGAATCAAGTGGTTCTTGCACAACATGTTGATTGTCAAAGATATACAATACCAACTCAGAAAGCAGGGGATTCCTGGATGTTGTATTGTTATATTAAATGCATCAAGCAGCTAATCAAGAACATGTTCCTCGACCAATTGTGGTAACTCAACCACCTACAAGAACATCAAGTTCTGAAAATGCTCAAACAAGTGTTCCAGAAGAACCATTTGTTGCACCAGTCCAAAATTCACCTGAGCCCATTCTTTCTCCTACAAACGTTTCTAATACTGATGAAGCACCAACCTTTGGTCAAGATGGCGATTCTAGTTCTGAGATGAATATGAGAAAATTACGAGTTTGTTGAATCAATCTGCAGGTCCTAGTTCAACAAATGAAGCATTGACAAGTGGTACTGTTAATGATGTTGTGGCTGAACAAAACATCACGAATCTGGAGAACGAAGTGGCAGTTTCTGACGAAGTGATCCCGAGAAATCTATCTTATCACCCTTCAGACAACATAATTGGAGAATTACGTGCAAGAGTGAAAACACGAAATCAAATCAACAAAGCTCTTAGTTGTTTCTATACTAAGGTAGCTAATGTTCAAGAGTATTGCTCATATCGTTGTTTTATTTCGCAGATTGGACCAAAACATTGGAAATAAGCAGTTGCTAACGAAAGCTGGGTTAATGCTATGCAAGAAGAGTTGCAACAATTCGAGAAGCTAGGCATGTGGAAGCTTGTGGATCCTCCAGCAAATCAAAAGGCAATTGATACTAAATGGGTCTTCAAGTGTAAGCGTGATGATAGAGGAGTTATAGTCCGAAACAAAGCTCGGCTTGTTGTAAAAGGTTTTCATCAGCAGGAAGGTATTGATTACACGGAGGTCTACGCACCGGTTGCTAGACTAGAAGCTATTCGAATTTTCTTAGCATTCACATCGTGGAAGGGATTCAAGGTATATCAGTTGGATGTCAAATCAGCTTTTCTCTACGGTAAGGTGAAAGAGCTTGTGTACGTTGGACAACCACCGGGGTTTGTCGATCCATGAACAAGGATAAGGTGTATCTACTTGATAAAGCACTTTATGGGTTGCATCAGGCCCCGAGAGCCTGGTATGAGACTCTATCTCAACACCTATTAAGTAACGGCTTTACAAGAGGTACAGTGGATAGCACACTCTTCATCAGAGAAGTTGACAAACATTTGCGGGTAGTACAGATTTATGTGGACGACATAATCTTTGGATCTACCAACGATGATCTATGCAAGGAATTCGAAGATATTATGAAGAAAAAGTTCGAAATGAGTTCAATGGGAGAAATGAAATTCTTTATAGGTTTACAGGTTGACCAATTACCCATGGTATTTTTATACATCAAACTAAATATGTTCATGACATTTTGCAGAAGTTTGAGATGACGAGTACTAAACCTCTCTCAACACCATTGGCGATCAATCATGATCTCTGCCCAGATGGAACAGGAACCAAAGTCCAGACATTATGTATCTTACCTGCCTTTGTGCCCGTATAAGCGGAAATTATATGACACGTTAATCGAATACACAAGAATTATTGTTTAATTGTCTGTTTATTAATGTCAAATCAATAGTACATCGAGTATCCAAACATGTAGAGCTTCGCTGTCGTCAACGAAAAGTTCTTACAATGAGAGACCCTTGACAACCTATATATAGACATACAAGTTCGGGCGAAGATAGGCATGGCTAGATCAAGTTCGGGCGAACTTAACAATTCCACACACAAGTTCGGCCGAACTTGTGTAATATACTTAAATACTTTACAAAATCTAACAATTCAAGCCCTAAAGATACATACTCGATCCAAGACCTAGACAATAGACATTATGCATCAACAAACTCCCCCTTGGATATTGTCGTAGTCTTGATCAGTCTTCAATCTTTAACATCTTTCGAAAAAGTTCTTGTACGGTTTACGTCGTCTTTCTTGCTTCGGAATAGGCGTTTGGTCAGTAGGAGGCGCCCACTTCATAAACTGAAATTGTCTGATCCTTGCCTCTCTACCCCTTTCGTGTATCTTTTCAAGACGCTTTTCCTCTTTCAAGAACTCTTCTCTTTCTAGCTCTCTCCATCTCGATTCCCACATATGACCTGAATTAATACCATGTGCATAGCATACATTCATCACACCTTGTTATTGCTTTGCTTGCACTTCTTCACGTTTTTCGAAGCATATCTTGTTGAAGAACAAACATTTTACATCTTCTTTCGAGCAGTTAACTTGCCACATCGGGTCTAGTATATGAATCGTTCTCCATAAACCCCAAATCCTTCGTTTCTCTATACATTCAGGATCCTTTTCCTTAGTGATATCCCAATTATCATCTGCTCGTAATACAGTCACTGCATCGCTAGTTTCAGGATCCGTCTGCCATCACAAGACATAAGGATGGAAATCTTGTTCGATCGGCTGTAGTGGCATGTTCTTCATCACTCTTGGTCGCTTCATCATAAGCGTAACATCCTTTTCTCCCATCCTTTTGTCAATATTTATTCTGCGCTTCGGTATAAATGGCTTCCACAGCTTAAAACCCCTTGACGCTTCAAACTTGATAACCCTCCATAGTCTTTGTTCGTTGAACTTCATATGCAGACTGATATTTCTTGTTTGCCCCAACTCTTCAACATCCCAAAACGGCAATGTCTTTATATCTGTCAGATGTCTGAAATACTGCACACTGAACTCTCTTTTAATGGCATATACATCAAGTTCTCGAATCCACCCCCAACTCAGAATGTCTCCCAGAGATTTGTCTTTGTCACACGTGAAGAACGCTAGTGGTCGTTTGAATTTTCTTTCCTTTGGCATCTCTTTGAACCACGACCTCTTAGCCTCAGTAATCTTCTCTTTCGTATGGTGTTTCAGAATGTTGCCTTCATTTACCACTTCGTCGATCTTTTGTTTCAACAAACTCACATCAATCTGACTCATCAATTCTTCAATTGTCAGAAACTTGTCAGTATTGATGTTAGAATACTTTTCTGTTTCATCATCATCATCAGAATCTTCATATATGACACGATCATAATCATCCGCTTCTGCTACACGCTTGTAAACATATTCTTTCGGTTCGAACGTCTTCATATTCACCAATTCTTCTTCAAAGTCGAACTCGAACGAAGCAGCATCAACTTCAAACATCCTAGCCAATTCATCTTTGGTGTAGTTATGCACAAATTCTCCTTCTTCAATACTAGGTTCCAGCATTATCATCATAGGCTTTTCATGTACAGTAGCAACAGGCATAGCAACTATCGCTTTAGAAACATCATCGTCTTTAGGCCCTGTTTGCTATGTTTGCTCCCCCTTACTTTGATTATCCTCCATGTTTGCTTCATCGTTGATCAAAAATTCAAAGTCAAACTCAGAATGTACTTTCACAGAATCAATCATCACCATCCTCGTGATCTGAATCATCTTTCGTGTCATCTATAGGGTCATCGTCTTTGTCATCATCTTCCTCATTGTCATCTTTTTTTCTAATTCGGAAGCTTTCACAGATTCATCATTCTTTGCTGGAATGTCTTCAGATACAATCTCTGATTCAGGAGCTTTTTTCAGATTCAACAGTCTTTTCTATCACCGGCTCCTCTGTTGGTTTAGGGGAACCTTAAATAATCCCTTTGCCTTTACCCTGTTCTGCCAACTCTTTATTAGCTTCCTCTTTAGCTTCTTGTAGATCAATTCTAAGGTATTTTGCTTTGAAATCAATGCCCAAGCTGTTAGTTAGTACTTTCTGCAACCTGGCAAATCTTCTGTCATTCAGATCTCTTTCTGTTCGAAGCTCAGCAATCTCTTTCTCTAACTGTGCATTCGCAGCACTCAGACTTTCAACCATTGCTTTCATGTGGCCTCTGTCGTCTTCAAGAAATTTCACTTTATCTTGCAGAATCTCTTTTTCAACATCACTCTACTTTACTTTCTTTTCCAGATCTACTTTCTCGGCTTCATTTTGTTTCAACTTAACCTCTAAAGCTTTGATTCTTTTTTCTAACATATCAACAGGAGTATCTTCAAACCAATGCGACAGATCTTCTGTTGTGATAGGATGAGTAATGTTATCTGGAATTTCATCAAAAGCATCTTTAAACTCATTAGCCCTTGTGCTTTGAGGAGTGGACTGCCTTGACTTTGAAGAAGTTGCTTTAGGAGTACCCTTAGCAGCAGATTTTGGAGTTGAAATAGGCGTACTCTGAACAGGAACTTCAATAGTAACAAACGGAGGTTCTTGTGTGACAGTTATTGGTGGAACTTGTGTAACAGTAGTTGGAGGCACTTGTTCTTCAATAATAGGAATATCTTGCAAGTTAGAAACAGGAGGTTCTTGTGTAACTCCTTTCTTCGTTTTCTGACTTAAGTACCTTCGGCTTTGAGGCTTTTTCTTTCCTCTAGTGCTTGGAGAACCAGTAGCTTTCTTAGAATCTACAACCTTTGATTTTGAACGCTTTGATTTTTTCTTAGGGCGTTCTTCATCAGAAACTTCTTCAGTAGACGGTTCATAAAGATCTTCACCCAATTTTTTCAATCTTTCCTACTCTTTTTCTTTTTCTTTCTCTGCTTCTCTTTCTCTAACGTCAGCAGAATCTTCCAATGATTCTTCATCTTTATCTGAAGTCACAGAAATAACATCATCACGATCAACACCCGCTGTACCAGCCTCAGCATCTTGACTTTCAACATTAGCTACTGCGCTCGATCCTTCAACATTTTGAGCATTCTCATTAGGCTCGTCGGTCAACATTGTTTCAACTTTCTTCGATGCCCTTTTTCTCTTTTGCTTCTCAACGACCACAACCCTCTTTATGTACGCCTCTTTTCTCTTTTAAGTTCTTTAACAGTTCAACCTCATTTTTTTCGTCACAACTGCCCTCTTTTCTCCATTTGTTCTCAGGAGGTGACACGTAATCAGCTTTGATGATTGTACCAAATACAGGCTTTGAAATAGGCGCAGAATCTTGTTTCTGATATATCTTTGACTTCTTCAATGTTGTTTCATCCATATAGCTCAAGTATAGTATATCGTTCGGATCTTTAATAATGTCTTTGAACTTTTCATCAATCAACATCTGAACGAACCTAGGATACATCATGTAACACCTCGTAAAAACCCGTCCCGTAAAATTCCGACACGTGTCCCGCTGATCCTCGAATGCCACGTGCTTAACGAGAGGGGCTAAACTTGCCAACATGTTAAATTACAACCTCTGAATGGCAACTTCAGAAGTTGAGGAACCAAAAGTGGAAGAGTGCAAAAATTTCATGTTCTGGAAGGCAGTTACGGACCGCAAGCCTTAATGGTTACGGTCCATAACCATTTGATTGATCCAGGCGCCAGAAGGCCTTAGACCGCAAGGCCAAGGCTATACGGTCTCTAAGTGGGTGCCAGCGAGCAGAATCATGGCAGCTTCTGCTCCTGCCACCTTTAACACAAATGCCACCCATCTCCCTGCTCCTTACACGTCCCAAAACACTTGTTTAACTCTCACAACCTCCACTAACACCTGACAAGCTCTCATACTCCTTCCTTAGCTATAAATACCAAGCTAAGTCTTGGGATTCTTTGCTCATTCTTCATATTTCACCTCCCTTGCTCTTCTGGAGATTCCCAACTGAAGGGAGTTTCCAATCAGTCATATTTTCATGCTAGGACCTTGTGTAAATGCTCCTAGCCTTCCTTGTTAGGTTTTGATAGGCTTAAAGCCAAAATCAAAGCGTTTACATAAAAACGCTTTGACTTTCGGCTAAGACCATTACAGTCAAGCCAATGTTCGTAACGAACATGGCTACGTGATGGTAGTTAGGTAGGTGTTAATCCCTCAAGAGGGCACCTCCTGATTACCACGTTTGCTTGGTTAATTGATGGGTCAAAGTTATATTAATAAAAAGTCAAACGGGTCAGTTTTGAAATAAATTAATATCTAGCAATGTAGGTGCTATAAAATCAGTTTCAACACTTTAATAACTTGGTAATAAGTATTAGGACATGTCTAAATGTGTTCGGCCCGTCAAGTCCAGGTTTAAGGACGGTTTGCAACCGAAAGTCACAAATGTTGACTTTTGCTTTGACTTTCAGTTCTGACCCGATTTAGTTACCTTAGCTGCTGAAATTAGGTTGCATTGTGACCATGATATATTGTACTATAACCCTCTAGAGTTATATGACATGGTTACTTAGTAATCCGAGTGTTTATGCAAGTTTCTATATAATATGCCGAATTTTGCTAAAAGGTCCCTAAGAGCTTAAAAACAAAGTTTAAACATACATGAGCATAAAAATGAGTTATAAACTGATGTACTAAACTTGTGTTGAGGCCAACTTTCTGATTTAAAATCCTAGAAATGGTTATTTCGCATAGTTTACGCATTTTGCAACCAAATTACCCTTTAACCCATAAATTACTTTAAACATAACTTTGGCCTCAAAACACTTTACCTACTGATGTGTTATCATCACTAGGATTATTTGGGATATCTATTCAGATTATAAACTGAGTTTATACGCAAGTCCATGTACTAAGTCCTTGAATGACGATATTGCCCTTACAGCACCAAAATGAGTTTTAACCTTCTTTAATGAACAAAACCTTTTTACCTATTGATGTATTATATTATATGATATATTCTATCACAAAAATCTGATTATAACATCAATTTTACCTAAACATCATTTAATTCATCATTTAGCGACTTAAACGCCGTTTCGGCGCATAGCATGGTTTAAAACCATATTACAGTATCAAGATTTGGTATCTACTGATTTCAAAACTTATTTTAAACATAATTACACTAGGTACATAGTCTAAACTCAGATTTCCAAATAATTTGTCAAGGTGAAATGACTAAAATGCCCTTTCGATGCATAGTTTGGTCATAAAACTCTAAACCACATGCATACTTGATATCCTACTAATATGACATCTTAATTAAACTATTTTTACAGTAAGTTTATGACCATTACATCAGTTTGCTCATAAAGTCTTTTTATAAGCCGTAAAATGACCAAAATACCCTTTTGAGGCATAAATTGATTTTTAAACCGTAACAGACCAACATGTTGACAACTTACTGATGTTACAACATGTTTAAAGTATAAGGGCATATGGAACTTGTGTAGGACCCACCCGGTTACCCAGTTTCGCTTATATGCGTACGGTTCGGCCTACATAACTAGTTTACGTAATTTAACCGAAACGGGTTTAACCTTATCATTTTATTTCCAAAATCCAGAATGTAACATGTTTACCCATATTAAAGAAGTCTCTGTACTTGTCGGGTTTAAACTACATTCTATTTCGGTCATCGCTTAATCTAGCGTTTAGTACCGTTATTATTCTTAAGGTACCCGGTTCGAGTCTATAAAGTAGATAGGACCCGTTAGCATTCTAATTGGTTATAAACACCATCATTTCCAGACTAAGAGCCTCCAGGTAGATTGCCATCTAAGCTTACTTTTTGAGTATTCGGCTGAGTTAATTATCTTATTTGAAGAATTTGCTCAGGTAAATACTTTTAACTTATTTTCCCTATACGGACTTGGGATACGGTATAATAATACGGCTTGGTCGGATATGGGATCATGTTATCGGATTGTGATTTACTAAATCCTTATAAGCCATTTTAATATGTATTGTTTGATAACTTAAACATTGGGGGTTAATTCGACCATATCTGGGATATCCTTGGCTCATTTTAGTTACCGATGGCGGAAACATCAGAGTGAGACGAAAACGAGATTGTAAGAGGCTTCATAACACTAATCGCAACAAATAATTAATATTTGCTTTTATAATGTTTGAAATCTAATATACAACTAGATTGAAAAAATTAAAACACAACATGGAAATCTAATAATCATATTTCATTTCATCGATAATGATTTGATACAAGTACTGGAAACAAGATACAACAATTTTGAAAATAAATTACAATACAATGAATATAAAAATTTAATTGCGTTTCTAGGCAATCCTACTAGATTCGTCGGTCGCAAATCCTGCAACATGTAATAAAAGCATGGATCAGTACAAAGCACTGGCGAGCATACAAGTTTGAATGTAAGTATATGTATAATAGTTTATTTCAGTTCAACATGGCAATTTATAAAAACGTGAAATCTAGCATATAAGAACAAACTAAGCATGACCTACAATACGAATATACAAGTCAAGTCTAGCATGCGTAAACAACCAAGGCATAATACATAACATGGGTGTACAAGCTAAAACCAATACGCAAAAGCAAAACTAGACATAACAATAGTGTATGTATACGAATTGAGCGAATACGCACAAAAGACCAAGCAATGCATTAAATGGATCGAATGATTTATTATACTCGATCGTGATAAGTGGATTCAGTTATTTAAACATGTTGCACCCCTAAGTGTGTTAAAGTGTAAAAAGGGTCGGGTATGCTCACATTTTAGCGAAGCTTCTTTATGACTTTCATGAAGAGTTTGACGGCCGAATGATGGAATACCGAGGTCACCTCGCATGGGTGAAAGATGGTTGCATAAATAGTAGAAGTTGATGATGTGGTATTAAAATAAAATAAATATGCACTTGTTTTCATTTTATAAATTCACTTCGGGTTTTGATACGTTCCTTAACGTAGCGCTAACATATAATAGGTATGTATATACATCTGTGTTTATATATTTAGTTAGACGAAAACGTAGTAAACATATATTCATGTTTTGACAAATAGCATAATATATATACACGTATATATACGTATATATATATATATATATATGTTTCCAAACGCATATGTTTCATCGAAAGTCTACTATATATACATGTATTTATTTCGACATAAGGTATAATAGACATACGTATGTTTATATTTTGGATGTATATACATATATATACATATATATATGTATATATATATATATACATATATATATATTTGACGAAAAAACGGGTAGAGTTTCCCCTGTTTTAGGACGGTCCCAACATCACAAGTTGTCGATTATAACTTCAAAACACAACCCTTGATAGCACAATATGTATAAAATGTATGTCAAATGTCGGAATGTAGGTAAGTACAATGTAATGGATCAATTTTAAAGCTCAAGTTCATGATTGAAATAGTATATATATCTACTCGCACATCTTTTGACAAGTGTAACAATGAAAAAAAAAAATTTTACTAAGTTACTAGTTTAATCCACGAGTTTTGTATAGTCTCGCTAGTCTGGTCGATTCGAACTCGGTTTTGAACAAAATATGTATATAAGTGATATTTTAAAGCTCGCGTTATTAATGTTTTATCGAAACTCGTGTTTAGTTCGTTGATACAACAGTCGACCAGGTATAACCGGTTGACTGATTTAGACCAAAATTGAACCGGAGTCCAAAACGAAACACGAACGAAGACTAGACATAACTCGGGTCAAACATAACAGTTTTGACCGGACCCTCGAGATCAAAATCCAACCTGAAGCATCCCCAAACCATCCCGACAGTACCCGAAATGAACCAATAAGATTTATACTAAAATGAAATAAAATCCAACCTTGACTAAAATTCGTCTCCCAACTGAATCACTTACCCGAGACGACCCAGACTGGAACTTGTAGCCCAAGCCTGAACCGAGATTGAACATAACTCGGTTCGAACAAGACCCAATCTAGACCTGAAACGGGACTGAGGCATATGCGTCGAGCCTGTGATAGCTGAACCTGAACTGAGTTGTCGACCATCATTGTCGTAGGATATTGTGGTCTATACCCCTGCCGGTGATAGCTGAACCTGAATTGAGTGTCGCCGTCCAGGAGAAAGGAGACAGGTGCAGGTGTGTGAGAGGCTGGCTAGCTGGAGGTTGTTCGTGTGCCGCCACCACTTGTGGTGGTCGGCCGGTCGCATAACACCGAGAGGGAGAGAGTGAAGTTGGAGGGTGGCGCAGTGGATAATGGTGGTTTGCGGGGGAGGGTAGAGGCAATGGAGTTGGTTTTGGTGAGAGAAATGAAAGGTTGAAGGAGGTTGTAAGAGGCTTCATAACACTAATCGCGACAAAGAATTAATATTTGCTTTTATAATGTTTGATATCTAATATACAACAAGATTGAAATAATTAAAACACAACATGGAAATCTAATAATCACATTTCATTTCATCGATAATGATTTGATACAAGTACTGGAAACAAGATACAACAATTTTGAAAATAAATTACAATACAATGAATATAAAAATTTAAGTGTGTTTCTAGGCAATCATACTAGATTCGTCGGTCGCAAATCCTGCAACATGTAATAAAAGCATGGATTAGTACAAAGCACTGGCGAGCATACAAGTTTAATGTAAGTCTATGTATAACAGTTTATTTCAGTTCAACATGGCAATTCATAAAAACGTGAAATCTAGCATATAAGAACAAACTAAGCATGGCCTACAATACAATATACAAGTCAAGTCTAGCATGTGTAAACAACCTAGGCATAATATATAACATGGGTGTACAAGCTAAAACCAATACGCATAAGCAAAACTAGACATAACAATAGTGTATGTATACGAATTGAGCAAATACGCACAAATGACCAAGCAATGCATTAAATGGATTGAATGATTTATTATACTCGATCGTGATAAGTGGATTCAGTTATTTAAACATGTTGCACCCCAAAGCGTGTTAAAGTGTAAAAAGGGTCGAGTATGCTCACATTTTAGCGAAGCTTCCTTTATAACTTTCGTAAATAGTTTGACGGCCGAATGATGGAATACCGAGGTCACCTCGCATGGGTGAAAGATGGTTGCATAAATAGTAGAAGTTGACGACGTGTTATTAAAATAAAATAAATATGCACTTTTTTCATTTTATAAATTCACTTCGGGTTTTGATACCTTCCATAGCGTAGCGTAACATATAATAGGTATGTATATATATGTGTGTTTATATATTTAGTTAGACGAAAACGTCGTAAACATATATTCATGTTTTGACAAATAGCATCATATATATATATATATATATATATATATGTTTCCAAACGCATATGTGTTATCGAAAGTCTGCTATATATATGTATTTATTTTGACGCAAGGTATAATAGACATACGTATGTTTATATTTTGGATGTATATTATATATATATATATTTGATGAAAAACGGGTAGAGTTTCCCCTGTTTTAGGACGGTCCCGACAACACAAGTTGTAGATTATAACTTCAAAACACAACCCTTGATAGCACAATATGTATAAAATGTATGTCAAATGTCGGAATGTAGGTAAGTACAATGTAAAGAATCAATTTTAAAGCTCAAGTTCATAATTAAAATAGTATATATATCTACTCGCACATCTTTTGACAAGTGTAACAATGGAAAAAAATAATTTTACTAAGTTACTATTTAATCCACGAGTTTTGTATAGTCTCGCTAGTCGGGTCGGTTCGAACTCCGTTTTGAACAAATATGTATATAAGTGATATTTTAAAGCTCGCGTTATTAATGTGTTATCGAAACTCGTGTTTAGTTCGTTGACACAACAGTTGACCAGGTATAACCGGTTGACTGATTTAGACCAAAATGACAGTTTTGACCGGACTAGGCATAACTCGGGTCAAACATGACAGTTTTGATCGGACCTTCGAGATTAAAATCCAAACCGAAGCATCCCCAAACCATCCCGACAGTACCCGAAATGAACCAATCAGATTTATACTAAAATGAAATAAAATCCAACCTTGACTAAAATTCGTCTCCTAACTGAATCACTTACCCGAGACGACCCAGACTGGAACTTGCAGCCCAAGCCTAAACCGAGATTGAACACAACTCGGTTCGAACAAGATCCAATCCAGACCTGAAACGGGACTGAGGCATATGCGTCGAGCCTATGATAGCTGAACCTAAACTGAGCCGTCGCCATCATTGTCGTCGGCTGCTGTGGTCTATACCCCTGCCGGTGATAGCTGAACCTAAACTGAGTCCCGCCGTCGAGGAGAAAGGAGACACGTGCAAGTGTGTGAGATGCTGGCTAGCTGAAGGTTATTCGTGTGCCGCCACCACCAGTGGTGGTCGGCCGGTCGCATAACACCAAGAAGGAGAGAGTGAGGTTGGAGGGTGGCGCGGTGGATGATAGTTGTTTGCCGGAGGAGGGTAAAGGGCAGTGGAGTCGGTTTTGGTGAGTGAGATGAAAGGTTGAAGGAGGTTGACGTTGGGGGGGGGGCGGTTCACCGGAAAAGCGGCGCCAGAGAAGGTCGCCGGAACCCTTATTCTTGTGGCCGGAGTTATGAGGGAGACAGTGAGTTGTGAGTGAGTGTCGGCGTGTGTTGTGTGTGTAGTGTGTGTTAGTGTGTAGTTTTAATTAGGGTTTGTGTTGGGCTCGAGGCCCGTTAACCTGTTCTAGCATTTTTTGAGCGATCTGAACAGTCTTTGAGATCCGTATCGTACTTGAATGGTCATAGGATGTTGTGAAATATTATTTTAGGTTTAAAACTTGTATAAAGGTGTCGATATTCGACATCAGTCGCGTTCGTTCGTCGTTCCGTAAAACGTACCGTTTGCTATATCTATATATATACATATATTTTTCGTTTGGTGATTTTAGGAAATATTGAAACGTCACGTATTTTCTAAAATAAAATTTTACGGAAATACGAGGCGTTACAATTTTGAACTATCCCAAGTTATTTATAAAACGTGCCAAGTGCACCAAAAATCATTTTCAATAAATGTTTACAAGATGAGTCAGTTATTAGTATTTAACAGTGAAAACTGACGTATTTTCAAAAGATCAAGTTACAGGTGGCAACACGCAATAGATCGGGAGCTGCGCTATAGTGACAATAGAGGATTTTGCAAGTCCCTAGGTTGCTTAAAGTCTCTTGAACAATACTTTGTATATATTTATTACGATCCGCCTGTGGATCTTTCTTTACAAACCTTGTAATTTTTATTCGAACTTTGGACACTCGGTTTGTAATAGTAATTTAAATCCAAGACTTCCGCTGTGCATGTGTTTGTTTGGTTATGATGTTATCAACTACGTCACGATATTCCCCAACCGGGCCCACCGGGTACACGTGCCCAACTATCCTTTCCCATATTCTTTGACATGAAATTGAAGATCACTTTCAAGAAGTTGAATTTCTTGTTAAGAACCAAAGAAGTAACCATGAGGCCATGTAGTCTTGAATATCATCGAGCCATGCTTTCCTAGGACTGAAAGCGTGAATAATGGCATGAATTAGAAGTTTGTAAGGTAGAGGAACACTGCCTTTCTTCATCGTTGGCTCGTTTGCGTGACCTTTGTAACCCATACGATAGAAACAACCCTTGACCATCCTTTCCTCGAAGCTAATAGGATCATTTACATTGTCGTTGAACTCTAAACCCTTCGAATATCTGCTTGACTGAAAACTCTTTACCTTCATTCCCGACATGAACTGCAGACTTTATCACCTTATTTGCTTCGTTGTAGGATGCTGCGTTCCAGAAAAAGTAGACATGTGATCTATATATGACGTGTTTATCCGTTATCGCCTTCGTAATCAGAATTCTACCCAAAAACTCTAAGATCTCTGAGAATGTCGTCAGCGTAGGATAGATCTTCTCGTCCAGCGAAATACAAGTGTTATGCAACTTGTTAAACGAAAGCTGGATGTTCTACAGACAAAACAATCAAACAACTTAGCAAATTTTGACAATTTTCAACATTTAACATCAAGTTCGGGCGAACTTGTATTAATTACAGATTTTTAAACATTGTTAAACAAGTTCGGGCGAACTTGTCTAAACTTTCAAGATTCATACACTATGATGACAACTTCGCCCGAAGTTGTTCTAAAACAACTTCAACAAGTTCGGGCGAACTTGTCATCATCTGCATCTAAACCTGCAACATTTCAACATGTCCTATGATTGATTTTAAGGTTTATTAATGATGATTACATGTTTATTAGATCATTTCACCATTCAATTTCATCACATCAATCCTAGATCTAACTGATTTTATCATTTTGGTCCAAAACAGTTCAAATCGATTCGATGCATGGATGATTTGTATGATATATACCTCGGCCATGTTAATAAGTGTGCCAATCACTTATTACTGGTCTCAATTTTGGCAGCACAACAGCACAAATCTTGCAATTTTACAAATCTCACAAATCGCCTTACAAGTTCGCTCGAAGTTCAGTTCAGATAAAGTGACATTATGAGCAAATTTAGATACTTATACTGAGTCAAGTTCGGGCGAAGTTCACTTTATATCATCACACTCCATTAGCTAACTTCGCCCAGAGGTATGATACAATGTTACACTATAATACTTGCAACTTCGGCCGAACTTAGTTAAAATCAAATTTCAAACTTTGTTTCAAATTTTTCAATTTTAACCCTGAACTTTCACATGTTTACTAGTTATGAAAATCCACTCAGTTGACCAAGTCCAAGTTAATGACCTTGGTTAACCGATTTGTCTGCCAAGTCCAAGTTAATGACCTCGGTTTGACCCGTTATCAACAAACTGATGTTTTCTTCAAAATTAAGTTTCAAATTAATGAACTTTTCATCGTTTTTCGTGTATTTTGATTTTACATATTAGCTTCCAACCCGTTGTCGACAAGATTCTAAGAACTTAGCACCATTCTGAACTCCAAAGATCCGCTTTCCATCTTTGGCAGTTGAAAACAATGTAGAAATAAAATCTTTTTTGAATTTTAAAATTTTATGTTAAAACACACTGAAAAACTTTTTGGGTTTAAATCTGAAATCAAATAAGCTATGTACAAACATATTTACAGACATATTTTTGAATTCGTGTCTAAGGATCATATCAGTTTATTGAGATGTATCACAAGTACCGTTGACCTTTTAATGACTTCAAGTTCTAAACTTGTTTACCTAGATTGTCGATATGTTTGTCCACTTAAACTTCAACACATTTCTCAATTGTTCCAAAACATTTAAATAGTTTCTTTACATGTGAAGGGGCTCCAAAGATCCATCTTGTCGAAGTGGATTATGGATAGCGGAGCTTCACGTCACATGACTAGGATGCGTGCCTTGCTCTTCGATATTAAAGCAATCAATGGAGGGTACGTGGGATTCGCAGGTAATCAAGGAGGTAGAATCGTTGCAGAAGGAAAGCTATCTAATGGTGTGGTGTCGTTTGATAAGGTCAATTATATCGCCGAGCTGGAGAACAAGCTTCTCAGTATCTCTCATATCTGTGATAAGCAGTTTACCACCCATTTCAATGACAAGGAGCGCATGATTATTAAACCGGGCTTCAAGAGTCCAGAAGAATGGATTCTCATGTGCGCTCCTCGCAAGAATGATCTTTATGTATTAGATATGAGTGTCGCTACAACTACTTCAAAGTCGGCTCAATGTTTCGTAACGAAGGCCACCGAGAAGGAATCAATTCTTTGGCACAGAAAGATGGGTCATATACACCTCAGAAAGATGAATCATCTGGTTCACAATGATTTGCTTGAAGGAGTGAATCTTAAAAGCTTTCACATGACCGATAGTTGTTTGGAATGCAAGAAAGGAAAGCAAGTTAAAAGTCTCATCCTAAGAAGATTCTTAACTCCATCAAGCTGCCGCTCGAAAGACTGCATATGGATCTCTTCGGTCCAGTGAATGTTCAAAGTATATATGGAGATCTTTATTGTCTAGTCATCACTGATGATTATTCAAGGTTTTCATGGGTCTTCTTCCAAGAGAGCAAAGACGAAACGTTTGATAATCTCATTATCCTCTTCAGGAAGATTGAAAATCTGTACCATCGCCCTATTAGACGAATTCGAAGTGATAACGATACAGAATTCAAGAACGCCCGAATGAAAGAATTTTGTAACGACAAAGGCATCTTACACGAATTCAGTGCTCCATACACTCCGCAACAGAATGGGGTAGCTGAGAGGAAGAACAGAACGTTGATAGAAACAGCAAGAACTATGCTTGCTGATTCAAAGCTTCCTGTCAACTTCTAGAGTGAAGCAATCGCAGCAGCATGCTAAACATTGAACCGGGTCTTAACGGTCAAACCTACAAAGAAGACTTGCTTTGAATTGCTAAACCGAAGGAAACCTAATCTGAAATATCTATAACCGTTTGGCGCACCTTGTACAGTCATTGATTCAGACGAGAAGTTTGGTGCCAAATCGATAGATGGTTTCTTTGTCGGCTACGCAAGTCCACTCAAGAGAGTCTATCTTCCAAGTTTGAGAAGAGTGGTAGAAACACAGCACGTCGATTGTTTTCGTTATACAACTCCTATTCAAAGAGCAGGAGATGCTTGGTTGTTCAATTGTAGTGAATTGTGGAAATCATTTGACTTACCAGAAGAGCCTTCTGAAGAAGACATTGTTGTGTTATATTATCTACATCAGTCGGCTAATCAAGAGCAGATTATCAGGCCAATAGTGGTTAATCAACCAACTTTTGGATCATCTTCTTCTTCTGGTGCAGGTCCAAGTACTAGCGGTGTTCAAGAAACTCATTCAGACCAAGTAACACCTGCCACAGAACCAGTAAATGCTACAGAGGTACCCAATCTTTCTCAAGCACAAGATTCCGACTCTGATAAGGCTCCGACGTTTGATGATGATGGAGAATCTTCTTCTGATGAAGAATCTGAGCAGATCACTAGCATGTTGAATCAATCTGCTGGCCCGAGTAATCGTAATGAAGTGTCTTCTAGTGCTCCTTCAGTTGAAACGGTGGTAGACCAGAATATTACTAATCAGGAGAATACTGTTGATGTTCCAAGTGAGTTGATGCCAAGGACCTATTCTTATCACCCATCAGAATCTATTATTGGAGAATTGTAAACTGGCGTGAGAACAAGGAGCCAGATCAACATGGCTTTGAGTTGCTTTTATACTAAAATTGCTCCAGTTCAAGATTATTGTACTTATCAGTGTTTCATATCCCAGATTGAGCCGAAGAATGTTTCTAAAGCTTTAGGAGATGAGAACTGGGTGCTTGCAATGCAAGAAGAACTATTACAGTTCTAAAAGTTGGGAGTATGGAAACTTGTTGACCTACCGGCAAATCAAAAGGCGATAGATACTAAATGGGTCTTCAAGTGCAAGCGCGATGATCGTGGAGTGATAGTGCACAACAAAGCTCGGCTCATTGTCAAAGGATTCCATCAACAAGAAGGAATTATTATACATAAGTGTATGCACCAGTTGCTAGATTGGAGTCAATCCGCATTTTCCTTGCATTCGCTGCTTGGAAAGGATTTAAAGTGTACCAGTTAGATGTGAAATCCGCTTTTCTGTATGGTAAGCTACGATAGCAAGTGTAAGTCTGCCAACCACTGGGGTTTATCGATCTGCTGAACAAGAACAAAAGCTTATCTCCTGGATAAAGCACTATACGGTTTGCATCAGGCCCCGAGAGCCTGGTACGAGACTTTATCTCAACATCTCGTTGGCAACGGCTTTATTAGAGGTACAGTGGATAGTGTAACGCCTCTCTTTTTGCAGCTTTCCATTTTTAGTAAGATTGTATCGTAATTCTATTTTTGGAAACTCGTTCCTTTGTAACATATCTCATTTTGAATCATTGTAAATCCGATACTTCGATCGTAATGAAATTGATCTTTATGTGGAATATACATTCCTTATACATGTTTATACATCGATTCGTACGCATGTTTATAAACATAGTTCGTATCATAAATGAACTCGTAAACAATTCTCGTGTAATCGTAATTCTTAAAGCATTTCATTTATAAAGATACTTGGTTATTCAATTGCGAAAATTATAATCATTCGACGCTTCATTATAAATTTCACCCTTGTTATATACTTTGTCACATTAAACTTTTATAAACTTGTTCTTTTTACCAAGTAAACACTACCATATGATGTGCATACTTCAAAAATACCATGTCACACCTTAATATATGTTAATTATATAATAAATGGCATCAAACAAACAAACATATATCAATTAACTAACAAAAACAAAATAAAATAAAAAGTGGACAGCCCCCTTTGGGCTGGGTTTAGTGGCTTGTTTCAAGGTTAATGACCCACTTATCTCTTCCAAAGCCCAACCCATTGAAACCCTAATCCCTTCTCTATATAATGATCACTTCCCCATCCTTTATCACACTTTTACAAGCGTCCAAACACTTCAAAAACCCTCCCAAACTCAGCTGAGTTTCAGCCACGTTTTTTTAGAGTTCCATCCATAAAATGTCAATTTTAACTCACTTCTACTTCAATTTTGTTCTTGTTTCTTCTTCTATAACACTTGTACAACCTCTAGGAAGGTTCTCACAAGTTTACTTGGGCAAACTATTGTGAAACCTCACCATTTTTGAGGTCCAAAGTGCACCTAAAATTCTGCTCATTTTCATCTTTTTGATTCTTCGGAAGAAAACTCATGTTTTATTCATATATTCCTATGTCCTAATGCTCATAATCACTTGTATGGTTAGTTGGGCTTAAAAACAAGGGGTGACATTCAAATTTAGAGGATTTATCCTCATAAACTTTCTGTTTTCATGGAGCTTTAAGCTCACAAGTGATGCAAGTCTTGAACTTGTTCATGTGTGCCTACCTTTGTTAGCTTGGGTTATCCTAACTCTAAGACCACACATCACTTGATGATTTTCATCATTATCCCAAGTTAGTTTGCTAGCTTGAAAGTGTCACAACCCCGTCTAGCCTTTGATGTGTGTCAAAATGTGCTCACCGGGTTGTATTTCACTGGGCTACTTGGTATCATGGTGACACATTTTTACATTCTTGTCATTTACATTCTTGTTCATATTATTGTTCTAAGACCCTCCTTGTTACCTGTGGTAACTTGTGTAGTGGTGAACATCATACGAGGTTCCAAAGTGGATGGTTAATCCTCCCACCTCCTACTGGACTTACATGACACCAAGAGGTACCAAAGTGGAAGGTTAATCCTCCCACCTCTAATGATTATATAACTATATGTGTATCTATGGACTATAATATAATCCTTAAAACCGAACCCTTGATAGTGACTAAGTAATCGCCTATCAAGTTAATAAGTTTATCACTAATGTGTGTAGTTCCTTGTCACGGTTCTAATAGGTCTTGAACCTATGAGAACACATTCAATCCTTATGGATTACTATAGTGTCAAAGACAAGTGCTAACACCTTAGTGATTCATTTCGTATTATATACTTTGTCATATTTTGAATCTTAAATCCGAATGTTCCATCAATCCCAAAATACTCATACGCCTTTGTTTTCCTCTTGTAGGATAACTAGGCGTTCATCCCATCAAAACAACTACCTTCATGGACTTGTCAAGTTAGAAAACTTAGCAAAACCGTGAGTACACTCGACCCACTTTTGTTTATAACACTTTTTTGGTGTAACATGTTTTACTTATACAAAAATCACGAAAACTTAAACTTTATGAAATGCACAAACAATCATATACCATGAATACTTGAATCGTATACTTGTCGCTTGTCTTGGATATTCGTTATGCTATGCTTTAGTCATTAATTATTTTAGCCTTCGTTTGACATGCATAGCGCTATAGGAATTCACGCATCCACCTCCATTGTGTTATTCGTGAGGTCATGTTAAAACATCGTGATTGCGTTAAGGGTTTGATTATTAGCATTGCATGCCTTAATATTGCTTTTGTATAGATTTAGTTGCCATGAGGATTGTTTAATCTTATTCGTATACGTATGCTATGCCTAAACTTGTGGACTCACCTTTGCTTTCGCATTGACATTATTTTAAAACATGTTACAGGTTGAAGGAGATGATGCTATGTAAACAATATAAGAAGGACTAGATACACACAAATTAGACGTTAGGTTTAATGTTGATGTATCATTTTTGTTATGACTTTGCAAATGTTATGTTGTTTCTTTGTTTTGTTACATTAATGTATTTGACAATTTTTATGAAATGAAATATGGTTTAATTGATTATTGTCACTTATTAATGTTGTGAGCAATGAACAATCTCGTTTTCGTCTCATCCCGATGTTTCCGACATCGGTTGGGGTGTGACAAATTGGTATCAGAGCCATAACTACAGAGAATTAGGTAGAATTGTCATGTTCGACCTAGTCTATAGTCTAAGTGTCCTGTTTTGACCATTCCTACATCGTGCTTAAAACTTTATCCTTCCTCATTGCTTTTTCCTTTCTTTTGGTCTTAAAACTTACATAACGTCTTTCCTAAGACGTTTACACAATACACTTGAAGACTTGAAGACACTCGTGATGCAAACGAGGCGATTTGCACCAAGATAGGTCAAATGACTTACAATTTTTGGTGAAATCCCTCATTCCGCGTATTCGATTTTTCACGAAGTTATACCATCAAGTTACGAGTTATATCCACACCTTGATGGAAACTTCCATTTCAAATTCTAGTGAACCCTCATCAACATTTCAAATTTTAAATTTTGACCCGACGAGTACCAACCATACTTAGGGTACGAAGTCGTCAAGTTAGGGGTGAAACCCGCATCTCGTCGACTAGTCCCAATCCTTGATTTTTATAAATCCCGCCAAGTCTCGAACTTTCAATTGAATTGGGACATGTAGTAACCGGAGGGTGAATACCGTTAACCGACATGTTGGCGAGAGTATACCACCTATTAGGCCAAAGCATGCTTCTCAAATTCAAAAGACTTTTCGACCACTTTGGTTAGTCTAAGTTCCGTTTTGGAACCATCCAAGTTTTTAATCGAACTTACATTTTACTATTCTCAAATTTTATATGATGCAATCGTCTCTTTTCAAACTCAAATTATTTTGAGATTTTACTTTTACACACACATCATACTAGAAGTTTTCATACAATTATACATTATGCACATGCATAATTCCGCATAATTTTATCTACATTCTTGTAACAACAAATGGAGACATATCATCAAGATAGGAGTGATTTCCTTACCTTGACAATTAACTCCGCTTCTTTTATCATCTTACAACGACTTCACCAACGGGTTAGGGGTGATTCCCTTACCTAGGTGATCGTTACCAAGACTTTTTTAGACTGTATTATGTAAACACGATCATGTTAATACCTAAATCGTTTATCATTAGTCAAAATCCCTATTTATTTCAAAATGCATGGTTTATATAAACATATTTCTTATCCTACAATTTATTTCCACATAACTCACAAACACGAAATTTTAATCCTACCATAAATGCTTGTTCCTCAATTTAAAAAAAAATAATAATTTTTTTTTACGAAATGCTACCCATCAACCTAATCGGTCTAATGAGCCTCTTGCCCACAAATTTCATACTCGATGTAGTTACTAAAGCACAATCACGCTATTTCAATGTACTAAAAGCTTTCACTATCAATCGGAAACCAAAGCAACCTTTCTCACATGCCTAAAAGATCTTATAGATATTATAAGACCGTTTTACTATTTTTTTTTAAAAATCAATAAATCATCTTGCTAAAACACTTTCGAAGATCATTAAAGTTCTTTAGGCCAAAATTTCTTTTAGTACCAACATTTTCACGAGAACCTCCAAATTTCAAATTTCCTATTTTAATGAAAGATCCTTTTGAACGATGCAAACATACTATTTTCAAAAAAAAAAATCATTCCATACACCGCATAATGCGTCATTCCAATTTCAAAACACGTGGGCAAGAAAACTTCATAGGAACCGGCAATTTTCAACTTATGTAAATTCTTCTAAAACAAGAGTAGCATTTCCATTCTTTCACAAAGTACAACACATAACCAATAGATGTTTTATACTTTCTTTACATTCACAAACTAGATTCTACATTTCATGATAACTCAACCTATTTTGATTCAATAAACTCCTCAAACAACTACACGTGGATATCATCTTACACTTTTTAGTCAATATAACGCGACAATAACATGCATACCACTCGTTTTCCTTTCTTTCATACTCAAAACTCCTCGATCTTTTATGTGCCTAAATTTGTACATTTCGATTAATACCATATGCAAAAATCATTATTTCTTACACTCATATTCATATTCGTACTTATACATCTTATGTCTACACTTAAATTTATACTTACACATTTATGTTCATATTCATATTCATATTTTTTTGCTTATATTCATATTCACATTTATACTCATGCAATTTATGTTTACACTTATATTTATGCTCATACCGTTATGTTTTCACTCATATTCATATTCACACTCATGCTCATGCATTTTACGTTTATACTTATATTCATATTTAGACCCACATTCATACATACTGATACTCATACCCTTATTCATATGTTTTATGTTTATACTCACATGTGTATTCATAATTAAACTTATACTATGCTCATACTCTTATCCATACTAAAAAAATCTATACATTCGCACCTGTACGCGAGCGAAACCTGAGGGATTCACTTACGTGGGTCTCATGCTTATTTGAACGCAAACATGCTCATATACTACATTTTTTTACACGCACGCAATCTTATTTTCAGTATGTATACCTTAATTCATACGCAACTAATACAAGCTATGCGGACCATGCGACGATCAGTATAATCGCGGGTGCACACGGGACTATAGTGATAAGCGCATGAGAACCATAGAGGGTACTACTGTGTATGGTAAGATACGGAACGTAACATTGCACCGAATAATGAAACGGACGCAACATGGTCAAAACATGGTGGATACGCAGCTGGTACTTCCTATATATAAGCGTTTTCATCATGTTCCCAAACTTTCGTAAAACGTGTCACGAGAAATTCGGTGTTTTGCAGACCATATTTAGACCTAAAATGCAAACTTTAACAACTCACCAACGCATTGCTAAACGCACGATATCCGATTATCCACGAAGAGACTTCGTCCTTAACCCAACATTTCCGTTGTCCAATACACATACCACTCTTATGCTCGTATTCGTTTATTAGATCAATTGTTCACTCTCACCCCTCCATCATTCCTAGTTACCCTTTGAATTTTATTCATGCCTTACTTGCACTCAATCGGTTTAAACATTCGCACCCTAAAATGCTTTTGCTTTTAAAAACTATCTTTCATCCTTTACTTATGCGCAAACACACCTAGTTGGCCGTTACCTCCAAAACTGTTCTATTTAAAATACCTAACTTCCTCGTTTTTCACCAATAAAGAATTCTCTACAAAAACTGGAATTATTAATGCTCTTTGAAACCAATGAAATTATTGTAGTGCGACCACACTTTTCATCAAAATACTAACCGTATTATATGAAAGTTATACTTCTTAGATATCATATGATAAAGATACCTCCCCATTCTGGGTTAATCAAACTTGTTTAAACCCGGTTGCCTATGCGCACGCATGCACGTTTTACTTATGCTTAAACGCCTCAACTTATTTTAGTCAAACAAACTCCTATCCTTCCGTTCTTCAAAATTTCGTACTTTTCTAAACGTTTCAAAACTCTCAAGTCTCAATTCTTTTAGTCATAATGCTTTTCTCTAAGGTCTTCCCCTTGAATAAATTTCGGGACGAAATTTCCTAAAGGAGGGGAGATTGTAACGCCTCGCTTTTTGCTGCTTTCCATTTTTAGTAAGATTGTATCGTAATTCTATTTTTGGAAACTCGTTCCTTTGTAATCATATCTCATTTTGAATCATTGTTAATCCGAGACTTCGATCGTAATGAAATTGATCTTTATGTTGAATATACATTCCTTATACATGTTTATACATCGATTCGTACGCATGTTTATAAACATAGTTCGTATCATAAATGAACTCGTAAACAAATCTCGTGTAATCGTAATTCTTAAAGCATTTCATTCATACAAGATACTTGGTTATTCAATTGCGAAAATTATAATTATTCGACGCTTCATTATAAATTTCACCCTTGTTATATACTTTCTGACATTAAACTTTTATAAACTTGTTCTTTTTACCAAGTAAACACTACCATATGATGTCCATACTTCAAAAATACCATGCCACACCTTAATATATGTTAATTATATAATAAATGGCATCAAACAAAAAAAAATGTATCAATTAACTAACAAAAACAAAATAAAATAAAAAGTGGACAGCCCCCTTTGGGCTGGGTTTAGTGGCTTGTTTCAAGGTTAATGACCCACTTATCTCTTCCAAAGCCCAACCCATTGAAACCATAATCCCTTCTCTATATAATGGTCACTTCCCCATCCTTTATCACACTTTTACAAGCGTCCAAACACTTCAAAAACCCTCCCAAACTCAGCTGAGTTTCAGCCACGTTTTTTTTTGAGTTCCATCCATAAAATGTCAATTTTAACTCACTTCTACTTCAATTTTGTTCTTGTTTCTTCTTCTATAACACTTGTACAACCTCTAGGAAGGTTCTCACAAGTTTGCTTGGGCAAACTAAGGTGAAACCTCACCATTTTTGAGGTCCAAAGTGCACCTAAAATTCTGCTCATTTTCATCTTTTTGATTCTTCATGTTTTGGAAGAAAACTCAGGTTTTCTTCATAAATTCCTATGTCCTAATGCTCATAATCACTTGTATGGTTAGTTGGGCTTAAAAACAAGGGTGTGACATTCAAATTTAGAGGATTTATCCTCATAAACTTTCTGTTTTCATGGAGCTTTAAGCTCACAAGTGATGCAAGTCTTGAACTTGTTCATGTTTGTCTACCTTGGTTAGCTTGGGTTATCCTAACTCTAAGACCACACATCACTTGATGATTTTCATCATTATCCCAAGTTAGTTTGCTAGCTTGAAAGTGTCACAACCCCGTCTAGCCTTTGACGTGTGTCAAAGTGTGCTCACCGGGTTGTATTTCACTTGGCTACTTGGTATCATGGTGACACATTTTTACATTCTTGTCATTTACATTCTTGTTCATATTATTGTTCTAAGACCCTCCTTGTTACCTACGGTAACTTGTGTAGTGGTGAACATCATACGAGGTTCCAAAGTGGATGGTTAATCCTCCCACCCCTACTGGACTTACATGACACCAAGAGGTACCAAAGTGGATGGTTAATCCTCCCACCTTCTACATGATTATATAACTATATATGTATCTATGGACTATAATATAATCCTTAAAACCGAACCCTTGATAGTGACTAAGTAATCGCCTATCAAGTTAATAAGTTTATCACTAATGTGTATAGTTCCTTGTCACGGTTCTAATAGGTCTTGAACCTATGAGAACACATTCAATCCTTATGGATTACTATAGTGTCAAAGACAAGTGCTAATACCTTAGTGATTTTTTCATATTATATACTTTATCATATTTTGAATCTTAAATCTGAATGTTCCATCAATCCCAAAATACTCATACGCCTTTGTTTTCCTCTTGTAGGATAACTCGGCGTTCATCCCATCAAAACAACTACCTTCACAGACTTGTCAAGTTAGAAAACTTAGCAAAACCGTGAGTACACTCGACCCACTTTTGTTTATAACACTTTTTTGGTGTAACATGTTTTACTTATACAAAAATCACGAACACTTAAACTTTATGAAACGCACAAACAATCTTACACCATGAATACTTGAATCGTATACTTGTCGCTTGTCTTGGATATTCTTTATGCTATGCTTTAGTCATTAACTATTTTAGCCTTCGTTTGACATGCATAGCGCTATAGGAATTCACGCATCCACCTCCATCGGTTTATTCATGAGGTCATGTTAAAACATTGTGATTGCGTTAAGGGTTTGATTATTAGCGTTGCATGCCTTGATATTGCTCTTGTATAGATTTAGTTGCCATGAGGATTGTTTAATCTTATTTGTATACGTATGCTATGCCTAAACTTGTGTACTCGCCTTTGCTTTCGCATTGACATTATTTTAAAACATGTTACAGGTTGAAGGAGATGATGCTATGAAAATAATATAGCAAGGACTAGACACACACAAATTTGACATTGGGTTTAATGCTGATGTATCATTTTTGTTATGACTTTGCAAATGTTATGTTGTTTCTTTTTTTTGCTACATTGATGTATTTGACAATTTTTATGAAATGAAATATGGTCTTAATTAATTATTGTCACTTATTAATGTTGTGAGCAATGAGCAATCTCGTTTTCGTCTCATCCCGATGTTTCCGTCATCGGTTGGGTGTGACAGATAGTACGCTCTTTACCAGAGAAGTTGGAAATCATCTGATTATCGTACACATCTATGTGGATGACATCATATTTGGTTCGACTAATGACGGTCTTTGCAAAGAGTTTGAGGCTATCATGAAGAAGAAATTCGAGATGAGCTCTATGGGTGAAATGAAGTTCTTCCTCGGATTACAAGTTGATCAGTTGCCAGACGGTATTTTCATTCATCAAACCAAGTACGTTCATGATACCTTGAAGAAGTTTGAAATAGAAAGCACGAAGTCGTTATCTACTCCTCTGGCACTCAATCACGGAATTTGCATTGATGAAACCGGAACCAAAGTTGATGATACTCTTTACAGGTCGATGATAGGATCTTTGATGTATCTGGCGACATCTCGCCCAGACATCATGTATCCTACATGCCTCTGTGCACGTTATCAGTCAAGTCCCAGAATATCTCACTTGCAGATTGTGAAGCGCATTTTTAGATGCTTTAAGGGATGTCCAAGCACCGGCTTGTGGTATCCAAAGAATGACAACTTCGATCTGACGGGATATGCAGACTCTGATTTCGGTGTTGACATATTGAATGCAAAGTCTACGACGGCCAGTTGCCAGTTCTTCAAAACACGATTAGTAACGTGGCAGTGCAAGAAACAAACCACAGTCGATCTCTCTACTTGCGAGGCTGAGTACATCTCGGCTGCAAGTTGTTGTTCACAAATCTTTTGGATACAACAACAAATGAGAGACTATGGATTGCAATTTCTTGACACTCCATTATATGTGGACAATAAGGCAGCAATCAACATAACGAAAAATCCAGTTCACCACTCTCGAACTAAACATATCGAGATTCGTTACCACTTTATTCGTGATTGCTACGAAAAAAGATTGGTATGAATTGAGAAAATTCGCACCATTGAACAAAAAGCTGATTTTTATACCAAACGTTTCAGTCTTTCATGGTTTAAATACTTAATGAGGCTTAATGGTATGAAAAATCTTTTGACAGGTGCAGATGCAGAGGTTGAATATGGATCAGACGACGAGTTCTCGTGATCCTCATTGGTTTGTTACCTTTAGGATTAGAATTTCTTAAAACTAAAATACAAAAATATGTTTTTAATTTTAGGGGGAGAAATATTACGAGAAAATACAAAAACATATGAAAAACCAAAAAGTACAAAAAGATGAAAAAGACAAAAAGAATTTTGTGTCAAAAAGGAAATCATAGTACATCAGTGGACTATCACAGTATGCTAAGAATTTGTAAAGTTTAAAAGTGATAAACAAGTCTTATTGTGGATGTGTCGATAGGCTTTACACGTTCAGTAGATAGTTTCCGGGATATAAACTAAATTTTACAACTGCTTAAACTTGTGGATTAACGTCTCTCGGATATATGGACTTAGTACTCCGAATTTTCGTTTGAGAGATTGTCTGATTCTGAGATACGAGGTCTTTATAGATGATTGATATCTGGGGTATTATGCAAGTTCTTCTGATTTTGCGAAGCAATAGCCTAGAACTTCTATAATGCTTTTGCTAAAAAATCCTAAAACTGCAGCAAAATTGAAAGAATCGAAAGATATATTCAATTGCAGTGCTTAAAAGATTCCTTAATAGGAACACATCTTAAAGTCGAGCCTTCGTCTCTTTGTCGATACGGTGGTATTAACCTGAGCTCTCAACGCTTCGCTAACCCAGATACAGATATCAATTACGTTATACTCACCTGTAAGATGAAATCCAGGGAATCTTGATGCGGGAGTATATTCTGAGATGGAACCATAGTTAAGTCAAGTTTCTTAATTCTACAGATTTTTAATCTTCCTGAAGATGAACATGAGATTATCAAACGTTTCGTCTTTTCTCTCTTGGAAGAAGACCCATGAAAACCTTGAATAATCATCATTGATGACTAGACAATAAAGATCTCCAGATATACTTTGAACATTCACTAGACCGAAGAGATCCATATGCAGTCTTTCGAGCGGCAGCTTGATGGAGTTAAGAATCTCCTTAGGATTCTTTTTAACTTGCTTTCCTTTCTTGCATTCCAAACAACTATCGGTCATGTGAAAGCTTTTAAGATTCATTCCTTCAACCAAATCATTGTGAACCAGATGATTCATCTTTTTGAGGTGTATATGACCCATCTTTCTGTGCCAAATAATTTATTCCTTCTCGGTGGCCTTTTGTGATACCCATGACAAAACAAGGTACACCTTAATTGGTCCTCAACTTAAAGCATGATTAAAACTATAATTGCGCGTAAATCTTGTGAAATTGCATGACTTGTGTGTTGTGCGAAACAATATATGTTATATCTCGGAGGAATCCGAGAGCACGTCATGGTTGACATGACACTACTAAGGACCAACGATGCGAGGTTGGCGTCCTTAGCCTTGAACAACGTGTTAAACGGAGACTTGACGTTTAACAGCGCATTAGACCTTTGACGTTGATTATTAGATTATTGGTAGCATCATTTAAGATTCCGAGTTCCAAGAACAACTTAGTTTTGTGCCATAGCATGTGACATAAGGTTTGAAAATAATCAAACCCCCCGGCACACAAAACGAAGCAGCTCCCGGGTTGGGGAAATGCATTCGTTCCGGGCATAACATAAGGCAACCGATGTGCAAAGAACGATCGATCAAGCTTAAAAACACTTAAACGAATGTCAAACGAGACTTTTATGATTAAAACGTAACCATGCTCGGATTTCGGGACGGTTATGCTCAGTTTTTAAAACCGAGTCTTTTGACATTAAGAACGGGCAAAACGAAGCCCGTTTCGCAAATCGGAGACGCGACCGGGACCCAAAAACGGAAGATAAACATCATCTTTTAACACGCTGACCGAAGCACGAGGTGTCCCCCTAGGGACCCACCTCCAAGCCGCAATACCGCCCCCCCCCCCCCATGTATATATTTTTTTTTTCATTTTATCATTCATTTTTCACCAAATATTACTCTATTTCTCTCAAAAATATGCTCCCACACACTTCAATCCAGCTAAGTTCTTTACTAATCTTCACTAAATCTAAGGTATTAACCTTGATACTTATGATTCTAAGTCCGTTTCTTCGATTAAACGCGATTTCTAGCCGAAAAAACCTTTTAATCCAAGATTTTTGAAGGTTTCAACATGTTTATGGGCTGAATAAGAACACCGTGGTATTTACCTGGTGTTATGTGGCAGCCATGATCACTAACCTTTGGGGTTGATACCCTAATCAACTCTTATTCGACAAAAATCGCTTAACTATTCGATTAACCGAAAAACAGTGAATTAAAGCTTGATTGATGGTTCTAGCATATTTGGATTGTACTTGATGTGTAGGTACTGAATATAGCCTTCACACACTTCTGGGATCAAGATAAACGCTTGGAATCTGAAGAATCGCTAGGTATAACATCCGAGAACCGAATCTAGGCTAGGCAGAAAATTGTTTTGCCTATAACTTGGTCTATGTAACTTGGATTGGGCTAATATTTGGTGTGGTGATGTAGGGTATTGTTAGCAAGGTCCACGTAAAATTTTAGAATTTTTTGGAATTTTCTATGTTTTTTCGTGAATGTTTAACTGTTTTACTGAAAGAATTTTGGAAAAATTATCAAACGAATTTAATAAATCACCAAATTTTACAGAGACACTAAGGAACATATGGGGAATGATCTGGGAAATTCGGAGTCCATTGATTGAGTTTTGATTTTGGTTAAAAATTCACGTTTTTGCGAGTTTTCGGTAGCCGGGAACGCACCGAAACCAAATCGGAAAAAATCTTAAATTTTAATGAGAAGCTTCTGGACATGTATAAGGTGTTCTGGATTTTTTTGGAATTTTTGAACTACTTATGGTATTTAATTTTAATTATTATGTGGTTAAAAACAGTTTTATAAATAATTTATTTAAATAAGTAAATTAACAAAATAAATTCCATGAAATTTTTCCCATAATCTACAGATTTTTACTAATTTATATAAAAATTTACAGATTTTTATATAAAATATAGATTAAATGGTAATTTATGGAAAAAATAGAGTATTTTAAAGCAAATTCGGCAGTTTACCGTATAACGAACATGCCGGAGCTGAGAACTGACCCAACCTGACAAATACTATAATTGGAACACTGGGAGTATTCCGGGAGATTCCTGGGAAAATTGAGCACTATGGGTGTGCTCTAAGACAAGTCGGGAGAATTCCCAACGGTGAAAATGGAAACTCAAATTTGGGCAACTTAGACCCCCCGAACACTCAAACTCCCTTGATGTAAAGTTAATCATTCTTGAATAACCACGTGTTGGCACTACTCGTATTCCCGTACCATTATCCAAACACGTTAAACTACTAACTTTGGCTGGCACGCGAATCGGTGCCCGGAAGCCAAACTGAAAACTAATACTACCCTGACGTCCATCACCATACCAGTGTCCTATAGACTCAATCCGGAGTAAAAACTCCTGACCAGATCCAAGTTATAATCATTACCAACTTAGATACTGATTTGAGTCCATGCTTGCATGTGTGTCATTAAAGTTGATCCAGCTACTCAACCACTCTTATGTTGAGACCACTATTGCATGTGTGTTTCACTACCCCGCTTCTAATTGTTTTATTGTTTTACTTAGGGTGGAATGCATATTACAAACTGTGTTGATTACACCAAATTGGGAGTGAGTTTTCACTTCCCCACTTTTGAATGATTTTGCTGTTTTCTGAGGTGATTTGCATGTTGCAAAACTGTGTTAATTGCACCAACTTGTGATGATGTAAATTTTATAACACACGGTTCGGAAAGCTGCAGGTGTCAGTTATGACACGGTTCGGGGAGCCGCAGGTGCTTGTTGTAACACGGTTCGGCAAGCTGCAGGTTTCTGTTATGACACGGGTCGGCGAGCTGTAGGTGCTTGTTGTAACATGGTCCTGCTAGCTGAAGGTGTTTGTGTTGATAAATCTGTGAACTGTGACTTGTGCAATTAAACTTGTTAACACATATTGTTACACAGCAATTAAACCAGTGGAACTCACGCAGCGTTTAGCTGACCTTTTTAAAACTAACATGCATTTCAGGTAAAGCGAAGCAAGAGTAAGAAACGTGTGTCTGGATGGCTTTAGTAGTGAGCTGTAGTAGAATAAGAGTTGTGATAGCTCGGAGTACTGTATTTGAACTTATGGTGTGTAATATGATACTTATAGTATGTTGTAACCGAGGTTCCCTTGTTATGTGATATCATGTTTTTAAATTATCGGGAAGTACCATGTGTCTGCCGCACTCTGCAATTGTCTTCTGCTGCGAGTCGGGTGTGACACCTTCATTACGAAACTTTGAGCCGAATTTGAAGTTGTTGTAGCGACACTCATATCTTGCACATAAAGATCATTCTCGTGAGGAGCGCGCATGAGAATCCATTCTTCTGGAATCTTGAAGCCCGGAATTCACCTTATCAAACGACACCACACCATTAGATAGCTTTCCTTCTACGACGATTCTACCTCCTTGATTACCCGCGAATCCCACGTACCCTCCATTGATTGCTTTAATATCGAAGAGCAAGGCACGCATCCCAGTCATGTAACGTGAAGCTCCGCTATCCATAATCGACTTCGACAAGATGAATCTTTGGAGCCCCTGCACATGTAAAGAAACTATTTAAAGAGGGAAACCCAAGCCTTTCCGGTCTTGGGTGGAATCGGGATATCGTAAGTAGGAACTTGTAAATCAACATTTGGTAACTTCTGATCAGTCTTAGTGTCTTTGACAGTTTCATTCTTGACTGATGCAGTAGTTATCTTTGAAACTTCGGATGATGATGAAGTTTTCTTTTCAACCCAAGATTGAGATTTCATTCGAGCTTTCTTACTGTAAAATTTTGAATCTTTGTTTTCATTCGATTTAGAAGTTTCACCTTTTTCAAAAGTTGATTTCTCAATTTTAGTTTCGATTTTAGGTTTCACTTCGATTTTAGATTCATTGTTTCGTTTTAAGATCGTGATTGGCTTTGCAATCTCTGGTTGCTTAAGTTTCTCAACATCTGAAGTTGTCTTTCTTCGTTGATACATAGGCTTTGATTTCAGACACTTGCGTGCAATGTGACCAACTTCATTGCATTTGAAGCAAGTCCGAGTATCAGAATGTCCATTCGTGGGTTTTACTCCACTTGTGGATTTAGCCTTATCACGAAGTTCCTTTTCCTTCTTAAACTCATCGTTCGATTGCTTTCCAATCGAATTCTCTTCCTGAACCGTGTTAGTCCCATACACAAATTGCATGTTTTTATTTTTATATTCATGAAATTGTAACTTTTGTTTCTTTTGCGGTTCACCTTCTACTTCCAAACCCAAACCCACTCTCCTGTTCTCAGGAAAGTCACCACCATTCCTTCGGTAGTTGTTATAGCTTTTCTTGGGTTTTGAATAAAACTTTTTTCATTTCTATCCAAATCATCTGATGATACTTCAACAAGTTTGAACAGTTTGTCGATCTGATCTTCTTTCACATTCCGAATCGGAAAATTATCATCAAAATATAGTCTATCAGAATCCTTAACTTTGTACATTACAACATTAGGATCATCACTTAGGCTATCGTCTGAAGATGTATCATCATTTTCAGATTGTGATTCCGAATTGTTCGAACTCGAGTTGGCGCTCTCAAAGCTGCCATCATCAGAATCATTTCCCAAAACATTTTCAACCACATTTTTCATGACCGCTTCACTGTCATCATTTGATGTCGTATAGACTACATCAATGTTCTCAGGAAACTTATCATTTGTTTCTGATAAAAGTGTTATATTAGTTGATTTTTCAATTCCATCCACTTTCTTGTGACAATAACTTGCAAGTAATGGAGGTGGAACATTGTTGTACTCTTTACGCTTCATACCTTTTGGTTTTTCAACATTTTCCTCCGACTTAATCGTAGGAAGAATGTGATAGATGATATAAGCGTTAGTCGTATAACCGAGCAAAAGTTGTCTTATTCGTTCAGTTTCAATTTTCATATCTTGAATCTCTTGTCTTGTTTCAGCAATGGTGTTTATGTACATGTTAATAGCTTTTTGTTTTTCAATTACTGTTTCTTTTAATATTCTTATTGTGGTACCTTGTGCTAAATTAGCTTTTTCAACATTGCAATAAGTGCCTTTCATTTTATCATAAGCTTCTTTCATCGTGCGATAATCATATCTAAAATTTTCGTTATGCGCATTCAATTCACTTATGATTTGAAATTTTTCAACACATTGCTCACAAGGCTTTGTGCACTTTATGCAAGGTTTTTCAACCTCCACAACTTTCACAACTTCCTTCTCAATCACTTTTACCTCAAAACCTACCTGTTTCAGATTAGCCATCACTGCTTTGTCAACAATCTCTGTGAGGTTTTCTGCATTCATCTCCTTCGTCACGTCAATGACCTCCTCGACCTCTGGTTTCTTTTCTTCAGCCACTTGCTCTTGCGATGTATTCCCAAAGCAACCTGCAAAACTAGAATTGAAGTTAGGAGAGATAATGTTCTTCATCCTTGTCTCGTGATAGATCATTTCCTCTTCATCTGTTCTTTGTAGATATTCTTCTAGAATTGCATTCTCAAGAGCTACATCCATTGATTCTGATTCATCCACGATCTCTGCCATCAAAGCAACACCAGTCTTTTTGCCAATATAATTGTTCCACTCAAAACCTTCGTCTTCGTGAGACACAACTAGAGCTTTTTCAGTTGGCTTTGAGGAATTATCTTGAACTTCGACTTGAGTTCTTTTTGGATATGGCTTGTATTGCAGCGCTTTCTTATAATACTCATTGTTGTTTCCGAAAGGACTTTGGTTGCCGCTTGCTTCTTGATTCGTGCACTCGCGTTTGAAATGTCCCTTTTGTCTGCATTTGAAGCACGTTATTTTCGACTTATCAAATCCCAGCTTATTACTCGAATTTCCAATGTCTCTTCCAGTAAGCGCAACAAAACTTTGTGACTCTTCTGATAATCGATGCTCAGCTCCACTTGATATCCATCAGCTCTAATTCCTCTTCATCAACCTGATCGTAATCCTCAGCCGTCATTTCTGGATATCCGATCTTCCCGCAACCAAACTTTTGTATGACTCGAGAACAGTCGCAAGAAGTGCTATATGTTGTTTAGCCACTTGCTCAGGGAAAACATTCTTCAGATTGACTGCTATGTTGCACTAAAACACATTTGGATCAGATCCAGATTGATTTGTCTGATTTGACTGATTAGTTTGGTTCTGAAAATGTGAATTTGAACCAGTACTCGAATATCATGTGTTTAGAGGACTCTGATCATAACTAGGGTATGACTGAGTGTTCAGTTGACTTTGGTACGAATGATTCGAAGAATTCATACTCGCACTAAACGCCGTTTGAATTTTCAGACTCGAAATATCCTGAACACCTCCTTTGTAGTGAACACCTACATCTTGCACAACATTAGCATTCTTTGATTTGGCCATTTTTAACAACTCCATTTCATGTCCTTCTAATTTTTCAATGAAAGATGATAGCTTGAAATGTCGCCAACTTGGACTGTTCTTCAAAACCATCAAGTAAGTTGACCACTCCCCCTCAGGAAGTGCATCAGCCAATTTATCAATCTGCTCTTCATCAGTTTTATGAATACTGTGCCTTCGCATCTGAACCATCAAATGACAATATCTATCGATCATTTGCTTCATAGTTTCACCTTTGATCATTGTGAAAATGTCAGACTCTTTCTTGATTAATGTAACATCCGTCAAAAAAACCGGATTTACCAAACCCGCTTCGTTTATTAACCGAACAACCAGTTAAAAATTTCGTTGCATATTTAATGCTCTAATTAATTTTAAGCGATACATAATTAATAAGTATATTAGAATATAAAATTTATAATTGAAAATCTATTAAAAATAATGAAATAAAAATAAAGTACTGATGCCGGGACTCGAACCCGGGTCAGCCGGGTTTAAACTCAAAGCCTTATCACACCCACATATAACCACTCCGCCACTTGTTGTTTTCTGTAAATACTAGGAAACAATTAAATTTTATTGTCTATTATAAATCAACCGGTTACGCCAACTGTAACCGAAATCGGTCACCAAACGTCCAAAGACGTTTGATTGATCGCGGTTTACTGAGTTTAACCGATACACCGACAACTCCAATCAATTTTGCTTTGAATGAACTTGAATTCTAGAGTGAATCGGTTTTAATAACCGAAAACTTTCAATTCCTGAATTACTTCAATCTTTGTCCTCTCTCGCGACTCAAACACACTCTGCCAACCTTCAATTGCATTTTCGCACAACTTTCAGTCCGCTGGAGAAGCTATTTGAACTCGCTGGACTTTCGCCGGAAAACTGTGTTTTCCATCAAATCAGTAAGTCTCGCAATTCTTTCGTTGTCTATCAATTGTTAAGCTATTGCTAACTCAAACCCTTCAATCGGAATCAATTTTAGACGTCGTTATCGGATAATTCCCGCTCGTCGGAAAACTTCTGAAAATCCTTATCTTCAGCTGTAAAACGGTATAGACATTCAAACCTTCTGATAACTCTTGTTTAATACTTAAATTCCTCACTTAGCTAATCAAAACTGTTAATTTATTCGTTCAGTCGAAATCCGTAAAAACAGAGCCGACGACTTGCCGGAATTCTGAGATAAATCGTTCTCCGGTATATTTACTTCTAAAAATCGTCTCTACCATTTCATATTAGTCTGTTGAATGTTTGCCAAACAAATTAAACAAGAAACAATAGAGAAATCGTAAACTGTAATTCGGTAACGAAGAAGACGAAGTAGGATGATTATAAGTTTAATAAAATCTGGATATTATCTCGGGTTAGACACACAGTCCAGCGGTGGACTGTGTGCACATACATATCACATGCCGCGAGTTTGATCCTTGACACACGTATGCTCTGTAATAAAAATGTTTTGTTTTTCTAACTGAACCGGATCCTTTTCGCCGTTAGATGTTAAGTATAATAAAAATCTGTATATTAACCAAGTTAGACACACAGTCCAGCGGTGGACTGTGTGTAACGTTAAAGCACAGGTCCCGGGTTCGAGACCTGTTGACAGCTCGGGTTGATAACTAAAATCCTTTTTAAAAAATAAATGAATTTTGAATAAACTGAATTAGTATATAAATATAATTAAAAACAGATTATTTCATGTTAGACACGTAGCTCAGTTGGTAGAGCTGCGTGCACGCGAACGGGAGGTCTCGGGTTCGAGCCTCACCCGGCGCATGACACTTACACAATAAAACCGGTCAAACAGTCAAACAGTCAATGGTCAACGGTCAACAGCAAAAGTCAACATATTTTTATATTTTTATTTATTTAATTTAATTTAAAAATCAATTAAAAATACTTAAAAATAATGTTTTTAAAGATAGGAAATAGCCTTAAACTCACAAAAAATATATCTAAAAATCCTATTAAAATTATTAATAAAATCCACTCATTTACTATATCTTCCGTTATTATTTAGGTTAGTCAATCCTCGTTGTTAAATCTTTCCAACTCGTGCGCATCTCATCATCTCCAACCGAACGCACCCAATGTGAGTGAATCTTTACAAATTCCCCGTTTTAATCACGTTTTTGGGGTGTATCATGTGTCTTACCATTTATTATATTTAAATCATTGTGCATACATCATATAATGAACAAATGTGTATTCAGCTTGTTTCAACTGTTGTGTGGTTATTGTTTGGATTTAATTTATTATTTTCAGTACATGCAATTTCATAGGCCGCCGCTCCCCATTACATTATGAGCGTTGAGCAGTTCCCCATTACATTATGAGCGTGAACCTGGCGTGCCAACATACGATCGGCTCCATTTGATTGAGCCTTGATCGCACAGACATTTATCATTTTCAGTACATGCAATACGATCGGCTCCGTTTGATTGAGCCTTGATCGCATAGACATTTATCATTTTCAGTACATACATTTATCATAGGCCGTCCGTTCCCCATTTTTGTTATTGTAGTGTTTATAGTTTGTGGTTGTTATTGTTACTGATTGATTATTTACATTTGCTCACTTATGACTATTGCACAATTTTTCCTTGATAAAAATAACAAGAAATCAATAATAAATGTTTATCTAATAAGGTTCACTCGCCAACTTATGTTGACCCAAAAACCCCCATTTTTACACATGATACAGGTGAACCAGCTGCAGCAAGAAACACATAGGATTGGCTTAGAAGAATAAACTGGTTTAGAGCTTGGATTGTTTAGTTGGTTAATTTTCTTTGTATTGTATGGACATGTTTGGATTATTGAGAATGTAATTTTGACTTTAATAAATATGAAACATATTAGTAAATATCATGAGCTTTGGTGATAACCCAATTATGCCCCGAATCTTATTCCGCTGCGGGTCGGGGTGTGACAATTAATGCCTTCTTGCTCTTAATCATCTCGTCACTTCCCAGATATTTAGCACAAAGAGCATTCAACAGCAGCTGTGACGTAGCACATTCAGGTAGCAAGATCAAGATGTCTTATTTCACTGATTGCTGTATCAGACTGATTATCTTCTTTTCTGCCACATACGCATCTTTATGTTCTGGTGTAAACTTAACCAAAGCAAGATCTTGATCACGTTCATCTTTTGGCCACTTATATCCAGTTTCTACAGCAACCCAACTGTGGAAGTGATTCGCTTGAACCCAGTTCACGAACTTTTCCTTTCAGCCTTCAAACTCATCCATGCTCATCAACTTTGGCGGATTGTAGAAGTTCCAATCTCATTATCCAGATTCATCTGGTTTACCGCGTTTGCATTAGATTATGGAAGTCATCTAATTCGACAATCAGACGATTTAACTGAAAACACGTTCAAAAACACTCGAAGATTTATTAGCAAACTAACAAGTTCGATCGAACTTTTATAGAAAACAAAATTCAGATTCAATTTCACCAAGTTCGGGCGAACTTGTGAAATATTTCACAAAATATCAATCTTTAAGCAAGTTCGGGTGAACTTGTGTTGAGTTTTGAAAAATTTCCAAGTTCTTATCAAGTTCGGTCGAACTTAAGGTGAAATCTCAACAGATTTTGACAAGTTCGGTCGAACTTGGTCAAAATTTCAGAAAAATCCAACAAGTTCGAGCGAAGTTGGTTAAAATCACCAAAATTTGATGATTTTATGCCAAGTTCGGGCGAACTTGAGGTATAAGTTCGAGCGAAGTTTGGTTATCAAACATGGTTTTTTAACATTTTTGACATGAATTCGATTGAATTTGATTCTGAAACTTTCAGGGGTTTGTTATTATGTGATTATGTATGACATATTCAAATTTTAGCCATTTTTTATCCATGAATTCATCAATTATGTGAAAAAGTTAAGAAAAATGAAAGAAATGAGTAGAAATAGAGAGTGCCTTGTGTAGATCTCAGCAAATTAGGTATCCATGGCTCTGATACCACTTGTTAGGATCGTCCTCCTCAGCATAGGAACCTAATTTGTATCTAATGTCCAATATAAGCGGAAATTATATGACATGTTAATCGAATACACAAGAATTATTGTTTAATTGTTTGTTTATTAATGTCAAATCAATAGTACATCGAGTATCCAAACAGACAGAGCTTCGCCGTCGTCAATACAAAGTTCTTAGAATGAGAGACCCTTGACAACCTATATATAGACATACAAGTTCGGGTGAAGATAGGCATGGATAGATCAAGTTCGGGCGAACTTGATCATTCCACACACAAGTTCGGCCAAACTTGTGTAATACACTTAAATACTTTACAAAATCTAACAATTCAAGCCCTAAACATACAGACTCGATCCAATACCTAGACAATAGACATTATGCATCAACAATAGCTCACGTATTCAAAGTTCCACAACACATGCGTTTCCCTAGACAAGATGTTACTTCCTTCCCTGGCTCCGTTTTCAGATGTGCTAGAGTTTATGGGACGTATTCCTGTGAAGAAGGCAATTACGGAGAAGAACATAGTATATCGCTCACACGTAATTTTTTTTCTGGAGCTCAGCATCGTACAATGAAATAGACAAAGTCATTACGTCTATTGTTCGTGTTGGTAATGAAGATAAAGAGATTAAGGTCACTGAAGCTGATATCTGTAAAGTTTTAGATTTCAACGATAGTGCGAATGATCCTACGGGTTTTGACGAACGAATGGTCAAAGGGTACTTTTATCGTATCGTGGACACGTTAACGAATCTACATTCAAGAAAGGCGGGCTTGGTCTACCATACAAATTCTTCATGCATGCACTAATTCACGCTTTTAGTCACAGGAAAGCATGTTTAGATGATTTGCAAGACTATATGATGTGCATGGCAATTGCGATGGTGCTGAACAAGAAATTTAATTATTCTGGAGTTGTGTTCGAGCATATGTCGAAGAATATGGGCAAAGATAGATTTCTGATGTATCCTCGTTTTGTCCAGATGCTTATTGATGATCAGTTTAAGGATATTGTTAAAGATCCAAATGACATACTGTACTTAAGTCATACGGAAGAAACTACTCTGAAGAAGCTTATGACGTATCAGAGACAAGATTCAGCTCCTGTTGCAAAACCTGTATTCGGTGCAATTGTAAAAGCTGATTATGTTTCACCACCAGATGGTAAGTGGAGAAATGCTGGTAGTGGAGATGATAAAGATGAAGTTGAATTGTTGAAGAATTTCAAAGAAAAGTGAAGTGCGTGGTATGTGAAGAAAGTTCCTGAAAAGCAAAAGGAAGAGGGCTTCTAAGAAAGTTGAAACAATGTTGAAAGATGAGCCAGATAATGAACCAGAGAATGCTGAAAATGTTGCAGGTTCTAGTGCTGGTGTTGAGATAGAAAGTCAAGAAGTTAAGAAAGATACACCTGACGATGATGTTATTTCAGCTACCTCCGAGAAAGATGATTCTGATGATTCTTTAGAAAAGCAACAAAAGATAGCTGAACATGAGATAGAAGAGGAGAGGTTAAAGAAAAAAGGGGATGGTGAGAATGTGTCGTCTGATGAAGGTTCTAATGAAGATAGGCCGAAGAAAAAGTCAAAACATACTAAATCAAAAGCTAGTGATGCGAAGAAAACAACTGGATCTCCTAGTACAAAAGGGAGAAAGTTTCCAAAAAGAAGATATATTAGCCAAAGAAAGAAGGCAGCTACATCATTGCATTAGTCTCCTGTGCGAGAACAAGAGCCTCCAACTGCTACCATACAAGAACCTCCGACAACGTCACAACCTGAGGTTACTATTACAAAAGAAGTGCCAACACAAAGTACTCCTCAAGTTACACCAAGATCTACTCCAAAAGACTACTCCAAAGTCGAAGTAGTCAACGCCTCAAAATGAAAGATTTTTCAGAGATGCATTTGGTGATATTCCTGATGATGTTACCCATAACGTTTCTACTCAAGACTTGGAGGATATGTTTAAAGAAACGAAGCCTGAAGAATTAGAAAGACGAATCAAGGCTCTTGAAGATAAACTCAAACAGAACGAATATGAAAAGGAGATTTTGGAAGACAGAGTTAAATTTCTGGAAGATGATAAAGGTTATCTAAAAGCAATGGTTGAAAGTCTGAGCGCTGCAAATGAAAGATTACAGAAAGTGATTGCAGAATTACAAGCAGAGAGAGATCATAATACCAGAAGATTCAGCAGACCAAGGCGCGTGTTGTCAAATAGTTTTGGTATAGACTTTATCATGGAATATGACTGACTTGATGCCCAGGATGCAAAAGAGCGAGATGAGAAAAAGTTAGCAACACAAGGAAAGGGAAAGAATGTTGAAAGCACTATTGAACCAGTGATTGATGAAGGTTCAAAGTCCTCTAAAGTGCCTGTTGTTGAAAAAACACCTGTGATAGTGACTCAAGAAGTCCAGCATGTTGATGTAGCTCAAAATGTTGAACAAGTCGATGAACCAGTGAAAACAGTTGAGATAGAAAAAGAAACAGAAAAGAAAGAGAAAGATGATAACGAGGACAATGATAAAGCCGACGACCCTGTTGATGATACTAAAGATGATTCAGATCATGGTAATGACGATGACGACGATCAGGGTGGAATTGGTGTAAAAGTGGATTCTGCGAAGTTCACTACTGATTTTGATTTTGATACTCTTTTGAACGACGAAGTTAATGCAGAGGATGTACAAAGTAAGGGGGAGCATAAAGGTCCTAATGATGTTGAAGAAAAAGAAGCAATAGCAGCTTTACCGTTTGCAGCTACTTCTGATCATCAGCCCCTGGTACTAATGTTAGAACATAACATTGAAGAGGGAGAATTTGTGCATGATTATACTAAAGAGGAGTTAGCAAAAATGTTCGAGATAGACGCTGATTCGTTTGAATTTGACTTCGAAGAGGAATTAGTGAATATTGATACATGTAAGCCGAAAGAGTATTTCTACAAACATACTCCTGAAGCTGATGATTGTAACAGAGTTATTTTCGAAGATGTGATGAAGGTACTGAAAAGTATTCGGGTAGTAACACAAACAGCTTTCCAACATTCGAAGAAATGTATAAGATTTGAATGATGATTTGTTGAGAAGCAAGATTGAAGAGAATGTTAAAGAAGGAAATATTCCTCGAAGTATGTCTAAAGAGGAGATAGCTGAAGCGAAAAAGTCTTGGTTTAAAGAATTACCAAAGCAACGAAAGTTCAGACGTCCACTTGCATTCTTTACTAGAGACAAAGACAAGTCGTTGGGATATATCTTGAGTTGGGGATGGCTGAGAGAGTTAGATGTTTATGCAATCAAAAGAGAATTTGGAGTTCAATACTTCCGATATATGGTGGATTTTAAGACGTTGCCATATTGAGACGTTGAAGAGTTAGTGCAGACACGTAATATTAGCTATCAAATGAAGTTTCAAGATCAACGTCTGTGGAAGGTTATTAAGTTTGAAGCGTTACATGGTTTTAGATACTGGAAACCGTTCATTTCAAAGCGTCGAATAAAGATTGATAAGCAGACGGGTGAAAAAGATGTTACGCTCGTGATGAAAAGGCCAAGAGTGATGAAAAATATGCCACTGATGCCGATCGAACAAGATTTCTATCCTTTGTTCAAATGGTGGCAGATAGACCCAGAAACACGCGAAGTAATGATAGTACTACGAGCGGATGAGAACTGGGATATCACGGAAGAATTGACACCTGAGATGATCGAAAGGAGGCGGATATGGGGTTTGTGGAGAACCATCAGAATACTAGACCCGATGTGGCTAGTAAACTGCTCTAAAGAAGGCATCATATGTTTGTTTTTCAACAAAATCTGTTATGATACGAGAGAGGAAGTTCAAGCAAAACAATTCCAAGGTGTTGTGAATGTTTGCTATGCACACAGAATCAATTCAGGGCATCTGTGGGAATCAAGTTGGCGAGAGCTAGAGAAAGAAGAGTTTCTAAAAGAGGAAAGGCGATTAGAGAAGATTCACGAAAGGGGTAGGGAGGCTAGACTACAAAGATTTCAGTTTATGACCAAAGTACCTCCTACTAATCAAACGCCAGATCCGAAGCTAGAAAGAAGGAAGAAGCCGTACAAGCACTTCTTTGGACGTTAAATGTCAACTTTTGAAGACTAAAGTTTTGAAGACTGATCAAGACTACGACAATATCCAAGGGTCTAAGTCTTAGATCGAGTATGTATAAGATAGGGTTTGGTATGTTAGAAATTGTTTTATTTATGATGTAAAGAGGACAAGTTCGCCCGAACTTGTATGTGAAATGGACAAGTTCGCCAGAACTTAACTTCGGCCGAACTTGGACATGGCACATCTCAAGCGAACTTGTCTCTCTATAAATAGATGCCTTTGGGTCTTCATTTGTAACTTTGCATTTTGAGAGGCGGAGCTCTTGTCAGTTTGGATCTTGGATGTATATGATTTTAGACTTAATAAACTGACGTTTAATCGATTAATCTTGTGTACTTATCACTAAATCACGTAATTTCCGCTTACATGACTTAGATAACAAATCTAGGTGCCGTAACTCAGGACGGATCGATCCTACAAAAGCACTTATACATAGGAAGTACCATCGACGTATCCACCATGCTTTTATCCTAACACACATCTCATTATTTAAATCACTCACCATAAACCAACCAACTAAAAGTCTTGTTTAAACCAAACCAATGTCATGTATAAACCAATGTCATGTGTAAACTAATGTCATGTGTAAACCAATGTCATGTGTAAACCAATGTCATGTGTAAACCAATGTCATGTATAAACCATTGTCATGTGTAAACCAAGGTCATGTATAAACCAATGTCATGTATAAACCATTCTCATGTGTAAACCAATGTCATGTGTAAACCAATGTCATGTATAAACCATTGTCATGTGTAAACCAATGTCATGTATAAACCAATGTCATGTATAAACCAATGTCATGTCTTCAATAGCCAATATGTCTTGTATAAAACAATGTCTTTGAATAAACAAAGGTTTTTTTAAATCAAAAGTTATGTTTTATAAACCATAGCTTTTATTGTTAAAACTGTATTATGGTTTGTTGGAAATACATTCAAGCCTTGTTGACTGTCGGATAGACCCTTATAAAGACAAAGGTCTATCAATGTTCATCGGATTATGTCGTTCCCTAGGGTTCACTTCCAAAAAAACGTAGGAAGCAGGAACGGGATTGTCAATCCTATGGTACCAATACATACTACCGGTCGGCGTGATCAAAGTTAATGAATGTATCATTGTATATTCAACGGACCAATATGTCAAGAACAATGTAAGCATGTTATGAAAATGTTCGAAACCATGTACTTGGCATACTAAGTCAATATACCAAGCAAAAATGTCTTTGAAAACCATGTACTAGGTATGCTAAGTCAACATAGGTAGCAAAATGTCTTTGAAACCATGTGAAGGTATACTAAGTCAATATACCATGTAAAATGTCTTTGAAACCATGTACTAGGTATGCTAAGTCAACATACATAGCAAAATGTCTTTGAAATAATGTACTTAGTATGATAGGTAAACATACAAAGCAAAAGTGTATTTGAAATCAATGTGCTAGGCATGCTAGGTAAACTTACAAAGCAAAATGCAATTGAAATCATGTACTATTTTACTAACAAAGCATGTATAATGTCATGAAAATAAGAAAGTAATGATAGGCACATATGAATCACCCCAAAAATTTGGAAAACGTAAGATATGGGACTATGTACTCACTTGGGGTTGCAAGAGTGTCCTCGTTCAAGAGGATAAACAAAGCTCAAAAGTCCGAGAATTCAAGTGTGTCCTAATATCGAATAACTATGTTAATGTCGGGACTTTAATCAGAGGATCGGATAGAATGAAGTTTTATAAATCAAATGAGTGTTGGAACTCATATGGTATGATTTAATAAACTCACATTCTGATTTGAAAGTGATCCTAAGTGCTTTTGACCCGTCATGGCTCATTAAGGTAGTTTACGCTACTTTAATGGGTCATTTGCGTAAATATATGTTCGGATGGTTAAATATGTCTTATGATAAGTACTTATATGCCAAAACATGTTTAATAATGTTGTAACATCAGTTTATATGTCAAAACTTGGTCACATATGCTTAAAATTGACTTATGCGCAAAAAGGGCATTTTAGTCATTTTAAGGGCATAATAAGCGACTTATCATAACACTAACCAAACGACGTGACCATAAGGTATAACCTTAGTAGGATATTCCCTATACAACTATGGTCGCAAATATGTGTTTGGCCAGATCTTAAGATCGACCAAGCGGGTCGGATTCGAAAGTCAAAGCGGTGGTCAAGATCGCTTGACTTACGACCCTAAATAATCACTAAACTAAAAGTGACGAGTTAGGCATGTCAAAACATGTCTAACTAAGTTATAAAAATGATTTGGTATCAAAACTTGATGTTCTGATACCCGAAAATAGTTCTGTCGTAAAATGCACATAATGCACATTTTTACCGAAATTTTGACTCGTCACTTCGACTAGTAAACGTGGTAATCAGAAGGTGCAATCGCTAGGGATCATAACCTTCGTGATTACGATCACGTTTCAAAGTTCAATTGAACTTTGACTTGACCAAAAATGGTCAGAACCGAAAGTCAAACAGAAAGTCAACTTTTGACTTTTAGCTTAAAATAAGCTAAAATAATGAACAAGACTAGGATAGAACACTTACTTGTGTTCAAGGAAGGCTTAGAACTTCAGTAAGAGGTCTCCTTGCTGGAAACAAGCTTTAATAGAAGAGAGGAAGAAAAATGGAAATGAACAAGTTTGAAGTGTGGATGAACAAGGCTATTTATAGTGAATTTGAGCTCACCAGATCAAGCTAAGTGTCCCTCCAGGTGTTAGGTGTTATGACATGCTTAGTGTCCTCTTAGGTGTCCAAAGCAGGTGAAATGGTGGCAAAAACACGAACTTGGTGGCCAAGGAAGAAGCAGGAAGCTGCCAGCTGCATTCTGCTGATATGGAGACCCCTTACGGATCGTAAGGACATGTGGATACGGTCCGTAAGGCCCTGTGCTGGCAAACAAGTTTGAAAGTTTGGCAGCTTTGCCCCTGGACTTGTTTTATCGCGTTTTGTCATTTTTAACCCCTTTAACCTGACTTTTAGGCTTTATAAAGGTATTAAAGCATACGGGACTTGAATATGTCCAAAAATGTCGAGGATATCGGTCCGTTCGGTTATACGGTTACATGTTTCGTTTAAACACGTAAAATGCTTTAACGAACGTAAAAACGACCGAAATTGTGCAACAATTGAAATTTTGCATTTTTACCAAAAAAATAGAAGATTTTATTGAATACAAGAATTTTGGATGTCTACACGAGTTTCGTATTCAAAAATACGTAAATCGGCAGACTTTCAAAGTTTGCTGAAATTAGTCCCTAGAGTTGCATAAGCATGTTTTTGCCATACCAAACCTTTCAAAACATATTTCTAAGTTATGTAAAGGGTATTTAGGGTATTTTTAGCTTATGTCCTTGTCCCGGAGTGTATGTCACGTTAAACTGGTTACTTTTGCGTAACGGTTTACGATTTCACTTCCGGAAAAGGTTTGAAAAGGATCGAAATTGATCAAAGGTTGAAAATACCAAATGTCATATGAAATAATAAAATTCTTGAAAACAAACACAAAGTTCATTGATTATGAAATTGTCTGGGCTTGTACAAAGATAGAGAAGGCACGAATGTCACACTAGACCCTACAAAACAAAATGCAGGTATCAACAAATACAACCCAACCAGGATACAGGTTCAGCATACATGTGTAGGATACAGGATATGGGATGTGGATATTCACCTGGTTGAGGAATGTAGTCATGGAATTAATGGACTCCATAAAGCCAAGACCATCATAGGAAAAGGCTACAGGAAGCAGTAGCAGGGAGATCAGAACCCTTCCTCTTCTTGGATCCTGAGGCCCGGGACTTTGTCAGCGGAGAGAGCTTAGGAGCAGTAGAGGGCTTAGAGCTGATGGCAACAGAGGGCTCCTTTTTCACCAAGACAGGCTTGGAGAAGCTGTCAAGCTCCTCAAGATCAAAAGTAGAGGGGACCTTGGTGGAATCTACATAAAAGGGAGTAATTCCAATTTTATCACATAATAATATCCTGGTTAACTAAGCATATGTAGGAATATTCAAAGCAGATATCCTTACCAGACATGATGGAAGTAGAATGCTGGCTGGAACTTGGATGGCTAAGCAGAAAGGTTCTTTCGATCTTCGGTAACTTGTAAATGGCCTTAATCCGTGTCTCTGACTCTGGAGTTAGGGGAGCTAGTTTCTTGAAATCCGCTGCACAAAAAACAAGGATATAAGTTTGGGATGTCATAGAAGAATACATTTGGGGATATTCCTAAAACCCTAAATCCTACCCTTGGTCAACCACTCCACCGGAAATCACCGCCATTGACGATGGAGTCCCTCTTACCAAAGAAGAACTTGCGCTTCCACTCATCCTCATTCTTAGTAGCTCGAAGAATGAGAGGATTGTTGGAGGTGAAAAACAACAAGAACCGGCTAGATCCATGGGATCTCAAACGATAGGCCAAGGGTAAATCCTCGATACCGAGATCAAGGACATGGTTGGTTTTGATCCGTTCAAGCACAAGTAAGATCCTCCAAACCATGGGCATGGTTTGGGAAACGCTCAAACTGGTGACACGGAAGAACACCATTATAAACTCTGGGGATGGAAACCTAAGACCCATAGAAAAAAGGAACGCCAAGAAACAAAGCCATTTAGTTAAAGACACGCCCGATCGAAGATTCCGATCGAATGGTCGGATAACGGTGCCGTCCGTGAAAGCACTGGAGCATCGAAGAGCAGCTATATCGACATTATCGAAGCTACAAACCTCTTACTCAGGATTTTTGAGCAGGTTCTGTGCAAACGAATATTGGAGTGGAATCGCCCGTACATGATCTTGTGCGTTTTGCCATGGAGTAGTAACGGTGAAGAAGACAAAATGCATAGGAAAAGGTTTAAAGGAAGAAGAAAATAATACCTGGAACTCTGATCCGATGAGATAGAAGAAGGAAATGGGGAGACGATATAGGGAAAAGACTAGCTAATTATGAGAAAATATTGCCTTGGAAGTTGCACCAAGTCACATCACATCTCTATCCCATTAAAGATTTCGGACAACTAAAAATTATATCCGTTGGAATCGGGATATCCAACAACCATATTTTGGGGGACAGTTGTTGTGGGTGGAATTTTAAACCTATATCCTGATAACATATCCTAACTTAAGGTTTTTACTTTGCGACCAGGATACCAAACCAGGATATTGGTAACATCCTGCAGAAGTATCTTGCTCGTTACTAATGGTTTATTTGTATACTTCAGTTGCAAGGGACCAACGTTAACAAGGACTAGGTCTCCTCGAAGACTCACTCAAAGTGGTTGAAAGGTGAATGTTGATAGCGGATGAAGAGGTCTACAACGGTCACAGGGGATATTCTCCGTATCCCGGATTTGTAGGATATTCGGTTAGAATGTAAAAACTATATAAAAGGGTGCTGGATCATTGGAAAAACACATGTAATCTCGTACACACACTGATTACTCGCTATATCCACAATCACTCACTTACATTTCACAGTCATTAACACTGAGAGCTGATCCGTGCATTATCCTGAAGCTGTATCTTGATATTTCAATCAATAAGAAGAACAAAGGCAGCTGGCAGTTGTCAACTCCCGAGGTTTTATGCCGGCGATCTAGATAGATCAAGGGCTTTCCTCGTACATCTCGTGTTAATCTTTACTTTTATTGTTCATTACTTGATAATTGATATAGTTTGTTATCCTAAAACTATATCCTGAAACTATTTTCATTATCAATCAACTTAACCCATTTTTGCAAATCTCTATAGCACACTACCTTACAAACTAAATTTGGATCACTTAATTGCTTCGGTAATTTTTGACCAAAACAGTTATGTCAAACATATGAATGATGATGTGATGTGTTTTAGAGATAAGAGAGAGTGGATGTGACATTGAGAGAAAAAGACTAAAATACATTTTTGAATTAAATTGAGTATATGTGATGTGTTAAAATTCTATGATGGGAGGAGTTCTCATGGTCCTCGTAACTGGTAATGGTTCCTCCTTGAACCAATTATATACATATATATATATATATATATAGTGTGAGGTTCATTGGAGAACACAAAAAAAAAATGAAGAACCGAGGAACCCTCTTAAACACCCTTGGATCAAGTTAATAAGGGCTAATATCTAATTTCTTGGAAAAAGGCTTAATTTACACGAGAGGGTAGAATTGATATTTTTAAAAAGAACAGAAAAGAATTGGGGAACTTCGAATCTTCTCCCATCGTCGGAGCCGGAGCCCTAGCGGAAGTCTGCCACATATTTGGTCGCCGGTGACCACTTCCACCATTAAATCCCTACTTGAAGTCTTCCTCAGATCCGGTTTCCGAATAATCTTTCACAATCGAAGCCCTATAGTAAGCTGTAAGTATTTTGTTTATAGTTATAGAAATCAATTTATCAATCTAATTTTTAATTATATTGTTGCAGATTCAACACATCTGTCAATTTGTTTTGAATCAGGTAATTCTAATTGCAATTTCGCATTGTTTTTTTGTAGATTTAATGTTAGTAGTAATTTCAGTTATGTGTTAATTTTTAACGATTATAGATGATTATTGCACTTCTGACTGTCATATCTGGATTATTCATATTATTTGTTGTTTTTGTTAAAAAATAAATAAATTTAACATGTGATTTCTTTTTTTATTTATTCCCAGGCCTTGCCGGTATTGCCTATAGGTGGTGATGTGCCTAGAGATGGCCGTCTCCTGCTTCTTGGTTTCAGTGACATATATGATTTTACTCTCATATGAAAGTGTTAATTGTGTAAGTTATTTATTTCTGTATGTTTTGATTTGTAGGTTGAACATGTATGGATTTCAGGAATTCGGTAGCCATGAGGAAACGAAACAGGGTATGTAAATCCTATCATCAATGTTGCTTGTGCTTCTATATTTTGTTTCTGTATTTGTGCTTGTACTTGAGAATTTTGTTTAGTGTGGTAATCGAATAACGAAGTTGCTAGAATTCTTAATTTATTAAGCTGGATTTGATTATGAACTAGATATGATGAACTCGGTTCGAATTTGAAATTTGAGTACACCAAACGCTTACCTGCATAGCTTTATGTATTTGTGCTTTGTCTTAATTAATTTAATCACAGATCGTCTTATGTGATGTTGACAAGCTCAACGAGCTCTATTTCTGGCTCGAGCTTGGGCTCGTTAAAGCTCGGCTCATTCGAGCTTTTAACAGAGCCGATAACGAGCAGCTCTTGAGCCTCTGGGCTTTTTTACACCACTATTCATAACAGTAGCTAAATATCTAGTTGTTTAAAAGCTTTATTAACCCAGGAATAGTATATACAAATGAGCGTACTTGTATAAATCTGCAAGGAATATGGTGTATTCTTATCCAGCCAAGCAAAAGTACTAACCAACCAAAATATAGATCTGTAAGATAACTCTCAAGTGGAGTATTGCTCTTACACATCAAACATTACAGCCAAGTGTTTGTATTACTTGAGCAAAGATTTGTTATTCAGTTCAATAATCATTCAATAGGTTGCTTTCTAAGCTTTATACATTTCACAAGTACTATGCATTTCAAAACATGTATGTATATAAAAAGAGAAATGAGAGATATACATTTCAAAATAGCCCTTTTTAATGAAACGGACTACTTTTTTGAACTGATGATAATAATACAGTGACAATTTTTGTAAAACTAATTTCCGATATGATGAATAGTATTATTGAATATTACTGAGGTAGCCCTTCACTAAATTGCCAAATAGACCAGCTATTGCATAAAATGACCAGTTTATGACATTTGAGCAAAATTACAAAATAGACCAGCTATCCTGTTAAATTTAGATTAAGAAGTGTTTTGGCCCAATCTGACCCGAACCTTTTGACCCATTACCCATCCCGTTTGACCCGTCCATTTTTTCACATCTATCATTTTCTTTTAAATGGGAATGTGATTTATTAATGTTGAACACGCATGCATTGCTGGTGGAGGATGTGTTGGAAGTTGGATCTGATATAGTTGTTGTGCATGATGCTGCAGCCTCCCGGTACAACGATTAACTTAGGTAATAACACAATAAATGCTTTTGTATGATTGTTATATTTAGGGGAAGTATTTTTGACCCGTTGACGTATAAACGGGTCAATTTGGATTATGTTGTATTATAATATTATGATGGGTCGAACAGGTATGCTAACGAATTTTAGTTAAAGCAAAGACCGCATGTCAAACAGGCTGAAATTCATCCAAGGTGTATTCAAACACATACAAACCTCTTAAATCTTTTCACTAAAACACCTCATGAACCTTCTATAGTCAAGAAAGTTGTCAACCATTTCTCACAGGTATGCTTTAAATGGTCTTGTGATTCTTGGTATCCTGATTGGTGTACCATATTATGATGAGTGTTATCAAAGCAAACTGTATTTTGGTTTTTGTTTTAATGTAGTTATGATTTGTGACCGACATATACAGGTGTCAAGTGCGGTTGATCATGTGCAAAGTGCGGAAAAAAGCCCTTAAAAAGACAAGCTACATAAAAACAAGAGGAAACGGATTTGTTTTGCTATTATGGTTTTGCTCCTAGTTATGTAGATTGAATGACTTCAAGCCCAATTCATTTGTAGAGAAGATATCAGGCCTGCTTTTTATCTAGGTTGAATGGCCGGACACATTTGGGAATGGGAGATGCTCTTTCCTTTGTAGAGAAGGCACAAGAAGTTGTAAGTGTCTATAACATATGTTTTATTAACTCATTATAAAATAAGATAAGTGTGCATTTGGTCCAGATTTTATTTATTTATAAATTTATTTTATATCCTTTATTTGCAATACTAACCGGAGGACTTTACACATTATAAGTCTTGACTTTACATATGACCAACCAAACTTTAGTTACACATATCCAACATAGTTAAATAAAAGATGAAAAATGTTTAAAAAAATTATTTTTAGTAGAATTGCTTCTACATATTTTTATATGCAAACACTTCGATTTTTTTAAGTTAGTTTTTAACAAGTTAAATTGATTTTTTATAATATATTTAACATGTTAAGTGTATTTTAAACTATCACAAAACACGCAAAAAAGTGGGTTTTTTTTAGGACATTGTTTTTAAATCTCATACGTACATATGTGATGTACTGCAAAGTACATATGTTTATAGTGTATATTTTGGTCAGTTTTTAGGTAGTTTGAGTCTAGTTTAGGTTAGAATTTCGATACTGCTGACGTTAAGCTGTGATTTCAGGTCCCGTTGCTTAAAGTGATGAAAAACAAGTTAAAACGAGCAGTTTAGAGGAAAAACGGGATTCGTATGCGAGTCGGAGAGCTGAACGAGAATGAAAAAATAAAACTGCAGAAAGGACGCCCTAATACCATACCCGTCGCGTAGCGCGACGGGGTCCAATACGCAGAAAAGGTTGTTTTGTTAGGTTTTGATGAGATGTTTTCGGATATAAATACAAACTAAGCTGCCACCGGGAAGGGGGTTACGAATTTATGAAGTCCAAAAGCTCAGTTTGGAGGTTGAAGTGCTGTGTTTGAAGAATTTGGATCACGGGAATCATTCGTTCAAGTTCAGTTTGAAGACTGAAGACTTGCACGGGTTTTGAGTTCCTTGTTTGTTTAATTTCTCTCTTTCCGAAACTTGTAACCATGAATTCTTGTTTGAACAACTGTGTTGCTTTCATTGATTAACATGCTCGGCTAAACGTTTAAACTGCCTAGACTTGGATGAATGGATTTGAATAAAGTTTGAACCTTTTTAGTTAATTTCATGTATTTTATGGATTAATTGTGTTTTGTAAGAAGTTTGGTTGATTGATTTGGTGTGTATGCGTACTTTAATTTAGTTTATTATTATCTATTGCTTCGTGTGAATCTAGGTTGTTGTCTGTTGCGGAATAGGTTCATGCTAGATCTTTGACCTTGTGTCTTTGACCTTTAGGGTGAATTGGCCAATAAACCTTAGAAGTGATAGTTGATAATTTTCTAGATTTTAGTATTTTACTAGTCCTTATAGCTGGAAGGTGCAGGGCTATTGGTAGGTCTTACCCGGTGAATTGCTTTAGACAGTCTTTGGAAAAAGTCGTGCCTTAGTTGCCCCGTTGGTTTATTAGTCTATCAAGTCAAGATATTCAAAGTACCCTAGATCTATAATTGGAAAAAAGTTGGTCAATATTAGGGTACTTACACAATAACTAGATAACCGGAAGGAAGTCTAATAACTGGTAGAATTAACGGGCTAGGTAGTACCATAAGTTTCACCTCGAGAAGGGTTGAGGGGCTTAGTTGGTGTCTTAATAGGTTTAGTATCACAAGATCCCGGTTCCATAAAATATGCACTTAACTTAATTGGTAAATCCTTAAAATCAATCCAGGATTCTAGTCTAGGTAGTCTTCATCATCATTTGAGAACAGTCTTTTTATTAGTTCGTATTTGCACAGTTTTAATTAATAATTAGCGTGATAAATTTCCTTTGATTTTCAGTAATCCCCCCCCCCCAAAAAAAAAAAATGAAACAGTTTGAGTCGTGTTTGTCAGAGTCTATTAGAGTTTAGTAGCATAATTAGTAGTCTCGTGGGTTCGATATCCGAACTTGCTTAGGTTATACTACATTGATCGGTACACTTGCCGGTTGTGTGGTTTAGGTCGAGTCTAGATTTAAAGTTTTTTAGTGTCTAGCTTAGAGAGTCTCATTTAGTTAATTTTAGTAGTCTGTTTAGCACATATCAATATGACCAACCAAACTTTAGTTATCATACGTACATATGACCAACAAAATTAATTTTTTTATTAGAATGACTTCTACATATCTTTATATGTAAAAGCTTCAAAATTTAAAAAGTTAATTTTTAACATGTTAAATTATTTTTTATGATAGATTTAACATGTTAAATATATTTTAAACCTATCACCAAACACACAAAAACTGTGTTTTTAATGATATCATTTTTAAATCTCATGCGTACATATGATTAACAAAACTTTAGTTACACATATCCAACATGTGAGAAAGCTCAGATAGGTAAAAAAGTGTGTGTTTTGATCCGTTATCACCATCTTCTGATCACGAATATGTTATAATAATATTTAAAGTGAAGAACCATATATTTAACATGCTATGTGATATTATAAAATTCAATTTAACATGTCAAACATTAACTTTTTCAAAAACTTTCTCGGAGTTTTTACAAATAAATACATGTAAAGATTTTTTTTATAAAAGTAAATAAAAAAGCATAAAACACAATTTATAAAAGATAAAAAAAATTATTACAATAATTTTTTATTAGAATAGCTTCTACATATCTTTATTTGTAAAAGCTTCAAAAAATTATCTTTTAACATGTTAAATTGTTTTTTATGATATATTTAACATGTTAAATGCATTTTAAATTATCAAAAAACACGCAAAAATTGTGTTTTTATGATATCAGTTTTAAATCCCATACTCCATATGACCAACCAAACCTTAGTTACACATATCCAACATGTAACAAAGTCTACTTATGTGAAAAAGTGTGTGTTTGATCTGTTATCACCATCTTCCGTTTACGAATATGTTATAACGATATTTAAAGCGAAGAATCATATGTTTAACATGTTAGGTATGTTATAAAATTCAGTTTAACATGTTAAAATTATCTTTTTCAAAAACTTGTTCGGAGCTTTTACGTATAAATACATGTAAATAATTTTTAACAAAAGTAAATAAAAAAAGCATAAAACACAATTAAATAAAAGATAAAAAAATTACAAAAATTAGTTTCTTTATTAGAATGGCTTCTACATATATTAAAAGCTTCAAAAAAAATTATTTTTTAACAAGTTAAATTGATTTTTATTATGTATTTGACATGTTAAATTAATTGTTTATTATATATTTAACATGTTACGTATATTATAAAATTCATTTTAACATGTTAAAAATTAACTTTTTCCAAAAGTTGTTCGGACCTTTTACATGTAAAAGTTTTTTTTAATAAAAAAAGCTTAAAACATAGTTAAATAAAAGATAAAAAAAATTACAAAAATTATTTTATTTATTAGAATGGCTTCTACATATCTTTATATGCAAAAACTTTGATTTTTTTAAAAAGTTAATTTTTGACATGTTAAATTATTTTTTTATGATATATTTAACATGTTAAATGCATTTTTAATTATTACAAAACACGCAAAAAAAGTGTGTTTTTATGGCATCATTTTTAAATCTCATATGACCAACCAAAATTTAGTTACACATATCCAACATATAAGAAAGCTCACTTATGTAAAAATGTGTATATTCTATCCGTTATCACCATCTTCCAATCACGAATATCTTATAATGATATTTAAAACGAGGAACCGAGTAACCATACATTTAACATGTTATGTATATTATAAAAATTCAACTCTAACATGTTAAATCACAACCTTTACGGAGGTTTTACATATAAATACATGTAAAAGGTTTTGTAATAAAAGTAAATAAAAAAAGCTTAAAACACTGTTAAATAAACGAAAAATTTCTTTACAAAAATTAATTTTTCTAATAGAACGACTTCTACATATCTTTATATGTAAAAGCTTCAAAATTAAAAAAGCTTATTTTTAACATGTTAAATTATTTTTTATGATAGATTTAACATGTTAAATATATTTTAAACCTATCACCAAACACACAAAAACTGTGTTTTTAATGATATCATTTTTAAATCTCATGCGTACATATGATTAACAAAACTTTAGTTACACATATCCAACATGTGAGAAAGCTCAGTTAGGTAAAAAAGTGTGTGTTTGATCCGTTATCACCATCTTCTGATCACGAATATGTTATAATAATATTTAAAGTGAGGAACCATATATTTAACATGCTATGTATATTATAAAATTCAATTTAACATGTTAAAAATTAACTTTTTCAAAAACTTTCTCGGAGTTTTTACAAATAAATACATGTAAAGATTTTTTAATAAAAGTAAATAAAAAAACCATAAAATACAATTTCATAAAAGATAAAAAATTTATTACAATTATTTTTTTATTAGAATAGCTTCTACATATTCTATATGTAAAAGCTTCAAAAAAATTAAATTTTAACAGTTCAATTATTTTTTATGATATATTTAACATGTTAAATGCATTTTAAATTATCACAAAGCACGTAACAAAATGTGTTTTTTATGATTTCAGTTTTAAATCTTATAGTGCATATGACCAACCAAACCTTAGTTACACATATCCAACATGTAACAAAGTCTACTTATGTGAAAAAGTGTGTGTTTGATCCGTTATCACCATCTTCCGTTTACGAATATGTTATAACGATATTAAAGCGAAGAATCATATATTTAACATGTTAAGTATATTATAAAATTCAATTTAACATGTTAAATTAATTTTTTCAAAAACTTGTTCGGAGCTTTTACATATAAATACATGTAAATTTTTTTAATAGAAGTAAATATAAAAGCATAAAACACAATTAAATAAAAGATAAAAGAATTACAAAAATTAGTTTTTTTATTAGAATGGCTTCTACATATATTTATATATAAAAGATTCAAAACAAATTTCAAAATTGATGTTTATGATATATTTGACATGTTAAATTAATTGTTTATTATATATTTGACCAACTTATATAATGAATATCGGATTAGAGTTCAAAATATTAAAATAAAGTTTTGTGTGATATTGGATTTTATAGGGTCTAGGGGATTTGTGTTGCAGGAAAAAGAAAATGATGTCTATGCAGCGCTTAAAATATTAAATGAATAAATTTAACATGTTAATTGGGAGTTCGAATTGATAGACTAGATTCGATTCAACTTTATTTAACCAATTTATAAAATGAATATCGGATTACAGTTCAACATATTAAAATAAAGTTTTGTGTGAGGATGGTTTTGGTAGGTTTGGGGAATTTGTGTAGCTAGAAGGAAGAAATGCAGTCTATGTGGGGCTCAAAGTATTAAAACAGATAATATTAACATGTTGAATGTGAGTTTGCATTGATCAACAATTGGATTTGACTTTGTTTGACCAATTTGTAAAATGATTATCGGATTCGAGTTCAAAATATTAAAATAAGTTTTGTGTGATGATGGATTTGGTAGGGTCTGGGGATATGTGTAGCGGGAAGAAGGAAATGGAGTTTATATGGGGCTCAAAATATTAAAATAAGTTAATTTAACATGTTAAATGGTAGTTTACATTGATTAACTAGATTCGGTTCGACTTTATTTAACCACTTCATATAATGAATGTCGGATTAGAGTTCATAATATTAAAATAAAGTTTTGCGTGAGAATGGATTTGGTAGGGTTTGGGGGATTTGTGTAGTGAGAAGAAGGAAATGGATTCTATGTAGGCTACAAATATTAAAATAAATAAATTTAACATGTTAAATGGGAGTTTGTATTAATCAATTAGATTTGACTTTATTTGACCAATTTATATAATGGATATCGGATTGAAATTCAAAATATTAAATTAAAGTTTTGGTGAGTATGGATTTGGTAGGTTTGAGGGATTTGTGTAGCAGAAAGAAGGAAATGAAGTATACTCGGGCTCAAAATATTAATAATAAATAATGTAAACATGTTAAATAATGGGTTTGCATTGATCAACTTTTTTTTAACATTTTATCTTTATTTTAATAAAGCAAACCAGCAATAGGCTTGCTTCGCCAAATATACAAAACAGAATCGTAGAAAAACAAAACTACAAGGCTGCTGCTATATCAAACTCAAGCAAGCCATCCTAACGAAATAACCCCAGCCCTATTTACAAACCGATCAAAAGAGTATTCCTTTATCCACTCCAGCACCTTCATGACCCGCCAATAATTACCGTCGAAATCAATATCATTTCATACTAGTTGTAGCCTCCACAAAGTGGTAAGACCCACCATATGGACGATTTTCTTCCATCTCCTAGAACCAATCTGCGAAGCGAAATGATCTAAAATCTGGCTAACTGAGTTCATCTCCACCATGGTAGGAATCTTTAGCTATCTACAAACATGCCACCACACGATTCTAGCCAAAAAGCACGACAAGAAAGTATGGTTGCTTGTTTCATTTAGCACCCCACACCTGCTGCAATGGTCATTCGGAATATGCACACCTCTTTTTATCAAAGTTGTTTTGGACGCCACCTTATCCATCTCTGCCCTCCAAACCTTTAAATCAACTTTCAATGTAATATTATTGTGAAGCAATTTGTATAACATACCTTCTGAATCCAATAGCCGATACAGAGATACAGATGACGATATAGTAAGTTGTAGTTCGCCTTCCCACATCTTTTCCCCAATAACCGCACTAGAAGTAGGAATACTTTTTCTTTCTACAAAACTGTCACTAGTTTTCATGTCAATAACACGTCGTTTGACTCTGCTTTCGGTTGGTTAACCCTACCTGCAGAAGCGGGTTCAGACAACACGTTTTCACTATCAGTTTGAACAACAGTGTCCGGTTTTGTCTTGGAGTCTGCAGGCAAGTTCTCATATGGAGGCTCGGAATTAAGGGATTCCATAAACTCGTCTAAATGCCTAATGCCTGGTGAAAAACAAATAACAGTTTACAAGTTGGAAGAACACCGAGTGAAATAAATCTTGGCTTAAAAAGTGTGCCTAAATTATAAATTTCTAAAACAAAAATGCCAATCAAATTCATGTTATGTCCAAATAGCAAAAAAAGGGTGTCATTCTGAATGTGAATTTTCACATTCATAATTGGTTGCTTAAACAAGAATATAATCGGTTTTACAGCAACATTTAACAGATAACTTTGACCCTAAACACTTAGATAAGCAGAAGATCATAATCATAATCATTACCAATTAACTAAAAAAACATAAGAAAAAGATTATTGTTACTGCAAAACATAAATATTAGTTTAAACAACCCCCTAATACATAGTTCGCATCGATAGTAACCATAGAAAATATTAAACAAACAAATCTTTTCAAAAAAGGATGTTTGAATTTAAGCACAATAATATTTTTGAAGCCATTTTCATTTGGGGGCTTTAAATTTCATTGGGCCTAAAGCTTTTGCTTTTTTCAGTTACAAACAGTGCTGCCCCTGTGGCGGTGGGGGTACCATGTCCACTTTCATGTTATTGGGACGCCATGTTGGCTGTTTTACATAGGTGCCATGCTTTTTGTAAAATTAATTATTGGTGTTCCTTTTGTCTCTCCATTGAAAACTAAATATCCTTGTAAATATTCCAAATCTAGAATTCAAAATTTGGAGTAGTTCATTAAAGCATTTGAGAACTTGTTACATCAGGTCTTACCAAGCTCCCATGGCGTTCACAAACCTGTTACAGCAGCCAATGCACCGGTGTCTGTTGAATCTACAACTGAACAATCGTATTTTTTTAGCCTGCTACTGAAAATTGAACATGTATTCCGCGTATCAAAAGTACACTCGCCATACCAGCATTGTCACACCCCAACCGATGACGGAATCATCGGGGTAGTGGCACTAGACGAACCAGATTGTCTAAAAGAGATTCCATAACAATTATTTAAAGATAATAAATCAACATTTAACATCTTATACTATTAACTCATAATATCCTTAAACAATCATTACATTAACAAAATCCCTTAAACAGTAAAATCTGATCCGATCTCCCCTAGATTTATTACACTTGGAACTAAACAAAATAAAACAAAACTAAACTACGCAAGCCACATCCAAGCATCCAAGCTACAAAATCCTCATCCTGTTACATACGTTAAAATACAAGTCAATACAATTAAGTAAAGGTGAGCATACAGGTTTAAGTACTACTAGCATAATCGAGAAAGCGTTCGCGAAACAATCGAATTACATATAATGATACACCAAAACACATAACATAACTTAGGCTCATTTCTCATGCTAACTACCGTGAGAAGGCTTGTGCGTCCATCCTAACTAGACCCCGTCGAGTGTAAGTCACACGATAGTACCATACTAGCTAAGGAGGCAAGTTAACGAAAATAAGTCCTAGTCACATGTTTCTAGTATCACGTATAGAGCATATACACTCAGATTATTCGCGTGTGATAAAACAGTTTTGATTTGTGTTGTGATTTTGATATAGGAACGTATGTAACACCCAAAAAGTGCGTTAAAGCGAAAATGGGTCAAGTATACTCACTGTGGGTGCGTTTAGGTAGGGTTAGAGATCTGAGAAGAGTCGAGAAGAGCGTCGGATCAGCCTGCATACGCGAATGGAAGTGCACCAGTCTCTCCGAAAAGCTGAAACGGTTAAGTCTTGGTTGGGCAATAGACAAGTTCGGGCGAACTTGTATGATTTTACTGAGTTTGGTGCCAAGTTCGGTCGAACTTGGTAAGATTCCTAGGAATCTTGTCAAGTTCGGGCGAACTTGTAAGAAACTTTTGCTGGGAAGACAAGTTCGGGCGAACTTGTGTAGTTTCCTAAGAAACTAGACAAGTTCGGTCGAACTTGTTAGAACCCTTGAGGAGAATAGCCCAAGTTCGGTCAAACTTGGCCTACTTGGGCACAAGTTCGGTCGAACTTGACCAGAGAGTTGATGAAATCTTGAGCGAACTTGATGTTTTCGGGTCCAAAATCTTGCGATTTCGCGTCGTTTGCTGAGTAAATCAAGTGTTCATCCCTCCAACCCTTTGCTACTGAGCAAACTTAGATCGGAGAGGTCTTTTAGAGCTGTTTTAGCCGTTTTACAAAAGCGTGGGCTAATCCCGGCGAACTCGGGGTTCATTCGGGTTAGTCCGGCTTGTGTAAACCAACATAAACGTCCTTGTGCTTCCAGATCTGGGATCTTGAATGATAGATGCTTCGTTTCATACAAGAAAATGAACAAAACATCATCAAAAGTCTGTATCTTATGTAGAAATCAATGGTTTTCAAAGGGGTTTTTCTCAGATCTATCACTTACAAGTCGAGATCTTGCAGATCTCGTGTTTGGGAAGTCTTTACTATCGCCAAACGAACTCGTATTGTGTAGATCTAAGCTTAAAACAGAATTTTTTGAAGAAACTAGACAAGTTCGGTCGAACTTGTTAGAACCCTTGAGGAGAATAGCCCAAGTTCGGTCAAACTTGGCCTACTTGGGCACAAGTTCGGTCGAACTTGACCAGAGAGTTGATGAAATCTTGAGCGAACTTGATGTTTTCGGGTCCAAAATCTTGCGATTTCGCGTCGTTTGCTGAGTAAATCAAGTGTTCATCCCTCCAACCCTGTGCTACTGAGCAAACTTAGGTCGGAGAGGTCTTTTAGAGCTGTTTTAGCCGTTTTACAAAAGCGTGGGCTAATCCGGGCGAACTCGGGGTTCATTCGGGTTAGTCCGGCTTGTGTAAACCAACATAAACGTCCTTGTGCTTCCAGATCTGGGATCTTGAATGATAGATGCTTCGTTTCATACAAGAAAATGAACAAAACATCATCAAAAGTCTGTATCTTGTGTAGAAATCAATGGTTTTCAAAGGGGTTTTTCTCAGATCTATCACTTACAAGCCGAGATCTTGCAGATCTCGTGTTTGGGAAGTCTTTACTATCGCCAAACGAACTCGTATTGTGTAGATCTAAGCTTAAAACAGAATTTTTTGAAGAAAAAGATAAAGGCTTTTGTAAAAGAATGAGTTTTAATGAAAATGAAGGCTATGCCTTGTGACAAAATCGTTGTAAACCTTTGTAGATCGTTGATAAATGTTGTTGCAGTGAAATCGGGTTGATTCTCACTTAGAACACGAAGGTTTCGGGTTTTGAGAGCTCTGGGCGAACTTGCAGCAAGTTCAAATGAGTGAACAGAGCTTGGTATTTATAGGAGAAGGCAAAAAGAGAGCTGGTGGAGACCAAGTTCGGTCGAACTTGCATGAAATTCATGCAAGTTCTGGCGAACTTATTAGATTTTCAAGGATGGATGGTTAAGTTCGGCCGAACTTGTACATGTATGTACAAGTGCGAGCGAACTTGAGGGAAAGCAAAGGATACTTGTGTCTCAGGCAAGTTCGGGCGAACTTGTGGTAGTCAAGTTCGGCCGAACTTGGCCTGATGACCAAGTTTTGTTTGCCGATTTCGCGTTAAGTGTTCGTTTGGTTATTCGGTTCACATTAGATAGTTATATTAAGCGTTTAAAGTTGATATAATAGTGCGATTTAGCGATTCGAGAGTGCGAGAGCGATGCGATAGCAAGCGTAAACGTAAATCACAAACACACATAACACATAAATAATATAAAACCACATAAATAATTGCAATTTGCGATGCGATGAGATTAGCGATGCGATTTAATAAGCGATTAGATGCGATAATAACGTACAACACTATAATTAATTAACATAAACTTTATTATTAACCGAATCTCAGATTTACAAAGGATAGATAAACGGAAAACAAAGAAAAGATAACAATCGAATTTTTCGAGTTTTTACAGTCTCCTCTACTTTAGGGAATTTCGTCCCAAAATTAGGCAGTAGCCGTAACAAATAGATGCGGGTACTTGGCTTTCATATCACTTTCCAATTGCCAAGTAAACTTGGCGCCGCGTTTGCCCTCCCATCGGACCTTCACGATAGGGATACGAGAGCGTCGTAGTTTCTTAGTATCTCGGTCCATGATTTCCACAGGCTTTTCCACGAAATGGAGAGTCTCGTTGATTTGCAGATCTTCGAGAGGGACATGCAGATTCTCTTCGGCTAAGCACTTTTTGAGATTAGACACGTGGAAAGTCGGATGTACATTATTAAGTTCTTCCGGTAATTCGAGACGATAGGCTACCTTACCGATTCTTTCCAGAATCTTAAAGGGACCAACATATCGAGGCGCTAGCTTTCCTTTCTTGCCGAAGCGGACCACTCCCTTCCAAGGTGCAACCTTTAGGAGAACGTGATCTCCCACTTCGAACTGTAGGGGCTTGCAGCGTTTGTCGGAATAACTCTTTTGACGACTTCGAGCTTTCAAGAGATTGTCTCTGATCTGGAGGATCTTGTCCGCCGTTTCTTGAATTAGCTCGGGACCGGTGATTTGTGCTTCTCCGATCTCGTGCCATGCAATAGGCGATCGGCAGTTTCTTCCATACAGTGCCTCAAAGGAGCCATTTGACTGCTGGTTTGATAGCTATTATTGTACGAGAAGTCGATTAAAGGTAAATGCGTATCCCAGTTACCACCGAAATCTATGATGCACGCACGAAGCATGTCTTCGAGGGTGCGGATCATTCGTTCAGTCTGACCGTCGGTTTGAGGGTGAAAAGCGGTACTGAGATTGAGAATAGTACCGAGAGCGGATTGAAAGGTCTCCCAGAGACGCGAGGTAAAACGACCGTCTCGGTCAGAAATGATGTCACGAGGCGTCCCGTGTCGACAAATGACTTCGTCGGTATAGATTCAGGCTAACCGTTCGACCTTAAAGTCTTCTCGTATAGCAATAAAGTGCGCTGATTTAGTAAGACGATCAACGATAACCCAAATGCTATCGTGACCAGGTGAAGTACGCGGGAGTTTAGTAACGAAGTCCATAGCTATACTCTCCCACTTCCACATCGGGATTTCGGGTTGTTCGAGTAAACCGGAGGGCCTTTGGTGTTCGGCTTTAACTTTCGAGCAAGTTAAGCATTTTGAGACATACATGGTGATATCCTTTTTCATGCCCGGCCACCAATACTTAGAACGAAGGTCCTGGTACATCTTGTTGGCACCGGGGTGAATGGAATATCGGGATTTATGAGCTTCGGTCATTAGCAATTCACGAAGATTATCACGAGTAGGAATCCAAATACGATCAACATAGTAATAAATACCATCAGATTTAGATACAAACTGAGTTATGGCACCACATTTCATTTCGCCTTGAAGGGTATTCTCGTTGAAACATGCGAATTGAGCGGGACGGATGAGGGTTTCAAGTTTAGCACAAGCTTGCGAGTCACGAATACCATATACATAGCTTCGTCGACTTAGAGCATCAGCGACAACGTTGGCTTTGCCGGGATGGTAGCGTATCTCACAATCGTAAGTTCAACCCATCGACGTTGTCGCATGTTTAGTTCTTTTTTATTAAAGATATGTTGTAAGCCCTTATGGTCGGTGACGACCGTACACTTAGTACCGTAAAGGTAGTGTCGCCATATCTTCAATGCAAAAACAACTGCACCGAGTTCGAGATCGTGGGTGGTGTAGTTCTTCTCGTGGATCTTGAGTTGGCGAGACGCATACGCGATAACCTTGTCTCGTTGCATGAGAACACAACCAAGACCAAGGTTTGAGGCATCGCAGTAAACAACGAAATCGTCGTTTCCATCGGGTAAAGCGAGAACGGGAGCGTTGCATAGCATACGCTTGAGAGCTTGAAAAGCTTCCTCTTGATTGGAATCCCAAACAAAAGGTTTGTCTTTATGAGTTAAAGCGATAAGCGGAACGACGATTTTAGAAAAGTCGGCGATGAATCGACGCTAATAACCCGCCAATCCAAGAAATGAACGGATTTCGGAAGCATTCTTCAGTGTAATCCAACAATTGACAGCTTTAATCTTTGCACGGTCGATGTGAATTCCTTGATTATTAACGATGTGGCCGAGAAATTGGACTTCTTCGAGCCAGAATTCACACTTAGAGAACTTAGCATAAAGGCGATTTCCTTGAAGAAGTTCGAGGACTAAACAGAGATGACGCGCGTGTTCGTCTCTCAACTTCGAATAGATAAGAATATCATCGATGAAAACAATAACGAAACGATCCCAGAAAGCTGTACACACACGGTTCATCAAATCCATGAAAACCACGGGTGCATTGGTAAGACCAAAAGGCATGACCACGAATTCGAAATGGCCATAGCGAGTACGAAAGGCAGTTTTAGGAATGTCTTCTTCCAACACGCGCAACTGATGATAACCGGAACGAAGATCGATCTTGGAAAAACAAGTAGCACCTTGAAGCTGATCAAATAAGTCGTCGATATGAGGAAGAGAGTAGCGGTTCTTTATCGTGAGTTTGTTAAGTTCACGATAATCGATGCACATACGGAACGATCCATCCTTCTTTTTCAGGAAAAGGACAGGTGCGCCCCATGGCGAAGTGCTCGGGCGTATGAAACCTTTATCAAGAAGCTCTTGAAGTTGGCTTGATAGCTCGCGCATTTCGGATGGTGCGAGGCGATAAGGGCTTTAGCAACTGGAGTAGCTCCGGGAACTAAATCGATACGGAATTCAACATCTTGAGTAGGGGTTAAACCGGGTAGATCGTCGGGAAAGACTCTGGGAAATTCATAAACAACGGGAACGTCTTTATAAGTCTTCTTTTCTTTCTCCGAGTTTACGATATGGGCGAGGAAAGCAACATATCGCTTTTGCAAGCATTTGTGTGCTCGAGTACATGACAAAAGCATCAACTTCTTTGAGGGAGTTTCACCATAAACATGAAGTTGATCACTGTTAGGGAGAGGAAAACGAATCATTTTATCGAAGCATACAACTTCAGCATGGTTTTCACGAAGAAAATCCATACCTACTATGATATCGAAACTACCTAACTGCGTAGGTATGAGATTGATCGAGAAGTCATGGTTGTTGAGATCGAGATTACAACCACGCAAACAGAGTTAACGGTTACGGTTCTTCCGGTGGCGACTTCCACATCGAAAGTCTTTGGGAGTTTAGTGCGCTTACATTTTAAAACCTTTTCAAATTCTAACGATACAAAACAATTATCGGCACCAGTATCAAATAAACATGAAGCATAAATACCATTGATGAGAAACGTACCATTGGCAACATTTTTGTCATTCTGAGCCTGGCGGTGATTGAGATTGAAGGCTCTTCCACGCGCAGCTTGTTGTTGCTGCTGAGGCTACGATGGTGGCTGCTGCTGCGGCTCTTGTTTCACAGTGCGGTTTGGGCAAACATTAGCAAAGTGGTTCGGATCACCACACACGAAGCACACTCGTGCCTTTGGAGCCTGCTGATGGTTGGCTTGAGGAGGAGCAGGTAAAGCTGGAGCTGTTGGAGCCTGAGGAGCTGGCTGACGAGTACCACTACGGCAGATGACTGTAAAGTGGCCGTAGATGTTGCAGTTCGTACAAGAAACAGCAATTGCCACCAACGGCATGATGATACGTGCACTTAGGGCACATAGGGTGCGGACCAGTGTACGCACGCTTCGATGGCGGTGCATTTGGTGCTGCTGACTGGAGTAGCTGAGGGTTCGCTGGAGCAGTAAGAGCAAAGTTCTTGCTCGGGTTTTCCCTTTTGCGACCACGACGACTGTTGGCTCTCGGTGCTGTTCGGTAGTAGGAGCTGCTGATTCGGTGACTGCCTGATTTGCGACCTTGCTGCTTTTAAAGTAACCAGACTGAACTCGTTTGTCATTAATCTCGGCGGCTAGCTGGTAAATCTCCTCTATAGTAGTAGGGCGTGTTGCTTGAACAAAATCAGCGACGCAATCGGGGAGAGCATTGAGGTATTTCTTGATTGCCTTCTCGGTCGTATCCACTTGACCGGGACAGATGATGCTCAACTGTTTGAAGCGAGCGGTGAGACCAACGTTATCGGGACCATCTTGCTTGATATTCCAGAATTCGTTCTCTAACTTCTGGATCTCGTAGGGAGGACAGAATTTCTTGATCATAATTTCCTTAAGTTCCTCCCAAGTGAGTCTTTAAGCTTCGTCGTTCCCACGCCTGTTGCGCTCGTCTTTCCACCAGTCGAGAGCCCTTGATTGAAACACGCCGGTAGCGTTGACAGTGCGCAGAGCCTCGGGACATCCACTCTGGCGGAATGTGACCTCAATAGAGTCAAACCAGTGGAACATGGCACTCGGCCCTTGGTGCCTGAGAAAGTAAGCGGTCCACATGCTTTGAACTGCTTAAAGCTGAAGTGGGGTTTCGGGACATCTCCCTTGGAGTTAACTGAAGAGTTGCTGCTTACAGCATGAATTTCTGAGACAATTTGCGGGATGACTTTAGCTATCTCCTTGGCTACCATTGTAGCGATACGCTTGTCGGCGTTGCTGCGCTGGAGATTCCTTCGGTGTGCGATCCCATAGAAGGCATCTACGCGAAGGATTTAGATAGATGAGATTCGATTATAATAGAGTTATGTTTAAATATTTATTATTATTATAATTCTTACAAGGCACAAAATCACATAAACACATAGGCACGTAAGCACGTAAGCACGTAAGCACATACGCACGTATTTGCACGTATTCACCTTCTAATAATAACAATGCGTAGCGCGATACGAGATGCGAGATATAAGCGATATATAATAGCGAGATAAGCGAGATAATACCACGTATGAGGCACACGTCCTCATAGGTGTAAGCGAGTTAAGCGATTAGTTTGGTTGGTATATTAGTTAGTGTTTTAGATTTCGAGAGCTGTGCGAGTTGTGCATACATTTGATGGAGCGTAAATGCGAAAATCGAGAAATCGATGATATGATAAATCATCAAAGCAAGAAATCCAATAATGCGAAAATTCTCAAAATTTTAAACACATAAACAGTAATAAACTCGATGATGCGTAAGTCGGCGATATAGGCTTAAATCAATTGGAAGTGTCCGGGGTTTTGAGACATTTGACACGCTAAAGTGATTCGACTACCCTTTGCATTTGGACCCACGCTTAGGCCTAATAGATAAACGTTCTCACCGCAAGCGGCTAACGACGTTTACCCTTCCAGTTAATAGGTGTTCCAAACCATCGGCATAACTGAGACTTTGGTGAGATTGAAAATCGAATTGCGGAATTAGTTACTAAGATGCGGATTTCACCCCTAACTTAGCAACTTCATTCCTAGATAGAAATGGAGATTTTCGTCGAGGTTTGGATGTCACTCCTAACTCAACGAAGATATCTCGTGCGAGAGAATGCGCGGAGTGAATGATCTCGTCGAGAGTTCTCGGTTTTCACACCTATTCTCGACTTGATCACTCGTTTTGTGTGATGCAAGCGTTTCTAAGCGTGTATTATTGTATTAGCCTTAGGAAAGGCACATTTAAGCATTCATGGCAAGTAGTTTAACATTTAAGTCAAAGATAGGTCAATCTGGTACTTAAACATGCTACTAGGTCGAATCCTGGCAATTCTACCTATTATCCTAAGTTATGGCGCTCTGATACCAATCTGTCACACCCCAACCGATGACGGAATCATCGGGGTAGTGGCACTAGGCGAACCAGATTATCTCAAGAGATTCCATAACAATTATTTAAAGATAATAAATCAACATTTAACATCTCATACTATTAACTCATAATATCCTTAAACAATCATTACATTAACAAAATCCCTTAAACAGTAAAATCTGATCCGATCTCCCCTAGATTTATTACACTTGGAACTAAACAAAATAAAATAAAACTAAACTACGCAAGCCACATCCAAGCATCCAAGCTACAAAATCCTCATCCTGTTACATACGTTAAAATACAAGTCAATACAATTAATTAAAAGTAGGGCTGTAAACGAACCGAACGAACACGGACAAGGCTATGTTCGTGTTCGTACGTTAAGGAAATTTAGATGTTCGTGAACTGTTCGCGAACACATGACGAACAAAAGTTTGTGTTCGTGTTCGTTCATTAAGGAATTTCGGCTGTTCACGAACAGTTCGTGAACACTAACCACGAACGCAAACGAACACAAATGAACATTAATTTTGAAAATTAAAAAAGGCACCGTTAATCTTAAAAAATGTACATAACGAAAGTAGGTAAATATAATCATCAAACGAATTATCAAGAATTCAGGACACAAAAGTAGCACCATATGACAAATCAAGTTTAGCTTAAGACATAATCATCCAAATTACATATTCCAAAAAAAGTCTTCAATGTCCAGCTTCTTAATACAAACTTCAAAATAAATGTCTTGACTCTTGAATATCTAGCTTCCACCAAAATATAGATTCTAGATCCATACAAAACAATTTAAAAAACCGAAACTATAAATGAAAAAGAAATTGCAATTAGGAATGACTAATGTCCAACTTTTGACCCATTTGTTTTTACTAATTTTTTAATATAATTAGTGTACTAAAGTGTGGAATTAAGTGGGAAAGTAAAAAAAGATGAGAACAGTAAACAAAACATAGGGAAATAAACAAAACATAGGGAAATAATACTTATGGAGAAAGTAAAAACTTAATAAAACATTAAAAGCATTAGAAAAATAAATATACAAAACCGAACATGAACGGACATAAGCAGACGAACACAAACAAACATAAATGAACATATTACCGAACGTTCACGACGCAGTCGAACGAACGAGTCCTTTGTTCGTGTTCGTTCGTTAAGCTTATCGAACGAAATGTTTTGTTCGTGTTCGTTTGTTAAGCTTATCGAACGAACATAAACGAACATCCCACCGAACGGTTCATGAACTGTTCGCTGAACGTTCGGTTCGTTTACAGCCCTAAGTAAAGGTGAGCATACAGGTTTAAGTACTACTAGTATAATCGAGAAAGCCTTTGCGAAACAATCTAATTACATATCATGATACACCAAAACACTTAACATAACTTAGGCTCATTTCTCATGCTAACTACCGTGAGAAGGCTTGCGCGTCCATCCTAACTAGACCATGTCGGGTGTAAGCCACACTATAGTACCATACTAGCTAAGGAGGCAAGTTAAGAAAATAAGTCATATTCACATGTTTCTAGTATCACGTATAGAGCATATACAATCAGATTATTCGCGTGTGATAAAACAGTTTTGATTTGTGTTGTGATTTTGATATAGGAACGTATGTAACACCCAAAAAGTGCGTTAAAGTGAAAATCGGTCAAGTATACTCACTGTGGGTGCGTTTAGGTAGGATTAGAGATTTGAGAAGAGTCGAGAAGAGCGCCGCATCAGCCTGCATACGCGAACGGAAGTGCATCAGTCTCCGAAAAGCTGAAACGGTTAAGTCTTGGTTGGGCAGTAGAACACACAAGTTCGAGCGAACTTGTATGATTTTACTGAGTTTGGTGCCAAGTTCGGTCGAACTTGGCAAGATTCCTAGGAATCTTGTCAAGTTCGGGCGAACTTGTAAGAAACTTTTGCTGGGAAGACAAGTTCGGGCGAACTTGTGTAGTTTTCTAAGAAACTAGACAAGTTTGGTCGAACTTGTTAGAACCCTTGAGGAGAATAGCCCAAGTTCGGTCAAACTTGGGCTACTTGGGCACAAGTTCGGTCGAACTTGACCAGAGAGTTGATGAAATCTTGAGCGAACTTGATGTTTTCGGGTCCAAAATCTTGCGATTTCGCGTCGTTTGCTGAGTAAATCAAGTGTTCATCCCTCCAACCCTGTGCTACTGAGCAAACTTAGGTCGGAGAGGTCTTTTAGAGCTGTTTTAGCCATTTTACAAAAGCGTGGGCTAATCCGGGCGAACTCGGGGTTCGTTCGGGTTAGTCCGGCTTGTGTAAACCAACATAAACGTCCTTGTGCTTCCAGATCTGGGATCTTGAATGATAGATGCTTCGTTTCATACAAGAAAATGAACAAAACATCATCAAAAGTCCGTATCTTGTGTAGAAATCAATGGTTTTCAAAGGTTTTTCTCAGATCTATCACTTACAAGCCGAGATCTTGCAGATCTCGTGTTTGGGAAGTCTCTACTATCGCCAAACGAACTCGTATTGTGTAGATCTAAGCTTAAAACAGAAGTTTTTGAAGAAAAAGATAAAGGTTTTCGTAAAAGAATGAGTTTTGATGAAAACGAAGGCTATGCCTTGTGCCAAAATCGTTGTAAACCTTTGTAGATCGTTGATAAATGTTGCAGTGAAATCGGGTTGATTCTCACTTAGAACACGAAGGTTTCGGGTTTTGAGAGCTTTGGGCGAACTTGCAGCAAGTTCAAATGAGTGAACAGAGCTTGGTATTTATAGGAGAAGGCAAAAAGAGAGCTGGTGGAGACCAAGTTCGGTCGAACTTGCATGAAATTCATGCAAGTTCGGGCGAACTTGTTAGATTTTCAAGGATGGATGGTTAAGTTCGGCCGAACTTGTACATGTATGTACAAGTTCGAGCGAACTTGAGGGAAAGCAAAGGATCCTTGTGTCTCAGGCAAGTTCGGGCGAACTTGTGGTAGTCAAGTTCGGCCGAACTTGGCCTGATGTCCAAGTTTCGTTTGCCGATTTCGTGTTAAGTGTTCGTTTGGTTATTCGGTTCACATTAGATAGTTATATTAAGCGTTAAATTAAAGCGTTAAGCGTTATAGTTGATATAATAGTGCGATTTAGCGATTCGAGAGTGCGAGAGCGATGCAATAACGAGCGTAAACATAAATCACAAACACACGTAACACATAAATAATATAAAACCACATAAATAATTGCGATTTGCGATGCGATGAGATTAGCGATGCGATTTAATAAGCGATTAGATGCGATAATAACGTACAACACTATAATTAATTAACATAAACTTTATTATTAACCGAATCTCGGATTTACAAAGGATAGATAAACGGAAAACAAAAGAAAAGATAACAATCGAATTTTTCGAGTTGTTACAAGCATCATCCACTCCCGAATTTGACCAATTTAGCTATGAATGAAACCCAAAAACTTATTAATTGCATTAGTTAGACGTTGCCCTAAATAAAATATAATAATATGAGCACAAAGAGGAGGGCACTGCAAATCTCATATAATTAAACAGGAACTACAATTATCACTCACTTCACTCGGCCTTACAAGATTAAGGTCGCAGTTTGCTAAATGTTTGGTTGTCACATGCTAGAGACCTAATAAGCAGTGTCATTAGCCCACTAATACGAGGGTTCCCAGTAGGGGTGCAAAGCTTGAACAAACTCGGGCCCGAGCCTAAAAACAAGCTTGTTTAGAAAACAAGCCTGAGCCCGAGCTTTGCTAATCGACAGAGGTGACATAACAAAAACATGCACATAACATGTTAATGACACTTTCTGAGGTTTTAAGTCAATTAAAATTTAATATTTGACAGAGGTGACATTCTTAAGAACCATGTCAACAACATCATGTGAAATCATATCAGCTTTCATCTTTAGATGTTGATCTTTGCCTTTGTTTCCTTCTCAAGACGTTTCACATTATCACCCGAATGTCCACTAGTCTCTTAGGGATTTCAAATACTTTAGGTATATAATTTAGCATAATTACTGCTTAGTCTAGGGTGTGCACATGTCGGGTACCATTTTCTATGATAATCGGCTTCCATTTAAGCACGAAATTCTGCAACCTACTTCTTCGCCTCCTCTTTGGCCTAATTAAGCCATGTTAATTTTGCTGAAACTAGAAAAAGGATGAAGTTTGGTCAATCTCCATAGCAAAAAAAAAAGTTAATACAACGATGAAATGATTAAAGTGACCGTTGCGTGTAGCATTCACAATTTGTTGAGCCTCTTGCTCTGCTATTAACAACAGTTTAATTCCATTTTTGTCCCCTACTCGCATCCATGTCAACTGAGTGCTAACACACCACGAAGGCTGCATTGCAAGACCCCAAGATATCACAAACAACAAAAGAAGCTCGTTTCAGTTATTATTCTGAATCTAAGTAGCATTTTAGTAACAGCTACGCGATACGTAGAATTTTTCTAATATAAATAAGGCTCTGCAAAAGAGACCTAACCTATACATTATAGTTGCATGTAATGAAATCAATATATATATGCACTTGCAACAACAACAAACTTGTTGTGCCTGAGGCGTGAGACGGTTAAGAAAATGCACCAAGGGCTTGAGGCATCCCCTCATGTACTTTTTGGTCAAAAGCGGGGGCTATAGGAGTGTAAAAACAACCAAAGGGAGGAAGAAATTATGCAAGGTTTACTATACAAAAAGGTTGATGCGTAAAGCAGACGGGAGATACACAACACAACTACTGGATGTAACTAAAGCTCTTTTGGTTGTACACAAAGCAATGCTTTGAAAACAAATTATAATATGATGCAAATTAAGACAAAATATCTAAAGTGATCGTTTCCCTTAATTTATGCATCTAAATACTAAACCTATGATGACATGGGCCTTCAACCATTAATATCTATATACATAACTTTCAATATAACCATTCATCGAGATTATATCGACATTTATGTTTCTCAGCAGAATCATGATCACATACACAATAACTATAGAGTTCTAGATTATTTCATCCGCCTAAGGTTTTAAAAAATTCCAATGACAAACAATACAGGGGAAAGATATGGAATCGCAATTCACCAGTCTAGCTAGAAATGGTTTGCCTTGTTTAACTTCTGGTTGTTTTACATGTTAAATAATATCAGTTTAACATGTTAAATATTTTATTGATACAAATCTGTATGAAACTCCATATCAAATATAAGAAATCGATTTAAAATCCAGTTTTTTTTTTTTTTGAAAAAAAAAACTAATATTCACAAAACCCTAAAAATCAAGTTCCAAATAGCAAAACTAGAAAGTGAAATCAGATTTAGATTTATTTGGTTCAAAATTAACCGTTAAATCTATGAAATCCGTATGAACGAACTGGTCGTAAACTAATATCCATAAAACCCTAGAAATTGAGTTCAAATCGGCAAAACTAGAATATGAAATTAGATTTCGATTTACCTCATACAAAATTTATTGTTAAATCAGTGATTGGTATGAAAAAACTGGTCAAAATCTATGAACTCCTGTTGAAGAACTTGATTTGAGAGAAAATCCATGAAGATCTCCGTCATGAAATACCGTCGTGTAACTCCGCCATGAAATTCTGCAGTAGGATTTCAGTTTGATAGCCTAGTGAGTTTTTAATAAGTTGGACAAAAATACACTTGGATACTCGGTTCCTCACTTTTTTTTGGTGTTCTCCAATGAACCCTTCTCTCTCTCTATATATATATATATATAGGAGGGAGGGGCATATTAAGATACCTAAAAAATAAGAACTTTCCCTCTTAATTTATAAATACATCCCTAAAATGAGGGTAAATTAGTCTTTTAAACAATAATTATATTTTAGTCCCTCATCTTATTACACTTAAATCCCTGAGTTTTAATATAATTATGGGTAATTAGTTACGCTTTCCCCTCCACACAAACTTATAATTCTTTTACGTATTCTTATTATATCTTATGAACTATAATGTTTTTAAAAAATCCAAAAGTATCATGACGAACTACTCATTTTTGTCGACGTTTCGATTGTTGTCTTGGTTATTATTGACGTGTGGATTAAAAGATACAAGTAGATGATGCCTTAGTGTATAAATGGTTCAAGCCCAACGTATTTAGTCATTATCCCATAATGTTTAATAGCTACAGAATATCAAGTGATTAAATACCATCAATTTAATCATCTCATCTAGATTACACTTTAGTCCCTCATCTTTAACAAAATTATAGATAATTAGTTAGTAGTTACATTTTATCCCCTTATAAAAAACTATACACCTCCCATGATTTTTAAATGATCATAACTTTTTGGTAAGTTAATATTTTTTTTAAAATTACACCATATAAACGAGTATATTATTCTCTTTAATTTGAGTATAGTATTGTTATAGTTTTTTAGTTAAAAAATTGATATGTTACGTGATTAACAGTGTCTAAGGATGAGTAATAACTGAATCGTCAACCGAAACCGAACTAAAATCAACCAAAAACTAAATTAACTGAAAACTGATCAACCGAACCGCGAATCAACCAAAAACAATTATTGATTTTATTGTATCCTTATTTAATTATAATTAACTGAATCAAACCATTCATATTTTCATATATTTCTAGCTTTTATATCTTCAGTTCAAGTATTTCGTATTTATACACCCATTTATGTATTTATACCTCAATTTCATGTACATTTACATCCATTTCATGTATTTATACCTAAATTTCATGTATTTCTAATCAACATTTTGCCCAAGTTTGGTTTTGGCTATTAACCGAAATTAAATGATTGAAACCAAAAATCATCATTTTAACTGAATAAACCAAACCAATTAACTAAAAACGGATTGGTTAATAAAATAGACTAATCGACGACCTTGATTTCGGTTGAGTATAGTAATCTAACCAATCGAACAATGCATTTCACACGCACACCGATTGGTTATTAATCAAAACCAGTTATCGGGGAGCAACAACAAAATCGTTAACCTAACTATACGAAACCGAACCGAAATCAACAAACTGAAAATCGAAAACCGAATTAACAAAAACCGATTATCATTTTTTCTGTACTCTTGTTTAACCAATATTAGCTGAGCCGAACCTAATCTTCATATTTTCATATATTTCGAGCTTTTATACCTACAATTCATATATTTCATATTTTATATCTCCATTTCATATATTTATACTTTCATTTAATGTATTTATACCTCAATTTCATATATTTCTAAACAAAAGTTTTAGCCCAAAATTGGTTTTTGTTATTAACTGAATTAAATGTACCAAACCAAAAATCGTCAATCTAACCGAATAAACTGAAGTGATTAACCGAAAACCAATTGGTTAATAAAATAGACTAACTGATAACTTTAGCTTCGGCTTCGGTTAAGGATAATAATCGAACCAACCGAACCATGCACAACACAAAGAAATGGATTACCCGATTACCTCACATTTGATGTATATCTATCACAATGATGCTAAATAAATATTATATGAATAAGAAAAACTACCAAAAACAAGTATCGCAATGCGATGTATCGCTCCCGCCGCATCGCACGGGCATCCTGCTAGTATATATATAGGGGAGAGTTTTCTTGAGAACGCTAAATATTGCGAAAAATCCAATCAAAACCAATTTTTTTAATACAAAACTCATTGTAATTAAGATATAACATGAAAAAAGAATTTACAACATCAAATAATTCATTTCTCCTCTCAAAATCACTCTTATAAGATTTTTTACACATGGGTAAATGACAAATTTTCACATGTCTAAATTTGATTTATTTACGAATTCACATAAATTTAAACATGTAAATTAAATTTCTAACATTTTATTTGAATAATAATGATAAGTGCAAAAAAATTGAATTTGAATTGTTTTTGACTAAATTCTCGCGGTTTTTCATTAGTTCTCACGGTTCTCGCAATATTTTGCGTTATCATTTAAACATTCACACACACACACACACACACATATATATATATATATATATATATATATATATATATTATAGGAAAGGGTTTAAATGAGAACTCTAAATATTGCGAGAACCATGAGAACGAATGAAAAAACCGCAAGAACTAAGTCAAAAACAATCAAATTCAAAATTTTCTTTTGCACTTATCATTATTATTCGAATACAATGTTAGAAATTAAATTTACACGTTTAAATTTATATGTATTCGTAAATAAAGAAAATTTACACATGTGTAAGTTTGTCATTTACACAAGTGTAAATTTGGTGTATTTACATATATGTAAAAAATTAATAAGAGTGATTTGAGAGGATAAATGAATTATTTGATATTTTAAATTCTTTTTTTGATGTTGTATTTTAATTACAATGAGATTTGTATTAAAAAAATTTCGTTTTGATTGGTTTTCTCATTCGTTTTCACGATTCTCGTAATATTTAGCGTTCTCAAGATAACTCTCTCATATATATATATATATATATATATATACATATATAAAGTGAGTATGAATAGTAGTTATGTTTTTAAAATAACTAGGTTGTTCCCATTCGCGCATTGCGTCGGGAATCAACCTTTTTTGGAAAGCCGTAATTCTTTTAAAATTCAGGGGTTGTGGTGTAATACGGGTTTAAAAGAGAAAAAATAACTTTATTAAAGTTCATGAGACGTGTAATAAATTTATTACAGGAGGCAAGAATGTAAACTGGTTTAGAAAACTTAACATAATTTGAAGGGGTCAAAGTGTAAGAACCAGAACTTTTGTGGCCAAAACATAAAAAAAAAGAATAAAGTGTAGGATGGTTACAAATGCCACAAAAATTGAGTAAATTACATAAATGCCATAAAATAAAAGGTTTAATATATAAGTATAGATAACATTATTGTAATAAAAAACAAAATGAATACCAAAGAAAACATGTTAGCTTAGGGGTAAAACAAAAAAGTACAAAAATGTGACTAGAAACAAAACATAAAAAGTTTCTTGTAGCTAATGATGTGTTTTAATATTTAGTATATATATAATATATAATTCTTTTCAATATTATTATTGTTTCAATATTATAATTATAATATAGTACTAATATTACTATAATAGATTTTTATCTATACTTTTATCATTTCAATATTTGAATAGATTACTATTATATTTACTTTTAAGCTTAAATGTATTTCTTTAATGTTAACTTATAATTTTTTAGGGTAAATTGCCATTTTCGTCCCTGAGGTTTAGACACGTTTGTCATTTTCGTCTAAAATGACACTTTTGTACCATTTTGTCCCAATGTTTGTAACTTTTTGCCATTTTCATCCAAATCTCTGACTAACTTTGTCTTTTTCTGTTAACTTTTTACCATTTAATTATTTACTATTGATATCAAAGTGGGACCCACCTGCTCTCTTCCTTCATCAACCCTCCCTTCTCTCTCCAACCCACCATTTTTTCTCATAAACCCAGGAGATCCGATCATCATATCAATTGTAGTTTCTGTTGCGTGTAATTGGTGTTTGTGTGTGTAAGAGAGATGGGATTATGTGGATCAAAACCAAAAGGATGCGTGTGTGTTGGATTAGGTCATAAGAAGTTGTTTCCTTCACCGGAGTTGTTGCTGGTCGCCGGAAAAAGAGGACGGAAATTCACATCACACGCTGGAAGCCGATACTTAACGCGCCAGCACACCGTCGTTTTATCCTTCAGCCCCTTTAAAATCACAACTCAAAAGCTTCATTAATAAAAAAAATTGTTCAGATGATGGAATCACCTAACAGTTCTCAACTTGACGAACAATTCGGGTTGCCTCAGAGATCCCGATCATTCCAGCTGGTTCAGAATCTGGATCCGCATACTCTCGAAACTTTGTTATCTAATTACATCCTTGTTCCCTTCTCAGGTTATTTAGCACGCACACACTTAGGTTGGAGAAGAGTGATGATGCTAAAAAAACGGTGAACTCATCCTGAAAAGAAAGGTTGCCGGTGACGTTGATCTAATAAGGAAGAAGCAGAGTGGGGTGGCCGGTGATGGTGATCTAATTAGGAAGAAGCAGTGTGGGGTGGGGTGGGGTGGGGTGGGGTGGGTCAAGAAGAAGAAGAAGGGGTCGGTGGGTGGGTCCCCTTTTAACACATATAATATATTAAGTTTTTGTTTTTTTGTTAATTAGTTTTTTAATTTAAAGGTTAACAGAAAAAACAAACTCAGTTAGAGATTTGGATGAAAATGGGAAAAAGTTACAAACATGGGGACAAAATGGTACAAAAGTGTCATTTTGGACGAAAATGACAAACGTACCCAAACCTCAGAGACGAAAATGACAATTTACTCTTTTTTTTATATTACTGAGTATCGTACCATATAATATTGATATAATTTTTTTTATTATTAGCGTATATATAAATAGAAAGTGAGTATGAATATAGTTTTGTTTTTAAAATAATATATAGTTATTTTCTATATTATTGTTATTTCAATAGTATTACTATAATAGATTACTAATATTATTATAATAGATTTTTATCCATACTTTTATAATTTCAATATTTAAATATATTACCATTATATTTACTTTTAAGTTTAAATATATTTCTTTGAATTTAACTTATAATTTTTTTATGGAAATATTTCACTTAATAGTAACCAAGTCTTATGAGTGTGCTAATCAGGTCGCTATTAAAAAATTGTTCCAATTAAGTCATTAAAGTTTATTTTATGTTCTAATCTTATATAATTTACCTGAATAGCAGGTAAACTATTCTATGTGACATTTATATATTTATTTAACTTTTATAAACATGCTAAAATAATTAATTAACAAAATAGATCAAATAATCAAATCAAAACAACATCTAGATCACTGATGATCATCGAATGATGTTCCATATCCAAATAAAAAACCCTAAATCATTGACCCTACCATTCATCCACATTGATGGAGCGATTAGTCTGCAAGTTTTAGAAGTAAAAAAATGTGAGAATTCTTAAAGTAGGTTTCTGTAGTGATTCGTATTTTGTTTATATTTTCTTTTAATAATAATAATATTATTATTATAAACGTTTCACGTCGATTAGGTTCTACGAACGGGTTCACATAAGCGTTTGGGCCACTAAGGAGACTTTAGGCCCAAAGCCACTCAAAAACCCTACTCTATTTAATTATCCTAACACCCATCTTCCCCATATCAACAAAACCCTAGCCCCCATTACTCCCCCTTTTCTCTCAAAAAGACCGGCGACCGGAGCCGCCTTTCCGGCGAGACTCCGGCGACCACTTTACCGGCGAGACTCCCTCACCTCGGCTCTCTCTCACCTGCTCCGACACACATACCCGGGCACCCTCCTTCCTACCCTCTCCCCCTCGCAACCCTAAACCACCTCTCGGCCACCTCCCTCGTTCTCTACAACAGGGCCGTCGGCCACCGTGGTGGTGGCGGCGCACCCGAAGCGAAGCCTCGACAACAATAATCACCTCTCACCTCTTCTCTCTCTCCCTCCGCTTCATCAGTGGCGGTGCCACCACCACTTGGTGGCGTCGCAGGTCAATAAAAACAACAGCAACAGCGGCGAAAGCCGTTTCCTGCTTGAAGTGTGCAGCGGCGGCGGACGACGGTGACGGATTGGGGTGATACCGGTGCCGTTCTGGTTCACCTCGGGCCTGGTGCACTTTGGTTTGGGCCTAGTCAGTTTGGGTCGTGAATCTCGGTTCGATTCAACACGCCACGATTCCGGTAAGGGTCCGAGTTGTTTGGTTAGGCCTTGCTCCAGTCCAGTTTGGTTCTCGGTTCAGCAGGTATCATCTCGGCTCAGTTTTGGTTCAACTCCGGTTCAGCGGGTTCGGGTCAAACACGGTCAGACCTGGTCAAAGTCAGATTTATTTCGGCTCACATTCAATCCAGATTAGTATGGTTCGGGTTCGGTTCTCGAGACAACCTAAGCACGATTGTTTCGGTCAAACCCGAGTCGACTCGAGTCAACTAAAGTCAACTCAGTCAACGCGATAGACGGTATAACCTTTATAGCACGAGTTATGTTATTTTGTTTCGTATTTATTTAATGTTTGAATCACTCGACCAACTTTATAACTTGTAAACATAATTAGACTTTGTAAATAAATATTTATATTGTTCCGTCGACTATTGCGTTGTTTATCGTTGTGTTTTTGAAAACATTTAATCGACACTTTGCTATTGTCGGGATCGTCCTAAAATAGGGGAAACTCTGCCCGTTTTTCGGTCAAAACGTACCAATATTTATTTATTAAATCTTTCGGCAAAGTGTGTATTTATTTATTAAATCTTTCGACAAAGTGTATATTTATTAATTAATCCTTTCGACAAAGTGTATATTTATTTACTAAACCTTTCGACCAAATATGCTCAACGATTATACTTTTTCGCCAAAATACACAAATATCTATTATACTTTCGACAAATATACATAACTGTTATACTTTTTCGTCAGAATATATATATATATAATATATATATATATATATGTATATATGTATGTATGTTGTATATATGTATCTATTGTGTTTTGTGTCAAAACAAAATATATATACATAATTCCTTTCGACAATATATATATAAATATATACTTTAGAGTCGAAAACTAAAAATAACATATCGAATTCAAATAATTTTTACAACAAATGAATATGAAGGTAGATATATTTAATCATTATTTTGACAAAACTTCTATAAAACTTTTGGCAAATTTTAAAACTAAAATTGTTGTACAAACCATGCTATATAATATATATATATATATACTACGTTCATCCAGCTTCAATTCAAATCCTTCGTCTAATCTCGATTACTCATACACATTCGTTTGCCATTTAAGGTGACCTCGGTGTCCTCTTTCTCCTACTCATCAACTCGTCGCGGATTACCAAAGAAGACTTAGCAATCTTGTGAGTACACTCGACCCACTTTTGTTTATATCACTTTTTGGGTGTAACATGTTTCCATATACAAAAATCACAAATACTTAAACTTTATGAAACGCACAAACAATCCTATACACATGACTACTTGAATCTATACTTGTTGCTTGTCTGGGATATCCGTTATGCTATGCTTTAGTCATTAACTATTTTTAGCCTTCGTTTGACATGCTTAGCGCTATAGAAATTCACGCATCCACCTCCATCGTGTTATTCGTGAGGTCATGTTAAAACATCGTGATTGCGTTAAGGGTTTGATTAATAGTATTGCGTGCCTTGATATTGCTCTTGTATAGGTTTAGTTGCCATGAGGATTGTTTAATCTTATTCGTATACGTATGCTATGCTTAAACCTTGTGTACTCGCCTTTGCTTTTGTATTGACTTTATTTTAAAACATGTTACAGGTTGAAGGAGATTATGCTATGAAAACAAAATAGCAAGGACTTAGATACACACATTTAGACGTTAGATTTATAAATGATGTACCAAATTTTGTTATGTTTTATGAACTTATTGTATTGCTTCATGTTGTATTTGACAATGATGTGAAATGAAATTTAGATTTAATTAAATATTGTCATTTATTAGCGTTGTGAGCAATGAGCAATCTCGTTTTCGTCTCATCCCGATGTTTCCGCCATCGGTTGAGGTGTGACAGTTTCTTATCAATGTGAAGAATGTAAACTAATGTCCTCATGAAAATACATAGGTTTTATTTGTGCTTTAGCAAAGAAAAGTATTAATATATCATTTGTTGTCATCAATTCGGAACTTTGATTATCCGTCACCGACATCTACTAAGGAAAGTTGCAGGGAAGAGGGTTGTGTATAAGTTTTCTGTTGTATGATTATATAATATATAATTAATTTTTAATCCACATTAGCATATATTAATATTTTTATTTGTAAATAAATAAATAATATACCAATTCATAAATAAATAGTTTTTTTGTAGTTTTTAAATTTTTGTTGCAATTATAAGGCATGTCAACATATTTAAAAAAGGAAACTTAATTAAATAAATGTCATTTAGGATGAATGACCTTCTATTTAGGTAAAATATCTAGGATCGAAACATCAAAGTAAACTTTAGTGGCCTAATTGGAACAAAAATAATTATGAGTGACTTAATTAGAACACCTATGAAAGTTGGTTACTATTTAACAAAGTTATCCCTTTTTTTATATTACCGATACTCCTTGAACAACATTAATACCATACCCTATAACATTGGTATAGTTTTTTATTATGACCGTCATCATGTGCTTATTATTACGTACGATTCGATAAATGTTCTATTCGAACGGGCCATACGTAGTTGATTTGTTTTTACCATCACAAACCGAACATATACCGACCAAACAACATTGTTAGAGGTACCGTATTCGTTTTTATAGTTTTCTCAACGTGGCGGTATAAAATTCATATGTTTGCAATAAATTATTATTTGGTTTTCTAACCTATATCGAGTGTCTGTACGATACCGGTATTGTAACCGACCGATACCACCGAACAACACGGGTACCAGTATAAGTATTCGTTTTTATTGTTTTCAATCGATGTAAAACACGTGTCAATTAGCAACGATTGTTATACCGAGTGAAGATATCATACGGGTACTGTAATAAACCAAAACAAAAATGACCAAAGGCTCACAACAAAACGCATAGGGATCCCACTATATAACACATATAACTTCAAATTGGTTAATTGTTTGATATAATTAATTAAAATGTTTTTTTTCGTAATTAGATTTATTTAAGTGATCTAAATTATCCCATCTAACGAAATAGCGTAAAACGAAATAAATGCATATTTTTTTATCGTAAGTTATAGCGAGTGTCGGTATAGTATTAGTATCGTGACTAATGACCTGATTTTGATCGAATATGGTATTGTTATTGGTATTGTTAGAACGGATACCGGTGTCCATGGCTTTATAGCCTAGTGGCATCTTGGGGGTGGGATAAGACTTTGGAACCAATAGGTCCCGGATTAGATTCCCATAAGGGGGTTTTTCCTTTGTTGGGTTTCCTCCTGAATTTGTGTATAGGTATTATGCCTAGTGGCGATGGATATGATCAGGTGGTTTCGCTGATGGCACGATGATACTCCAGTGGTCCGTCAGTGATCCAAATTTGTCGTTCAAAAAAAAAGAACGGATACCTTTATACACTTTTAATCCATTTTAGTTGATTTTTCTTTAATAACGTGTGTTTGTTAATTTTTTAAAATAAAAATCTAAATACGCAATCGTGCTTAATTTTTTTCTTGACAATAAAAATTTATATTCAAAATAGAGTATTTTTTTGTATGGTAAAATATACAAGTGTAGGTATCGTATGGTAACGTCATGAACCGAGCCGATTCCCACCAAACATTGGTACCGAAATCCAACTATACAAGTGTAGGTATAGTACGGTAACGTCTCCCTTTGGGCGTATCACGACTTTACATTTTTGTTTTCTTATTCGGTTGCTATGGCGAAGGCTAGTAGTGTAATAAATCAAATTTATACGAACCGAATTCTCGCCGCGTAGCGCGAGAAGAAATCACACTAGTATATATATTGGAAAGGCTTCATGAATAGTAATTTAATTTTTTAATAATATATAGTATTTTTTATATGTATATTATTTCAATATTATAACAAAGTTTATTATTGTATTTACTTTATAACCATGAATATATTAAAAAATATTATTTTTGTAATTGCAATACCGGTACCATAACGAATCAAACCGATATCAACGAGCAACACTGGTACCGATACGAGTATTCATTTTTATGGATTTCAATTGATGTAAACACAAGTTGATTGTTTGTGTCGAGTGTCGGTATCATTACGATACCGTAATCAATCGAACCGACTTAAAGCCCGCCGCAAAGCGTAGAGGAATCCAACTTTGTATATATAATTAGAAATGATCATGAATAATATTTTGATTTTTATAATAATATTCCATACTTCTATCATTTCAGTATTGCAATAGATTACTATTATATTTACTTTTAACCTTAAACATATTTCTTTAGTTTTAACTTTTAATGACATTCTTTTTTTAATATTACTGATACTATCTGAACGACATCAGTACCGTACCGTCTAACATCTGTATATTTTTTATTATTAGCATCATTATGTGCTTATTTTTATGTACGATTCGAAAAAAGTTGTATTCAAACGGGCCATATATAGTTGATTTTTTTTATCATCACAAACTCAACATATACCAACCAAACAACATTGATAACGGTACCATATTCGTTTTAATAGTTTTCTCGACATGGTGGTATAAAATTCATTGAGCACAAAGTTATATTCATAATAAAGTATGTTTTGGTATCGTAAACTATATCGAGTGTCTGTACAATACTAGTATCGTAACGCATTGCTACCGACTGAACAACACCTGTACCGGTACAATTATTAGTTTTATTGTTTTCAATCGATGTAAAACACGTATGGATCGACAACGATTGTTATGTCGAGGGCAAGTATCATACATTCTTACTGGTAATGTAATTAACCAGACCAATAATGACCAAAAGCCCACAACGAAACGCGCAAGAATCCCACTAGTTATTATTTTTTAGTAAGTTAAGTGAATAGTTTTAACTAAATAGCAAATTACATAAATAGTCCCTAAAATTATGTTAGTAAGTTACCTAAATAGTCTTTAAGATGTAAAATGACCTATGTAGCTAATATCCTGATATATCAATATACCAGCGATATATCGGCTATCGGTCCCCTACTGAGATAACGGTGTAAAATATCGGTCAGAATATAGGTACCCATAATATCAGCGATATTGACCAAAATTTGACCAATATATCATCGATTTTCCCGATATCAGTACATTTCTTCTTATTTGACCAATATTGTAACACCTCGTAATTTCGTGTCCAGTAATATAACAACACGTGTCTATACTCTTGAATGTGCCGCGTGTCGGACGAGAGGGGCTAATCTTGTCGTTATGTCATACTATGACCTCTGAATGACAATTGATACAATAAAGGGACTAATTTTGTCGTTATGTTAATTTAATAACCTCTGAACGACATTTGAATAGTCTAGGGGCTAAATATGTCAACATGCCAAAACTTTGGCCTCTGCGTGACCCCTTGCGGACCGTAAAGCCTTGGGCTTACAAACCGTAAGGGTTAATAATTTTTGTTGCTGAGGGTCGGATACTGATCGTAAGACCATGTGTCGTACGGACAGTAAGGAATTCAAAACTTTTGGCGCGAGACATGTTTACGGACCGTAAGCCTGAGACGCATACGGTCCGTAAGGACTGTATCTGGGCAGAGCCAAGGCATTCTGCCTTGCTGCCACCTTGCTCACGAAATGCCACCCTTGTGCAGCTCTTGCCACCTCTATGGAAACCAGCTAACATCCTAGAACTCACCTAGACAGTTGTCTTGATCTTGAGCATCACCTCCAAGTATAAATAGCAAGCTAGTCTTGCATCTTTCTTTGCTCATTCACTCATCTTCTCTTCTATACTCTATATTGGAAGTTCCTGATCTAAAGGAGCATCCTACTGAGTTCTTTTACATCTAAGGATCACTTGTAAGTGTTCCTTTCCTTTCTCTTTTCATTTTGTAGGCTTTTTGTAGCCAAAGGTCAAGCGTTTTCGATAAACGCTTTGACTTTCGGTTAAGACCACTATGGTCTAGCCATTGTTCAAAATGAACATGGATAAGTGATCGTAATTAGGTAGGTGATAATCTCTCAAGAGGGCACCTCCTAAAGATCACATTTACTAGACCAATTGATGGGTCAAAGTTTAAGCTTTAAAAAGTCAAACGGGTCAGTTTTGTAAATAATTCAAATATGATAATGTAGATGCTATGAAACATGTTTTGACACTTTAATAACTTGGTAGTAATTGTTAGAACATATGTAAACATGTTCGGCTCTTCAATTCCAGTCTTAGGGCCCATATTATCTTGTCATAAATAGAATTGGGGCCTTGCCCTCAGTGTAAAACTCATGCATGTTTCGAAAAACACGTATGTTCTTGTAAAGACTGGTATGTTTGGCATAGACTTTTTATAAACCATTTGTGTTATCTTGGAATACGTTTATAATATGGTTTAAAAGTATAAGATTTGCATTTATCGAAATATTGTATGCTTTCGCAAAACTTGCATGTCTTTCCACCCCCGAAAACATTTATAAAAATGTAAAACGGTTAAAAAAAGTGGGGTCATGAACTCACCTTATTATCCTTGTGCAAAGCTAGCTTAATGTGATTCCATAGTGTTGTTCCAAGAACGTGAACTCGCTAGCGTACGTGCAACTATAGCCTTCCTATTAAGAGATCGAGCTTATAAGTTTCAAATAAGACAAGGTAGTTGAACTACGTGTCTGAGCTCTACCGAATCGTCAACAAACGATTCCTAAAAGGGTCTTATTATCTGGACTTAAAATAACCGATCTATGGTTATTTGATCCCGTTTATAATCGGGATAAAACTAAGTCTTGAAGAGCGACTTAGTTTTCGAATGAATTAGGATATATATATTTATATAATTAAATATAAATATACTTACGAAGTCGTGTTATTTGTCGTCATTAGAAATGCGTAGAAGAATAAAGATAATACGACTCTCCGTAGATTTTCGTAGATGTACACGTATGTATACACATGTGTTTATATATGTAAAATGTTTCGTGTCCGAAAATAAGCGTCTTGCGCCTCGTTTAATAAAAATTATATAATAAACGCTTGTTATACTCTTGTAATAAGGTGTCGGTCTTTGTTTAGGCGTCGGAAATAAATATAATTATATTTATTTTATGAAATATCTGACTAATTGTCGTTCAAAATAATACAACTCATTATATTTATAAAAGTATCCGAACCGTCGACGTTTGAAATAAATATACACTATTATATTATTTAGATAAAAGGGTCCGAATTGTCGACGTATAAAATAAATAGAACGCTTATATTTATTTTATAAAAGTATTCGAAAATATTCGGATTTTCAACCTTGGAAATAAATTATAATTAACTATATTTATTTTATAGACTTTCGGGTTATGTCGCCAATTAATACAATACTAATTATATTCATCTTAGATAATCGTCGAATAATAAACGTTTGGATTAGACATAAGAAGTTATGTTGATACGTTTGTTATCTTGTAATCGCTTTTGTCGAAAAGGTATATACTTGTTTTAGAAATCATGAAGCATCGCCAAAAACAAATATAAGTTTATATTTATTTTTATAAAAGCGTTTGCACCTCGATGGACGTCGTTTATAAAATATGAACATTTTCGTCTTACGGATTTTAACGAAAAACAGGCAGAGTTTCCTCTATTTTTAGGATAACCCAACAACTCAATGTGTCGACATTTTTATCAAAACGCAACAATTATTCAATCACAATATATCAAATCTTTTTGTCAAGTGTTAAAACGTAAATAGTCGCTATATATAAACTACGATTACGATGGTTTGAGCTCGGTACGCGTAACTATAAGTTGTATAATTTTATAATTAAATATTTCGCGTCGTTTAATCTTTACCGGGTCTTGCGTTGACTGAGTTTGACCCGACAATTGACTGGGTTTGACCGGTTGACCTGTTGACTTTCGTTGACTTGGTTGACTGTGTTTGATCGGAACAAATCCGGTGTTGACTAAACTGACCGAACCGAATCCGAGCCAAAATCTGACCCGAAACCACCTGTTGACTGCTTTGACCACGTTTGACCATCCTTGATAGCTTGACTGAGCTGACTCGGTTTGACCGAGTAACGAGTTAAACCGAGGCGAACCGAGTACCGAATACAACCCTAACTCAAGACATAATCAGAATTCCGAGCCAAACCCCACCAGCACCGTCGTTGGTTCCGGCGATTTACCGCCGTCGAGCACCACCACTGCCGCCGTCAACTCCCAACCCCAAACCTACCACCCTTGTCCCCGTCGATACCCCGAGGGTCGCCGGTTACGGCCGTTGTCGTACCTTACCCCCACCATCATAACATCCATAGTCATAGTCATCACCATCCCCTGAAACAACCAACATCGGCCGGAGAAAGCTCATATCTACAAGGATCTTGAAGAAAAGAGAGAGTTTAGCGGCTTACCAGAGAAAAATCTCGAAATCATGGCTGCCATGGTTCCAAACTACCCTCATAGTTGCTCAGCATAGCCGATTTAGGGGCACGCGCACTCACGCGCCGGAAAAAGGTCGCCAGCCACCGCCGCCACGGCTCCACGTGCCGCCACCGTGGCTCGCGGGTTTCGTCGCCGGAGAGGGAGAGAGAAAAGAGGGTTATTTGCGTAATTATAGTTCGGAAAGTACCGGTTGTCACACTGCCGAGCAAGCACACTCAGCGGTGGTCCGCCGAACACATCGTCAAAATCCTCAGGATCTATGGTTTCGTAACCGTAACCGCCGTTGTTCCGGTTCGTGTTCTCCGACGACCGTCGCGGCGGGAGGTTGTTAGGTTGCTTTGCTGCCGCTGCCGTTGCAGTTGCTTGAGTTGGATACTGCTTGCGTCTTGGACGCATCAGAAGGGCCATTTACGGACGTATCAATAAAGGTGATAAGCCATACGCATTAAATATATTGCAATAATTGTTACACGTGTCACTTGGGGATTGGCGGACGCATTAAAGTGCCATGCAGACGCATCAACAGTCTTAGGATATGTGTGAGGGCTTCCAACGACACATGCAAGCTACTTGGTAAGTTGACCAAGTCTTGGCTACTTTAATAATTTTCCCTTATTATTATTATTATTATTATTATTAAACCACGTTTTTCAACTATAGAATGTAATGCAAGACTATTAGAAATTACAAAATTATCCTTTTTGAGGAAATAAAAACATAAAATAACTTGATGCAATTCTTCTAAAAAATATAAATTTAAGTTCATCTAAACCCAAACACCTAAAGTTCACTGAACTATCAAATTGTGATAACCAGTAGATTCGACCAACTCAACTAATTCGAGCACGTAGGTTTGTCTTTATCATTGGGTCTTTTAAGTTTTATCATTGGTTACTAAAATAGTCTGTATATATATAAGAAGTAACCCAGAACATGCCTTTTTGCCATTTATGGCTACAAAATCTAAACAACATTTTAGGATCCCTGACACTAATTTTAACCGTTTGTTTGATGGTTTTTTAGCTCAGATACAAGGTTAACAAACATGTTCAAATCTCGTACTGATGTCCCTTCATTAACTGCCTTGATAGCCGCCTGACTCAGCTGCCTCACTTTAACTCGATCGGATATATCCCCACTCAATGACCTGTCCAACAACCAAGCCAACTTGACCGAGTCAAGAACACTCTCCAGTCCACCATCACAAACGCGTTGTGCAACACCCAACTGGTCGACCAACAGCTTAGCATTCGCAAACTGGTCCGCACCCATAGGCCATGCCAACATCATCACACCGGCCGCGACCCCTTCCAACGTCGAGTTCCACCCACAATGAGTTACAAACGACCCAACAGCTGATGCGTAAGTATTACCAACTGTGGGGCCCAACCTTTGACTACAAACCCCCGGCCCAAAACCCGGTCTTCGAACCCACTAGGAACGAAGCTCGAATCACTTTCCTTCACACACAATATAAAATTAACGTTACTTAACTCGAGTGCACTCGCTAACGAAGTCATTTGCTTCTCGCTTAACATGAAGCGACTACCAAAACATATGTATACAACCGAGTCATTAGGCTTTTTGTCCAGCCACCTGAGTAGTTCGTCAGGTGGCACAGCACTGGACCCACCACGCCTAGTGCTATTTGGGCCATGTTCATCGGGTAGTAACAGGCCCACGGCACAAACCCGATCATGACCCATTTGTTTCTTCACATAATCTATATAAACCCCTTCTAGTTCCTCGAATGTGTTGTATATCATTCCCCAACTCGTCATATTCGCCAACATTCCCTTCCGAAAAGCCTCGAAATCCGGGTCGCCAGTTTTGTAATATCTCGACGCCTTCGACAGCTGCCACCAACGAAACTCCGGCGAGTTCGGGATTTCCGGGAAGGAAACCAAGAAGTTGTCATCTCCAGAGGCCTTTCCTGCATTGATATTTACCACTTCTCGCCACAAGTTATGAAAAATAGACGAACCGAGGGCACCCGAGGGCGAAAACACAACGCGACGAATGCCCAGGTGGGTGGCGAGTTCCGCCGTCCACCCAAGAAAGAAGTCGGATACGATGGCGGCTGGTGGTGACGGGTGGGATTTAAACCAGTTAACAATGGGATCAAACAGTTTTTGTGTGGAAACTACTTTGGAAATAAGGGGATGAGATGATGGCTGGATTTCGGGTTCTGGGAAGATAAGTATGTGTAGGGAAGAAGGGTGGGAGGAGAGGAGAGGGTCGGAAGCGGGCGGGTTGCGGCTGGGCGAGGTCGAGTAAGGGGATGATATGGCCGGAGCCGGGAAAAGGGTAGACGAGTAAGTGGGTGTTGCTTGTAGTCATGTTTATGGTTTTGTTTAGTATAGAGAGGTTGGATATTTTAAAGTTAGCTGTTAAAAGAAAAACAATGTTTATTTGTTCTAAAAGAGTAGAGATGGGCATAATCGGGTTTTATTATTACCCGAAACCGGTTTCAATCCCGGACCCGGTTCTGCTTGGATGTCATTGGAACCGGGTATGGTGTGGAACCGGGTCCAGTTCCTACCCGGGTTCACACCCAAGAATATGGAACCGTGTAGAACCGGGTACTGGTATTATGGAACCGGGTATGGTGCGAAACCGGTTTCTGATAGTGTTGGGAACCGGTTCCTGACAGTAAAAACCCGACTTTTACTGTTCAGAACCGGTTCCTGACAGTCAAAACCTGACTTTTACTGTTCAGAACCGGTTCCTGATAAAATTTACGTTGGAACCGGTTCCTGATTAAAAAATCGTTTTTTTGTATATAAACCTCTCCTACTTACCGGTTCTGATAAATGTTACCGTTAGTGTTTTAATAAAGTTTGTGTAATGTTTCTTTCTATTGTGTTTGTTATGTTTGATTTTTATTATTAGTTACATTGATAAATAAAAATTGTAACAATAATCGTTAAAATTAAAAAACAAATTAATCGGTTACAATATATATAAAAAAATTAACCGGTTACAAAAAAGAATAAAAAATTACTCAGAACCGGTTCCAGTAAGATTTTATTTCTTTGATCGTTTACTAGCGGCAGGTGCAACACTTTCCGATGAGTTTCTCTTAGGTGCGGGTACTTCGGTACAATCATCGTCCGAATCGTTAGTCTCCACTTCTTCATCCTCCTCTTCGTCAACAATTTTATGCTCTAACTCAACTTCATCTTCTAGACTAGTTTTATGTTGAACACGATCAACGGCATCCAAATGGTCCTTTAAGCATATTGCCATCTCTAGCGATTCCGGAGTTAGTCTTTTCTTCTAATTGACAAAACTCTGCCACTAAGAGAAAACACACTTTCCGAAGCTACCGTGGAAGCTTGGACCGTTAGTATATCACGAGCCATGGTGGCTAGAATCAGGTATTCGGATTCTTTCGATTTCCACCATGCCAAAACATCAAATTTCCTATACTCCTCGGTGGTCATAGTAAGCGAATACTGATTTTTTTTATATCTCCCAAGTTCACTTGTTGGTTCACTACCCCTTTGTTGTCTAGCGGTCTCGTCTCTAACGACATTCAACATGGTTATAAGTGGATCCCCGCTTGTTTCATCGTTAGAGCGTGGACCGAGACTCAAACAAATTTGTATGATTTTTTTCACCATATTTTTTAAAATAATGATCATAAAGTTTGGCCATACACTCATTGATATTTTTTTTGTTTTTGCTTTTAAAGTTGGATCCTCCTCATGCATATCCAACTTGTCATAAATTTCATCAATTAAAGCTTCAACACCTGCTACGTTTAAAGCTGGATTTAAAGCAGCGGCACATAGAACAACGGGTGGTAATTTAAAAAATATTTTTAAAATTTTTGAATCATTGGTCTCGTCATATTCCTTAACATGTCACTAGAATTTTCAAACTTTTTAAAATTAGTTGTTATCAAATACAATTGGTCCACAACTTTAGAACTAGTAGGATAATAAACACCGGAAATCAAAGTCGTTGTAGTTTTAAAAACTGTAAAAAAGTACTTAGGTTATTAATATTTTCCCAAGCCGTGTCGGGAAAGGGGACGACAAGGTACTCATCACTTAAAGTTGTATGAAAAGATTTTAAAGTGCCCATTTGCTTTATAGCCATTTCAAACATATGACAAGTTGAATTCCAACGAGTCGGTATATCCCAATTCGGTCCAATAATTTTTTGGTTGACATCTTTACAAAGTTTTTTATATTCTTGATATCTTTCTTTTCCACTTTTGAAAACATCTTGGAGCATAGCTCTAAATGCTATAATAAAATCCGATACAAATTGATCTTTTAAACCGGTTTGCACTACTAAGTTAATAATATGTGCAACACATCGTGTGTGAAAAAAAACACCATCAAGTATTGGTTTGTACTTCAACTTTAATTTTTCAATCGTCGTTGTGTTGTTTGAAGCGTTATCAAAGGATATTGAAAAAATTTTATCTTCTAAACCATATTTAATTATTGTGCCATTTATAATTTTATAAATATTTTCTCCCGTATGAGGAGAAGGAAACTCGTCAAAGCAATCGTACGCTTCATCATTTGCCATGTATCGGGATCAACCCAATGAGCGGTGACACATATGTACGATTCCGGTAAACCATGTGGAGCCGACCACACATCACTAGTTAGGTTTACACTAGTTTTTAAATTCTTAAAAAAAAACAATTAAATCTTTTTTTTGCATTTTCCCATAAACTTAAACAAAGACGTTTTAAAGTGCGACGACTTACATGTTTATAGCGAGGTTGTAGCGTCTCCTGAATAAGATTTGTAAGATCGGGGTCGTCGAAGTGTCCAAACGGCAACGCTTTTTGTATCACCAACTTTGCCATCCGATCGCGAGCTAATTTTTGCTCATAACAAAAAATGGTACCATCTTTGGATAGTGGAACTTGACCGGATGTCATTTCCTTTAAAGCTTTGCAATACTTATTAATATGCTTCGTTAACGTTGAGTTTGATTCCTTGGCTAATAACGATCCACAATGTTTACATTGAGCTTTTTGCGAGCTGTCACTCATCTCGACCAACTCCCAATTGCTCCAAACTTCCTTACTGCGATTATGAGACAATGTTCCAACCACATATTGTCACACCCTCAATTTCCACTTGCGGAGTTTTACCGCGAGGCGTGTGAACAAACCAGAATCTGAAACACTAGTACGTCGAACGACTCTATATGATTTGATTATACGTTTTCCAAAATTGTTCTTTGTAGATTTTACATCAATTACCAATATTTAGCAGAGCATTAGTTTTAAAGTTTGAGCGGAAGCATAAATAAGTAGTGATGCGGGCGCCAACACAAACGCCAAAACAACTTGAAAAATCCCAAAACAATATTAATAAATAAGACTCTATAATGATGTCTTGTTCAATGCATGTGCGTGCACCTAGAGCTCCTAGCGTCCTGAGAAACATGTAAAGAAACAAGTGTCAACATTAAAGATGAGTGAGTTCACAGGTTTTCATAAATTCGTTTGTTGGGTTATAGCTTGTTACTCCGTTATCCCCAACCCGGGATAACATATCAGTTCCATTATTCCAATCCCGGAATAATAAGTTGTTGCTTCCAATATTCCCATCCCGGAATATTAAGTTGTTATTTCCATTATCCCCAACCCGGGATAATAAGTTGATGTTTCCAATATTCCAAACCCGGAATATTAAGTCGTTCCGTAATTAAGTTCAATATTAATGTATATAGGTAGCTAGCCTAAAGTCATGTCACTAAGTGTTCGCGATCGAAGCTGACTGTTGTGCCTCCGTTTTGCCAGGCCTATCACATGACCATGGCGATGTTAGGCCAATCATACACCCGTTGACCATACCCGGTCGGCTAGCGCGACTAGCTCGGATGGGGCTCGTCAGACCCAGTAGTACTACTTATAATTCCCCCGCTATTTAACCCAAATACTAACGATCCGAGGAGATTGTCGAGGACTTAAGTGATAAAGCTGCTTAGTGCCCATAACATTACATTAACATTAACTTAGTTACCGTATAGTTATGTGACGTTAAATTCGTATAACGTAAAGAGTTTGAGTTTGAGAGTGTATACATGTTTCTCCCCCTGTTGTTTAAAAACCGGATAAAGTTAGGGGCCGTGAACTCACCTTTATTTGCTCGGTTAGTGTAGCAAAGATGTTATAAGAGATGGGACCGCTAGTTGCGTCCTAACAAACCAATTAATTTCTCGTCAGTGTGAAATCACACCAATACAAATTCCACACGCAATTTACTCACAAAGTGATACACACAAACAACATATCTAACACTCAAACATGCATGCAAGTATTCTCATGTGATCATAGTAATCAAACAACTTATCATGAACATATTCCAAATCCATGCAACACTTTAATGCATAAAATCACAAGTTATCAACTTTCTGCTTAACACTCAATTATTCAGCTGTTTTCTAGGATTTTTATAAAAGAGTTCTAACATTCCAAAAATTCCAATATTTTTACAGTAGGTGACATCTATACCATAGAAATTTATATAATTTTTCCAAGTCCTAAATCTTTACCAATTAATCATAAATATTAATTCACTAAGCTGCAGTCAGATTTACCGCTTTCTGACTGCAGGCCACGGAAGAATTTATTTAAAAATCACTGATCATCCGATTAACAAAATTCCAGTTGGAGTTGCCCGGAAATTTCTATACCTAGTTGCTGTACAAAAATCATGACTCAATTCCCTACTGATTTTAAGATCCAACTTGATAAACAACCAACAAAATTCCAGTATTTTCACAGCTTTAGTTACTGAACTTGTTTAGCCCTTTAAAAATATCAAACAACTTCAGAAAATTATGAATCCAGCGCCATTAGATTCCTTATTCAATTCTCTACGTTCTAGACATCAGAAAATCCGTTTTTCGACAACTAACGACCGAGTTACAGCCAGATGAAATCGGCTGTAACTTTCACTCAGCATCCTGTTTCAGCATGTTATTATTATAAACTCGTGTAATCCCGTTCATGCGATTAATCTAGGCGATCAAGAACCGATTTTTAATCATAGATTAATACTAATAACCTATCCATGCAAACCCTACTCAATAATTTAGTCTTTATAAGCAAAACACAGTCGTAAGCTATGAGTTCCGAACACAATCATGCATGCAATAATGATAGTTCAGCCGATTAACAACATACTTACTACCTTTAACACACATATGATCCGAATGAAATCTTCCAAACAATTGTAATTCCTAACCTTGAATATTAAGCTTAATGAACCGTGAGTAGATGAGGAATCGACGATCAATAAGCCGAGACTTGGATAGGCTTGCTTCGGATGTGATGAAAGTTGTAATCGGGAAAGTGATTAGCAAGGACCGCCGCGACCGAAAGAAGTGAGCAAAGGCTGTTTGCGGATGAATGGAATAAATGATCAGCTGTTCGCGATTTATGGAGCAAGAGAAGGCGATTAGAGTTTGTGTTTTAGAAGGAAGCATGCATAAGTTTCGTAGATATAGGCGCAAGAGATAAGGATTACGATTTTGGATAAGTATTGTGGCCGAGGAACTAAAGTGAGTTAGTTTGGTTTGGACTTGATCTCGCGGTCAAGGAATAGGGTGGGTTCGGTTTGGGTTTGAACTAAATAAATCCGCGGTTTTGATCATGTGGTTTCGGGTTTGATCTTGCGGCCGGATTGTTTTAGTTTAAGGTTTAACTTTGATCTCGGTTTTGGGTTTGCACACGGGTTGGTTTGGTTTGGTTTGATCGGCCGAATAGTTGTAGGTTTGTTATGGGTTTGAATTTTGATCTTGGCCGAATTCTTGAGTTAAGGTTTAAAACTTGTTAACTCCTAGAGTCACAATGAATCACTTTGGTTCGTGTCGCAGTTCGGTTCAGTTCGTGTACGTATCTACTCTAATGATTCAATTACTAAAACAATCACACAACACACAACACGTATTCATTTAATTCGTGCACGCTTAATACTTAGCGTATATATTATTCGACAAGTGTCACGTGTAAGTTATCCGGAAAACCCGGGATATCACACATATGAAACCGATTAATCTTGAGGAACATTGTTAACGGATTGGGAATTTGCGTTTTTGGAACTCTTTGAGGCCATTTGTTGATTAGAATGTGAAAAAGAACAAGAAATAAATGTAACAAGAAGAATAGATATGAGAAATTGTGTGCTAAACAATAGATTTCTAAACAATATATATAGAATCGGTTCCAACGGTCAGGAACCGGTTCCAACGTTAACATTTTAACGGCTATAACCGGTTCCAACGGTAACATTATAACGGGTATAACCGGTTCCAACGGTAACATTTTAACGGGTATAACCGGTTCCTTCTAGAACTGAATTTTCGGGTACGGGTAGAAACCGGGTACGACCCGATTCAAATGGTAAAATTGTGGAACCGGGTTGGAACCAACGGGTATTTTGAACCCGGAACCGGTTCTACTTAATGTCGGGTAGGAACTGGAACCGGTTCCAGTTCGGTTCTACCGGTTCGGGTTCGGAACCGGTTTTTTATGCCCATCTCTATAAAAGTGTAACATTTGTCGAAAAACGGGTTTTCCAAACCCGCTTCGTTTATTAATCGAATAATCAGTTTTATATTTTTATTGCTCATTTAATGCCTATGTTAATTTTAAACAATACATAACTAATAAACATTTTAGGTTATGGAAATTAAAATTGTAATAAAATAAAATTAAAACAATTAAAAATAAAAATGGGCTGCCGGGTTTCGAACCCGGGTCAGCCGGAGAACCCTAACACCAAACACATAACCACTCCGCCACTTGATGTCTTGTGAATTCTAGGAAACAATTAAAACATAAATTCAACCATGAATCAACCTGTTTGCGCCAAACTGAAACCGTTATCGGCTTCCAAACGTCCAGGACTTTTGAGTGATCGCGGATTCCTGAAAATAACCGATAAACCGACATTCTTAATCAATTCAGTCTTGAATGAACTTGAATTCATGTGATGTTCGGTTTTAATAACCGAAAACATTCACTTTCTGAATTACTCCATCAATAACATCATCTCGCGACTCAATAACATTCACAGAACCTCTAATTTCACTTTTACTCTAAATTCTGATCGTCGGAATCGCTTTTTGAACTCGCCGGACTTTCGCCGGAAAACCGTGTCTTTCATCAAAACGGTAAGTTTCTCAATTCTTTCATCTTCTATCTGTTGTTAGACTTTTAGTAACTAAAACCCTCCAATCAGAATAGGTCCCAGACGACGATATCGGATAACTGCAGTCGCCGGAAGTTTTCTGAAAATTCCTACATTGCACCGTGAAACGGTATAATCATTCAAACCTTCTGATAACTCTTGTTTAGTCCTTCAATTCCACAACTAGTTAATCAAAACTGTTAATTGGTCCGCTCAGACGAAGTTCATAAAACAGAGCCGACGACTTCGCCGGAGTTCTGAGAAAGATCATTTTTCTGGTATGTTCATTCCCAAAACCTTCCCTGTCCATTTCATTTTAATCAATTATATGTTTGTCAATCGAATTAAACAAGATCAGTAGAGTAATCTTGTCTGTGTTATTGTAACGAAGAAGATGAAGTTAGTCTGTATATAAGTTTAATATAAATTGGATTATATCTCGGGTTAGACACACAGTCCAGCGGTGGACTGTGTGCAAACAACTATCACACGTCTCGAGTTCGATCCCTAACCCAACCTCACTCTCTGAAATAAAAATGCTTTTTTTAAAACCGAACCGGGTTAACTCACTGAAAGATGTTAAGTATAATAAAAACCAGAATATTAACCAGGTTAGACACACAGTCTAGCGGTGGACTGTGTGCAACGTTAATCCACAGGTCCCGAGTTCAAGACCTGTTACGCACGCCGGTTTGATGATTAAAATCCTTTTTAAAAATAAATGAATTTTGAATAAATTAAAATAGTATATAAATATAATTAAAAACAGAAATATTTCGGGTTAGACACGTAGCTCAGTTGGTAGAGCTGCGTGCACGCGTACGGGAGGTCACGAGTTCGAACCTCACTCAGTGCAAACAATATAAACGACCGAACCGGTCAACAAGTCAAAGTCAAATAGTTAACGGTCAACCCAAAAAGTCAACACTTTTTTTACATTTTTATTTATTTATTTAATATAAAAATCAATTAAAAATACTTAAAAATAATGTTTTTAAAGTTAGAAAATAGCCTTAAACTCACAAAAATATATCTAAAAATCTTATAAATATTATTAATAACATCCACTCATTTACCATACCTTTTCGTTATTATTTAGGTTAGTTAATCCTCGTTGATCAACCCTCTAAACTCGTGTGCATTCATCATCTTCAACCGAACGCACCCAATGTGAGTGAATCTCTACAAAACCCCGTTTTAATCACGTTTTTGGGGTGTATCATGTGTCTTATTATTTATTACATTTAAACAATTGTGCATCCATCATATCCATGATCAAAAGTGTATTCAATATGTATCAATTGTTTGTGTGGTTATTGTTTAGATTAAATTTATCATTTTCAGTACATACATTATCATAGGCCGCCGCTCCCCATTACCTATGAGCGTTGAGCTGTTCCCCATTACCTATGAGCGTGAACGAGGCGTTGCCAACATACGATCAGCTCCGTTTGATTGAGCCTTGATCGCACATACATTTATCATAGGCCGTCCGTTCCCCATTACCTATGAGCGCGAACGTGACGTTGCCAACATATACAGTATCATTCATGTTATATATTCATGCAAGTTGGTTTGTTATTGTATGTTATTGTTTGTTATTGTTATTGTTATTGTATGATTATTCACGTTTGCTCACATATGATTATTGCACAATTTTTCATAATAAATATAACAAGAAATCAATAGTAAATGTTTTCTAACAAGGTTCACTCGCCAACTTATGTTGACCCAAAACCCCCCCATTTTTACACATGATACAGGTGATCCAGCTGCAGCAAGAAACATATAGGATGGCTTAGAAGAATAAACCGGTTTAGACTTTGGATTGTTTAGTTGGTTATCTTTCTTTGTAATTGTATGGACTTGTTTGGAATACTGAGGATGTAATTTTGAATTTAATAAATATGAAACATATTAGTAAACATCATGAGCTTTGGTGATAACCCAATTTGCCCCGACTCTTATTTCGCTGCGGGTCGGGGTGTGACAGATTGGTATCAGAGCCATGACTATAGGGATATAGGATCAGTTATTAGACCCTTAGAGCCTATACTATAGTTGATTAGAATTTTTAAAATTGTTTTTGCGTGTTACATGCAAAATTCATGATGTTTATATGTTTTATGTTTAATGTTACATTCAATGTTATGCAAGCATGTTCATAAGTACATATTATTATACAATGCCTATCATGAATCATATTCTCATAACATATCATATCCATGAGAGCACACACCACATCACATCCATGATTTTTTTTTGCAATGATTTTTGTATTTTCAAATCACATCAAAGTGAGTCCTCATGACGGCCATGTAGTAACTGGAAGGGTACAAGTACCGGTAGTCGGAACGTCCTGTCTAGGCTTGGCATTCGTAGAAATCCAAAATAAAGGACCAGTTTGCCTACCTGGGGACTAACGATGAGAGTACGAAGGACCTATTAGGCCAAAGCATGCTATACCAAACGTCGTGTGAGCTAACCCCACTTTAAGTTGTCATTGTGTCTACACCTGGACACCCTCCGACCATACATCTCGCAAACATATTTCATGGTTTTCATTCGGGTGATGCGAGTGTTAAACCGCCAATACTAATGTGAATCCTACTAAGCCAATAGTCATGGGGGCCCACATGACTATACAGGTGAAGGTATGGGGGACATTTGAGGGCCAACATGAGCAAACCCAAGACATCCTATGGATGTAGTTGCATTATTGATGTTTATGTTATTTTTTTTTATTTTTTTAAGACACATGACACCTAATAAGACTCCATAAACTCACAATCTTCTTATGTATATTCCTGTAGATGTCGGCTGGGTAGAAGATCAGGAAGGTCAAACGAACGCTTGGCCACCCAAATCGCAAAACAAATGGCCGCGGTGCTCCCTGACATTGTAGTTCAAGTCCAACAAGCTCTCGCCGCAATCCCATCAATCCTCCCCAGCAAGAAGACCAGAACATCGGCAACCCTCCTTCCAAAAAGTGCTCATATAAACATTTCAAGTCTTGCGATCCTCCGAAATTTGAAGGGACCGAAGGTGTCACTGCTCTCCTCCACTGGTTTGAGGAAATGGAAAACACCTTCCTCAACTGCGATTGTCCCGAGGATCGCAAGGTACGTTACGCAACCGGGAGGCTATTTGGGGTAGCTCTTACCTGGTGGAATACTGAAAAGGGTAAGAGAGGAATCGAAGATGCAATGGCCTTAACGTGGGAGGAGTTAAGGGAAATCATGACGAGACGCTTCTGTCCTAGAAGCGAGATCAAAAAGTTAGAGGATGAATTTCATTCGTTGAAGCAAAAGGAGGGAGATCATACTTCCTACAACAAGAGGTTTTTAGAGTTGAACCAGATGGTCCCTAACTTGTTCACCCCAGTTTACCGCTTAGTCGAACATTATATTCGAGGCCTTCCCTCGAAAATTCAAGACTCAGTTCTCAGCACTTCGCCTGCAACACTTGAAGCTGCTATGGAACTAGCAACCGAGCTTACCGAGAATCGAATTCGCAACGGTAAATTTAAAGATGAGAAAAAGAAAGCCCCCGTTGAGGGCCAAACTTGAAACCATTCCACCTCCTCCTCAAAGTTTGCTAACAAGAGGAAACGTAACACCAGAAACTTTGCTGTCACGCAAACAAATTTCCCCATCCCTGCTGCACCCATTACCCAAGTTGCCCCCTCACCTGCACCATATAAAAGGCCATACTCCGGCCCATACCCAAAATGCAACCGTTGCCAATACCATCACTTTCCTGATCATCCCTGCCAACATTGCACCGGCTATGGTTGCGCAGGTCACACCATTCAAACCTGTCGTGTACCTCAGCGAACGAACCGCCACCAGCCCTCAACCCAAACCCACCATCAGATAGTGGGTCAAGCCCAACAACCTCTACTACTACCACCTACCCAACATGTAGCCCAATCCTACTACCAACCCAACTACCCCATGGTGCAACCTATACGGGCTTGTTACAATTGTGGAGACCCAAACCACTTTAGAAACACTTGTCCACGCTTGGTGAACATTATACATGCTCAAGCTCAAGCAAATCCGGTGAATCAGGCTAACCAAGCTCCTCCACCTGCGAGAGGAAGAGCTTTCAACATCAACGCTAACCAAGCTAGGGCTGACAACAATGTGGTTAACGGTACGTTTCTCATCAATGGTAGTTATGCATCCATGTTATTTGATACTGGCGCGGATAAAATTTTTTTTCTTTAGAATTTGAACCCATCCTCAACCAAACTCGTGATAAACTCATGGAATCCATAATGGTAGAAGTTGCTGACGGAAAACCGGTCTCATTAAACTCTATTATACGCAATTGTACTCTCACCCTAAACGATCACGATTTTCCAGTTGACCTTATACCTATGAAGTTGGGAAGCTTTGACATTATAATTGGTATGGACTGGCTCAGCCATCATCATGCTGAAGTTGTATGCCGCGAAAAGTTTATACGCATTCCTCTTACAAACGGTCAGACTCTACGAATCTTTGGAGAAACCCCTTCGAAAGGGCTCAAGTTAATGTCCTGTCTTCAAGCCCGAAAATATCTCCGCAAGAATTATGTCGAATTTCTAACTCATGTCGTCAAAAAGGGAACCAAGGAGAAGAAACTTGAAGACATTCCAGTAGTAAAAGATTTTCCACAAGTTTTTCCTGACGACATTTCAGGACTTCCTCCCGTGAGAGAAGTCGAATTCCGCATTGATCTTATACCTGGAGCTACGCCAGTTGCAAAATCTCCGTATAGGTTAGCCCCATCCGAAATGCAAGAGCTAGCCAGTCAATTACAAGAGCTGACTGACAAAGGATTCATACGTCCTAGCTCCTCGCCTTGGGGTGCACCTGTCCTCTTTGTGAAGAAGAAAGATGGAACGTTTCGCATGTGCATCGACTACAGAGAACTCAACAAGTTAACGGTCAAGAACCGCTACCCATTACCTCGTATCGATGATCTTCTTGACCAACTTCAAGGTGCCAGCTGTTTTTCAAAAATCGACCTTCGTTCTGGTTATCATCAACTCAGAGTACATGAAGAAGACGTCCCAAAGACCGCCTTCCGAACTCGTTATGGTCATTATGAATTCATGGTCATGCCATTTGGTTTAACCAACGCTCCAGCTGTCTTCATGGATTTAATGAACAGAGTCTGCAAACCCTATCTCGATCGCTTTGTTATAGTCTTCATCGACGACATCCTCATCTACTCAAAGTCTAAGTCTGATCATGAACGACACCTTCGACTCATCCTTACACTCTTAGAGAATGAAAAGCTCTACGCCAAATTCTCCAAATGCGAATTCTGGTTAAAAGAAGTACAATTCCTTGGACATGTCGTCAATGACAAGGGAATACATGTCGACCCTTCAAAGATCAAAGCAGTACAAGAATGGCAAGCGCCACGTACACCAACCGAAGTAAGATCATTCCTTGGTTTGGCTGGTTATTATCGCCGTTTCATTGCAAATTTCTCCCGCATCGTTGTACCACTCACGGCTTTAACTCATAAAGGAAAACCCTTCATATGGGGACCCAAACAAGAAGAAGCCTTCCAAACCCTTAAACAAAAACTCTGTGACGCACCTATCCTCACTCTTCCTGAAGGTTGTGATGACTTCGTAGTTTATTGCGACGCGTCAGGGCAAGGACTAGGCTGTGTTCTAATGCAAAGAGGAAAGGTGATAGCTTATGCTTCTAGACAACTCAAAACTCATGAAAAGAACTACACCACCCACGACCTAGAACTTGGAGCCGTTGTGTTCGCTCTTAAGATATGGATACATTATCTCTACGGTACTAAGTGAGAAATATACACTGACCATAAGAGCCTCCAACATATCTTCAACCAAAAGGAGTTAAACATGAGGCAACGGAGATGGGTTGAACTTCTTAATGACTACGACTGTGAAATTCGGTATCATCCTGGCAAGGCAAACGTGGTGGCCGATGCACTCAGTCGAAAGGGTTATGCGAACTCCATTCGTCTTCTATGTTCGCAAATCATAACCGACATCAAAGATCAAATTCGAGAAGCCCAACATGTTTCAGTAACGGAAGACGACGTGCGAAAGGAGCTGTCCTGTGGAGCTGAACTTAAAATTGAAACTAAATCCGACGGTATTCTGTACTATCTAGATCGCATATGGATTCCTGACCACAACAACCTTCGTGAATTCCTTATGAATGAGGCACACAAAACACGATACTCTATACACCCAGGAGCCGACAAGATGCATCAAGACCTTCGATACACCTACTGGTGGCCTGGAATGAAAAAGGATATTGCTGTTTTTGTTTCCAAGTGCCTTACATGTTCCAAGGTAAAAGCTGAACATCAAAGACCTTCAGGACTTCTGGTCCAACCTGAAATACCTGTATGGAAGTAGGAAAACATAACCATGGACTTCATCACCGGGTTACCTCGCACTTCTGGTGGGTATGACACTATATGGGTAATCATTGATCGTCTTTCAAAATCAGCTCACTTCATTCCGATCCGCGAAGATTTCAAGAACGAGAAGTTAGCTCGTATCTACATCAGCGAAATCGTAAGCCGTCATGGTGTACCGTTAAGCATTATTTCAGATCGTGATGGTCGTTTCACTTCACGAACTTGGCAAGCCGTACAAGCCGCTTTGGGTACACAATTAGACCTCAGTACCGCTTATCATCCTCAAACTGATGGACAATCTGAACGCACCATTCAAACTCTTGAAGATATGCTTTGAGCATGTGTCATAGACTTCAAGGGAAATTGGGACGCTCATCTACCATTAGTTGAATTTTCGTACAACAACAGCTATCATTCAAGTATCGGCATGGCACCTTTCGAAGCTTTATATGGTCGTAAGTGCCGATCTCCAGTATGTTGGCACGAAATTGGGGAAGCTCAAATCACCGGTCCAGAATTGATTCAAGAAACCACAGACAAGATCCATCAAATTCGAAACAATCTTCTAGCGGCACAAAGTCGTCAAAAGAGTTATGCAGATAAACGACGAAAGCCTTTGGAGTTTAACATTGGTGATCATGTACTTTTAAAAGTATCACCGTGGAAGGGAGTAGTTCGTTTTGGCCAGAAGGGCAAGCTAGCACCACGCTACGTAGGACCTTTCAAGATACTCGAAAGAGTAGGACTTGTAGCATACAAGCTTGATCTACCAGAAGAACTCAACAGAATTCACCCCACATTCCACGTATCAAACTTGAAGAAGTGCCTCGCCGATGAAAACCTCCATATTCCCCTGGAAGATATTCAGATCGATGAATCTATGCACTTCATTGAAAGACCAGTAGAGATCATGGACTTCGGAGAAAAACGTTTAAGACGGAGTCGTATTCCAATTGTTAGGGTACGCTGGGAGTCGAAACGGGGACCTGCGTTTACTTAGGAACGTGAAGACTCAATGCGGGAAAAATACCCGCATCTTTTTCCTGTTACCACTACTACTTAAATTTCGGGACGAAATTTCTAAAAGTAGGGGATACTGTAACATTTATCGAAAAACGGGTTTTCCAAACCCGCTTCGTTTATTAATCGAATAATCAGTTTTTTATTTTTATTGCTCATTTAATGCCTATGTTAATTTTAAACAATACATAACAAATAAACATTTTAGGTTATGGAAATTAAAATTGTAAAAAAATAAAATTAAAACAATTAAAAATAAAAATGGGCTGCCGGGTTTCGAACCCGGGTCAGCCGGAGAACCCTAACACCAAACACATAACCACTCCGCCACTTGATGTCTTTGTGAATTCTAGGAAACAATTAAAACATAACTTCAACCATGAATCAACCTGTTTGCGCCAAACTGAAACCGTTATCGGCTTCCAAACGTCCAGGACTTTTGAGTGATCGCGGATTCCTGAAAATAACCGATAAACCGACATTCTTAATCAATTCAGTCTTGAATGAACTTGAATTCATGTGATGTTCGGTTTTAATAACCGAAAACATTCACTTTCTGAATTACTCCATCAATAACATCATCTCGCGACTCAATAACATTCACAGAACCTCTAATTTCACTTTTACTCTAATTTCTGATCGTCGGAATCGCTTTTTGAACTCGCCGGACTTTCGCCGGAAAACCGTGTCTTTCATCAAAACGGTAAGTTTCTCAATTCTTTCATCTTCTATCTGTTGTTAGACTTTTACTAACTAAAACCCTCCAATCAGAATCGGTCCCAGACGACGATATCGGATAACCTGCAGTCGCCGGAAGTTTTCTGAAAATTCCTACATTGCACTGTGAAACGGTATAATCATTCAAACCTTCTGATAACTCTTGTTTAGTCCTTCAATTCCACAACTAGTTAATCAAAACTGTTAATTGATCGGCTCAGACGAAGTTCATAAAACAGAGCCGACGACTTCGCCGGAGTTCTGAGAAAGATCATTTTTCCGGTATGTTCATTCCCAAAACCTTCCCTGTCCATTTCATTTTAATCAATTATATGTTTGTCAATCGAATTAAACAAGATCAGTAGAGTAATCGTTGTCTGTGTTATTGTAATGAAGAAGATGAAGTTAGTCTGTATATAAGTTTAATATAAATTGGATTATATCTCGGGTTAGACACACAGTCCAGCGGTGGACTGTGTGCAAACAACTATCACACGTCTCGAGTTTGATCCCTGACCCAACCTCACTCTCTGAAATAAAAATGCTCTTTTTAAAACCGAACCGGGTTAACTCAATGAAAGATGTTATGTATAATAAAAAACCAATATTAACCAGGTTAGACACACAGTCCAGCAGTGGACTGTGTGCAACGTTAATCCACAGGTCCCGAGTTCGAGACCTGTTACGCACGCCGGTTCGATGATTAAAGTCCTTTTTAAAAATAAATGAATTTTGAATAAATTAAAATTGTATATAAATATAATTAAAAACAGAAATATTTCGGGTTAGACACGTAGCTCAGTTGGTAGAGCTTCGTGCACGCGTACAGGAGGTCACGAGTTCGAACCTCACTCAGTGCAAACAATATAAACGACCGAACCGGTCAACAAGTCAAAGTCAAATAGTCAACGGTCAACCCAAAAAGTCAACACTTTTTTACATTTTTATTTATTTATTTAATATAAAAATCAATTAAAAATACTTAAAAATAATGTTTTTAAAGTTAGAAAATAGCCTTAAACTCACAAAAATATATCTAAAAATCTTATAAATATTATTAATAACATCCACTCATTTACCATACCTTTTCGTTATTATTTAGGTTAGTTAATCCTCGTTGATCAACCCTCTAAACTCGTGCGCATTCATCATCTTCAACCGAACGCACCCAATGTGAGTGAATCTCTACAAATTCCCCGTTTTAATCACGTTTTTGGGGTGTATCATGTGTCTTATTATTTATTACATTTAAACAATTGTACATCCATCATATCCATGATCAAATGTGTATTCAATATGTATCAACTGTTTGTGTGGTTATTGTTTAGATTAAATTTATCATTTTCAGTACATACATTATCATAGGCCGCCGCTCCCCATTACCTATGAGCGTTGAGCTGTTCCCCATTACCTATGAGCGTGAACGAGGCGTTGCCAACATACGATCGGCTTCGTTTGATTGAGCCTTGATCGCACATACATTTATCATAGGCCGTCCGTTCCCCATTACCTATGAGCGCGAACGTGACGTTGCCAACATATACAGTATCATTCATGTTATATATTCATGCAAGTTGGTTTGTTATTGTATGTTATTGTTTGTTATTGTTATTGTTATTGTATGATTATTCACGTTTGCTCACATATGATTATTGCACAATTTTTCATAATAAATATAACAAGAAATCAATAATAAATGTTTTCTAACAAGGTTCACTCGCCAACTTATGTTGACCCAAAACCCCCCCATTTTTACACATGATACAGGTGATCCAGCTGCAGCAAGAAACATATAGGATGGCTTAGAAGAATAAACCGGTTTAGACTTTGGATTGTTTAGTTGGTTATCTTTCTTTGTAATTGTAAGGACTTGTTTGGAATACTGAGGATGTAATTTTGAATTTAATAAATATGAAACATATTAGTAAACATCATGAGTTTTGGTGATAACCCAATTATGCCCCGACTCTTATTTCGCTGCGGGTCAGGGTGTAACAAAAGAAGATATCAAAGTTATTTAGTGGTAACTCAAGTAAAAAGCCCATGGATAAGTAAAACCATTTCCACATAGAAAAAACAAAAACAAACGAACAAAGTTGATGCTTGGAAGACAAGTGTGTTAACAGTTACTTAATGGCATACGCCATGATTCAAAGTGAAGACGAATATGGTTAAGGATAACGAAAGATATTAATATGTTTGGATGTATGGAAATATTTTATATCAAGTCCATGAGATAATAACAATTATAAAGAATTCATACGAATATAATTAAAAAAAGTTCAATTTTCCTTAAAAAACAACTATTTTACATGCAAATATACCAAAATCACCCTATTTTTTACACACTTTAACGAATTTTTTCTCTCAATTTTATACAATTATTCTATTTTTTATAAAACTCTTCTACTTTTGCCATGGATCCATACAGCCCGAACAACCCAAACACGAACCCAAACCCGACCGCAAACCAAAACGTTTTCTCGGTACCCGGCTACTATCCTACGATGGAACCGAGTTAGTCACCCTCGCAATTTTCTTACAACGCTTTCTCGGGTTTTCAACAAAATTTCAACGCTTTCTCTCAAATGAGCCAACTCCAATCAATGCAACAAATGCAATCCTTACAACAAATGATGATGCGAAACCCGTTCAACTCGCTTTTTCAATCTCAACCACAACCTTCACCAACACCGGTAGAATGTCTCCCCAACCACAACCCGTAGAAGATGACATTGAAGAATTTGTTCCGGAGACGCAACCGCAATCCTCAAAACGGAAAAAAGGAAAGCAAGTGGCGGATAACAAAGATCAACCTACGAAAGCCAAGGCAAAACTTTGGACAAAGATGGAGAAGGAGGCGTTAGCGAAGGCGTGGATTAGCACATAAAAAACCCCATTATTGTCGGTATGTAAAAATATATAAATTTTATACTTCAAATATATAATTTTTACATTTTTTAATATATACTTTTGTTACATTCTAAATATACAGGTAACAACCAAACCGGCGATGGGTTTTAGAAAGAAATATTATCAAAGTTTCTTATGATTATGGAACAAGGCCATTATCGCGATATCTGTTCCATCTCTTCGAAGTGGCGAAGATATGTGCCAAATGATATTATGAACCTGATATGTACCAAATGATATCATGTTCCCGATATGTACCAAATGGTATTATGTTTCAGATACTACATGGTGGAGCTGATTGCTGTCATCTTATGACTAAGACCTACCATGATCATAAAGTCATTGGCCTTCGCTAGAATCTGTTATCAATTTATCACCTCCTTCGACAAGAGCTCAAATTGAGTCTTTCTGGTTCAAGCATGAAGATCTAATCCCTTCACATCCTTAAGTCCAAGGGTTGTTATGTAATTAGTAGATAGTTAGTTTATGATGTAATTAGATTAGTTAAACAAGTGCGAGGACCGAAAGTGTCACACCCCAACCGATCGCGGAAACATCGGGGTTAGTGGTACTAGGCGACCAGATTGATTTCACGGGATGTTCCATAATAATCATTTAACATATCACAACCTGCTTAATATCCCATACTATTAAACGTAACATTTAAACAATTATTACAATGGAGATTTCTCATAAAATTCAACCGGGTTCGATTTCCCCTAGATTTCGTACATAAGTTCCAAATCTGAAATACATCAACAAACTAACAAAACAAAACAAACTAAACTAAGCAACATCCAAGCATGCACGCTAAATCCTCAACCTGTTACATACGTTAAAATACAAGTCAATACAATTAAGTAAAGGTGAGCATACGAGTTTGAATAATACTATCATAGTCGAGAAAGCGTTTGCGAAACAATCTAATTACATATCATGATACATTAAAACACTTAACATAGCATAGGCTCATTTCTCATGCTAACTACCGTGAGAAAGCTTGCGCGTCCATCCTAACTAGACCTCGTCGGGCGTAAGCCACACTATAGTACCATACTAGCTAAGGAAGCGAGTTAACGAAAATAAGTCCTAGTCACATGTTTCTAGTATCACGTATTGAGCATACACAATCAGATTATTCGCGTGTGATAAACAGTTTGATTTGTGATGTGATTTTAATATAGGAACGTATGTAACACCCAAAAAGTGCGTTAAAGCGAAATGAGTCAAGTATACCCACTGTGGGTGCGTTTAGGTAAGAGTTCGGGATCTGAGGAGAGTCGAGAAGAGCGCCGGATCAGCCTGCATACGGAACGGAAGTGCATCAATCTCCGAAAAGCTGAAACGGTTAAGTCTTGTTGGGTAGTAGCCAAGTTCAGGCGAACTTGTGTGTAAAAACACAAGTTCGAGCGAACTTGTATGGTTTTGGTAGGTTTAGAGTCAAGTTCGGTCGAACTTGATGAGTTTCCTTGAGAGACTTGTCAAGTTCGGGCGAACTTGTAAGATAACCTTACTAAAAAGGCAAGTTCGAGCGAACTTTTTTAGTTTCCTAAGAAACTAGGCAAGTTCGGGCGAACTTGCAAGAAATTTGGTGAAGGACACTCAAGTTCGGTCGAACTTGACCCAGATGGGTACAAGTTCGGTCGAACTTGACCTGGTGAGCTGGTGATTCTCGAGCGAACTTGATGTTTCCGGGTCCAAAATCTTGCGTTTTCACGTCGTTTGCTGAGGAAAATCGAATGTTCATCCCTCAAACCCTGTGCTACTGAGCAAACTTAGGTCGGAGAGGTCTTTCAGAGCTGTTTTAGTTGTTTTACAAAAGCGTTGGCTAATCCGGCGAACTCGGGGTTCGTTCGGAATAGTCCGGCTTGTGTAAACCAACATAAACGTCCTTTTGCTTCCAGATCTGGGATCTTGAATGATAGATGCTTCGTTTCATATCAGAAGATGAACAAAATATCATCAAAAGTCCGTATCTTGTGTAGAAATCAATGTTTATCAAAGGTTTTTCTTAGATCTATAACTTACAAGCCGAGATCTTGCAGATCCCGTGTTTGGGAAGCCTCTGCTAACACCAAGCGAACTCGTATTGTGTAGATCTAAGCTTAAAATAGAAATTTCGGAAGAAAAGATGAAGATTTTCGTAAAAGAATGAGTTTTGATGAAAACGAAGGCTACGCCTTGTACCAAAATCGTTGTAAACGTTTGTAAAACGTTGTTGAACATCATTGTAGCTGAAATCGGGGTGATTCTTACTTAGAACACGAAGGTTTCGGGTTTTGAGAGCTCTGGGCGAAGTTGCAGCAAGTTCAAATGAGAGAACAGAGCTTGGTATTTATAGGAGAAGGCAAAATGTAAGGCTGGTGAGATCAAGTTCGGTCGAACTTGCATGTTCATGCAAGTTCGGCGAACTTGCTAATTTCAAGAATAAGCAGCTAAGTTCGGCCAAACTTGTACATATTTGTACAAGTTCGAGTGAACTTGAGGTATATGAGGGATCCTTGTGTCATCAGGTAAGTTTGGGCGAACTTGGGGTAGCCAAGTTCGGCCGAACTTGGCCTGGTGACCAAGTTTCGTTTTCCGATTTCGCGTTAAGTGTTCGTTTGGCGATCGGTTCGTATTAGTTAGTTATATTACACGTTATAATTGATATAATAGTGTGATTTAGCGATTCGAGAATGTGAGGGCGATGCGATAGCCAGCGTAATCATAACCACCAAACACACATAACACATAAGTAATATAAAACCACATAAATAATTGCGATTCGCGATGCGATGAGATTGGCGATACGATTTAATAAGCGATTAGATGCGATAATAACGTAAACACCATAATTACTTAACATAAACTTTATTATCAACAGAATCTCAGGATTACAAAAGAAGTACAACGATAAAAACAAGGAAAAAGATAACAACGAATTTTCGAGTTGTTACAGAAAGCGAAAAGATAGAAGATTAGAACCTACAAACTAAAGGAAGCGACATCTCAAAGAAATGCGACGCTTCACAATTGGCGGCAAACATCAGACACAATCAAGGGACACATCGATTGAAAGAGAAGATGTGATGGTTCACTCGCACCTCTTCTATTAGTATAAATAGGATTAGAATTTCATTCGTATTTCATTTAGATGTACACATACAATCATTCAGATATATAGAAGTTCTGATATTTTCATTCTTGTTTGATCTTGTTTTTCATTATAATCAATATCAATTGTAAAGATCGGGCCAACAATGGTATTAGAGGCTACTTAGCGCCATTAGGGTATTCATTTGTGAAGGATTAAGATCAGGTTTTGGTTCGTGAGTATTGCGATCAGCTAAGGGAGTAGGTTTAGAGCTGAGTTAGCTGGTGCATTAGATTGTTGTGCGTAGTTAGATTGTTTAGCCGACATTTTCTAAATATAAAGAAAACGATACTTTAACATTTTACTTATTTAGAATGAGCAGTTACATCATTGTTGTATACACACTACAACACTTTTACCCATATTATACATGTAGTCATATAAATCAGTCAAGTACTTCTATACATATTACACATAATGTCATGAAATACATTGTAGGTCAAGGCCTACTGTCTTTCCTTAGCCTTTTCCTCTAACTCTTGCTGCAGCTTTATATATTGTGCCTCTAGTTTAACTATCCTAGCCATCATAGCTCTAATCTTTTGCTTTTGTGCTAGTAGGCCTAGTGTTTCATGTGGGGTACTACTCATGATGGGGTTGATATTACGAACATGCACAATTAGAAAAGTTTTAGCGTTAGGGATTTCTAGGACTTCTTCCTTAATATCTTTTTTCTTATGAATTTTACCTTTTTTACTTACCTGCCAATTCATATGTTAAGTTATAGTTAAATCATCAAGAAGTTTATTAAATAGAGATTGAGTTAAATGCCTGGTTGGTCCCTGTGGTTTGCAAAAATTACAGACTTGGTCCCAGTGGTTCACTAATTACAGAGTTGGTCCTAATAGTTGTAATTTTTGCACTCGGTTGGTCCTTATCACTAACCTCTGTTAAATTTATCAGTTAAATGCGTGTGAAATGACGAGATTACCCCTGAACAGTTAAAAAACATATGAGCTCACCCCACTTCATCTTCTACCACATCTACCGTCACACACCACCACACCAACCACCATCACCCCCACCCCAAGCCGCTACCACCACCAAATTATTCTTGAAATTGAACATGAAATATAATATCAAACCCAAATTAAAAGGAAAAAAAAAACGATGAAAACAATGGTTCGGAAGCTGCCATTAATGGTCTCAAATTCAATATTGATACATCTCTTTTGTAAACAATTTTGTTACTAATAGTTTAAAAGGGTCAAAGTCAACAACATATAGTCAAGACACAAGCCACCCATATATATAAATCACTTTGCTTCAAAATCAGATCATTCATATATTTTACTTCACTTTATTCATGATAATGAGGATAGATAACACCAAAATGGACAGTCTTCAACATTAATCTCCGGTCAAAAGCTCGTACAAACTTAAATATTAAAACATATATCCAATCGTTCTTGCCACTAAGCGCTGATCCAAACTTTAAAATCAAACCTATCAAGATGTTGATAAAGATGAAATTGTCCAGCAAATTGAACCACCAATTGCATCAATACATAATTACCTCTTTTTATCTTCATCGATAATGGTGGAGTGGAAATGGACCAGCGTGGTGTTTCTTGTTTCCTCAGATCCCTCGGAAGATGGTGACGTTGGCCGGCGTGGTGTTGTTATTTACCTCAGATCTTAAAGAGATGGAGAGAGGAGGTATGGTTGCAGGTACATGTAGGGTTTTCTGGAAGGAGAGAAAAGAGGGAAAGTGAAGTGGGGAAGAAGATAAAAGGTGGGTCTAGTTTTTTTTTTTTAATTTCTTAGGGGTAATCTAGTGATTTCACATACATATAATTGAAAATTTTAACAGATGTTAGTGATAAGGACCACCCGAGTGTAAAAATTACAACTATTAGGACCAACTCTGTAACTAGTGAACCACTGGGACCAAATCTACAATTTTCACAAATCACAGGGACCAACCAAGCATTTAACTCATAGAAATTTAACTGTTCAAAAGAGTACTTTAAAGAGTTAAATGCTTGGTTGGTCCCTGTGGTTTGTGAAAATTGCAGAATTGGTCCTAATGGTTCACTAATTACGCACTTGGTCCCAGTAGTTTTTAGTTTTTGCACTCGGGTGGTCCTTACCACTAACCTTTGTTAGATTTCTTAGTTAAGTGTATATGAAATGTCTATTTTACCCTTGAGATTAATATAAAACAATTAAAAAAAATAAAAAAAAAACAGATGGGCCAATTCTTATCTTCTTCTTCATTTCATTTTCACACCACACTCCTGCTCCACTGCTTCTTCTTCATCTTCATGTTTTCTCCTTCAACCTTGCCTAAAACTCCATTGTTCATCTATTTATCCCTTATGCACCCAGCAATAAAACCACCAATTTCACCCAATTCGCTACCACAAGCCTCCAATTCTCCACTGGCGTTGGACTTGTTACCCACGTCTCCGTTTTATGCTTATATCTACTCATTCAGTCATTTGTGTAAATCGGATTCCTGGGGAAATAAGCGAACAGACAGAGAAAACCCACTTCCCTTCCTTCATTTTGCGTTTGGTGGCTGTCGACAATGAGAGAATTTTGATGGATTCAACACGACGACGAACACTCGGTCCAGAGGCAACGATTTTCAGTTGATTGTTTACATTGGTGAATTCATATCCTGTCAAAAAAATTATGGATTATCTAGCAGCAAAATATTCGACTTTTAGAAAATATATAATTTACTTGTATACAAAATATTCTTTTTGATTCTGTTATTTTACCTGCTGCAGATGCAGATGGAGACGAAACATGATGATGTTCTTCACCATTTACCAGCTGTTGAATTCTCCACCCGCCAGTCAAATAATAATCTGCAAAACCTCCATCACAAAACCACTAGCCTCACAGATCCAAACCTAAAATTAAAGGGCTTGTATTCGGTTACCCCACAAACATCGTCGAACACCTTCACCACCGGCTACCCACCAACAAACACCTCCACCACCGGCAGACCACCGAAAACCTCACCAATGAACACCTCCCGAAAAAATAAGTGGGCCGTCGGGGACCACTGTTTGTTCGTCTTGGAACTTACACTTCCAGCATCGTCTACGTTTCAAACGCCCACCTTATCGTCGTCATTTGCTTCTATCTCCGCTACCGGTGGAAAGGTTTGTGTGGCGGCAATGGTCGTCACTGATGGAAAAGGGGGCCAGGGACGGTGGTGTAGATGACGTGCATCTTCACTGTCCTTTTGTAGGACGGTGGTGACGATGAGTCTTCTTTTGTTTAGTGGAAACATGGTTGTTTATGGAGATGTTTGACCTCTTGTTCTCGTGTTGTAAAATATAGAAAGAAGATGGGTGATGTGGGGTGGAGGCGGTGGTCGAAGGTGATGGCAGAGGAAGTGGGTATACGGTGGAGGTGGTGATTGAAGGTTGTGAAGGAGAGGTGGTGGTGGTTGCTGAGTTTTTGAAAGAGAGAGGGGGAGTGATGAAGAAGATGAGTAGTAGGTCCCTCTTCTTTATGTTTTTTTTTATTTTTAATTATTCAAGGGTAAAATAGACATTTCATATATACTTAACTAAGAAATCTAACAAAGGTTAGTGTTAAGGACCACCCGAATGCAAATATTGAAACTATTGGGACCAAGTGGTAATTAGTGAACCATTAGGACCAAATCTGTAATTTTCACAAACCACAGAGACCAACCAAGCATTTAACTCTACTTTTAATTTGAAAACAATTTAAAAGAAGAATTGATAAAACTTCAAAATTTAAATCTTGAAAATTATTATTGTAGTGAGTGTTCATGTGTCTCTTGCTTTTGTTAGCCATTTCCCTCCCCAATATCTCTCTCACTCTCTGTTTATCCTCTTAATTCTTTTTTTAACGGCTAACTGCTTTCCACGTGTAAACCCATTCTTTCGAAACTATGTCCAAAGGCCGACTACTCGACCACCGCTAGAAAGCGTAGCACACATCTGATGCGCAGAAACCCCATGAAATAGGTAAAACTACGCCCCTCCTTGGACTCAAACCCAGGTAAAACCACGGACCAAGCCTTCACCAAGATGGAAACAACCGATCATCTTAATTCTTTTCTATGACCAAATTCATCTCTCTCCACAATTCTACTTTCTTTTTCCACAGTTTTATTAATCTTTTCAGATCAATCGTCTTTGGCCATAGTAGTCGTCACCTCCGGCGGCGACGGTCGCGGCAGAAGAACAAGCAACCTTTCCTTTACAACTTCATTATCTTTCATTGGCAATTGCATATAACAAATTTCAAGACTTAGAGAGAGAAAGAAAGAGGGTTGACAATTCGATACGGTGGCGGAGGCCCAAAATCAGTCTTCCAACTCATCATCAGATCTAGTTGCATTCAAGTCACCGGCGAAAGGGACAGTCCGGTCACATGCAATGACAGATCTAGGGTTCCAGCAAGATATCCAGTCACCTCTTTTCTATTTAACTTTTTTTTCTTGATAAATCGACAACTGATGATGCATATGGAGCCTAGGTTTACTACGGCCTCCAGAGTTCCTCTTTGTTTTACCGTTTGCAACTTGGTGGTGATCGACGTCGTGCTTGTACCATAACCATTGTAATTTCTGATGTAAAAAAGGTCCAAATTATAATTTTTAGCGAATTGTTAAAATGCAAGACTACCAAGAATAAAAGGATAATGACCGGCAGACGTAAGGGACGAAAACCAGGAAACCAGGACTGTTCCTAAGACCCACATAAATTGTTATATTATATAATATTGTATTATATAGCTTTATTATTATTAAACTTCTTTATAATACTAATTACTCAATCGTCTATTTTTACCATAACTTACTCCTTTAACCATATATGAAATTCAAGTTTCATATATATTTTATCTGTTCATAAAACGGGGTGTTATATTAGAAGATACAATATACAATTTAAGCTCAATACACTATTCATTACATGAATACGTAAAACTCTATTTAAATGTTTTTAAAAAGTTAAAGGGTTGTAAGTATCGGTACATGCTTGAAAATTGAGAGACAAAAGTACATAAAAATATAAAACAAAAAAAAATCATAAAAGTACAAAAAAAAAGATTAAAGAAGAAAAAAAAAACCAAATAGCAAGTTACTATTCATGTAATTTATAGTTATACATTATACGAATACTAAGAATAAAAATTAATTTTAAGTTTTGCACTATATAAATATTTAACCATCAACCTACTTACTTGATTAACACACATAAGCAAATTTGTTAATATTTATCTAACTTACATTAAAAGACTCCTAATGTCATATGCATTCTCTCCTTCAACCTCATAAATTTTATTTATATTTGTTTAGTAAATTTCTTTTAATATTAATATTCATAACTAATACATAGATATCACTTATTTTTATCCTTATCATTATCTAAAAATAATAAATAAATTCAAATTTGCAATTTAGACCCTTTGTTTCTTTTACTTTTAACCAAAAGTTTTTCATTTTTTGCAATTTAATCCCAACTTTTTTTTTATTTTCAATTTTGGTCCACCATACTTTTCATCTTTCCCAAGTTTTTCGTTTCGTTCTAAATTTTGTGAGTTAACGCAACCCAACGTGCTTGTGGAGTTCAATATTATTTTGGTACATTTTCCCGTTTGTTTGTTTGTTTGACTGACCCGTCGCGTCACATCGATTTTTCTGCATTTGACAAGTTCGTCTAACGCGCGGGTCCTGGATTGATGTTTTTACCTTTCAATTTCATTTCTTTGCAACGAGCGTGCGTGATTCAAAGATTTTACTTCTGCTTTTCGCTGGGCGTTATTTTTTTCGGTTTTATTTTATTTTGTTTTACAAGCTTTTCCGATATTGGTGGTCGATGACAATGGTATAGCACTGGTACTACTTGACACGGTTTTATGACAACCGCTTCAGCACAGGAGCTTATTACTAGTGTTATTATATTGTTCATTAGATTTGTTTCACTTAGTTTAAATATAATTCTCTCTTTTTTTAAACTTTATTAAAAAAGTTTGCTTTACTTAAAAAAACTAATATTTTATATTGTTATTTTATACCTATACCTATTAATGGTAATAGGTAATTTTTGAAGCACCATATATGCTTTGTTTTAAAATAGTTTTTTTTTCTTTTGATAATTAAGAACATATCACTTTTTAAAACAGGTTATTTACATGTAGTTTAGCCATAATAGAGAAATAACATGCATGATATTGCATTCTATACTATGCTTCTAATCTAATACATTCACTTGTGTTTATTTTATCTTAGTAATACATAACATAAAATTCTTAAATTTGTTTCTAAACTTTTTTAACTTAAGTTTTTATTTTTGTTATAGTAGATTGTTAAAATTTTGTTTTAAAATTTCCTTTTTGATTTCGACATACCCTTGTGTTGGTCCCCTTTTCTGATCTTATTCGAATGATGCAACGTTCTTCGATCATAGAGACAGGTATTTGTGAAATATATAAACATTCAACAAATAAAATAGAGATAATGAGAGTGGGGTTTCTTCAATGATTAATTCTATAAATAAATGTATCTATCTATGGACACAATTATTAATATTTGTTTGGCGATATCAAACAAAGAAGAAAGGGTCGATACGAGAATGAACTCGAATCTTGAATATCACCCCTAGAACAATCCAGGAGCAATTATCATGAAACTCTATTTAGAAAATTTACTTCATAGAACACACAATTCAAGTTATGAGTCGTGTTATTTATAGAATTCCATACCTGTGATATCTTCAATTGGATTGGTTGATAAGTTTCCTTAGATTGTGTGCCAACCATGTCAAGTGGCTTTTCTTTTTATCTCTTGTATGCCAACTTGTCTTATGCCATCACAATTGAGATAACATTAATTTGTTCATGAGATATTTATTAATCCCACGAACATAATTCTTTTACTTGTATCTTGTAAACTTCATAATGTCCTGCTAACATATTGAAGTCTTGTAACCTTGTAGTGATCTTTAATCAAATGAGTTTTCGTATCAGAAGCTTGATTTTTTTTGTCTCGATTTTCATTTTTAGTGCCTTTGGGATGGTTCATCGGTTGGTTCACGTTGATGGAGTTAATTCTAAGTAACTTTAAAAATTTTCAACAAGAAATACAAAAAATAGACCTAACACCCTGCAATATATTCTTTAATTTTACGTTTGCATATTTATTGTGGTTTCACGTGGCACAATGATACCGTATAATGAAAATTTATTATTGTATACACGATTAGCACGGGAACCTATATTTGTTATCTATTGTCCGATTAGGCGGAAACTAATGACAAGTTAACCAAATAACAATAATTACTCATTTAAAGGTTGTTTTCATTGATCTAAAGTTCAATACATTCGAGAACCGGTTCCGACAGAGCTTCGCCGTCTCTGTGCCAAAATCTCTCCAACTCTTACAAATAAAATCCAAGGCACCTATATATAGTAGAGCAAGTTCGGTGGAAATGGACAAGGCATGGGGTAAGTTCGCCCGAACTTGACCTAGTCAAGTTCGGTCGAACTTGACTTCCCACATGCATACCATGGGCGAACTTGGCCTACACATTTCATAAATACGCCTCGTTTCTAACAGATTAAGCCCTATTCACTCAGACTCGATACATAATAACGTAGGCAACAGACATATGCACCAACAGACTCCCCCTTGGATGTTGCCGCAGTCATTTTGATTTTTAAAATCTTCTGAGTCTTCCGATCTTTAGTTCTTGTATAAAACTTTAACATCTTGATCTTTATATCCTCTTTCTCTTTCTTTGAGCTTTGTCTTGATAAAACTTTTAATCAACATGCGCTCCCTAGCTTTAAGCTTTATCCTACAGACATCCCTTTGCTTTGGTCTCTAGACTTCAAACTCCCCCTAGCTTTGAGCTTTCTGAAATCTTTTGATAATGTTTTATCCAGCTCTCCCTCAAATTTTACTACCTGTCTAAATAAATTCTGACATTCAAATAAACATTTCAGATTCACTGTTTTGAAATTTTGTACAATCAACATTTCAAACTTTAATCTTCACTTCAATCTTTTCAAAAAAAGTTTTAATTGTTTCAAGTTCAATTTAATGACCTTGAATATATTTTACGTTTAAGACCTTCAACTTTCACATTTTTATCATTTGTGAAAATCCACTTAGTTGATCAAGTCCAAGTTAATGACCTTGATCAACCAAATATATCAACCAAGTCCAAATTAATGACCTTAGTTTGAAAAACCGCTATGAACAATCTGATTTTAAAGTTTCAAATTAATGAACTTTTAAACAATTATCAGATGTTCTTACCAGACTTCGAAGACCCGTTCTCCAACATTGGTTCATTGAAACTAATGTAGAAACAAAATCTTTTTGTATTTTAGAAAGTTTATGCTAAAACACACTGAAAATCCTTTTTGATTTTTATCCGAAAAGCAATTAAAGTATTTACAAAACTTTTAACAAGTAAAGCAATTTAAAGAAAGTAAACCATGTACAAACATATTTACAGACATATTTTTTTGTGAATTCGTGTCTAAGGATCATATTAGTTTGTTTGAGACATATCACCACCTGTACCCGAAACCGACACAGTGGGTAGGTAGAGAATACCTAGGGGCGCGAGACAACTCTCTCTAAGGAACTCGGCAAAATAGCCGTTGACTTTAGATGACTTTAAGTTTTAATCTCGTTTACCTAGATTGTCGATATGTTTGTCCACTTAAACTTCATCATATTTCTCAATTGTTCCAAGATATGTTAAGTTAAGAATTATGAAAACTTGACTTAACTGTGTTTCCCACTTCTTGAATATACTCCCGAATCCAGATTCCCTAGATTTCATCTTATAGGTGAATATAGCGTAATTGATATCTGTATCTGGGTTGTGCGAGACCTTGAGAGCTCAGGTTAGTACTATCGTACAGACAAAGAGATGAAGGCTCGACTTTAAGGTGTGTTCCACTTAAGGAATATTTTAAGCATTGCAAATGATTAGATCTTTCGATACTTTTCAAATTTTGCATGCTAATTTGGGGTTTTTAGCAAAAGCATTATAGAAGTTCTAGGCTATTGCTTCCGCAAAATCATAAGAACTTATATGATACCCCAGATATCAACTATTTATAAGACCTGTATCTCAGAATCAGGCAACCCTTCAATCGAAATTTCGGAGTTCTAAGTCCACAAATTCAAGATGTGTTAAACCACAAATTTAAGTAGTTGCTAAATTTAGTTTATATCCCGAAACAATTTACTGAATGTGTAAAGTCTATCGACACATCCACAGTAAGACTTGTTTATCACTTTTAAACTTACAATTCTTTAGCATACTATGATAGTCCACTGATGTACTATCATTTCCTTTTTGACACCAAATTCTTTTTGTCTTTTTCAATGGTTTTGTACTTTTGAATTTTTCAAATGTTTTGGATTTTTAACTTTTTCATATGTTTTTATTTTTCTAAAAATTTTCAAATTTTTTACTCCCCCTAAAATCAAAAACATATTTTTGGATTTTAGTTTTTAAAGAAATATTCTTTCTAAAAAATATAACAAACCAATGAGGATCCCGAGAACTCGTCGTCCGATCCTTTTTTCATTTTCTGCATCATCACCTGACAACAGAAACAAACCATTAAATTTGTTAACCTCAACTTGTAAAAATCACTTGTAAGAATCACTTGTTGGAAATCAATTTTAAATGATTTTCAATATAACAATGTGTCCTGTTCAACGGTGTGGATTTTCTAAGTTTTCAAAAATTCTTTTTAACTTTTCTTTTTCAACCACTTTTTAATTTCAAAAACCATCAAAGAATATGACTTTCTAAATAAATTAAATACTCATGAAGCTCCGCTATCCTGTATCAACTTTGATAGAGTGGATCTTGGGACTCCTGCACATGAAACAACTATTTGAAAAATGAAACCCAAACCTTTTTGGTTTTAGGTTTGTACTGATAAGCATCATAACCATATTCTAACTCTTCATCGTATTCAAAATCATCATCGGACATTTCGTCCAATGTCGATTCTGAAAACATTTTGACATTTTCTTTCTTTGTCTGTTTGATTACTGACTCAGTTGATTTAACATTTTCAGTGTTTTCAGCAACAGACTTTGGTTTTTCTGATGATGAAAGCCTTTTCTTAGCAACCCATGATTGTAGTTTGCTTCTTGCTTTCTTGATATAGAACCTAGAATCTTTGATTTCATTAAACCTTGAAGTTTCACCTTTTCCAAATATTGAGTTTTCAAACTTTGAACTCGTTTTAGGTTTCACTTTATTTTTAGATTCATAGTTTCTATTTGTTTCTGTGACAGGTTTCACAATCTCTGTTGTTTTTTTTTCATCTTTTGACTCAGTTTTTCTTCGTGGAAACACAGGCTTTAGATTCAGAGACTTTCGAGCAATATGACCAACAGTATTGCATTTAAAGCAAGTCCGGTTATCAGAAACATTTCCACTAGTGGATTTTACTCCACTTGTGGACTTGATTTTAGCCTTGTCCCGAAGTTCTTTTTCTTTCTTAAATTCATCATTTGATTGCTTACCGATCATGCTTTCTTCTTGAACCGTGCTTATTCCATACACAAACTTTATATTCTTACCTTTATATTCCTGGAACGCTGGTTTTTCCTTCTTCTTCGGTTCTTCTTCTTCAACCTCCAAACCTAAACCTGCTCTCCTGTGCTCAGGAAAATCACCACCAACCTTTCGATAATTGTTAGCATTCCTTTTAGTTTCGAGTAAAATCTTTTCTCATTTTTGTCAAGATCATCTGATGAAACTTCTACAAGTTTAAACAGTTTATCAATTTGATCTTCTTTTACATTCCGAATCGGAAAGCTATCATCGAAGTATAATCTATCAGAATCCTTAACCTTGTACATGACAACGTTAGGATCATCACTTAGATCATGTTCTGAAGCTGTATCGTAATTTTCGGACTGTGTATCAGAACTGTTTGAACCTGAATTAGTGCTTTGAGAGCTGCCTTCATCAGAATCATTTCCCAACACATTCTTTACCACATTTTTTACCACCGTTTCATTGTCATAATTTGATTTCGTAAAGTCTACGTCAGTGTTCTCAAGCAATTTATTTCTCTTATTAGACAAAATAAGTAGATTAAATGCCTTTTCAACTTCATCATCTTTCTTGCATGAATAACTTGCAAGAAATGGTGGAGGAACACATCCATACTCTTTACGCTTTGATTTCTCACCATTTTCCTTCGATTTAATCGTAGGTAAAATGTGATCAATGACATACGCGTTTGTGGTGTAACTCTTTAGAAGCTGTCTTACCCTTTCCGTTTCAATTTTCATGCTGTGAAACTCACGCTTTGTCTCAGCAATTGTGTTAATGTACATGTTAATTGCCTTTTGTTTCTCAATTACTGTAGCATTTAACATTTTTACATTAGCATTAAGTTCACCATTAGCATGTTCAACATAATTATATTTGCTTGATATTTTGTCATAAGCTTCTTTTATGGTTCTGTAATCATAACGGAAGTTTTCGTTGTGTACAGTCAATTCTCTTATGACTTTGACTTTATCAAGACATGGTTCACAAGGACTTGCGCACTTTGTGCAAGGTTTTTCAACCTCCACAACTTTCACAACTTCCTTTTCAGACACACTTACCTTACCTTTACCTTTCTGTGTCTGCTTCAAGCTTCTTTCTGTATCTCAAGATAAGCTAACTCTTCTTCCTCAGCTCTCTGTCTATATCCTTCCAGAATGGCATTTTCCAAAGCAGCATCGACATACGATGTATCAGATTCATTCACTACCTCTGCCATCATAGCAACACCAGTTTTCTTTCCGATGTATCTATTCCAGTCAAAACCATCTTCTTCATGAGTAACAACAAGAGCTTGTTCGGTTGTCTTTGCAGATTTATCTTCTACTTCAACTTGTGTTCTTTTCGGATATGGCTTGTATTGAAGAGCTTTCTTGTAGTACTCATTGTTGCTGCCAAAAGGATTTTGGTTTCCACTTGCTTCTTGATTATTGCATTCACGTTTGAAATGTCCCTTTTGTCGACACCTGAAGCATGCGACTTTAGTCTTGTCAAATCCAAGCTTGTTGCTTGAGTTACCAATATCCCATCCAGTGAGTGCCACAAATTTGGAAACTCTTCTGATAATGGATGCAAGGCTCCATTTGATATCCATTAGCTCCAATTCTTCTTCGTCCACTTGATCATAATCTTCGGCGGTCATCTCTGGATTACCGATCTTTCCAGCAACGAGACTTTCACATGATTCGAGGACAGTAGCAAGAAGTGCTATGTGCTGTTTGGCCACCTTTTCAGGAAATACGTTCTTCAAAATCAACTGCTATGTTACACTGGAAAACATTTGAATCAGAACTTGCTTGACTTGTCTGATTTTGGAATGAAGAGCTTGAACTAGCACTAGTATAACCAACATATGGAGAACTTTGACTTGGAGAAGAATTTTGCATTTGCACTAAATGCTGTTTGGATTTTTGGGCTTTGAATCGGAGTATCAGGATACCTTCTTTGTAATAGACACCGACATCTTGAACAACATTAACATTCTTTGATTTAGCAATTTTCATCAACTCCATTTCATGACCTTCCAATTTGTCGATGAAGGATAACAACTTGAAATGTCTCCAAGATGGACTATTCTTCAGAATCGTCAGATATGTTGTCCATTCTCCTTCTGGAAGTGCATCAGCCAGCTTTTCAATTTGCTCTTCATTAGATCTTTTAATATCATGTCTCGCATTTGGACCATGAAGTGACAGTATCTATCAATCATCTGCTTCATTGTTTCACCTTTAATCTTCATGAAGATCTCGAATTCTTTCTTGATTAAAGCCTTTTTGCTTTTGATCATTTCATCACTCCTTTGAATTTCTCACAAAGAGAATTCCATAATTCTTGCGAAGTGTCATATTCTGGCAATAATATCAGAATGTCTTCCTTCCTGATTGTTGTATCAAGCTAATCATTTTCTTCTCTGCAACATAATTATCTTTGTCGACATTTGAAAACTTGTTCAGCGGAAGATCTTGATCACGCTCATCCTTTGGCCATTTGTAACCATCCTCAACTGCAACCCAGCAGTTGAATTGATTCGCTTATATCCAATTCACAAACTTTTCTTTCCATCCTTCAAATTCGTCCATGCTCATTAGCTTTGGCGGTTTCGACGTAGTGCCCATCTCGTTGTCGATATTCATTTGATTTGCCGCAAGAACATTAGCATTTGATGAAGAAGCCATTTGAGAAACGAATACGTTGTGGAAATATTCCATTTTGACAATCCGTAGACTTATATGAGAATACAATAAAAAACACTCGAAAATCGATGAAAAACAGACAAGTTTGGTCGAACTTGTGTGAAAACAATTTTTGATTTCAAGTATTCACAAGTTTGGTCGAACTTAGGTAATCAAGTTTCAAATTTTATCGCTTACACTCAAGTTCAGTCGAACTTGAGGTGAATTTTTGAGAAAAATTAGATTTCAAGCGGACTTGAAACTTTTTCAGAAGAAACTGTTAAGTTCGGTCGAACTTAGGTTTGAATTTCAAGATAAAAAGTAAGTTCGAGCGAACTTGAGTGAATTTTCACTAGAATTATATCAAGTTGAACTTGATGGAATTTCAAGCAAAAATCAATAAGTTCGAGCGGACTTAAACTCAAAACCTTGAAAAACTACTCAAGTTCGATCGAACTTGATGAAAATTCAAAGATTTTCAATCAAGTTCGGTCGAACTTAGTGTTAAGTTCGGCTGAAACCTTGTTTCCAAAACATGGTTTTTGCAACTTTTTGATATCAAACCGTTTAATTTGATGTCCAAACTCTCAAGGGTTTATCTATGATGTATTTTACATGACATATTCAAAAATCATCCATTTTTGACCATGAAATCATCAAGTATGTGAAAATTTTAAGAAAAATGATAGAATGGAGATGAAATAGAAATTCTTGTCTTGATTCCAACAAATTTAGGTATCCAGGCTCTGATACCACTTGTAGGAACATCCACGATTAGCACGGGAACCTAAATTTGTTATCTATTGTCCGATTAGGCGGAAACTAATGACAAGCTAACCAAATAACAAGAACTACTCATTTAAAGGTTGTTTTCATTGATCTAAAGTTCAATACATTCGAGAACCGGATCCGACAGAGCTTCGCCGTCTCTGTGCCAAAATCTCTCCAACTCCTACAAATAAAATCCCAAGGCACCTATATATAGTAGAGCAAGTTCGCTGGAATGGACAAGGCATGGGGTAAGTTCACCCGAACTTGAGGTAAGTTCGCCTGAACTTGACCTAGTCAAGTTTGGCCGAACTTGACTTCCCACATGCATACCATGGGCGAACTTGGCCTATACATTTCATAAATACGCCTCGTTTCTAACAGATTAAGCCCTATTCACTCAGACTCGATACATAATGACGTAGGCAACAGACATATGCACCAACAATTATTCTTTTAGACTTTCGATTGATGTAAAGCATGTGTCGATATGCTTTTAAACATACTTGTTTTGTTTGCTATATTGAGTGCGAGTAACGTACCGAAGCGAACCGATATCGTCTGAAATTCCGCAACGTAACGCGGGTAATCTTACTACTTATATATATGAATTTAATGAATAGTAACATAATATGTGGGTGAAGTTACATCTTCTGAAGCATAATTTAATGTAGTTGTTTATTATTGAGACAATTAATAGAAAGAGTAATTACGTTTTTCGTCCCTGTGATTTGTCAAATATCAATATTTCAATCCATTAGTTAAATATTACCAAACAGTCTCTGTGGTTTCATTTTCGTAACTATTACAATCCACCTATACTAATGACATCCCGCTATTTTGTTAATAGATTTGAAATAACCATAATATCCTTCACTTTACTTTTCACACTCCACGTTTTTTCATATCCAATCATGTAATTTTCCTTATCACAATCGACGTTAAGTTTTCCAACTTGAGGCCTACCTAAAAAACTTAAGGGTTGGAGATGAAGTATGGGTGGTGCCCTGTGTAGTGGTCGGAATTGGTAGTAATCAGAGATAAATAGTAGTTGGCCGATGATTTGTTTGAAGAGAATGACCATGGAGTGTGGGGGTAGGGTGGTTGGTAGTTTGACGATGGTGGTGGGCATAATGGGTGCTGGAGGTGGCCATCATTCAGGTATGTGTGTGTGGCGGTTAGAGATGTTGAGATGGATGAAGTGGAGCGGGTGTGGAGCCGGAGCAGATGATCTTCCTGATGTATTTGAGGAAACAGAAAGAGTAAAGAGTAGAGTAAAGGAAAGTAGATAGATGAAACTGTTAACAACCATTGTTGGTGAGTTGAAGGTGGAAGTTGTGAAAGTATGGGTACTATTTTGGCAGTTTTTAGAACTAATGGATTATAATGGTTCTTTTTAACAAACCTTGGGGACGAAAAACATAACTAACTCTTTATTTATTTAAATTTTAATAGCAGGGTATTATGGTCTTTTCAAATAATCTAACAGAATAAATGGATGATCATAGTGGGGGTGGACTATAACAGTTATGAAAATGAAAGCACATGAATTGTTTTAGCAATTTTTAAACTAATGGACTGAAATTGTGATTTTTAACAAACACAGGACAAAAAAAACGTAATTAACTCTTAAAAGAAAACTAAATATCATTTTTTTTTGTTTTGAGAATCTTTTATTCTTGCAGGGATCTTCGATTACAGGAGGAAAGAGTTTTGGATTTTAAAAATCCAAATATTCAATTTAATTAGTGGGTCCTTACTATCAGAGCCACCCCTTACTGTGGATGTTGATAACGTCCTTGGGTGCATTAAATCTTTCCCCAAAGGGAACTCTTGTGGGAGGGATGGGTGGAGAGCTCAACACATTTTGGATGCTCTTTGTAGGAAGGGTCGGTGATCGCGTGCGGGGTGCTTAGGGCTATTTCTGAGGTGGTCAACTTGTGCTTGGGGGGGGGGAGGTGCCCTAGGGTCTTGGCAGAGTTTGTTGCTTCTGCACCCCTCACGCCTTTACTTAAACCAGACAATGGGATTAGGCCTATTGCCGTGGGCGCAATTTGGAGGAGGTTAGTTTCTAAGGCGGCTATGAGGGGGATCGGGAAGGATATGGCTAAATATCTCGGTGATTTTCAATTTGGGGTGGGTATTCCTAAGGAGGCTGAGGTTGTGCTCCATAGTGCGAATAGGTTCTTAAGCGTGTTCCACTCGGATGGGTTGTTAGCCATGATTTGTTGATTTCTCTAATGCTTTCAACCTGGTAGATAGAACCGCCCTTTTGTCAGAAGTTCGAACCCGATGCCCGTCCATTTCTTTATGGGTGGATTTTCTATATGGACAGCCGGATGGATTATATGTCGGAGACGATCATATTTGGTCCACACTGGGGTTCAGCAGAGAGACCCCTTGGGGCCTCTTCTCTTTGCCTTAGTATTGCATCCCCTCATTCATTAGATACGAGATAGATGCAATTTACTCTTCCATGCTTGGTACTTGGATGATGGTACGATTATAAAGCTTTAGAAATCATCAGGTCTATGGGGCCCTGTTTGGGGCTTCAACTTAACGTCAAGAAAACATAAGTTTTTTGGCCATCGTGCAATGGAGTTAAGGTGCAAAGGGTTTGTTTCCTAGTGGGATTGGAAGGCCGGTGTCGGGTGTCAAACTCCTTGGTGGCGCTGTTAGTCGGGATGCGGGTTTTATAAGTAGGTTGGCCGTGAAAATGGCATCTTGTGCAGTGGATCTGATGAGCTATCTTCCATATCTGTGGGACCCTCAATGCGAGCTCCTTTTGTTACGCTCTTACGTGGGTGTTGCTAGGTTGTTGTTTGGCCTCAGAACGTGCCAACCCACGTTTGTTGGGGAGGCTGTTTCGGTTTTTGACAAAGGCCTTCGGAGAGCATTTGAAGACATTGTGGTTTGCTGGGGTCTGTTTTTAGGGATCTTCAATGGAGGTTAGCATCCCTCCTGGCCCTTTTGGGGATTTGGGTTTATGTTCGGCTGAGGATGTATCTACGTATGCTTTTGTGGCCTCGAGGGTGCAATATTGGAGTTTGCAAGACCACTGTCACACCCCAACCGATGGTGGAAACATCGGGGCGTGTCACTAGGCGAATCAGATTGCTCAAGAGACATCATAACGACTATTAAGCGACAATATCTAAACGTTTAACATCCCATACTATTAAACAATATAATCAAAAATAATCATTATAATATAAAGTAAATCTCTTAAACATAACATCCGATTCGATCTCCCCTAGATTTTATTACATGATTTTCTACGCAAAACTAAATCTAAGCATCCAAAGCAATATCCTCAACCTGCCACATATGTTAAAATAAACGTCAATACAATTAAGTAAAGGTGAGCATACGAGTTTTGCGTACAATATAAATATAAAAATGTTTAGCATACACCGCATGACATACGTAACAGTTGTGAACTATGTATCTACTTAGATTCGAGCAAACCAACAAACCACGATTGATCGAGGCATGCGAACAACCGTTCACATCCTAAAAGAGAAAATAAATGCGAAATAAAAATGCGAGCCTTAACAACCCCGGGCCTCCGGGTGGCGGGTCAACCTCTAGTATACTATCATGTTAAGGGTGGCGTACTAGCAATCAAGTAACACATAAAGTTCACAGATTTCACGTAAAGTCATGTATAAGCGGGATGTCGAATAAGCATTTGAGTTGTGTGATGTGTTTTGATATATGAACATATGTGACACCGAAAAGTGCGTTTAAGCGTAAAAGGGTTCTAGTATACTCACAGTCGGTGCGAATTGGGAGATGAGACGGGATCTGAGAGGAGTTGCGGAAAGCGCCGGATCAGCCTGTAAGCGAACAGAAGTGCATCAGTCTTCCGAATTACTGAAACGGTTAACTGTTGAAGGAGAAGCAGACAAGTTCGGGCGAACTTGTCTCATTTGTTGAGGTGGGATACAAGTTCGAGCGAACTTGTCTGATTTCCTTGGAAAGCAGTACAAGTTTGGGCGAACTTGTGTGGTTTTGGTGAAGATTTGATCAAGTTCGCCCGAACTTGTCACCAGATTGGTGACAAGTTCGGGCGAACTTGATGCTTTTCGAGTGAACTTGACTGTTTTGGCATCCAAATCATGCATTTTCGCATCGTTTGCTGAGGAAATCGAGTATCCATCCCTCCAACCTTAGGCTACTGAGCAAAACCAAGGCTGAAGAGGTCTTTTGGAGCGAGTTTTAGCCATTATACATAAACTCGGACTAATCCAGGCGAACTTGAATGTTTGAACGGTTTATTCCAGTTTGTGCAAAGTGACGACTTTGTCCTTGTGCTTTCGGATCTGAGGTCTAGCTTGACAACGCCTCGTTCCACTTCAAAGTGAATGAAACATACGCCGTTTAGTCCGAATATTGTGTAAAAATCGATGTTTTAAAGGTTTTACTCAGATCTATGTATAGATCTGAGTGAAAAACAGAAGTTTTGCTTAAAAAGATGAAGATTTTTGTAAACAGAGGAGATTTGATGAAAATGAAGGCAAAGCCTTGTGCAAAATCGTTGTAAAACATTGTTATAGCTTGAAAACGGGTGGAATCTTACTTAGAAAACAAAGGGTTTCGGTTTTGGGGAGCTTCGGGCGAACTTGCAGCACGTTCAAATGAGAAGAGAAGCTGGGTATTTATAGGTGGAGTGAGAAAGGGAGCTGAAACATCAAGTTCGGGCGAACTTGTATCAAGTTCGGGCGAACTTGCTGCTACAAGTTCGGGCGAACTTGCTGCTACAAGTTCGGGCGAACTTGCTACAAGTTCGGGCGAACTTGCTACAAGTTCGGGCGAACTTTCTACAAGGTTTCTTGCATATATGAGACAAGTCCGGGCGGACTTGTTAGATTTTGAAGGATTTTGATGGCTCATACAAGTTCGGGCAAACTTGTGGTGCACAAGTTCGGGCGAACTTGACTTATTGGCCGAGTTTTGTTCGATTATTTCGCGTTACGAGTTTGTTTGGTGACTTGGTTCGTATTAGATGTTACATTAAGCATTTTAGCGAAGTGTTAAGCGTTATATTACCATTGATTTGACAGAGAGCGAGTTGCGTGAGCGTGCGAGCATTTTAATGATATTAAACCATAACATAATTAAACATAACACATATAAAACATAATTCCACTTAATTAACTGCGTTTTGCGATGCGATGAGATAAGCGAGGCGATGGCACAAGTGTTTATCAAACAATAACACACTCGGCTCGTATAGTAGCATAACTACTTGTGATTGCGTTGAATTAGCGATTAATAAGCGATTAAATGCGATATAGATGTGACAAAATATAATTCCAATAACATAACTTTCTCATAATCCAAATCTCGGAGTACAAATGATAAGTACAAACGGAAATACACGAAAATAAATAACAACGAAAATTTGGAGTTGTTACAGTCTCCCCTACTTTAAGAAATTTCGTTCCGAAATTTAAGTAATGCCGTAACAAAGAGATGCTGATTTAGCCTTCATGTCACTTTCCAATTTCCAAGTGAACGCGGCACCGCGTTTGCCTTCCCATCGGACCTTCACGATAGGGATGCGAGAGCGCCGTAATTTCTTGGTTTCTCGATCCATGATTTCGACAGCCTTTTCCACGAAATGGAGAGTCGCGTTTATTTGCAAGTCCTCGAGGGGGACGTGGAGATTTTCTTCAGCTAGGCATTTCTTGAGGTTCGACACGTGGAAGTCGGGTGGACGTTATTAAGTTCTGTCGGTAGTTCGAGTCGATAGGCTACTTTGTCTATTCGTTCCAGAATCTTAAAGGGACCTACGTATTGTGGCGCTAGCTTCCCTTTCTTTCCGAAGCGGATCAATCCTTTCCAAGGTGCAACCTTTAAGAGAACGTGATCTCCCACTTTGAACTGTAGGGGCTTGCGGCGTTTATCGGCATAACTCTTTTGACGACTCCGAGCTTTCAAGAGATTGTCTCTGATCTGGAGGATCTTGTCCGTCGTTTCTTGAATCAGCTCGAGACCGGTTATTTGTGCTTCTCCGATCTCGTGCCATGCAATAGGCGATCGACATTTTCTTCGATACAACGCCTCAAAAGGAGCCATTTGAATGCTGGTCTGATAACTATTATTGTACGAGAATTCAATTAAAGGTAAATGCGTGTCCCAATTACCATTGAAATCTATGATGCACGCACGAAGCATGTCTTCGAGGGTATGGATCGTGCCTCACTCTGACCGTCGGTTTGAGGGTGAAAAGCGGTACTGAGATTAATAGTGGTACCGAGAGCGGATTGAAAAGTCTCCTAGAGACGTGAGGTAACGCGACCGTCGCGGTCAGAGATGATGTCACAAGGCGTCCCGTGTAATCATATGACTTCGTCGGTATAGATTCGTGCTAATCGTTCTACCTTAAAGTCTTCTCGTATAGCAATAAAGTGCGCAAATTTGGTAAGACGATTAACGATAACCCAAATGCTATCGTGACCAGGAAGTGCGAGGAAGTGTCGTAATGAAGTCCATAGCTATACTCTCCCACTTCCACATCGGGATTTCGGGTTGTTCGAGCAGGCCAAAGGGCCTTTGATGTTCAGCTTTAACCTTTGAGCAGGTTAAGCACTTTGAGACGTACACGGCGATATCCTTTTCATGCCCGGCCACCAATACTTAGGACGAAGGTCCTGGTACATTTTGTCGGCTCCAGGATGAATGGAGTATCGAGATTTGTGAGCTTCGGTCATTAGCAAATCACGAAGATTATCACGGCTGGGAATCCAAATGCTATCGAGATAGTAATAAATACCGTTAGGTTTAACAATGAGCTGAGTTTCGGCACCACATTTCATTTCTTCCTCCAGGGTATTCTCGTTAAAACAAGCGAACTGAGCGGAGCGAATCATGATTTCGAGATCATTCAAAGCTTGAGAGTCACGAACACTATACACATAGCTTCGTCGACTTAGAGCATCGACTACAACGTTTGCTTTGCCAGGGTGGTAGCGTATCTCGCAATCATAATCGTTGAGAAGTTCAACCCACCTGCGTTGGCGCATATTCAGTTCCTTTTGATTGAAGATATGTTGTAAGCTCTTATGGTTGGTGAAGACCGTACACTTAGTATCATAAAGGTAGTGTCGCCATATCTTCAATGCAAAAACAACTGCACCGAGCTCGAGATCCTGGGTTGTATAGTTCTTCTCGTGGGTCTTGAGTTGTCGAGATGCATATCCTGATCCGGAAGTCACCTTTTCCTTTCCTTGGGCAGTACCTCTCAACAAGATTGATCCCTTTGGATCTTGGTCCATGATGGCCTTTTTATTGATTTTGACGATTGGATCTCTCTATGAATGGAAAAGGGGTGCTTCGGATCGGGAGTACCACTAGCGATAGGGCAAAAATCGGGGGAAGGACAAAAGTCAAGAGCGCGATGCCTACATTAAATTAATTGATTCGTCATGGTAGAGAAGAAAACGGCGCACGGACCGCATCTCGCATTCACGCCCCCGTTTGACTGCCGCTCGGGGATGTAGTTGTAGATACGTTAGTCTTAGTGGGTCGTTGGCTCCACTTGTTATCTCCTTCTACGACATGCTGTTGTCGTCGCCATATTCCATATGTCACTTAGTCATCTCTGCCTCGCTGCGGGTCAGCACCTCCGAAAGAAACGGAGGACTTCATTCAGTGACCCCGCGATCGCCCTCTGAACGATCAGAATAAGGTAAAGCTTGAAGATAAGTTTTGTACTCTATTAATTTCTTCGGTCCCTCTAGTCGGGTGGGCGCCGGCCGGTCTTTCGACCAGATCCCCCTAAAAACCGTACGTGCGGGCCCCCCCGCATGCGGCTCACGCCATTCGAGGTGGCCCAGCCCAGCATTCATTCTAAAATCCTGTAGTGAAATTGAGACTGCTCGACTTCGGAAGCAAATTCGCGTGTAGGCAGCGCTGTCTGTCGTACCGTTGACTCTATCTATTCATTGAATTTGCTTGATTCCATTTTTATATAGGCTTCGCTCCCTCTTTTTCCAAGAATTCATGCACTTTCCTTTTACTCCCTAGGGCCTTCTTTATAGGTTCATAGTCCAAAGCCTTCCATTCCGTCAAATGACCCGGCCTCCCCTGGCTCTTCCACCGTCCGAGCTCCCTTTCCTCCCTATGCTCCCCCGGTGCAGGCTACCACGCTTCGCACCTGCGGCGTTTTCGCCAGACGGTCTTTGCCAGTAGTGCATTCCTCCCCGCTGGCTGTATGGGCGGGTTATCCCTCGCTGCTGCGTTCTGTTAGGCTATGGATTAAGGAACAAATGTAGTTGAATGGAATAGCAGGCGGTTACACGTTTCCACTGTGCCGAGATTTGAGGTGCAGGTGGTGATGATCACCCCGGGGTATGCGCTAGCGCCCTTGACAGGCACTCCAGAACCCGATAACGCTCGTGAAAACCCGGGTCGGTCGGTCCTCCATTCATCCGACCGGAGGTGTGGATAACGAGGCCACCTCACAACCTTCTCCCTTCTGTCCTTATGTTGTAGTAAGGTAGGGGGTTCGCTTGAGTTGCTCAACCGCCCTTAGCTCGGTGCTCATGACGCGCTACGGAACCTCCACCATGCCGGGGTACCAAGCAGGCATAGCTAGCGGCATATCGAGCCGACTCGCATCAGGCTGTGCGCATGGTGATCCAATATGTGGTTCCGCACGTTCCACCACTTCTCCGTTCATTTCCAATACGGATCATGAAACACCATGAGCAGCAGGATGTTGAGGTCGAAATTCGAAGTGAAATTTTTTATTTGCCCGTTCCTAGTCGTCATGGGAAAGAAAGGCAGAAAGAAGAAAGAAATGATTCCCTTTTTTCTTGTCCAATACCACCAGTACCATAAATGCATCTCATTCGCCCGCCCGAGAGACTTATTGAACCCGAAAAGAAAGAAGGGAGAAAGATGCCCACTATGATTATCGATTCCTTCTTGATAAAACAATATCATAGCCTAGTATTCATGTCCTAGTCTTCATTTTTAATATGGGCACATACTAGAAACTGAGCCAGGCACATCCCTGTTTTCTTGTCTTAGCACTTCAAATTAGCTGTACCCTTCCAAGTTAGTCCAGGAGCCCTCTCAGATGCGGGTCTTTTCAAAGTGGAAAGTTTCAGTATCACTTATGCAATTATGAGTTGCTGTTTTGAGTTTCCTGCTTTTCGAGCTGTCCTCTTTTAGGGAAGGGAGCGTGCCCTAGTAGCATGAGATGACAGCCTTGCATAGGAGTAGTTCTGACTCCGAGAATAGAATCTTATCCCCGCCGACTAAGCCCGGACTCTTTCGCATCGCGCTAATTCAGTGCCAGCCGTTGGTGAAAGACCTGCACGGAGTCGAGCCCTTCTCACCTACCTGCTTTGGGGAGAGTTTGATCCGGACAAAACTAGTGGGTGTCGCCTCCTCGAAGCAGCTACCTCTCGCCCCGATTGATGAAAAAGAAATAGAATTGGAAAATTCCAAAGAAGACTTTGACCCCGTAAGCTAAACTGGGAATCTCGTACGAAACTGAGAATGTGATCATGACAGCACATCGAAAGAAAGCGGCTCGTGGCTTTCATATCTTGGTAAATAAGAGATCGATCCCGTAGTTCAATCCTGGGAAGGGTCAAAAAGTGTATCCACCCGGTCCGGGGAAGGTGTGTGAAATCCTTTCACGTTCTTGGTCAAGTAATGGCTCTAGCTTCATTCTCTCTTTGGGATCATCTCGCCTTCGTGGGTCTCCGCTTTCCAGCTGCGGAAAGCTTCACTCCTTTCACTGAATGAAGACCAAGGAAAGAACTTCAAATGTTTAACCATTTAGATGTGGTTGCTTAGCGGGGTTGAGAGATCCCTTGTCACCGACAAAGAAAAGAAGGTAGAACCAATGGGCCCTTAGTCCGCCCCTTATGTAGTACATAGAGGTGTCGCGAAGGAGTGAAGAATGCCCCTTTCCTCCCTTAGTCCATAGGAAGAACTGGACGACCAAATACAAGCAATGTGAATTTCATTGGCCTTTGGACAGTCAAAAAGCCCAAAGGCCAAAAAGAAGAGCAAAAACGGAGGAGATGTCTTCCTCATAGGCCATTGACTATCTATCCCCAGAGTCTTTCTCTCCCTCAAAGGGACTCTCTCTTTCTTGAACAAGCATGGCGCTATCAGGACAAAATCCTAGCAGAAGCAGAAAAAGAGGAAGAGAAAGAGGAGCGAACAGCCACTATCACATCATTAGATGAGCTTCAGTTGCGCCCCTTTGTGAACGAGGGGATCGAAAGGCCAGCCAAAGGTACGGCTGAGTTTCAAGACTACGAGACTAAGAGTTGGGACTAGCCGCATGTCATCTTTCTCAGAGTCTGAGCCTGACACCTCTATTATTACATCAAACAACAATTGAATTGGGATCAAAGAAGTAAGGGATTGGATTTGTCCCCGTCTATCTTGTGTTCAACAAAGGAAAGCGCCCTTCCTTCTTCAGCTTGAAAGACATCTCAGGAAAGAGCTACTTCAACTGAATAAATTTCTTTAGTAGCGAGAACCCTCCCTACTCGAGAAAGTAAAATCAATGTGTAACTCCGACTGTTTATTATTCGATTCTGGGTTTGTAGGAGAGGAAAGCGAATCTAAGATGTTACGGGAAATGAATCCTCTAAAGAACAAAGTCTACTTCTTTGCCGTCGACCTTACCATCAAAGACGCTAACCTCATATTCGCTAGTCTTCAAAGGCCTGGTTGCTGCCTTCCCCCGGACATCGAGTTAGGCGAACCCTGTCACTTCAACCCCGTTGGCCCTCGTCTAAGTATACGGATTGTCGTCATAGCTATCCTACGAGTTATGATGTCCTGCTCTCTTGCACTACTTGCGGAATCGCCAGGAGCCTTCCCTTTCCCCCAACAATTCATTCTTCTATTATACCGGCTCTTTCCTTGCTATTTCCCTTTTTTCTCTAATCTACGGGGATCGCTCTAAATAGCTTGTGTATATCTTATGTAAAGTAGAGTTCCATCCTCCCCCTATGCTTCCTCTTGTCGGATGAAAGCTTCTTCACCTCTGCTCTGAAACTCGGGCATTCCTCTGTAGGACAATCGTTCCATTAGCTTCTGTGCTTGCAGTCTGCCATAGAGGTGTACGGGGAAGGAGGTGAAAACTAATCACCATTAAACAAGTACCCATATTGCCCGTTGCTGACTTGGAGGAGGCAGAGGTGCCGCTAGGGAGGCAGTACTCCGAAGACATGATCCATAGTAAAGAAGTAGACATGGTACAAATGGGATTGAGAAGGAGATGAAGTTGAAAACAACTGAGATCGGATCTCTCACGAGATGGTGAGGCCCCACTTCTTCTGTCTTGTATCTAATAAAACAAAGAGTAAAAATATTATACCATCATCAACACAAAAACAAACGGCCAATTTCCTAGTGAAAGAATGGGAAAACAAATGTGCTAAGACCTGTAGTAAACCAGAGTCAAATGTATGAGGGTGCGAGTAAGAAGAGTCTTCGAATGTCGAATGATGTTATCACAATCTCGATAGTGTTGTTCATGCTTCTTTTTTTCTACTTGGCATTTCTATTGATTGGCATTGATTTCAATCTCGTTATTATGAAACTCCAATCCATGCTTCTGGGGAAGTCTCTCCACTTCCTCTTTAGTCGCTTGGGGTGGGGGGTCTAATTGTATTAGCAATTCCTTTTTTTTTATCCAAAAACCATGGGGAAGATGATGGATCCTTCAGGGGCCTCTGGCTCAGGATCAGGTGAGGGAAGAGGCTTCCGGTGGACCGATTTATTTGGAAGCAGTTCCACTGGAATTTCCGAGACCAGCGTAGCACCGGACCCGACCTCTACCCATCCGGTGAACCCGCAGCGCCTATTGCTGAGGTTTATCTTCCCTTACAGGAAGACGGACAAAGGCGTCTGGAGCTCAGTCATCGTCTGAGCATCAATACTATCAGGCATCCCTTGCCCGATAGTCTTTTGACCTGTTAGCCCATAAGTAAGTACTGTGACGAAGCGGCTAGTTGCTCACCCGACAATGGTGAGGTCACAATTCACCCAACACGATCATCCGGGGTGAACAAGAATTGGAGATCGGATGCGGGCGAAATTCCCGCCAATGGCTGAGATGTTCAGTCGACTCCCTCCCCCTTTGTGGGGTCCGGACCCCTACGAGTGAGCAGAAAAGGGAGGAGGAAAGAGGCCCTGGCGAACCGTCATAATTAGTGAAAAGTGTAAGCTTCGCTGCCCGACAGTATGAAGTACTGACCACACCGAGGGACAGGCCCTGAAGCGAAGGACGGGAACGAGCGGAATCAATGTGTTCCAATTTCTGGCCTTGCACCGACCATCCAATGGACCATGGACTAAACAGCCACTTCCTGAAAGGACTATGTCCATGGGACCGCCGCCCCCCCCCCCCCCCCACAAGGTACATCTCGCGCCTATGGGCCGCTATAACTATCCAAGAATACCCTTGAAACTGGAAGGATAAAAAACCCACCCGGTGGACTGCCGAGCTACAAGTCCTACGAGACAGGAGCGGGATTCTATAAAAAGCCAAGGTCGTGGGTGGCCAAGAGAGCCTACTTGGAGACTTGGGATCTCAGCAGGAAATGCGAAGGTTTCTTAAAGCCGGCCGGCCAATAGGCGAAAGAGAATAAACTAGTTCTGATCTGAGTAGGCTCATAACATAATAGGGAATACCCTAACCCTGGGAACCGGGGCCTAGCTATCCTTCGTTTGCGGTGACGTTCGGCAAAGTGTGCCCGTCGACAGCTGAATGTTTTCGATCTGGTTCGATTCATGGTCTCATCTTATAATACCTAAGGAGCTAATGAAAGATTTTAGTAAAATGAAACTGTCTCAATTCCCCGGCAATCGCACCAAAAAATCGACTTCCTTTTTATTTCCTTCTTGATCAATGACAACTGAAGCATTGTAATCATATCCTAAAAGGCCCTATTCTATAAAGCACAGGTATTTACTAGGCTGCTACGTGGGGTAAGCTAGCGAAGTTCTTTCTTTCACGGTGCCTATCTTGATTCTTAAACAACCTCTACCGTCTGGTCGAGTCAGCTTCGCTCCTTTATTCGTACATCTCTTTCTCGAATGGAAATTTCCCAATAGTAAGGTAGGACGAAGAATAACATTAGTGGGTATAAGGAAAAGCAGTAGGAGAAGGAGTGTAATCAATATTGAATGAAGTTTATGTAGACTGAAAGCTTAGTAAACTAGCCCAATAGGCTATTCATGTAACTAGTTAAAGAATAGAAGATCTAGCACGAATCATCTTTGCAGCGTAAACTCCTGCTAAATGAATGCCTTTGCTTTGGCTTTGAAAGTCTTTCTGTTCCTGATTCAACTCCTTCATGCCATTGATTGATGCAAGTCTTTTTCCTTGTGTAAGAGATATTCCATCAAGTTTATAGAGACTGAAAGCTGCCTAAACTGGATCAATATTCAGCCAGTCCCTTGCAGCTTTATCTCACTTCTACTTCTCGTGGGGCATTGCGATAGGAAGGAATGCCCAATATACTACTTGGGCCGAGTGATCACAGGTCAGGGGACAAGGTACTCAGTTGTGGAAGGGCACTACCTCACATTAGTCTTTGTTACTCAAAGTTGCGTCACTACTTCATGTCTTCACGTTCATTGACAAGATGTACATCAAACACTTAATGTCTCGAGCTATAGTATACTCATAGGTAGAGCTGCTCGGCGGTTCCTCACTCTAGCAGGCTATGACATGAAATGTGTAACTCCCAACGCAATGAAAAGTAAAGCCTTAGTTGATTTGCTTGCCCATTTCCCGAGTGGAGAATAATGGTGTCCCCTTTCGCCCAGGGGACATCGTCGGAGAACAATGTCGGGGACAGGGTGAGAACCTTCCATTGCTTACATCCTTTAAGTGTTGGTTCTTCCGGGGATAGATCTGTTTCAAGATCTATGAACAAGAGAGATCCCTAAATCTCCATTTTAAAAAAGAGATGAATAGATAAGGCGAAGCCAGCTGAAGGAAGGGCGCTAACGAGCAAGAAAATGAATGCGCTAACGCGCAACGGCTTTCCTTTCTCTGATAGGGCTCGCTTCTTCAATTCAAGTTCAACTTCTTTTCATTTTGATAGGAGTAGGTGCTTGCTGCTCGCTCGCTGTCTACTAAATGAGCCTTTAGTGCCCGCCCGACCCCTCTTTTTAATCTTAAGTAAAGTGAAGTCAAATCAATGAAGAGAACAGCCCAACCTCTTTGTTTAAGCTTTGTTTCACTTTTGGAGAACTTCCAGCTATCAAGGAGATGAAAAGCTCTGTGAAGTAAAAGAAAAAAAGGTCCCGATTGCTACTAAGAACCTAACAGAACTTTTCAAAATGAAAACGGACCAGTCGACCTGGTCTACGAATCTATTCTAACTATCAACGAATTCTTCAAATTTTAGGTGGGATGGGGATTGTGATTATTTATACTTCTCGAGGTATAATGACAGACCGGGAGGCTAGATTCGAAGGAATCGGCGGATCAATTTTGGGTGTCCCGTGGATGCCGTACTGATATATCTCCTATTTTGTTCTTGATCCAGCTGAAAAAGCCCTTTGCTTTATATTAGCGCAAATGCGCCCCTACAATTGAAAAGACATTCTAGCACTCCTTTTATAATATAAGGAATTGCAAATGGCTTCGGTTGGTCACTTGCGGGAAATGAAGTCTTTGATGCGCGAGAAAGGGGGCTCGAGGGTAGCATCCCGCTTGACCGATTTATCGGAGTCGGAGGAAGATCTCTCATCCGAGGTCACCGGATTGAATTAGTCTTTTGGACTAGAATTGGGAATCCTTCTCGCCGCTTTGAGCCGAAGCAGCGGAATTGCCGACATTACTATAGAATGAAATTTGTGCAGCGATTTTAGCCCGTGGCTATCTTTACTATTGATTGATCCTTGTTTTCTTACTTAGTGCTTGCGTAAGAAACCTACCTTAGTGCTCAGTGATTACATCAGCCAAAGCGTCAGCCCATAGCAAACTGCTAAAGCTAAAGGGGAATACTTACTCGACAAAACAAGCAAGGCATTTATTAAGTGCAGGTATGATTGAACTCGAGCATCGTGAAAGCTTTTCCATAGCAAGCTGGTACAGAGCAAAGCGAGAGGAAATTCATATTGCTTGGGAATAGGAGCAGTATATGAAGTAAAGCAAAAGCCGCGGCAAATAATCAAAGTAGTTCCATATTTCTCGAGTACTAAATAAAAAAGAGGTGTACTTCTTCTCAAGCAGTATCACCAGCAACTAAAACAGTCTTCTATCCGTAATTAGTCCCGGTGCTGATGCTCTCTTTGTGGGGTTTAGCAAAAGCCCTCCTAAAGTATCAAGTAGGACATCATCTACTACTTGAATCACATTCCTCACGGAACACTTTATCTATTTGAATCTCTAACTTTAAAGGTTTCTCAGTAACTGAAAATAGTAGCATAAACCACTCCTGCTGAGCTATAAAAGAACCTCTCCTGCCAGAATCATAAACTCCAGATTCTTCTGCTGTTCCTGGAGTTGTAGAAAGGGATGCTTTAGCAGTTGAGGCTAAGAAGGAAATTGAGGTAGAGTTGGCATAAGAGAATGATGTTACTGAGCTAATATTCAAACGTCTATTTATGTGAGAACTTCTTGCGCCTTTGGTTGACACCACCTTAGCCTTAGTCAGTAAGATCAAATAAGTCTGACAGTATGAACCTTCAATTCAAACATTGAAATTTGGATAGCCGCAAAAAATCCGTCTCGCCCCATTTCCCGATTTTAATCCTTTTTCTCCTTTTTTCGGCGAAATACCTTATTAGCTTAGGGTCACTTACAATATCTAATTGTCGGTATGAAAGTTGCTAAGACGATTCCCACTCAAGCATTCTCATTCAACGGTCTATCAATGCTGCCTTATTTAGTTCAAAATTCTTTTCTTTCTACTAGTTCTTACATAAGAATTTGCAGGAAGTAAACGAAATCTTTCCTTCCGAAATCCACTCCTGAAGTCATGTCTTTCAGTACTGGGACTGAAGTCAAGTACTTTCGAGTTGCTCTTTGCCCAAAGCCCTCTTTCCGACTTAGAAAGACCAATTCACAATAGCTTTAGCATCTCTTGAGTTGGAAAGGTCTTTATAGAACTAAGAGGAAGGTTTGGAACCCTAGTAGCAGAATGGAGCGGGCTGACTTCCATGCTAACACGAGTAGTTTAACATCATAATTACCTCGTAAGAGCGTTTATCTTTTTTTTTTTGCTTTGCTAGAAACTTTTTAAAAAGTCTTCAAATAGCCATTCATAGTTTACGAATTATGCTTAGTAGGGACCTAAACACAGGAATGGTTCAGAGTAAGACCACGCCTTATGACGAAAGGGGGAAGGTCAGCAGGTCAGGTAGTCCTTAGGCCGTTGAGCGAAACTCTTGGCATCCTCCTCTTATGAGGGGATAGGAGTGAAAGAATCATTATAAAACTACGAGGTCGCCCCCACTTCTTAGAGCTCTCTTGCTACCGGTTCCTTAGACTATAGGCAGAAAGGCCGAGGCAGAGCCAGCAATTCTCTAAAAGCAACTTGTTAACTCATTTTGATGCATTTTCTCAAGCTTCTCAATAAGGGGTTCGGGGATGAGATCTTGCTCAATTCCCTTTGGAGTGCTCTAATATGGCCCACCTTGACTGTACCGGGGAAGTCATAGCGCGAATTCACAAGAAGCAAATTTAACTTTGCTAGGGCGCGTCAGTTGCGGGGGTAGCCAAATACCTCTGATCTCTACCGTAGGTGCCAAAGAAGAATGGGAAGAAGCCCAAAAAAGAGCAAAAAGGAACATAACCTCCGAAAGGATAAACAGAAAAACCCATATCGAGGTCCTAATTTTACGACTTTGGTATGATGTCCTTCCAACGTGGATTCACGTATAACATCGCGCCACCATACGAACATGGTATATAGGATAAAGATTAGGCCCAAACTGAGAAGTGTTGCACCCCCTTGAAATGAGTGCATGTACATCACACCTGCCCTTTCTCTGATTCCCCTTGTCGACTCTGAACTACCTCATGCTTGAATGTGAACAACCGATAGAAAGCACATTCTACTAATTGGATACCTTCTTCCCTTCCTTATAGTAGGAATGGTAAGCAGCTTGTCCAATTGTGCATGCATTATAAAAGTTCCATTCGTTGTGACCCGGGCACGACGTTAGAGCGAGCTCACCCTGAAGTACACAAAATACCGGCTGGTACAAAGCAGGTCAGGAAGCTTGACATGACAGAATTCGAGTCGAACCAGACTAGTAGATACCGAAAGAAGTTGTGGGACTACTTCACGCAGTAAGTCCACAAGTCAAGAAGGAGCTCGTTCTCTATGTCGCCGTCTCCTCAATGAGCATAGATTGATAGAGATGGCTTTTGTGCTGGTTCAATCTGTATCCCATTCTTCAGGTATAGTTTTCTTTGATCACAGATCGACAGTCCTTTCTCCCCCTTTCGTCATAAGGCGTGGTCTGACTCTGAACCATTCCTGTGTTTAGGTCCTACTACCTGCTGACCTTCCTGCAATTCAATTCCCTAATGAAATCAACTACCTGTCTAAGTGCACTAGCTGACTTCTCTATTGCATAACGCTTCTCAGCTGACTTCATAATCACAGCTAAGCTGCCTACTGTGAGGATCTAGCCATACCTACATAGAAGAACCACTGTTCGCTGACTTTCTAAGGTCTAACCTTTCCCCCCTACTGAAAAGGGGAAATTAGCTTTGCACCACTGATAGACTACTTAAGATTCAATTTAAAAGGCCATACTTAGTTTCGCAAGCACATCGAAAGTCTCAGGTGACTGAAGAACTCAGCGACGAGTTGACAAAAGAAGCCCTAAAAATGGACATGAATGATGTTTTGATGGGCCCTTCCAGTCCTTTTCAGATTGTAGGACTGTAGAACAAGATAAACAAGTAGCACAAACAAGCACTACTACTATGATTCAGAGCTCTATTGTTCTAGTCCCTTTGGTCTTTAAACAAGGCATTGTGACCCTCCAATGTTTTCATTGAGGAATAGGATCAACTACTAGTTGCTTTTCCTGTGCGGTGGTCTTTGATGAGTCACACCTGACTTGGGATTTGAGAACACTCAGACTGAGTGGACGAGCGCATTCGCTATCGATCTTAGTCTTAGAGAAATGGATGGTAGTAAGGAGGGATCTTTCTTTCTATCTTGACGAACTTTCTATCTTGACGAAGGCTGGAAATGACAAGGAATTGATAAATGCCACTAATCATCCAACTTTGAGATGAAGGACACGGGTGAAGCTAGTCTATTCTTTTTTCTTTCAATTCAGATAACCTTTATGCTTATAAATGAATCCGTAAGAGCTGATCTTTCATTGCAAAAGTGATAGCTTATATAACTGCATTTTGATACTTTTTTGAAGACGAGAAAGAGTTAGCAAAAGCACTTTTCATCTTCGTCACTTCGGGATGGGGGGTGCTACCCTATCTCTCGAGTAGTAAGAGTATGTGAAGCCGGTACGAGGATGACTTGTGCCTAGGGGTTCAATGAATTCTTTCCTTTTTTTCGGTATGCCGCTCCAGCAGCTAGGATAAAATGATCAGATGTCCCTTTCGTTTACAACAACCTTAACGCACAAGCCTGGGCTGGGCCTACCTCCATCCCTAGAGGAGCCGTATGAGGCGGAAGCTCCACAGTCACAATGGTATTGTTGAAGCTTGCTTTGAACATGAATAAGTCCTTTTTCTACGTGCACTCTTGCGTGAACCAAGACGTCCATTCTTACGTGAACCAGTTTCTTTTCGTTTTATTTATTTATTTTCTTTTTCTTTCTTTTTTTATTTTGTCTCGTTTCATAAGAACACAACCAAGACCAAGATTAGAGGCATCGCAAGTAAACAACGAAATCGTTGTTTCCATCGGGAAGAGCGAGTACAGGAGCGTCGCACAGCATACGCTTGAGAGTTTGAAAGGCTTCCTCCTGTTTGGAATCCCAAACGATAGGTTTGTCCTTATGAGTTAAAGCGGTAAGCAGAACGCGATTTTGGAAAAGTCGGCTATGAATCGGCGGTAGTAACCCCCAGTCCAAGAAATGAACGGATTTCAGAAGCATTCTTCGGCGTAATCCCACTCTTGACAGCTTCAATCTTTGCGGGGTTGACGTGAATTCCTTGACTATTAACATGTGGCCGAGAAATTGGACTTCTTCGAGCCAGAATTCACACTTTAGAGAATTTAGCATAAATACGATTACCTTGGAGAAGTTCGAGGACTAAACGGAGATGGCGCGCGTGTTCGTCTCTCGACTTCGAGTAGATAAGGATGTCATCGATAAACACAATGACGAAACGATCTAAGAAGGCTTTACACACACGGTTCATCATATCCATGAAGACCACGGGTGCATTGGTAAGACCAAAAGGCATGACCACGAATTCGAAATGGCCATAACGAGTACGAAAGGCGGTTTTCGGAATATCTTCTTCCAATACACGTAACTGATGATAACAGGAACGTAAATCGATCTTGGAAAAACAAGTAGCACCTTGAAGTTGATCAAATAAGTCGTCGATTCGGGGAAGAGGATAATGTTTCTTTATCGTAAGCTTATTAAGTTCATGATAATCGATGCACATTCGGAACGTCTCATCTTTCTTTTTCACAAAAGAACGGGTGCGCCCCAAGGTGAAGTGCTCGGGAGTATGAATCCTTTATCAAGAAGCTCTTGAAATTGGCTTGATAGCTCGCGCATTTCGGATGGTGCGAGACGATAGGGAGCTTTAGCAACGGGAGTAGCACCGGGAATTAAATCCATACGGAATTCAACATCACGAGAAAGGGGTAAACCGGGTAAATCGTCAGGAAAAACTTTAGGAAATTCACAAACAACGGGTACATCTTTCCAGGTCTTCTTTTCTTTCTCCAGGTTCAAGATATGGGCTAGGAAAGCAACGCATTGCTTTCGCAGATGCTTGCTCGCTTGAGTACATGATATAAGCATCAACTTCTTTGAGAGAGTTTCGCCATAGACATGTAGCTGATCACCGTTAGGGAGAGGGAAGCGAATCATTTTATCGAAGCATACAACTTCAGCAGGATTTTCACGAAGAAAATCCATGCCTACTATGATATCAAAGCTACCTAATTGCATAGGTATGAGATTGATCGAGAAGACATGGTTGTTGAGATCGAGAGTACAACCACGTAGGACGGAGTTAACGGTAACAGTTCTTCCGGTGGCGACTTCCACATCGAAAGTCTTTGGGAGTTTAGCGTGTTTACATTTTAAAACCTTTTTGAATTCTAACGATACAAAACAATTATCAGCACCAGTATCAAATAAACATGAAGCATAAATACCATTGACAAGGAACATACCGTTGACAACATTGTTGTCGTTCTGAGCCTGGCGATGATTGAGGTTAAAGGCTCGTCCACGTGCAGCCTGTTGTTGCTGCTACGGTTGTGGTGGTGTTGCTGCTGAGGCTGAGGCTGAGGCTGCTGTTGCTGCGAGTTTTGTTTGACGGCTCGGTTCGGGCAGACGTTACTGAAGTGGTTTGGGTCCCCACATGTGTAGCAAGCACGGGCCTTTGGGGCTGGCGCTTGCTGCTAGTACTGCTACAGATTAGCCTGAGGAGTGCGAGGGGGACTAGTAAAGCTGGTGTTGTTGGGGCCTGAGGAGCTGGCTGACGGGGGCCTGAACGGAAACTGACAGTAAAGTGGCCGTAAATGTTGCAGTTGGTGTAGAAGTGATAGTTGCCTCCAACTTCATGATGATAAGTGCACTTCGAGCACGGGGATAAGGGCAAGTATACGCACGTTTTTCCGGCGGTGCGTTTGGTGCTGCAGACTGAAACGGCTGAGGGTTTTGCGGAGCGGTAAGGGCAAAGTTCTTGCTCAGGTTTTCCCTTTTTCGACCTCAGCGGCAGACTTTGACTCTCGAGTCTGATAGGTAGGAGCTGCTAAGTCGGTGATGGCCTAGTTTGGGACCTTGCTGTTCTTGAAATAATCAGACTGAACCTGTTTGTCATTGATCTCTGCGGCTAGCTGGTAGGTCTCCTCAATAGTAGCAGGGCGTTCTGATTGCACAAAGTCCGACGCATTCAGACAGAGTGTTGAGGTATTTCTTGATTGCTTTCTCGGTCGTGTCCACTTGACCGGGACAGATAGTGCTCAACTGTTTGAATCGAGCCGTTAGACAGCATTGTCGGGACCGTCTTGCTTAATTCCCCAAAACTCGTTCTCCAACTTCTGGATTTCATAGGGGGACATAATTCCTTGATCATGATTGGTTTATGTTCCTCTCAGATGAGTCCATAGGCTTCATCGTTTCCCCTCTTGTTACGCTCCGCGGTCCACCAGTCGAGAGCCCTGGATTGGAAGATGCCGGTAGCGTTAATAGTGCGAAGGGGTTTGGGACACCCACTCTGGCGAAATGTGACCTCGATAGCATCAAACCAATGGAACATGGCACTTGGTACTTCAGTGCCGGTAAACATAAGGGGTCCACAAGCTTTGAATTACTTAAAATTGAAGGAAGTCTTGGGCGGGTCAACTTTCGAGTCCATAGAAGTGTTGCTGCTGGCAGCTTGGATCTCGCTGACAATTTGAGGGATCACTTTGGCCATTTCCTTGGCCACTAGTGATGCAATGCGCTTGTCAGCTTGGCTGCGCTGATGGTTCCTTTTGGTGTGCGATCCAATAGAAGACATCTACATTGAAAGATTCGATTGGGTGAGATTTGATTATGATAGGTTTATGTTCAAAAGTTTATTATTATTATATTATTATTATTATTATTATTATTATACAATTAAGGCATAAAACACATAGGCACGTATCCACATAAGCACGTAAGCACATAAGCACGTAATCACTTAAGAATATAGGCATGTAAGCACGTATTTGCACCTTAATCTTCAAACTAATTTATGCGTAGCGCGTACGAGATGCGATATAATAGCGTAAATAGCGAGTAAAGCTGCGTATGAGGTCATGCGCGTAGGCGAGTTGAGCGATTAGTTTGGTTGGTGAATTAATTAGCGTTTTAGATTTCAAGAGCTGTGCAAGTTGTGCATATATCAATGGAGCGTAAAAGCGATAAATCGAGAAATCGATTAAGCGAGAAATCGAATAAGCGTAAATCCATAAATTCAAACACATAAATAATAAATAAGCTCGATGATGCGTAAAATCGACGATTATAGGCTTAAATCAATTGGGAGCGTCCTGGGTTTTGAGACAGCGACTAACCAAAGTGATTCGAAGATTCTCTGAGTTCGGACACACGATTTGGCCTAATAGACAAATGCTCTCGCCGTACAACAGTTAATGACATTTATCCTTCCAGTTACGTCGTGTTCCGAGTCATTGAAATAATCGAGACTTTGGTGAGATTGAAAATCGAGGAGCGGAACTAGTTATTAAGATGCGGGTTTCACCCCTAACTTAACAACTTCATTCCTAGTTGTGGTTATGCTCACCGATCAATCGGGGGTTCCACTAGATAGAAATGGAGATTTCCGTCGAGGTTTGGATATCACTCCTAACTCAACGGAGATATCTCGTGCGAGAGAATGCGCGTGGTGAATGATCTCATCGAGAGTTCTTGGTTCTCACACCTATTCTTGACTTGATCACTCGTTTTGTGTGATACTAGCGTTCTCCAGCGTGTGTTGTGGTTGCTTTAGGAAAAGCAATGTTTAAAAGTTCGTGTCGAAGAATTCTAGTCAAGTTCAGGCGAACTTGGCATCATCCTGATGTCAAGTTTGAGCGAAGTTGCTTAATTCCAGCGAACTTGTTTGTTGTTGTAGGGACGACAGTTCGGCGAACTGGTCAAGTCGGGCGAACTTGATCAAGTCCGGGCGAACTTGATCAAGTTCCGGGCGAACTTGATCAATTCAAGCGAACTTGCCATCAAGTTCGGGCGAACTTGTCTGTTCGTATTAGTTTTCGGTGTAAGTCGATGTGTTACGGTCTGATTTGGTATCCTAACTATCGTTTAAGGAAAACATGACAATTCTACCTAGTTTTCCCTATAGTTATGGCTCTGATACCAATCTGTCACACCCCAACTGATGGCGGAAACATCGGGGCGCGACACTAGGCGAATCAGATTGCTCAAGAGACATCATAACGACTATTAAGCGACATATCTAAACGGTTAACATCCCATGCTATTAAACAATATAATCTAAAATAATCATTACAATATTAAGTAAATCTCTTAAACATAACATCCGATTCGATCTCCCCTAGATTTTATTACATGATTCTCTACGCAAAACCTAAATCTAAGCATCCAAAGCAATATCCTCAACCTGCCACATATGTTAAAATAAACGTCAATACAATTAAGTAAAGGTGAGCAAACGAGTTTTGCGTACAATATATATATATATAAAAACGTTTAGCATACACCGCATGACATACGTAACAGTTGTGAACTATGTATCTACTTAGATTCGAGCAAACAAACAAACCGCGATTGATCGAGGCATGCGAACAACCGTTCACATCCTAAAAGAGAAAAATAAATGCGAAATAAAAATGTGAGCCTTAACAACCCGGGCCTCCGGGTGGCGGGTCAACCTCTAGTATACTATCATGTTAAGGGTGGCGTACTAGAATCAAGTAACACATAAAGTTCAGCAGATTTCACGTAAAGTCATGTATAAGCGGGATGTCGAATAAGCATTTGAGTTGTGTGACGTGTTTTAAAATACGAACATATGTGACATCCAAAAGTGCGTTTAAGCGTAAAAGGGTTCTAGTTATACTCACAGTCGGTGCAAAGTGGGAGATGAGACAGATCTGAGAGGAGTTGCGGAGAGCGCCAGATCAGCCTGTAAGCGAACATAAGTGCATCAGTCTTCCGAATTGCTGAAACGGTTAACGGTTGAAGGAGCAGCAGACAAGTTCGGGTGAACTTGTACTTGAAAGTACAAGTTCGGCGAACTTGTATGTCTAGACTTACTGAGAGTACAAGTTCGGTGCGGCGAACTTGTCTTGTATTCATTTGGGAATATTCATATATAAGTTCGGGCGAACTTGTGTGGTTTTGGTAAGATTTGATCAAGTTCGGGCAAACTTGATGCTTTTCGAGCGAACTTGACTGTTTTGGCATCTAAATCTGCGTTTTCGCGTCGTTTGCTGAGGAAATCGAGTGTCCATCCCTTCAACCTTAGGCTATTGAGCAAAACAAAGTCTGAAGAGGTCTTTTGGAGCGAGTTTTAGCCATTTTACAGAAACTCGGACTAACCCGGGCGAACTTGAAGGTTTGAACGGTTTAGTCCAGTTTGTGCAAAGTGATGACTTGTCCCATTGCTTCCGGATCTGAGATCTAGCTTGACAACGCCTCGTTCCACTTCAAAGTGAACGAAACATACGCGTTTAGTCCGAATATTGTGTAAAAATCGATGTTTAAAGGTTTTACTCAGATCTATGCATAGATCTGAGTGAAAAACAGAAGTTTTGCATAAAAAGATGAAGATTTTCATAAATAGAAGAGATTTGATGAAAAGGAAGGCAAAGCCTTGTGCAAAATCGTTGTAAAACGTTGTTATAGCTTGAAAACGGGTGGAATCTTACTTAGAAAACAAAGGGTTTCAGTTTTGGGGAGCTCCTGGCGAACTTGCAGCAACTTCAAATGAGAAGAGGAGCTGGGTATTTATAGGTGGAGTGAGAAAGGTGAGCTGAAACATCAAGTTCGAGCGAACTTGTTGGTTTCTTGCATATATGAGACAAGTTCGGGCGCAGTTGTTAGATTTTGAAGGATTTTGATGGCTCAAACAAGTTCGGGCGAACTTGTGATGCACAAGTTCGACCGAACTTAACCTATTGGCCAAGTTTTGTTCGATTATTTCGCGTTTAGAGTTCGTTTGGCGACTCGTTCATATTAGATAGTTACATTAAGCGTTTTAGTGAAGCGTTAAGCTTTATATTACCATTGATTTGAGAGAGAGCGAGTTGCGTGAGCGTGCGAGCGTTTTAACGATGTTAAACCATAACATCATTAAACATAACACATATAAAACATAATTCCACATAATTAACTGCTTTTGCGATGCGATGAGAAAAGCGAGGCGATGGCACAAGTGTTTATTAAACAATAACACACTCGGCTCGTATAGTAGCATAACTACTTGTGATTGCGTTGAATTAGCATTTAATAAGCGATTAAATGCGATATAGATGTGACAAAATATAATTCCATTAACATAACTTTCTCATAATCCAAATCTCGGAGTACAAATGATAAGTACAAACGGAAATACACGAAAATAAATAACAACGAAAATTTGGAGTTATTACAACCACATTCTTCGGGACTGTGGTATTGTTGGGTTAGATTCTGATTATGTTTGCGCGTTGGATTGCATGCACATGTCCCTTCTGGATTTCGATCTTGGCTTTTTCTCTAATATGGACATGCCCCTAAAGCCCAGAATGCTTTGGCGAGTGCCCTATTTAGTAGAATGTCCAGAGTTCGGGAGAGAACTTTAGTCTATCCCTTCGTCAGAAAGCAGTGTTTGATTGTCTCCGGGCACCTCATTCTCAGGATTTACTGACAGTCATCCCTATTGAAGGGCTAGGCCAACACATGTCGGCAGTGGAATACCGGGCAATTCTTAAATACCGGCTAATGATCCCTCTGTTTCTGGTTGATGAGCCCTGCCCAGTTTGCCGCAAGGTTTGTTTAGATACTTTTGGCAAGCAAACGGTCCATTGTAAGGAGTTACCTGGTTTTAAATATAGAAATGATTTGGTAAGGGATGTTCTCTTTGATGTTCTAAAGCGGGCAAGAATTTCGGCGAAAAAGGAGGCTCCGTGAACTTTCTGACGGATCCGCTCGATGAAGGTCTACTCTTCGGCCAGCTGATATTCATGTGTTTGGGTGGGCCAGGGGAAAACACGCTTGTGTGGACCTTACAGGAGTGTCCCTTCTTGTTGGGCTCAGAGATAATGGATTTGTTGCTGGCCAGGTTGCGTTGAAAGCGGAATCAGGCAAGGTCGCTAAACACGAGAAGACTTGTTTAGAGAATCAACACGTGTTTATCCCATTCGCGTTTGATACATTTGGGTCCCTAGCCCCAGAGGCCGTGGAATCCTAAACAGGGTCCAAAGGTTGTGAATAGTAATCTCTCAACCTTTAAGGGCTGTTTCGTCTTTAGTAGGATTGGTTTTGCAATTCAAAAGGGGGTTGCGGCGCAGCTTATTGTCCGTTTACCTGTCACTTATTTGTAATTTGTTTCTTTGGTATTTTAATGAAAGTAATTTTTATTAAAAAAAGAAAATTAGTGGGTTGAGTTAGTGTGGTCACGCATGAAGGCTAACAATTTTCTTTTGGTCTGAATTAATTTAATCTTTGGGCTGAGAATTAATTGCAAATATGCCTACAGAGTAGCCCACTACTTGAAGTCTCATTTGAAGATAGTTATGGGCTAAAAAGAAAAAAAGAAATTAAATTGGCATGAACGACTGGTAGTTGGGCCGAATGACTTGAATAAAATAAGAGCACCACTTAAATTTGAGGAAGATGCAAACGGCCGCTTAGAGCCTTTTGGCTTTTAATTGGTAGCTGCTTGCATTCGACTAAGAATTGTTTTATATAGTAAAGGGTTATGCTAAATTGTTTAGAAGGTATAAAAATGATTTTCAAAAGGTGCGCTCAGCTTCAACCAAATAACAGGGTCTTTGCACTCATTTGTGCGTTAAGGGTCTTTAGAAAAACAAAACAAAACCAAATAAAAATCGAAAACTGAACTGTACCCGTAATAAAAGAATATTCGAATAATAATGAGTTCAGTGTTTGGTTTGATTTTTTAACCGCTACTGAATTATGAATTTGATTTTTTGGTTTGGTTTTGGTTCCACATCTTTTTTATTTGGTTGATTTGTTTAACCTAATAAACCACTAATTTAATTATTTTTACTAAATTGAAAAAAAATAATACTATTAAATTATTAGCCCAAATGATAAATTTAAATCCTAACTCACAATAAAGCCTAACCACTTCTTATCTAACCTAGTTTTGAACTTTAAATTAGGGATGAGATTATTTACTGAAATACCGGTACCGTAGCGGTACCTTACCGGTACCATACCGATACCGTACCGTACCGATCATAAACGGTACTGGTATCGGTAATAGATTTTTCAAATTTCGGTATCGGTATTTAACGGTATCGGTACCGGTATTTTTCAGTAGATACCGGTATTGATACCGTATTTAATAATGAATTCCAATAGGTTATTAGGTTGGGTTACAAATAGTCCACATTTGCAATATATACTAATACATAATAAAACCTAAACATAAAATCCTTTATCACTATCCATAATCCAAATCGATCTTTTCTTTAAGGTATTCTAACATATTTGGTTGAATAAATAAAATGTTGTATCTTGTTAATGGTCACCATATACATCGATTTTATTTATTTAATCCAAATTTGGTTGGATTAAATTAATCCACAAGTTCACCACATGTTGTAATGATATTACGGTTGAATTAATCTATAACTTTACATGATATTTTTTAGGTAAAACAATGGAAAACAAAAAGCGGTACCAATGTGGTAAAATACCGAAATACCGGTACCGATACCGTACCGTTACCGAACTGAGAAATTTGGTACGGTATTCGGTATCCACTTTTCCTCAATTTAAGTAACGGTATTTTCGGTATCGGTACCGGTACGGTACCGGTATGATACCGATCTCATCCCTACTTTAAATATACTAGGATTTTTAAATTTTCACATATCAAGGTTAAAAGATGTTGAGCCGACCTCTGGTTGCTGTGACTGATGATTTAAATTTTGAAGTTGGAACACAAACATGAATTTGGTTTAAATTACATGTTGACCTAATGTTCGGAAGTTGGAACACAAACATGCATATCAATTAGGAAAAAAATTACTTCGGTACAATTCGGTTAAATTTGGTTGAAATTGGTTTATTTAGTTTTTAACCAAAACTAAACCGAATTGAATTCAGTTAAATTTGGTTCAGTTTGCATATTCCGAATTTTCTTTGGTTTGTTTTTTTTTTTTTTTTTGGTTACAAAATTTTTGATGCCTGAATAAACAAAATGTTGTAACCGAACCGATAAACACCCCTACTATGGTAAACACATGTTTTGTTGTTGTTAGAATTATCTTAGGAACATAACATCTCCGGTAGCTTCCTACCTTTGTTGGAATTTTTTTGGACACCAATAATAGTCTTTATATATGTGTTATATAAATAATTATTTATGGGGTTGTGTTCTATGTTGTGAAAGCATCGTAACCAACCAAACTATGTCTAAAATAGAGATAAGATGAATGAAATATCGAAAGCTTGAAGTTGTAAGGTTTAAACTACCAAAGATGAGAAAAATGCATTGAGCTTTGTCAACCTGTCTTACATAGGTGGGATGACAAAGCTTGAAGTGGTTTATAAGAAGGTGCACGCGATGCGCATGGCGTGGGGCAATGCAGCGGTTTGATAGCGCATTTTCACTAGCAACGCCGTCAGCCACCTTTGTATATTTATCCATGAGCGTGTAGCCAGATACTGGCAGGTAGCGGGTCCATTTATAACCAGAGGCGCATGAATCAAGGGGGGGGGGGGCGCCCGGCCCCCCGAACTTTTCGCTCAGTAGTGTTAATTCGGTACGTGTCAGTTAGAAGTTGTAGATATATATGTTTTCGCCCCCCCCCCCCCGGTTTTATAAAAAAATTATATATACCTTCCCCCCCATGGTTTTATAAATATTTAGGTATATATGTTTTCGACCCCAATTTTATAATTTTTTAATTTATATAGCACAAACAAAATATTTAATTAGCCAAATATCATATAGCCCAAATTGTTATATGTGGAAGAATGTATATTATATAGTCCAAATAGAAAGGTCACCCTATCAAATAAAAAACCCAAATTACTTTAATTATGACTACGACCTGAACAGATGCCAGAAGGGGGGGGGGGGGAACGCTGCTGTTGTGCCTGCTCTTGTTCGACTGTAGCTGCGCTACCTGTGGATTGACCGGCTGTTGCGCTACTTGTTGTGGTCTTGTTCGACTTCTTCAATCTTCATAAGGTTAAAGGTATGTGTTTTTTATCTTTAGGTTTAATTTAGGGCTACAATTTATGTGATTAAGGTAGAAATTAGGGGTGAAATTGGTCTGAATTTTTGCCCTAAACTTGTTGAAGCAATGTCTAATTTTATTTGTTTAATGTTATTGTTTTTTATAGAACTTAGGGTTTGAAATTTAGGTTGATTTGTTAACTTGTTTTGTTCTTAGATTATGCTACGGGGAAGACGGGCAGAACTATAATTTTTCATCCAAGTGAACCGGGTACCCACCTTTCTCTTCTTATTAATGTTTTGGTGTCTTTGTTCAATTGTTTGTAAAACAATGTTTACGTTTTAATGTTTGAGAACGTTTTTATTTGATACTAATGTTTGACCCGACCTGACCCGAAGCGAATCACCGACGTCCGGCCCGAACATAGAAATTATTTTTTAGGTCTGGTGCCTTCCGGCCCCCCTAACTTTTTTTTCAAGTTTCGCCACTGTTTATAATGCACCCTTGGGTGGCGTAGACGGACGATGTGGCATGGCGCGAGGGCCTTAGGCGAAGGCGCGTGTCATTGTCTACGATGGAGAGCGTGGGTATGGATATCACATGACCAGGTAGCTTCGCATCCAAGTAGGAGTGGCGCTTCCGAATGACGGGAGAGGTCATCAGCAACCGCGCACACTCCATATGACGTGGAACAGCGGTACAATTGTTGGCAGCGGGTGGTGTGAAGACGCGTAGTCTTGGCGTGAATTAACCTATGCATGAATGAAGATGAGAGTTTTTACTAGCCGCTAAAATCCATTAATGTAGAGATTAAATTCGACATTATTACAAGATTAATTATCTTGTTTATGAAAAGATTGAATTGGTTTTATGACCTCATTATGGGTGTGAGTATAAGAATAAATTAGTAGGTTCATTCGAAAACTAGACAGATTATACACACAAAAACCATTTTGTGTTTCATGAAAATTTGAAAAGAAGCACTCTCTAAATTGGTTTCTGTATACAACTCTATTTTTCCCAAAACACTATTATACCCGATGGAATCACGTACTGTTCTGGTTGTTGTATCCCCTAAGACTGCCCGTCTTGAGAAAACGGTCAACCTTTTTAGTGGTGTAGTTAAGGAGGATAGTTGAAAACTCAACATTGTGAAGACTCGAGTCTATGATGCTACCAAAGGCATGTGAATATTCAACAAGAGATACGGGTTGAATCGAGATGGTATATAAATTGTATTTTATATTTGTTTATCGCGTTTTGTAACAGGTATTGTACTAGTCGAATTTTCCACAAATAACGAGTGATTTGTTTTATATATTTTAATTAACTCCTTGTGTTGGAGATAAGAGCTATTGGTCCTCCTCTTTGGGTTGAATTTTCATATATTTCTTTCTCTCTGGGTACTAAAATACTATAGAGATCATGTAAATTTAGATCACCTAACTCTAAGATAGAGGCTAGTGTTATGGTAATATTTCTCCATTCTCGGTAAGGCATCTAAAAATTGAACCTTTCTTTCATCATTTGATTTTTCAACACCGATTTTTTAAATTATTCAGAATTTTTACAAATCTTTTATAAGTTTCTGAAAGACTTTCATTTGGAAGACTTCTAAACCTTTCATATGATGAGACACAATTAGTTTTCTTGTTTCTACATTATTTCTGCTTATTCACAAAGATTTTTCAACTGATCTCATATTTCTTTTGCATATGCAGAAGCATCTACTTAAGAAAATAAATCATTTGGGAGTGTCATAATCAAGATCGATTTGTAACAAGTATTGTATTTTATATTATGTTTATCGCGTTTTGTAACAGGTATTATACTAGTCGAATTTCCCACAAATAACGAGTGATTTGTTATTATATATTTTAATTAACTCCTTGTGTTGGAGATAAGAGCTATTGGTCCTCCTCTTTAGGTTGAATTATCATATATTTCTTTCTCTCTTGGTACTAAAATACTGTAGAGATCATGTAAATTTAGATCACCTAACTCTAAGATAGAGGCTAGTGTCATGGTGATATTTCTCCATTCTCGGTAAGGCATCTAAAAATTTAACATTTCTTTCCTCATTTGATTTTTCAACACCAATTTTTTTAAATCATTCAAATTTTTTACAAATCTTTTACAAGTTTCTAAAAGACTTTCATTTGGAAGACTTTTAAACCTTTTATATGATGAGACACAACTAGTTTTCTTGTTTCTACATTATTTCTGCTTATTCACAAAGATTTTTCAACTGATCTCATCTTTCTTTTGCATATGCAGAAGCATCTACTTAAGAAAATAAATCATTTGGGAGTGTCATAATCAAGATTGATTTGTCCCTTTCATCTGCTTCCACCAATAACTTGTTAGTGTCACTCTATAAACCTTCTTGTTTAGGAGCCCATGACGTAGGAATTGTTGGAGTTTGATTAGTTTCTGGGACATCTGCTATGTCAACACGGGGTATACGTGAGCCTCTCTCAATGGACTAAAGAGAGATCGATCATGACCATTAAGAAAATTGATCATCCTGATTCTCCATTGGGGTACTCCTCTCTGAATAGTCGGAGGCTTTAACATAGACCCGATATTGAATTCATTGTTCCATGTTTGAAGTTTGCCATTTTTAGTTAAACAAAGTATCAAGAAGATATACTCAATCAGCTGATCGTTTTTAATGAGTCATTCAATCTGCTCTGATACCAATTGTTGACCCCATATTAACAGTATTTAATTAAACTTGGCAAGTGATTTCAACAAATATAGAAAATAATGTGTGGAATTAGAAATCGAACTTTCAAGAAAACCGAGATACAAAAATTTCAAGTTTATATCACTTTGAAAAGGTTACAAGGTGATTGTATGGTTATTGGCTATTACAAACTAACACTTAAAAATTATGTGATGAAGGGCAGTGGAGTTTTGTAAGATGTATTAAATTTAAGGCTAAAACTCTCTTTTGTCTTCAATATTTTTTTCCTTTGTTTATTCATGCACTGGTATTGTGAAAAGTAACTAGTGACTTTGGAGTTCATTTAGAACCTTATCAGTTTAACAGGTTACTTCATCAGAAATCTGATGTCTTTGATCATCAAATTTCTAATGATCGGATCTGATCAGATTCTGATGATAAATATCGGATTTATCATCAGAAACATCAGATGTCTTTCTAATCTTCTTGATGCTACCTTTCTCTTTCTCTTGTCCAGTAGTCATGTATCTTGTTTCTTGGCGACTCTTGGGCTTTATCAGCACCAAATCTGATCGGAAAGATCAAATCATTTTTCTTCAACACTTACGAAAGGTTTCCAAACACTGGACTCTCCATCTCATGAATAACTCGTGACAAATGATCTCCAGGACTTTTTCACTACCTTTCTTATCTCGTATCCCAAGGTTAAATTATTGAAGTAATAATATCCATCTGATTCACCTCGGCTTTGCATCTTTCTTCTCCATAATATACCTAACATCAGTGTGGTCAGAATATACAATCACTTTACTACCACATATATATGACCGGAACTTGTCTAAGGGATAAAAAATTGCAAGCACTCTTTCTCAGTAGTGGAGTAATTTAGCTAAGCATCAGAAAGAGTATTGTTGGCAAAGTAGATTGCCACCGGTTTCTTATCCACCATTTGTCCCAAAACAACCCCTACTGCATAATCACTTGTGTCACACATGATTTCAAATTGAAGTGACCAATCAGGTGATTGTAAAATGGGAGCTTTAACCAATTTTTATTTTAGTGTTTCAAAGGATTTCAAACATTTTCCATCAATGACTAAAAGGGACATCTTTTAGCAAAAGTTCAGAGTGGTTTAGTTATGACAAAAAACGTTTTATGAACCTTCTATAAAACCCGACGTGTCCAAGAAAGGATGAACACCTTTAAATTTATGGCAGTGGTAAAGTTGAAATAATTTTGGATTTTAGCATGGTCAACTTCTAACCCTTTGTTTAAAACCACGTGTCTCAATACGATACCCTATTGAACAATAAAATGGCTCTTTTCCCAACTCTGTGCCAAATTAGTTTCAACACATCTTTTTAACACTTTTCATAATTGATCTAAACAGGCTTCAAAAGACATACCAAAAATGGAGAAATCATCCATGAAGATCTCCATAGACTCCTCACCATATCTAAAAGGATACTCATCATACACATTTGGAATGTGGCTGGGCACTACATAACCCAAATGGCATTCGCCTAAACGCTAAAGTGCCATATGGCATGTAACCATGGTCTTTTGTTGTTCATCAGGATGAATAACAATCTGGTTATAAACAAAATATCCGTTTAAGAAAGCAATAAAATTCCCAAACCTACGAGCTTTTCAACAATCTGATCTATGAATGGTAGAGGAATATGGTCCTTAGAAATGTAGCATTCAACTTCCTATAATCTATACAAATACGCCACTCGGTTACTGGCCAAGTGCCTACCTCTTTACCATCCTCACCTTTTACTATCTGGATGCTTGCCTTTCTTGGTACCATCCGTGTTGGGCTCACCCATATACTATCAGAAATGGGATACGTGATCCCAACATCCAACCACTTGAGAACTTCTCTCTTGACAATTTCCCATAGGTTCGGTTTAAATCTTCTTTATGCATCTTTGGCCGGCTTTTCACCATCTTCAGTGATGAATTTGTGCATGGCAATAGATGGACTAATCCCCTTTAGGTCTGCAATAGTCCATCCTATAGGAGCTCGGTTGGCTACCAAAACTTCGATCAATGCCTATTCTTGATCTGCTGATAAATTTGATGTTATGATCACTGGCAAGGTGTTGTTTTCACCCACAAAAGCATACTTCAAGTGTTTTGGCAATGTCTTCAGTTCAACTTGTGGATGTGATTTAAGTGACGGCTTGAGGTGTGTATCAATATGTTTGGGCAAGTTTTTAACTTTATATATCTAGGTAAACTTTGAATCCCAAATATCCCTCACCTCCAATTCCTTCTCTACAATTTCCAAATTTGCATCCACATCTGCAGATCCCTGTCAAAAACAAAACACCTCTTTGTGGTGGCTTCCCTACTTTCATGAGGTTGACACCTGTCGATGATGTCCGCCATAAAGCCTTCATGACTAACAAAAGAGTTAGATGCATTTGAAACAAAACATGTAACCGGACCTTGCAATTACCAAACTTGATGTCAGTTGTCCCATTCCTATAGTCTATCAAAATATTAGCGGCTGAAAATGGTCTACCAAGTTTAGCAGGTTGTTTAGATTTTTCAATTTGCATATAATCCAGAACCAAAAATTCTATTGGATAAAATCTTTTACCTTGACTATCAAATCACACAAAATCCCCTACGACAGTTTTAGGGTCAAATCAGCCAACACCATGGTGGTGTCGGAGGACTTCAGTGGTCCAAAGTTGTCACACCCCGATTTCCACATAGATCCCGGTGGGGAGTATCGTGACGTAAGTTGATATCATCATAGTCAATATACACTGAATAAGACAGCGGATGTCTTGGAGTAAAATTACTATTACAAACCAAAGATGTTCAAAGTTCAAAATAAATATACAGGCGGTTCGTAATAAAGATCCACAGGCGGATTGGAAAAATGTATGAAAGGTGTTCAACAGACTTTAGGCACAACTAAGGACTTGCAAGATCCTCCTATGTCGATACCGAGCAGCCCCAACCTATTTACGTGTTGTACCTGTAGCTTAGTCTTTTGAAAATACATCAGTTTACACTGGTAAATACTAAAAACCGACACATTTTGAAAATATTTTCAAAATTGTTTAGGTGCACAAGGCACATTTTATAAATAACCTGGGATAGTTCAAAATGATCTTGTATACAGTTTTACAGGTCTGTCAATACATATGGGTCGGTGCGAAAACCGAATAACATGATTAATCGACACGCCACATAAAAACTCACAAGGAGCATATAAAATAATTTAGCATTAGCATCTGTAAGGTGTATGCCTACACCCCATGCTTAGGTCGTGGCCATTAGTAACTTAAATGAGCTGAGGATATCCAGGACACGGTTGTGTTAACCCCCAATGTTTAAGTTTTCAGACAATACAGATTAAAACAGGTTATGAAGATTTTATAACCACAATCCGGTTAAGTGATCCCATACCCACCAAGCGGTAAAAATATACCGTATCCCAAGCCCGTATAGGGAAAATAGGTTAAGAGTATTTACCTGAGCTAGCACTTCAAAGTTTTGTTAACTCAACCGTTTAATCAAAAGATAAGTATAGGTAGCAATCTACCAGAAGGCTCTAGTCTAGAACGATGGTATTAATAACCAATTAGAATGCTAACGGGTCCTATTTAAGTCATAGACTTGGATCGGCTTGCTGAAAGGGTAATTAACGGTACTAAACACTAGATTAAGCGATGACCATAATAAAATTTAGTTTAAACCCGACAAGTACTAAGACTTGTATAATATGGGTAAGCTATTTACATTCTGGAATTTGAAATAAAAATATAAGGTTAAACCCGTTTTGGTTAAATTACGTAAACTAGTTACATAAGCTTAACCGTACACATATAAGCGATACCGGGTAACCGGATGAATCATGAACAAGTTCCAAATGCGATTATATTTTAAATAAGCTATGATATCAGTAAGATATCAATTTATATGCCCGTTAAGGTTTTAAAATGAAACTATGCCTCAGAAGGGCGTTTTGGTCATTTAATGACGTATAAAAGGAACTTGTATATAATCTGATGTTATGATCACAAATATTCTGTAAAAATAGTTAACTTATAATATAATATCAATAGGATATCAAATATATGTGTGGTTTATAGTTTAAGACCAAACTATGCACTAAAAGGGCATTTTTGGTCAATTCACACATAGTTTTGATAGCTTATTTGGGATTATGAGTTTAGAGCATGTACCTACTGAAATATTTAGTTTATGTTATATAATCAGTAGGTAACAAGTTTTGGTTGTTAAATATGGTTTTAAACCATACTATGCGCCAAAACGGCGTTAAAGTCGCTAAATGGCGATTTAAGCGATGTTTGATGAAAATTGATGTTATGATCAGGTTTGTATGTTTAAAATATGTTATTTATTATACATCAGTAGGTAAAAGGTTTTGTATAAAAATCTTGGTTAGAACCGATTTATGTGCCATAAAGGCATTTTCGTCAATTATCGACATAATACAAGAACTTGTGTTAAAACTCAGAATACAATCTGACTTGACATCCCAAATAATTCTATTGATGATATTATATCAGTAGGTTATGAGTTTTATGAAGAGATTATGCTTAAAAGCCTTTTAGACGCCGAAAGGGGATTTTGGTCCTTTCAAGGCATGATTATTGTAAAACTCGGTTTATGATCAAAATGATAACATCATACTATGTTAATTACATTAAGATATCAGTATATAACTTATTTACAAGTTCATTACATGTTAAAACCTCATTTTTTATGTAAAAAGGGCATTATAGTCAAGACATGGCATAATGAAGAAATTTGTGCATAACTCGGATTACTATTATGATCATGTAATATAACCTTAGAGGGTTATACTACAAGTAACGCCTCGCTTTTTGTAACTTTCCTTATTTAGAAAGTGTATTTTAAATTCTATTTATGGAAACTTATATCTAGTATCGTGTACGTCTTTCAATTTCAACATTGTAATCCGAGACTTTGATCGCAATGAAACTCATCTTTTATACGCACTTGTTATGCTTAAAATTCAACTTATATACACGTTTGATACTTATTATACGTGCATGCAATCATACGTACATTCTCGATACTCAAGTTATACTTGCATACGCTTATACTATACTTTGTTACACTTTAAATACCCAAAAACATGCTTAATAACGAGTTTCTAGCACAAAATGATGGAATAATCAAACTCTAGGGTCAAATTGTAAATTTTGGAAAGTTACTTGAAATTTTGCACTTTCGAATGATCATGCACTTGACATTGCATGGCCATGCAAGCTGTGATTGCACTTGACATTGCATGACCATGTAAGCTGAGATTCCATGACCATGCACTTGACATTGCGTGACCATGCAAGCTGTGATCCGCATGACCATGCATCTGAATCCACATGACCATGCAGGTCTGTTGACAGCTAAGGGATTTATTGCTTTTTAACCACTTTTTCACCACCAACCACCTCCTAACTCATTTAAATTAAACCCTAATCACCCCCATTATAAATATGAGCCTCCACTCTTCCATTTTAACTTTCCAAACACCTAATCACTCTCAAAACACTCCAAATCATCCACAAATTCTAAGTTCTTGGCAGATTCATACCAACTCACTAAAGTGAGCATAACTTCCTCATTTCTTAATCTTTTTCTTTGATTCTTCTTTCTAATCACTTGGAACAACCTTAGGTATGATTCCATGGGTTTTCCATGAAAAATCTAGACCTGGAACTTCACCAAAAAGGCTCCAAAGTGGACTGAACTTTCTTTTTTGATTTTAAACTTTGCTAAACTTAACTAAACTTGAGTTCTCTCATCTCAAACCTATGTCCTAATGCTCATAATCAAATTGAATGGTTAGTTGCGCTTAAAAACAAGGCTGGGACATTCAAAATTAGAGGTTTAATCCTCACAAACATTCTGTTTTGTTTAGGTGACTAAGGTTAGCTTGGGCTATCCTACTTGAAAGTCCACCATTACTTGATGTTTCTTAGATTAGTTATGTTCTATTTCATTTCCTTATTATACATGTTCATGACCCTCCTTGTTGCCTATGGCAACATGTGTAGTGGAGAAACCTAAAGAGGTCTTAAATGGATGGTTTGATCCTCCTACCTCATCTTGACTTACATGAATCTATCGAGGTCTTAAATGGATTATTTAATCCTCCTACCTCTTATTTGACTTATATATATATATTATATCTCGGTGTTCCATCTCCAAACTCACCAACCTTCACGGAATAACAAAGGAAAAGCTTTTCAAAACCATGAGTATACTCAATTCCATTTTCTATTTTAAACACTTTGGGTGCAACATGTACAAAATCACAAATCACTCTAAAACTCGTGTACATAATTTACTCTATCGTTATTAACATGATACCATATGCTTGATTATCGCATGCTATGTTAGACTTGTGTTAGATGCTCATTAACTTTGCTAGCCTACCTTAACAAATATAGCGCTATAGGATTAACGCACCGCCCGTAAACTTGTGGTTTTGTTAAGTAAACTATATTACACCCAATTTTTTGATGATTTGGGTAAACACGATTGCGTTAGACTTTGGATTGACATATAAGAATCACATGTTTAGTATTCCGTAACGAATATATGCCATGATTACCATGTTGGATAAGAGACAATTTTATCAATATTATGCTATGTAACAAACTTGTATGCTCGCCAACTTTTGCTGATATATATATTATTTTAACACATGTTGCAGGAAACTAAGTTGATGCCATTGAAGAAACATGTTAGGGTGGATTAGATACACATCTAGTTTTAACTTAATGTATTTCGTTCCATGTTGTATTGTCATTTGGTACTTGTTGTATTTTTCCTTTTTGAACCATTGTAACCTAAATTAGCATCAATGAAATTTTGAATTATTAAATATTGTCGCAAAGTAGTACTATGACGTTTTGAGCAATTTGTTCGTCTCATCCTGATGTTTCCGCCATCGGTTGGGGTGTGACAGATTGGTATCAGAGCCATAACTATAGGGAATTAGGAAAATTGCCATGCTCTTGACGTAGTCTATAGTTTAAATGTCCAATTTTGACCATTCTTTACTCATGCTTAAAATGTTAATTCTTCCTACTTTGCTCCTATATCTTCTTTTGTCTTAAATATACAACGTGTCTTTCCTAAGGCACTTACACAAATTACACACTTGAAGACACTCATGTTACATAACGAGACAATTTGCACCAAGATAGGCCCAATGGCCCGCAATTTTTGGTGAAATCCCTCACTCCGCGTTTACGATTTTACACAAAGTTACGCCATCAAGTTAGGAGTGATATCCACATCTTGATGGAAGACTTCCATTTCAAAATCTAGTGGACGCTTACCAACGAGTCGGAATTCGCTCCTCGTTGGGTAAGTACCAACCACATTAGGGTACGATGTTATGTTAGGGGTGAAACCCGCACCTTGTTAACTAGTCCCATTCCTCGATTTTCAATCTCGCCAAAGTCTCGAATTTTCGATCGACTAGGGACATGTAGTAACTGGAAGGGTGAATACCGTTAGTCGCTTCCTGATGAGAGTATTCTACCTATTAGGCCAAAACATGTTTCCCTAACTCGAAAGGATTTTTGATCCACTTTGGAATAGTCGACGTTTCTCTACCCGAAACATTCTAATGTTTTATTGAGCCTATCTTTTATGTTTAATCAATTACAATGTGTTTTATACTTTAAACATTTGTAACTTCGTTTCAATTACACAATTTTCACTTTCCTCGCAATCTCAAACAATAATAATATTTCATGAAAAAACTAAATTTACATTCTTTTTATGTCAATATTTCTGATTATACAACATGAATTCTTATTTTGCCTATGTAAACTATTTGAAACTATGTGCTACATATTACATGATAAATTATGCAAATGTCTTTTCTCAAAAACATTATGATCAAGTCTCATCTTTTATCATTAACCTTGTAGATGTCTTCCAACCGTTTTTTCCAACTCCAAGAGGAACTCCAAGTCAAACTCGAGCAAGAAGATGCTTACGTTCATGGCCAAACAGATGGCTCAAGTGATTCCAGATATTGTGAGCAAGGTTACCGCTAATACCCCCAATTCATCGGTCGACTCCAAAGTCGCCCAACCTAAGCCAACCACTTTTAGCTACATACACTTTGTTTCTTGCAACCCTAGCCATTTACTGGCAATGATGGGGTCACCGCAATGCTCGAGTGGTTCGAGAGCATTGAGGTGACATTCATAAACAGTGAATGTCCCGAGCATCTGAAACCCGAAGCACAACGGGCGTCTTCCAATCACGAGCCCTTGAGTGGTGGACGAACGAGCGCAATATCCGCTCCAATGAAGAAGCCTATGCCCTCCTTGGCCCGAGGTTAGGGAAATGTTGATGAAGGAATTCTGTCCTCTGCACGAGCAAGAAAGGCTCGAGGACGAGTTCTGGCACCTCCGACAAGTGGGTGACGATAATCTTGCGTACACCACCTGCTTCAACCAAGAGCAACAACAACAAGCTCCTCGTTGTCGCGCTTTCAACATCAACGCAAACCAAGCGCAACACGACAATGAAGTCGTGAACGGTACTTTCCTTGTCAATGGCTTATATGCTTATTTACTATTTGATACTGGTGCAGATAAAAGTTTTGTATCCGTAGAATTTGAACCAATGTTAAATTGTGCACGTTCTAAGCTTCCAAAATCTTTCACCGTCGAAGTTTCCAATGGCAAGTCCATCACCGTCGACTCTGTTCTTCGCGATTGTTTCCTCACTCTCAATAATCATGTGTTCTCTATCGACCTCATCCTTATGCAATTGGGTAGTTTTGATATCATAGTAGGTATGGATTGGCTTCGTAAGAACCATGCTGAAATCGCTTGTCACGAAAAGTTCGTTCGATTGCGTCTTCCATCCGGTGACACTTTGCACGTCTATGGAGAAAGACCCTCAAAAGGTCTCAAACTCATGTCATGCACCCAAGCGAACAAGTACTTACGTAAGGAGTACTTTGCCTTTTTAGCCCACATTGTGGAAGAAAAGGGCAAGGGAAAAGACGTAAGTGATGTTCCAGTGGTGAGTGATTTTCCCGACGTTTCCCCAAAGACCTTCCTGGTCCTCCTCCTCCTCGTTCAGTTGATTTTCGTATCGATCTCAATCCTGGAACTACGCCTGTTGCTAAATCTCCTTACCGCCTCGCACCCTCAGAAATGCAAGAGCTATCTAGCCAACTTCAAGAACTTCTGGATAAAGGGTTTATACACCCTAGTACTTCTCCTTGGGGCGCTCCCGTTTTATTCGTTATGAAGAAGGATGGTTCGTTTCGGATGTGTATCGATTATCGCGAACTCAACAAACTCACCGTTAAGAACCGCTATCCTCTTCCCCGCATCGACGACCTCTTTGATTAACTTCAAGGCGCAACTTGTTTCTCCAAAATCGATCTTCGTTCTGGCTACCATCAACTTCGAGTTCTCGAAGAAGATATACCTAAAACCGCCTTTCGTGCTAGATACGGTCACTACGAATTTGTAGTTATGCCATTCGGTTTAACGAATGCACCCGCGGTCTTCATGGACTTAATGAATCGGGTGTGTAAGTTATACTTGGATCGCTTTGTGATCATGTTCATAGACAATATCCTCATCTATTCCAAGACTCAAGGCGAGCACGAGCGACACTTGCGTCTTATCCTTGAACTTCTTCAACGTGAAAAACTATACGCCAAATTCTCCAAGTGTGAATTTTGGCTAAACGAAGTACAATTTCTCCGTCATGTTGTGAACGAGAAAGGCATTCACGTTGATCCCGCAAAAATCAAAAGCCGTAAAGAATTGGATCGCTCCTAAATCTCCATCCAAAATTCGTTATCGTCGCTTCATTTCAAACTTTTCAAAAGTCGCCGTTCCTCTCACGTCTTTGACCTAAAAAGATAAACCTTTTGTTTGGGGTCCTGAACAAGAGGAATCTTTTCTAACACTCAAGGACATGCTTTGTGATGCTCCTATCCTCACTTTTCCTGATGGAAACAATGATTTTGTCATGTACTGCGATGCATCAAACTGAGGCCTTGGTTGCGTTCTTATGCAACGGGACAAGGTTATCTCTTACGCTTCAAGACAACTCAAGATTCATGAGAAAAACTACACTACGCACTACCTTGAACTTGGTGCGGTTGTCTTTGCATTGAAGATATGGTGACACTACCTTTATGGTACCAAGTGTGTGGTCTTCACCGACTATAAGAGCCTTCAGCACATCTTCAATCATAAGGAACTCAACATGCGTCAACGTCGTTGGGTGGAATTATTAAACGACTACGACTTCGAGATTCGCTATCACCCCGGTAAAGCGAATGTTGTAGCCGACGCTCTAAGTTGTCAACCTCATGCAAAGAGTATACAATGTTTCCAGATTTTAAACAACCTTCAGGACCAAATTCGTAAGGCACAACACTCCTCCATCAACGAGGACAACTTATATAATGAGATGAGGTGTGGTGCTAAAGAACAACTCACGTCCAAAGCTGATGGTATGTTATACTATCTCAATCGAGTCTGGATCCCGAATCGCGACAACCTTCTGACTTCTGGATGAAGGAAGCTCACAAATCCCGATATTCCATTCATCCCGGTGCAGATAAGATGTATCAAGACTTACGTACGTCTTATTGGTGGCCTGGCATGAAGAAGGATATCGCTCTTTATGTCTCGAAGTGTCTCATATGTTCCAAGGTGAAAGCCGAACATCAACGTCCCTCTGGCCTACTCGAACAACCAGAAATTCCTGTATGGAAATGGCAGAGTATCGCTATAGACTTCATCACCAAACTTCCCCGTACATCTTCTAGTCATGACAGTATCTGGGTCATCATTGACCGTTTGACCAAATCAGCGCACTTTCTCCCCATTCGTGAAGACTATAAAGTCGAGAAATTGGCTCGTATCTACACGGATGAAGTCATTTGTCGTCATGGTATCCCCATTAACATCATATCGGACCGTGATGGTTGTTTCACTTCACGTCTCTGGCAAACCTTCCAAAAGGCTCTCAGTACTCACCTCAATCATAGTACCGTTTTTCATCCTCAATCCGACGGTCAAACCGAGCGTACTATTCAAAATCTGGAAGATATGCTTCATTTTTGCGTAATCAATTTTGGTGGCAATTGGGATTCACATTTACCATTGGTAGATTTCTCGTACAACAACAGTTATCACGCTAGTATTCAAATGGCTCCATTTGAAGCATTATATGGTCGGAAATGTCGATCGCCTATCTGTTGGCACGAGATTGGTGAGGCTCAACTCACTGGTCCCGAACTCATACAAGAAACAACATACAAGATCTTGCAAATTTACTCAAAGCTCGAAGTCGTCAAAAGAGCTACGCGGACAAAAGACGCAAACCATTGGAATTCAACGTGGGTGATCAAGTACTTCTCAAGGTATCCCCTTGGAAGGGTGTAGTTCGTTTTGGTAAGAAAGGGAAACTCGCACCTCGCTGCGTAGGTCCTTTCAAAATTCTCGAAAGGATTGGCAAGGTTGTGTATCTACTGGACCTACCTGAAGAGCTCCACAACGTTCATCCTATCTTTCATGTTTCGAATCTCAAAAGGTGTCTTGCTAAAGAAGGACTTCAAGTCCCACTCGAAGACCTTCAAATAAACGAGACTCTGCACTTCATGGAGAAACCTGTCGAAATCATGGACCGAGGAGTCAAGCAACTGAGGCGCAGTCAAATTCCTATCGTCAAGGTTCGATGGGAAGGAAAACGTGGCGCCGAGTTTACTTGGGAACTCGAAAGTGATATGAAGACTAAGTATCCGCATCTGTTAATTACACCTTCCTAAATTTCGGGACAAAATTTCCTAAAGGAGGGGAGACTGTAACGCCTCGCTTTTTGTAACTTTCCTTATTTAGAATGTGTATTTGAAATTCTATTTATGGAAACTTGTATCTAGTATCGTGTACGTCTTTCAATTTCAACATTGTAATCCAAGACTTTGATCGTAATGAAACTCATCTTTTATACGCACTTGTTATGCTTACAATTCAACTTATATACACGTTTGATACTTAATATACGTGCATGCAATCACACGTACATTCCTGATACTCAAGTTATACTTGCACACGCTTATACTATACTTTGTTACACTTTAAATACCCAAAAACATGCTTAATAACGAGTTTCTAGCACAAAATGATGGAATAATCAAACTCTAGGGGTCAAATTGTAAATTTTGGAAAGTTTCTTGAAATTTTGCACTTTCGCATGATCATGCACTTGACATTGCATGACCATGCAAGCTGTGATTGCACTTTACATTGCATGACCATGTAAGCTGAGATTCGCATGACCATGCACTTGACATTGCATGACCATGCAAGCTGTGATCCGCATGACCATGCATCTGAATCCGCATGACCATGCAGGTCTGTTGACTGCTACGGGATTTATTGCTTTTTAACCACTTTTTCACCACCAACCACCTCCTAAATCATTTATATCAAACCCCAATCACCCCCATTATAAATATGAGCCTCCACTCTTCCATTTTCACTTTCCAAACACCTAATCACTCTCAAAACACTCCAAATCATCCACAAATCTAAGTTCTTGGCAGATTCATACCAACTCACTAAAGTGAGCATAACTTCCTTATTTTTTAATCATTTTCTTTGATTCTTCTTTATAATCACTTGAAACACCTTAGGTATGATTCCACGGGTTTTACATGGAAAATCTAGACCTGGAACTTCACCAAAAAGGCTCCAAAGTGGACTGAACTTTCTTTTTTGATTTTAAACTTTGCTAAACTTAACTAAACTTGAGTTCTCTCATCTCAAACCTATGTCCTAATGCTCATAATCAAATCGAATGGTTAGTTGGGCTTAGAAACAAGGCTGAGACATTCAAAATTAGAGGTTTAATCCTCACAAACATTCTGTTTTGTTTAAGTTTTTAACATCAAGTAGTGAACAAGCTTGAAGCTTGATGTTTAGGTGACTAAGGTTAGCTTGGGATATCCTACTTGAAAGTCCACCATTACTTGATGTTTCTTAGATTAGTTATGTTATATTTCATTTCCTTTTTATACATGTTCATGACCCTCCTTGTTGCCTTTGGCAACATGTGTAGTGGTGAAACCTAAAGAGGTCTTAAATGGATGGTTTGATCCTCCTACCTCATGCTTGACTTACATGAATCTATCGAGGTCTTAAATGGATTGTTTAATCCTCCTACCTCTTACTTGACTTATATCTATATAAGATACCTAAAACCAAACCCTTGATGTTAACCAAATAGTTCTTCATCAAGTTATTAAGTACAATCACCGAAGTGTTTAGTTCCTCGTTATGATTCTAATAGGTGTTACACCCATGAAATCATACTAACCCTTATGGGTTCTCATAGTGTCAAAAACGAGTGCTAAACCTAGGTGACTACTTTCTTGTATATATACTTTTTCATACTATACTTTCCAACTTCCAAGTTCTCTATTATCATTCTAAAACTCACACACCTTCGTTTACCCCATGTAGGGTAATCTTGGTGTTCCATCTCCAAACTCACCAACCTTCACGGAATAACAAAGGAAAAGCTTTGCAAAACCGTGAGTATACTCGATCCCATTTTCTATTTTAAACACTTTGGGTGCAACATGTACAAAATCACAAATCACTCTAAAACTCGTTTACACAATTTACTATATCCGTTATTAACATGATACTAATCCATATGCTTGATTATCGCATGCTATGTTAGACTTGTGTTATATACTCATTAACTTTGCTAGCCTACCTTAACAAATATAGCGCTATAGGATTAACGCACCGCCCGTAAACTTATGGTTTTGTTAAGTAAACTATATTACACCCCTTTTTTCGATGATTTGGGTAAACACGATTGCGTTAGACTTTGGATTGACATATAAGAATCACATGTTTAGTATGCCGTAACAAATATATGCCATGATTACCATGTTGGATAAGAGACAATTTTATTAATATTATGCTATGTAACAAACTTGTATGCTCGCCAACTTTTGTTGATATATATATTATTTTAACACATGTTGCAGGAAACTAAGTTGATGCCGTTGAAGAAACATGTTAGGGTGGATTCGATACACATCTAGTTTTAACTTAATGTATTTCGTTCCATGTTGTATTGTAATTTGGTAATTGTTGTATTTTCCCTTTTTGAACCATTGTAACCTAAATTTAGCATCAATGAAATTTTTAATTATTAAATATTGTCGCAAGTAGTATTATGACGTTTTGAGCAATTTGTTCGTCTCATCCCGATGTTTCCGACATCAGTTGGGGTGTGACACTACAATATAATATGATCATAAAAAAACCGTAGATCAGTAGCTAACTAATCTAAATCGGGTCAGAATCGAAAGTTAAAGCAGAAGTTAAAGTTCGCGCGTTTCGGTTGCGAACCGACCCTTAGACTGAAATTGAAAGGCTGAACATGTTACACATGTTCTAATAGTTATTAACAAGTTATTAAGTGTCAAAACATGTTTATAACATCTACATTATCATATTCGAATTATTTACAAAACTGACCCGTTTGACTTTTTAAAGCTTAAACTTTGACCCGTCAATTGGTCTAGTAAACGTGATCGTTAGGAGGTGCCCTTTTAAGGGATTAACACCTACCTAATTACGATCACTTAGCCATGTTCATATTGAACATTGGCTGGACCATAAACTTTACCTCCTTAACAATACCCACTACAACAGGTGGAGGAGAACCGGCATTGGAAGAACAACTGCGCTGATGTTGAGTATTCTTCATGTTATCACTTGGTAGGCTACCCGAGTCCTTCCTTTCCTAAGCCATCTCGGCTGCCAGCTTAGCAACCTACTATTCTAGGGCTTGATGAGCCTTAGACTGTAGTTCTTGGTCTTTCTAAATCTGCTTGAGAATCTCTATAACTTCTTTAATTGTCCCCTCATTCTGGTTGTTTGTTCTTCTTTGACCAGACACTTCACTTCCTGGTAATCTCATTGATTACCCTTGTTGTAACCGCCCTGATTGTAGTTTGTAACCAGACTTCCTGTTCTAATATGGCTGACCTCCTTGACTTGGTACTTGAAAATCTGGATTAGATTGATTAGTACTACCACTATATCAAGAATTCAGATGATTACGTAAACCTGGATGATATGTGTTGGAGTTCATATCATATTTTTTTGGTCACCATAAACTAAGTTGACCTCTTCTTCAACTTCTTCGAACTGGCATGGACAATCTTTTAACGAATGGCCCAATTCCCCATATTAGTCACACACAAGATACGGCTGAGCTGCATGTATTAAGTCTCTTCCACCAATACCCTTTAAACTCGCCAACTGACGCTCTAAAGCCTCTTTCTCTCTCTCCAACTAAGCTACCTTAGCACTTGTGACCCAAGTATTGACCGGTTTAATTATTGCATGCTTTTTGTTCCTATTTGACTGTATTGTCTCTTTGAATCTGCAGCTACAATCTCCAGATATTCCCAATCAACATGAACATGATTCCTAACGAATGTACCCCCAATAGTAGCTTTGATTATTTGATATCATCATTCCACAGTCCATCATGAAAAGTAGTAATTAATTGCCGGCATTGAATACCATGATGGGGAAAACTCCTTAGCAACCAATTGAACCTTTTATAAGCTTTATAAAACAACTCACCAGGTAACTGTTGGAACTCCCTGATGGCTGCCACAAGTGTGCTAGTTCATTGAGGAGTATAGTATTATTCCAAAAATTGCTATTGTAACTCTCCCAGTTATGGATGCATGCGTACGGTAGAGACGTGAACAAATCTCATGCAACATCCTTCAATGAAAAACAAAATAAAACTAGCTTTACCTAACTTGGTGAAAACCTATGACCACCAATCATCTGACACACTACCTCGAAATTCTTAATATGTGAATAAGGCTCCTCACTACCTTTCCTGTGAAAACCAGGTAACATGTTTAGAATGTGAGGCTTGGCCTCGAATAATCATCCTCCCTGTGCTCCTGACATAACTATAGGTGAGGAGTTTGCTACTATCGACGGTTGTTACGGTTGTCCACTCCCCTAATATGGGAATCATGAAGTCTTGGACCCCTTTGCACATGAGCAGGTATAACTGGTGCCCTATTCTCCCTTGGTGGAGTTTGGTACCCATTTCCCCCACCTTGATTTCTCAGATGAAACCTCTGTTGGTTTCTATTCACTAGTGGATCATAGTGACCTCTTTGATTTCCTACATACCCATCATCATCATCAACCCAGTCTTGATCATCACCATATCCCTCACCATATCCACCATCATCCTAGTGTTAAACCCTAGACCTTTTGTTATCTTGATCGAACAGGTTACCTACACGGTATATGTGGCTCTTGGTTTGCTCCCTGAATAGCCCGCAATGGATTAGGTTGTGGCAGTGGGTTGGTTTCTGGTCGATGCTCTATTCGTGGGTATTCTAGTGCTCCAACCATTACTTGAAATTGGCCCTGTTAGGGTTGTACTTGTCGGGTGTTTAATTTTTGTGGTGGTGGTTGTTAATGTTAGAGGTTTGGTGCTTTTGGAAAGGTGGAGGTGGCATGTCAGGTACTAGATCTTGTTGTGGTGGAGGTTGGTTTCCAAGATTTGGTTTGGTTGACTCATGTTTGTTGAATGTGATTTGGCTTTTACTTCTGATCAAAGATGAACATGGTTCTATTTGAAAGATTGTTATGTATGCAAACGAACACAAACAATTTCTTGTTCGTTTGTTAAGAAATACGTGTTCACGAACTATTCATGAACACTAGTGAACGGGATTTTGTGTTCGTGTTTGTTTGTTAAGGAAATGAACTAGTTCGTGTTCGTTTGTTAATTTTAGACAACGAACGTTGATGAACACAAATGAAAACAAATGAACATAAACAAGCGTTCATGAATAAAATATATAATACACTGACACTTATTAAATATTTTATTTATCGGAATTTTGAAGTATTTAAAAGAATTATAAAAATTAAAAACACTAATTAACTCTCTAACACAAACTAACACGTTACCGAACATTCACGAACATAAATAAACGAACACAATCTCTGTTCATATTCGTTCAATTAACTAAACGAATGAAATTTCTTTTTCGTGTCTTGTTTGTTTGTTTAATAAATAAACGAACACCAACGGACTTTCTGTCGAGCGATACACGAACTGTTCGCTGAACGCTTGGTTCATTTGCAGACCTATAGATCATAAAAGATTTTTGTGTAAAAAGATTCTAATCATTACTTGCATCAAACTGATAATATGGTTAAAAGTTATGTCACTTAGATTATTTAGAGAAGTTATAGTATTATGCACTTTATTATGATAAAATTCTTGTTAGAATATTTCTTTAAAAATGATTTTTAATAGATTTCGATATATCAATTGATTATTTCTTCTTGCTCATCATCTGATGAATCATCTTTTTGCTCTTCGTCTGCTGCACATGATGGTCCTTATAATCCTGACTCTGTATTTAATATTTTTGCCATGAGATAGAAGTTGGCCATTTCTTCTTGCTCATCATCTGATGTCTAGATGTATGAGAGCTGAGGGTCAGAAGTTTTGACTCTTTATGTGTTGGAGATAAGAGTTAGTGGTCCTTCTCTTTGGGATGAATTTTCATATATTTCTTTCTCTCTTGGTACTAAAATACTATAGAGATCATGTAAATTGAGATCACCTAACTCTAAGGTGGAGGCTAGTGTGATGGTAAGATTTCTCTATTCTCTAGTAAGACATCTAAAAATTTAACATTTCTTTCATCATTTGATTTTTCAACACCAAATATTTTTAAATCATTCAGAATTTTTACAAATATGTTATAAGTTTCTAAAAGACTTTCATTTGGAAGACTTTTAAACCTTTCATATGATGAGACATAATTAGTTTTCTTGTTTCCTATTCATCTTTCTCCTCATTCACAAAGGTTTTCCAATTGCTCCCATATTTCTTTTGCATATGCAGAAGCATCTACTTAAGAAATACATCATTTGGAAGTGTCATAATCAAGATTGATTTGGCCCTTTCATCTGCTTCCACCAATAACTTGTTAATTTCACTCTATAAACCTTCTTGTTTTAGGAGCCCATCATATAGGAATTGATGGAGTTTGATTAGTTTCTAGGACATCTGCTATGTCAACACAGGGTATATGTGGGCCTCTCTCAATGGACTAAACAGAGCTTGATCATGACCATTAAGGAAATTGATCATCCTGATTCTCTATTGAGGGTACTCCTCTCTGAATAAAGTCGGAGACTTTGACATAGACCCGATATTGAATTCATTGTTCCATATTTGAAAGTTTGCCATTTTTAGTTAAACAAAGTATCAAGAAGATGTACTCAAGCAGCTGATCGTTTTTTAAAAATGAGTCATTCAAATTTGCTCTAATACCAATTGTTGTTCACATATTAACAATATTTTTTAAACTTGGCAAGAGATTTTAACAAATACAGAAAATATTGTGTGGAATTAGATATCGAACTTTTCAGAAAACCGAGATACAAAATTTTCAAGTTTATATCACTTTGAAAAGGTTACCAGGTGATTTTATGGTTAATAGCTATTACAAACTAATACTTAAAAAAATTCTATGTTGAAGGGCAGTAGAGTTTTGTAAGATGTATTAAATGCAAGGCTAAAACTCTCTTTTCTCTTCAATGTTTATTCATTTTGAAAAGTAACTTATGGTAAGTGTTTAGAAAATTAACTATTTAGTTAATTATCAGGGGTTTGTTTGATTTGAAAGAAAAAGAAAATTGATTTAAGAAGTTATTATCAGATTAAAGAGAATTTATGAATTTGAATAATGATTAAAGACAATTTTTAACTTGATTAAGAAGTTATTATCAGATTAAAGAGAATTATGAATTTGAATAATGATTAAAGACAATTTTTAACAATAATGTACGGCCCAACGATTCATTAAGATACACCAACTAACCACCTAATTACCAACTCGATAATGATGCAAGAAACCACCAACATGTTTGATTAAAGACAAGAAATTCAAATATAAATACACAAGGTTATTGCCAGCGTTAACACGCGGTTTTACAAATGAAAATAATATTAATTTCTTTATATTAAAATACTTAAAAAGAAAAATACATTGGAAGTAAAAAAGAAAATAAAGACAAATAACTCGAATTTTACTATAAATTTCCTTGTAGACCACATTGGTTGTCTTATTTTTTCACTTTACGTCTTTAGGTATCCACTTGTAGTTTTCTAAACTTAAGACATTCACTATAATCGACATCAGCAGTGGCAACTATAAAACAATTATAAAAAGATTTCTAGAAAAAAAAAGTTAATAAACTTTAATATATAATACAATATGTAATTGACATGCGAGAACTACGTTTGAGTATAATGCGAATAGATATTGTGTTCTTGAGATGTAAATGAAGTAGAAGATGTATTTCTAGAAAAGTGTAAGTAATATCTCCTAGAAACGAAGATTTACTTATAATGTAGTCAGTTAAATAAGGAAACAATACAAATAAGTTTTTGAAATTCAGTTACGTATTTGGATATGGAAACAATTTAAGTAATTTAAATTATTCGGTTCAAAATACTGAGAATGGTACCAAAAAATTTTAAAATATAAGTTTATAATTTTAAAATTTATTTAAAAGTTAAAAGTGGTACTTACCATATTTAGGTGAGATCATTTATTAATATTACCTAAAATATAAAAAAGAGATAATTAAATAAAGGATATTTAAATTTGTAAGCAAATTCAAAAATTAAAACAAATGAATCTATGTAAAATAAGGAGATATTTAAATTTGTAAACAAAAGTCACTATATAAAAACTAATAAATTGAAGTAAAATAGAAGATTATGGTGAAAACATATAAAAACAGATCATTTTGAGATTTAAATATCCATAAAAGAAATTTAGGAGATAAGATATTTAAGGGTATATATTACTTGAAATTTGAATTTTATCCAAATTTGGAAAGTGGTTTATATGTTATCGATTAAAATTTTTAAATATTAGTTTAAATTGTTAAATAATACATTTAAATTATTAACCGAAATAGTTAATGTTAAATTCGGAAAGATGTTCAAACAATATTAATTTAAACTATACAAACTTAATTGTTAGCTTAAATTTAAAAAAATTGTTAAGGTTAAATTATGAATGAACTAAAAGTTGAATTTTTAATTTGCCACTAAAAACACTGAAAATATTAAAATTAAAATTTACATAGAGAAAAAAAAGTTAATGTATATTTATAAATTATGTAGTACTGAATGTTCTCAGTAAAGGAACAAAATTTGAATCATTACCATACTTACAAATATCACAAAGATCAAGAACAAATATTCATATTGAAATTGATCAAGCACTTAAAACTGAATATCATAATAATATATGAAAATAGTTAAATCATAATTACCTTAATATTAGGAGCAAAGCCACCAACATTGATTGCATTATGGTCATATATTTTCTTGATAACAACTTGCAAACATATGTAACATAATTTCAAAGATTAATAAAAAACCAAATAAACATTATTTCTAACATCAATAAGTTTTTAATCGTAATACATATATTGTGTTGCAATACTATTCTCTAATCTTTACATTATAGTTAACAACCTTTAAACAGGGTAATGAAACATGATTTTAAAGATAAATACCAATCCAAACAAAAAAAATGATTTCTTAAAAAACTACTTTCTAAATAACATCATATCATTATGTTTTAATCAAAAATCTTGAATATATAAAACATAAATTTATGCTTCTGTGAAGAAGCGTTTCTACTTTCAAATGACAAAACAAAATAATAATTACAAATCATCATAACATAGACATGGAATCAAATCAAATCTAAACAAAAACACATATTTTAAAAGTTGAACAAAAACATCTATCCTTCAACCTTAACATAACAAAAAAGGTTTTGGAAACAAAATTAAATTAATAAGAACAAAAAAAAAAGATGACAAAACGATAAACATACCTTTGATTTCTTTGATATTGGGTATTGTTCTTCAAAATCGACATTAGCGTATCCACCATGCTTTTATCATATTACACACGTCTCGTTATCTAAATCACTTACCATAAACCAATCGTCCAATTCTCCGTGTTATAAATCATTCGTCCGTGTTATAAATTGTTCGTTCATGTTATAAACCAATTGTTCGTGTCATAAGTCAATTGTCCGTTTCATAAATCAATCATCCGTGTTATAAACCAATCGTCTGTGTTTTAATTGTGAAAACTTTTGGTCGTTCTTTAATGAACACATTCAAGCCTGTGTTGACTATACCACCGAAGGGTATCTTTAATAGACCACCAAAGGGTATCTTTAACTAGACTAACAAATCAACAAATGATTTGTTAATCAGAAACAGTTTCTTTCATTTCCCAAACTTCCACCAAATCTAGCGAACAGTCCGATAATAGGATTTTCAGTCCTATGGTACCATAACATACTACTGGTCGGCTCGGCCAAAGTTAATGAATGTCATTCGTGTCATGGGTAATGCACCAACAAGTTTGTTCACATTTCGTATTGCATATATAAACCATAGACATTGTTTTTGAAAACTTGAAAAATGATTTAGCACATATGGGTCACCCCAAAACATTTGCAAAACGTAAAAGAGGGGAACTATGTACTACTTCGAATTGCGAAAGTGTCCTTGATCAATAGAATAAACGAAGCTCAAGTGCGTTTTGTGTTAAGGAACACTTAAGAGCTCAGTAGGAGGCTTCCAATCAGCTGGAAACAACTCCAAAGAGAGGGAGAAATAATTTTTGAAAGGTGCAAGGAAAATTGGTTGAAAGAGCATTCTATTTATAGTGTTCATTAGCTTCTAAGATCATTCCAAGTGTCCAATAAGGTGTCATTATCTTAGGAGGGTGTTAACCCATGTAAAATTGGGGCTTAGAAGCTGGCATTTTCGTGAACTTGGGGAGCAAGGCTTTGGGTGAGAAGCTGCCAAGTTGCTGTCAACGTTCTGCTGTGTTGGAGGGTCCTTACAGACCGTATGGCCAAGTGCTTACGGTCCGTAACCCCTTGAGCTGGCACAAAGTTTGAAATGTTGATAGCTTTGGACCCTAGACTTGTTTCATCGTGTTTTATCACTTTTTACCGCTTTTAACCTAATTTTTAGGCTTTATAAAGGTGTTAATGCATATGTAACTTGGATTTTGCCCGGAAATGTCTGGATGTCGGTTTGTTCGGTTGTACGGTTACACGTTTTGTTAAATTACGTAAAACACTTTAACGAACACGAAAACGACCGAAGTTGTGCAACGATTGAAATTTTGCATTCTTATCAATAAAATACAAGATTTAATTGAATAAAAATATCTGGATTGTATAATGATGGAAAATTATACGTTCTTGAGAATAAAACACAAGATTTTATTGATTTACGAAAATGTTTGGAATTGTACGAGGACTAAAAATGTTAAAATGTTACAGTCTCTCCTACTTTAGGAAATTTCGTCTCGAAATTTAATTAGAGGAAACTTTTGAAAACAGATGTGGGTATTTTGCCTTCATTTGATCCTCTTTTTCCCATGTAAATTATGGGCCACGTTTGGATTCCTAGCGAACTTTGACTATCGGTATTCGTCTATGCTTGAGTTTCTTGACTTCGCGGTCCAATATCTCCACAGGTTTCTCGACAAAGTGCATAGTATCATTTATGAAAATATCGTCAAGAGGGTTGTGGAGGTTTTCATCGGCTAAACACTTTTTCAAGTTGGACACGTGGAATGTTGGGTGAACGTTCCCAAGTTCAGGAGGTAGCTCAAGTCGGTAGGCCACCTTTCTGATTCTCTCAACGATCTTTAATGTTCCAACATATCGTGGTGCAAGTTTTCCTTTCTTTACAAATCTGACCACACCTTTCCAAGAGGATACATTGAGTAGGACGTGATCACCAACTTGGAAATCCAAGGGCTTGCTTCGCTTGTCCGCATAACTCTTTTGACGGCTTCTAGCTGTCAGAAGGTTATCGCGAATTTTCTTGACTTTGTCTGCTGTTTCCAGAATGTGTTCAGGTCCTGTGAGCTGAGTTTCACTGCCCTCATTCCAGCAGACAGGTGAACGACATTTTCATTTGTATAGAGCTCTGAAAGGTGCCATGTCGATGCTGGCGTGATAACTATTGCTGTAGGAGAATTCGATCAATGGTAGATGCGAATCCCACCTACCACCAAAGTTGATCACACATGTTCTAAGCATATCCTCTAGTGTTTGGATTGTCCTTTTGGATTGTCGATCCGTTGGAGGATGATAAGCAGTGTTTAGATTGAGTTTGGTTCCCATGGCAGATTGCATGGTCTTCCAAAAGTGCGATGAGAATCGAGCATCTTGGTCAGATATGATGTTCAAAGGAACACCTTGACGAGATAAAATCTCATCAACGTAGATTTTGGCGAGTTTTTTAGCAGATAGATCCTCACGAATCTGCAAAAAGTGTGCCGGTTTTGTTAGACGATCATTGACTACCCAAATAGCTTCAGGACCTCTAAATGTGCGCGGTAGTTTAGTGATGAGATCCATTGCAATGTTCTCCCACTTCCATACTGATATTTCTGGTTGTTCAAGCAAACCAGATGGGCGTTGATGTTCAGCCTTGACTTTAAGACAAGTTAGGCATTTCGACACGTACAAGACAATATCCGTTTTCATACCCAGCCACCAATACTGGGTAAGGAGATCCTTATACATTTTGTCTACACCAGGATGGATTGAATAAAGAGACTTATAAGCTTCGTCCATCAATAAGGCGTGGAGATTGTCTTGACTTGGAACCACAAACGGTTCAAATAATAGAGTAACCCATTGTCTTTCGTCTCGAGTTGTAGTTCGAGATTTTGAGGCAGTTCATTTTCATCAAGATTTGGTTCACACACGTACGTTGTGCTTGAAGGATACGTGTCTGAATATCAGATTGAGTTCAAATACAATGTAGCTTGACACGTTCCTTACGACTTAGCGCATCGGCCACAACATTCGCCATGCCAGGATGGTAGCGAATCTCGCAATCGTAGTCGTTTAAAAGTTCGACCCATCGTCATTGTCTCATGTTCAGCTCCTTTTGATTGAATATATGTTGGAGACTTTTGTGGTCCGTGAAAACCACACTTCGTACCATAAAGGTGGTGTCTCCAAATCTTGAGAGTAAAAACTGCAGCACCTAACTCAAGATCATGAGTCATGTAGTTCTTCTCGTGGATTTTCAATTGTCTTGACACATAGGCTATGATTTTATCTCGTTGCATGAGAACACAACCAAGGCCTAGATTTGAAGCCTCGCAATAGACAACAAAATCATCATTGCCATCGGGTAAAGATAGAATAGGAGCATTACAGAGTTTTTGTTTCAATGTCTGATAGGCTTCCTCTTGTTTGGGTCCCCACTCAAAAGGCTTATTCTTCTGAGTTAAAGCAGTGAGGGGAACTGTGATCTTTGACAAGTTCGCGATAAAATGGCGATAATACCAGCAAGACCAAGAAATGAGCGAACTTTTATGGGAGTAGTGAGTGTGTTCCAATCCTTAATCGCTGTGATTTTGGAAGGATCCACATGTATACCTTGCTCGTTGACTATGTGTCCTAAGAATTGAACTTCTTTTAGCCAAAATTCGCATTTGGAGAATTTAGCATAAAGTTGTTCTTTCTTTAGTAGTTCCATTGTTAATCGGAGATGTTGTTTGTGTTCGGATCGAGACTTGGAATAAATGAGAATGTCGTCGATGAAAACAATGATGAACTTGTCCAAATAAGGTTTACAAACCCGATTCATCAAGTCCATGAAGACGGCTGGAGCATTCGTCAACCCAAAAGGCATAACAGTGAACTCATAATGACCATATCGAGTGCGGAAAACAGTCTTGGGAATATCTTTCTCGAGTACACGAAGCTAATGATACCCAGAACGCAGATCGATCTTGGAGAAACAGGTAGCACCTTGTAGTTGATCAAAAAGATCATCAATGCGAGGTAGGGGATATCGATTTTTTATCGTGAGTTTATTGAGCTCACGATAATTGATACACATGCGAAAGGATCCAACCTTCTTTTTCACGAATAGGATAGGAGCGTCCCAAGGTGAATAGCTCGGACGAATGAATCCTTTATCTGATAGCTCTTGAAGATGTTTCGATTACTCTTGCATCTCAGACGATGTAAGACGGTAAGGAGAATTAGCTATCGGGTTGGCACCAAGTACAAGATCAATACGAAACTCAACTTGTCGTACAGGAGGTAAACCAAGTAACTCTTCAGGATAGACCTCCGGAAAATCCCGAACAATGGGGATGTCCTGAACAGTTTTGCTTTTACCTTTCTCCCCTACGATATGTGCCAAGAAGGCCACATAGTTTTTTCGTAGGTATTTTTGAACTTGGGTACAAGTCATGAGTTTTAGGCAACTAGAAGGTTTTTCTCCACGAACTTATAGGATCTCGCCCGATGGAAGAGGTATATAAACTATCTTGTCTAAAGACATAACTTCAGCATGGTGTTTAGTTAACTAATCCATTCCTATAATGATGTCGAAACTCCCAAGTTGCAGTGGCGTGAGGTTAATGGCAAAAAGGTGGTTATTGAGGTTCAACTGACAATCACGAATGACAAAATCAAGTTTAAGGGGTTCGCCACTAGCTCTTTCGACTGTCAAGAGCTTTCCTAGTTTAGTTCTCGGCATTGAAAGCAAGGGTTCAAAGGCTAAGGACACAAAACTTCTATCAGCACCCGAATTGAAAAGAACCAAAGCAGGACAATTGTTAACAAGTAACGTACCGTTAACGACTTCGTTATCAGCACGAGCCTTGTTGGTGTTAATGTTGAATGCTTGTCCACGAGCTTGATTAGCATTGACTAGTTTTGGGCAATTGTTCTTGTAGTGACCCATCTCACCGCAGTTAAAACATGACGCGGATGGAAAGTGAGGTCGAACGGGATTTGCTTGTGGTTGAACAGGGTTCTGTGCAGTTTGGTTTGGGTTGAAACGATAGATGTTGGCTACGTGACCGAGTTTACCACAAGTAGTACATTGTCGACACTGCAGAATAGCTTGGTGGTGACCATTGCACCGGTTACAAAACGATGCAGTTCCGGCATATGGTTTCCTAGCATGAGGCTAAGCTGGCGGGCTAGGAACAGCTTGATTGGGTTGAGCAGTCACAGCAAAGTTCTGAGAAGCCTTACGCTTCCTCAATCGTTTGGAAGGTTCAAATTTGTTTTCCTTTTGTTTCTCTTGGGTTGCTTTGACGGATGATTTTTTGTCGCCTTTGTGATGAAGGTTACCCTTTTTAACCTGAGACTCGGTCAGGGTAGCAGCTAGTTCGATGGCCTGTCGAACACTAGTCAGGTTACTTCCAGTAACAATGTCCTGATTAGGATCAGGCAAGCCATCGATATACTTCTCAATTGCCTTATCCAAAGGTGTCACCGTCGTTGGACACAACAAACTTAACTCCTCGTACCGGTCAGTGTAGGCACGATTACTCTCCACTATCTTACTTAAGATCATGGAATTCATTTTCCAGTGCCCTTTGTTCTTGGCAAGGGCAGAATTCCCTCATCATAAGAGCCCTAAGCTTTTCCCAGGTTTGTGCCATTGCCACCTCGGCACCTCTATCTCTCATTAAACCATTCCACCATGTAAGAGCTATTTTCTTGAATACACTCGATGCAAACTCGACTTTTCGCTCATTTGGGAATTGCACATGACTGAATGTAATTTCAAGACTTTCAAGCCATTGCAGGCTCCCAGTAGTTCCTTTAGACCCAGAAAACGAAAGTGGTTAATCCAAACAGAATTGTCTATAGTTGCATTGAGCAGGTGCATTGTTGTTGTTGTTATTGTTGTTTGCTTGGTTTAGTTGGGTCACTAGGTTCGGAAGTACAGTAGCAATTTGTTGAGCGATAAGTGCTGCCATTTCGGCATCCTAAGTTACATTACGTGGAGGAGGCCTTCTAAAAGAAAACATGAAGCAAGATGTGTGAGATTTTCATTTGATAAATAGAAGAGACATTGAAAATATCGACGAAACATAAGGATTGCGGTCATTCATTCGTTTCTCAAAACAAACAAACGACACACTGTGACTAATCAAAGTAAATGGGTCTTTATAATGTATCGTGAAGACATGCTTTAGTCTATAAGTGGACACTCACCCCAAGAGTTCCCAGGTAAGAGTGACTGGTCCGATTAAGTGGATTTGTATGAACACTCTAGCCTTAGACAGAAAACTCAGGGTACAAGCACCCACCCTTCCAGATTGCAAGTGTTCACATTAATAAAACCCAAACTTTGACGAGATTTTAAAACTTTTAAGGCTTTAAGTTGAAAACGATTCATTTAAGAATAGGTGTTTTCTTGTAAAAGGTTTTCAGGAAAGAGTTTGTGACTTTTGTATTGTTTTTGGTAATCACCTAAGGATAGGTGATGGTATTGTGTTTTTAAATCTAAACACAAGTTTACTTGTGTTAGGGTCCTAGGAAGGTTATAGTCTAGGTCAAAGCATTACTAATAATCGAATTCCCTATAACCATGAGCTCTGATACCAATTTGTAACACCCTGACGGTGTAAAAACGACAAATCGCAACGAAAACATCGGGGAGTCACGTTACAAGATAGTTTAACAACCATGGTATATAATGTTTTCGTATTATTGAATTAATATTGTTTACATTGTCTTGGGGAAATAACGGAAACAGAACATAATTAGATTGTCTTTCTTGTTTTAAGTCACTAACGCCCGTCCATTCCTATGTGATCCATGCTTTGTAATTCGTCACACCTAAGCTCCTGATACATATGTGAAAACAAGTCAGCATAAAATTGCCGGCGAGTACATAGGTTTTGTGATTGTATCAAATTCATGGCCTCGTATATGTATTGCATTACTTCGTCAGACTACTAGAGTCGTTAAGTGAAAACTTTGTATCAAAAAGTGTTTGGTATTGCAATAATAATTAACCAACTAAAACAAGTTGGTTAGAATTTATAAAAGATTTGTAGCCATGAATCTTGACCAAAACATTTCTTTTGTAAAATCGAGTAGTAAATCGATTTAAAAAAAACTTCATATGGTTTATAGGACTTACAATATCTTTAAGTGAAAATCGTTGCATGCCATCGTTCAAAACATTCGTCCAAGTGATTAAGATAAGGCCACGGTATGCAATACAATAAAAGCACTTATATATAGGAAGTACCAACGGCGTATCCACCATGCTTTTATTATATTACACCCGTCACGTTATCTAAATCACCTACCATAAACCAATTATCCAATCGTCCTTGTTATAAACCAGTCGTTAATCGTCATTGTTATATACCAATCGTTCAATAGTCATTGTTATAAACCAGTTGTTCAATCGTCATTGTTATAAACCAATCATTCAATCGTCATTGTTATAAACCAATAGTTCAATCGTCCTTGCTTTAATTGTGAAAACTTTTGGTCATTTTGTGAATACATTCAAACCTTTGTTGACTCGTCCGAGACCACCAAAGGGTCTCTCAATCGTATAACAAATCACCAAATGGTTTATTACAAATACAGTTTCGGCCGTTCCCCAAACATCCCCACAAACACCGGGAATTTTGGTAACGGGATTGTCAGTCCTATGGTACCATAACTTACTACTAGTCGGCTTGGATAAAGTTAATGAATGTCATTCTTGTTATGAATACAACGCACCAACAAGTTTGTTCACATTATTGAAATCGTATTGTTATACAAACCATAGTCTTTGTTTTTAGAAAACTTGAAAAAGGATTTAACACATATGAATCACCCCAAAATATTTGCAAAATGTAAAAAGAGGGGAGTTATGTACTCACTTGAGATTGCAAAGTAAATCTTGGATCAAATGATATATCAAAGCTTCAAACGATCAAAGACTCAAGCGTGTCCTAAAATCGGATAACTATGTAAATATCAAGATTTTAATCGGAGGATTTGGATAGAATGAAGCCTTATAAACCAAATGAGTGTTGGATCTCATATGAAATGGTTTAATAAAGTTAACATTCTGATTTGGAAATGATCCTAAGTGCTTTTGACCCGTTATGACTCGTTAAGGTAGTTTACGCTACTTTAACGGGTCATTTGCGTAAATACGTGTTCGGATGGTTAGATATGTGTTATGATAAGTCTTTTATGCCAAAATAAGTTTAATATAGTTGCAACATCAGTTTATATATCAAAATGTTGGTTAGATATGCTTAAAGTTGATTTATGCGCAAAAAGGACATTTTGGTCATTTATAAATGCATAATAGGGGACTTAACATAACACTAACCACACGACGTGACCATAAGGTATAACCTGAGAGGGTTATTCCTTATACAACTATGGTCACAAATATGTGTTTGGTCGGATCCTAAGTGTAGGACCGATCCTCGATGCTTAGGATCCTAGATTTGATATCTATTGTCCATAATAGCGGAAATATTACGACAAGTTTACCAATAGACAAGAATTAATCAGTTAAACGTCAATTTTATTGATTAAATGTCAAGAATCCAAATTGACAGAGCTGCGCCTCAGAGATGCCAAAGTTACATATGAGAGACACAAGCTAGGTATTTATAGTAGTACAAGTTCATTCATGATGGACATGAGTTCGGGCGAACTTGACATTCCAAGCATGTCATGGGCGAACTTGACTCTATTTTACATAAATACTTCATACCACTAGCCTATTCAGCTCTAATCTATACAGACTCGATATAAGACTAAGACATAGACATTCTGCACCAACAGACTACCCCTTGGATATCGTCTTCAGTCTTGTATCAGTCTTCAAAACTCTATCTTCAAATAAACATTAACGAACACGACTGAAGAAGTTTTTGTAAGGCTTCCTTCGTCGTTCTTGCTTCGGATCCGGCGTCTGATCTGTAGGAGGCACTTTGTTCATAAACTGAAATCTTCTAATACTTGCCTTTCTACCTTTCTCATGAATAGCTTCTAGACGCTTTTCTTCCTTTAAAAACTCAACCCGTTCCAGATCCCTCCAGCTTGTCTGCCACATCTTTCCTGAATTTACTTCATGCGCATAGCAAACATTCACAACTCTTTGATATTGCATAGCCTGTTCTTTTTCACGTTCCTCGAATACTATTTTGCTGTAGAACAAGGTTTTGATATCTTCTCTGGAACAGTTAACAAGCCACATTGGATCTAGAATCCTTATCGTTCTCCATAATCCCCTCATGCCTTGAAATCCCAATATCTCAACTCTTTCCTTTGTAATATCCAAATGTTCTTCAAATCGTAAAACAATTACTGCTTCACATGTGGTTGGACCTATCTGCCACTACTTGAACACTGGATATAAATTTTTTTCTATAGGCATCAAAGGCATGTTTCTCATCGCTCTTGGTCGTTTCATAATCAATGTTATATCCTTTTCTCCCGTTTTCTTGTTTGTCTTAATGCAACATCCTGGAATAAACGGATTCCAGTACTTAACACCTTTAGTCGCTTCAAATTTGATCATCTTCCACAATAACTGATAAATATACTTCATATGATAAGTAACATTCACAGTATGAACCAGCTCCTCAACATCCCAATATGGTAAAGTCTTGAAATCAGCAAGATACTTGAAGTATTGCACTCCAAATTCCCTTTTGATTGCATATACGTTCAGCTCTTTAAACCAACCCCAACTGAGAATATCCCCCAATGACACGTCTTTATCTCTGGTAAAGAATGCTAGAGGACGTCAAAACTTACGTTTGCGCGGCATTTCTTTAAACCAGAACTTCTTGGCTTGAGCAATTTCCTCTTTCATCATCGGCTTTGGAACTTTACCTTCACGAACTGATTCCTCTATCTTTTCTTTCAACATGTCTTCATCTAGTTGCTTGTACATCTCCTCGAATGTAGGAAAACTATCTGTATTAGGACCGACATACTTTGCAGTTAGATCTGTTTCATCATCAGCAGAACAATCTTCAACAATCACTCTATTGTATTCATTAGCTTCAAATCTTCTAACGTACTGATAATCATTCGGCTCAAACGTGTTAACATTCAACACTTGCTCTTCAAAATCATACTCTAGTGATTCTGCATCAACTTCAATCAACTTTGCAAGATCTTCTTTGGTATAGTTGTGCACGAATTCACCTTCTTCAACGTTATGTTCTAACATCAAGATCATAGGCTTTGTCGCAGCAACAGGCTTTGCAAATCTATCAACATTCGCCATATCAGCATCATCAGTTGGCCCTGTATGCCATGACTCCCCTGAATCTGATCATCCATCTTATTAGATTCATCGTCCATTAGAGAAGAAAAATCAACGTCATCAGAAACTTTTCCTTCACTGATTCTCTTACCAACTCCTCCCTGATCGCCATCATCATCATCAGCAACATTCCAATCTTCATACTCAGAATCGTCTTTCTTTTCATCATCATCTTTATCCTCTTTCTCTGCTTCTTCATCGTCCTTATCTTCAGAAGCAACGATACGATCAGAAGGCTTGACATATTCGTCAACCTTTGGAATATCGGACTCAGAAGCTATAATAACATCATCAAAAGGCTTCTCTGCAGCTTCAGATGATTTAGAGGTTCACCCTCAACACCTTTACCTTTTCCACTTGTAGCTAACTCTTTTTCAAATCTTTCTTTAGCTTCCTGACGATCCATACGATCATACTCAGAGATGAAGTCAATCCCAAGTGTATTAGATAACACTTTCTGCATTCTTGTGAATCTACTATCATTTAGGGTTGGATTGACTTTAGATCAGCAATCTCTATTTGAAGTTTATCATTTGCGTCTTGTAAACTTTCGATTAACGCCTTGAAGAATTCGCGTTCATTCTCTAACACTTTGACTTTATCATCTAACATCTCTTTCTCTACTGAGCTTTGATTCACTTTCTTTATCAACTCTGCTTTCTCAGCTTCATTTTGTTGAACTTTTTCTTCTAACACCTTCACACACTTTTCAAGAAGTTCAACATTCATTTCTGGAAAGAAATCATTCAGATCTTGAAGACTTATTGGATCATTCTGCATATCACCAAACAGATTAGGCCCTGGAGTTTTTGGTGTTGACTTTGGAGTACCAGCCTTTGGTGTAGACTTCCTTGGAGTGGAACTTTCAAAATGTGAATTCGTTGGACCAACAGGAGATTGAATAATAGGTACTTCTAATAAACCAAACACAGGATGTTCTTGTGTTGCTCCTGGCCTTTCAGCTTCCGATGAAATGATCACAGGAGGTTCTTGTGTGACTCCTGGACGTTCAGCTTCACTTGTAACAAACATGAGGTTCTTGTGTAGGAGGTTCTTGTGTAACTCCTATCTCCTGTGCGCCAGAAGGTTCTTGTGTAACTCCTGCGATTTTCAGCTTTCCCTTATATCGTTTACTAACAGGCTTTTGAACTTTCTTTGATTTCTTCCTGCCTTTTGTCTGAGGAGAACCTGTGGTTTTAGTTGTAGAAACCACTATAGACTTTGAACGTTTTGCCTTTATCTTTGGCCTATCTTCTTCAGATTCTTTCTCAAGATTTGGATCGAAGTCAGCATCAGTCTCTTTGGCTCTTTCTGCCTCAGTCTCTGCTATTGTTCTCTTAGTAACTCTTTCAAGAGAATCATCAGAATCATCATTCTCTGAAGTAGCTGATATCACATCATCTTCCTGGGTCGTTTTAACTGTTTCCTGACTCTCAACAAACACTGTTGCACTAGAAGCAGCTTCAGCTTGAATATTTTTTGGTTCTTCTTCATCAATAAGCATCGTATCGACTTTCTTTGCAGCACGTTTCTTTTTAGGCTTATCAACTTCAACCTTTAGGAACCAATCGCTGCAAGCTTTTGGTTTGAAACCTTTAAACCACTCTTTCTCAGCATTCAACTAATTCTCGTCACCGCTATCGTCTTTTCTCCATTTGTTATCAGTCGGCGCTATATAATTTTCATCTTTGATAGCCCCAAATACTGGCTTTGCCATCGGTGCTGAGTCTTGCTTTTGAAACTTTAACAACTTCTTCACAGTTGTATCATCAAGATGACTGAGAAATAAGACGTCATTCGGATCACGTGCTATGTATGTGAACTTCTCATCGATTAGCATCTGAACAAGCCTTGGATATAAGCATAACCTTGAATCATCCATATTTCTCGACATATGTGTAAATACAAGCTTTGAATAGTTGAACGGCTTCTTCAAAATCAGTGTCGTTGCCATACAGGCCATGTAATCCTGAACATCGTCTAGGCCTGCTTTGCGATGACTGAAAGTATGAATAATCGCATGCATTAAGAGGTTGTAGGGATTAGGCACCTCCCCTTTCTTCAGAGTCGGTTTGTTAACGCTCCCCTTGTACCCCATTCGATAAAAACAACCTCTAACCATTTCTCGTCCAAGAAAATCGGATCATCTTTTCATCATTGAATTGAAGAATCCTGCGAATATCTTCCTCTGGAACAGTAATCTCTTTGACTTCGTTCCCGACTTGAACAGATGAGATAATAGACTTCTTATCATCGCTGAGCTCTGCGTTCATCCAGAAATGGTATGTATGAGATCTATACGACACTGTGCGCTCCGTGATGGCTCTATGAATAGGACACTCCTAAAGAAACTTCAGAATACTGTCGTAATCCTTCAGCGATGGACATATCGTTTTGTCGAGCGTGATGCATGTTTGTGCATAATGTCTATATCTTAGTCTTATATCGAGTCTGTATAGAATAGAGTTGAATAGGCTAGCAATACGAAGTATTTATGTAGTTTGGAGTCAAGTTCGCCCATGACATGCATTGGATGTCAAGTTCGGCCGAACTTGCTATGGCAAGTTCGCCCGAACTCACATACACCATGAGCGAACTTCTACTTCTATAAATAGCTAGCTAGTCTCTCTCATTTGTAACTTTGGCATCTCTGAGGCGAAGCTCTGTCAATTTGGATTCTTGACATTTAATCAATAAAATTGACGTTTAACTGATTAATTCTTGTCTATTGGTAAACTTGTCATAATATTTCCGCTATTATGGACAATAGAGATCAAATCTAGGTTCCTAAGCAAGAACACTTCTATTTCATCTCCATTCTTCTATTTTTCTTAACTTTTTCTCAAAAATGAAGAATTCACGGTCAAAATCTTTTCAATTTTGAATATATCATGTAAAATACAACAAAGATAAACCCTTGAAAGATTGGAGACCAGAATCAATCGAATTGGTGTCGAAATGTTGCAAAAACCATATTTTTCAAAACCCTCATTTTCGAACTTGTTAGCCAAATGCGACCGAACTTGAGGTAAAAAGTCACTTTCTGAGTGAATTTTTGCCAAGTTCGCTCGAACTTGAGTAGTTTTTGATTGAGTTTTAGTGAAGTTCGCTCGAAGTTGCTAAAATTTCATTGTTTTTTTGTCAAGTTCGATCGAACTTGATAAAATTCAAGAACATTTAGCTAAGTTCGCCCGAACTTGCGAAATTATGATCAAATTCTTTTAGCAAGTTCGCTCGAGGTTGAATCAAGGTTATTTTCAAAATGGAATTTCAAGTTCGACCGAACCTGAGATAAAACTTGAAAATTCTTCATTCTCATACCATAAGTTCGACCGAACTTAAGGTTTAAAATCTGAATTCTTCATTCTAGCTATAAGTTCGACAGAACTTGTAGTAGATCTAATATTTTCAAAAGGTTTCAAGTGTTTTTAGTATACACGTCTTGTTATTCGCGATGGATGATCTACAAAGAGCATATATGACAGCAGCGGGTTCGTCAAATGCCAACGTGATCCAACAAGTCAATTTAGACAATGAGATGGGCACGACCGTTAAACCGCCAAAGCTAATGAGCATGGACGAAATGAAGGATGGAAGGGGAAGTTTACATATTGGGTTCAAGCCATGCATTTCCAAGGATGGGTGTCGATTGAGAGAGGTTACATGTTCTGTTGGACGAACATCAGCAAGTACTAGAGAAGTACAAGTACACCACAATACAGAAAAATGAGTACATTGCTGAGAAAAAGATGATAAGCCTCATTCAACAATCTGTTAAAGAAGATATTCTGGTCTTGTTGCCAGAATACACCACTGCGAGAGAACTCTGGATACCGCTGCAAAAGAAATACCAAGGAAGCGCAGAGATGATCAAGAGTAAGAAAGCTCTCATCATGAAGGAGTTCGATATTTTCAACATGTTGAAGGGAGAGACAATGAAACAGATGATTGAGCATTTCTGTCATATAAAAGTCCAAATGAGAAGACATGGTCTTGAGAAAACGGAACAAGAATACATCGACAAGCTTGCAGATGCCTTACCAGATGGAGAGTGGACTACTTACCTGATGGTTCTGAAAGAAAGTGCTAATTGGGAATTCTTCAAGTTGTCTACATTCATCGACAAACTCGAAGGCCATGAAATGGAACTTCTAAAGATCGCAAAATCTAAAAATGCGAATGTTTTTCAAGATGTTGGTCTGTATTACAAACAGGAATGCAAGACAACATTTCAAGTCCAAAGATTTAGGGTGCATTTAGTGCAAACATGAATTCTTCTCCACAGAATCAGAACCAATCATATCCACAATATGATCAAAGTCCACAAAGCTCTTCGTTCTCAAGCACAGGGTCAAATGCTTCTTATCAGAGTCAAGCAAACCAGAACCAACAAACGAATTCTGATCCGAATGTGTACAAGTGTAACCTTGCTGTGAATCTAAACAATGTTATTTCTGAACAAGTTGCAAAACAACATATGTCACTTCTCGCCACAGTTTTATAATCGTATGAGAGTCTTGTAGCTGGAAAGATCGGCAATCCCGGGATGACCGCCGAAGATTACGATCAGGTGGACGAAGAAGAGCTTGAGCTGATGGATATCAAGTGGTCACTAGCTTCTATCATTCGAAGAGTGACAAAGTTTGTTGCACTCACTGGCCAAGATATCGGAAATTCAAGCAACAAGCAAGGGTTCGACAAATCGAAGGTCTTGTTTCAGATGCCGACAGAAAGGGCATTTTAAGAGAGAACGCAAGAATCCTGAAGCCATGGGCAATCAAAGTCCATTTGGTGCAGGCAACGAGTATTACAAGAAATCACTTCAATACAAGCCTTTCCCGAAGAAGACACAAGTTGAAATTCAAGAAAAGCCAAACAGCAGTAACACTGATAAAGCTATGGTTGCTTCGAACGAGGATGATGGCTTCGATTGGAATTCTTATATCAGTAAGAAGACCGGAGTTGCATTGATGGCTGAGATCGCTGAAGATATATCTGCTGAAGAAGCAGCAGCTCTAGAGAATATTTTACTGGAACAGTATCTGCAACAACAACAGGAAGAAGAGGAGTATATTCACATGCAGAATCAAGGCATTTTATCTCCTAACTCATGTGATAGTTTTACAGGTCACTTTGACGGAAGTTCTCAGGAGCAAGTTGTAGAGGAGAAATCTATTGCTGAAGAAGTCATTGATGTTACTCAAGAAATGAATGTTGAAAACCTCAAGGACATTGCTGATAAAGCTTTGATGCCAAACCTAACAAAGGTAGGTTCAGAGGTAAAGGAAGTTGTCAGAGTGCAAGTTGTGGAGGTTGTAAAACCTTGCACAAAATGTACCGAGCCATGTGCTAAATGTGCCGAAAAATCACAAATCATCGCTGAGCTCAATGTACATAACGAACATTTCAAATATGATTATCGTACAATGAAGGAAGCGTATGACAAAATGAAAGATGATTATGGCAGGCTCGATAGAAATAATATTGAACAACATGATACCATAAGGATGTTGAAAGGTACAGTAATGGATAAACAAAAAGCAATAAACATTTATATCAACACCATTGCAGAAACCAAACAACAACTCCAGGACATAAAAATTGAAACAAAACGTGTTCAACAACTTTTAAGAAGTTATTCAACTAACGCATATGTCATTGATCACATTCTTCCCACAATTCCATCGGAAGAAAAACCTAAAAAGAAAATTGGTAAAGAATACAGCAATGTTCCTCCACCTCTTTACGAGAAGTATTGTCGCAAAACGGTTTGGGATGGATAAGGCACTCAACATTGAATTGTTTTCTGAAAAGAAAAATGAGTTGCCATAGAACATTGATGTAATCTATACTAAATCTGATGATGACAATGTGGTAGTGAAAAAGGTGGTTGAAAATGTTCTGAACGATTCTGATGATGGCAGCTTCGATAGCGTCACCTCGAGTTTGAACAGTTCTAAGACAAATTCTGAAGATGACGATACATCATCGGAAGATGATCTATGTGATGATCCTAACGTTGTCATGTACAAGGTTAAGGAATCTGATAGATTATACTTTGATGACAGTTTTCCGATTCGGAACGTCAAAGAAGATCAATTGGATAAACTTTTTAAACTGGTTGAAGTCACATCAGAGGACCTGGAGAATAATGAAAAGAAATTTTATCCTAAACCCAAAAGAAATTATAACAACTACCGGAGAAAGGGTGGTGATCATCCGGAAAACCGGAGAGTTGCGTTGGGTCTAGATGAGGAAGAAGAACCGGTTAAGAAAACAATCACCATTTCATGAGTACAAAGATAAAAACATGAAATTTGTTTATGGGACAAGCACGGTTCACGAGGAGAGTTTGATTGGGAAGCAATCAAATGACGAGTTTAAGAAACAGAAAGAACTTCGAGATAAGGTGAAAGCCACAAATGGTGTAAAATCCACTAGTAGACATTCACAGATAATCGGATTTGCTTCAAGTGCAACGAAGTTGGTCATATTGCATGGAAGTGTCCGAAATCTAAATCGGCTTATCTTTGAAGGAAAGAAAGTTCAGATGATGAAAAACCAAAGCAACCAGAGATTGGGCAAATAAGAATCTTAAAAAGAAATGTTGACAAAGAAGAAATGAAACAAATTTTTGAAAGAAGTTTGAAAATTCAACGTTCGAAAAAGGTGAATCTTCAAAAGCAACTGAAACAAAGTTTTACATCAAAAAGGCTAACATAAAATCACAAGCCTGGGTTGCTAAGAAAAGGTAAACAACATCTGGAATCACTAAGTCCGAGCCTGTTGAGACTAGTGATAGCATGAAAGAATCCAAATCTGAATTCAAGTCTGAAACTGTCAAAATTACAAGTGGTAACAATTTGAAAGATAAAAAGAAAGTGAAGTTTTCAAACATAAACATCGAAGAAAATTCAGATGATGAATATGAGTTTGATTATGCTGACGAGTGTGAATTTGATTACGATGATGGTTATCCAATTCAACCCAAGACCAAGAAGGCTTGGGTCGCGCTGTTTAACTAATTGTTGAAATGTGCAGGGGCTCCAGAGATCCGTACTTTCCAAGTGGATTCTGGATAGTGGAGCTTCCAGACATATGACGGGAATGAAAGCGCTCTTGTTCAACATAAAAGCTATCAATGGCAGATATGTTGGATTTGCTGGAAACCAAGGTGGAAGGATTGTCGCCGAGGGAAAGCTCTCAAACGGAGTTGTTTCATTTGATCAAGTGAACTACATTTCGGATCTTGAGAACAACCTTCTGAGTATTTCTCAAATTTGTGATAAGAAGTTTACTGTCCACTTCAACGATAAAGAATGCATGATAATCAAACCGGGTTTCAAAATACCAGACGGGTGGATACTCATGCGTGCACCAAGAGAGAATGATTTGTATGTTCTTGGTATGGGAAATGCTACTACTTCTTCAAAAACGGCACAGTGTTTTGTCTCGAAAGCTACTGAGAAGGAGTCAATCTTATGGCATAGAAAGATGGGCCACATTCACCTAAGAAAGATGAATCATTTGGTGCATAACGATTAGGTAGAATGTGTGAATCTGAAAAGTTTTCATATGTCAGATAATTGCCTCGAGTGTAAAAAGGGAAAGCAAATTAAGTAATCTCATCCGAAAAAGATTCTCAATTCGATAAAGTTGCCTCTCGAAAGACTTCATATGGATCTCTTCGGTCCAGTGAAGGTCAGAAGCATCTCTGGAGATCTCTACTGCTTGGTAGTTACAGACGATTATTCCCGATACTCGTGGGTATTCTTCCAAGAATCAAAAGATGAGACGTTTAAAAATTTGGTGATTCTTTTCAAGAAACTTGAGAACCTGTACCATCTTCCGGTGAGACGCATTAGAAGTGACAACGGTATTGAGTTCAAAAATACCAAAATGAAGGAATTCTGCAATGCTAAACGGATTTTGCACGAGTTTAGTGCACCCTACACTCCGCAGCAAAACGGTGTCGATGAACGGAAGAATAGGACGCTTATAGAAACTGCAAGAACCATGCTTGCAGACTCAAAACTTCCAGTCAGCTTCTTAAGTGAAGCATTTGCAACGGCTTGTTACACACTCAACAGAGTCATAACAGTAAAACCAACGAAAAAGACCTGTTTTGAGATGATCACCCGACGGAAACCGAATTTGAAGTTCTTAGAACCATTTGGAGCCCCATGTACTGTAATCGATCAAGATGGCAAATTTGGAGCTAAATAACTCGAAGGTTTCTTTGTCGGATATGCAAGTCCATTGCGAAGAGTTTACGTTCCTTCATTAAGAAGAGTCATTGAAGCGTAGCATGTTGATTGTTTTAACTATACGGATCCTATTCAGAGAAAAGGTGATGCATGGTTATTCAACTATCAAGACTTGTGGAAATCATTTGATTTGCCTGACGAACCATCCGATGAAGAAATTGCAGCGTTATATTATCTTCATCAATCAACAAATCAAGAGCAAATCTTCAGACCGATTGTGGTTAATCAACCTATGTTGGGATCATCTTCTTCTGATGCTAGTTCAAGTAATAGCGATGGTCAAGAAATTCAAAAAATCAAGTGACACCGACTACAGAACCGGTCAATACTATAGTGAATCCTAATCTTTCTGAAGCACAGAGTTCAGACTCGGATGAGGCTCCAACATTCGATGCCGATGGAGAATCTTCTTCAGATGAAGAAGTGAGCAGATTACAAGTTTATTGAATGAATCTGCAAGCCCGAGTAGTGCTCCTGAAGTTGAAGTAGTGGTAGATCAACATATCACAAATCAAGAGAATACTATGGTTGTTCCAAGCGAAGTGATGCCAAGATCATATTCTTATCATCCGTCAAATTCTATAATAGGCGAATTACAAGCTGGTGTGAGAACACGGAGTCAAATAAACAAAGCTTTGAGCTGTTTCTATACTCGTGTTGCTCCAATTCAAGAATATTGCTACTATTCATGTTTTATTTCCCAGATTGAGCCAAAGAGTGTTTCTGAAGCATTAGGCGATGAAAACTGGGTACAAGCAATGCAAGAGGAACTGTTACAGTTCGAGAAGTTTGGAGTGTGGAAGCTTGTAGATCTACCTGAAAATCAGAAAACGATTGATACAAAATGGGTCTTTAGATGCAAGCGAGACGATCGAGGGGTTATAGTTCGAAACAAAGCTCGGCTTGTTGTCAAGGGATTTCACCAGCAGGAAGGGATAGACTACACAGAAGTCTACGCACAGTAGCTCGTTTAGAATCTATTCGGATATTCCTTGCTTTCACAGCATGGAAATGAATTAAAGTCTATCAGTTGGATGTCAAATCAGCTTTTCGGTATGGAAAATTACGCGAGAAGGTGTACGTCGGACAACCACCGGGGTTTGTCGATCCACTCAACAAAAAGAAAGCATATCTTCGTGATAAAGCTCTTTACGATTTACACCAAGCCCCGAGAGCTTGGTACGAGACGTTATCTTAACATCTCGTAGGAAACGGCTTTGTCAGAGGAACTGTGGATAGTACTCTCTTCACCAGAGAAGTTGGTAATCATCTAGTTATCGTTCAAATCTATGTAGACGACATCATATTTGGATCAACGAATGATAGTCTTTGCAAGGAGTTTGAGGGCATCATGAAGAAGAAATTCAAAATGTCTTTGATGGGAGAAATGAAGTTCTTCCTCGGATTGCAAGTAGATCAACTTTTAGACGGTATTTTCATTCATCAGACCAAGTATGTGCACGACATCTTGAAGAAGTTTGATATGGAAAGCTCGAAGCCGTTATCTACTCCTCTTGCTCTTAATCACGGGATTTGCATTGACGAAACTGGAGCCAAAGTTGATGAGACGCTCTACAGATCAATGATAGGATCGTTGATGTATCTGACAACATCGCGCCCAGATATCATGTATCCTACCTGCCTATGCACCAGATATCAGTCAAGCTCGAGAATTTCACACATGTCATGAAGCGAATCTTCAGATACCTGAAGGGATGCCCAAGCAACGGCTTGTGGTACTCGAAGAATGATAATTTCGATCTTTTAGGATACGCTGATTCTGATTATGGTGTAGATAAGTTGAATTCAAAATCGACTATAGCGGGATGCCAATTCTTCGGAACAAGAATAGTAACCTGGCAGTGTAAGAAACAGACTACGGTCGCTCTCTACCTGTGAAGCTGAGTATATCTCGGCCTCCAGCTTTTGTTCACAGATTATGTGGATACAACAGCAGATGAGAGACTATGGTCTGCAATTTCTTGACACTCTGCTGTATGTTGATAATGAGGCAGCCATTGATATAATCAAAAATCCGGTTCATCACTCACGCACAAAACACATTGAAATTTGTTATCACTTCATTCGTGACTGTTACGAAAAGAAGTTGGTGCGAATAGAAAAAATCCACACCGACGAACAAAAGGCTGATTTTTATACCAAACCATTTTCTTTATCACGGTTTAAATACTTGTTAAGAATTAATGGTATGAAAAATTTGCAGACAGGTGTGGACGCTGAGGTTGAATACGGATCGAACGACGAGTTCGCGTGATCCACAATGGTTTGTCTATATCTTTCTAGTTTAGAATTTTATTAAAAACGAAAATACAAAAAGATGTTTTTGATTTTAGGGGGAGAAATGTTAGAGAAAATACAAAAACATTTGAAGATTTTAAAATCCAAAAACATTAAAAATGCAAAAAGTACAAAAACATTGAAAAAGACAAATTGAATTCAGTGTCACAAAAAGGAAATGATAGTACATCAGTGGACTATCACAGTATGCTAAAGAAATGTAAAGTTTAAAAGTGATAAACAAGTCTTACTGTGGATGTGTCGATAGACTTAACACGTTCACTAAACTGTTTTCGAGATATAAACTAAATTTTACAACTGCTTAATCTTGTGGATTAACATATCTTGGATATATGGACTTAGTACTCCGAAATTTCGTTTGAGAGATTGCCTGATGCTGAGATACGAGGTCTTTATAGATAGTTGATATATGGGGTATCATACAAGTTCTTCTGATTTTGCGAAGCAATAGCCTAGAACTTCTATAATACTTTTGCTATAAACCCTTAAACTGCATGCAAGCTTGAAAAGTATCAAAAGATCTAATCATTTGCAGTGCTGAAAAGATTCCTTAAATGGAACACACCTTAAAGACGAGCCTTCATCTCTTTGTCTGTACGGTAGTACTAACCTGAGCTCTCAAGGTCTCGCATTACCCAGATACAGATATCAATTACGCTATATTCACCTGTAAGATGAAATCTAGGGAATCTTGATGCGGGAGTATATTCAAGAAGTGGGAACCGCAGATAAGTCAAATTTCATAAATCATACCTTAACATATCTTGAAACAGTTGAGAAACATGGTATAGTTTAAGTGGACAAATATATCGAAAATCTAGGTAAACAAGTTTAGAACTTAAAGTCAGTTAAAGGTCAACGGTACTGGTGATATGTCTCATACAACTGATATGATCCTTTTGACACGAATTCATAAAAATATGTATGTAAATATGTTTGTACATAGTTTACTTTGTTCAGTACATAGTTTATTAGTTTTACTGATTAAAACCAAAAAGATTTTCAGTGTGTTTTTGCATAAACTTGCAAAAATACAAAAAGATTTTGTTTCTACATTGTTTTCATCAAACCAATGTTGGAGAACGGGTCTTCGAAGTCTGGTAAGGTGCTAGAGCTGGTGGGAATCTCTTTGACAACGTGCTGGGAGCTAATCTGTAAAATCTGAAAAGCCAAAACGATGAAAACTTTATTAACTTGAAACTTTGATTTTGAAAATATCAACAGTTTGTTCGTAACGGGTCAAACCGGGGTCATTAACTTGGACTCGGCAGACAAATCGGTTAACCAAGGTCATTAGCTAGAACTTGGTCAACTGAGTGGATCTTCATAACTGGTAAAAGTTGGAAAGTTCAGGGCTAAATTGAAAAATTTGAAAAAGTTTGAATCTGAGTTTGGCAAGTTCGGCCAAACTTGCTAAACTGAATCAAGTTTATCAATTTAAAGCAAGTTCGTCCGAACTTGCAATGGCTGTTTGTTTTAAAGCATAAGTTCGCCCGGACTTCTAATGGGCTTTTTAGTTTGGGCTCAGCAAGTTCGCCCAAACTTGCCAGGGTATAAGTACCTTGCAAGTTCGGCCGAACTCACTTATATGTTCCCAAATCCTCTGAGTGAACTTGTTAGCTTTTGAACGATTGAGTGATTTTGGCAAAATAGTATTTTTATACTGCCCAAATTTGGATTGATTTTGGTGATTAGCACACCATCTTCAATGGCCGAGGTAATGAATCGTGTTTTGAACCATAAATTGGACCGAAATAATGAATCTAGATCTGAATTAATAAAATTTGATAGATCTAGGGGTTTAATGAATCAGTTGAACTTGAAATCATGATAAACATCTAAATTCGACCATATAATTGTGTTTGATTTGAACAAATTGGTTGTTATTGATAAAAGCAGGTTTGTGGAATGAAGTAGATAACAAGTTTGGCCGAACTTGTTATCAAGTACAACAAGACTTGTTAACAAAATAATAGACAAAATCTGATCAACTTAAGTACGACCGAACTTATACTTAAAAATTGAAATTCTTGAAATTACAAGTTCGACCGAACTCATTGTTTGATATCTGAAAATTGTGATTGTGATGAGTATAAGCTCGCCCGAACTTATATCTGAATGTTGAACATGTTTGTAATACATGTTCGGGCGAACTTGATAAAATCAGAATGTTTTAACACTTCTCAAGTTCGCCCGAACTTGATAGAAAGTGTTGAAAAATTTTAACTTTTTCTTGTATTGTGTGCTAATTGTTTTGCGTCATTTTTCAGGCTCAAGAACCAGCGAGGGTAATTTCTATGGATTTCTCAAAATTCCATAATACTTGCATTACGCTCGACAAGACAATATGTCCATCTTTGTAGGAATACGACAGCATTTTAAAGTTTTTGAAAGAGTGTCCTATCCATCGAGCGATTACGGAGCACACAGTGTCTTACAGATCTCACACGTATAATTCCTGGATGAACGTGAGTCTCAGTGAAGATAAGAAGTCTATCATTTCATCTGTGCAAGTCGGGAATGAAGTCAAGCCAATTACTATTACTGAAGATGATATTCGACGGATCCTACAATTTAACGATGATAAAGACGATCCGATATTCCTGGATGAGAAGATGGTCAGAGGGTGTTTTTATCGAATGGGTTACAAGGGGAGCGTGAACAAGCCGACACTAAAGAAAGGGGAAGTGCCTAATCCTTACAAGCTCCTCATTCATGCAATTATACATACTTCCAGTCACCGCAAGGCAGGTCTAGATGATGTTCAGTATTACTTGGCCTGTATGGCAACGACATTGATCTTGAAGAAGCCGTTCAACTATTCTAAGCTGGTTTTCACACATATGTCAAAAAATATGGAAGATTCAAGACTATGTTTATATCCGAGGTTCGTGCAAATGCTGATAGATGAGAAATTCACAAACATCGCACGTGATCCAAATGATGTGTTATATCTAAGTCATCTTGATGATACAACTGTGAAGAAGTTGTTAAAGTTTCAAAGCAAGCATCAACACCTGTTGCTAAACCAGTATTTGGGGCCATCAAAGATTCAAATTATATTGCACCGCCTGACAATAAATGGAGAAAAGACGGAAGCGATGATGAAAAGGAATTGAATGCAGAGAGAGAATGGTTCAAAGATTTCAAGCAGAAAGCTCGAAGCGATTGGCTCCTTAAGGCTGAAGTTGAAAAGCCTAAGAAGAAAAGAGCAGCAAAGAAAGTCGATACGATGCTCATAGATGAAGATGAACCAGAGAATGTTCAAGCTGAAGCTGGTTCTAGTGCAGCAGTGGTTGTTGAGAGTCAGGAAACAGTTAAAACGACTCAGGAAGATGATGTGATATCAGCTACTTCAGAAAATGATTATTATGGTGATTCTCTTGAAAGAATTACTAAGAGAACAATAGCAGAGACTGAGGCAGAAAGAGCCAAAGCGACTGATGCTGATTTCGATCCAAATCTTGAAAAGATGTCTGATGAAGGAAAAACCCAAGAAAAAGACTAAATGTGTGAAGTCTGCTATTATGTCATCGACAAAGACAACAGGGTCTCCACAGACAAAGGGCAAGAAGAAAAAGAAAGCCCAGAAACCAGATAGTAAACGATATAAGAGTAAGCTGAAAAGCGCAGAAGTTACACATGAACCTTCTGGCGCATAGGAGAAAGGAGTTACACGAGAACCTCCTATTGTTGTTACAAGTGAAGCTGAACGTCCAGGAGTCACACAAGAACCTCCTGTGATCATTTCATCTGAAGCTGAAAGGCAAGGAGCAACACAAGAACCTCCTGTGTCTGGTTTATTGGAAGTGCCTATTATTGAGTCTCCTGTTGCTCCAATGACTTCACATTTTGAAGCTTCTACTCCAAAGAAGACTACACCACAGACTACTTCTTCAAAGTCAACACCAAAAACTCCAGGGCCTAATCTGTTTGGTGATATGCAGAATGATCCAATAAGTCTTCAAGATCTGAATGATTTCTTTCCGGAAACAAATGTTGAACTTCTTGAAAAGCGTATGAAGGTATTAGAAGAAAAAGTTCAACAACATGAAGCAGAAAAAGCAGAGTTGATAAAGAAAGTGAATCAAAGCTTTGTAGAAAAAGAGATGTTGGACGATAAAGTAAAGGTATTGGAAAATGAGCGTGAATATTTCAAAGCCCTAATTGAAAGTTTGCAAGACGCAAATGAGAAATTTCAAATAGAGATTGTTGATTTGAAGTCAATTCAAGCTCTAAATGATCGAAGATTCACCAGGATGCAGAAAGTTTTATCTAACACCCTGGGTACTGATTTTATTTTTGAATACGATCGTCTGGATCGTTAGGAAGCTAAGGAAAATCTGAAAAAGAGTTAGCTACAAGTGGCAAAGGTATTGAGGGTGAAGCCCCTAAATCATCTGAAGCTGTTGAGTCTGTTGATGATGTTGTGATAGCTTCTGAGTCGGATATTCCAAAGGTTGACGAATCTGTCAAGCCTTCTGATCCTATCGTTGCTTCTGAAGATAAGGACGATGAAGAAGCAGAGAAAGAGGATAAAGATGATGATGAACAGAAAGATGATTCTGAGTATGAAGATTGGAATGTTGCTGATGATGATGATGATGACGATCAGGGAGGAGTTGGTATGAGAATCAGTGAAGGAAAGGTTTTTGATGACGTTGATTTTTCTTCTCTAATGGACGATGGATCGAATAAGATGGATGATCAGATTCAGGGGGAGTCGGGGCAGACAGGGCCATCAGATGATGTTGATATGGCGAATGTTGATAGATTTGCAAAGCCTGTTGCTGCAACAAAGCCTATGCTCTGGATGCTTGAACATAATCTAGAGGAAGGCGAGTACGTGCATAACTATACGAAGGAAGATCTGGCAAAGTTAATTGAAGTTGATGCTGAAAATTTAGAGTTGACTTTGAAGAGGATGTATTGAATGTTAATACATTTGAGCCGAATGATTATCAGTATGTTAGAAGATTTGAAGCTGATGAATACAATAGAGTGATTGTTGAAGATTGGTCTTCTGATAATTAAACAGATCAAACTGCGAAGTATGTCGGTCCTAATACAGATAGTTTTCCTACAATTAAGGAGATGTACAAGCAACTAGACGAAGATATGTTGAAAGAAAAGATAACAGAATCAGTTCGTGAAGGTAAAGTTCCAAAGCCGATGACGAAAGAAGAGATAGCTCAAGCAAAGAAATCTTGGTTTAAAGAAATGTCGCGCGAACGTAAGTTTCGACGTCCTCTAGCATTCTTTACCAGAGACAAAGACGTGTCATTGGGGGATATTCTGAGTTGAGGTTGGTTTAAAGAGCTGAATGTTTATGCAATCGGGAATTTGGAGTGCAATACTTCAAGTATCTTGCTGATTTCAATACTTTACCATATTGGGATGTTGAGGAGCTGGTTCAGACTGTGAATGTTACATATCAGATGAAGTTCATAGATCAGCTGTTGTGGAAGATGATCAAGTATGAAGCGGTAAAAGGATTTAACTAATGGAAGCCGTTCATTCCAGGTCACCGAATTAAAACAAACAAGAAGACAGGGGAAAAGACATCACTTTGATTATGAAGCGACCTAGAGCTATGAGAAACATGTCGTTGATGCCGATGGAGCAAAATTTCTATCCATTGTTCAAGTGGTGGCAGATAGATCCAACTACTTGTGAAGCTGTTATTGTGTTACGATTCGAAGAACACTTGGATATTTCGAAGGAAATAGTTGAGATATTGGGATTTCAAGGCAGAGGGGATTGTGGAGAACGATTAGGATTCTAGATCCAATATGGCTTGTAAACTGTTCCAGAGAAGATATCAAAACCTTGTTCTACAGCAAGATTGTATTCGAAGAACGTGAAAAAGAACAGGCTATGCAATATCAAAGAGTTGTGAACGTTTGTTATGCACATGAAGTAAATTCAGGAAAGATGTGGCAGACAAGCTGGAGAGATCTGGAACGGGTTGAGTTTTTAAAGGAGGAGAAGCGTCTTGAAGTTATTCATGAAAAGGTAGAAAGGCAAGTATTAGAAGATTTCAATTTATGAACAAAGTGCCTCCTACAGACCAGACGCCGCATCCAAAGCAAGAACGACGAAAGAAGCCTTACAAGAACTTCTTTGGTCGTGTGCGTTAATGTTTATTCGAAGACAGAGTTTTGAAGACTGATACAAGACGAAGAAGATATCCAAGGGGGAGTCTGTTTGTGCATAATGTCTATGTCTTAGTCTTATATCGAGTCTGTATAGAATAGAGTTGAATAGGCTAGCAATACGAAGTATTTATGTAGTTTGGAGTCAAGTTCGCCCATGACATGCATTGGATGTCAAGTTCGGCCGAACTTGCTCTGGCAAGTTCGCCCGAACTCACATACACCATGAGCGAACTTCTACTTCTATAAATAGCTAGCTAGTCTCTCTCATTTGTAACTTTGACATCTCTGAGGCGAAGCTCTGTCAATTTGGATTCTTGACGTTTAATCAATAAATTGACGTTTAACTGATTAATTCTTGTCTATTGGTAACTTGTCGTAATATTTCCGCTATTATGGACAATAGAGATCAAATCTAGGTTCCTAAGCATCATGGATCGGTCCTACAATGCAAGTATTATGGAACTTCGAGAAATCCATAGAAATCACCCTCGCTGGTTCTTGAGCTTGAGAAACGATGCAAAACAATTAGCACGCATTTCGAGAAATGTTACAAAATTTTCAACACTTTTTCATCAAGTTCGGGCGAAGTTGATGTATGTGTGACAAACTGGTTTAGTTAAATTCACCCAAACATGTAATACAAACATGTTCTTCATTCAAGTATAAGTTCGGGCGAACTTACTTATTATACAATGTTAAAACCTAAGTTCGGTCGAACTTCCATCACAATCAAAAGTTCTAAGTTAAATTGTTAAGCTCGGTCGAACATGTGGTTTAATCAGAATTATACAAACTTTATATGCAAGTTCGGTCGAACTTGATAACAAGTACGGCCGAACTTGTCATCTCCTTCAATCCAAAACCAGCACAATCTTATCATGTCCACTTTAATCAAATTCATCATGAATCCATGGTCGATTTTAAGTGTTTATCAAGATTTTAATTTCAAATCATCCATTAGAAACTTAGATCTATCATTTTTTAAGTTTTCAAATCTGATATGCTCAATTAACGTTCAAATCACGGTTCAATGTCCAAAATCTCACCTATTCCATTGATAGTGGTGTGCAAATCACCAATATCAACTTAAATTTTGGTAGAGTAACGGTACTTTCTTGACAATTTCACTCGATCGCACTTGTTGATTAAGTTCACTCAGGGGTTTTGGTAGCAGATGAATGAGTTCGGCCGAACTTGCAAGGTATTTATACCTTGGCAAGTTTGGGCGAACTTGATAAGCCCATTAAATAAGCCCAGTCAAGTCCGGGAGAACTTATCTTTTAAACGATCAGCCATCATTGCAAGTTCGGTTGAACTTGCTTAATTGTTAAATTTGATTCAGTTTGACAAGTTCGGCCGAACTTACCAAACTCCAAATTCAAAATTTTTCAAATTTTACAATTTAAACCCGGAACTTTCCAACTTTTACCAGTTATGAAAATCCACTCAGTTGACCAAGTCCAAGTTAATGACCTTGGTTAACCAATTTGTCTGCCGAGTCCAAGTTAATGACCCCGGTTTGACCCGTTACGAACAAACTGTTGATATTATCAAAATCAAAGTTTCAACTTAATGAACTTTTCATCGTTTTGGTTTTTCAGGTTTTACAGATTAGCTCACAGCCTGTTGTGAAAGAGATTCCCACCAGTTCTCGCACCTTACCAGACTTCAAAGACCCGTTCTCCAACATTGGTTTGATGAAAACAATGTAGAAACAAAATCTTTTTGTATTTTTGTAAGTTTATGATATAATACACTGAAAATATTTTTGGTTTTAATCTGTAAAGCTTGATAAACTATGTACAAAACAAAGTAAACTATGTACAAACATATTTACATACATATTTTTGTGAATTCGTGTTCAAAGGATCATATCAGTTGTATGAGACATATCACCAGTACCGTTGACCTTTATAAGACTTCAAGTTTTAAACTCGTTTACCTAGATTGTCAATATGTTTGTCCACTTAAACTTTACCACGTTTCTCAACTGTTTCAAAATATGTTAAGGTATAATTTATGAAACTTGACTTATCTGCGGTTCCCACTTCTTGAATATACTCCCGCATCAAGATCCCCTAGATTTCATCTTACATGTGAATATAGCGTAATTGATATCTGTATCTGGGTTTTGTGAGACCTTGAGAGCTCAGGTTAGTACTACCGTACAGACAAAGAGATGAAGGCTCGTCTTTAAGGTGTGTTCCACTTAAGGAATCTTTTTAGCACTACAAATGATTAGATCTTTTGATACTTTTCATGATTGCATGCAGTTTAGGGGTTTATTGCAAAAGTATTATAGAAGTTCTAGGCTATTGCTTCCGCAAAATCAGAAGAACTTGTATAATACCCCAGATATCAATTATCTATAAAGACCTCGTATCTCAGAATCAGGTGATCTCTCAAACAAAATTTCGGAGTACTAAGTCCATATATCCAAGATATGTTAATCCACGAGATTAAGCAGTTGTAATATTTAGTTTATATCTCGAAAACAGTTTTCTGAACGTGTTAAGCCTATCGACACATCCACAGTAAGACTTGTTTATCACTGAATTCTTTTTCTCTTTCAATGTTTTTGTGACACTGAATTCTTTTTGTCTTTAGCATACTGTGATAATCCACTGATGTACTATCATTTCCTTTTGTGACACTGAATTCTTTTTATCTTTTTCAATGTTTTTGTACTTTTTGCATTTTTCAAATGTTTTTTGAATTTTAAAATTTTCAAATGTTTTTGTATTTTCTCTAACATTTCTCCCCTAAAATCAAAAACATCTTTTTGTATTTTAGTTTTTAATAAAATTCTAAACTAGAAAGATATAGACAAACCAATGTGGATCACGCGAACTCGTCGTCCGATCTGTATTCAACCTCAGCGTCTGCACCTATCAGCAAATTTTTCATACCATTAATTCTTAAAAAGTATTTAAACCGTGATAAAGAAAATGGTTTGGTATAAAAATCAGCCTTTTGTTCGTCGGTGTGGATTTTTTCTATTCGCACCAACTTCTTTTCGTAGCAATCATGAATGAAGTGATAACGAATTTCAATGTGTTTTGTGCGTGAGTGTTGAACTAGATTTTTGGTTATATCAATGACTGCCTTATTATCAACATACAGTGGAGTGTCGAGAAATCGCAGACCATAGTCACACATCTGTTGTTATATCCACAAAATCTGTGAACAACAGCTGGAGGCCGAGATATACTCAGCTTCACAGGTAGAGAGAGCGACCGTAGTCTGTTTCTTGCACTGCCAGGTTACCATTCTTGTTCTGAAGAACTGGCATCCCGCTGTAGTCGATTTTGAATTCAACTTATCTACACCAAAATCAGAATCAGCGTATCCTACAAGATCGAAATTATCATTCTTCGGGTACCACAAGCCGGTGCTTGGGCATCCCTTCACGTATCTGAAGAATCGCTTCACGATCTGCATGTGTGAAATTCTCGGGCTTGACTGATATCTGGCGCATAGGCAGGTAGGATACATGATATCTGGGCACGATGTCGTCAAATACATCAACGATCCTATCATTGATCTTTAGAGCGTCTCATCAACTTTGGTTCCAGTTTCGTCAATGCAAATCCCGTGATTAAGAGCAAGAGGAGTAGATAACGGCTTCAAGCTTTCCATATCAAACTTCTTCAAGATGTCGTGCACATACTTGGTCTAATGAATGAAAATACCGTCAGGAAGTTGATCTACTTGCAATCCGAGGAAGAACTTCATTTCGCCCATCGAAGACATTTCGAATTTCTTCTTCATGATGCCCTCAAACTCCTTGCAAAGACTATCATTCGTTGATCCAAAGATGATGTCGTCCACATATATTTGAACGATAATTAGATGATTACCAACTTCTCTGGTGAAGAGAGTACTATCCACAGTTCCTCTGACAAAGTCGTTTCCCACGAGATGTTGCGATAACGTCTCGTACTAAGCTCTTAGGGCTTGGTGTAAACCGTAAAGAGCTTATCAAGAAGGTATGCTTTCTTTTTGTTGAGTGGATCGACAAACCCCGGTGGTCGTCCGACGTACACCTTCTCGCGTAATTTTCCGTACAGAAAGGCTGATTTGACATCCAACTGATAAACTTTAAATCCTTTCCATGCAGCAAAAGCAAGAAATATTCGAATAGATTCTAATCGAGCTACTAGTGCATAGACTTCTGTGTAGTCTATCCCTTCCTGCTGGTGAAATCCCTTGACAGCAAGCCGAGCTTTGTTTCGAACTATAACTCCTCGATCGTCTCACTTGCATTTAAAGACCCATTTTGTATCAATCGCTTTCTGATTTTCAGGTAGGTCTACAAGCTTCCATACTCCTAACTTCTCGAACTGTAACAGTTCCTCTTACATTACTTGTACCCGGTTTTCATCGCCTAATGCTTCAGAAACACTCTTTGGCTCAATCTGGGATATAAAACATGAATAGTAGCAATATTCTTGAATTGGAGCAACACGAGTATAGAAACAGCTCAAAGCTTTGTTTATTTGACTCCGTGTTCTCACACCAGCTTGTAATTCGCCTATTATAGAATTTGATGGATGATAAGAATATGATCTTGGCATCACTTCGCCTAGAACAACCACAGTATTCTCTTGATTTGTGATATGTTGATCTACCACTACTTCAACTTCAGGAGCACTACTCGGGCTTGCAGATTCATTCAATAAACTTGTAATCTACTCTGCTTCTTCATCTGAAGAAGATTCTCCATCGGTATCAAATGTTGGAGCCTCGTCCGAGTCTGAACTTTGTGCTTCAGAAAGATTAGGATTCACTGTAGTATTGACCGGTTCCGTAGTCGGTGTCACTTGATTTGTTTGAATTTCTTGACCACCGCTATTACTTGAACTAGAATCAGAAGAAGATGATCCCAACGTGGGTTGATTAACCACAATAAGTCTGACGATTTACTCTTGATTTGCTGATTGATGAAGATCATATAACGCTGCAATTTCTTCATCAGATGGTTCTTCAGGCAAATCAAATGATTTCCACAAGTCTTGATAGTTGAATAACCATGCATCACCTTTTCTCTGAATAGGATCTGTATAGTTAAAACAATCAACATGCTGCGCTTCAATGACTCTTCTTAATGAAGGAACGTAAACTCTTTGCAATGGACTTGCATATCCGACCAAGAAACCTTCGAGTGATTTAGCTCCAAATTTGCCATCTTGATCAATTACAATACATGGCGCTCCAAATGGTTCTAAGAACTTCAAATTCGGTTTCCGTCGGTTGATCATTTCAAAACAGGTCTTCTTCGTTGGTTTTACTGTTAAGACTCTGTTAAGTGTGTAACAAGCCGCTGCAACTGCTTCACTCCAGAAGCTGACTGGAAGCTTTGAGTCTGCAATCATGGTTCTTGAAGTTTCGATTAAAGTTCTGTTCTTCCTTTCAGCGACACCATTTTGCTGCGGGGTGTAGGGTGCACTAAACTCGTGCAAAATCCCTTTAGCATTGCAGAATTCCTTCATTTTGGTGTTTTTGAACTCAGTACCATTGTCACTTCTAATGCGTCTCACCAGAAGATGGTACAGGTTCTCAAGTTTCTTGAAAAGACTTACCAAATTTTTAAACGTCTCATCTTTTGATTCTTGGAAGAATACCCACGAGTATCGGGAATAATCGCCTGTAACTACCAAGCAGTAGAGATCTCCAGAGATGCTTCTGACCTTCACTGGACCGAAGAGATCCATATGAAGTCTTTTGAGAGGCAACTTTATCGAATTGAGAATCTTTTTCGGATGAGATTTCTTGATCTGCTTTCCCTTTTTACACTCGAGGCAATTATCTGACATACGAAAACTTTTCAAATTCACACCTTCTACCAAATCGTTATGCACCAAATAATTCATCTTTCTCAGGTGAATGTGGCTCATCTTTCTATGCTATAAGATTGACTCCTTCTCAGTAGCTTTCGAGACAAAACACTGTGCCGTTTTTAAGAAGTAGTAGCATTTCCCATGTCAAGAACATACAAATCATTCTCTCTTGGTGCACGCCTGAGTATCCACTTGTCTGGTATTTTGAAACCTGGTTTGATGATCATGCATTCTTTATCGTTGAAGTGTACGGTAAACTTCTTATCACAAATTTGAGAAATGCTCAGAAGTTTGTTCTCAAGCTCCGCAACGTAGTTCACTTGATCAAATGAAACAACTCCATTTGAGAGCTTTCCCTCGGCGACAATCCTTCCACCTTGGTTTCCAGCAAATCCAACATATCCGCCATTGATAGCTTTTATGTCGAACAAGAGTGCTTTCATTCCTGTCATATGTCTGGAAGCTCCACAATCCAGAATCCACTTGGAAAGTACGGATCTCTAGAGCCCCTGCACATATCAACAATTAGTTAAATAGCGCGACCCAAGCCTTCTTGGTCTTGGGTTAAATTGGATAACCATCATCATAATCAAATTCACACTTGTCAGCATAATCAAATTCATATTCATCATCTGGATTTTCTTCGATGTTTATGTTTGAAAACTTCACTTTCTTTTTATCTTTCAAACTGTTACCACTTGTAATTTTGACAGTTTCAGACTTGATTTCAGATTTTGATTCTTTGATGCTATCACTAGTCTTAACAGGCTCAGACTTAGTGATTTCAGATGTTGTTGACCTTTTCTTAGCAACCCAGGCTTGTGATTTGATATTAGCCTTTTTGATATAAAACTTTGTTTCGTTTACTTTTGAAGATTCACCTTTTTCAAACGTTGAATTTTCTAATTTCTTTTCAAAAATTTGTTTCATTTCTTCTTTGTCAACATTTCTTTTTGTTAGGATCTGAGTTTGAATTACTTGTAGTTTTTGTTTCAAAAATGGAAAATGATTGAGTTCCAAAAGAGATTTGCAGCGGAAATAGATGGAAAACTTTTACTACAAGCAATGGTCGTTTGTTTTCATCATCATCATGCTTTCAAGTTGGTAAACTCGCATGTGATTCACAAACTACCCCTCAGCCTTTGCAATTGAAGTTTAGTAGTAAGAAAATGCAGAGAAGATGATATGCGAAAGTTGATCTTTTGATAGACAAGTTAAACTGTTACACAAGTTACCTATTTATACTAAACTATCTAACCACTGAGCATCTTTGATGACGTCAGGGTGGATAGTGACAGGAAACTATATGTAACTAACTACAAACACTGCTAATACTAACTATCAGTGCTTAGCACTGTCTATCTAATTACTAAGCTCCGATCTCTATCCTCTGATCCTTGTAACTCTGGTAGACCTTTGCAACTTTGTGAAGTCAGATGATAGGTGAGCATTCTTTAGGGAAAGCAGTGTATGTACAACAGAGATTGTAACCTCTGATAGTTTAACCAAAGCTCGGATAGTGTTATTTGACTCTGTATCATCTGTTCCTTTCATAGGGTTCAAACCCAACAATCTCCCCCTGGAACAAATGATGCCAAAAACACTTTATTCTTGGTCTTTATTTCTCAGGAAGAATTCTCTTATTTGACCTTTGAATTGAAGTTCAAAGTTAAGAGATTCTATGTCATCAGCATCCTTCTCTAGCTCTTAACATAATAATTCTTGGAAGTCTTCTACTGTAAGCCCATAAGCAGCTTCCATGGATAGTTTAGTGGCATTACCATCAGACTTGAGCAGTGTCAATTCATGGGTGTCTTTGTTGACCTTCCACTTTAGAATTTTTGGGTCTGAAGGTTTTCTTGAAGGAGCTTTATTGCTAAGGATTGAGAAGGATTTATTTGTGATAAATCTTTAGCCACCTTGGCACTTAGATCATCAGTTGGATAATCAATCATGTTCTGTATACCTTCTTTGATGAATGTATCCTCAAAATCTTTGTCAGTCTTTACAGACATCTCCCCTTGCCTTTTTCTGTGTAACAGGGCAAATGTGGAATGGGCAGATGTTGTGCTGGACTTTTTGGAGAGTTGGGCTTTGAGAATAGCATCTTCTTTTGAATAATCAGGTTTAGGAGGCATGGATGGATCATTTTTCCTCCTTTCTTCCAACTTTTTTGTAAGTGTTTATCACCCTGACCTCATCCATCTCATTACTTGATTTTTTGAACCATAATTGTTCTGAATTATTCATTCTTCATTCTCTTCAACTTCAAGGCTCTTTCAGTCATATCTTTCTTGTATAAATCCCAGTTTGGAGGAATTGGCTTTTTAAGAGGATCTTTCAACATTTCTTGCATTCTGTTGATTTCTTCTCTTAGCTCATCTATGCTCCAATCCCTAAACTGTGCCCTTGTTGCCTTATACATCTTCTTCTCCATGATATACTCAATGAGTTCACTTTTGAGCAGCTTATCTTCCCTTTCTGACAACTGGTTGCTCGGGTTCTTGACAAAATTTTGTAAAATGTTGGCTTTACTTAGTTGAAGGATATGGCAATCTGTATTTCTCTATCACCTTTACCAGCTGTTTCTCTTTTGGCAATATCCTCTGCTTGCTTCTGTTTCAATTCCAGGTAATCGTCAACATTTGCAGGTCTTGGATAGCCATCAAGGGATAGGATTGTTCTTTTTTCAGGGTCATCCTCTGAAAAGAAACTTAGGATCTCTTCCCTGACTGTTGGTAAATCAAGAGGATACAGCTTTGCTGCAGGAGTAACTTCAAGCGTTGAAGATGTTGTAGGCACTGATGTGGAGGTCACTGGTTTTGATGATAGTGGAAGAGGTGCATGAATCTCATCATCATTGATCACTTTTGTGATTTTTCTCCTTTTGAACCTTAAAGTGGGTGATGGTGGTAATGGGATCTTAGGTGGTGTGGATAATGGATGAGTTGATGTGGGAAATGTGATCATGGCAGTGGATAGAGTGGCATTTGTTGCAACCTCTGCTGTATCAACAGATGTTGACACAACAGGTGCTGTAACATCTGCTTGTGTGGATGTGGGTTGTGGTTTTGAAGATGTGATAGGTTTTTGAGAGGCAGAGGTTTTAATGGTTTGATTGGTTGCAGGCTTAGTTTTAGGAGGTGTAGATGTTGGTTTCTTGGCTTTTCTAGCAGGTATCCTCTTTGATGAAGTACCAACCTCTCCTTTTTCTTTTTGTTGTTCAATCTTTTTCTCAACCAACAATCTGCCCTCCTCGGTCACTGTCTTCTTGTGACTAGCCCTTGCCTTCACAATTTCATCAGTTAATATATCTTCTTTGAACCATCAGGCCTTGGAATATTTAAAGTAGGTCTGGCCTTATCATCATCTATTTTCAGCTTTTTGTTTCCCAAAGGTTTCTCCCCCTTTTTGGCTTCATCTGTTGTAACAAAGATAACCGTTGGAGGTGCATGGCCAGTGGTTGTGAGAAGATGAGCTTTGATGGCTTCAATGTCTGCTGCAGTGTCTTGATACCTTGATTCAACCATGTTTCTAACATCATTCATCTGGTGCTTGTGTTGTAAATCCAAATAATGTTGTTAATGTTGAAATAGAGGGTTAAGAGATTCTTTGAGATCAGCAGTGGATAGAACAGAGGGTTGACTTTTTGTAGCTACCATCTGCTTCATTAAACTTTGATTTCATCAACAGAATTTTCTATCCTTGTCACTCTCTCCGTCAAATCCTGGTATTTTAGCTCATCTCCTAATTTAATAGGATCATCTGAACTCCTACCTGAATAGGTAGTTGTATCTATGGTATCATTAGCAGTGGTTTTAGTACCAGCTTCAACCATAGATGCCCCTTTGTCTTGGAACTGGGGACTTCCCACAACAGAGGTAACAGTTGTTGCCTCAATAGTGGTTGCCTTCAACCAAGTCTTAATAATGAAACCACTGTCCAATCGAGAACTTGGGAGTTCAGTAATTGTAGTGGCAGCTTGAGTTAAACTATCACCAAGGGTTACATGTAACCCAAGGGATGTATCCTCTTCATGTGCTGATGGGCTAGCAATGAATAAAGAGTCAGACCTAGCCTCTTGATGAAGTATATTCTCAGTAATAGGTTGTTGAGAAGTGCTGGTTTGTGTCTGATCTAATCAATTGCATTCAGCAATGGTAACATAGTAGGTGGAAGTGTAGTCATTGGTGAAGGTGGCTGTGTAGAAAGCGACAGTGCCCTGGGAGAGGGGCTGTGGAAGATAGAACTGAGTGGATCTAGAGCTTCATAATTTGGTGTCCCTATGTCTACAACCTTTTCCTTTTGGGAGGAAGAAGGAGGAGTTTCAAAGCCGGTTGGAGATCTTTGAACCATCTGTTGTGAAAAAGTAGCAACAGTGGTTTGTGACTTTGGTGCTGTCACTGGGTTAACCTCTGGGATCTCATCTTCCAGAGGACCCTTTTTGGGTTTGGTGGGCTGTTTGGTAAGTGTTTTGGTTTTCTTTTTGAGAATTTTTGGTGTGGGCTTCAGAGCATCGGTTGTGGTGCCTTGATCACCAAGAGCAGTGGGCTCAGTAGCAAGAGGTTGAGTTTGAACATTTTGTTCAGGTAAAACTTGCTCAGCCTCCTCTACTTGTGTTTTCACAACTTTATCTTGATTTGTTATTCTGGTGAAGGTTTCATGAGTGAGGCAGCCTAGTTTAGTCACAACGCCTTTTTTACTTTCAGGACCATTGAGTTGATCTTGTAAGTAAACACTGAGAAAACGTGGATGAATTAAAAAAGCTTTTTCTTTTTGCAATATTTTGAAAATTATTCACAAGATCATTGAACAGTATCTGGGAGTAGTTCAAAATCTGTGTCAGTTAAAATTGCATACCCCAGATATTGCATGTTCAATGGAATTTCATTGAAAGCAGTGGTTTTCGCTGAGAGACAAGTTAGAATTGTGTGAAAGAAAAATCTCATCTCAGCAGGAAAGTTAGGTTTAAAGATGGTCATACCTTTCATCTGGCCTACATAACCTCTTTCCAGAAACTCTGCTTGGATCTCATTTTGGGGAAATGACACACGGTATTCTATGTCATTTAACTTGAAAACTTGAGAGATCGATTGGGGGATAATTTGCATTAACACTCACCCTACTCTTGAGATTATCCTATAAGGAACACCAGCAGCAGTTGAGTGAACCTTTTTCATAGCAATCTCTCACAAAGTGATGTCTGATGTCAATGTGCTTTGTAGTTGAATGAGAAACTGGATTTTTAATGATGTTTTCAGCAGCTTGACTGTCCAATCTGGGTGGAGTCTTTAGTGCAGTTACACCAAAATCCAGCAACTGGTTTTGAAGCCACAAGAGTTTAGCAGTGCAGCTAGCAGCAGCAATATATTCTGCCTCAGTAGTGGATGTTGAAACTGCAACCTGCATTTTGCTTTGCCAAGACACTAGACAATCACCTAGGAATTGACATCCTCCTGATGTGGACTTCCTTGTAGTTTTGCAACCAGCAAAGTCACTATCTGAAAAACCTGAAAGCTCAATATTCCCATTAGCTGGATACCAGATACCAAGTGTGGGAGCACCTTTTATGTATCTGAATATCCTTTTTACAATAATAAGATCAGACTTTCTAGGTAATGTCTGTGATCTGGCACAAACACATGTTGCAAACATGATGTCTGGCCTTGATGCAGTTAGGTACAATAAAGGCCCAATCATGCTTCTATAAAGAGTTTGATCAACAAGGTCATCTTTATCATCAATGGTGACTAGCTTGGTGGTTGCCATGGGTGTGCTACATGGTTTACAATCATCCATAGCAAACTTTTTAAGCAGTTCTTTCACATACTTTTTTTGATGGATATAATGTACCATTTTCCAATTGTTTTACTTGGAGACCAAGAAAACATTGGAGCTCACCCATTGCACTCATCTCAAACTCTGCTGCCATGAGTTTTCGAAACTCTTCACACATAGCAGTGCTTGTGATCCAAAAATGATGTCATCAACATAAATTTGGACAAGCATCAAATCTTTTCCTTTCATTTTAAGAATAGGGTTTATCTATTTTACCTCTAGTAAACCCTATGGAGAAGAGAAAAGTGGATAGAGTTTCATACCAGGCTCTTGGTGCTTGCTTCAAGCCATACAATACTTTGTTGAGCTTGTAGACATGATCAGGATGGAATGCATCTTCAAAACCTAGAGGTTGACAGACATACACCTCTTCTTTGATTTTTCCGTACAAAAATGCACTCTTTATATCCATTTGATACACCTTTATGTTGTGGTTAGCAGCAAAGCTAAGAACAGGCGAATAGCTTCCAACCTTGCTACAGGAGCAAAAGTTTCATCATAGTCTATACCTTCTTCCTGTCTGTAGCCTTGACCACGAGCCTTGCTTTGTTTTTAACAACAATACCCCTTTCAGTTTTGTTCTTGAAGACCCACTTTGTGCCAATTGGACTTACAACTTTTGGCAGTGGACAAGCTCCCAAACTTGTTGTCTCTTGAATTGAAGGAGTTCTTCTTGCATGGCTTCTACCTAGCTGTTGTCTTTCAGTGCCTCTTGGTACTTGACTGGCTGTGTGAGTGATAGAGAACCAGCAAAAAGACAAATATTTTGGGATTGGCTCCGTGTGAGCACCCCAGATTTGATGTTGCCAATAACTTGATCTGCTGGATGGCTTTTGAGATAAATCAAATCACCTTGGTATGGAACAATAGCATTTTGAGGTGATGGCTGCAAATGTGTATCATCTGAGCTAACCTCTGCTGAGTGAATTTGAAGTATCAGCCGCTGATGGAAATGGAGGTGATGGTATTGGGGGTAAAGAGGTAACATTTGGATGATTTTTGTCCCCAATTGTAGGAATTTTATAACAGATGTTTGATTTTGTGAATTGGCAGAGGTTTGAGGATCAAACACTGTTGACCCAGAAGTGGCAGAGTTTACACAAGAGCTTGTGGCACCTGATCCTCTGTTGGAAGAATTGACTTTTGTTTGTGGAAGCACACAGTCATATTCTTGATCTTGATCTTCTCCAGATGATTGTGGTGTACCTTCATTATCTAGCTTGATAGAAACATCAGCAAATGTGAATTTATCTAAATCAAAAAGCTCTGCAGGATTTGCTGGGATTTTCAGTGATGAGAGTTCATTGAACTTCACATTCAAAGTTTCTTCAACACACTTGGTCCTAGAGTTAAAAACTCTGTCGGCTTTAGCAGTGGTTGAGTATCCCAGAAAATAACCATAGTCAATTTTGGCTGCAAACTTAGATATAGAATCTTTTAAGTTCAAAATGAAGCATGGACAGCCAAAAACTTTAAAATAAGAAATCAGAGGTTTGATTTTATACAAAATCTCATAGGCAGTCTTTTGATGCCTGGGGTTAATCAAAACTCTGTTTTGATATAGCAAGCAGTGTTTACAGCCTCTGCCCAGAAGGACAAGGGTAAACCAGAGTCTGCAAGCATAGTTCTTGCTGATTCAATTAAAGTTCAATTTTTCCTTTCAACCACCCCATTTTGCTCTGGAGTTCTTGGAATGCTATATTGTCTAACAATTCCTTTTGACTCACAAAAAGCATCCAACTCCCTATTTTTAAACTCTGTTCCATTGTCACTCCTAAAGATTTTTACTGGAAAATCAAATTGCTTTTCTACTTGTTTAACAAAGTTTTGCAAAATGACTGCAGTTTCATCCTTTAGAGTGGAGAAAGAAGGTCCATGTAAACCTAGAAAATCATCAACTATCACTAGGCAATACCTTTTGTGTTTTAAGCTCATGATTGGCATTGGGCCAAACAAGTCCATGTAAAGCAATTGTAAACACTGGCTTGTTTTGGACTCTTCAATTGATTTGAAAGAACTTTTATGTTGTTTTCCTTTTAAGAGGAGACACAATGTTCATCACAGGAAAATTGCTTGTGAGGCAAACCTCTTACAAGACTTTGTTTTGAGAGTGTGGTGATAGTTTTAAGATTTGTGTGTCCAAGTCTTCGATGCCATAACTCAGTCTCTTTACTAGAAGCAACTGAGAATAAGCATGTTTCAGACATAGGATTATCTTTTAGCATATCTATCACATACACATTCCCACTTCTGTGTGCAGTGAGTTGTCCTTTGCTCTCAGCAATGATTTGATCAATCTTTTTAACAACCTCTGGTCCGACAATTTGACAAGTTTTCTTAGTGAAGAAGGATCCATACCTCTGTCACACATTTGTGAGACACTCAGCAGGTTAAATTTCAGATTATCAATTAAATTCACATTTTCAAACTTGAGTTTACCAGCCAGAACCGACCCAGACCCTAAAACCTTTCCCTTTGAGTTATTACCAAAAGATATATCACCCTCCCCCATGAGCCATGAAGTCCTTGAGAAGGGCTCTACATACTGTCATGTGCCTGGAACCTCCACTATCTACATACCATAAGCTATCAAGGCAAGTAGAGGGTCCCTGCACATCAAGTAAATAGATCAGTCAAGATAGGTCTCTAAAGCCAAAATAGCTTTGGATGGGGTCATAGATGGTCCAGCCTCAAGTCTAGGACAAGGTTGGTGGTTTGGATATTTTCTCATAACATCTCTCTTAACCATTTCCTATCAGATGATTGTATCCATAGGGATGCCTATTCACTCTTTGCTTTGAAGGCTTTTTGCATCCTTCATAAGTAAGAGGAACCCTTTTATAGGCTAGTTGGCCATACCCTCTTGGAAATAGATGGTGGGGCATCTGTCACTTGCACCACTCTAGGAACAGAGGTTTTGTTTAAAGCTTTTGTAACAGATGTTTCAGTTGGTTCAAAACTCTGCTTAGATTTATTTCCAGCAGAACTTGAACCTTCTCTTTCTAGTGCTTTTTCCTTGATCTCTTTTACCTTTTGCTCATAGTTTTTGAGATAGGCACAATCTTGAGTTAAGTGATTTGCTTTGTTGCAAATGATGCATCTTGAAGAATTTTTGATAACACAAGTTTTGTTCATGTCATAGGCTTTTAAAAGAAAACAATCTGCAGCCACATGATTTCTTTTTTCACAAAATTCACAAAACAAGTTTTTAATCTTTACTCTTCTTTTCCTATCAGACTTTTTATCAGCAGTGGTTGTAACTTCTGCTTGTACATCTTTGAAAGGATCACCAGTGCTTTTGGGGCTTTAATACCATTAGAGGTTGTGAAGTCCATTGGCTTAAAGTTTTCTAAAATATCACATTCATCTTACCAGGTTGGTTTAAACTGATATTTTTCAATTTCTTTATCTTTTGTTGAAACCTCTAATTTTTCCAAAACAATTTTGTTTCCAGATTTATCTGTGATTTTTATTTCTTCACCAGCCAAATTTGTTGGGACAATTTCAACGAACTCAGAATCAATTTCAACAACATTTTTCTCATTTTGATCATAGGTTCTAAAACCTACACCAAACTTAATGTTGCTCTTGATCTGAGCATCAAGCATAATCTCACAACCTTTACAGGACTCAACCCATTTTTCACAAGTGATTTGGGTTTCTTCTAACTCCTTTTTACAAACTTGGTATTTTTCTACCATAGTTTAGAGTTGGTCCTTGGTTATGCTTGATTCATGTCTCAGTCTACTCATTTCAGAACCTTTTTCACTTAACTTTGATTTTAACTCTTTGATCAATTTTTCAAAATTAAGTTCATCTTCGATAATTTTGTTTCTCAGGTTTTCATTCACCTGCTTAATGTTTGCAAAGCAATGATGCATTTTTCAGAACATAGATCTTTAAGGATCAGAGGTGATACCTTTGTAGCAGCCATAAGAGCACAATCACCTCATCTTCACACACATCAACATTCCATAGGTCAGCAGGAGAGTTCTTTTCCTTATCAGCAGCATTTTTTTTTCTTCACTTGAAACCACTGTTTCATCACAAACTTGAACTTCATCAATTTTTGACACTAACTCCACAGATTCAACACCTTCGGCAATTGTCTCTAAAGCCATTAAACAAAATTCTTGTTCAACATCATTTTTGGCCATTAAAGCAAAGTTCTCATCAGTCAAATCCTCAGGCAAGCTACTCTAGTCAACATAACTTTGTGTGAAAAAGCTCTATTGACCAACCTCTGCTGGACTAGCAGTGGTTTGAGCAGGTTGTGTGACAATGGGTGCTTGTTGTACATGCACTTGAGGATGTGATGGTGCCTGAACATATTGAATTTATGGAGCAGTGGATTGAACATAATGCACTGTAACAGTAGTAGCAGGATGTGCAAAGTGGGCAGTGTTTTGAATATGTTGAGCAGGGGTATATTGGGAATAATTATCAGTGTTTTGTGTGTGTTGAGGTCTAGGGCCAGGATGAGTCACTATTGGTCCAGAATTTTGAGACCTGCATTCTCTGGCAAAGTGTCCTAACCTATTACACTTATAACACTTGACTTTTGATTTATCCAGCCCAACCTTCAATCCCCATGCAATCCTGGGAATTTCCTACCAGTTCTCTTATAGAATTTACTAGCCCTAACACTCAATAGGGCCAGTTGGTGCAAAATATCCATTTCTTCAAGATCAGAAGGTTCAAAGTGTTGCAAGTCATTCAGCTCAAATGATAGATTATCAGAGGTTTGGCATTCCCCACTAGCAGTGAAAGCATAGTTGGGTGCATATGTTTCAGATCCAAAGTTCCCACCAGAAGTAATATCTATATAGTGGTCGTAACTTCGGTCCTTACTGCTGCCAGATCCCTCTTCTTGGCCAAAAAGAGTTGTATTACCCAATGAGTAATCATTAGTCATTTTGCCAAAATCTTGCAACTTCTTTTTCTGGCTTAACTCTCTCTCATAAGTGAGGAGTATCCCATGAAGTTGTGTCAATGACATTTCTTTAAACCCAACAGACTTTCATGTTACATAATCTACAGTCTCCCACTTATCTGGTAACGATCTAAGGAAACGACTATTGACAGTCGAATTAGGAAAAACCACGTTAACCAGTCTAAGTTCACTGATAAGACAACTGTAACGTTTGAACTGTTGTGTTAGAGACTCTCCTTTCAAGTGACAAAACGTTTCATACTGCTAATTTAGAACTTCTCTGTTACTTTCAGTCACTTCCTTAGTCCCACCGAATTACTCTTTCAGTGCATCCCATAACTCCTTTGCACTATTGCAATGGAGTAGACCAGCATAAATCTCATTGGGTAAGGCCGAAGCAACTATGCTAAATGCCTTAGCATCCAATTCAATTTTCTAGAAATCCTGCTCGAAAAGTTTTCAGGATTTTTTGGCACTTGTTTAGTTAGATCCTCTGTGCTTGGAACCATCGGAACGTAAGGTCCATAAGCAACAGGTCTCCAGTAACCGGTTGTTTTGCTGAGCAAGGATATGACCCATTCGTCGTTGCCAAATGAAATATTCATTTAGCGGTTTGAATAAGGATCCAGAGTTGGCGTCCTGTGTGTTTTGAGACATTTTCAGTTGATTTTACACAGATTTCTGTTTTAAAAACTTTGAACGTAATAAAACTATGTTTATCAAGCAAAAACAACCAAACTAATAGCAGAGAGCTGATGTGTTCGAATCAAATCGATTGTTAGATCGAATTTGATGAATCAAGCTATGATACCAATTGTTAGGATTTGAGTTTGAATTACTTGTAGTTTTTGTTTCAAAAAATGGAAAATGATTGAGTTTTAAAAGAGATTTGCAGCGGAAATAGATGGAAAACTTTTACTACAAGCAATGGTCGTTTGTTTTCACAAACTGTTACAAAACTCGCATGTGATTCAAAACTCCCCTCAGCCTTTGCAATTGAAGTTTGGTAGTAAGAAAATGCAGAGAAGTTGATATGCGAAAGTTGATCTTTTGATAGACAAGTTAAACTGTTACACAAGTTACCTATTTATACTAAACTATCTAACCACTGAGCATCTTTGATGATGTCAGGGTTGATAGTGACAGGAAACTATATGTAACTAACTACAAACACTGCTAATACTAACTATCAGTGCTTAGCACTGTTACATTGATTATCTATCTAATGACTAAGCTCTGATCTCTATCCTCTGATCCTTGTAACTCTGGCAGACCTTTGCAACTTTGTGAAGTCAGATGATAGGTGAGCAGTCTTTAGGGAAAGCAGTGTATGTATAACAGAGGTTGTAACCTCTGATAGTTTAACCAAAGCTCGGATAGTGTTATTTGACTCTGTATCATCTGTTCCTTTCATAGGGTTCAAACCCAACACATTTTAAGATTCTTATTTGCCCAATCTCTGGTTGCTTTGGTTTTTCAACATCTGAACTTTCTTTCCTTCTAAGATAGGCCGGTTTAGATTTCGGACACTTCCGTGCAATATGACCAACTTCGTTGCACTTGAAGCAAATCTGATTATCATGTGAATGTCCACTAGTGGATTTTACACCATTTCTGGCTTTCACCTTATCTTGAAGTTCTTTCTGTTTCTTAAACTCGTCATTTGATTGCTTCCCAATCTAACTCTCCTCGTGAACCGTGCTTGTCCCATAAACAAATTTCATGTTTTTATCTTTGTACTCGTGAAATGGTGACTTTTTCTTAACTGGTTCTTCTTCCTCATCTAGACCCAACCCAGCTCTCTGGTTTTCCGGATGATCATCACCCTTTCTCCGGTAGTTGTTATAATTTCTTTTGGGTTTAGAATAGAATTTCTTTTCATTTTTCTCCAGGTCCTCTGATGTGACTTCAACCAGTTTAAAAGTTTATCCAATTGATCTTATTTGACATTCCGAATCGGAAAACTGTCATCAAAGTATAATCTATCAGATTCCTTAACCTTGTACATGATAACGTTAGGATCATCACATAGATCATCTTCCGATGATGTATCGTCATCTTCGGAATTTGTCTCAGAACTGTTCAAACTCGAGGTGGCGCTATCGAAGCTGCCATCATCAGAATCGTTTAGAACATTTTCAATCACCTTTTTCACTACCGCATTGTCATCATCTGATTTAGTATAGACTACATCAATGTTCTCTGGCAACTCATTTTTCTTTTCAGATAACAACTCGATGTTGAGTGCCTTATCCATCCCATCAACTGTTTTGCGACAATACTTCTCGCAAAGGGGTGGAGGAACATTGTTGTATTCTTTACCAATTTTCTTTTTAGGTTTTTCTTCCGATGGAATTGTGGGAAGAATGTGATCAATGACATATGCGTTAGTTGAATAACTTCTTAAAAGTTGTTGAACATGTTCTGTTTCAATTTTCATGTCCTGGAGTTGTTGTTTGGTTTCAGCAATGGTGTTAATATAGATGTTTATTGCTTTTTGTTTATCCATTACTGTACCTTTCAACATCCTTATGGTATCATGTTGTTCAATATTATTTCTATCGAGCCTGCCATAATCATCTTTCATTTTGTCATACGTTTCCTTCATTATACGATAATCGTATTTGAAATGTCTGTTATGTACATTGAGTTCAGCGATGATTTGTGATTTTTCGGCGCATTTAGCACATGGCTCGGTATATTTTGTGCAAGGTTTTACAACCTCCACAACTTGCACTTTAACAATTTCCTTTACCTCTGGACCTACCTTGGTTAGATTTGCCATCATAGCTTTATCTGCAAAGTCCTTGAGGTTTTCAGCAGTTACTTCTTGAACAACATCAGTACTTTCTTCAATCTACTTCTCCTCGATCACTTGCTCCTAAGAACTTCCATCGAAGTGTCCTGCAAAACTATCACACGAGTTAGGAGATAATATGCCTTGGTTCTTCATGTTAAGATATTCCTCTTCCTCCTGTTATTGCAGATACTGTTCCAATAGAATATTCTCAAGAACTGCTGCTTCTTCGGCAGATGTATCTTCAACGATCTCAGCCATCAATGCAACTCCGGTCTTCTTACCGATATAAGAATTCCAATCGAAGCCATCATCCTCGTTCGAAGCAACCATTGCCTTATTAGTGTTACTGTTGTTTGGCTTTTCTTGAATCTCAACTTGTGTCTTCTTTGGGACAGGCTTGTATTGAAGAGATTTCTTGTAATACTCGTTGCCTCCACCAAATGGACTTTGATTGCCGTGGCTTCAGGATTTTTGCATTCTCTCTTAAAATGCCTTTTTGTCGGCATCTGGAACAAGTGACCTTCGATTTGTCGAACCCTAGCTTGTTGCTTGAATTTTGATATCTCGGCCAGTGAGTGCAACAAACTTTGTGACCCTTCGAATGATAGAAGCTAGAGACCACTTGATATCCATCAGTTCAAGCTCTTCTTCGTCCACCTGATCGTAGTCTTCGGCTGTCATTTCGGGATTTGCCAATTTTTCCAGCTACAAGACTTTCGTACAATTCTAGAACGTGGCAAGAAGTGACATGTGTTGTAACATTTGTAAAATCGGGTCTCCAAAACCCGCTCCGTTTTGTAATCAAGTACCAAGTTATAAAAGTGCATTAATTATTTATGGTTATTTTGAGTTAAAACGATACATAATTAATAAATAAACTAAACTATAAAAATTATATTTGATAAAAAGTTAAAATAAATAAATAAATAAATATATGAAGCTGCCGGGACTCGAACCCGGGTCAGCTGAGTCGCTACAACGACTTAACAATCATTCCCTAAACCACTCCGCCACAATATGTTTTCTGTTAACTCTAGGAACATAAAAGAAACTTATACACAAACTCAGTTGAACCGATGGCGCCATCTGAATAACGGTAATCGGCAAACCAATCGTCAAATCGTTGTTAATTCACTTGTTCAGCTTATAACCGATGTATTACGGTTACTAATCAAGTTAAAATTGATTGAACTTTAAGTCTCATCATTTTCGGCTTTTGAAACCGAAAGTTCATCAAGGTTCTGATTTAATTCAAGCTTCAGACCATTCTCGCGATTCAGTACTATCACAACAATACTCCAATTCCTTTTCGTCGCATTTTCAGACCATCTGAGCACCTAAAACAGTTCGCCAGAATTCTCTGCAAAAGTCGCCGGAAAACCGTATTCAACACAAACCGGTAAAATACTTCTCCTTTACGATTTCAATCTATTGTTAGAACTTTACTAACATTAACCCATCACTCAAAATCAACCACAGACGACATTGCTGGACTTTCTGTGTTCGCCGGAAAATTTCTGGAATTGCCGGAAACTCGTTAGTTATCGGTATGCACATTCCAACGTACTGATAATCAATACTCACTAGTTCAATTTCATATCTAATCCCTTAAATCTGTTGATAGATCCTCTCAGCCGAAGGTTCAAAAACAGAGCCGACAAGTTTCGCCGGACTCTCTGAAGAAGACAACCTGTTCGGTATCTTCATTCCCCAAACTGTTCGGTTTAATGCATTCAAACTAGTCATCATGTTTATTAACTAAATTAATCACGAATCGGATTTTTGATTGATATCTGCGTTTCGTAATGAAGAAGACGAGTTCAGTAACGAGTTAAGATTAATTAAAATCGGAAGTTTAAACAGGTTAGACACACAGTCCAGCGGTGGACTGTGTGCAAACAACAACTATACACGTCCCGAGTTCGACCCTTGCTACACGCTTGCCTTGTGTAATAACCTGCCTTTTTGATCAAGAACTAAACCGGGTTTAAAACAGATACTTGTTAAGTATAATAAAAACCAAGAATATAACCGGGTTAGACACACAGTCCAGCGGTGGACTGTGTGCATCATGAACTACATGTCGCGCGTTCGAATCTCGTCACGAGCACCGGTCCAATTGAATTAAAACGTTTTTGCAAATAAAGGAATTTTCGGTTAATTCAAATAAGTGTATAAATATAATTAAAAATGAGTTTATAACGGGTTAGACACGTAGCTCAGTTGGTAGAGCTGCGTGCACGCGAACGGAAGGTCGCCGGTTCGAATCCCACCCGGCGCAGAATTTATCCGCTGACCGAACCGGTCAACGGTCAACGGTCAACGGTCGACACTTAAAAAATAATAATATTTTTTTATTTTATTTATTTAATTTAATTTAAAAATCAATTAAAATACTTAAAAATAACATTTTTAAAGATAGAAAATAGCCATAAACTCACAAAAATATATCTAAAAATTTCATTAAAATCCTTAATAAAATCCATCCATCTAATATATTTTTCCATTATTATTTAGGTTAGTATTCCTCGTCGATCCGCTCATCTAAATCGTGCGCATCTCACCATCTCCAATTCAACGCACCCAAAGTGAGTGAACCTTTCAAATTCCCCGTTTTAATCACGTTTTTGGGGTGTATCATGTGTCTTTGTTTATATACATATTATAACTAAACTATTGTGCATACATCATATCATGACATGTGTATTTAGTTTGTTGCTGTTAAGTAGTTATTATTGGATGCAAATTATTATTTCAGTACATGCAATTGCCGAGGCCGCCGCTCCCCATTTATGAGGTTTGAGCTTGTTCCCCATTTTATTATGCGGTTGAACCTGGCGTGCCCGCATACGATCGGCTCCGTTTGATTGAGCCTTGATCGCACAGTTCATTTTACATTTTCAGTACATGCAATACGATCGGCTCCGTTTGATTGAGCCTTGATCGCACAGTTCATTTTACATTTCCAGTTCATGCAATACGATCGGCTCCGTTTGATTGAGCCTTGATCGCACAGTTCATTTATGTTAGTTATCGTATGATATTGGTATGTTCATGTATGCTATCAAGTGTTATTGTATGTTATAATTGTAACTGCTATTTGCCAATGCTTGATTACTTACATTTGTTCTTTTATGATTATGCACAATATTTCATTGATAAACTAACCATAAAATCATTATCAAATGTTTATCTAATAAGGTTCATTCGCCAACTTAAGTTGACCCAAAAAACTCCCATTTTACACATGATACAGGTGAACCAGCAGCAGCTAGGAACACATAGGACCTGGATTAGAAGAATAAAACTATTTAGTATTGGGATTGTTATGTTTGTTTATTTCCTTTGTATTGAATGAACATGTTTGGATGTTTGAAAATGTAACTTTGACTTTATTAATTATGAAACATAATAGTAAATGTCATGTGCTTTGGTGATAACCCAATTATGCCCCGACTCTTATTTCCGCTGCGGGTCGGGGTGTGACATGTGTTGTTTTGCAACTTGCTCAGAAACAACATTGTTTAGATTTACAGCAATGTTACACTTGTACACATTTTGATCAGAATTTGTTTGTTGATTCTGATTTGCTTGACTCTGATAAGAAGCATTTGACCCTGTGCTTGAGAACGAAGAACTTTGTGGAATTTGATCATATTGTGGATATGATTGGCTCTGATTCTGTGGAGAAGAATTCATGTTTGCACTGAATGCTCCCTGAATCTTTGGACTTGAAATATTATCATGCATTCCGGTTTTGTAATACAGACCAACATCTTGAACAATGTTAGCATTCTTCGACTTTGCAATCTTCAGTAGTTCCATTTCATGACCTTCAAGTTTGTCAATGAATGTTGACAACTTAAAGAATTCCCAATTCGGACTTTCTTTCAGAACCATCAAATAAGTAGTCCACTCTCCGTCAGGTAACGCATCTGCAAGCTGATCGATGTACTCTGGTTATGTCTTCTCGAGACCATGTCTTCTCATTTGGACTTTCAGATGATAGAAGCGCTCAATCATTTGCTTCATTGTCTCGCCCTTCAACATGTTGAAAATATCGAACTCCTTCATGATGAGATCTTTCTTACTCTTGATCATCTCTGTGCTGCCTTGGTATTTCTTTTGTAGTGATAGCCAGAGATCTCTCGCAGTAGTATACTCAGGCAATAAGACCAGAATATCTTCTTTAACAGATTGTTGAATGAGGCTTATCATATTTTTCTCAGCAATGTACTCATCTTTCTGTATTGCGGTGTAGTTGTACTTCTCTAGTACTTGCTGATGTTCGTCCAACGGAACAGTGTAACCTCTCTCAATCGACACCCAGCCTTGAAAATGCATGGCCTGAACCCAATATGTAAATTTCTCCTTCCAGCCTTCATACTCGTCCATGCTCATTAACTTTGGTGGTTTAACGGACGTGCCCATCTCGTTGTCTAGATTGACTTGCTGTATGACATTAGCATTGGATGTACCCACTCCTGACATATACGCTCTCTGAATATCATCCATCACGAATATCGAGATACGTACCCTGAAAACACGTTAAAACTTTTGAAAATGTTATATTTACTACAAGTTCAGTCAAACTTGTAGTGGTAAATGAAGAATTCTCAGATTTTATCACAAGTTCGGTCGAACTTGTGACTTTTTATATGAAAATTTCCTTGAGAAACCTCGGTCGAACTTGTGTTTGAGTTTTATAAGAAAGATGTGCAAGTTCGGGCGAACTTGGCTAAAGAGTTCTTGAATTTTATCAAGTTCGGTCAAACTTGACAAAATATCAATGAAATCTTAGTAAGTTCGAGCGAACTTAACAAAATTCTTTCAAAAACACCTCAAGTTCGAGCGAACTTTGTAAAAACTCACTGAAAAAAGTGATTTTTTAGCACAAGTTCGGTTGGCTAACAAGTTCGAAAATTAGGGTTTTGAAAAACATGGTTTTTGCACAATTTTAACACCAATTTGTTTGATTTTAGTCTCCAAACTCTCAGGGTTTATCTATGTTGTATTTAACATGTCATATTGAAAAATTGGACAGAATTTGCTCATGAATTCTTCACTTTTGTGAAAAAGTTAAGAAAAATAGAAGAATGGAGTAGAATTAGAAGTGTTATTGTCTTGATATCAATCAAATCAGGCTATTCTAGCTCTGATACCACTTGTAGGACTGATCCTCGATGCTTAGGAACCTATATTTGATCTCTATTGTCCATAATAGCGGAAATATTACGACAAGTTTACCAATAGACAAGAATTAATCAGTTAAACGTCAATTTTATTGATTAAACGTCAAGAATCCAAATTGACAGAGCTCACCTCAGAGATGCCAAAGTTACAAATGAGAGACACAAGCTAGGTATTTATAGTAGTACAAGTTCGTTCATGATGGACATGAGTTCGGCCGAACTTGCAAGTTCGGCCGAACTTGACATTCCAAGCATGTGATGGGCGAACTTAACTCTATTTTACATAAATACTTCATACCACTAGCCTATTCAGCTCTAATCTATACAGACCCGATATAAGACTAAGACATAGACATTCTGCACCAACACTAAGATCGACCAAACGGCTCGGATTCGAAAGTCAAAGCGGTGGTCAAGACCGCTCGTCTTACAACCCTAAAATAGCACTAAACTAAAAGTGACGAGTTAGACATGTCAAAACATGTCTAACTAAGTTACAAAAATGCTTTGGTATCAAAACTTAGTGTTTTGATACTCGAAAATAGTTCCGTCGCAAAATGCACATAATGCGCATTTTGACCGAAACTTTGACTCGTCACTTCGACTAGTAAACGTGGTAATCAGTAGGCGTGATCGCTATTGATCATAACCTTCGCGATTACGATCACTTCGACTAGTAAACTTTGACTCGTCACTTTGACTAGCAAACTTTATAAAGTATTATACTATACTATTAGAATAATAAAAAAGTAATGGCAAATTATGTATAGGAAACTAAATGTGAGTTAGGTTTGATAAAATGTACGTTTGTCATTCGATTTCTTAAGCTTTTCCACTCACAACTTAGTTTCAAGAAAAAATGTATTAATACCGAGAAAAAATTTAGACACCTCGCAACAACATACTCAAAATTATATAAAATATCGTATCTTTAATAGTTATAAAAGTAAAAAAACATGTAAAATCAGTTAAAAATATATTAATAAAATAATTAAATATTAAAAATAAAACAATTTAAATGATTTTAAAACACTATTCATGGTGACTTTCTATTAATATATATGATATATATAATAATAACTAGTGATATTCACCGCGCTTCGCGGCGGGATTAAGTCAATATTAATTTGGTTTATTAAAGTACTTGTATTCGCTATAGTATTGAAAGAGAAAACACTACGTCTGATTGAAAACAAAAATAACATATATTGGTACGATACCTATGTTCAATTGATATCGGTTCGGTTCATTTGCACCCAATTCATGTTTATTTTATTTCAACATTACGATATATTTATTTTTCTGAAAGGATATTGTGCCTTTATCGTACCAAACTCAATCGAAACTAAGTGAACAACATCTGTATCAGTACCAACAGTTATTTTTATTTTTTTTGCTTTCGATAACCTTATACTGTATCGCCACCATACCGCACCGAAAAACATCGGTACCGGTATACATTCATTTTTATGGTTTCCTTTTTGGTAATTGATAATTTGATCATATTTTATAAGTTGTATGGAAAAAAGTTGTTTAAATAAATTAAAGTGACATAATAATAATAATAATAATAAATAATAACAACAACAACAACAACTAAGAAAAAAATAATATTAAGAAAATATTAAAACACTGTTCATCGACTCTTTCTTTTCATACGTACTAGAACAATTCCCACGCGTGTTGCGACGGGAATTCAGTCGGTATTGATTCTGTTTATTATGAAATTGGTACACCGACACTCGTTATAACAACCGTGGTACATCGATCGAAGACCATAAACACAAACATCGGTGACGATTCTGACAGTACAAATACTGCTACCGATGATCAGTTGAAATCAGTTCGATTTAGGACAACATCGTAGGCTAAACATTTAAGTCAATAACATCTTAAAATATAAATATATACACAGAATGTTAATCATGACATTAATGTTTTTAATAATCTCATAAACAACAAAAACAAAATTGATTATTTTTTATATTCATTTTATAGAATAATGCATGTGATTTTAAATATAGTATATTTGTATGTTAAGGTGGTAGTTTTATAAAAGTATGCATCACATATTATTTAGTCGCAAATTTTAACTTTATAAATACACAAACAGGTTTTAACTTTATTACAATGTAAAAAATAAAATTTTATTTTGTAAAAACAAAGTAATATGCGTATCAATAAAAAGTTGCGACGGAAATATTGGGGAGTCATGTTACAAATTGTTTCACAACACGTCGTACATAAAGTTTTGTATCAAAAGTGTTTAATATTGCAATAACAATTAACCAACTAAAACAAGTTAGTTAGAGTTTGTGAAAATCTTGTAGCCATTAATCTTTGACCAAAACATTTCTTTTTGTAAAACCGAGTAGTAATCGATTTAAAAGAAAACTTCGTATGGTTTATATCTTTAAGTGAAAATCGTTGCATGACATCATTTGAAAACATTTGTCCAAGTGATTCGGATAACGTCACGATATGTAATACCATTAAAAGCACTTATATATAGGAAGTACCATCGGTGTATCCACCATGATTTTATCATATTACACACGTCTCTTTATCTAAATCACTTACCATAAACCAATCGTCCAATTGTCCGTGTTATAAACCATTCGTCCGTATAATAAATCGTTCGCCCATGTTATAAACCAATTGTCCATGTCATAAATCAGTTGTCCGTTTCATAAATAATGTCGTGATAAACCATCGTCCGTGTTTTAATTGTGAAAACTTGTGGTCGTTCTTTAATGAACACATTCAAGCCTGTGTTGACTATACCACCAAAGGGTATCTTTAATAGACCATCAAAGGGTCTCTTTAACTAGACTAGCAAATCAACAAATGATTTGTTAATCAAAAACAGTTTTTGCATTACCCAAACTTCCACCAAATCCAGTGAACAATCCGATATGGGATTGTCAGTCCTATGATCCCATAACATACTATTGGTCGGCTGGGCCAAAGTTAATGAATGTCATTCGTGTCATGTATTACGCACCAACAAGTTTGTTCACATTATTGGAATCGTATTGTATATATAACCAAAGACATTCTTTTTGACAACTTGAAAAATGATTTAGAACATATGAGTCACCCAAGACTTTTGCAAAACGTAAAAGAAGGGAACTCTGTACTCACTTGGGATTGCGAAAGTATCCTTGATCAAGAGAATAAACAAAGCTCAAGTACGTCTTGTGTTAAAGAACACTTAAGAGCTCAGTAGGAGGCTTCCAATCAGCTGGAAATAACTCCAAAGAGAGGGAGAAATAATTTTTGAAAGGTGCAAGGAAAATTGGTAAAGAGCATTCTATTTATAGTGTTCATTAGCTTCTAAATCATTCCAAGTGTCCAATAAGGTGTCTTTGATCTTATGAGGGTGTTAACCCATGTAAAATTGGGGCTTAGAAGCTGGCATTTTCGTGAACTTGGGGAGAAAGGCTTTAGGTGAGAAGCTGCCAAGTTGTTGTCAACATTCTACTATGCTGGGGGGTCCTTACGGACCGTATGGCCAAGTGCTTACGGTCCGTAAGCCCTTGAGCTGGCACAAAGTTTGAAATGTTGATAGCTTTGGCCCCTAGACTTGTTTCGTCGCGTTTTATCACTTTTAACCCCCTTTAACCTAATTTTTATGCTTTATAATGGTGTTAAGGCATATATAACTTGGATTTTGCCCAGAAATGTCGTGGATTTCGGTTTGTTTGGTTGTATGGTTGCGCGTTTTGTTAAATTATGTAAAACGCTTTAACGAACCCGAAAACTACCGACGATTGAAATTTTGCATTCTTACAAATAAAATACAAGATTTCATTGAATAAAAATGTCTGGAATTGTATAATGATTGAAAATTATACGTTTTTGGAATAAAACACAAGATTTTATTGATTTACGAAAATGTTCGGAATTGAACGAGGACTAAAAATGTGCAAATGTTAAATTCTTCAGGTACTTGAGTTCGGCTTCGGGCATTTGTCGTATCTTGTGATTGTGATGCATGTCATATTTAATAATGTTTTGGACCAAATGTATTAAGATCCATAAGGATCAAGACTACTTAACTATGTTATGGTTTTGGTTTATGTTTAAACTTTAAACTATGTTTTAATTAAGTTTAAATGTCCAAAGTCAATAATGAATCGTCCACCAAGATATATATGGGCACCAACTTCCATCACCATTACGTTTGTATTTCCACTCGACGTTTTTGGGGTGTTACAGCTGCCTCGCACTATTCCCCGCCATAGTATTTGTAGTATATTGGGTTTTATCCCGGGCGCGTTGCACCGCCATTTTTTACTTGTGTTTAGTGATGCTTTATGTACCTATATGGGAACTTAATTTAAGCACTATAATAGAATTGTAAGTGTCTTGAAGTTTAACATTGAAACCAATTTGGTTAGGTTCGGATCTTCAAAATCGAACTCTGCACCAAACCTGCGACAAAATATATTCGTTAATTGAAACTCTAATATAAGGAAAATAATATCGAATGCAATTGTTTGGATTGACCATTAGCAACATCTATTAGAAATGGGTTAGTTTTTGTATGTTTCATCTCAATAGGGTGAAACGATTAAAATCAAAATATTTAGCTTGAAAGAAATGGGTAAATTATCTCAGAAGAATCCAGTGAAAAAACAAAGCCTAAGAACTTGGTGGGAAATTATTTGTTAATATTACCTACTGAATGCATATACCTAGAAAAGTTAATTTGTTTACCTACTACAGTTGGAGGTGGGATCCCTTGATAGTGTGTTGCTGCCATTTTTCCTTCTTTTGATTTCTTTTTCACATACACAAAATAATTTTCTCATCACATTATCTTAGAACACACAACTTGTACATAAAATATAGATTCTTTTGGAATAACATTGATTCTCAAGTACTTTCTCAAAGAGAACATATATCACAACCCAAGACCAAACTATAGGAAATATGGGACCGTAAATTGGGACCACAAAGTTGCAATTAAGATGTAATACCAGAAAAATGGGACGGTAAAGCCACGACCAAAAGGACTGGTAGGACTTACCCAGGATTAAGTGGGAGGTCGAAAGTAGGGTTGGATAAATCAAAGATTAAATGTTTCAAGTGTAATAGGTTAGGTCACATTGCTAGAGAATGCAAGAGTCAAATAAATAACTCTGCACCAATGATCACATATCCTAATCAAAGAACACAATCTAATACACAACAATAGTTTTATCCCTCCTGGACGAAATGTGCAAAACACAGTCCAGTTTGCACAAAACTTGAATCATGTGCTAGTGCATATGTTCAAGCACCACAAGCTGCTCTTGCTCCTACACCAGCAGAGCCTAGTCAACAAAGCTTCTTTACACAAGGCTATGTTGACTGGAGTAGCTTGCTAGTAAACTTAACAAAAGAAGATTTGTCTTTAATAGCAAATGATTGTGATGAACATGAAAATTTCTGTTTTAGGGCTCTTGAGCATGTGTCAGGTGAAGAAGATCTAGTTCAAACCGTTGTTGGTGAAGAAATTGTTGATGAAACTGCTGAAAGCTCAGGTTAAACATCCGTTGATGACCAGGAGCATGCATGAAGGATGGATAAAAATAATCCCAAAGGTTCCACTAATTGCATTAGCGTGGATCATAGCATTTGCTAATATCGAAGAGGTGAATGAAAACCAAGAGAAAAGGTAAAAACCAGTGAACTAATTCTTGAAAATTTGAAAAGAGATTTTAAAACAAGAATTGCGGAAAAGACCTTGAGATAAGTAGTTTGAAATATGAGGCATCTATAACTAAGAATTAACTCTAAACAATGATAGAAAAATATAAAAATTGTAAAAAGGAGTTAGAGTCTACACAGATCACCTATGAGAAATGGATTGAATCCTGTAATGATTATGAGATGCTCTTGGAAAAACAAATAAAGAGCAATGTGAAGTTTGGTGTTGGCTTTAGAAAATATGACCAATAACAACAAACTAATACTTCCATTGACTTTGAGATGGTTAAAGCCATACCAACCACATCAGCTGGTGAAGAAATCAAGATCACTAAACCTAGTGGTAAGAAAATAACTCTTGAAAAGCCACAAAGTTCCATTCAATCTATAAAACAAAAGTATGAATGTAAACCTACTTGGTTAGATGACTGTGATGTTCTTGAAAATTTCAAACCTGTTGATTTCACCAACCCATATGGTTTGAAGCCACCCAAAATAAAGATTGTTCCTGTTACGAACTCTCAAACAAATGTTAAAACATCTGTTGCCGAAAAGAGAGATAAGGGTACCAAGAAAATTAAAACTCCAGATATGTTGTGTGATTTTTGTGAAAAGAAAAATCATTTGACAAAAACTGTTTCAAGTTAAAAGCTTATTATATAAACTGGGGAAACAACATCTTTGAGTCCACCCTTGGGTGCACCATCTATGGAAAAATCAACCATTTGACCCAACAATGCTCTTTTCTTAAACCTTATGATGTCAATCAAAAAAAGTCAAGAAAGAAATTGAGTCTTACAAGGGACGATAGCGCTGTCAACAGGGATCAACCAACAATTCCCAAAAGAGTTGAGTCTCGTCAATCATCTGTCACACAAAACTTGAACCAATACTTTGCACAAAGGGATGGTCAAGTATCTGTTGCTCTACACAATCTTCCAAGAGGCTATGGGCAACCACCTTGCAACAGGGTACTTTATAGGTATGAAGTACCTATGCAAATGCCCCAAAAGGCAAGAGTCAACAGACACCCTCATGGGTACAATCATCTTATTGGGAATGGTCAATAGGGCAGGCAATTCTGACACGATAACACGACACGAACCTACACGAAATTATCATGTTTCGTGTTTGATCTTAACAGGTTTTGTGTCTAACACAGGTCGATACGATATGACCTTAACAGGTTTCGTGTCTAAACAGGTTAAAACCTGTTAACCTGTTAAGACCCGTTAAGTAGATGTTAATAATTAAAAATTAAAAAATATTATGTGTGGGTATAGACATGGGGTCACCAGTTATGGGACCTGGGATGAATTATACACAAACACACGCTGTTCTTTTTCAACAATCCAAACCCTATTTTTTAAATCTCTCTTAGAAACACCACCATTCCCAATTCGGTCGTGTTCGTGTCTTAAACAGGTCATGTCCGTGTCTTAACAGGTCGTGTTTGTGTCTTAAACAGGTCGTATGATACGCTGGTAATTTTTTCGTGTCTTAACAGGTCGTTTCGTGTAACCTGTTTATTAACAGGTTCATGTTCGTGTCTCGAAAATCAGACACGATAAGATTTCATGTCGTGTTCGTGTTTACGTATTTCGGGTTCGTGTCTTATCATGTTCGTGTCTTAACAAATCGAATTGACCCGTTATTCCAGCCCTAATGGTCAACCACCAGTTGAACCAAGTGTGAAAGCACTTGCAGAGGGTCAGAAACAACTGTTAGAGATAGTGCAAAAACTTCTTGTGACAAATGATCAATCCCAAGGAGCCATTACAATGGTAGAAAACACCAAACCCAAAGCCGATAATGGTTTGGGTCATCTGCAAAACTGGCCCATTCACCACTATCTGTAGGGAACATATTTAGCAATTTGAAAGTGCAAACAGATGTTAACCTAAAAGATATCTCTATCTTAATAATAGAAAGAAAATCTTTCAAAAATACACCAAAAGGTTCTTGCAACACTAACATGTTGTTATCAACACGAAAAAAAATCAAAATTGCGTTTTTAAAACCAAGAAAATATTGATAAAATCAACAAAAACAAAATTTGTTCAAAAGAGTGTAACATCTGTTTAAGTGGTTCAAAACTCTGTTAACCTAACCACTTTAAAGATAAATAACCACTGATTCACTAACCATTGTTTGACTACAAAAGTCAAAAAAATCTATTGTTTCATCAAAACTCACCACTCTTTTCACTCAAAACTTTGTTTAACCCAACAGAGGTTTCAAGCATGGGTTTCCATCCATATGTTGACCAAAAGTCAAACAGATGTACCAACCATTGATCTTACCATTTTAACATCTGTTGAGGCCCAACGGATGTTTCAAATAGAATTTTTGAAAACAGATCTTTTGTATCTTCTTCAGTGGGTTTCTTAAAAGGACTCACTTTCTGAACATAGGTTTGCCATAACAAATAGCAACTGGCCACGTGGACCAAAATGGTAACCGTTAGCTACGCTGGCATCCCTGTTCCATTAAACCTACAAAAACCCCTCTTCCAACAAAGTTTTCACTTCACCATATTTTCATCAATTCAAAAGCATTTCAAAAGAGAAAAACTCCAAAATCGCAATCGCTATTCACCACTTTCAATCAAAAGATTATCGGCTGATATGTTGTAAAACACACACTTTTATCCTATGTATTTGTATAGTTTAGTAATTAATTAGAGTCGCTTTTATTAGTTTTATTGTATGTTTATTAAAATATTTTGTTACAGAGGTTACAAATACACTACCACCACCACCAACACATAAGTCCCCTAAAGAACTTCTTATTCATTAAAAAAAACCAACAACACCAATTCCACAACCACCACAGAAAACAAAAACGCTTTAAACCAGAAACTGGAGAACTAAATTCATTATCCAAGATGATGATGAAGAAACTCCTGATGCATCACTTATCAAAACCATAACGTCATCTATCTCATCTCAACCATCTGTCACCACAACCATAATCTCACCATCACAACTCCACCTACACAACTACCCACCACCAAAGTACTTACTCACTTGAGTTAGAAAATGTATCAAAAGAGATATAATCTTTCTACTCCACAACTTACCTTTTCATCCCTCAAAAGAAATCAAAAGCCTACAAATGTACAAAATTACCTACAACTGAAGGTCAAACAAGCTGAAAAGATAGTTGCTTTCAAAAGCAAAGGGAAAAGTGTTAGGAGGCTCAAAAATCATGTATGCAGAATTCACAAAAGTGAATATACTTGAATAATTTACAAAATATGTTAGGCAAAAGCCTTCTCAAGGACCAGTAAGTAACCCTAACCTTAAAAAGGAACTAAGGGAAGACTATCTGGAGTTCATTATGAAAAATAAGCCTTATAGAGCCTCAAGAGCTCAATTCTCTGGTTGGACTACAGAAGCCCTTCTGGAAGAAATCATAAGGATTGTGATGTAAGACTCAATCCAGATATCAAGCCCACTCCTCCTAACTGGGCTTAAGGTAGAAAACATGTTGGTCAAAAAAGTTGAATGAAGAAGAATGAAGGAGGAGATGGTTGTTGCAAAATTTGAGTCAATGTAGTCAATGGCAAGATGGGATGAGCCAACGATCAAAGAGAGCTATAAGAAACTTGAAGCACTAAGGGGTTGTTTATTAGCTCTTAATGAAGCTCTTAATGGTTCAAACATCTTACTTGTTCAACACTTAATGGTTCAGATTGTTTGTTTAGAGAATAGATGTCTGAATGGTTCAGACATTTGCCTCTGAATGGTTAAGGATTATAATTAGTTTGAATGGTTAAGACCTCTAATCTGAATTGGTTAGACATTTGCCTCTGAACGGTTAAGAATTATACTGGCTCTTAATGATTCAGACATCTTACTAGCTAGTTCAGCACTTAATGGTTCAGATCTCTTACTGGTACAACATTAAACCATTCAGAAATCCCCAAGAAAGCCAAGCTATGAATACACCAACATAACCACTAGCTCTCTAGTCAATCCCTCGAAATTTCCATCTACAAAGCATGTCTCCTCAATGGTTAGAAGCCACCTTAAAAGACAAAAGAAGTTATTTGTAGAAGATCAAAAGAAATATGAATATGATAGAAGGAAGGAATGGATCAAAAATGAACTCATATGTGGGAATCTAGATGCCAGAAAAGAAGAGTTACTTGGGCAAATTTTGAGAAAACATATCTTTGCACCTCTTCCAATAAAATCGGTCCCGGTAACTTCATCTGCCTCTAAAATTAAAAAAATGGTCCTTGGACAAAGCCAACTATGAATAGACAATAGTCAGGGCAAATGGAGAAGTGAAGAAGAACTCAATGAATAGTGTGATGGGCCTAAAAATTGAAGATCTGCAAGATCTACTAGATCTTTCACTCGAAAGGGATGTTAATGACTTACTTTCTAAAAAATTTGAGAAGCATTTTAAAGCCCAAATCAAAAATAAGTTGAAGAGGAATAAAAATTGATCCAATAAACATCTGTTATGACATCATCTGTTCTAGGGGAGATAGTTGGACCTACAAGAGAACAGATGATATCCAAAAGCTAAAAGCATGATCATTGATCAAGAAATAAACAAGAGCTTGAAACAGATGCTTCCCAAAGATAGTGAATCTTGAACACCTAATCAGAACATCTGTTGAAGACAAGCAAACATTTGATCAAAGCCTTGGAACCAATGTTTTAAGAAGAAAAATGTCTATTGAAGGCTAAAGTCTGTTGAAGCCAAATGTCTGATGAAGAAGACCAAACATCTGTCTAGCCAAACAGATGTTTGGATAAAGCAACAGATGATAGTCCAAACAGATGTTTCCTAATGTAACAGTAATTGTTTTATAAATATTTAGCTTAGTTAGAACAAATGATAGATTAGCACAGATGTTTACAACATCTGTAAATCTTTTCTATTAGGAATATTAGATGTCACTATTAGGGTGATGTCAGCCTATGAAGAACAGAATTGTTAAGTGATCGGCTGAGGGGGAGTCTGTAGAATCAATCTTTTGTAAAACATTTATAGTCATTGGATTATAATTTAAAAACAATTGTTAATGATGACTTTTCTCTTTGTGATTATCCATCTTTACTTATAAAATTAATATTGTTTTGAGCTTAAACTATTTTATAATAACAAACCTTGTAAACTCGGACCCAACAGGAACGATTATCAGTTGTGGCGGAAAAAAAAACCGAACCTATTGTTCCTAAGTTTCGAACCCAGGTCCTTTGCTTCACATGATAACACACAAACCACTCCCACATTCCTTTTTGATATTGTAGCTTGATTTCAATTGTATATATGCTTTCGTTAACCGCCTTTTTTGACCAATAAAAATGTATGTATGAAAAAATATAAATAAAACAAAACACTATCATAGTTTTGTAAAAGGAAAAAAATTTAAACAATGGCATGACTATAATTAAGATTGGTGTAAAATCGTAATTTGACAGGGGAAAAAACAAAAAAGGATGGCAAAACTATAAATTAGAACTGATGGCAAAATCGCAATTTGGCTGAGAGAGAAAAAACAAAACCAATGGCAAAAATGTAAATTTAACCAAGGCAAAAGTCGTAATTTGGCTGGACCAACAGTGATCCCTCCATAGTATTTGTAGTATATATAAATAAAACAAAACCCTACCCTTGTCAAAAGAAAAATATTAAAACCTGGCATGACGATAAGTTTATACTGGGGGCAAAACCGTAGTTTGACAGAAAAACAAAAACGATGGCAAAACTGTAAATTTAAACCGAAGGCAAAATCGTAATTTAATTGGAAAGAACAAAACAAAACCAATAGTAAAATTCGTAATTTGATTGAACCATAGGTAAATGTCAAACAGTTGCCTAACATTATTCTCATCTACTATAAAATTATTTATAGTATATATAAATTGTTCAAATCACGGACCCTATGTATTTAAGATTGTGACTGAAAATCTGAACCTCACACCCTTCCTCCCTTTAGTCTGCATGATTAGATGGATGAATAGATGCTTGTATGGCACCCTCCCCAGTCCCACTCTACCCTAAAAACTAGACCAGACTCCAAACCAAGTGGGCCTCTTCCCAATTTGGCTTTTGGATTGTGACCTCCGTTAACATTTATATGAACATCACTTACATCCAAACATTCAATACTCTACTACTATGCACCATATCTTATAGATTTTAGAAGTAAACTAGTATATAACTTAAATTTATATTATGTTTGTTAAAATGTTTCAAAAAGATTTAGGTTACACTTTTACTATAATAAATGGTGAAAGACATTGATTTGAAATGCACATTCACTCATTTAGACCATTGGTAGGCATTATAAGACCATGAAAAACTTTGATAATGTCCTCATACCATCCTCATGGGCATTATAGGGGCATGAAGAGGTTGGGGCATTTCTAGAATAATGTCCAATGAGGAGGGAACAAAAGAAAAGTAATTAATGAAATGACATTAAGGGAGGCATTACCCATTACAGACTTTTGGAATGGGCTTTATATGATGATGTGGTGAAAAATGTTTCTTATGGGACATTAACCATTACATATGGTCTTATATGGAATATGTAAAATCACTAGTAAACAAGCTCAACATGATTTGTTTGAAACCAAATAAAAGTTTGTAAAGTTATGTCTATCGAGGATTTAAATATAGTGTTTTAAAAAATGGATTTCAGGAATCAAACTTCAAACACAAAACTGGTTGGTTGAACCGTACAAGGAATATGCTACAACAGATACAACTACATGATAAATTTGTTGTAAAAAAAAAACAATTGCTTTGTGTGTGATAGTTATTTAACAATGTTCATACTAATGTGAAGCAAGTAACAGACTATATGTTTGATGTGTGGTTATAGTTATTCAATAACCTATACATCTATATCTATACAATCTAATAAACAATAACTTAGGGGACACGTGTCATCATTTTAAGACTATGAGATGTGGTGGGGCTTGAGTCGGGGACTTGGGTTGACATGTGGATTAAGTGGCCTTCACCCGAGGAAGATTGGCTGGCGTGGGTTATTTGGGGTTTGGGGTGGCTTGGCTGGCGGCAAGCCATGTGTATTATTATTATTTTTTAACTAAATAAAATTTCATTTAACAGCTACCCCCAACGGATCTATCAAGCCAGCCACGTCCTCAGCCAAGACCGCCCCATGTCAGGCCTCATACCAACGCTAGCGGGGCAACGCCGCTGGCCATGCTAGCGCGGTATGTTGCAGCAATGTTGCGTGGCTAGCCACGCCCCCAAGCCCAGCCCACACCCCGCGGTCTAAGATCTAAAGAAATTGGTTTTCCCGCATATCTCTCATATTAAATAAATATATCTCTCACATTATAAACGTACTAGTCATTTACCCGCGCGATGCGGCGGGAGTGGTGATTAAAATAAAATACTCGTTTAACGTTAGTTTATTAGTCGTCTCATGATATATTATGTAAACTTAAGTTAGTTTTATTATTCTTGATATGTTGACACTGATTTTTCTGTTAGTTTATCAATTCTTTGTTACGTTTACTTTTGAAGTAGAAAAATATAAGCAATTCACATTAACATTTTTTCTTAAGATTTAATTACAAGGAACTATATAGCTTTACTTTAGAAATTATTTTCTCAACAAAAATTGCTTCCATTATTGTAAAAATGATAATTTAGTAATCTTGAATACGGAAACCATTTTATTTTTATAAAAATTTTATAAAACTGACGTTTTTGTAATTTCATTTTTTCCCCAATCTTTAAGACCATTTAGTCGATTAAAAATTATTTATTACCAATTCAATTAAATTTACACTTGTTATGAAATGTTTTAAATATATTATTTATGGTGACTCTCCACATCCTTAACTCCTTATTGTATTTACTCTTACATTAATGTTGAGCCTATAAATAGAGGCTTTGTATTTCATACATATATATCAATAAGAAAACATTTCTTCTTTCTCTCGTTGTTCTCTCTATATTGCTAATTGGTTAGTTGTTTTACAACACGTTATCAGCACGAACGTGCTCGTCTAAAACTCTAGTGCTATTTGGCTCAAGATCCCTTTTGCGTTTTCATTGTTCACCGTCCTTAGAAATTGTTCTTGCAACACAAATAAAAATCCATCAAAACAATTAATGTTTTGTACATCTCGTTTACGCAACATTTTTGGTAAACGCACAACCTACTCAGACTCCTTAATGAGGCTTGCACCACGGGAGCGCATTACGCGGTGTTGACGATAGCCGCTCCTCCTAAGAATACACTGAAGCGACAATAATCCAAACTTTGCAACAATCACTCTCAATTCGAAAGGTAATCCCGATTTTATTTTATGAACTTTTATCATAATATGGAACTTGGTTTTTGTTAGATGTCGGCGTCGTGTAATCCAGAAGGAATAGATGACGGCTGCCAGGTATGCATCAAGTTAAGTTAAATAATAAATTTATTTTACAACTCAAGTTATTTATTCTTCTACCTACTTGAATAAGAGTAATTTAACTAATAAGTAAATCATGTTTTGAAAATAACAGAATGCATCATTTAGCAACTCATATCAAGATTCACTTTGAAGGGGTGTTAATTGAAAAAAAAACCCTTTAGCGTTTTGTTTACTATATTATTTTAATTAATATAGTAATAATTGTCATAAGTTTTATGAATTAACTCTGACAAAGTTATAAATGATAAAACGATGTGTTGGTTAGTTTTACTATTACAATTTGAAGATTTAAACTTTTACCAGAAAAGTAAAATTGAACTTTTGTGACAATATTCTATTTTTATTTTTTTAATGAATGCTTTAAAAGTAAATGGCATTCTAATATGTATGTTTTGTATTGATACTCACCTTTGTTTGATTTAAGTTATAAGCATTTGGTTTCCTCAAAATCAAATATCCTTTTATATAATACAAAAAAAAATAGAACTTTATGTCAACTTTTTGTATGGACTTAATTAATTGCAATCACATTAAGTTAATGATTTATCTATAAAATTTGTTAAGATTCAAATAAGATATCACATTTATATATATATATATATATAATAATATATATATATATATATATATAAGTTAAATCTATTATTCAAATTGTATTATTTCATGGTGTCTTTCATCATATCAGTTTTGTTCTTTATAGAATAATAATATGAAAATCACTTGGTTGATAATGATAAACAAGAGAATAATCTATAACGATTTGTTTTACCAGCATCGCAATAAGAGAATGATCTATAATGATTTGGTTTATCAGCATCGCAATTTTGTTTAAGAACATTATGATTTTATACTTGATTTGTATGCTGACATGTTATAGCTTTGAAAATTACATAATTTAACTTTGTACTAGATGTCATCTATATGCAATAGATTCTTTAGTGGTAGATATAATTGGAAAATGAAAAACTAAAATTTGTGATTTATTATCACTCTCATGAAATAATATAATATATTTAGATATGACATCCGAAGTGTGTCATACTCTCTAAATCTCATTATCAAGTTACAAAAGGTCGTAAGATGTTGACCAATAAATCTTACACAACTCGGTTATTTAACCTTTCTCAAATTATAGAATGAGAAAAGAAGATTGTATTAAGGATAAACTAGATAAAGTTTTCCATCTACCACACCTGAGATATGCTCTTGAAATAACAATATCATATGAAAAGGTTGAAATGATTTCATATCTGTGTGACCGAGTAAAAAACGGAAAGCTATGAAGCTTGTTCTAGTTCTATTTCATTCCCTGAAGCAAATGTGATTATATAATGATCATTGAAAATGTCGTTACCATGGACATAATTGAAAATTTTGTCATGACTACCATGTTTAACTGAGATCAATCATAGCCAAGTTAATAGTGAGATCGGCTATTAGAATTGTAATAATGAGATTCCACGAAACGTGGCAAATTATGAGAGTGATTATATGAGAACAAAATGTGAAAAGGAAAAGAAAGTTATATAACATGATAGTTTGCAATGATAATGCGATGTTTTCTCGCATAATGGAACTAATACACACATGATCATTTAGAAGTTTATGGATCATGATTATTAACATAATGGCTTGAACTTTAAAGTTATAATACATTTTCTCGTATCATACGTTTTGTATTACATATGAGCAAGTAATACACATACGATCATAAACCAGAAGTTTATGGATCATAATTATTTAATTAGTTGGCATGACTGGTTAGACCACACCAAGTCAATAATGATGTGAAACATAATGAAGAACTAGAAGATTCTTCAAGTTGATAATTAGCATGCAATGTTTGCTCTCAAGGGAAATTTTATATTTGCCAAATAAAGAAGGGTGTGTATCCCTAAATATTCTGGAAATGATTAAAGGATATAAATATCCATCCTTATACCATTAGTGTTTGAAATCGATGCATCGTCTAAATGGTTATCAAGTTCGCAACTTGAAGTTTGCGTGATTTATGGCTTAGCTAATAATATAGCAAGCAAATGATTCCAAATTGGCATGTTTATTTGGGTAATAACAATAAATTTAATTGCTTATTACTAATGATCATTGGAATAAGTATTGAACTTCATATAGTTTATGTTCATACACGAATTGATTTTGTTGAGACGATCATGGACGCCTGCAATTAATTGCAAAGCCAATGATCATGAGAGTAAAAGTTTATGTTTATATATGAGTACATGTAATTTTAATTCACATCAAGCCAACATGTTGTAATAGTTTCTCCCCATGATAGTTGGTTTTTGGTCAGGAACCAAATACGTCCGCTTCTAAGATTTTAATTATGCGGTATAAATAATATTGATCCACCACAACGCATAATACTGGGACCTCTAAAAGGGCTGAGAATATATGTTGGGTAAAAATAATTATCTATGATTAAATACTTAAAGCCATGGTGAGAGATTACAGCTCATTCGTTTTCACTTTAGTGAATGAATGTTCCCAACATTAGGGGGAGATAACAAGCAGTTGGAAAGTGAAAAATGGAATGAATTATCATGTCATCTTGATCCTCAGACAATAAACAGTGAACCAGAAGTTCAAAGGATAATTCATTTACCAATATTAAAGAACATATTACCAGACAAGTTCACTAACCTAAATAGAGTGACTAAGTAAGTCACATAATCAACTGCTTATGCTCCAGTTATATTTGTGTCCCAAGAGGACAACCACACATTTTGTAATGAGTCTAATGCACGCTTGAAGCGTGGTAGACTAGTCGATTCCAATAATAAAATTCCTCGAAAATCGGAACAAGTAATTAAGATGGTCAAGTCGAGGTTATAGTAATAAGATCTCCTGAAGAGACATTAGACATGATGGTTCCAGAAGAACCCCAGGTACCTGAAAATAAAGAGATCTCAATAAATTGTATCATGTCTAGAAATGTATGGAATCGAAACTCAAATCGACGTCGTTATACTTTTGTATACAATGTAGCGTTTGAAATGATTAAATAACGAAGATCAAAATTTAAGATCTGCCTATGAATTAATACATATAAATGATTGGCCAAAAAGTGAAAAGACGCAATTAAGGCAGAGTTGAATTCTCTAATGAAATTGAAAGTTTTCAAACCAACAGTCCATACAACTGAATTTGTAAAGTACGTTGGATACAAATGGGTCTTTTATGCGAATCATATGAAAATCAAATTAAATGAGATAAGGAAAAATTGGTGGCATAAGGATTTTCGCAAAAAAAACCCATGGTTGATTATAAAGAGACGCATTCTCTGGTGGTGGACGCAATGACTTTCCAATATTTTATTCGTCTGGTAATACAGAGAGAGAATTGATATACGTCTTATGAAAGTTATGTGTCACTTGATACTAGAAGTTTACATGAAAGTCCCTTAAGGATTTAAATTATCAAAATCATGTAAAATAAGTTCCCGAGAATGATATGATCGTTGTATACAAATTCATATTTGAATACGTTGAATATAATTGGAACTCATGATGAGTATCATAAAGCATTTAAGTGCTTATAAGGTTAGTTGAAACATCTTATGGATGTAATTCTTTTACACCAATAAACATACATAGAAAACTTGTACTCGGTGATTATGGTATCTCAGTGTACAATGTACAAGCATGGTACAATATGGATTTTATAAATGAAGCAAGTTTTCAAGACATCTTTGTATATTATATAGAAATAAATGAAGAAGTTTATGTGATGGAACTCCTAAAGAGTGTATGCACATATATAATTAGTCAAAAGTATGTGAATGATTGTAAATGTCTAAGGCAATGATTTCAAAACCTTAGTACTAAATCTTTATAAAGTTAAAAAAAATTTGTATGGACTAAAATAGTAGAGTCGAACGTGATATAATCGACTTACTGATGGGTTTCAAAAGAGAATACATATGGTGTAGTTGGTCCATTTGTTTCATTAAAAGAACAATATGAGGTTAGTTTTCATTAAAAGAACAATATAAGGTTTACAAGTATTATTGTATATGTTGACAATGTTTTTGAATCTACTAAAAAGATCAAAATGAACTCAAATATTTAAACAAAGAATTTGCAAATTAAAGTTGATATTGCAAATTTATGGCTCAATATGTAGAACATGAATTTGTATTATTATCCATCAATCATAATACATGTAGAAGATGGTGGATATTTTCAAACGGACAAAGTTTATGGTGTAAGTATATTTAATGATGTCCATATAGTTGATATAGAAAATAACTATTATCATCTCGTACCAAAGAGGCAAAGATCATTGTCCAGAAGTACCAAAGTTAATTGCAATTGGTGCATTTATATTTCTTGTTATCCATGCATGATTATAAATCTTTTATTTGAATTTATTGACATGCTATAACATGTGTCAAGCAAAGAGACGCTGGAATCGGTTAAAACAACTACTTCGATATATCTAAGGTATGTAAAATTATTTTACTAACCGATCAAAACAAGTTTGGTTAGCCTTGTTGATGCAGGGAATGTAACACAACACGGTCGTTGATCTTGTGGTATGCATATATGAGAGGAGGTAGTAGAGGTCTGATATGAAGATCATACATCATTGCTTAGTTTAAAGACTTGCATATCAGGGGATCAAACAACAATTCATTGACTACACAAGTTTTGAGCAACTTTCACAGACGATCGTCATTGACAATTAAAAGATACCTATTAAAATGAGGGGGAGTAATATACACGTTGCTTTCTTTTTCCTTTCACTAAGTTTCCGGCTATCAGCGGGAGAAAATACGCGTTGCACTCTTTTTCCCTTAGCTATGGTTTTTTCCCACTGGGTTTTCCTAGCAATGTTTTTAATGACGCAGCATCACCAAACGTATTACAAGAATACTATACTATTTCATCATATAGATAGTCAAGGGGGAGTGTTATGAAATGTTATGAATATATTATTTATGGTGACTCTTCACATCCTTAACTCCTTATTGTATTTACTCTTACAGTAATGTTAAGCCTATAATAGAGGCTTTGTATTTCATACATATATATCAATAAGAAAACATTTCTTCTTTCTCTCATTGTTCTCTCTATATTGCTAATAGGTTAGTTGTTTACAACAGTTCCTATTTTAGCTTAAATAAAAATTTATCATGCGCTCGTGAAGAAGTCATTGGACTTCCTTGAGTCTATGCTCCAGCCCAATTACTTAAAATGACAAACAAAATACAATATTAGGCATGTGGCTTATGAGTTCCCAGTTAAAAAAAATAGTTTTTAAAAAAAAAATAGCTATCAAACAGAATTGAACTGCTGCTGGTGGTTAAGATGGAATGTTCCTCATATCTTGTTTCATGGTATTTACATATATTTGGACAAACCCAACTTAGTAATTACATACATCAAATTAGTTACAGTTTCAAACTGGTTACAGTTTATTAGTAATTAGATATATCAAGAACTGTGGCTCATTTACAACTATGATTTGGGGGAACCCGACTTAGAGCTTTCATGCGATTCGTCGGTTTCAAACGCTCTTCGGGTTCCAAGCCTTCCGGATCTTGAAAACTGCCCACGCTATCCCAATTGCATGCCCCACAACATCCATCCTTGCCTGTTACCAACCATTAAGAGTCCCATTAGCTTGAAAAGCTGATAATTCAATCTTTTTTTAAATAAGATGGCAAGGTAGAATTGAATTCGCAATTAGACAATAAGTATGCCAAATTTGAAAACAAAAAATGTTCTTGCGTAGTTGCTATCTTTGATAGCGACTTCGTGTCGCTAATAGCAACCTCGGTGTACATTCTCTACTTTTGATCACTATCTTAAACATCGACTTCTATGTACCAATAAATGTCAGGTTGACCCGAACATTATAGTCAAAGTTTTAGTTCTCTCTTTAACACAAATGCCTATATATGGGTCAAAACACTTACTTATGAGTAACAAAGATCGGCTGAAACAGTTGATGTTGACATAACGATTCTCTCGATGACGATGCGCAAGAAAAGTAAGATCTGCAGATTCCCTGAAGTGATCATCCATGAACCGGAAGTAACCCTTCAAAAGAACATTAATATCTACCAACAGTGACGATGTTAGCATTTGCGGAAAATAAGATGTGAGACAGTTTCCAGGAGAATGTTTTTGACATCCAATGATTTGTACCTAAATACAGTAGCACTAAATGAATAAATAAATAAGCATGGAAATGAGTATCAGAACACCTATGGTACTAAATCAAATTAGTGAGACGCATTAAAACTTAAGTAGGCACAAAATTAACCAGTAATCACATTTAAAACAAACAAAAACACAATACTATGAATATCGATAAAAAACAAGCAGCTTGCTGGCATCAGATAAACAAAAATCATAAAAATCAAGGAACTGGATGAAATTTGAGTTAAAAAAAAACCTAAAAAAATTATCTAAACTCAAACAGACATAATCAATCATTAAACACACTAAACACAAACAAAAACGCTCGGCGTAATAGCATCAAATCAAATAAAAAATCATGAAATCGAAGAATCTGGATGAATTTACAGTCATAAAACCTAAAACAACTGCATCGAAAATTCAAACAGACACAAAATAAGTCATAATCACACTAAAAACTCATAGAAACACATAAAACTAAAAACTCAAACAGGCACAAAATAAGTCAGATTTGTAAAAATACAAAATGATAAAACTAATAAAGGATGATTTGAATTACAAAGAAAAGAGTGCCATTATATTACTACCTCTTGACCATACGTAAGAAGAGGGATCTCGGGCTTTAGAGTGGCGCCATCCACCTCAGAACAGGCAAAACCGGAAGCATACGGACCCCGCCCATTATTAAGGTGTGTAGAAACAACTGACTCAGCAAGATCGAACTCATTGTCCAGATCATCAAATCCCTCCTCATCTTCATCACCGTCAACTCTCGGATCCCTAACCATCATCCAACTTATTAATCACACAAAATCTTGAAATTCAATTAAAATTTGGTTGTTTGTCTACAAAAAAAAAAAGTTAATACCTTTGATCCGTTTAAACCGAGTTTTGCATAGCCGGCAAACTTGATTACCCTCTCTTCTTTCGTACTCATAGCAAGGTCTACAAAATGGGAAAGCACATTATGTAAGATATCTATGCTTAAAAAGTTTTAATCGTTATTTTTTATAATAATTCAGATTTTTAAAAATACAGAAGTAATAAAACTAATAAAGGATGATTTGAATTACAAAGAAAAGAGTGCCATTATATTACTACGTTCTTAGGGTTATGCCCACTCCATGAAAATTTCCAACTTTTCTTCATTTTTCGACACCATCTCTCACTCAAAACCCTAGAAAACAAAAAATTAAAACCTTTAAACACAAACTTTTAAACACAAATTAAAACCGATGAGATGGCAGATCTACCGAACAACCACCATCTATCACCTTGAATATGGACCTCGAGGTCAGATCTTTTAAAAAAACACTGGAAATTTATGAAATTTTGATGTACCTTTTTCACCAAAGTCAAAACATTATAAGGGTTATGCCATTCAGCTTCGTCAAAACGTTGTTAGGGTTATGCCCACTCCATGAAAATTTCCAGCTTTTCTTCATTTTTCGACACCATCTCTCACTCAAAACCCTAGAAAATAAAAAATTAAAACCTTTAAACACAAACCTTTAAACACAAATTAAAACCGATGAGATGGCTGATCTACCGAACAACCACCATCTATCACCTTGAATCTGGACCTAGAGGTCAGATCTTTTACGGATCTGGTGAAATCTTCATCAATCACCTTGAATCTCCCTGATTTTTTGAATCGCTAGATGTATCTGTGCTTCATTCCACTTCATAGTTTTATAAAAGCTGAACGAATTTAGGTAAAATAAAGGAAGAAAGTGACCGATGAACATCTTGTTATTGTTCAGATTAAGGTGTATTTGTGAGGATTTCGGGGGTCAAACAGAGATTAGGATTTGCAAAGAGAGAGAGATGGGGAGCGGCTGAATGAATGAGTTTCATAGAGAGAATGAAAGTTTATATTAGATCCGGAAGATAAAAACGGGTCACCAATACCCGGTTTGTGGGTCCATGCGGCATCACAAATATGTTGAAAAGTTGTTAAAAAAAAGTGGCAAATGACCAATCTTGCCCTTCCTATATACTTATTATATATAATATAGATAAATAGCTCACACATTTTTGTTTAAGGTTGTTGGGAGTTTTTAAAAAATATTTGAAATTTTCCTTTCTAACTCTAAGGTTTCAATATTTGACCATTGAAGTCTAAAGTTTCCATCTTATGCAATTCAACTTTTTTTATTAATTTAATTTTTCATTTCTAATTTAAAAGTTTTCATATTTTGTAATTTAACCCCATTGATTTTTTTTACTTTTAACTCAAAGTTTTTCATCTTTTTGCAACTTTGGACCCTTATACTTTTTATCTTTCGTGAGTTTTTTGTTTAGCGTTTCGTTCTAGATTTTCCGAGTTAATATGCCACAACGTGCGTGTGGGGTTCAACGTTTTTCATATACTTTTTTTCTGGTTAACAGGTCCGTCACAACACGTCTATTATTCCCCGTTTGATAGGTTTGTCGCAAGCGCCGGTCGTAGATCGAGTCAGTTATTTTTTTCTATGTTTTACACATAGGCTCGCGGATATTTAAGAAACATTTGTCTTTCATATTCTCGTTTTATTTAAATAGTTAGTTATGGATACTTTTTATTTAATTATAGATAGTTATTATACATTAACTCATTTCTACCTTTTAATTTTATTTAATTGCATTTTAATTAACTTATCCATGTTAAAAGCCTAAAATAATATTTAAAAGAACAAGATATTTTAATTGAGTTAACATTTATAAATAACATAAAAAATTAATATTCAGTTAAAAAGTTATAAAAATCAACTTAACTAAGTTTATAATTGTCATCTCAATGTTTATTTTTTATTTTTTAAATACATCTTAACAACAATATGTGTTAACACATCATGACATTATGTTTTATTTTATACAATCCGTGTAGTACACTGGTTATTCAACCCGTTTAATAGACGTGTTTTTAAAGATATAATTTTTGTATTGCTCGATATATAACATTATATTACCTAACCCATATAATACATAGTGTATGCTTTGTTGCATTTATTCACGAGAATTAACACTAATATTCTTATTAATTTGATGCAATTGATTGACTATTATTGATGTGTGGTGACCTACAGTACGGTTTTAAATCGACAATGAAGTCATTTCTTTATATTCTAAACTTGAAAGGTTGTCATTTTAGGTTTATGTATTTAAATTAAAGGGTGATATTAAATATAGACTAATTACGAAAATACAACCCTCTTCTCTCACATAATTACAGGTGGGACCCGTGTGAGACGGTTATTTTTTTTCTTATAAGAGCACTAGGTTATCACCCGGGAATATTATTAAACATGTTTACTTTTTTAAAATATAACGTATCATTTCATTAAACTTTGTCGGGACATTCTTAATACAGTAATATATTAGTTTTAATAGTACCCGATTCTTTACAAACCTTACCAAAATCCTAACCCTTATATTTTTCTAAGTTTTATTATTTCAAGTTTCTCATAATGTTCTATAGACGAGTTATATGAATTATACACTAAGCCAAAAAGCACGTTATTCTTTCTTTTTTGGCCAGCAAAGGAGACTATATTAAAACCGAAAAAACATCCCTTAGCTAAGGGTACAATACACCACAGAAAAGCAAATAAACCAGACGAAACAAAAGACAAAAAAAAATGCAGGCAAAGAGCAAGCCCGGAACAAAAAACCGAGCCCTTGATTAAGTGATTCCCAGGTCTACGAAATTTCCCCATTCTCCTGCAGTTAAACCACTTAGCTTTGCCCTTTTGACCATCCACCAATAAGTTTGTTCTTTAATCCCGTCGTCCGTTAGCGATACCGGAGTATTCCTCCCGTTAAAAACTTTCTCGTTAAGGCACTTCCAAATCTTCCGGAATGTTTTCATAAAAACTGCTTGAATAATGTTTTTCAGCTTCCTTGGCCAGTGTAACTGTGAAGCAACATTTGTTTGACCGACTCAAAATTATCCGGCAAGGCCACCTGACACCTACATCATACTCATGATGAAGGCATGATACTGCAGCTGAACATGTAGATAGTTTAATCGTAATTGGTATATGTGAGTTACCTTTTTTTTATATAGCTGTGGCATAGTGCAATCACTATTTTCTATGTAAAGTGACAATGGTGATTCCAAATTGCAAGATGTGGTGTACCGATTAGCAACTCATCAAGATGGTCTAGAAGACGTCGGCTAATTCGTCGGTGTTGAAGACATAGAAGTTTCATTGTTGACGGTTCACACCATTTTTTGGATTTGACATGTTTGGAGCAAAGTGGATGCCAATAAGCTGGATCATAGAAGCAAAAGTATTACGTTTACAAAAGCTAAAGTTCTACTATAAGGAGAAGGAAAACAAATTAACAGATCTGATTACCTACATGCTAACACCTAAGCTGTGTTACAAAAAGTAAAGAATGCCTTATAACCATAAATAAGAATACCTTATGAGAGCGTAATCCTTACATCTCCAAATATGCAGACAGTTTAGTTCCCCCATGACATACAATCATCAGCACCAAATTTTGTGATATAGATAGACTTGCTTGCTTTCACAAAAAATCTTTTTACTTAAATGTAAGCAAAATCTGAACTTGGACTTTTTGTCTTAATGAAACATTTACTCACCTAAAAAATATAAATATAAAAATAAAACTATATGATGACATTTGTTAGAATATCCATCACAAAATTACGTTTTACAAAATTGAGTAAAGTTTTCACACCTTTACAATCAAGTCTCTTTTTAAGTTATTGAGCTTCATTGCCATGTTACATAAGGTGACCAAAGATTTGAAGAAAATGAAAAAAGATAATCAAAAAATGGATTTACCACTCGGATTTTATAGTAGGGATGAGCATTTGGTACTTGGTATCGGTACCGAATTTTGACGTACCAATTTTTTCGGTACCAAATCGGTACCTTTTTGCGTTACCCACACGTTTTTTTGCGTTTTCGGTACCTTCACGATAAAATCTTCAACCGATTGCTATAAATTAGAAGCAATGATTGATTTCGAAAGCATTAAGAATTATGCAACGGTTTCGAATTGATTTGTCGGTGAACTTACAACGGTTGTGGTGGCGGAGAAAAAAGTAAACTGGAGGGGGTAATGCGATGTCACTGAGAAGGGGCGGTGGGTTTTAGCGGGTTTTTGGATACGTAGCAAGTGGGTTGACAGAAGCCATATGCATGCCTTTCAAAAGTAAAGAACATGTTCAGTTAAAAAAAATAAACTACCATAGGTTGATTTGTTCAGCTATTATGTTGTCCCTCCTAGTTTTCTTTGTAAAGCTGTAATCGAAAGTTTACACTAAAAAAACAAAGTACCTTGTTGAAGGCCATGATTAGTTGATTCATTGAAGGTTGCCTCGAAACTCAAAACAATTAGTTTTAGCACAACAGAAGACATGCAACGCCTACAAATATCTAAACGACATCAAAAAACTAACAAACAAACAAAAAATTAACACAACACACGCATCGCCTAGACATCAAAGTAAAAAACCCTATTTCAAACGAAATCCACTACTTCTGCGTTTGGAATTTGATTTTCTTCGGTGCGAATTCACGTGTCCACATAAGAGATGTGTCCGTCGAGTTAGTTTTTGATGAAAACGTCCTTATGAAGCTGCGTGATAAAGAGATACATTTCTGGCTTCGTTACGATCCTGTTGAAGATCCACCTTACCTTCAAAGTCAAGACTCAGAATTAGACAAAGTAGCACCAACAGTTAAATGAGGATAATATGTCCATGATTTCAGGGCCAACAGTTTAAACTATCTCACAAATATTAATCCAAAGTTCACCACTCGAAACTTCAACAAAAGGTATACTCGTGTCCCTCAAACTTGCAACATAAATCCACTATCTTATTTGTGGTTTTAGTATATGTATAAACGAAAGCTCTTAATGAACAATATTATCAATATTAGTTGCTATCAAATGCCGAAAAAAATGAAGGCTGAATTAAAAATGTATCTTGCAAGTATAATATTTGTAGAAATAAAACTGGTACCTTGCAAGTATTCTATCGAAGACCCCCCTCCTTCACATGATTTGAAACCACTTGATCAATATAAGTAGCCACACAGTTAACACCATGTTCTTCAGATTCAGCTACAAATAGGGACAATGGTTAATTGAGGATAATATGTCCAGGATTTCAGGGCAAGTATTTTAAGCTATCTCAGAAAATATTTATCCAAAGTTCACCACTCGAAACTTCAACAAAAGGTGTATTCGTGTCCCTCAAACTTGCAATATAAATCCACTATCTTATTTGCGGTTTAGTGTATGTATAGACGAAAGCTCTTAATGGGCAATATGAACAATATTTGTTGCTATCAAATGCAGAAAAAATGAAGGCCGAATTTAAAATGTATCTTGCAAGTATACTATCAAAGCAATAAAAATGGTACCTTGCAAGTATTTTATCAAAGACCTTCCTGCTTCACATGATTTGAAACCACTTGATCAATATAAGTAGCCTGACAATTAACACCATGTTCTTCAGATTCAGCTACAAATAGGGATGTCAAATTGTGAATGGCATTGCAAAAGTGAACAAATCGGCCAACGGGAAGTGATATGCCCAGGTTGGCACCCTCATAAGTCGGTTGATTGAATAGGGATTTTTCCAAACCATCATATTGAGTTGTGTTAACTGTTTGGAGGTCTAAACCCACAATTTAAGTTAATCAGCATCGTATATACGATGTATCTAGTTCAACTGATTAGGTTTTTAGAGTAGAAGCCAGTTTAAAACCCATGTATATGTTTTTACCTTCTTTTACTTAACGGTTTTTTTCATCTCAAAATTAAAATAAATAAAAAAAGTTTCCATCCCTATCTTCTATGTGACGGATAATTTTTTTGTTTAAATTCGTGTACATTACTTAATATTCAGCTTTTGACCTCATTTTCATTTTAATACTCTTTGGTAAGTACCGTAACTGATTGCATACATTTTTATGTTGAAAAGCAACACAAAATAAAAAAAAATATAGATATTGGCCAAATTGTGAAGCTAGCCCAACCGAACTAACTTTTGCGTGTTTGACATGCTCAGTTAAGAAAACTAATTCAACGAGTTTGGATTTGAAAAATGTCAAACCAAGGTTTCTTGTTTGAAAGATCATTTCAATCCTGAACCAACCAGACCAAACCTTGCACATCCCAATCCCAACTAATATATTCTAGCACATTACCATATGTAGACAATAATAAAAAGAACTCTTCACATACTGGCTACTGCAAAATGTGGCCCAATTAAACAATCACTGTGGCAATCAAACAATAATACTTACCAACTTCCTAAAGTTCAACATACCTATCCAGTATAATGTATGGATATGCAAATGGGGAATCCAAATAAATAATGCAGAGTAACATATTACATACCCAGTTAGTTCCTTCTAGTTGGTGGTAAAAGGAGGCTGCAGTGATGAGCGTGGTAACGTACTGAACTGGTAACTAATTCGTCAAAACTGGGTAGCGGTATTTGTACCTGTACGATAAGGTACCGGTATATTTGAAGGTAAAATTCGGTATTTTACCAGTACCGATACCGAAAATGCCAAAAAGTGGGTACCGGTATTGGTACCGAAAAAAATCCGGAACGGAAAATCTGGTACCGGTACCCAGTACCAAATGCTCATCTTTAGAAATAAAACCCATGTCAATAAAAACATAAGTTGTTGCTAACTTTTGAAGCCAGGATTACATGATGATACCTGGTGCCATGTACCCATAAGAACCAGCAGTGGCAGATATGCATTCTAAGGTTAAAAAAATCACTAGAAAACCATAAAAAATCACAAACTTTTCACAAATTAATCCTGAAACAGAGAATTTCGAAGCAAAAAAGACATACCCATTGCATATATTAATGCATATGATCTATATAAAGTTTCAAAATCAACCAATCAATCAAACAGAACACGATTTGAAACTATATAAATTGATAGTTTACCTGTGTGAAACCCAAAAGACATTAATCTTTTGCTTGTAAAATTCAGAGCACGACACCACCATCGACAACCGAAGCCGCTGCTGCTGGTGCAGTGGTGGTACCAACGCCTACAGCGCTAACCCGGTCTCTCTCTCCTACCGAACCCTTTCTCTCTTTAAATTGTGCATCAATCAATCTCTCTCTCTCTCTCTACAGCGTCCAGCTATGATAGGAATTTGATGGGATCTTCGAGATCTGAAAGCAAGATGGAGACATTGGATTACATATTGTAGAAGGAATCGATCAGGGTGATGAACAATACCTCATCGTATTCTTTTTTTTCAACCTTTGGTTCCAAATATCAATGGCTTCTCTTTTTCTACCTGCTTAGCAAATTGAAATTTTTTTGACAAAACAAATTATAACAGAGCCTAACAGATCCAATTTTAAAAGAAATTTTTAAACTTCAAGTAAAGATAACCAGAAGGAAGAACAACTGTGCAACACCTTGCTTGGATAACGTTGTTGAAATCTAGGGTTAGAGTTTGCTTTAAATCTCTTACCCGTAACTCTCAAATCAAAGAGAAAACGTTATCCTCATGATCTAGGTGATACAAATGCCAAACAACCCCAAATCATAGCAAGAACCACCAGTACCGTCATCTATGTTATCATCAACCATCACCACCAGTTGCGGAGGAAACCCTAGCTGACAGGAATCCTTTGAGAGAAGAATCGACAATGTGAACTATATAATTAGATCTAGGGTTTTTTATTTTAAATCTGATGGCCACAGAGGACTTAGATTAGGGTTTTTTTGTAAAAATGGGGAAAGGAGGGAGAGAGAGATGGCGGTGTAAAGAAACTTACTGGAGATGGAGATGGAGAACAGAGAAAAAGAATTTGGCGCTCTCACCCAATTGATTGGCCAAGAACAGGGTCATATGGCAAAGTTGAATTGTTTTAGTATATTAGGTATATTTTCAATAAAATCTTTTACTTCATCTCTATAATTACATTAAAAAACACTACACATTCGTTCTAATTTCAATTAAATAATATTTTTTTATATAGTAACTTTTTCTCTCTCCTCCACTCACAACTATTTTTACAAATATAAAGGCTACACTCAAATAAAAATAGAGGCTCTATTATAAATGCTCTAATGGGGGTATAATCACTAAGGAGTAAGGTGCATTTAGGACAGACCAAACTAAATGAGCCAAGCTCATTTTGGTACGAGACAAAATGGATTCTTAACTCATAATCTAACTCTTTCATGTGCGTGAGTTGCAGTTTGGATTTTATCTGGTTTAGTATAACACAAACAGAAATTAAACAGCTCAAGATTTGTATTTAGGTATTGATCTTGAAAACCTTAATCATCTTACAACCTTTATAACTAACAAGAACTCAAATGATGATAATATGATGTCAATAAAATGGCAAGATACAACCATTACATAAAAACATACATTACCACTTTATTATTTATTATTATATATTATTATTATTATTATTATTTATTTTTATTTTTATTTTAAAAAGAGAAGCTAATAAATAGTAACATTATCTAGGGATGAGTAAATGGTACAAGTATTGGTATCAAATTTATCAAACCGGGTATATTTTTGTACCGGTCCTGTATGGTACCGGTTTTTACTCTCAAATACCGGTACCAAACTGTACTGTACCGAGTATATTCAGTACCAGTACCGGTACCCACTTTTGGGAATTTTCGGTACCGGTATTTTCGGTACCAATTGGTACCAAGTTCATCCCTAACATCACCTTTGATCTCATGTCACGTAGCAACGCAAGTTATTGCACCGTTTAGATTGTTTTTCATACACGTGGTAAGTAAATTGTATTTTGCTTGAATAAGCTTTCATATATACACACTTCTTTTGCTTTTTTAATGACTTTTTCTATAATGAATAAATTATAGAATGTAAAATTAACTTGGATATTTAAATTATTGATGAGTAAATGGTATCAAATCCTGTAATCAAACCGGTATTGTATCAGTACCAAATTTACTATACCAATTCATTTTCGGTACCAATTTGGTACCCACCTTTTTTCCATTTTCAAATCGTTACTTTCGGTTCGACACCAGTCTGGTATCATACTTGTATTTACTGATTTTTCCCTAAATACCATACCGTATCGTACCCAGCATTTTTGGTGCCAATACCTAATTTCGATGATTTTCGGGATCGGTACTTTCGGTGCATTTACCGATACCGAGCTCATTTATATTTTAACGTGTTAGTACTGTAATAACTAAACTGAAAACAACCGAATTTCCAACATGTAGGATGTGTGGGTCCTACTTTTATACGTTAGATTTTTAAAATCGCTTTTTTTATGACGAAGTGACTATCGTTACTACGCCAATTTTATTTATATTTTGATATTCGGTATCTGCTTGCCACTATCGACACACGTTTTGCAGACATTGGATCTCCGTCGCAACGCGCGAACGAAAAATCAAATAGTTAGATTTATAGAGGGGGATGTGACAAGTACCAGAAGGCCTAATATGGAGCCCCCACAAGTTTCATGTGCATGTGAACATGTTCTCATCATGCACCTATGCACTCAAGCTATCAACATCAAATTCAATGGTATCTTTTCCTTGCAATCTTGGGCTGTCTTACAATTTGGACCTACAATCATACATCATTCAAATTTTTTTAGGCTTTTTTTACTTATTACACTAGGACAAAATATACAATAGGCAAAATTTGAAATTTTGATTTAAATAAATAAATAAAAGGTGGCAAGTTAGTTGGGTTTTAGGATTGTTTACATCATAATTATGCTATGAAATATAGATGCATGATAAGTGATTTAAAGATGGGAAATTAGTATAAACAAGCACTCACTAATTGCGCATGTGCTTAAATAATATTTATTATATTGTTTCACTGTTCCATCAAACAAAAGTTAAAAGTAGCTAGTTGAGATCATAGCATGAAGTGGAAAGGTTGGGTCCCAATAAAAGTTAGCATGGTTTCTTGGAGGGTCGAGTTTGATAGACTTTCCATCCGGGGGCTCTAACGAAAGAAGAATAAATATAGTTGATGTGTCTTGTCCTCTTTGTGAAACCGCGAATGAAGAAGTCAACCATCTTTTATGGGATGCGGATTTCCTATGGCGTGTGGAGCTTTATTTGTAAGTGGTGCAATTTGGATCCTTTTTTTGCATATGATGTTGAAGATCTAATGCAACTATATAGGAATGTCCATGCCGGTAAGTGGAGAAAAAAGATTGTTAGAGGCATTGTCATGGTTACGACTTTGGGTTTTATGGAAGACACGGAATGCTAAAGTTTTTCAACATACATCAAGGCAAGTTAGAGAGGTTGTAGCAGAGGTGAAATCTAATTCGTTCTTGTTCTTATGGTTAAAACATAGATCGAAATTTAAATGTATTGTCTGGAATGATTGGGTCAAGGAACCCATGTATATGTGTAATTAGTTTTGGGCATTTCTCGGTTTGAGTGTTGCCTGGTGTTTAATGAAAGTTATTGTTCAAAAAAGTTGGTTGAGATTTATGTCTCATTTGAATAAAAAATGTATGATTTAAAATGTATAAAACTTATTGTTAGAGAAGAAAAAATATGAAAATTGTTATTTTTATACATCAACTTTTTTATCTATATCGATAAAATATGAGAAGCAATTTAAGAAATTGTACGAATTTAGCACACTCTTTTTCCGTTTATTTTTTTATATAGTTCAAGGCATTTCTTGCAATGCATAAAATAAAACAAAATGCCATAAACAATTTTACATATGCGATGAATATATGATAAACTTGTCTTATTTATAAATGTATTTCAAAATGATTATTTTCTGAAAAAAAAACTATACTTGTTTCATATCTCTTTATATTGGTTAATAGGGTAAGGATAAAATATGTAGTCTTTTAAAAATAGGAAGTCGTAGGAATGGTATCCAACAGACTCCGATTGATTTCACATCATTCAAGCGACATTGAATTGTCTCATCGGATTCTACCATATGAGATTTTAGGGTTTCGCTTTTTATTTTTAGCTTGTAGATTTTAGAATTTTTTGTTTAGATTATTGTATCTTTTTATTTATCATTGTTTTTTTTTGTATTTGTGTTCATTGTGTCTTTTTTCGACTCACTTTTTTTTTTATCTTGACATTGTGTTATATTTCTCGGCATTGTGTTGTATTTTGTTCTATATTATGTTATATTTTGGATCTTTTTTTTTTTGCACTCTTCTCATTTTAGAAGACTTTGTAACGTAACTTTACCCTTGATTAAAACTATGAGTGGGAAACATTAAAAACTTTACTTAGCCCGATATAGGTTTTGTTTGATTTTTAAAATAAAATGGGGAATTCGTGTTTATTATAAATAAAGCACTTTGGTTATATCTAAAATGTCGATGAAGACGGTTTTAAAGAAAACAGAAAGTGAAATTTTATGCGATATATTTTTCGCTTTAGTAAAAGTGAAATTAGATATTTCCCAAAGAAACACGATTCGTGGTTGAGTGGGAATCTAGTACGTATTTAGTACTTTCCAAAACCTCAAAAGGCACATCTAGTTTATTTGCATATATGATTTTCTCTTGTTATAGATGGTACAAGTGTCACACTACAAGTGTGAAAGAACAAAAAACAGTTCGCATAACATTTTTTTGTTTTTTTGGGGAGAGATAGTGGGAACCCCGCGCGTTGCAACGCAATACTCGTTAGTTTAATCAAAGCTCTAGTGATAGATTGTATGGTACTATTATCAGATTTTATACCATTGACTTTTATGGAAAATGCTCGATTCTTATAATATAGTATTAAAAATCGAAAAAAAAAACAAATTCAAGAAAGTCACATTAGGTTCAACCATTATCTCTTTATCACATGGCTGAATTTCCCAAAGAAAATCATAAAAGATATTGAAATCCTCATCATCTTTATCAATGTTCACAGCCATAATATTTTTGGTTACTTCAAGATCTTTGTGTGTTGCTACATATATAAAAGAACAATAATGAATGCTCAACATAAAACTAAATCATGAGGTAAAAGGCGAGTTTGTTTGTCTTTGTTACAGTAAATAGTTCACTGAGTTCCTATAAATACAAAAATGGAATGGCAACTATGTTTGGATTAGGATATATCATCTTCTTAGCTGCAAGTTATCTTCTTCTAAATACAGCCAAAGGGCCTGTTCAAATATCTTTAATTAAAAAAAAATTGTTCATCCATTCTAGAAATTAAAAAATGTAACCAGAGTATCATTGGTGTAACTTACACAATAGCAGAAACCTTAAATATAGCATGGCAAAATTGAACATAAAAGGAAAAATAACAAAATAAATCCCGACAAAAGAGCATCATTGTTGTTTCCAAATATCAAAAGATTTTACAATGGGCTCTTGATGTTGAACTAAATCACTTTCTACAATACACAATGACAATAGTAGGTCAAATTTATAAAAAAAAAAAGAAATAAATAATAGAGGTGAGAAAATAACCTTAATACCATAATAGGCCTGGTGCATTTGTGTTTGCTATGTACCAACACAGTATAGAGCCATCAATATACAAAAGTGGCGGTTACATGACACAAAACAAAGAGTGTAAGGCGCAAGAAGGAACTCATGATCATGCTTAACACGCGCCTTGAGTATACCAGGATGGGAAGGTGAGGTTGAAGGTCTAGCGGATGGTATGGTGGTCTGTAAATCGAGATCAGATCGAGGATGTAGTGTGGATAATGGGCTCGAGCACATAAGTGTTCATAAGCAGCCATAGTTTTCACACTCAACTATTGATGTCAAAAACTAAGTTGTGGTAAACCATATTATCTACCTATTGTGTTAATATGTGGCCTATAACTTTCTAGTTTCATCTTCAACTTCAATAAGAGTTAGTACCATTGAAGAGTCCCAAAACACTTGCATCTTTGAACTCCCTCCCTCGTTAACACCTGTAGCATTTCCCACCTAGACAACTTCATATCACCTTTAAAATCAAAGGAATTGCATAAATTTGATAAACAAACGTACTCTTCTGATTATTACTTTGGTATAAAAGTGGCAGAATAAACAGGCTGGCTCACAGATCAAACGGGCTGTTTAGGTCAAAAGAAGTTTTTTTTTGTAATTGGTTAGCATCTTAGGAGCTCGTGGGTTAACCAGTGATTTGCTAAGAAGTATAAATGAGCAAGAGAAAAAAAGTTTGAGCCACCTATCCTCTTAATTCAGCTTCTGATTATAATGTTTACACATGTTACAGAAGTATCAATGCATACTAACATCCATAACACATTAATCTTTTAAAAGTCAAAAAACAATCTATATTTCTCGAATAACCTAACAGAAATCCATACTCAACAAACTTCTACAAACAAAAACAAAAAGTAATCAGAATCAAGAACACAAAACTCAACGTTTCTAGCCAATCGAGCAACATATAATCAACAAATCCAAACATGCTACGAAGTAATTATGGTTTATTGTTTGAAACCGCAACCTTTTTTTTCAGATTATAAAACCCAAACCATGAATGAAAAAAGTAAACAAAAAGTCAGAAGACTGATTAGGGGTATTAAACGATTGATCACAATATGGTATGAGTCTTACCAGGTTTTGAAGAACGGGATGAACTGATGAAGGAGAAGAAACATCGTAATAACAAATCAAACTATTAAAGTTCAAAATTATGGCTCGGCTTAAAGTTCAAAATTTAACAGATACATACAGAAACCTAGCCGCCATCGACCAGAGGCGGCGTGTAGAGCTTCTTTAATCTTCCTTCTCTCTGATCCTGTTGTTCGGTTGTTTGAATATGTGTAATCCACTCTTTGAGTACCTATAATAAACACCTAAATTGCAAACCCATTAATATTCAATTCACTTCTTCAATTGCATTCAACACCAAAATTGAATGGACATTTGTTCTGTCCAGCGATTACACAAGGAAACCGAAAGATCATTGAAACATTGAATGGGGGCATATTTGGGAGCAGGGATGAAAAATTAGGGGAAGGCATGACTTTTGGACAACGTCTTATAATTTGCTATGGAAATGACATTATTGTACATATGAATGAAATGCTTTATATAGATGAATAGATAGATTATAATTACAAGATACAAATGATTTCTAATAGAATACAAAACATAGAAATGCTAAACAATAATGGTACACTAATATTTCAAGGTGGAATACAAAAGATTGCTTTAAATTTTCCTAATTCTAAATGGTAGAAATAATTTGAAGCTTGGATTAATTAAAGTGTGTTAACTCGTGATGAAGACAATCATTTGGCTAGAAGAGTAGTAGGGATATACCGAACTCAGAGAGTCTACGAGTGCTAATGTTGTCTTACCACAAAGTATGTGTATGTACAGAAGATAAGCATAATTCTCATAATAATTATTGACGACGAGTGTCACTAAGTGGGCTTCCTCGTTTGGGCTTATGATCCTCAACCGGGCATTGGGCCTAAGCCCATAATAACGCATTTTGTCTAATAAGCTCATGGGGAAAGAACAAGTCATAGTCCTGGTTTCCCACCCATGCTCTGAGAACCAATCTACTATTCCGGTAAGATAAAGGATGATATGACCAGTCGTTAGCATTTAATGCTTTGTATGACACTGGCTGCCAGTCGCACATAACCCTGCAAAGACAAGGTAGTTCCCTTCCTGGCTAAAGAAGAAATAATGAGTAGGATCTACAAAGATCTTTTCAACGGACAAATCTTTGAATATTACCCGGATAATCCTATTATCCGGAAAGACATTCCCATGGCCCCTGATAGGATGGTTGCACTCGTATATTGCAAGAATATTATATAAGTGTAAATGGAGAAGTGACAATAGTCAGGGTAAATGAAAAAGTGAAAGAGACTCAAATAAATATTGTGATAAGCTTGAAAATTGAAGATATGCAAGATCTGTTGGGTCTTTTACTCGAAAGGAATGCTGATGAGTTACTCTCAACAAGATTTGAAAAGCAATTTAAATCCAAGTCAGAGATAAGTAAGAAGGCTCAGCAAATCATGTCTGCAGAATTCACAAAGGTCATAAGTTAGAAGGTTTAAATTTGTAAAAAAGTTGAGAATACAAGTCCAGAGGCCAAAACTATCAACAAACAAACTTTTGCATGTCAAAGGGCCTTGCGGACCGCAAGGCCTTACTCTTACGGTCCGTAAGGGGTCCCCAGACTGCCGAATTGTGTTGGCGGCAGCCTTATTCTTCAAGTATAAGAATTTTGCCACACTTAATCTCCTTCAAACACATGTTAGGGCATTAAGCAACACCTAAACACCTTAGCAAACACTTGTCAAGCTCTCCTTGATCCTCCATTTGTAACATTCGTCGAAAAACGGGTTTCAAAACCCGTTTCGTTTATCAATCAAATATTCGGTTATAAATTTTCGTTGCGTATTTATGGTTCATATTAATTTTAAACAATACATAATTAATAAATATATTAGAATTTAAAAACCATAATTTATAATTAATAATAAATAATGAATAAAAAAATAAATGGAGACGCCGGGTTTCGAACCCGGGTCACCCGCATGAACAAACACACAACACACCACTCCGCTACTCGCTTTCTTTGTGACAATACTGAAATAAATAATACTTAAAGTAAACCCGAATTCAAAACCAGAGATCACCGCGCACTCAGAACTCGCAATCACCGAAAACCCGGCAATCCGCGATTTTTGCCATTTCCCTTTTGACTAAAACGCGATAACCGATCACGACATCAATCATAACCGTTGCCGGCCGTCAATTTCGGTCATAACCGACGGAAAACCTTTGACCGCGAATCAAGACTCAAATCGGACACAATTCATCCAGTTCTTCCCTATAAATACCCACTCAATCTTCTGGAAATCCTTTCGCTCAGAACCGCACACTTTTTCGAAGCTTTGATTCTTCCAGAGCACGTCGCCGGAGATTTTCATTTTCGCCGGAATCCTGCCGGAATCGCTAGTCAGAAAAACCGCATTCATTCATCGGTCGGTATAACTGTCTAAACTTCTCTGCTATCTCTTAATTTATACTTTAATCGTTCAAACCAATAATCAAAACTGTTAAAACAGTTCATGCAGCCGGAAATCGCAAAATCAGAGCCGACTCTTGCCGGAAATTGAAGAAACCACTCTGAGTTGGTACATCATAATCCTTATTCTTCTTTTTCTATTCCAATTCAATCAAATTATAAGTGTTGTTGGTCAATTAAACAAACAGTCGGCTTCATTGTTTCTGAGTTCTTATAAATGAAGAAGACGAAGTTGAGTTGTGTATTAATATAATTAAAACCAGATAATTAAACGGGTTAGACACACAGTCCAGCGGTGGACTGTGTGCAAATATAACACGCACGTCCCGAGTTCGAATCGCACACGTACCGACTTTCAGAATTAAAACCAACATTTTTAGAACTGAATCAGAACAAGTCACAGAATGTTTATAAGAGTAATATAATCCATTAGTTAAACAGATTAGACACACAGCCCAACTGGTTGGGCTGTGCGCACTCGAACCGAAGGATCCGAGTTTGACTCCGGGTCCCTGCAACCGGTTCGGCCATATAAATCATTTTTAATAAAAACCAAATAAGTTTAAAATTAATTAGTATATAAATATAATTAAAACAGAGAATATTTCGGGTTAGACACGTAGCTTAGTTGGTAGAGCTGCGTGCACTATACGAGAGGTCCCGAGTTCGAACCTCACTCAGCGCATATAAAAACACAGTCTGGCCAGTCAAGACCCGGTCAACGGTCAAAAAAGTCAACTTTTTTTATTTCTTTTTATTTATTTATTTAATTAGAAAATTATTTAAAAATACTTAAAAATAAGATTATTAAGGTTAGAAAATTTCCTTAAACTCACAAAAAATAAATCTAAAAATCCCATTTAAGAGCACTAATAAAAAATATTAATCTCAACCAAAATTTATTTATTTATCGAATCATTTTGTTATTATCTAGGTTAGTTCTTCCCTCGTCAATCGAATCATAAATTCGTTCGCCTTCATCATCATCAAAGAACGCACCCATTGTGAGTGAATCTCTACCAATTCCCCGTTTTAATCATGTTTTGGGGTGTATCATGTGTCGTATAATTCTTTTATTATATTTAAACACTTGTGCATACATCAACTATCCGTGATCAAATGTGTATCAATTGTTGTGTGAATTATATGTAGATTGGATTTATCATTTTCAGTGCACGCATTTCATTAGGCCCATCAGTTCCCCGTGGGAGACGGGTTGAGCATCAGGTGCCTCATTAGATCGGCTCCGTTTGATTGAGCCTTGATCTCATATACATCATCATTCATATCATATACTCATCCAAAGTGGTTTGTGTTTGTTTATTTATATATGTTTGCTCACATGTGATTATTGCACAAATTTTCTTTATTAAATAAAACAAGAAATTAGTAACAATGTTTTATCAAGGTTCACTCGCCAACTTTTGTTGACCCAAAATATCCCCCGTTTTACACATGATACAGGTGATCCAGCTGAGACAAGAAACACATAGGAAGGCCTAGAGGAATAAACAAGTTTAAGTTTTGGAAGAATTATGTAGTTTCATTTTCTTGTAATTGTATGAATTTTGTTTTAGATATTTAAGTTGTAATTTGAATTTAATAAATATGAAACATTTTAGTAAACATCATGAGCTTTGGTGATAACCCAATTATGCCCCGACTCTTATTCCGCTGCGGGTCGGGGTGTGACAGATTATACAGGCGATGTGAGTGTTAAACCGCCAACACCAATGTGAATCCTACTAAGCCAATAGTCATGGGGGCCCACATGACTATACAGGCGATGGTATGGGGGACATTGGAGGCCCAAACATGAGCAAACCCAAGACATCCTATGGATGTAGTTGCATTATTGTCAGTTATGTTATTTTTCATTCTTTTAACGACACATGACACCTAAAAACTTCTTAAACTCACAATCTTCCTATGTATGTTCCTGTAGATGTCGGCTAGGCAACTACGTGGAGGTAGAAAGTCAGGAAGATCAAATGAACGTTTGGCCACACAAATTGCTAAACAAATGGCCGCAGTGCTTCCTGACATCGTAATTCAAGTTCATCAAGCTCTCACCGCAAATCCCATCAACCCTCCCAATCAAGAAGACCAGAGCGTCGCCAACCCTCCCTCCAAAAAGTGCTCCTACAAACACTTCAAATCTTGCGATCCCCCAAAGTATGAAGGGACCGAAGGTGTTACTGCTCTCCTTCACTGGTTTGAAGAAATGGAGAACACTTTCCTCAATTGCGATTGTCCCGAGGATCGCAAGGTACGTTATGCAACTGGAAGACTGTTTGGGGTAGCCCTTACCTGGTGGAACACGGAAAAGGGTAAACGAGGAGTTGAAGATGCCATGGCCTTAACATGGGAAGAGTTAAGGGAACTCATGACCAGACGCTTCTGTCCAAGAAGCGAAATCAAAAAGTTGGAAGATGAATTCCACAAGCTAAAACAAAAGGAAGGAGATCACACTTCCTATAACAAGTGATTTCTCGAACTGAACCAGATGATCCCTAATTTGTTCACCCCGTGTACCGCTTGGTTGAACACTACATTCGAGGTCTTCCATCGAAAATTCAAGACTCGGTTTTAAGCACTTCGCCTGCAACACTTGAAACCGCAATGGAATTAGCTACAGAACTCACTGAGAATCGCATCCGAAACGGCAAATTTAAAGATGAGAAGAAGAAAACACCCATTGAGACCCCAACTACAAACCACTCAGTCTCCTCCTCAAAGTTTGCTGGTAAGAGGAAACGAAACGCAAGAATTTTGCTGTCACTCAAACCAACCCTCCTATCACCGCTACACCAATCACCCAAATTGCTCCCTCAGCTGCACCATTTAAAAAGCCATACACCGGCCCACACCCAAAATGCAACCGTTGTCAATATCACCACCCTCCCGAAACTCTTTGCCAACATTGCACAAGCTGTGGCCGCGCAGGTCACACCATCCAAACCTGTCGTACTCTTCAACGAATGAACCGCAATCAACCCCCAATCCAAACCCACCATCAGATAGTGGGTCAAGCCCAACAACCCTTACTTCTACCACCTGCACCACACACAGCCCAAACTTACTACCAACCCAACTACCCCATGATGCAACCCATGCGAGCTTGTTACAACTGTGGGGACCCAAACCACTTCAGGAACACATGTCCACGCTTGGTGAACATCATCCATGCCCTAGCTCAAGCAAACCCGGTAAACCAAGCTAACCAGGCTCCTCCACCTTCCAGAGGAAGAGCTTTCAACATCAATGCCAACCAAGCTAGGGCTGACAACAACGTGGTTAACGGTACGTTTCTCATCAATGGTAGTTATGCATCCATGTTATTCGATACTGGCGCGGATAAGAGTTTTGTGTCCTTAGAATTTGAACCTATCCTCAACCAAACACGTGTTAATCTCATGGAATATCTAACGGTGGAAGTTGCTGATGGGAAACCTGTTTCATTAAATTCTATTATACGCGATTGTACCCTCACTCTAAACGATCACGATTTTCCAGTTGACCTCATTCCTATGAAGTTGGGAAGTTTTGATGTTATAATCGGTATGGACTGGCTCAGCCAGCATCACGCTGAAGTAGTGTGCCGCGAAAAGTTCATTCGCATTCCTCTTGCAGACGGTCAGACCCTACGTATTTTTGGGGAAACCCCTTCGAAAGGACTCAAACTAATGTCCTGCCTTCAAGCCCGAAGATATCTCCGCAAGAACTATGTCGCATTCCTAACTCACATCGTCAAAAAGGGAAACAAGGAAAGGAAACTCGAAGATATCTCCGCAAGAACTATGTGAATTCTGGTTAAGGGAAGTACAATTCCTTGGACACGTCGTCAATGACAAGGGAATTCATGTTGATCCCTCAAAAATCAAGGCAGTACAGGAATGGCAAGCACCACGAACCCCTACCGAAGTAAGATCATTTCTTGGTTTGGCTGGTTACTATCGCCGCTTCATTGCCAATTTCTCCCGTATTGTTGTACCACTCACGGCTTTGACTCATAAAGGAAAACCTTTCATATGGGGACCTAAACAAGAAGAAGCCTTCCAAACCCTTAAGCAAAAGCTTTGTGACGCACCTATCCTCACACTTCCTGAAGGTTGCGAAGACTTTGTAGTATATTGCGACGCGTCAGGGCAAGGACTAGGCTGTGTACTGATGCAAAGAGGAAAAGTGATAGCCTATGCTTCTAGGCAACTCAAAGTTCATGAGAAGAATTACACCACCCACGACCTGGAACTTGGAGCCGTTGTGTTCGCTCTCAAGATATGGAGACATTACCTCTACGGTACCAAGTGTGAAATATACACTGACCACAAGAGCCTCCAACATATCTTTAACCAAAAGGAGTTGAATATGAGGCAACGAAGATGGGTCGAACTTCTTAACGACTACGACTGTGAAATTCGGTATCATCCTGGCAAGGCAAACGTGGTGGCTGATGCGCTCAGTCGAAAAGGTTATGCGAACTCCATTCAACTTCTATGTTCGCAAATCATAAATGACATCAAAGATCGAATCCGAGAAGCACAACATGTTTCAGTAACAGAATACGACGTACGCAATGAGCTGTCTTGTGGAGCTGAACTTAAGATCGAAACTATATCTGACGGTATTCTATACTATCTAAATCGCATATGGATTCCCGATCACGATAACCTTCGTGATTTCCTTATGAATGAGGCGCACAAAACACGGTACTCTGTACACCCAGGAGCCGACAAGATGTATCAAGACCTTCGATACACCTACTGGTGGCCTGGCATGAAAAAGGATATTGTTGTTTTTGTTTCCAAGTGCCTTACATGTTCCAAAGTAAAAGCTGAACATCAAAGACCCTCAGGACTCCTAACCCAACCTGAAATACCTGTATGGAAGTGGGAAAACATAACCATGGACTTCATTACTGGGTTACCTCGCACCTCCAGTGGGTAAGACACTATATGGGTAATCATTGATCGTCTTACGAAATCAGCTCACTTCATCCCGATTCGCGAGGACTTCAAGAACGAGAAGTTGGCTCGTATCTAAATCAGCGAGATCGTAAGCCGTCATGGTGTACCTTTAAGCATCATTTCAGACCGTGATGGTCGTTTCACTTCACGAACATGGCGAGCCGTACAAGCCGCCTTGGGTACACGATTAGACCTCAGTACCGCTTTTCATCCTCAAACTGATGGACAATCTGAACGCACCATCCAAACTCTTGAAGACATGCTTCGAGCATGTGTCATAGACTTCAAAGGGAATTGGGACGCTCATCTACCATTAGTTGAATTTTCCTACAACAATAGTTATCACTCAAGTATCGGCATGGCTCCTTTCGAATCTTTATATGGTCGTAAGTGCCGATCTCCAGTATGTTGGCACGAAATTGGGGAAGCACAAATCACAGGTCCAGAATTGATTCAAGAAACAACAGACAAGATCCATCAAATTCGAAACAATCTTCTAGCGGCACAAAGTCGTCAAAAGAGTTATGCAGATAAACGACGAAAGCCCTTGGAGTTTAACATTGGTGATCAAGTACTTTTAAAAGTATCACCGTGGAAGGGAGTAGTTCGTTTTGGCCAGAAGGGCAAGCTAGCACCACGCTACGTAGGACCTTTCAAGATACTCGAAAGAGTAGGACCTGTAGCATACAAGCTTGACCTACCAGAAGAACTCAACAGAATTCATCCTACATTCCACGTATCAAACTTAAAGAAGTGCCTCGCCGATGAAAACCTCCATATTCCCCTAGAAGATATTCAGATCGATGAATCTATGCACTTCATTGAAAGACCAGTAGAGATCATGGACTTCGGAGAAAAACGTTTAAGACGAAGTCGTATTCCAATTGTTAGGGTACGCTGGGAGTCGAAACGAGGACCTGAGTTTACTTGGGAACGTGAAGACTCAATGCGCGAAAAATACCCGTATCTTTTTCCTGTTACCACTACTACTTAAATTTCGGGACGAAATTTCTAAAAGTAGGGGATACTGTAACATCCGTCAAAAAACGGGTTTTCAAAACCCGCTTCGTTTATTAATCGAATATTTCAGTTATAAATTTTCGTTGCGTATTTAATGTTCATATTAATTTTAAACGATACATAACTAATAAACATTGATAGAATTTTAAAACATAATTAATAAAAACAAAGAAATAGTAAATAAAAAAAATATATACCGCTGCTGAGTTTCGAACCCGGGTCAGCCGGTTTAACAAACAAGCGTTTCACCACTCCGCCACTTGACTCGTTTGTGTAATCAATGAATCAAATAAAACTTAAGTTCCACCCGTGAATCTATCTGTTTGCGTCAAGAACTGAAACCGCCCATCGGCTTTCAAATAACCAGGGACTTTTGGTGTGATCGCGAGTTCCTGAGTATAACCGATGATTCAATGCCAGTTACAACCCACGTTCTTAATCAATTCTATCTTCAATGAACTCGATTCATATGATTTTCGAGATTGAAAACCGAAATGATATTACTCCTAATTTACACTAATAATACCATCGCCTCACATCTCGGAAACACTCGCAACACCCTCAATTTTATTTTTTCGCTCTAACTTCTGTTCGTCGGAATCACTATCTGCTATCGCCGGACTTTTACCGGAAAACCGAGACTTACACAAAATCGGTAAATTCTCGACTCTTTCGTTTTCAATCCATTGTTAGACTTATACTAACTTAAATCCTTCAACCAGAATCGGTCCCAGACGACGTTGCCGGATATTCTGCACTCGTCGGAAAATCTCTAGAAATTTCCGAAATCACACTATAAATCGGTACAATCATCTAAACCCCCAGATATCTCTTGTATAGTAACTTAATTTCACAACTCATCGATCAAAACTGTTAATTGATTCAATCAGACGAAATTCACAAATCAGAGCCGACGACCATTGCCGGAATTCTGAGAAAAACAGTCTGTTCGGTACATTCGATTCCGTAACTCTTTTTATCCATTACATTTCAACCACTTATATGTTCGACGAACTATTTAAACCAGAACAGTCGGATATCGTTTGTCTGTGTCTTTGAATGAAGAAGACGAAGTCGAACATCATGTATAAGTTTAATTAAAACAAGATATTAAACCGGGTTAGACACACAGTCCAGCAGTGGACTGTGTGCAAACACACAGCGCACGTCACGAGTTCGAAACCTTATAACGTACCGACTTTCCGAATTAAAACCAATTTTTTTAAAACAGAATCAGATCAAGTCACAGTATGTCTATAAGATTAATATAAACCGTAAGTTAAACAGATAAGACACACAGCCCAACTGGTTGGGCTGTGCGCTTACAAACCGAAGGACCCGAGTTCGATTCAGGTCCCTGCAACCGGTTCGACCATTTTAAATCCTTTTAATATAAACCAAATAAATTAACATTTAATTAGTATATATATATAATTAAAACATAGAATATTTCGGGTTAGACACGTAGCTCAGTTGGTAGAGCTGCGTGCACGCGTACGGGAGGTCACGAGTTCGAACCTCACTCAGCGCACACATTACTCATAGTCCGACCGGTCAACGGCCCGGTCAACGGTCAACGGGACCGGTTAACGTCAAAAAGTCAAAACTTTTTATTTCTTTTTATTTATTTATTTAATTTAAAAATAATATTTTTAAAGTCGAAAAAGTCCTTAAACTCACAAAAATAAACCTAAGAATCCATTTATTTACCAAACTATTTCGTTATTATTTTTAGGTTAGTTTTCCTCGTCGATCAAGTTCCAAAACTCGTGCGCATCCAACAACATCAAAAGAACGCACCCAATGTGAGTGAATCTCTACCAATTCCCCGTTTTAATCACATTTTTGGGGTGTATCATGTGTCGCATAACTATTTATTATATTATAAACACTTGTGCATCCATCATATCCGTGATCAAATGTGTATTCAATATGTATCAATTGTTGTGTGGATTATGTTTAGATTAAAGTTATCATTTTCAGTACATGCATTTCATAGGCCCATCAGCTCCCTGTGGGAGACGGGTTGAGTACAGGTGCCTCATTCGATCGGCTCCGTTTGATTGAGCCTTGATCTCACATACATCATCATACATTTCATACGATCGGCTCCGTTTGATTGAGCCTTGATCTCACAATACATTATCATTCATGTCATATACTCATTCAAGGTGGTTTGTGATTGTTTGTTTATATATGTTTGCTCACATGTGAATATTGCACAACTTTTCAATATAAAATACAACAAGGAATCAATAACAATGTTTTTAAACAAGGTTCATTCGCCAACTTTTGTTGACCCAAAACTTCCCCCATTTTACACATAATACAGGTGATCCAGTTGAGACAAGAAACGCGTAGGAAGACCTAGAAGAATAAATCAGTTTAAGCTTTGGGATTGTATTACTTAGTTTCATTTTCCTTGTAACCATATGGATTTAATTTGACTATTTAAGTTGCAATTTGGATTTAATAAATATGAAACATTTTAGTAAACATCATGAGCTTTGGTGATAACCCAATTATGCCCCGACTCTTATTCCGCTGCGGGTCGGGGTGTGACACAAGATGTATCAAGACCTCCGATACACCTACTGGTGGCCTGGCATGAAAAAGGATATCGCTGTTTTTGTTTCCAAGTGCCTTACATGTTCCAAAGTAAAAGCTGAACATCAAAGACCTTCAGGACTTCTAGTCCAACCCGAAATACCTGTATGGAAGTGGGAAAACATAACCATGGATTTCATTACCAGGTTACCTCGCACCTCCAGTGGGTATGACACTATATGGGTAATAATCGATCGTCTTACAAAGTCATCTTATTTCATTCCGATTCGCGAGGACTTCAAGAACGAGAAGTTAGCTCGTATTTACATCAGCGAGATCGTAAGCCGTCATGGTGTACCTTTAAGCATCATTTAGACCGTGATGGTCGTTTCACCTCACGAACATGGCGAGCCGTACAAACCGCCTTGGGGACACGATTAGACCTCAGTACCGCTTTTCATCCTCAAACTGATGGTCAATCTGAACGCACCATCCAAACTCTTGAAGACATGCTTCGAGCATGTGTCATAGACTTCAAAGGGAATTGGGACGCTCATCTACCATTAGTTGAATTTTCGTACAACAATAGCTATCATTCAAGTATCGGCATGGCTCCTTTCGAAGCTTTATATGGTCGTAAGTGCCGATCTCCAGTATGTTGGCACGAAATTGGGGAATCACAAATCACCGGTCCAGAATTAATTCAAGAAACAACCGACAAGGTCATTCAAATTCGAAACAATCTTCTAGCAGCTCAAAGTCGTCAAAGAGTTATGCAGACAAACGACGAAAGCCCTTGGAGTTTGACATTGGTGATCAAGTACTTTTAAAAGTATCACCGTGGAAGGGAGTGATTCGTTTTGGCCAGAAGGGCAAGCTAGCACCACGCTACGTAGGACCTTTCAAGATACTCGAAAGAGTAGGTCCTGTAGCATACAAGCTTGACCTACCAGAAGAGCTCAACAGAATTCATCCTACATTTCACGTATCAAACTTGAAAAAGTGTCTCGCCGATGAAAACCTCCATATTCCTCTAGAAGACATTCAAGTCGATGAATCTATGCATTTCATTGAAAGACCAGTTTAAAATACATGGACCTTCGGAGAGTCAAAACGAGGACCTGAGTTTACTTGGGAACGTGAAGACTCAATGCGCGAAAAATACCGGCATCTTTTTCCTGTTACCACTACTACTTAAATTTCGAGACGAAATTTCTAAAAGTAGGGGATACTGTAACATTCGTCGAAAAACGGGTTTCAAAACCCGTTTCGTTTATCAATCAAATATTCAGTTATAAATTTTCGTTGCGTGTTTATGGTTCATATTAATTTTAAACAATACATAATTAATAAATATATTATAATTTAAAAACCATAATTTATAATTAATAATAAATAATGAATATAAAAAATAAATGGAGACGCCGGGTTTCGAACCCGAGTCACCCGCATGAACAAACACACAACACACCACTCCGCCACTCGCTTTCTTTGTGACAATACTGAAATATATAATACTTAAAGTAAACCCGAATTCAAAACCAGAGATCACCGCGCACTCAGAACTCCAATCACCGGAAAACCCGGCAATCCGCGATTTTGGCCATTTCCCTTTTGACTAAAACGCGATAACCGATCACGACATCAATCATAACCGTTGCCGGCCGTCAATTTCGGTCATAACCGCCGGAAAACCTTTGACCGCGAATCAAGACTCAAAATCGGACACAATTCATCCAGTTCTTCCCTATAAATACCCACTCAATCTTCTGAAAATCCTTTCGCTCAGAACCGCACACTTTTTCGAAGCTTTGATTCTTCCAGAGCACGTCGCCGGAGATTTTCATTTTCGCCTGCCGGAATCGATAGTCAGAAAACCGCATTCATTATCGGTCGGTATAACTGTCTAAACTTCTCTGCTATCTCTTAATTTATACTTTAATCGTTCAAACCAATAATCAAAACTGTTAAAACAGTTCATACAGCCGGAAATCGCAAAATCAGAGCCGACTCTTGCCGAAAATTGAAGAAACCACTCTGAGTTGGTACATCGTAATCCTTATTCTTCTTTTTCTATTCCAATTCAATCAAATTATAAGTGTTGTTGGTCAATTAAACAAACAGTCGGCTTCATTGTTTCTGAGTTCTTATAAATGAAGAAGACGAAGTTGAGTTGTGTATTAATATAATTAAAACCAGAATCGGGTTAGACACACAGTCCAGCGGTGGACTGTGTGCAAAAATATAACACGCACGTCCTGAGTTCGAATCGCACACGTACCGACTTTCAGAATTAAAACCAACATTTTTAAACTGAATCAGAACAAGTCACAGAATGTTTATAAGAGTAATATAATCCATTAGTTAAACAGATTAGACACACAACCCAACTGGTTGGGCTGTGCGCTACTCGAACCGAAGGATCCGAGTTTCACTCCGGGTCCCTGCAACCGGTTCGGCCATATAAATCATTTTTAATAAAAACCAAATAAGTTTAAAATTAATTAGTAATAAATATAATTAAAACAGAGAATATTTCGGGTTAGACACGTAGCTCAGTTGGTAGAGCTGTGTGCACGATACGAGAGGCCGAGTTCGAACCTCACTCAGCGCATATAAAAACACAGTCTGCCGGTCAAGACCCGGTCAACGGTCACGACAAAAAGTCAACTTTTTTTTATTTCTTTTTATTTATTTATTTAATTAGAAAATTATTTAAAAATACTTAAAAATAAGATTATTAAGGTTAGAAAATTTCCTTAAACTCACAAAATAAATCTAAAAATCCCATTTAAGAGCACTAATAAAAATATTAATCTCAACCAAAATTTATTTATTTATCGAATCCATTTTGTTATTATCTAGGTTAGTTCTTTCCTCGTCAATCGAATCATAAATTCGTGCGCCTTCATCATCATCAAAGAACGCACCCATTGTGAGTGAATCTCTACCAATTCCCCGTTTTAATCATGTTTTGGGGTGTATCATGTGTCGTATAATTCTTTTATTATATTTAAACACTTGTGCATACATCATATCCGTGATCAAATGTGTATCAATTGTTGTGTGAATTATATGTAGATTGAATTTATCATTTTCAGTGCACGCATTTCATTAGGCCCATCAGTTCCCCGTGGGAGACGGGTTGAGCATCAGGTGCCTCATTAGATCGGCTCCGTTTGATTGAGCCTTGATCTCACATACATCATCATTCATATCATATACTCATCCAAAGTGGTTTGTGTTTGTTTATTTATATATGTTTGCTCACATGTGGTTATTGCACAAATTTCTTTATTAAATAAAACAAGAAATTAGTAACAATGTTTTATCAAGGTTCACTCGCCAACTTTTGTTGACCCAAAATATCCCCCGTTTTACACATGATACAGGTGATCCAGCTGAGACAAGAAACACATAGGAAGGCCTAGAGGAATAAACAAGTTTAAGTTTTGGAATAATTATGTAGTTTCATTTTCTTGTAATTGTATGAATTTTGTTTTGGATATTTAAATTGTAATTTGAATTTAATAAATATGAAACATTTTAGTAAACATCATGAGCTTTGGTGATAACCCAATTATGCCCCGACTCTTATTCCGCTGCGGGCGGGGTGTGACACCATTAGTATAAATAGGCATCAAATTCTGGAGTTTTCTTCGGACCTTTCTTACTTCTCTTCTTCAAAACACTCTTGGAGTTGCTATCGATCAGAAAGGAGCCTCCTCTTCTGAGTTGAAGTATTCCTTCTTGCACTAGTAAGTGTTCCTTCATGTAATTTTAGTTTTGTAATTAGTATACACCCGAAAGTCAAGCAATTTGACTTTTGCTTTGACTTTCGAGTCTGACCATTTTGTTCAAGTCAAAGTTCAATTAATTTTTCATATGTGATCATTATATCATAGGGCATAATTCCCTGTAATTATACCACGTGATTATCATGTTTAAGTGAGTCAACTGATGAGTCAAACATTAATTTCTAAAAGTCAAAACACAACTTTGTGTGTTTTGCGGCAAATGGACTTTTAAGTGTTAAAACCAAAAGTTTTGACACCAAATCAGATTGTTTAACATCATAAAATATTTTTTGATATGTCGGACTCGTCATAGACCCATTCGACCAAAATTTTTTACATCCAAATCGTTTGTTTAACATCATAAAATAGTTTTTTGATATGTCGGACTCGTCATAGACCCATTCGACCATCCGGACCGTATTGCACGAGATCCTTCGCTTGTTTAGTTGTAAACCACGTTCTATCCAATCTTCCGTTTAAACCATAATCTATGCTAACTATATAATTATACAAATTATGGAAATATTTGAGTTCTCCAAGCACAATTACGCACATGATCAACAACCAAATTGAATAAATAGTCCCCACTTATCTGTTTTTATAAATTGATTTGGGGTGATTCATATGTACTAATTATTTTTCCAAATCTACAAACCTGTTACATATGCTTTATATATAGTATACTTTCCATTTTGTTTGAAACTTGGTGGTGCGTCATCCATAACAAAAATACATTCATTAACTTTGGACAAGTTGATTGGTAGTATGTTATAGCGCTATACGATTGACACCCCATTCCCACTTCCTTGGTTTGTTTGGAAGTTTGCTTATGGAATGACAGAAACTGTTCAATTTATTGATAAACCCTTTTTAGGGATTATCCGGCAGTCAACAAAGGCTTGAATGTATTTCCGAATGACCACACTTGTTTATACAAAAACAAAAAAGCTTTCAAGTATTTAAATCATACAATTCATGTTTAAACAATTCGTTATCATACGTGTGACATTTGTGGCATTTCAATCATTGTACAACTCTAAGTAATTTCATAATCAATGAAACCTCGTGTTTTATTTCCAAGATATGTATAAATTTATGACATTCATGTATTTCATTCTTTGTTCAATTTCGTACTTTCAAACCTTTTTCTGGTAGTGAAATTGTAAACCGATAGGCAAACATAATCAGTTTAACGCGACACACACTCCAGACAAGGACATAAGCTAAACATACCCTTAATACCCTTTACATAACTTAGAAATAAGTTTTGAAGGGTTCGGTATGGCAAAAACATGCTTATTCAAGCTCAGGGACTATTTGCGACAAACTGCGAAAGTCTACCGATTCTCGTATTCAAGATACGAACCACATATACAAATTCAAATATTTTTGTAATCGATAAGATCTTGTATTTTATTGACGAGAATGCAAAAATATCAATTGTTGCGCAATTTCAGTCATTTTCGTGTTCGTTATAGCGTTCGTCACAATTAAGCGAAAAACACAACCGTACAACCGAATGAACCGACATCCATGACGTTTTTGATATAATTCAAGTCACATATGCCTTAACACCTTTATAGAGCCTAAAAATTAGGTTAAAAGTGACAAAATGCGATGAAACAAGTCCAGGGGCCACCTATCCTCATATCTTGCCACCTAGCTCCAAAATTGCCACCTTCCCTCCTCCTTTTGACACCTTAGGTGCCACTAATCAACTCCTAAACAACTTGGCTAACACTTTCCATGATTTAAGAGCTCCAAGATCATTATAAATAGATGATCAAGATGCATGTTCAAACTTGCACCTTCATTCTTTCTTTCTCTCTTCTATTGGAGCTTGCTTCTGCTTATAGAGGCCTCCTACTGAAGTTCTAAGCTGTCCTTGAACACAGGTAAGTGTTCTTTCCTAATCTTGTTCATTATTTAGCTTATTTTGAGCTAAAAGTTAAACAGTTGACTTTCTATTTGACTTTCAGTTATGACCATTTTGGTCAAGTCAAAGTTCAATTGAACTTTGCGACTTGATAGTAATCACGAAGGTTATAATCCCTTGCGATTGCACCTTCAAATTACCACATTTACTAATCAAAATGACGAGTCAAAGTTTCGGCCAAAATGCACATAATGTGCATTTTACGACGAAACTATTTTCGGGTATCAAAACACTAAGTTTTGATACCAAACCAGCTTTTAACTTAGTTAGACATGTTTTGACATGTCTAACTCGTCACTTCTAGTTTAGTGCTTATTTAGGGTCGTAAGTTGAGCGGTCTTGACCACCGCTTTGACTATCGATTCCGACCCGTTTGGTCGATCTTAGGATCCGACCCGTTTAGTCGATCTTAGGATCTGACCAAACACATGTATGTGACCATAGTTGTATAGGGAATAACCTACAGAGGTTATACCTTATGGTTACTCGTTTGGTTGGTATTATGATAAGTCGTTCTTATGTTTCTTAAAAATGACCAAAATGCCCTTTTTGCGCATAAATTCATTTTAAACATATGTACTCAAAATTTTGATATATAAACTGATATTATAGCATTTTCAAATATGTTTGGGCATTTAAGACTTATCATAGGACATGTTTAATCATCCGATCACGCGTTTACGCAAATGAGACGTTAAAGTAGCGTAAACTACCTTAACGTGTCATAACGGGTCAAAAGCACTTAGGATCACTTTCAAATCAGAATGTTAAGTTTATTAAATCATGCCATATGAGTTCCAACACGCTTTTGATTTATAAACTTCATTCTATCCAATCCTCCGATTTAGGTCCCGACGCACTAACATAGTTATCCGATATTAGGGCACATTTGAATCCTTGATCTCTTGAGCTTTGTTTGATCAGTTGAACTCGATAATGATACATTCATTAACATTAATCACGCTGACCGGTAGTATATAATGGTACCATAGGATAGACAATCCCATTCCCGTTTCCTAGGTTTGTTTAAAAGTGACCTTCGGTATGACAGAATCCGATGAATATTAATAAACCTTTGACCTGATAAGGGTTTATCTGACAGTCAACAAGGCTTGAATGTATTTGCCAACAATCGATATTTATATGTTTACACAATGAAAACAATGATTTTATAAAACAAAACATTTGATTAAACAAAACCTCTATCATTCAAAAACATAGTTTTATACATGACATTTGGTTATACAAGACATCTGATTATACACGACATTGGTTTAAACATCACATTTGGTTATACAAGACATCTGATTATACACGACATTGGTTTACGTATGACATTGGTTTATACAAGACATCACATTGGTTTAAACAAGACATTTAATTGGTTGGGTTATGATAAGTGATTTAAATAACGAGTCGTGTGTAATATGATAAAAGCATGGTGGATACGCCATTGGTACTTCTTATATATAAGTGCTTTTGTTATATTACATATCGTAGCGTTATCTAAACCACTTCAAACAAAATACAAGACACGACATATTTTATACAAGACATGACATTTTTACACAAGACATAACATATTTTTGGTTAATAAGTTAACCTTGCATCATTTCTTTTATATCATTTGATTTTCATATGATTTCATAAAAGAAACATTTTATAATGGTTCATGGCTGCTTTTTTATTAGTTAAACATTTCTTTTAAACATTCAAATCCATGAATCATCAACACAAAACCTATGTTACTCACATGCATTTTTATGCTGACGTATTTACTTTCACATATGTTTCAGAAGCGAATGTTTGATGTTGAGCATGCTACACTTAGGGCCGACTTAGGCCTTAGTGACTTAAAATCATGAAAGACAGTTTAATTTATGTTATGTTTTCTGTTTAATCTAAGACAATGTAAACAATTAAATTCAATAATACAAAAATTTAAGTACCATGGTTGTGAAACAATAGTTCTATTACGTGACTCCCCGACGTTCCGTCGTGGTTTGTTGTTTTAAACGCGATCGGGGGTGTGACAATACGATTATTACAAGAAACATGTTTGTAATATACATGGATACAAAGTCTATTCATTATACCAACTCTTGTAGTTGGTCAGCATATTGCAATACCAAACCTTTTTGACATATATTTGGCTACAAAATTAATTTTACTCATCAACGCTTGTAGTCGGATAACATATTGCAATTCTAAATTTATAGCTATGAATTTGAGTGCAAAACATATGTTACTCACCAACTTATTGTTGCCCTTCTATTTTCACATATGTTTCAGGTATTAATATATGATGATATTCAAGAATGTTGCACATAGGAACGAACTTGACCCCTAGTTTACTTTTAAATCTAAAAATAGTTACTTGTACTCTTTTGTGTTTGTAAAACAATGTGATTCAATAAATAAATATAATGAAACTTTAGTACCATGTGTTGTGAACAATTTGTAAGGTGACTCCCTGACGTTTCCACCACAAGTTTTAGGTGGTCGGGGTGTTACAGATTGGTATCAGAGCCATGGTAACATAGAATTAGGTTATTAGATTGCTTTTGACCTAGACTATAACCTCCATAAGACCCAAACGTGAGGTAAGTCATGTCTAGATTCCTAGTGCTACAAATATACAAAACCATCACCTATCCTTAGGTGATCCCAAAACATACAAAATCATCATTGTTCTTTAAAAAGTCAAATTATCAAAATAAAATCAGCATATATCCTTAGATGATTTATTCTTAGGCTTTTAAGTTTTGCATGTTTTTCAAAAATCTCGTAATAGTTTCGGGTTTAATAATGTGAACACGTGCAATCTGGAAGGGTGGACGCTTGTACCATGAGTAATTCGTCTAAGGCTAGAATGTTCATATAAATCCACATAATCAGACCAATCACTCTTATCTGGGAACTCTTGGGGTGAGTGTCCACTTATAGGCTAAAGCATGTCTTTGCAAAATATTATAAAGACCCATTTACTTTGATTAGTCACTGTATCGTTTATTCATTTTTTAGTAATGTATGAATGATTACACAATCCTCATGCTTGGTTTTCATTTTAAAGTTTCTTTTTAAATATTCTATAACTCGTAAATCTCACCCGTTTTCCTTTGTGTTTATTCACTCCTTTAGAATGTCTCCTCGTTGCGATACTACCCAAAACTCATAATTGTCAGCCTTGATCGCCTAACAAATGGTTGTGATACGTTCAAACCTTGAAACCCAGCTTAATCAAGCCAACAATAATAACAACATAAATGCACCTACTCCTAGATCATTCAAACACTTCAATTCTTTAAAACCCGTCAAGTTCTATGGGTTCGAGGGAGCTAATGGATCATGCAATAGTATGAAGCCATCAAAAGCACTTTCCGCCATTGCCGATGTCCCAACGACCACAAAGTAGAATTTGCCTCGAGTGTCTTTCAAAAGAGAGCACTCACATGGTGGAATGGGATTACGAGGTATCACGGTTCGAAAGAAGCTTTGGCGTTAACTTTGGAAGAATTTAGAAATCTTTTGATGAAAGAATTATGCCCACGAAATGAGATAAGGTGTAACATCCGTCAAAAACGGATTTACCAAACCCGCTCCGTTTAGCAACCGAACAGTCAGTCAAAATTTTCGTTGCGAATTAAATGCCCAAAATATTTTTAAACGATCCGTAATCAATTATTATACGGGGGTATATATTTAGTTTTTGAAAAACTGTTGAAAATTGAAAAATAAAAATGAATTGTTACAGCCGGGTTTCGAACCCGTGTCTGTACCGAGTCACCTAGTGACTTAACTCTCACACACAAACCACTGCGCCGCTTGTTATGTTTGATGAATAACAGAATCATTTAATTGATATAGTGACTTTACGAATTCAAAATCGGCGCCCAAACGATTCAGTCGTCGGAATCCCGGTAAATTAGCAAGCTTTAACACCGATTTACGTTATAACGTAAACCTTTAATCACATATCGGTTATAACCGATGTTTGAAGTCCGCGACCAAAATCAAAACCGCCGGAAAAATTTAAATATCGAACATAGTCCGAAATCAGACCAAATACATTTCGATTATTCCCTATAAATTCAACCACAATCGCCTGCAAACTTTTTCGCTAAAAATCACATCTTTTCACGGCGTAATTTCTCTCGCCGGAATAAACCTGTTCGTCGCCGGAAAACCGGTTTCCCCATTGCCGAGCTTTTCTGAACCTCTGAAGCTTATACCGGAGATACCCTTACCTTTTCCAAACTTTTCGGAGACTTGCTGCTGCAAGACACCTGACGCCGGAGTAGTTTTCTGTCGCCGGAGTTCTGCCGGAAAACAGAGGAAAACGAGTCGGTATACCTCACGCTTATTTTCCTTTCTTTTTACTTCTATCTTACCAGTAATTAACCTAAAACACTAATGAAACTGGAACAAAAGCTCGAACCAGTCAGACCCGATTTCTGGTTCAACATTGACGAAGAAGACGACGCACTTTCGTTAACATATAAGTATAATATAAATCAAGAAATTAATCGGGTTAGACACACAGTCCAGCGGTGGACTGTGTGCACATAAAACGCTAACGTCTCAAGTTCGAATCCCGGTTCACACACGTTGCCTTAATAAAAATCAAGTTTTTGTTTAACTGAACCGGAGTCGATACCGTTATATGTTAAGTATATTAATAACCGGAATAATAACCAAGTTAGACACACAGTCCAGTGGTGGACTGTGTGTTTGTTTATATCACAGGTCACGAGTTCGAGTCCGGTCCTCAGCACCGACTCGGACAATTAACTCTTCTTTTTAAATAAGGCAGAAAAGGAAATATTTAAATTGTCTTTAAGTATAATAAAAATCAAGTTATATAACATGTTGAACACACAGTCCAGCGGTGGACTGTGTGTTAGATTAAACCACAGGTCCCGAGTTCGAGACCTGTGGTGTGCATGACCGGTTCGCCTTAAACTGTTTTTAAAATAAATAATTTTCTATTAATTCTAATTAATGTATATATGAAATTAAAATCGGATATATAACGGGTTAGACACGTAGCTCAGTTGGTAGAGCTGCGTGCACGCGTACGGGAGGTCTCGGGTTCGAGCCTCACCGAGCGCACAACAATATTCCGCAAACCGGTCAACGACCAGTCAAAGTCAACAAGTCAAGGTCAACTGTAGCAGAAAAAAAAAATATTTTTATTATTTTTATTTAATTATTTTAATTAAAAATCAATTATAAATACTTAAAAATAACATTTTTAAGATTTGAAAATAGCTTCAAACTCACAAAAATACACCCATCAATCCTACTAAAATAGTTTAATAAAATCCGTTTACTTACCAAACCATAATGCGATTTATCTAGGTTAAATCTCACTTGTGGTTAAAACCACTTCGCGTGCATTCAACGTCATCAACCGAACGCACCCACTGTGAGTGAATCTTACAATTCCCCTTTTTAAATTACACGTTTTGGGGTGTGTCATGTGTTATGAATTAATTAATTTATTTATTTAAACTTGTGCCATACCACATCATGACTTAATCTTAGATTGATTTATTGTTGTGATTTATTTATATTCCGTTTGTCAAATTACATGAAACTCATACATTAAGCCCATCAGTTCCTCGTGGGAAACGAGTAGAACATCGCGTGCTTCAATTCAAATTCATTATTGTTCATGTGTGTTTTCATTGAGTTTATATTGTTTGTAGTTGTGTTATTCATATTATCATGTTTATGCAATTCATTCATCAGGCCCCTCAGTTCCTCGTGAGAGACGAGTTGAGCATCGCGTGCCTTTAATTGTTCCATTATTGTTCATGAGTGTTTTCATTTAACATCTTATGATTATTGATCAAGTTACATCTAATTTTACTCATGTTTGGTTGTGCACATATTTCATAATCAATTTAAATAAATTGTTCAAATGTTTTTCCATAGGATTCACTCGCCAACATTATGTTGATCCAAAATCCTTTTTACACATGATACAGGTGAACAGGTTGAAGCAAGGATAACATAGGATATGCCTTAGAAGAGAACAAAGGAGTTAGATTGTTAGTTAGATCATGTTGTATCACTATTGTAAATTTTCATTTAATTTGTATTAATGAATATGAAACATTTAATAAATGTCATGAGCTTTGATGATAACCCAATCATGCCCCGATCACCTTATCCGCTGCGGGTCGGGGTGTGACATAAGGTGTAACATTTGCACATTTTTAGTCCTCGTACAATTCCGAACATTTTCGTAAATCAATAAAATCTTGTGTTTTATTAGCAAGAACATATAATTTTCAATCATTATACAATTCCAGACATTTTTATTCAATGAAATCTTGTATTTTATATGTGAGAATGCAAAATTTCAATCATTGCACAATTTCGGTCGTTTTCGAGTTCGTTAAAGTGTTTTACGTAATTTAACGAAACATGTAACCGTGCAACCAAACGAACCGACATCCATGACATTTCCGGGAAAAATCCAAGTTACATATGCCTTAGCACCTTTATAAAGCCTAAAAATTAGGCTAAAAGAGGTTAAAAGTGACAAAACGCGACTAAACAAGTCCAGGGGCCAAAGCTATCAACATTTCAAACTTTGTGCCAGCTCAAGGGCTTACGGACCGTAAGAACTTGATGGACAAAACTCATAAGTATCGTTATTCAATCCATCCTGGTGCAGACAAAATGTACAAGGATCTTCGTACCCAGTATTGGTGGCCGGGTATGAAGAAGGACATTGCCTTGTATGTGTCTAAAAGCCTAACTTGTCTTAAAGTCAAGGTTGAACTTCAACGCCCATTTGGTTTGCTTGAACAACCAGAAATATCGGTATGGAAGTGGGTGAACATTGGGATGGATCTCATTACTAAACTACCGCGCACATCTAGAGGTCATGATGCTATTTGGGTAGTCATTAATCGTCGAACAAAATCGGCATACTTTTTGCCAAATTGTGATGTTAGACCTTAATAGCCATCTTTTTACTATTGACCTCACGCCAATGCAACTCGGGAGTTTTGACATCATCATATGAATGGATTGGTTAACCAAACATCATGCTGAGGTGATCTGTTTCGACAAGGTTGTTCGTATACCTCTTTCGTCTGGTGAAGTTTTAGAGGTTCGACAAGGTTGTTCGTATACCCCTTTGGTGGTCTGTTAAAGATACAGTTTGGTGGTATAGTCAACACACGCTTAAATGTGTTCATTAAAAAATAACGACCAAAATTTTTCAAAATTAAAACACAGACGATTAGTTTATAACACGGACGATTGATTTATGACACGGACAATTGATTTATGACACAGACAATTGGCTTATAACACGGACGAACGATTTATAACACGGATGGATGGTTTATAACATGGACAATTGGACGAGTGGTTTATGGTAAGTGAGTTAGATAACGAGACGTGTGTAATATGATAAAAGCATGGTGGATACGCCGCTGGTACTTCCTATATATAAGTGCATTTATCGTATTACATATCATGACGTTATTCGAATCACTTGGACAAATGTTTTCAAACGATGTCACGCAACGATTTTCACTTAAAGATATAAACCATACGATGATTTCTTTTAAATCGATTTACTACTTGGCTTTACAAAAAAGAAATGTTTTGGTCATGATTCATGGCTACAAGATTTTCACAAATTTTAACTAACTAGTTTCAGTTGGTTAATTGTTATTGTGATATCAAACACTTTTGATACAAGGTTTTCACTTAACGACTCTAGTAGTCTGGCGTGGTATTGCAATATGTATACAAAGCCATATATTTGACGCACCTACAAAACCTATGTACTCGCCGGTTTTTTATGCTGACTCTCTTTTCACATATGTTTTAGGAGCTAGTGTATGTTGATTTTAAGCTTGCTACACATAGAACGGACCGAGCCTTAGTTATCTTAAAATTTGAAAGACAATTATTGTGTTTAGTATGTTTTTATTCCAAGACAATGTAATTTAACAATTCAATAATATAAAACTTTAAGTACCATGTGTTGTGAAACAATTTGTAACGTGACTCCCCAATGTTTCCGCCGCGTGTTGTTGTTGTACTACGTGATTGGGGTGTTACATAAGGGCTCTCGAAACCAAATTTCATGACCTTAAACAAGATAGCGGTGAAAATCATGCTTATACTGATTGGTATGAAGAGTTTAGCCTCATTTGCCCGATCATGGTCACACCTTTAGACCAAGCAATTGAGAAATATATCGAAGGTCTACCTGAGCAGATACAAGATATCGTCACTGGTAGCAAACCAGCTACTGTTAGGGAGGCTATCAAACTAGGCGCAACCCTAACTGACTCTCATGTCTAGAAAGGAAAACTTTCCGCAAAGGTGTAAGAAGTAATCTGCTAAGGTTACCCAAGAAACATCAATGGAAGTAAAACTAACCCTCTAAAAATTCTAAGAAGCGTAACGCTTCAAGGAAGTTAGCAGTAGTTGCCCCAACCAATCAAGTTGCTCCCAACCAGATAGCTCCACTCCCTGCTAGAAAACCATATGTTGGTACTACACCCATGTGAAATACCTGTAATTATCACTACCAAAATCATTTACCTTGTCGTCAACGTACTCTTTGGGGACGATTCGATCATTTGGCCAATGTCTATCATTCTGTTGCCACTCCAAATCAAGCTATCACAAATCTTGTTCAACCTCAAGCATTTCATGCTCGCCCTCATTATCTACCTGGATCGTACTACAATTGTGGTGATATTATTCACTATAGAAACAATTGTCCAAAGCTTGTTAATGCCGATCGAGCCCATGGACGAGCATTTAACATAAATTCTAATGAGGCTCGTGCCAATAATAACATGGTTAACGGTACGTTCCTTGCTAATAATCAAGCCGCCTCTATTCTTTTTTATTCGAGTGCCGATAAAAGTTTCGTATCTTTTGCTTTTGAACCTTTTCTTTATATACCTCGAACTAAGCTCAGAAAACCTTTAACGGTAGAAATACCTAATGGCGAACCCCTTGTACTCGATTCTATTATTTTAATTGCCAACAAAACCTCAATAACCATATTTTTCCACCGACTTCACACTTATACAACTTGGGAGTTTTGACATCATATTAGGCATGGACCGGTTAACTAAAATCCATGCCGAAGTTATTTGTTTTGATAAAATTGTTCGCGTGCCTCTTTCATCTTGCAAAGTCTTGGGTTCATGGAGAGAAACCTTCTAAGGGACTCAAACTCAGGCTTGTACCCTAGCCCAAAGAAACCTACGAAAGCAGTATGTGGCCCTCTTGGCACATATCGTAGAGGAGAAAGGCAAGGGTAAGAGTATCCAAGACATCCCCATTGTTCGGGATTTTCCCGAGGTGTTTCCCGAAGAACTACGTGGCTTACTCCCTATACACCAAGTGGAATTTCGCATTGAGCTTAAACCTGGTGCCAACCCGATTGCTAAATCCCCTAACCGTCTTAGCACCATCTGACATGCAAGAATTAGCAAGAAAACTCCAAGAACTTTCGGAAAAAGGTTTCATTCGTCCGAGTTTTTCATCATCGGGTGCTCCTGTGTTATTTGTGAAGAAAAAGGATGGATCTTTTCGCATGTGTATCGACTATTGTGAGCTTGACAAACTTACGAATAAAAAATCGATAACCCGTACCTCATATTGATAATTTTTTTGATCAACTACAAGGTGCTACATGTTTTTCCAAGATTGACCTCCGTTTTGGGTATCATCGAATTCGTGTACTCAAAGAAGGTATCTCCAAAACAACTTTTCGTACCCGGTACGGCCATTACGAGTTCACTATCCTGCCTTTTTGCTTGACAAACGCTCCTGCCATTTTCATGGACTTAATGAAATGGGTTTGTGAACCTTATTTGGATAAGTTCATCATTGTTTTCATTGTCGACATCTTAACTTATTCAAAATCTCAAGTGGACCACGAACATCACCTTCGTTTGAGAATGGAACTCCTACAGAAGGACAACTTTATGCCAAATTCTCCAAGTGTGAATTTTGGCTTAAAGAGGTGCAAATCTTAGGTCACGTTGTCAACGAACAAGGTATACATGTGGATCCCACCAAAATCACATGATTAGGATAGGAGTACACCCACTACTCCTACCGAAGCTCGTTCTTTTATCGGCCTCGCTGGCTATTACCGTCGCTTTATCACAAACATCTTCAAGATTGTGGTTCCCCTCACTTCATTAGCTCAAAAAGGTAAACCTTTTGAGTGAGGACCCAAACAAGACGAACCTTTTCAAACCTTAAAACAAAAACTTTGCAATGCTCCTATTCTATCCCTACCCGATAGCAACAACAATTTCGTTGTGTATTGTGTTGCCTCAAATCTAGGCATTGGCTATGTCCTTATGCAAAGAGATAAAGTCATAGCTTATGCTTCAAGACAACTGAAAATACATGAAAAGAAATACAAAACTAATGATCTTGAGTTGGGTGCTGTTATTTTCACTCTCAAAATTTGGAGACATTACCTCTATGGTACCGCGTGTGGTTTTCACTGACCACAAAAGTATCCAACATATTTTCAATCAGAAGGAATTGAACATGAGACAACAATGTTGGGTTGAACTTCTAAATGACTATGAGTGTGAGATTTGTTACCATCATAGTAAAATGAGTGCCATGGCCGACGCACATAGTCACAAAAAACGTGTCAAACTTCAATGTGTTCGAGTCCAATCTAATATCCAAACACGTGTTTTCCAAGCCCAACGTACTTCTATAACCCCAGGCATGGTGTGGAAATTCCATGTAATCTTGACTTCAACTTAAAACTAAAGATGATGGGTTACTATATTTCTTAAATCGATTGTAGGTACAGAACCGTGATAATCTTCGTACCTTCTTAATGAGCGAGGCCCACAAGTCTCGTTACTGTATCCATCCTGATAAGGATAAGATGTACATGGATCTTTGTACCCTATATTGGTGGCCTGGTATGAAGAAGGACATAGCCTTATACGTGTCTAAATGCCTTGCATGCCTAAAAGTCAAGGCAGAACATCAACATCCCTCTGCTTACTTGAACAACCAGAACTTTTGGTATGGAACTATGAGAACATTTTCATGGATCTCATCACAAAATTACCACGCACCTCTAGAGGTCATGATACCATTTGGGTAATCATCGACCGTCTAACTAAGTCATCACACTTTTTGCCTATTCGCGAGGATATCTCTACTGAAAAACTTGCGAAGATCTATATTGATGAGATTATCTCTCGTCATGGTGTTCCTTTAAACACATTTCAGATCGAGATGCTCGTTTCTCTTCCTGTTTCCGGAAGACCATGCGATCTACCATGGGAACCAAATTGAATCTAAGCATAACTTGTCATCCTCAAACCGATGGAAAAACCGAAAGGACCATCCAAAAACTTGAGGATTTCTTAGAGCTTGCGTGATTGACTTTGGTGGTAGTTGGGATTCGCATCTACCTTTGATCGAATTCTCCTACAACCACAATTATCACTCTAGCATCAACATGGCTCATTTTGAAGTCTTTTATGGGCGAAAATGTCGTTCTCCTGTCTATTGGAATGAAATTGGTGAAGCCTAAATCACCGGACCAGAACTTATTCAAGAAACAATAGACAAAATTATGAAAATCCACAATAACCTTTTGACAGCTAGAAGTCGTGAAAAAGTTACGCTGAAAAACGACGCAAGCCTTTGGAATTCCTAAATTGGTGATCATGTTATTCTCAAGGTATCCCCTTGGAAGAGTGTGGTTAGATTTTGGAAAAAAAGGGTAAACTAGCTCCTCGTTATGTGGTCCTTTCAAAATCATTGAAAAAAGATTTGAAAGGTAGCCTCCAAAGTCAAACTACCTCCTGAACTTGGAAACGTTCATCCAACTTTTCACGTGTCCAACTTGAAAAGTGGCTAACTGATGAAAACCTCCACATACCTCTCAATGAATTTCGCATTAATGAACATTATACATTTTGTCGAGAAACCCGTGGAAATCATGGATGAAATTCCCAAAAGTAGGGAAGAGTGTAACCATAGCATATTTTGAAAGATTGTACCTTTGAACATTTTCGTATGTAATAAAATACTATTTCTTATTTACGTGTTTCAGTATCATACGTTCAAGCAAAATGGTATTAACAACAATTCGGGAACAAAATCTAAGTTAGCCATGCCTTAATATCCTTCACATAACCTAAATAAGAAGTTAGAAGGGTTAAAGTTGTCAAAAAGCTGAAAATACAAGTCCAGGGCCAAAAATGTCAACAAACAAACTTCTGCGCATCAGGGGTCAAAAATACCTAGTGATCACTAAAATATATTTGATTTCGTCAGTCTCAATAATCTTGTCCCTACGGTATGATGCGCAACTATATAGTGAAGTAATTCTTAACAACTCGTAAAAAATAATTTTCTTTTCTAAAATACTATAAAACCCTAAAATACAATAATTATTTCATTAAATGTTAAATTGTACTTCACGACCTTTAAGTTTGAAGGAAGTTGTAGGCGTTGTTCTTTAACTACAAATTTAGATTAGATGTTCTTTAAGTTAATATATTCCACCAGGTGGTGTTCTTGTGACATAACTTGGTTAGATTTTTTTGTTAACTTCAATGTAAGGGTATCATAGTTATTTCCTTTTTTAAAATATCTTAGCCCTTTATTACCAGTGAAACCATAGGCTGCCCTAAACCCCCCCCCCCCCCACTTCAATGGATTAGGGCTTCAGAATTGTATCAGAATGTTCGTCATTGTTGAGTTGGTCATTAAGTATATGACACGACTTAACATTAAAAATTAACTTAGTTAGGGCAAAATGACACCGTTTGATAGAAATAGTTACTTAAAGAACATCCAATGTAGTTCCATAGTTAAAGGATAGAACCTTCAACCTCGTTCAAACTTAAAGGATTTAGAGGAGAAAAGTGTAATGTAGTTTAAATATCATGTCAAGTTCTTAGAGAAATCACATCGAACCCTCTATTTTTTACCCTATATTACATTAAAACAAATTTTTATTTTCTTTATTCAATTAAATAATACGTTTTAACACCTTTATTATTACATTTTTTACCTCTTCCACTTACAACCACTTTTAAAATATATTATAAAAAGTGAATAGTGTCACTTCAAATTTACACATTAATAGTAACATTTTCTTTATTCTCTACTCACAACAATCTACAACCACTTTGTATAAAATAAATGACGTAAAATAATTATGCATATCAAAATCAAGTGATGATGAATAGTAAAACATATTAAAGTATTTAATTTAATTAATAATAGTAAGATCTTTTAATAATTAGTATACATATGAAATATACATATTCTATTTTATTATTATTATTATTCTATACTATAAAAAAACAAGATTGGGGAATAGTGCCAGTCATTATTATTCTATACTATAAAAAACAAGATGGGGGAATAGTGTCAGGCACTTGCCTGGCAATCCTTCGTTGGACCACAAAGTTCATCATTTTTATACGCTTTAAATTATGTTTTTTTCCCTGCTCAAAATAAAATTATGCTTTTGTTCGCAGCTCAAAATTACGATTTCGTCCTCGATTCAAAATTACGATTTGGCTCACAGCTCAAAATTACGTTTCACCCGGTTCAAAAGAAAAATGTTTTTGCCCCCAGCTTAAAATTACGATTTTGCCCTCTCTTCAAAAAATAGATCTCTCCCCCTTTAAAAAATTATGATTTCGACCTCAGTTCAAAATTAAGTTTTTGCCCTTGTTCAAAATAAAAATTTGCTTTTGGCTCCAACTCAAAATTATGATTTTGCCCTCGGTTCAAAATAAAATTATGGTTTTGCCTCCAGACTATAATTACGATTGTGCCTTTAGTTCAAATTTATATTATTGTGCTACTCCAAGTTCAAAATTACAAATTTTACCCTGCGCAAATTTACAATTTTTCCCTGGTTCCAATTTACAGTACTACCATCACTTTAGCTTTTGACAAATTACCATTTTACCCCAGTCTAAAAATAAAACTTTCCCTTAGTTAAAAATAACAGTATTGCCATTGTTCCAGTTTTTTTTAGCAAAACTATAAATGTTTTGTTTTAATTGGTTGACTCTATTAATTGTTTTTCGTGTCAAGGAGCTGTCTAACACTCGCTCATTATTCGGCCATCGCCCCGCAACGCAGGCGGGCATAAACTAGTTAACTAAATACAACAAAATGTCGGCGGGAATACGTATTCCCTATGATTGGAGGAAAGGGGCGGCAAGGGAACAGTGCCAGGCACCTGCCTGACACTTCCCTATTGGCCCAACTAATTTATGATTTAATCCCTATTTTAAAATAAAGATTTTGCCATTAGTTCATATTTATGTATTTGCCTCCAATTAAAAATAAAATGACGCTTTTGCTCCCAGCTAAAATTTACAATTTTGCCATCGGTTCAAAATTACAGTTTTGCCCCGTTTAAAGTTACAATTTTGTCATTAGCTTACAATGGGGGAATAGTGCCAGCCAACTGTCTGGCATTCCCCCATTGGACCAACTAGTTTATTATTTTATATTCACTTTAAAATTACCTTTTTGCCACCAGTTTAAAATTATATTTTCGCCCCTAACTCAAAAAAAAAATTATGCTTTTGCCCTCGGTAAATAATTACACTTTTGCCTTCGATTAAAAGTTACGATTTTGCCCGCAACTTAAAATTACGTTTTTGCCCCCCATTTCAAAATAAAAATATGTTTTCCCCTATCTAAAAATTACGATTTTGCTCTCTGTTAAAAATTATCATTTTGCCCAGTTCAAAATACATTTATGCTTTCCCCCCAAGTCAGAATTACAGTTTTTCCCTCAGTTCAAAATAAAATTATGTTTTTCCTCTAGCCTAAAATTACGATTGTGCCCTTAGTTCAAATTCATACTACGATATTACCCCAAGTTAAAAATTACGAATTTGCTCCTACGCAAATTTACGAATTTACTACTGCTTCAAATTTACAGTATTGCCATCACTTTAGTTTTTGGAAAATTATGATTTTACCACAGTAAAAAAAATACAACATTGCCCTTAGTTAAAAATTACAGTATTGTCATTGTTTTGGTTTTTTAGCAAAACTATAAAAGTTTTTTTTGTTTTAATTGGTTGACTCGATTTAATTGTTTTCCATGTCATGGAGCTGCCAAACACTCGCTCATTAGTCCTGACAAATTATTGTTTTGCCATGACCTCAAAATAACGTTCTTCTCATCATTTTATTTTTTTTTCTAGCAAAACTATATGACTGTTTTTTTAATTGGTAGAGAATTATTCGGCCATCGCCCCGCAACAGGACGGGGCATCAACTATACATATGAAAAGAAAGAGTGGATGAACAGGAAAACATATTTTTCCATATATTATTTTTTCTTAGTTATTATTATTATTATTTCACTTTAATTGATTTAAACAATTTTTTCCATATAACATATAAAATGTATCAAAGTATCAATTACAAAACAGGAAAATATAAAAATGAATGTATACAAGTACCGATGTTTTTAGGTGGGGTATGGTGTCGATACAGTATAAGATTATCGAAAGCAATTACAATAAAAATAGCTATTGGTACCGATACAGATGTTGTTCACTTAGTTTCGATTGGGTTTGGTACGATAAAAGGCACAATATCCGTTTTCAAAAAAATAAATATATCGTAATGTTGAAATAAAATAAACATGAATTGATACAAATGAAACGAACCGATTGGGGCTGTAAACGAGTCGAACCAATATCAATTGAACATAGGTACCGTATCAATATATGTTTTTTTTTGTTTTCAATAGATGTAGTGTTTTTTCTTTCAATTACTATAACGAGTACATGTACCGTAAAAACCAAATTAATACGGACTTAATCCCGCCGCGAAGCGCGGTGAATATCACTAGTTATTATATATATATATTAATAGAAAGTCACCATGAATAGTGTTTTAAAATTCTTTTTTCAATATTTAATTATTTTATTAATATATTTTTAACTGGTTTTGCATAGTTTTTTTTACTTTTATAACTATTAAGATACGATATTTTATATAATTTTGAGTATGTTGTTGTGACGTGTCTAAATTTTTCTCGGTATTGATACATTTTTTCTTAAAACTGAGTTGTGAAGCTTAAGAAATCGAAGGACAAACGTACATGTTATCAAACCTAACTCACATTTAGTTTTCTATATATAAATTGACATACTTTTTTATTATTCTAATAGTATAGTGTAATATTTATAAAGTTCTCAACATATGCGACTTGTTTATTTTTGTCTTCGTTCCGCTAAAAGTTTTGTTCAAAATCAAACGGATCAATATAATTGATTTTTATTTGTTCTTTACCGTGAGCAACTGAACAGATACCATGTGAAACTTGAATAGCGGTATATAGTATCTTTTTATATTATAAACTATAGCGAGTATGAATCCCACATTGGTACCTTGACGAACCGAACTTATACCGTCTGTTCATTACATAAGGAATTGAATTGATACCGTGCAAACAACTTCGATGGTAGTATAGAGTTTTTTTAATTAGTGTAAACTATAACGAGTATTGGTACCACGTTGATTTAATGGAACAACATCAATACAGGTATCGGTACCATCAGAATGAATACTAATATTCATTTCGGAAGACATTATTTATATTCGTTATTATGGTTTTCGATTTATGTAAAATATACATGATATCCTTTTGGGCATATAACAACTTTATTTTTGGGTTTTGCCTTTCGATTGCCAATATTGTACCGATATGTTGTTCAGTCGGTTCAATTCGGTTTAGTACGATAGCAGCACCCGCCGCAAAGCGCGGAGAACCTAGTTTTAAATCTAATGAAGTGATAATAGTAAAAAAATAATAAAGTATTCAATTTAATTATTAAAGTAAGATCTTTTAATAATTTTAAATCTGTACGTATTTTTATTTATTTCTTTACCATTTTAAATTGTTTGATTACGTATTGTGATGGTACTTTACTGTGCATATTTTTATTATTATTTAATTTGAAATTGAAATATTAGTAATTTTAAAATAAATACTAAATCCTAATCATTTTGTCTATCTTTTTACCATTCCAAGTTATTTGCTCGCAGCATTGTGATGGTACGTTACCGCGGGTATTGGATCGATATTTATCCGGTTCGTTACAGTACCGGTATGATATATATGCATTTGTTATTGATCGTTGAGTAATTATAAATCTGCACCAATTTTTATTTTTATACCATTTTATTATTATTTAATTTGAACTTTTAGTAATTTTAAAATGAATACTAAATCCACAACTATGTTTATCTATCTTTTTACCATTCCAAGTTATTTTCTCGCGTGTTGTGACAATACGTTACCACATGCATTGGATCGATATTGATCCGGTTCGTTACAGTACCGGTACGATATATGAATTTGTTATAGAAATTACTATGTGTTTTCTATCTAGCGAAAATTATAGAAACAAACATTGTATCGACACCAATGTTGTTTGAACGCCGGTTCAGATTGTCACGCTACTGTTACCGATATTCATTTATCGTCGAAGATATAGTTGTGTAAATGGAAATTTTCAAAACCAGAAACCATAAAAATGAATCTAAGTACCGGTACCAAAGTTCCTATGGTAGCGCTACAACGTCAGCTTATCGAAATAGAAAACAATAAAATAAATATTGATACCAAAACTGTTGTACGTCCTGTTCATTACGATAATGGCACAGTATCCGTTATCAAACAGGAAACCATAACAATGAATACATACAAGTATTGATGTTGTCCAGTTCAGTTTGGTAGGGTACCATAGTGATACGGTGTAAGGTTATCCAAAGCAAAAACAATAAAATGGCATCGATGCAAATGTTGTTTAATTGGATTCGGTTCAATTTGGTACGATAGCGACATAGTGTTTGTTTTCCATAAAATCTATATCGTAATGTTGCAATAAATAAGCAAGAACACAAAAGAATCAAACCAGATAAACTAAAAACACCATTATCGGTATCGATATTTGTTTTTATTGTTTTCCATGGATGTAAATTTTCTCTTTGGATTACAACAACGAGTGTCGGTACTATAACGAACCGAACTAATACCAACCGTTGGGGAATTAGAACTAGTATGTTATAAAATTACAAAAAGTGAATAGTGTTCGTCCAAATTTACACACTAATACCAACATTTTCTTTGTTTTCTGCTTCACAACCATCTACAACCACAACCACTTTATATAAAATGATGTAAAATAATATATTATAAACTTATAATGAGTGAATAGTGTCCGTCCAAATTTACACACTAATAATAACATTTTTTTGTTTTATGCTCACAAACCATCTACAACCAAAATCAGTTTATGTAAAATTATTAAAATAATATATTATAAAATTATAAAGAGTGAAAGCGACCACTTTATATATAAAATAAATGACTTAAAATAATGTTACGAGTGCGAGCTACATAGAGGCTCTACACCCTACCTACGTCTCCCATTATAGTAACTACCATTTCGACAACTTCTAGGGCCACTTTCGTAATTCCACACCAATGGCAATGATTGTAATTCTTGCCTTGCGGCAGGCCCGTTTCCGTAATTCATGCAACCACTTCATATTATTCCCACTGCATATCAGATATTTCATAATCACTCCCACTCAATAGTTTTCTAGAGAGAGAAACAACATACTGATCTCAAATCTTCCAAAATCCTTCAAAATTTTCAAAACATTTCAAAATACGTTGTTAAATCCTTGTTTTCGGTTGAAATTCTTCAAGTTTTACTCAATTTGAAGCTAGCTTTTGATCAATTTAGCTGTGATTTTCGAAGAAATGCAGGATTTACGCTCGATTAATGGCGGTGGTGGTAGTGGCGGAGATAGGCGGTTGCGACCGCATCATCACCAGCAAGTAACTGGTCCTCCGGCGTTGAAATGTTCGCGATGCGAGTCGTTGAACACGAAATTCTGTTACTACAACAACTATAACCTCTCTCAGCCACGTCACTTCTGCAAAAGCTGCCGGAGATACTGGACCATAGGTGGAGTCCTCCGTAACGTCCCCGTCGGGGCGGTTGCCGGAAGAAAAAACGAACCAAACCTAAATCCAGTAACCGAAACCCTAGCTGTCACTCTAATGTACGGAAGCCGTCAGATTCGGACGATTCGAGTAGCGGCAGTTCTAGCCTTACCGCCACCACCACAACGGCGAATACGACGGCGGAAACAACCGTAACCGTTCCTGTAACCGCTGTGGAGGCGTTATCAGGAGTTAATTCGTTAAATTCTGCAACGACATCGTTTCGGTTTTGTCAAAACCCTAGCTTCGACATACCGCTACTAGATCATCAATCATCAACCGGAAACATCCTTTCGCCGGAGATTGATACGTTAACCGGAATGATGACGTTATCGGCGGCTGATTTACCGCCGGAGCTTAACATATCTGGCGGCGTTTCGCCGTTCCGGTTGCATCACACCGGCAGGATTGTGGAGAACATTCAGTTGGAGCAACAGGAGTGGATGATTGCAGATATTACGGCGGCGATTGAGTTTTCCGGTGTGCCGGAGAAGATGAGTGACAGTGGATTTGGTACAGAGGAGTGGAAGCGTGTTTGATTTAACTAGAACCCTTGATCAGTCATATTGGAATCCGACTCAGTGGGATGATGATAACGATCGTACACGTCAGCATCATGATCATGAGCTTAATTGGTAACTTCTCCAATTTGGTACCAATATTACAAAATGCATTTTACCGACCTAAAAAGAGAGAGAAAATAGAGATATAGTGATTTGGATCTCTTATTTTGTAAATCTATATTTTTCCCTACAGGTTTATGGTTTATGATCTTGAGATATGTTTTGGATTTGATCAAGAAAATATATATTAGTGTTATATGTTTGTCTTAGTCTTTTCCTTTTATTATTGAACATTAAATATTAAATTAGTTTACTATGTGACGTGTTGATATTTAGTAGGGATGTGAATTTCTTATTTCAAATTTAATAAATACAATCCTAACAATGAAATTCGTGATTGGTGTTTCAGATGAATCGAACGAATCGTGTTCGTTTGTTAAATAGTTAATGTGTTTCACGAATAGTTATCGAACGAAACTTTTTGTCCGTGTTTGTTTGTTAAGCAAACCCCCTAAATTGAAGACTGGAATGACAGCAGGGCGTAGATCGAAATGCTCTTTCCGTCAGACAAGGTTAGAGTATTTCGTGCATGTGGTGAGGAGTGAAGGGGTATCAGCAGATAAAAGCAAGATTGACAGCATGTTGAGCTGGCGTCTGCTTGGAATGATAGCGGGAAACAACAATTTTTAATTAGGGTTTTTAACAAGGAGTAACACAAATATGTAATATACCATATTTAATAAATAATTTATCAGTAAGAATTTTAAACTTAAATAATATATAAAAGTTAAAAAAACCCCAATAAACTATCGAACTACAAACTGATATAAACAAATACGTTATCGAACGTTCACGAATATAAATGAACGATCGTGGCCCATGTTCATGTTCATTTGTTTAACTAAACGAACGAAATTTGTTGTTTGTCCGTTTATTAATTAAACGAACTAACTTCTCACCAAACGTTTGATTCATTTGCAACTCTAGATTTGAGTTTAGTTTAAATGAGTTTGGGTTAATTTTGGTAAAACAGATTTGTAGATTGATTTGTTCAACCCATTAATAGAAATAGAAAAAGATTACGATTGATATATGTATATTTGTATCTTTCTCTAAAAAAGTTGAGTCCTATGTTTTAGTGTTTTTAACCACTTGAATCTAAAATCAAAAAGTTTAACGTCCTAAGTCACTAACCACTTATTTTATAACATTTTGAATCCAACTTTTTAACACCTATACTTTTGATTTTGTACTCAAGTGGTTAAAACCACTAAAACATAGGGACTCGTTCAAAAGAGAACAGTTAGGAACTCATGATTTTAAACATTTTGATTTTGGACTCAAGTGATTAAAAACACTAAAACATAAGGACTGAAAAAGTAATTTACTCAAAAAGTTTTATGATTAATGATCTTTAGATAAGCCTATATTTTTACCCGTGCCGCGCGTTGCGGCGGCAACATCATGTTTGTGACTTTGTTACATGCGATACGATGATGATATTAACGTGTGGTGCTTACACGTGACATGACGCATTTTAAACTTTGTTAAAAATTACATTCGTGACATTAATGTGGTTAGGCATAGAAAAAAAGAGTATAATGTTTTGCACATTGTGGTGTAAAGTTTTTTTAAAGTAATATAAACAAAAGAACTAAAGTGTTGGAGAAGATAAGGTGTGGAGTTAAGTAGAAATAAATCGGAGGTCCAACTTGTTAAGTAGCAAAAGTTAAAGGTCAATATGTTATTTATTAAAAGATTGAGGTTGTGTAAAGTCTATATTGTGGGTCAAGAAAAAGTTAAGACCATTGCCACCGACCATGGTTTTTAACTTTTTAAGTATATACTGGGATTTAACCTATGTGTTATGATGTGCAAAACTGAATTTTATAGGTTTTATAATACATATGTCGGTGCTTCAATTACTTTGGATCAGATTGGTTGAACCGGATTTAAGAAGTGTATAATGTTATAAATAATTAAAATAAAACTATAGAGAATACTCTAAGTAGTTTTTAAAGATAAAAATGTAACCATAATTATACTATGTAATTTGTAAATTATGTATTACGCCCTGTGTTGTTTTTAAGAAAAAGGAGAAAATATAGACGACAATCCTTTTCAGTAAAAACTTGTTTTTATAAGAAAATAATGTTACTTAAGATAAGATATATCATTTTATTTTATTAAACTTGTTTTTATAAGAAAACAATGTTACTTAAGATAAGACGTATCATTTTATTTTATTTAAAATGTAAAATTAAAAAAAGTGGTATGGGGAAATGGGAGACTATGTTATATGGAATAATTGAAAATCCAATTTCTTCATCTTCATCCTAATTCCTAAACAAAGAAGGGAAAAACAAAAGTCGTTATCAAAATGAATAAGTAAGAAATCCTGACTTCTTCATTTCTCCTCTTTGAAGGCATAATTAGCTCCAAAAGTCTTTCTCAGATGGTGTTTGGGATTCATTTTGACTTCAAAAGTCCTTCTCAGATAGTGATTGGGATTCCTTTCCTTCTCAAAAGTCCTTCTTAGCTTCAAAAGTCCTTTTCAAAAAGAATCCCAAACACCCACAAAATACGAACATATAACACAACTAGGACCCACCACACGCCTATCTCAACAACGCCAACTTTCACCTCGTTCTCACCTCCTTCCGGTCTCTATCTAAACCCTCCCAGCTAACAAAATAGTACCCCGCCGACGACCAAACCATCCATGTTCCATTAGCTCTGATTTCTGTTTATCCGGCGACCGACGTTTAAGGCATCACAGCTATTTCCGCTTGGTCACCACAGTTCCGATCTATCGTTGCATGTGGTTTTCTCAAACCAATCTGTGGCGGCTAGGGTTTCAAGGTAAGGTTCCCGACCTTTTATTTTATTTTAATTTTTCACCTACACATATTGCCGTTTCGGTGTTTGACATTTTAGGGCTTATGCTAGCAGCATGATGGAGCAATTGTACTGTTAGCAGGGTGGTTTCGAGTGTGTTTTGACAGTGGTAGTGAATTCCGGCAGTACCATCAAGATATCATTTTCCGCCAATTGGTCAGCAGCAAGATCGCGTTCTAGTCGTTAACCAACAGAATCCTAACTAAGGGCATCATTGTAATTGAGTCAGGGGCAATATTGTAATTTCGTCGGTGCCACTGTTGCACCGACCTTTGTTTTTAAGATAGAGTAAATTTATGATCTTAAGATATGTTTTGGATTTGATAAAGAGGAGATATATATATATCGTTATGCAGTTAATGCGGTATAAACTAGATATTAGTTAAGGACCGATTTTTGAGATATAGGTTATCGCGGTAGGATAATTTTGAATATCATGCGGAATATATGTATATAGCAAATTAACACTAACAATTCGGTATACTATCCTACCATTAACATTTTGCAAGTTGCAAAGCTCTACCAATTGTAGCAAGTAGAAACTGATTAAGACTTAAAACACTAACATTTAATACTAAAAATTGACAATCAAGATGTAAAACACTAATAGCAGCAATAAGAAGAAAAACGGTAGAACTAAGAAGAAATGTACTGATATCGGGATAGTCAGTGATATATCGGTCAAATATCGATCAATGTCGCCGATAATATCGGTACCGATATTCTGACTGATATCTTACTAGGGGACCGGTAACCAATATATCATATATCGGTAATATAAACTGCATTGTTTATATATGTTTGTGGATTGATATATTTTTTATTGTTGTAGTTTAATATGATGATTGTTGATATTTAGTAGGAGTGTCACCCCAACCGATGGTGGAAACATCGAGGCGGGACGAAACAAGATTGCTCAAGACATCATAACGCTATTTATAACAATAATTAATTCAAAACCGAATTTCATTAATAAACATAAATCGTCAATACAACGAAGAAAGTACAAGTATAACATGGAAATAACAAAATATAACAACAATAACATAACATAACAATATCAAATCTAGTATCTTGAGCGTGTTTCTAGTCATCCCTACTAGATTCATCATGTCATCAATCCTCAACCTGTAACATGTTTAAAATAAAGTTCAATGCAAAAGCAAAGGCGAGTACACAAGTCTTGAATTACATAGCATAAGTATAAAATGTCTTTACTCGAATGCACATGACAATTGTATACAAGGTAAACAAGCATGCAATACTAATGTCAAACCCGAGTGTCCAGAAGAATAATAGTGTCCATCGTCACCAAATGTAACGAAATTGAATAAGAATGAGAATAAGCTTAACATAACCCCGACGGGCGGCGTGCTACTCCTATAGCGCTATATATGATAAGTTGCGCTAGCTAAGTTAATGACAAAAGCATGTATGAATCTAGCATGAACCTAAGCATATCAATTAAGCATGTATAACGGATTGAGGGTATATAGTATGGTTGTGTGCATGTTTGTGTATTTTTGTAAGTTAACATGTTACAACCCAAATTGTGTAAAAAAAGGAAAATGGGTCGAGTGTACTCACGGTTTTGCAAGCTTCCACTTGGTAATTCCGTGAAGAGTTGGTTGGTTTGGAGTTTGGAACACCGAGTTATCCTACACGAGGAAACGTAGGTGCGTGAGTATTCAGATGATAGCGGAAGATTAGGAATTTAAATATACCAAAGTATGTATACGAGAAACTAATCATCTAGACTTAAAACTCGTTTTCGACATTATAAATCCCATAAAGGTGATTGTGGTTTCATGGGTCACGCCCATTAGAATCGTAACGAGAAGTTAAGTACTTAGATGACGTAACTTAGTACCATGACGAATAATCAATTGACTATCATCAAGGGTTCGGTTAGTATGTTATTAATATATATATATTATATATATATATATATTAGGGAAGGTTCATTGGGGAACACTAAAAAAGTGGGGAACAGTGGGGAACCGACTCAAACGAACTCCGATTGGACTCATTCTAGCGACGTTGGAACCGGCTAGTCAAACCCTAACTAGGATATCTTAACCCTAAACACTAAATCCTAACCACTAAACCCTAAAGCTAAAAAATAAGGCTAAAATCTAAGCTAACTCGTAAAATCTAAGCTATAAACCCTAAAAGCTAAACCCTAAAGGCTAAACCCTAAAGCTAAACCCTAAAACCCTAAACCCTAAAGCTAAACCCTAAATACTAATGATTAACCCTAAAGCTAAACCCTAAGGCTAAAACCTAATATAAGACCCTAAATCCAAACCCTAATATATTTAGGGTTTAGGGATTAGGATTTAGGGTTTAGGGCTAAGAGATCCTAGTTAGGGTTCGATGAGCCGGTTCCAACGCCGCTGGAATGAGTCCAATCGGAGTTCGTTTGAGTCGGTTCCCCACTGTTCCCCACTTTTTTTAGTGTTCCCCAATGAACCTCACACTATATATATATATAGTATAACTATAAGTCCATCATAGATTTCATAGAAGTCATGCATGGAGGTAGGATGATGAAAATCTATTAAACCTCTTTATATGATTCACAAATACACAAACCGTCACAAGGACGATTCGGATGATCATGAATGAAAGGAAAAAGAAATACTTCACTAAAACTATGTATCAACCAAGTAAGCAAGCTAGGTGCATGCATCCCGAACATGGCAACGTTTGGGGACGTGTCGTAGCCTTGTTACTCAAATGAAGGTTGAGCATGTTTTAATGATTAAACATAGAAATCATCAAGTGAGGAGGTGGAATGAAGGTAGGATAGCCAAGGCTTCCACGTTATTCACACACTTCCATCACAAGTCTTGTTTCAAGAACAAGCTTGGCGGATACAACACTTGTGGGTTAAAAACCTTACAAAAACAGAAAGTTTGGAGTGATAAACACCTCCTAATTTGTGTGAAACATCCTTGGTTAAGGTCACTAATCATGGATTGGATTAGTGGCATAAGAACACAAGGTTGTTTGAGGAAAAGCACAAGTACAAAAAAGTTTATAAAAGTTCTTCCAAAACAGAAAGTTTGGACCTCAAAATGGTGATGTTCCACCTTGGTTTTCCATGGAAAACATGTGGAAACACTCCTAGAGGTGTTCCAAGCTTTGTAGAGGAAGAAGGAGTGAAGAAAAGATGAAGAAGATGGAGTAAGGTGCTCACTTTAGCACTTATAAGAATCTGCCTTGAATATGATTTTCCAGAGATTTAGAGAGTAATTTGAGAGTGGGAATGAGTTTGGAAAGTGAAAATGGTGGTGTGAAGGCTCGGTTTTATAGTGGTGAAGTAGGGTTTGAGTTTTAATGGAGTTATAAGGTGATCAGTGAGTTTTGGAGGTGGGAAAGATGGCCAACCCGCAGCTGGGAAACAACTTTCTACGGATCGGGGGCCTTGGCGTAGCACGTAACCCTAAGGGGATTAGGCTTCGCGTACGGCGGCACCCCTTGTTTCCGTTTGAAGTTTGATTCCTTTCATTTTGGCCCCCAAACTTCCTATAATTCATCATTTTATGCATAATCTTTGATAATTAACATGTTTTCAAGTATAATAAACGTATGTAAGTATAAACTGAATATCGTGAATGCATGTACGGATGTTTGCACGTATAATAAGTATCAATTGCGTATAAAAGTTGATTTATAAGCATAACAAGTGTGTATAAAAGATAAATTTCATTACGATCAAAGTCTCGGATTTCAAAGTTGAAATTGAACGACGTACACGATACAGGATACAAGTTTCCATAAACAGAATTACGAATACACTTTCTAAATAAGGGAAGTACAAAATGCGAAGCGTTACAATGAAGTTTTAGTCACAACACGAATTGAACCCAAAGTCTGCGAGCTTGGTATAGTCTAAGCGGATTTGGGTCAGTTTTAAGTCGAACTCGCAAACACGTTTGACTGCCCGAGCCGTGTTTGTGTTAACCCAACGAGTTTGTAGAGCCACGTTAATTTATTTATTTACTTTCTTATCTTAGTCTTTTAAATTATACATTAACTTAGATACAAAACATAAACAATGAAACTACAATCTTTAAGCTACATATTCATCATAACAATTGTCATGTTTATTTGGGACTTGTCTTCAAGATATTAAACCCTAACATAAACAATGAAACTACAATCCTTTATATTAACTACACGAGCCTTCATTTGTGAAGTCGTCTGCAGGGGGAGGTTCTCGAATTTGCACGAGGCGTTATATTTGAACGTATGAACAATTGCACTTCATCATTTCTCTCTCCTCACTCATATTTACTCGCTCACCTTTCGCCATCCTAACAAATACACAAATACATATTTGAAACACGTTAGGGTTTGATTCAATAGAGGATAAGTATTATCAATTTTATGCAAGTCATTTGTTCAACAGCCCAAGGACTTGGAGCGTATCTTTTGTTGTTTCCACTGCTTGAAGTGATTGGTACGGCCATGAGGAAACGACAAACAAGTCATGAGAATCAAGATTGTGTTTCGAGTGTCTTACGTTCATAACTTTGTGTTAAGAGCAAATATAAAACTAATAAAAAAATCGACGGAGAAGAACATAAAGGTATTGGATTATTACTTTTATAACAACAAATTTGGATCACTGATGGGCCACTAGTATATTATTAGCGTGCCATTAGCGGAACCACCCGATCATATCTATCTCCACTAGGTAATAATGCTTATACACCAGGAGGAAACCTAATAAATATGAGAAAACCTCCCTGTGAGAATCGAACCCAAGACTTCGTGTCCATAAGCCTTATCCCACCACGAATATGTCATTAGACTATGATGTCATGAACATATTTTGATTATTACTTGGATGAGGGACAACAATATTAAAAAAAACTAAATACCTAGATTAACATTGTGTAATAATATATTGTATGGATTATTATTATAAGTGCACATCAACTATTTTTACAATTTACTCTAGTTAAAATCCTTACCATTGGAAAGTATTTTATATGTGTGCTACTATATGTGATATTGAAAAAAAGCAGGATACTCACACAAATTATAATTGAAGTTTTCTTAATCTGAAAACTCAGATGACGGATTTTCATTTTAGTGTTTAACTAGTTTCACCGGATTAATTTGTTTAATTAACTTGTTATTTTGCCACCCAACCATTTTTATATTTATTAAAGTTTTTATAATAAACACGAGAGAACCGTCTCAGAGAACTCTTAAAATAATTTAGGCCTCCGGTGAAATAAAAAGCTTGGCCCAAAAATGTGGTAAGGGAATGAATTAACAAATAAGAGCATTCACATCCAGCTCTTTAAAAATATACCTACATTCCACTAAAAAACAATTCATATATTAATATATTTCCACTAAAAACAAATACTTTTTTTCTCTCCTTTTCAATTAAATATTATTTTTATACATTTATCATTACATTTTTTTCTCTCATTCACTCACAACCACTTTCAATATATATTTAAAAAGTATAAGAGGTGAACAGTGTCCCCTCAAATATACAGATGAACAGTAATATTTTCTCTCTCCTCCACTCACAACTACTTTTTATACTTTTTATATTTTAAAAACCCCAAACACAGATTTTGATTCCCAGGATGTGAATGCTCTAAGACCTTTGAACCTGAGACCTCAACATTATCTTGAAATGGTTTTTTCCACTCCACCACCATCACTTTTATATTTAACAAATGAATACGAATATTAAATATACAATTTACTATATACATAAAAGCTTATCAAACCTTTTGGGCTCTTGACAATGTAGGCCTCGAGTGACGGTACGGGTCGGATGGGGCAAAAGCCGGCCCTGAAACTTGATACCATAATATAATAAATTAGGACAAGTGTGGTGTAGTAAAGTTCGATGTCACGCTGATATGGAGAAGGTTCAACCAGATTGGAATGACATTATGAGCGACATGCTTCAAAGAAGGTCCCCCAAGTTAATCGCTAATATAGTGGCCAAACTTTGTGTTGCACCTGCAGCATATTACATCTGGAGAGAGCGTAAAAACAGGTTATTTCAGAATCATGCAAGGCCTCCTGATAAGCTAGCGCGGGAGATAATATCTACCGTTCGTTACAAGCCCATGGGAATGAAATTCAAGACATCTGCTCAAATGATGAGGATGATGGAGAAGTGGAATATTCATGGGGATGTGGTGTATGTAAATGATAGTCCAACATGTACTATGAATAGATAGTGAGTTTGGTTGTTTCCTAGTTGGTAGGCTAGTGGTTGAGTTTGTTTATTTTCGTTTTAGTTGTTTTGGTTTACATAATTGGGGAATGTCACAGTTATGATCTAGTGTGGAACGTTTCCATGCTACATGTTCTTTTTATTTGCTAATGTATAAAATTACCGGGGCAATCCTTTAAAAAAAATAAATTAGGACAAATTACTAAAATTCTAATATAAATGCGTTAAGAATATTAAAATATATTAAAAACCTGTTTAATGTGGATTTGGTATAGAGAGAATGTACGAACTATGTATGTACATGTGAGTGGGTTGGTGGGGGAGCGCCTCGAGGCCCCATTTTAATTCATGTTTGAGACCAATTTAAGTTTTATTTAGATGCATTTTGTTTTATTTTCATGGATTGTGTAAATTTAAACAATATTTTTAAACTATATTTATTTGGGTAAACATTTTTTTTATATGATTTGTGTAAACTTGAAGAATACATAGACCACTTTCTGGTGACCCACCAAAAATTAGGCTGCCATATATGAGGTTAATATTGGTTTCATTAAAATTAAAAAAGAAAAAAGAAAATAAAAGTTGCAACCTGGTGTGTGAACGACCCAGGTCATTCCCTTGCTCAATTCTTTTGCCACTTGTCTAAATTTAGTTGGTACACTACTTTAACTTTTTCTTCTCTTTTTTCCTTAAGTACTTTTACCCCTAAGGTTACTAGGAAGGTGTGGAGCCATAGTAGCTAAGGACTTTAACATGTTATCTCAGCGTCACATTACACTGGAGGCTTTAAAGTTCATTTTTTTAATTTGCATGCGATGGTTTAAAGCCCTATCATCATTACCTAATTATTATTATATATTTTAGTAACTATAAAATAAAAAACATAATTTCATTAAAAAAATAAAACATTACAAAGTCCTAAAAAAGTGCAAACTTACTTAAAAAATTAAAGTACTAGAAAATAACAAAAATTACATGTATTTGGCTCAAATTCGTGCCTTACGAGCCTTCGAAATGACTCGGTCCTCCTCTGGTAGATGCGAAAAGTCTTTCGCGAGATATTCTATGTCTTTCTGGATTTGTTTATCCATTTTTAGTTCTTGCTCCTTTTTCTTCATCGACAGAATCTTGTTGATTTTTTCGTCGAACTCGTCCAACCTTGACGGGCCATCCGATGGCATTGAGGAAGACTTGCCTGTTGCTCGTGCATCTGCCTTATTTTATCCCTACCCGTTGGTCGTCGCAGCTCTTCCGGTTGTTCAAATTCCTTGGAGTCGTCGTTAAGATTAATTGTAGTACGAGCATCGTAATCGGATGGTTCGTTAGTGGATGTTGACTTGGACCGTTTTGACCTTGGAATCGTTGGGTCAAATGGCGGTACAAGATACCACTTGGGAGACTTGCGAAGAAGCTCCCACGAAGGTATCAAATTAAACACATGCCCATGATGAAGTCTATACTCCTCGTGGGCGGCGGTCATAACGTCCACGTCGCTCGAACCACTTTTTTTCTACGATTGTGACGAGATTATTATATATGTTGTTGAAATTGTTAACCTTGGTCCGTATTGTGCCCCACTTGCCCGAAAATGAGTCGGGCGTACGGTATTCACCACGACCCATTAAGGCGAAAAACTTCTCACGTATACGCCTCCAAATAATTTTAATATCTTGATCGTCTCCTATAAGAATACAAAACAAATATAAATTTATATTTGTAAAAAGAATATTTATAAATATATAATAAAAAAACATTTACCAACTATCTCATCTTCTGACATGTCGAGCCATGCTTATGACAACACAAGTTCTTCCTTAGGCGTCCATTTTTCAATAGACTTAGGAGCACGTGTTTCGCCCTCTTGCTTCTTACGGTACCTTCTCGAGCGTCCACCTTTTGAGGAAGTGGGTTGGGTTTCGGGTACGGATTCGATTTCGGTTGTGTTTTGGGTTTGCGGTGGGTTTGGGGTTTGGGGTATGTTTTGAGGAAAAAATGGTTGGGAATAGTATCCGAAAAAATGGGATCGGTGGCGTGGTCGGATGAGGAGAAGTTGGGGTGCTAGGTGGTATTGGATAATACACAATCTCACCCGTTCGCGGGTCTCTTCAGTAACGGTTTTCTTGCTCGTTGTTGGGATTGTTTGCTAAACTTTGCCAAAACGGATGGTTGGGATCACACATGTTTTGGTTGCTTTGGTTGCTGAGATACATTGTGTGAATGTGAACAAATTTGTAGTTTTTAGATAAAGAGTAGAAAAAGAATTGGTAAAAAATATAGAAAAGGGTTTGGGTATTTATAAAGTAAAATATAAGATTAAATTATTATTTTTTTATAAAAAGACTATCCGTTGGCAACGGATATGTTTGACCGACCAACCTCGAACCATTCAAAATATGCTTATTACTGCGCTGGCGAATGGTTGATGGCGGCACCCTTTTGGCGCGCGTGGAGTGGCAATGGCGCCCCCGGGGCGCTATAGATGGTGACGTGGCGGGATGACGCTAAGCCACACCCTTTAGTCTAAAAATTTAATTACTCAAATAACTTGCCTTATTTAAACTTAAAATTAAAACTGAATATATTATATTTTTTAATTTTTTATTGTAAACATTCCGGTATAAATTTTTATGGAAAACGGAGTTCATTTAAATATATATATATATAAACGGGATCCGGAGAGAACGATTTGAAGTGTGAGAACGGATCCTGGCCCAACACGTGGCATGGGGCGCTAAATGATATACGGGGGCACGATTGTCAGTATTCCCACCGCTTAAATAGATGGCGTTTTATATAATATTAGGCGTTTTCATTTTTAGATCTTAGACTTGGCGTTTTACAATCTACCGAAAAAAATCAGATAACAAACTACAGAAAAAAATTAATTAAAAATCCGGATCCAATATCTCTTCCAAATCCTCACTCTCATAAAAATATAGATAACAAACTACAGAAAACGCCTAATATTATATAAAACGCCATCTATTTAAGCGGTGGTGGATACTGACAATCGTCATTGGCGTTTTGGCTTCACGTGATTTTCTTTGTTCGCTATTTGAAGTGGCTTTTTGTGGTTGTTTGGAGACACAGTTCGACGCTGTGTGGGTGGATGCTATTGGCTCCCAATCTTCTTTATCATCATGGAGTCAAAACAACATTTGCACTGCTGTTAGTCTCCTTCTCCTCATGCCAATTTTCATCAAGAAAATAGCTCACAAAATGACATATCGGTGTCATCAGTCTTTTTTCTTGAAGATCTGTCAATCTCTTCAGTAAAAGCTTATTTGGTCATCCTCCTCACTTAAGAATCCATTCACTGAAACTTCATTGAAAACAATACTGAATATCTAAGAGAAGTTTTTTTGCCATCTTTTTTTTTAAATTTTTTGGAGTTTTTAGAGTCACCGGAAACATGGCTTTTTTTGGTGCGATCAATGGAAGGTACTGAAACGTTTCTCTTTATAGGACATATTTGGCGCGTAGTTTGGGTGGGATATTTAATATAATTAATGTAATTAATAAAGTATCTATCGTTTCAGTTTTACTGTTTTTGTTAAGTATTTGTTAATTCTGTAATACCCCCAATCTTTCAAGTTCGGCGTTTTATTTTTAATGGCGTTTTTGTTATCTAAAGATGATAAAATATACTAACTAAATTCTGAAAAAACTACATAAGAAAAATATCCTTTTTTGGCGTTTTTATTTAGTTGTTGTTTTATTTTTTTAATGGCGTTTTTATATGTTTTTTAATGTGTAATTTTTGTATTTTTTCGTCGTTTTGATGTAGGGTGCAGACCTATAATGTTACAGGTAATTATGGCGTTTAGAAAATATAAAAAAAATGATTTTGTGCGTCATTGTGTGGTTTTTAATATAGTAAATGGTAGTAATCAAGTATCCGTCGCTTTAAGTTACTGTTTGTTCAGACTGCTAAGGTTGTAAAACTTCTCATATTTATAAGTTTTTTTTTTAATTTATAGGTAAAGATGCAAAGTAAAACTCTAGCATGGAACCCCTTTTTGTTTGGCGTTACGTTGTTTGGCATTTTTGGTATTAACAGAGAAGTTTTTATTAGATAACAAATCACAAAAATGACACCAAAAAAAATAGGAATATTGGATTTTAATAATCCGAAGTATTACAAGTTGGGATCCATGGAGGCCAAACTTTTTACAAGTTTGGATCATTGGAGGGAATTTTTAAGGTTGAAAATTTTTTATCGGCTAACAGGTGAAACTTAGGATTATTAAAATACAATAACCCAAAAAATTGAAAATGCTAATATAATCTTCACTGCTATCAAATATCTTCTTCAAGAACTTTTTTTTATCCTCTGAACCTTCGTATCCTTTGTATTCCTTAATCTTTTTTGTCCTACACAGTTGAAACGCCAAGCTCGAGACCAAGCCGATCGATCAGTATATGGCGTTTTGGGGTTTTGTGTTTGATATGTTGTTGTTTTGTTGGGGGTGGTTCTTTTGGATGTTGGAAAGATAGACCGATGCCGCATATTGTCAATGCTATTTATTGGGGGTGTGATTGTGTCTGGGCTTTCTCGCTTGATGTCCAAAATAGCGTTTATACATGTTATCATCTTCATGCTCATCCCACTCTACACCATTTTAAAAATGGAGTTCAAAATAACAGTTACACTGGCATAGGTCTCTTCATCTCATCCAAACCTTCCTCGTGTACAAGGCTACAAAGTGACATATCATCATCATCAATAGAGCCGTTTTTCGAGGATTTGTCCATCTCATTCAAAAAAAGTTTATGGGTTTGACAAAAAGAAAATGACGTTTTAGGTGGATTTTTTTGCAACTGAGCATGGCGTTTTTGAGTGAATAGTTTGACAAGAGAACATGGCGTGTAAAGTGAATAGTTGGCTGAGATATAATGTTTTTTTTTGTGTTTTGGGGTGTGACTAAATAGATGCCGAGATGTTTGTTTATATAATAGTTTTTTGGCACATAGTTTAGGCGGGATTTTATTTTAATAAATGGTAGTAATAAAATATACGTTTTCTTTTCAGTTTACTATGTTGTACTTACTGTGGTATTTCAGCTTTTTTTACCTGTTGATGGTGTTCCCTCAGAGTTTCTTGTTTTTTTGAATTTGGCATTTCGGTTAAAGATGACGTTTTCGTATGATCATGTTTTCTTTTTGATGTGATAATTGAAGTTAGCGTAACGTCGTTTATATAATTATGTTTTTGGCTCGTAGTTCAGGAGGCATATTTTTGTATTTAATGTTAATAATTTAATTCCAGTTACTGTTATTCAACGTATTTTATCATTAAGTGTTGTCTTTTTTGTATCAATGGCGTGTCGCCGGAATGATGTTTTATGATTAATGTGACGTTTTGTTTTAGAGCAGTAGAAAGACCCTTTTACCCTTAATGAGGCACGTTCAGGTAATAAAGTTTATGTTATTGACGAAAACGCCACCGTGCCAATCTAAGTCATTGATTGTTTTGATCCAACGGCTGATAGTTGTTCTCACCGTTTTCACACTTTAAACCGTTTTCTCTAAATCCTGGCCCGATGTTTGAACTTTTTATTTTTATTCTTAAAATAAGTAAATTTTATTTTTTGAAATAAAATGAATATTTTTAATATTAATACAATGAAAACAAACCATATCTACATTTATCTAATAAAAATTTAGGCTTTAGGTTGTGAATGTGTGTTAGAAATGAATAAGGTTGGATTGTGTAGGTGGTAGAGTGATATATTATCGTTTAATAAAAGGTTAGGTTGGGTTTGTTCACTAATGTTTTGTAGTCTTAAAACTATTTATTTGGGTAAGCCATTTCTTTTTATTTTTGAATATGATTAGTATAATATATATTTTATTTTTGTATATGATTAGTATAATACATACGCACTACTTAATAACTAAATCTTCAAATAATAAAAACATAATTGGAAAACATATATAGTGTGTGGTTTAATTGAGAACACTAAAAAAAATTAAGAAGGGGGAACATTAGAACAATGTATTTAATATGTTATATCATAAAAATTCAATCTAAAATACTAAAAATTAGATTTTCAATTTTTTAGGAGTTTTTACATACAAAATGTTGATACACGATGTCAATTGTCTACGTCTTAGGTCTAGCTGAATTGTATAGGGCATAATGTTTGATTTCGTAATGTTATTTTGTATTTTGGTCCAATTCGTACGAAGTGACCAGTTCGTACGAATTGCACAATTCGTACGAACTGGGGTATTTCGTACGAATTGGAGAGTCTATAAATAGGCCTTTAGTGCTTTCATGTGTAACCGTTATCTCTGACCAAGCGGCGAAACTCTGTTGGATTTCCGGGTTGTAAAAGTTCATTCAATCAATGAAATCAAACATTTAAGCAGTAAATCACGTGTTATTGTCACTAATTTATAATATTTCCGCTATTATGGACTAGATACAAATTAGGTACCTTTGCTTATAAGAGCTCAGGGAGCCTGATTTGAAGACTTTGACACAAGATTTACTTCTACTTCTACTCCATTCTTTTCATTTTTCACTTTTAAAACGAATCTACGGTTAAAATTGACTGATTTTCAAGTATGATGTGTAAAATTGACCATAGATAAACCCTTGAGAAGATCAGATCATAAAACAATCATTCTCATGACGAAAATTGAAAATTTCATCATTTGGTAAACATCATTCGCACGAATTGATAAAGGTAACTCATACGAAGTGGACAGACAACTCGTACGAAGTGACATTTTGGATCAATTTGCACAGAGTTTCAAACCAGGTCGTACGAAGTGATTTTCTCAAATCGTACGAAGTGGAATAGTTGCTAATTGTGTTCAAGTCTTTGACTGATTTCAGGTATTTCTGTTCGATACGATTGATGCGGTCTATAAAAACTAACCTAATCTAGACACCCTAGTTTTAAATTTATAACTAAAACTCTCAAATGCTAGACCACTGACAGGCAAGTGTACCTATCGTACGTAGTAAAGCCTAATGAAGTCTGAGTATCGAACCCACGAGACACTAGCGACGCTAACTAGACTCTAACTCAACTAATAACTTAACTGGTTTTAATTTGTTTTGAAAGTTTTTATTAAACTAAGGGATTTAACTAAGATAACTTAACTAACAAGACACAACTAAGATACGTACGGGTGAAATCAAGGATGAGAAAGTACTACCCAGGTTCAGAATCCTATTCATGACTCTCGGTTTTCTCCTTGCAATGGTAACTATGATGGAACCAGGCTCTAATGATATGACACTCTAAGACTGAAGATAGGTTGAATCTCCTCCCGGTCTCATCAACTTCTCCTAAGGTCCTAAAGAACAAATAAAGCTCACTGGTATGGGTTGGATCACCTCCCGGTCTCATCCAACAATACTAAAGTACCCAAAGACTAGATCTCCTCCCGGTCTCACTAATCACAATACACCCTAGAGTGTACGAGGTAACCTAATAACACTTGACAAGGCTTAAGAAAACAAATAATAACTAGGCCACTTAGACAGATCTCCTCCCGGGTCTCACTGCACCTAAATACCTAGCACCAAAGACAATCCAACTATCTATCACCTCCCGGTCTTAAGAATAGATAGAACACTAAACTCCTCTAAATTATCAAATAATGTTCCTATGAAATACGTGCACCATAAACCATAAACTAGTTACAAACACAAAGTAGGTAACTTAACATGCATCCATACATGAAAGACATTCACAAAGACACACGAGGAACGATTATAAGATAATAAATTAGAATAAAGTACGCAAGCACATCTGATCAATTATAATTAGGTCTTTTACTTTATTATCAAACCATCACTAAATTACCAAAACCAAGAAATTACCGATTATCCACAAATACTCACAAACCCGGGTATAATAGACAAACTAGCCAATGATCATAGTCTAAACCAAGAAACAAGTCTGAATCAATAAATATATCATGTTTATAAAATCTAATAACACGATGCAAATTAAACTGAACCAACACGTTTATAGAACCGAACTTGTATCTTGAATCTGAGGCTTGAACTCACCAATCCTTTTCTTCTCCTTGAAATCACGTTCTGTTTGTCTCTCTCCAGCCGCCTCTTCTTTTTTTCTTGCGGCCGTCCACACCTCCTCTTGTGGTGAGTATGGCTCTAAAATAATAATTCCACATGTTAATTCGTGGCCCATCATGTTAACCCCCATTAATTATTTGCTGCAGCCTACGACTTTAATTCGACAAACTAATACCCAACTACTAATAAGTATTTCTTTTATTCCAAAGCCCATGTCCACCTTAATTAATTTCCATAATTCAAAGATCCCATATAATTTCTCCTGTACGTAATGCAACTCCAAAGAAAACAAAACAAATCAATTAGTCATACACATTACTTACACAACTAAATTAATTATCTTATTTAATATATATTTTTTTCTCATTTTTATTTATAACCCACAAAATATATTTGAATTTTACTCGCGGTCTCAAATTTAGTCAAAATACTCCATTTTAGTTCGTTATCTTTTAAAACATTTAAAATCCAAATGTGAACCAAATAGGAGTAGTATTCGATAAAACAACCCTAACGCTACTCAAAAGTGTAGGAATATTAATATAAAAATATGTATATTTAGAGAATATCAAATATCCTCACACTTGAATCTTTTTCGTCCCTGAAAAAGACTTATGCAAACGGAATCAGAATCAAAAATATACCCGGGTTCAAAAACTAGATTACCTATTTAAACTGAAACTGGTGTTAACTGCGATTGCAAGTATATGTGTCCGCTTAAACCCACACCCAGTTCCAAGCCCTTCTCATGGAATTTAATTCAAGTTTAGTTAATCGACCTAGGGTCTCACACTAGAACCACAGTTTCACCTAATCCCGCCTCAAGCTCATGAAACAAAAGGAACAGTCGCTGGACTATTTCCTAACCATTTTATATAAAAATCGAAAGAATTTAAAATCACATTTTTTCTTATTTTTTTATTTTTTTTCTTTTGAGCACTAGACTTTCGCTTTACCTAACCCAAAGGTCGTCTCAACCAGATTCACCATACCCGAAAGCGACAATATGAGCGTCGGTAATTTTTTGCATTTTTTTTTGTTTTCAACACATCCCAGAGGCATTATAAGTTAGAGTCACCATCCCCAACGAAGATTACATAGGCCTGCGCTACTTTTTTTTTTCTATCTAGCTCAATTATTTCATTTTTTTCATGATTAAAAATTCTAGAAATTTTAGCTTATAATGGCATTCCTTATACTATTATTGGCGGTTTCAGCTTCCTACTTTTCCTAGATGAGAACCCACTAGCAAACTAACAATTAAGTATATTAACATCAAAGGAACCTAGAAACCGGATCGAGCCTACTCACATATCCCAAACTAGACAAGAGTTTAACTTTTTTCTCTAATTATTGTTATTTGAACCCGAACATACCTGATTTTTCTATCATTTTCCGTTTCTATTTTGCAAACATCTAAAACAAGAACATTTTCTGATTTTTCAATTTTTTTGGATTTAATTTTTATTTTGTATTTTTATTTTTTTCGACTCAAATCTATCTAAAAAGACGCCGTCTCCCATCCCCACACTTAAATCACACATTGCCCTCAATGTGGATGGAAAACCAACTAAAAATAAATAAATAAATAAATAAATAAAAATACACAACAATAACATGGAACAAACTCGTCTGGTGGAAGAGGGTAGTCTTCGAATGTCACATTCCATGCCCACGACCGTATTGCATTTCATTCGCGGTCGTTTGAGTAGTTGGGGTTGTTTTCTACATAACTATCAAGCTCAAAATCACCGCCCGAATGGAGATTGAGTACGGGCGGTTCAGTCCAAACCTGCACAAGATAAAACAAACAAACCCCAAGCATAATATCAACTAAAAAAATTGACACATAATACAAACTTTACAACTCGGGTGATATCCCGAGTAGCCTCCCCACACTTGAACTCAATCAGGAGGCTTCTCTTTTATCCAACCTCGGTCTAACCCGTTTAATTCCACCCGTTCCTTATTATTAATTAAAATTTTAAGGGTGAAATTTATAAACCTTTTAACAATTTCAAACGGGTCGGGCCACCAATACTTAAACTTACCTGGACCAAACCTGATTCGTGGCATGTAATGAGAAGGATGGTGTTGTGCAAACTTCAGTGGTTCCTCCTTCTTCTTCCTTCGGTACCATCCTCGAATCCCCAAAAAGCGTTGATCTAGATTCCTTCTCGCCCTCTCCCGTGTTCTCAATCGTGGTGGCCGTCTGTCTTCTAACTTCTCCACGGGCCGACTATCAAACTCATCAGCCACTTCATCTTCTTCTTCGTTTGGTGCTTGTTTGATCTCCATGGTCGGTTCACCTTCAAGTAATTTCTCTAAACGGGCAAGATCATCGACCGGGTTAAATTCTACTTCAACATGAGTCGGTAAACCTACCTACTCATCACCAAACTCCTCCTGCCAAGATGGTATATGCATCCCTCTCTCATTTTCCATCTTGTCAATTGGCTCATCCATGTCTTCCCCCTTATCATCATTCCAGAAGTCATCATCAATGGGCTCAGGACCGTAATACCATGGTGTGAAATACCAATTGGGTTTCACATCTTGTTGAACCAGAGGTGGGACTGAATCGTCAGTTGTCGTCTCCAATTCTACATTTGATAACTTTGGATCACTGGTAAGCTTCTCTACAAACTCTTCTTCCTCAACTTCTTCTTCTTCTTCTTCTTCTCTTCTTCTTCTATCTCTACCTCATCATCTTCACTAGAACCCTCACCATCCTTCAATGGTGTCTCCATATCTGTAAGCTCGGTGGCATCTACCGATTCTTCATTCATGCATCGATTTAAATCCCAATCATCATTGTCGGCCCAGTGTATACCTTTTGTAACCGAAGGAATTAACCATCGAAAAGCGACCGGGCAATCTTCATACCAGTGCGGTCCGCCGCAGTCTTGACACCTTGGATCCACTTGCCGATTCATACTTTCCTTAATCATTTGACTAAGTGTCTCGATCATTCGCTCAAGAATGGTGAACATATCTGGAAACCTCGGATCTTCTTGGTCCTGTGCTGTTGCCGTTATCTGAGCAAAGTCTTAACATGATTCCACGAACGTCCAAACATAGGGAGGGTACTCGCTATGATAAACTACAATGAAGAAAGTAGCAAAAACAACACAAAGTAGAGAAAGGAAAGAAAAAAAAATAGCTAATAAAAATATTTACAAAAATAGTGACTCGACACACTACTACTAGACACAAACCCTAAGACTCAAATTACAAATATGACCAATTCAACAATTAAGATCAGTCAAAGCTAATAACGCAATCGCCTAATTGTCCCCGGCAACGGCGCCAAAAACTTGATGTGCAAAACGCGGTCTATAAAAACTAACCTAATCTAGACACCCTAGTTTTAAATATATAACTAAGACTCTCTAAATGCTAGACCACTGACAGGCAAGTGTACCTATCGTACGTAGTAAAGCCTAATGAAGTCCGAGTATCGAACCCAAGAGACACTAGCGACGCTAACTAGACTCTGACTCAACTAATAACTTAACTGGTTTTAATTTGTTTTGATAGTTTTTATTAAACTAAGGGATTTAACTAAGATAACTTAACTAACAAGACACAACTAAGATACATACGGGTGAAATCAAGGATGAGAAAGTACTACCCAGGTTCAGAATCCTATTCATGACTCTCGGTTTTCTCCTTGCAATGGTAACTATGATGGAACCAGGCTCTAATGATACACTCTAAGACTGAAGATAGGTTGAATCTCCTCCCGGTCTCATCAACGTCTCCTAAGGTCCTAAAGATCAAATAAAGCTCACTGGTATGGGTTGGATCACCTCTCGGTCTCATCCAACAATACTAAAGTACCCAAAGACTAGATCTCATCCCGGTCTCACTAATCACAATACACCCTAGAGTGTACGAGGTAACCTAATAACACTTGACAAGGCTTAAGAAAACAAATAATACTAGGCCACTTAGACAGATCTCCTCCCGGTCTCACTGCACCTAAATACCTAGAACCAAAGACAATCCCAACTATCTATCACCTCCCGGTCTCAAGAATAGGTAGAACACTAAACTCCTCTAAATTATCAAATAATGTTCCTATGGAATACGTGCACCATAAACCATAAACTAGTTACAAACACAAAGTAGGTAACTTAACATGCATCCATACATGAAAGACATTCACAAAGACACACGAGGAACAATTATAAGATAATAAATTAGAATAAAGTACGCAAGCACATCTGATCAATTATAATTAGGTCTTTTACTTTATTATCAAACCATCACTAAATTACCAAAACCAAGAAATTACCAATTATCCACAAATACTCATCACAAACCCGGTATAATAGACAAACTAGCCAATGATCATAGTCTAAACCAAGAAACAAGTCTGAATCAATAAATATATCATGTTTATAAAGTCTAATAACACGAAGCAAATTAAACTGAACCAACGCGTTTATAGAACCGAACTTGTATCTTGAATCTGAGGCTTGAACTCACCAATCCTTTTCTTCTCCTTGAAATCACGTTCTGTTTGTCTCTCTCCAGCCGCCTCTTTTTTTTTTCTTGCGGCCGTCCACACCTCCTCTTGTGGTGAGTATGGCTCTAAAATAATAATTCCACATGTTAATTCGTGGCCCATCATGTTAACCCCCATTAATTATTTGCTGCAGCCTACGACTTTAATTCGACAAACTAATACCCAACTACTAATAAGTATTTCTTTTATTCCAAAGCCCATGTCCACCTTAATTAATTTCCATAATTCAAAGATCCCATATAATTTCTCCTGTACGTAATGCAACTCCAAAGAAAACAAAACAAATCAATTAGTCTTACACATTACTTACACAACTCAATTAATTATCTTATTTAATATATATTTTTTTCTCATTTTTATTTATAACCCACAAAATATATTTGAATTTTACTCGCGGTCTCAAATTTAGTCAAAATACTCCATTTTAGTTCGTTATCTTTTAAAACATTTAAAATCCAAATGTGAACCAAATAGGAGTAGTATTCGATAAAGACAACCCTAACGTTACTCAAAAGTCTAGGAATATTTATATAAAAATATGTATATTTAGAGCATATCAACGATGGATAATTCGGAGTTTTTCAATGCGTTTGCCACGAATGCAGCCAAGACAACGAATGCTGTTGCACAGATGAATCTTAAAAACAAGATGCGAACAACTGTAAAATTGCCAAAACTCATGAATCTCGAAGATTATGAGAGTTGGAGAGAGAAGTTTGAGAACTGGGTTCAGGCCAATCACTTAATTTGTTGGCTTGCAATTGCAACCAAATATTCTCCGGCGAAAGATGAAAATAATTTAGTGAAAATCGTTACTAATTTTACTCCAGAAGAGAAGGACACATTTTTTATTGAAAAGAAGATGATCAACTTGTTATTGCAATATATCAAAGAAGATATTCTGATGTTATTACAACACGACAATTATTCTCAAACTCTGTGGAATGCACTGAGATTGAAATATCATGGAAGCACATAAATGAGAAAAAGCAAGAAGGCGTTGTTGAGGAAAGAATTTGACATTTTCAACCTTATGAAGGGAGAATCCATGAAACAGCTAATTGAACGGTATTGTCATCTAGTTGTCCAGATGAAGAGACACGGTATTCTAAAGATTGACGAGGAGCTTGTAGATAAACTGGCAGATGCTTTGCCAGAAGGAGAGTGGTCCACATATTTGATGGTGTTAAAGAATGGAATTGAATATAGTGGATACAGTATACCACAGTTTATCGAGAAACTTGAGGGTCATGAAATGGAGCTACAGAAGATGACAAGAGCTAAGAGTGCACAAATGGTACAAGAAGTTGGTTTGTATTACAAGACCGGATCATCTAAAACACAAAACCTAAGAATACAAACAACATTTAGTGCTAACACTTCTGGAAATTCTTTTTCAAATCAATAAAGTTCTCAATCATTCTCAAGCTTCAATCCAAACACTCCTCAGACACCTCAAAGTTCAAGCTCTTTCCAAAGCCAATCAAATCAATCAAGTCAAGCAAGTTCAAATCTAAAGATTTTACAGTGCAACATTGCTGTAAATCTAAACAATGCTCAAGATTTTACAGAACAAAAAACAACCAAATAACACATTGCACTACTTGCACGGGTTCTTGGATCTTATGAAAGTTTAATTGCTGGAAGAATAAGAAATACAGAAATGACAAAGGAAGACTATGATCAAATTGATCAAGAAGAGCTGGAACTGATGGATATAAAATGGGTATGGCATCTATTGTTCGATGAGCACAAAGATTCATTGAAATCACTGATAGAAAGGATCTAGGCACTATGGATGGTAAACTTGGGTTTGACATGTAACGCCCGACGTTTTCATACTTTTCATATTTAGAAGGCTCGTGTTATATTTCTATTTGTGGAAGCTTTTGTATCTTGTATTCGTTCATCGTTGTAATCTTTGTAATCGTTGTAAACCAAGACTTGAATCATAATGAAAACTCGTACTTTATTCATGCATTTCTTATTCATAATCATTTTATACCTATACATGTTCATATACATAATCATGTGAATCATATTCGTGATACTCGTAATCGTGTGACAAAATATGATAATTATACTTATTCGAGACTTAGTCGTAATCATCTTATTCTTACACACACAAGGGAACATGTCTAATATGATTATAATACATTTTCTGTTCATAACATATCATAAAAAAAGGCCCCAAAATTCGTCACCCTTGATCAAAATAACAAAAAAAACAAAATTTTAACCTGGCTAAGGTCCTTACGGATGCCAAGGGGAAACCCTTACGGTCCGCCAGGGGACCTGGGCGGGACAGCAGGTTTCAAACTCGCGGGTTTGCATGAATCCACACCAATTCTCCTCACTCACTCACCTCTAATGCACCATTAAACACCCCAACAAACCATAAACTCATCCCTTTTAAATACCACACCTCTTCCACACATTTTACACTTTCTAATCCCCATCTAAACACTCTCAAACACTCTCAAATTATTCCAAGTTAGTTGCAACATCAGAAATTCAGACATTTCATACCCTCTTACAAAAGTGAGCATAACTTGCTCAAAACTCAACGGCATCACTTGATTCTTCTTTCTTTTTACTTGGAAAATCTTTAGGGTTGAATCCAAGGATTTTCCATGGAGAATCCAGACCTGGAAATGCCCCTAAAGTGTCCCAAAACTTTCTGCTTGTTTCAAAATCTTTTCAAACTTTGTTTATGCTTATCAAACTTGAGTCTAACTCATCTCAAACCTATGTCCTAATGTTTACAACACTACTTTTGGTTGGTTAGGCTTAAAAACCAGGTTGAGACATTCAAAATAGAGGATTTATCCTCACAAAATTTCTGTTTTCATAGAGCTTTAAGCTCACAAGTGATGCAAGTTAATGAATTTGTTCATGTGTGTCCACCTTGGTTAGCTTGGGCTATCCTAATTTTAAGACCACACATCACTTGATGATTTTCATCAGTATCCCAAGTTGTTTGCTAGATTGAAAGTGTCACAACCCCATTTAGCCTTTGACGTGTGTCAAAGTGTGCTCACCGGGTTGTATTTCACTTGGCTACTTGGTATCGTGGTGACACATTTTACATTCTTGTCATTTCCATTCTTGTCTTTCTATCATTCTAAGACCCTCCTTGTTACCTATGGTAACTTGTGTAGTGGTGAACATCATACGAAGTTCAAAAGTGGATGGTTAATCCTCCCACCTCCTACTTGACTTGCATGACACCAAGAGGTTCCAAAGTGGATGGTTCATCCTCACACCTCCTACATGACTATATATCGATATGTATATATTAGGGACTATAATATAATCCTTAAAACAAAATCCTTGATAGTGTCTAAGTAATCACCTATCAAGTTAATAAGTTTATCACTAATGTGTATAGTTCATTGTCACGATTCTAATAGGTCTTGAGCCTATGAAATCACATTCAATCCTTATGGATTACTATAGTGTCAAAGACAAGTGCTAATACCTTAGTGATTATTTTCCGTATTATATACTTTGTCATATTTTGAATCTTAAATCCGAATGTTCCATCATCATCCCAAAATACTCATACGCATTTGTTTTCCTCTTGAAGGATAACTCGGCGTTCATCCCATCAAAACAACTACCTTCACGGACTTGTCAAGTTAGAAGACTTAGCAAAACCGTGAGTACACTCGACCTACTTTCGTTTATAACACTTTTGGGTGTAACATGTTTACCTTATACAAAATCACAACACATAAACTTTATGAAATGCACAGACAATCCAATATCCATGAATACTTCAATCGTTTACTTGATGCTTATATCTTGGACATTCTTTATGTGATACTTTAGTCATTAGCTTATTTTAAGCCTTCGTTTGACATGTATAGCGCTATAGGAAGTAACGCATCCCCTCCTCATGAAATCTAGAGGCCATGTTAAAATATCGTGTTTGCGTTAAGGGTTTGACTAGTAGTATTGCATGCCTTGTATATGCTCTTGTAAAATCATAGTTGACATGAGGATTTGTTTAAACCCTATTCGTATACGTATGCTATGCTTAAACTTGTGTACTTCGCCTTTGCTTTTGCATTGAATTGTTATTTTAAAACATGTTACAGGTTGATGAAGATGATGCTATGAAATCAAAGTAGCAAGGACGATAGATACACATTTAGACGTTTAGGTTTAATATTGTTGTATCAAATTTTGCCATATTAATGTTGTTATTTGAATTTCGCTTGTATTGTAACGACTTTTGCTATGAAATGAAATTCGGATTTAATTAATTATTGTCACATTTAGTTTTATGAGCAGTGAGCAATCTATTTTATCCCGCTTGATGTTTCCGCCATCGGTTGGGGTATGACATATTGGTATCAAAGCCATAACTATAGGGAATTAGGTAGAATTTCCATGTTCGACCTAGTCAATAGTTTAAGTGTCCATTTTGACCATTCTTGTCTTATACTCAAAACTTTATTCTTCCTCATTGCTTATTCCTTATCTTTTGGTCTTAATACTTACATAACATCTTTCCTAAGACGTTTACACAATACAGTTGAAGACTTGAAGACACTCATGATGCAAACGAGGCGTTTTTCACTAAAACAGGTATAATGACTTACAATTTTTGGTGAAATCCCTCATTCCGCGTATTCATTTTTCACGAAGTTATACCATCAAGTTAGGAGTGATATCCAAATCTTGATGGAAACTTCCATTTCATACTCTAGTAAATCTTACAAACGAGTCGGAATATGCTCCTCGTTTAGTAAGAAACAACCACACTTAGGGTACAAAATCGTCAAGTTAGGGGTGAAACCCGCACCTTGTCAATTTTTAAGTCCCATTTCTCGATTTTCAATCTCGCCAAAGTCTTGAAATTTCGATCGACTAGGGACATGTAGTAACTGGAAGGGTAAATGCCGTTAATCACTTCTCAATGAGAGCATTTTACCTATTAGGCCAAAGCATGTTCCCTAACTCGAAAGATCTTACGAATCACTTTGGAATAGTCAACGGTTCTCTATCTGAAACAATCCCATGTCTTATTGAGCCAATCTTTTATGTTATCTCAATTTTTATGTGATTTTTATACTTGTTACCCTTATTCGTTTCGAACCGTTACACAACTCGCATGTTTATCGTAATAAAAGCAATACTAATTCTCGTGAACATACTAAATTTATACTCTTTATTCGCATTCATCGTGATTATACATGCTATGATACATTCATGCAAACTTTGTGAACCATAATTGATGAACCCATGCAATCTTATGTGAACCTTATACATGCTTATACATGCAAAACTTATTTTTTTCATATTATGATCAAGTCTCATCCCTTTATTCTATGTTGAACCTCTAGATGAATTCTACTAACTCATCCAAGAAATCCAAGAGGTCCAACAGGGATCCCACAACAACAACAACAATGAGGACTCCATCTCCAAACAAGACCTCGTTGGTCTTGTCGTTGAACGAATGGCCGATCAAATGGCCCGTGTCATCACGATATTGTTAGCCAACTTCATACCATCAACACCGAAACACCCAAATCCTCCGCCGACTCAAAAACCGAAGACCCAAAACGTCTTACCAGTTCAAGCACTTCATGGCTTGTAAACCCGTCGAATTCACTGGCATGGACGGGGCCACAACCATGATACACTGGTTCGACGCAATGGAACTTACCTTACTTCAGGGAGGGTGCCCTGATGAACTTCGAAGCCTCAACGCTATCGGGGTCTTTCGACAGAAAGCACTCGAGTGGTGGACTACTGAGCTCAACAAGCGTGGAAACAAAACAGCCCACGCTATACCTTGGGACGAGCTTAAGTAACTCATGAGGGATCAATTCTGTCCTCCCTACGAGACACAGAAACTCGAGAATGAGTTCTGGAATCTCACGCAACAGGGGAGCGACACTGAAGGTTTGATCGCGCGCTTCAAACAACTTAGTATCATCTGTCCTGGACAGGTTGATACCGTACCCAAGGTGATCGCCAAGCTCATCCGTTGCCTCTCGCCTGTGATTATGAACCATGTAGCCGTCGCACGCCCCAAAACCATCGAAGAAGCCTATAACACTGTCATAGAGCTTAACCACAATTGTATCCTTCAAGGGGCCTACGACAAGGTTTCTACGAAGCATGCGCACCAAGCCATCACCGATACCACCACCACTACCGAATCTCCTCTCTCCCAAACCAAGAAGAACAACAACAAGAACAAGAAGCGGAAGGCTTCTGTTCAAAATAATGCGGTCGTCACTCAGCAAAACCCTCAACCTCTCCTAACCGTTGCAGCCATCACCCCCACTACCACCGATCAAGCATGGCTACACTGGACCTCTTCCCAATGTGCTAACTACTCCTACCACCATCTCGTTGGCACTCCATGTCTCAAGTGTGTCCAATGTCAAAGTTTAGGACATTTTGCTAACCGTTGCCGAAACTTTCCTCCACCCCAAAACCAGCAAGCACAAGCCATCATGCAACATCCTAACCCTAACCCGAACCAAGCTCAACCGCAACGTCAAATGCCCTTGTGCGAGCGTGTTTCAAATGTGGCGGTTTAAATCACCTCGCCAATGTTTGCCCCCTTCTCAACCAACCACGCCAACAACAACACCACAGCAGCAGCAGCAGCCTGAGCCTGCTAAAGGATGAGCTTTCGTGCTTACCTTCGCTCAAGCCCAAAGTTCAAACGACGTCATTACTGGTACGTTCCTTGTGAACCATATTTATGCTACATGTCTATTTAATACTGGTGCCGATAGAAGCTTTGTGTGCTTAGAATTTGAACCCTTGCTTAAGTGTGAACGAACTAAAATGCCTAATCCTTTCGCTGTCGAAGTCACTAATGGTAATATCATCTCTGTTGATTCTATACTTTTTGGTTGTTCCTTAATCCTAAACGATCATAATTTCTCCATCGATCTCATTCCTATGCAAATGGGTAATTTTGATATCATAGTAGGCATGGATTCGCTTAGGCGAGTTCGTGCCAAAGTTGTTTGTTCCGAAAAGTTCATCCGTCTTCCTCTTCCTCAAGGTGATTCTCTACACGTCTATGGCGAGAAAACTTCTAAAGGTGTCAAGCTGATGTCGTGCATCAAAGCGAACAAGTACTTGCGTAAGGAGTACTTTGCCTTTCTCGCCCATGTTGTGGAAAAGAAAGATAAAGGTCCTAACATAAGTGATTTTCCTTTCGTTTGTGAGATCCTTCTGTTTTCCCTGAGGATCTTCCTGGTCCTCCGCCTCCTCGAGCTGTCGGTTTTTGCATTGATCTTATTCCTGGCGCAACTCCTATTGCGAAGGCTACCTATCGATTAGCACCCTCGGAAATGCAAGAGCTATCGAGCCAACTTCAAGAACTTCTTGATAAAGGCTTTATACGCCCTAGTACTTCTCCTTGGGGCGCTCCCGTTCTTTTCATAAAAAAGAAAGATGGATCTTTCCGCATGTGTATTGACTATCGTGAGCTCAACAAGATTAAAGTCAAGAACAACTATCCACTTCCTCGTATTGACGATCTCTTCGATCAATTGCAAGGCGCTACGTGCTTTTCAAAGATTGATCTCCGTTCTGGTTATCATCAACTTTGAGTTCTCGAAGAAGATGTGCCTAAAACCGCTTTCCGCACACGATATGGATATTACGAGTTCGTGGTCATGCCCTTTGGTTTGACCAACGCGCCCGCCGTGCTCATGGACCTTATGAATCGCGTGTGTAAACCGTTCCTCGATCGTTTCGTCATTGTATTCATCGATGATATCCTCATCTACTCCAAAACGAAAGAACATGGACGACATTTGCGTCTCATTCTTCAGCTTTTGCAAACCGAACGTCTTTATGCCAAATTCTCTAAGTGTGAATTTTGGCTAAAAGAGGTTCAATTCTTGGGTCACACCGTCAATGAACTCGGTATTCATGTTGAACCCGCAAATATAGAAGCTGTGAAGAATTGGATTGCACCTAAGTCACCTTCTAAAATTCGTTCATTTCTTGGCCTAGCTGGGTTTTATCACCGTATCATCTAGAACTTCTCAAAGATTGCCTTCCCTTTGACCTCGTTGACTCAAAAAGATAAACCTTTTGTTTGGGGTCCCAAACAAGAGGAATAGTTCCAAACGCTCAAGGACATGCTCTGTAATGCTCCTATCCTTACTCTCCCCAATGGGAACGACGACTTTGTCATGTATTGCGATGCCTCTAGCCAGGGTCTTGGTTGCGTTCTCATGCAACGAGTCAAAGTTATCGCTTACGCGTCAAGGCAACTCAAAATACATGAGAAAAACTATACTACTCACAACCTTGAACTTGGTGCAGTTGTTTTTGCATTAAAGATTTGGCGACACTACCTTTATGGTACAAAGTGTACGGTCTTCACCGACCATAAGAGCCTCCAACATATCTTTGATCAAAAGGAACTCAACATGCGTCAACGTCATTGGGTTGAATTGTTAAACAACTACGACTATGATATTCGCTACCATCCTGGTAAGGCTAATATCGTGGCTGATGCACTCAATCGTAAGACTCATGTTAAGAGTGTTCGTTGCTACCAAATCGTGGGAAAACTCAACAAGTTGATTTGACAAGCACAATTTGTCGTCATTAACGAGGGTAACCTCGATAACGAGTTGAATTGTGGAGTCGAAAACCCACTCGAAGCTAAACCCGATGGTATCCTTTACTACCATGGTCGCATTTGGATTCCCGATCGTCTCAATCTTCAGACTACTTTGATGGATGAAGCCCACAAGTCCCGTTACTCCGTTCATCATGGAGCTGATAAGATGTACCATGATTTGCATGCGTCCTATTGGTGGTCTGGAATGAAACGTGATATCGCTCTTTACGTGTCCAAATGCCTTACATGTTCCAAATTCAAGGCAGAAAATCAACGTCCCTTTGGCTTGATCGAACAACCAGAAATCCCTGTCTGGAAATGGGAAAGCATAGCCATGGATTTCATCACGAAATTACCTCGTACTCCTTCTGGTCACGACAACATTTGGGTTATCATCGATCGTTTGACCAAATCCGCGCATTTCCTCGCTATTCGTGAAGATTACAAAGTCGAGAAATTGTCTCGTATTTACACGAGTGAAATCATTAGTCGTCATGGTACACCTCTTTATATTATCTCTGATCGCGACGCTCGTTTCACCTCTCGCCTTTGGCAAACTTTTCAATCCGTCCTTGGCACTCAGCTTAATCTTAGCACCGCTTTTCATCCTCAGTCTGATGGTCAAACCAAGCGTACAATCCAAACCTTGGAGGATATGCTTCGTTCTTGCGTAATCGACTTTGGCGGCAATAGGGATTCACACTTACCATTGGTTGAATTCTCGTACAACAATAGTTATCACGCAGGTATCCAAATGGCTCCATTTGAAGCATTGCATGGTCGTAAGTGCCATTCACCTATTTGTTGGCACGAGATTGGAGACGTATAAATCACCGGTCCCGAGCTAATACAAGAGACAACGGACAAGATTTTACAAATACGTGATAATCTCCTCAAAGCACGAAGCTGACAAAAGAGCTACGCTGACAAAAGATGGAAGCCTTTGGAATTTAATGTAGGTGATCATGTGCTTCTCAAGGTATCTCCTTGGAAAGGTGTTGTCCGTTTTGGTAAGAAAGGCAAACTTGCTCCTCGCTACGTGGGTCCTTTCAAGATTCTCGAAAGGATTGGCAAGGTAACTGTTTTGGTCAAAAATCACAATAAGGATAATGTAACCAAACTATGAATGTGAGGTTGAGTGCTTGAGTGATGAGCAATCGTATGAACAAATTGTGAACACAAACAATGGCAAACACCGAGATTTATACGAGGAAAGCCCTTGATCAATGAATGATCTCCGGCATAAAAACCCCGGGTGATGGAAACTACCGATTACCGACTATATTGAACTATAAAGATTACAACTTTGGAATAAGCTTGTTACAATGAGAACTAGGGTATGGTGAGTGTGATATTCCAGAGAATGTATGCGAGTGTGTGTGTGTGTTCAACCAGAGATACCTCGTGTCTATCAAGCTCAATATCCCACTAAATATCTAGTTAATCTCAACTAAATATCCGAAATTTCAGCCATGCATCCACGTTCTCCACCAGCGGTCATGACGCTCTTTGCACGTGCTGGAATTATAAGCATATTCCCCGCGATTTCCGGTTACAACAAGTCTTTCCTCGTCCAAGACCTGCATACAGATGTTAAACAAACAAGTGAAAAATTTTTAGTAAGCATACATATAGATAAGGATCCTTGATCCTCAGACTCCCTGCTTCATATGCTCAGGATAAATGATTCAGGTTAAGCCTCAGGATAAATGATCCAGACATGCTAAAAATCAGCCCCTAAAAATTGCCCCCAAATATGACGGATATGACATCAATCAGATTCGTCATATTTCCATTCAATGCGGACTAGTCGTTGTGATGCAGAACTAGCCGTTACACCCTCTGACGTCATCGATGGGATAGGATATAACCATCATTGCGATATATAGGTTAGAGATAAGGTCCAGGATTTATTTAAAGATCATTCATCTCCTTTTAAATCCTCATCCCGAAAGCATAACAGGTACTCTCTTTCTCTTTCAACTTCCATCTCTTTATTCTTCATGTTTGCTATTATGGCCAAGATGGCTACACGATCCTCTCCCGGTAAAAACCAAAGCGACGATGCAACCCTTAAGAGTCAAGACTTGCTAGCCAATCTATCCTTGGAGCTTTGCAAATTTATCGACCAAGAAATCGACGCCCTGTGCCCCTATTTCCCTTCGACGGCGGTTTTCAGGCCGTATGATGCCACCATGAAGAGCGACGCCACGTCCCCTGTCTGGGCATGCTTTCCTTTTCTACCTTTCCTCCTTGGTTACACATACCCATTCCTTAGCTTTACCCAAGGGTTTTTCACCCTTACCGGCATGAGTTATTGTCAAGCCATGCCGATGTTGTGGAGCGTACTGTTCACCATAGAGCAGCTTATCAGACATGAAGGAATCCATTTCACCCTATCCGGGCTTTCCTATCTTTACAGCCTTGTTACATGGTTCTAACCGATTCTTGTTGAAGGCCAAACCTCACCAACAGCTTCCCATCCTCAAGACCACTCAAAACGGTTCCACATGGATGAATCAGTTCTTCTTTGTGCGAAGGGACTCTATTCCAGAAAGGAATAGTCGGCCCAAGAAGTGGGTCTTGAAGGGTAGGATATAGGATCCTTGTATTAGATTTGTAGAAAGTTTCTTTTCCATCGCTAACTTGTTTCATTTTATTTGCATGCAGTGACCAATTTTGCTTGCCTTGCCAATTCCCCTGGAACTGAAGAAAGGGTTGCTCTGTTCTGGACTTTGGATCCAACAGTTAGAACATTCAAGCCACAGATAAAGGATCCTGAAACCAACACTTCCACCTCCTACACAATGTCAAGTAAGTTTTCTATTTGCAAATAACAAGTTTTCTTTAAAGCAAGAGTTATATGTGTTTATATATATATATATATAAGGAAATGAACAGAAAACTTATCTCATTTTCGTGATGTAGGCGCTCAGAAATCCACCAGCAAGTCCATCAGCAAGTTTGCCTTGGAGAATGTGGACAACATCATCTCTCCCCGGTCCGTCAAAAAATAATCAGGCAAAGGATCCAGCTTCCCAGAGCCTAAACCCGTCGCTGCTCAGTCTCGAGCCGGGTCCAAGAGGAAGAAGCCTACTGAGCCTTCCAATGACATTCCACAGCTTGAGCAGCAGATCTATGATTTTGCCTCCGAGGTAAGGATCACTTATGCTCAGGTTAAAACGTTCATACCGAAGATCACTTATCCTTCCCACTGTTCTTGCAGAAAATAGCCCAAATCCAAGCTGTGCTGACCAAGCGCTTGTCCGACGCTGAGAAAACAATTGCAGACCTCCGTACCTTCCTGACCACCAAGGACAAGAAGATCTCCCAGGTGGAGAAGGAGGTCAATAGCTTGGAGAAGCGGATCATGACCAACGAAATCCAAGCTAACAAAGTCAGGATGGAGGATGCTGATGAGGCTAAGGTTTGTGCAGCTCAAGCCATTCTTGAGGACAGGATCAAGATCGTGCGGCAAGCCTTGGATCCTTCATTTGACAGGTCTGAATTGGATCTTCCCGGCTGGAATGTGAGGCTAGTGGAGCTTGGAGGAGAGCAGGAACCGGAGCTCGACGAGGTGCCGACGCCGGAGGCTGGTACTAGCGGTGCTAAGCAGGCTAAGGAGGATCAAGGTGGCAAAGCTGGTGAAGGCAAAGAGGATGAAGCAGCGAAGGAGTAGGCTGCAATAATGGGCGATGATGGAAATTTCTAGACGTGGCCGGAGCCCATTTTTATGGTTGTTGGTTTCATGATGGTGGTTTATTTTGAACAATTTGGTCTGTAATTTGAACAATAGTTTTAGGATTAAGGATCACTGATCCTACGAACAATAGGGGGTAGCAAAGGTGGATGGGTCCTTCTATTTGTGGAGGATGAAGCCCTTGATGCCCCCGCCGTTATTTTCCTGCACTCTATGGACACACTTTTCCAACCCAAGTGGACGGGTCACGTTTTGCTGGTAGAAGCTTGGGTAGGCAATTTTGATAACCTTTTAAAAGGGGTTCTTATAAATAAATAAAATGTAAGCTTTTGACTATGTTTCTTTCCTGATGTCGATTATCATTATACTTGTACTTGTTAGGAAAATTCAGATTTAGGAATTCACGAGTTCTTAGAAAGAATATTAAGTATTTGTCAAAACAAATTTAGTTTTAAAAAGTTAAACAATACATGATCAAGGGTCACATAGGCTCTCGTCAAAGATAGAGGATAATATCCAAAGACAAAAGAAGGCTCAGTAAAGGATCATACTAGCGAATCCAAGTTAGGATTCTTTATCCTTAAAACTTACAATCATAACAACACGGAATGTGCTGCCTACGAGACCGGAATCTTACACTGTGCGCATAGAACCCCTCTCACTTTAGACAGAGAGGGAATGACGATGGGTTGCCAAACCGTGGGGCGAAGAACTCAACCGCTATACAGTTGGTACTTCGAACTTGGAACGAGCATGAAGAAAAAATTAGTAGAACTGTAGGATCCAGGATCCTTATTTGTTAAGCTTCAGGAACCTGTCATAACATATAACTTGGGACTAAGCCAAACATCAATTGAATGACTCATTAGTAACTGGGGGCAAGCCCAAATAACTGGGGACAAGCCTAAAATAACTGGGGACAAGCCCAAATAACTGGGGACAAGCCCAAATAACTGGTGTAAACTTGAGTATGGCCCAAACTGGCATCTATCCAATCGTGAGCGACATGAAAATGTCAAAACCTTAGCTAACGTGAAAACGTTAGAAACCTTAGGAATGGATGTATGGTACGTCTATATTATACTTAGGATCCTACATATAGCCAATAACAATGAAATTGTCAGCCCCTAAAGCGGTGTCTGGTCCCATTGCCTCGAACTATACTTGGATAACGTGACTACTGGCGGGTGTCAAAACCCAATTCGTGTGAAAGGTGAAAACCTTTAAACCTTAGAATATATTGGATACCTTAAGCTGGGGACAAGCCCAAAGTCTTGGAGAGGTGGCCAACCTCTTGATCCTTTGTAATAATTTTTGCAAAACTTAAAGCTTGATAAGGTTGAATGTTGAAAATTCAACATCCTTACTTTATAATAAATAATAAGAAGTATAATAAGAATGAAAGCATTAGTAAAATGTTACCGAATCAAGGATCACATATCCTTTGAGGATCCTTCAATCTGAATTGATCATTAAGATACTTAAGGATCCCCCAATCCTTAACATAAAATACCTTTTTAGATGGATAGCATTCCACGCTCTTGGTAGAAGGTCACCATCCATAGTTAGCAAACGATATGCTCCCTTTTCTGCTTCAACTTCAATAGATAAGGGCCTTCCCATTTAGGTGCTAACTTGCCATTAGCAGGATTCGTGGTATTTTGGAATGCTATCCTCAATACCAAGTCACCTACTTGAAATCTTCTAATCCTGACATTCTTGTTATAAGCTCCAGCCGTCCTTTGTTGATAACTAGCTAGCCTTACTCTCGCCAAGTCTCTAAGTTCCTCCACGTGTCCAAGTCTTGAGCTAGAGTCTTATCATTTGCCTCAGGATCGCGGATCCTTGTTCTGGCTGTAGGGACTACCATTTCTGTAGGGATCACTGCTTCAGCTCCAAAGACCAAAGAGAAGGGTGCCTGACCCGTAGCATTCTTAGGAGTTGTCCTATTTGCCCATAAGACATAAGGTAATTCTTCAGCCCATTTCCCCTTCTTGGATCTAAGCTTTTTCTTCAGGTTGTTGATGATGATCTTGTTAGATGATTCCGCCTGGCCATTAGCTTGTGGGTGGACTGGTGTTGACGTTATCATCCTAATCCCCCAGCTGTCACAAAAGTTAGTAGTACGACTCCCAATAAATTGGGATCTGTTATCACAAACAATTTCAGAAGGAATACCAAATCTAGTAATGATATTTCTTTTAATAAAGGATATAACTTCCTTTTCTCTGACTTGAGCGAAGGCTTTAGCTTCTATCCACTTGGAGAAGTAGTCTGTCATAGCTAGCATGAACACCTTTCCTCCTGGAGCCTTGGGAAGCTTGCCTACTATATCCATTCCCCATCTCATGAATGGCCAAGAGGAGGATATATGATGCAGAGGTTCTGCCGGTTGATGAAGGATATTACTGTGTCTTTGGAAAGCATCACATTTCTTCGTGTATTCTACAGCATCCTTCTTCATAGTAGGCCAATAATGTCATGTTCTAAGGATCTTGGAAAAAGTGTTCTGCCCCCAGTGTGATTCCCACAGTCTCCTTCGTGAAAATCCTTTAGGACTTCTTGTATCTTAGGATCCTCAATGCACCTTAGATAGGGTCTTGCAAGAGATTTTTTATATAACATGTTATTTATAATGGTAAACTGGGATACCTTAATCCTGAATGCTCTTGGCTTTTCCCCAGTAGGATTTCTCCATTCTGAATGTGTTTCAGAATTGGAAGGATCCAGGATCCTGAATTTGACTGCATATCATCATTGGGAACAACTGCAGCACCATCCATTATTTCCATTGCTTCTCCTCAATTGCAGGAGTTAGTACATGGATAATAGGTATCTTCACATCCTCAGGCATCTTCAATGAGGATCCAAAGTTGGCTAGAGCATCAGCTTCTGCATTCTCTTCCCTAGGTACCTGTGTTAAACTGAAAAAAGCAAAAGAATATGCTAGTTTCCTGACTATCTCCAAATATTTGATTAGTTTTTCGCCTTTAACAGCATAGGATCCGTTATAATGATTAGTAATCAATAAAGAATCTACAAATACTTGAAGATACCTGATCCTCATATTTTTAGCTAGTTGCAAACCTGCTATCAAGGCTTCATATTCGGACTCCTTATTAGTGGTCTGAAACTCACACGCTATAGATTGGGGTATAATGTCCCCTGTGGTGATTTTAGTAGTAGGCCTAGTCCAGTTCCCTTGACATTCAAGGCTCCATCTGTGAAGAGTGTCCAAGGATCCTTGGTCTCCTCAAGTTGTTGCACTTCTAGTTCAGCTTCCCTTTGTAGATCACTACTGAAATCAGCCACAAAGTCAGCCAAAGCTTGGGATTTAATAGCAGTTCTGGGCTCATACTTAATGTCATATGCACTAAGTTTAACAGACCATTTTGCCATTCTTCCCGACATCTCTGGTTTCCTGAGAACATTCTTAATAGGAAAGTTAGTTTTAACAACAATAGTATGAGTTTCAAAATAATGTCTTAGTTTAGTCGAAGCCATGATTAGAGCGAGAATTAGTTTCTCTAAATGAGAATACATGGCGTCAGCATCAAGTAGACTTTTACTTACATAGTATACCGGATGTTGTTGGCCTTCGTAATCCTTAACTAGGACTGCACTTACCGCTTTACCTGAAACGGCTAAGTATAAGGACAATGGCTCTCCATTTTTTGGTTCATCAAAGCCGGTGCTGAGGATAGGTAATCCTTAAGGCTTGTAGAGCAGCTTCATGCTTCTCAGTCCATTCGAGCTTCTTATTCTTCCTCAAAACATCATAGAAATCCTTACATCTTTCTGAGGACTTTGAAATGAATCTATTCAAGGTGGCAATCCTTCCTGTTAATCTTTGCACATCCTTGGCATTGGCAGGAGACTTGATGTTCACTAAAGCCTTGATTTGTTCTGGACTTGCTTCAACTCCTCTCTTGGTCACCATATATCCTAAAAATTTTCTAGCTTTGCCCCCGAAATCGCATTTAGACGGGTTCAACTTCATGTTGTATTGGTCAAGAATATTGAATGCTACTTCAAGACCCTTCAGGTGATCCTCGGCTCTTTTAGATTTGACCACCATATCATCTATGTATACTTCCATTGTGTGTCCAAGTTGCTCCTTGAACATCATATTCACCAGCCTTTGGTATGTAGCACCTGCATTTAACAATATATGCCAGTGGGTGTCATGAACGCTGTATCCTCTTGATCAGATGGTTCCATCTGAATTTGCTGAAATCCAGATGAAGCATGCATAAAAGTTAACAATTCATGACCCTCGTAGCATCCACCATGGAGTCAATGTGGGGTAAAGGGAAATGATCCTTGGGACATGCCTTGTTTAAATCAGTAAAATCGACACATACCCTCCACTTTCCATTTTCTTTTGCACAACAACCACATTGGCTAACCACCTTGGATACTTGACCTCTCTTATCATACCTGCCTTTAGTAACTTGTCTACCTCTTCTTAGATAATTGCATTTCTTTCAGGTGCAAACTTCCTCCTCTTTTGGTGAATTGGCCAGAAAGACCTGTCAATACCAAGTTTGTGAGTAATCACATCTTTTGAGATACCCGTCATATCTTCATGCTTCCAAGCGAAGGTAGATTTTCTGTGTTTCAGGAAGGATATGAGATCCTGCTCTATGCTCTGCTGGATCCCGGATCCTATATACACCTTGGATTCAGGATCCTCAGGAACTAATAGTATAACCTTGACGTCTTGTTCTCTTGCCTCCATGACGTCTCTTGGAGGGTGCTTTAATTGCTATGCTTCCCTAGACTTGGAAGCTGGTTTCATCGAGGAAGTGTAGCAATTCTTTGCCTCTTGCTGATCACTTTCTATCTTGACTATTCCCCATGGACTTGGAAGCTTGACACATTGGTGGTATGTTGATGGGACCGCCATCATGTCATGTATCATGGCCTGCCAAGGATAACATTACAGCAAGATAAGCAATCTATTACACAAAATTTTTGGATAAAATTCACTCCCTCTATGTAAATTGGGAGTTTAATGTCCCCTAATGTATTCTTGGTTTCCCCACTGAATCCCACAAACACCGATGATCTTGGAGTGATATCTGATTCAGGAATGTTTATCTTTTTGAGGACATCCAACTGAATTATGTTCACTAAACTCCCTCCATCAATAAGGATCCTGCGAACAAAATGGTTAGAAATAAATAAAGTAATGAGAAGACCATCATGATGAGGATCCTGAATGTCTACGCGATCCTCCTCATCAAAGGATATCACTTTTTGTTGCGTTAGGGTAGATGTTCGAACTGGCCTCTCCCCGTTCTTCATCTTTGTCTCCTTAGCATGCCTTTTAGCCACTGAAAATGAAGTTCCACAGATATCAGAACCACCAGAAATAAAGTTAATGATTTGAGCATCTGCTGGCGGTGGAGGAGCTCTTTCAGGAACATTCTCAGTATCCTGAGTTCTTGAACGTTTCCTTCCCAACAATTCCTTCAAATACCCTTTGCTAAGAAGATAGCCAATTTCCTTCCTCAACGCTATACACTCATCAGTAAGGTGGCCAAAATCCTCATGATAAGCGCACTACTTAGATTTATCCTTAGTAGCTCCAGGTTTATCAGTTTTCCTTGTCCATCTAGCCTTGTCACCTAAATTCTGCTAGCAAGTATTAGTTAATGATTATCAGCAGAAAAACAATACTCAGATATTGGAGGATAATCCCCATCGTCTTCGTTTTGTTCAACTGCATTCACATTGTGATTGTCATGTTTAGAGTATGACTTGGATCGATTATTCTTAAAGAATGATCCTTGTTTTTCTTGTTTCGAGGATCCTGAGAGCCTCTCCTGGATCCTTTTGTCATCCTCTAAACAAATGAACCTCAATGCCATGTTCCTCACTTCATCTAAATTCATGCAAGGTGTCATAACAAGGTTATCATAGAATGAGGAATTCTTAAGCAAGCCCATTTTGAATGCCTCCACAGCAATGGCAATATCCAAATTAGGAATTTCTAAGGATTCTCGATTAAACTTAGTGATGTAATCTCTTAGTGATTCATCACGTCCCTGGGTTATTCTTTATAGATCACTAGTTAACCGTTCAAAGGTTCTACTACATGAAAACTGGTTATTAAATAAATTAGCTAGATGAGAAAATGAAGTAATTGAGTAAGGAGGAAGACTTAGCAGCCATTTAAGTGCTGATCCAGTGAGTGTGGACCCAAAGCCCTTGCAAAGGCAGACTTCCTTTAACCTTTCAAGAATGGGATTGATCTCCATTCTTTCCCGGTGCTACATGCTCCTCCGGATCAGTTGTACCATTGTACAGTTTCATGTTGGGGGTTTGAAAGCGTTTTGGTATCTCAGCGTTGCATATAGGAGGTGCAAAACGAAACACCCTGTGACTTCCATCCGGGATCTCAGGAATGGGCTTAACCACTCCTAGGATGCTGGCTATCATATCCTTAAGCTTCTGGAGCTCCCGTGCCGTAGCCTGATTGATACCTGTATCCTGCATGGAACCATAGTTAGTGCCAAAAGATGTATTGACATTGTTACCTCCTGAGTGGATTGGAAGTGGTATGCCAGAAGTATATCCAAAGGTGGACGCTTCAGGTGTAACAGTTTGACCAGATGAAGCAATAGTCTGCATAGGGATGAAGTCCCACGGTGGGCGCCAAACTATTTTGGTCAAAAATCACAACAAGGATACTGTAACCAAACTATGAATGTGAGGTTGAGTGCTTGAGTGATGAGCAATCGTATGAAAAAATTGTAAACGCAAACAATGGCAAACACCGAGATTTATACGAGGAAAAAGCCCTTGATCAATGAATGATCTCTGGCATAAAACACCTCGGGTGATGGAAACTACCGATCATCGACTATATTGAACTATAAAGATTACAACTTTGGAAATATTGAGCTTGTTACAATGAGAACTAGGGTATGGTGAGTGTGATATTCCAGAGAATGTATGCGAGTGTGTGTGTGTTCAACCAGAGATACCTCGTGTCTATCAAGCTCAATATCCCACTAAATATCTAGTTAATCTCAACTAACTATCCGAAATTTCAGCCATGCATCCACGTTCTCCACCAACGGTCATTACGCTCTTTGCATGTGCTGGAATTATAAGCATATTCACCGCGATTCCCGGTTAGAACAAGTCTTTCCTCGTCCAAGACCCGCATACAGATGTTAAACAAACGAGTGAACAATTGTTAGTAAGCATACATATAGATAAGGTTCCTTGATCCTCAGACTCCCTACTTCATATGCTAAGGATAAATGATTCAGGTTAAGCCTCAGGATAAATGATCCAGAAATGCTAACAATCAGCCCCTAACAGTAGCGTATCGACTGGACCTACCCCAAATGCTTAACAATGTTCATCCTGTGTTTCACGTTTCCAATCTAAAGAGGTGTCTAGCTGAAGAAGGACTTCAAGTTCCGCTGGAAGATCTTAAAATAATGATACACTTAACTTCGTGGGAAACCAGTTGATATCATGGACCGAGGAATCAAGCAATTGAGACGTAGTCGCATTCCTATCGTCAAGGTTTGATGGGAAGGTAAACATGGCGCTAAATTTACTTGGGAACTTGAGAGTGATATGAAGACTAAGTATCCGCATCTTTTCGTTGCATCTTCCTAAATTTCGAGACGAAATTTCCTAAAGGAGGGGAGACTGTAACGCCTGGCGTATTCATACTTTCCATATTTAGAAGGCTCGTGTTGTATTTCTATTTGTGGAAGCTTTTGTATCTTCTATTCGTTCATCGTTGTAAACCGAGACTTGCATCATAATGAAAACTCGTACTTTATTCATGCATTGCTTATTCATAATCATTTTATACCTATATATGTCCATACACCTAATCATGTGAATCATATTCGCGATACTCGTAATCGTGTGACAAAACATGATAATTACACTTATTCGAGACTTAGTCGTAATAATTATATACTTACACACACAAGGAACTTGTCTAATATGATTATAATACATTTTATGTTCATAACATATCCTAAAAAGGCCCCAAAATCCGTCACCTGATCAAAATAACAAAAAAACAAAAAATTTTAACCCGGCTAAGGTCCTTACTGACCGCAAGGGGAAACCCTTACGGTCCACAAGGGGAAACCCTTACGGTCCGCAAGGGGAAACCCTTACGGTCTGCAAGGGGACCTGGTCGGGACAGAGGTTTCAAACTCGCGGGTTTGCACGAATCCACACCAATTCTCCTCACCCAATCACCTCTAATGCACCATTAAACACCCCAACAAACCCTAAACTCATTACTTACCACACCTCTTCCACACATTTTACACTTTCTAATCCCCATCTAAACAGTCTCAAATTGTTCCAAGTTAGTTGCAACATTAGAAATTAGGGCATATTCATACCCTCTTACAAAAGTGAGCATAACTTGCTCAAAACTCAACAGAATCACTTGATTCTTCTTTCTTTTTACTTGGATAATCATTAGGTTGAATCCAAGGGTTCTCCATGGAGAATCTAGACCTGAAATGCTCCTAAAGTGTCCCAAAACTTTCTGCTTGTTTCAAAATCTTTTCAAACTTTGTTTATGCTTATCAAACTTGAGTCTAACTCATCTCAAACCTATGTCCTAATGTTTACAACACTACTTGTGGTTGGTTAGGCTTAAAAAAGTTTGAGACATTCAAAATAGAGGATTTATCCTCACAAACTTTCTGTTTTCATAGAGCTTTAAGCTCACAAGTGATGCAAGTTCATGAACTTGTTCATGTGTGTCCACCTTGGTTAGCTTGTGCTATCCTAACTTTGAGACCACACATCACTTGATGATTTTCGTCATTATCGCAAGTAATTTGCTAGATTGAAAGTGTCACAATCCCGTTTAGCCTTCAACGTGTGTCAAAGTGTGCTCACCGGGTTGTATTTCACTTGGCTACTTGATATCGTGGTGACACATTTTACATTCTTGTCATTTCCATTCTTGTCATACTATCATTCTAAGACCCTCCTTGTTACCTATGGTAACTTGTGTAGTGGTGAACATCATACGAAGTTCAAAAGTGGATGGTTAATCCTCCCATCTCCTACTTGACTTGCATGACACCAAGAGGTTCCAAAGTGGATGGTTCATCCTCCCACCTCCTAGATGACTATATATCGATATGTATATATTAGGGACTATAATATAATCCTTAAAACCAAACCCTTGATAGTGACTAAGTAATCACCTATCAATTTAATAAGTTTATCACTAATGTGTATAGCTTCTTGTCACGATTCTAATAGGTCTTGAGCCTATGAAATTACATTCAATCTTTATGGATTACTATAGCGTCAAAGACAAGTGCTAATACCTTAGTGACTATTTTCCGTATTATATACTTTGTCATATTTTGAATCTTAAATCCAAACGTTCCATCATCATCCCAAAATACTCATATGCCTTTGTTTTCCTCTTGTAGGATAACTCGGCGTTCATCCTATCAAAACAACTACCTTCACGGACTTGTCAAGTTATAAGACTTAGAAAAACCATGTGTACACTCAACCCACTTTCGTTTATAACACTTTTGGGTGTAAAATGTTTACCTTATAAAAAATCACAACACATAAACTTTATGAAATGCACAAACAATCCTATATCCATGAATACTTGAATCGTTTACTTGATGCTTATATCTTGGACATTCATTATGTGATACTTTAGTCATTAACTTATTTTAAGCCTTCGTTTGACATGTATAGCGCTATAGGAAGTAACGCATCCCCTCCTCATGAAATCTAGAGGCCATGTTAAAATATCGTGTTTGCGTTAAGGGTTTGACTAGTAGTATTGCATGCCTTGTATATGCTCTTGTAAAATCATAGTTGCCATGAGCTTTTGTTTAAACCCTATTCGTATACGTATTCTATGCTTAAACTTGTGTACTCGCCTTTGCTTTTGCATTGAATTGTTATTTTAAAACATGTTACAGGTTGATGAAGATGATGCTATGAAATCAAAGTAGCAAGGACGATAGATACACATTTAGACGTTTAGGTTTAATATTGTTGTATCAAATTTTGCCATATTAATGTTGTTATTTGAATTTACCTTCTATTGTAATGACTTTTGCTATGAAATGAAATTATGATTTAATTAATTATTGTCACATTTAGTTTTATGAGCAATGAGCAATCTATTTCGTCCCGCCTCGATGTTTCCGCCATCGGTTGGGGTGACATGACAAGTCGAAGGTTACGTGTTTTAAGTGTCGGGAAATGGACATTTTAAGAGAGAGTGCATGAATCGGGAAGTGAATGGTAATCAGAATCCTATTGGCAATGACTATTACAAGAAGGCAATTTATCATCAACCATCTCCTTCTCATTCAAGGGTTATTCAAATAGAAGATGGTTCATCAAGTTCTAAAGAACAAGTCTTGGTCGTAGCACAAGAGGATGAAGGTTATAACTAGAATAAGTATATCTCCAAAAATGAAAGCTTGGCTTTACTGGTAGAAATCATCGAGGAACCATAAACTGAAATGGTAGAATGTTCAGAGATGTTGTTTTGCTGTTTTTGATGAAGAAACATTGGAAGAAGTTATTTTAGAGGAATATCTTCAACGATCCGAGGAAGAAAACATTTTACATAATGCTTTCAAGAATATAATTCCACCTAATATGATTTCTTATTTTGCAGGTTATTTCAGTACTGGATTTCACGATGAGACAGTGGAGACAGTGAAACTAGAGGTTGAAGAAGTGATCAATGTTGAAAAAGAAATGATAGTTGAAAATTTGAGAGTGATTGTGGATAAGGCAATGATGGCCAATTTGAAAGAGGTAGATTCTGATACAAAGAAATAGGAGTCAGATAATGAGAAAGAATTGGTAAAAGAAGTAGTGAGTGCAAATTGTTGAGGTTGAAAAACCTTGTACAAAGTGAACTGAGTTATGTGAATATTGTGTTGAAAAGGATAAAATCATTAAAGAAATTAGAAAACATTCGGAAAATTTCAAATATGATTACAGAACAATGAAAGAAGCTTATGATAAAATGAAAAGAACTTATAAGATAGTAGAACAAGCAAATTTGGAAAATGGTAAAACAATGGATATGTTAAAAGCAACCGTAATGGATAAACATATGGCGATTAACATACATCTAAATACGATTTCTGAGCTTAAAAATGAATTGAAAAAGATAAAAATCGAAATAGAAAGGGTAAATAAACTTTTGATCAGTTACTCGACCAGTTCATATGTCATCGATCCCATCTTGCCCAAAATTGAAAAGGGAGAAAATGATCAAATGAAAAGAAAAGTGTAGATTATGGATGTGTTCCACCACCCATGTGGCAAAAGTATTCCAAAAGGAAACCAGATAGAATGGAAAAGGCGCTTAACATAAAACTCAAAACTGAGATAAATGATGAGCTGCCGGGGAACATAGACATAATATACACTAAATATGAAAATGACAAAATGAAACTGAGTTGATAAAAAATGTTGTTGAAAAGGTATTTGAAAGTGACTCAGATGAATCAAGTTTTAAAAGTGCCGAATCAAGTTTGAAAAGTTCTGAATCAAACTCACAATCTGAAAGTGAAGACATGTATACAAAAAATTCTTTTGTATCGTCAGAAGAAAATTTAAGTGATGATCCTAATGTTGTTCTAGACAAAGTTAAGGATTCTGATAATTGTATTTTGATCAGACCTTTTCGATTCAGAATGTGAAGGAAGATCACATTGACAAACTTTTCAAACTTGTTGAAGTAAATTCAGCTGATCTTGAGAAAAATGTGAAAACGTTTTATTCAAAACCTAAAAAGATTTTCAACAATTATCGAAGAAAAGGTGGAGATTATCCCGAGAATAGGATAGATGGTTTGGGTTTTGAACACAACAAGAATGACAGAAAATTTCAAAAACAAAAGTTAAAAAACAAGAAGATTGAGTTTGTTTTTGGAACCAACAGGGTAAGTGAAAAGGAAAATATTGGTAAAAAATCCAATGATGAGTTCAAGAAAGAAAAAGAGCTTCATGAACAGACAAAGAACATCAAAATTGCTGATAATAGGACTTGTTTCAAGTGCAATGAGATTGGTCATATTGCATGGAAATGTCCTAAATCTAAATTTGTTCACCAAGACAAGAAGAAAACAGAAGATGTGAAGTCAAAGAAACCGGATATTGTGCCTAAACAAATTTTGAAATGAAATCATGAACCTAACAAAGAAAAGAAATCACAAACTGTGGTTTTTTCAAATAATGAAAAAGGTGAACCTTCAAAAAGGGTTGAACAAAAAGATTCAAAATTTTATATCAAAAAGGCACATTAAAAATCACAAAACTGGATTCCAAAGACAAAACATCTTCTTAGGTTCCAAAACCAACTGTTTAAGTAAAATCTAAAGAAAAAATTGAATTGAAAACTGAACAATGGGTTCCAGTTCAGAAGGAAGTGAAAGACCGAGAAGGCTTGGGTCCCCCTGGTTAAGTAATTTCTTATTTGCATGTGCGGGGCTTCCAAGGTCTATTATATCAAAGTGGATCATGGACAGCGGAGCTTCCAGGCACATGACAGGGATGCTAGCATTGCTTTATGATGTAAAATCAATCATAGGAGGCTATGTAGCTTTGCAGGGAATCAAGGAGGTCGGATAATCAAGTTATTAAACGGAGTGGTATCATTTGATAGAGTGAACTACATTGCGGAGTTGGAAAATAATATGCTTAGTATCTCTCAGATATGTGATAAAAAATTCACCACTTATTTTAACGACAAATATGCATGATTTTAAAACCAGGATTTAAGACTCCAGAGGAATGGATTCTTATGGGTGCCCGAGAGGTACGATCTTTATGTGGTAGATATGGGCGTAGCTACTACAACATCAAAGTCGACACAATGTTTTTTTACTAAGGCTACAGAGAAAGAGTCAGTGTTGCGGCATAGGAAGATGGGTCACATACATTTGAGAAAAAAGAATTTTCTGGTTCATAACAACCTAGTGGACGGTGTAAATTTGAAAACTTTTCATTTGAATGATGATTGTTTAACCTGCAAAAAGGGGAAGCAGCACAAGAAATATCGCCCGAAGAAGTTATTGAATTCGATCAAGTTACCACTAGAAAGGCTTCACATGGAACTCTTCGAACCTGTTAATGTTAAAAGCATTTATGGAGATCTATACAGCCAGGTTACTACAGATGATTATTCAAGGTTTTCATGGGTATTCTTTCAGGAGAGTAAGGATGAAATATTTCAGAATCTGATGATAGTCTTTTGAAAGCTTGAGAACTTGTAACATTTGCCAATCCGAAGAATCAGAAGTGATAATGGTACGGAATTCAAGAACAACTACATGCTTCAGTTTTACAATAATAAAAGCATTCTTCACGAAGTCAGCGCCCCCTGTACTCCTCAACAAAATGGAGTAACTGAGCATAAGAATCGCACACTTATTGAAACTGCTAGAACAATGCTTGCGGATTCGAAGTTACCTGTAAGTTTCTGGAGTGAGGCTATTGCGTCTGCATGTTATACTCTAAACAGAGAGTTAACTGTCAAGCCTCATAAAATGACATGCTCTGAATTTCTTAATCAACAGAAGTCGAACTTGGAATTTCTTGAACCTTTTGGATCTCCTTGCATGGTTATTGATCCTGATGGAAAATTTGGTGTAAGATCTTTAGAAGGTTTCTTCGTTGGTTATGCTAGTCCACTTCGACGTGTATTCTTACCAAGTTTGAATCAAGTGATTCTAGCGCAACACGTTGATTGTCGAAGATATACAATGCCATCTCAGAAGGTAGGTGACTCTTGGATGTTCAATTATGAAAGTCAGTGGAATTCTTTTGAAGAAGAACTTGCAGTGCTATTACATTTACATCAAACTGCAAATCAAGAACAAGTTCTAAGGCCGATAGTGGTAACTCAACCATCTATTGGAACACATGATTCTGGAGAAGGTCCAAGTAATTTGTAAGATGAACCAGTTGTTGAACCAGTAATAAATTCAACAGAGCCCAATCCTTCTCAAACAAATGATTCTGAAGATACACCGACTTATGATAAAGATGGTTATGAAGATACACCGACTTATGATAAAGATGGCGAATCTAGTTCCGATGATGAATCCGAACAGATAACAAATTTGTTAAATCAATCTGTAGGTCCTAGTACTTAAAATGAAGCATCTATAAGCAATACTGTTACTGAATCAGTGGCTGAACAAAACATCACTAATCTGGAGAACAAAGTGGTGGTTTTTGATGAAGTGATGCCTAGGAATCTATCTTATCATCCCTCTGATAACATTATTGGTGAACTGCGTGCAGGAGTTAAAAAACGAGAAATCAATTTAACAAAGCTCTTAGTTGTTTTTATACTAGAGTAGCTTTTGTTCAAGAATATTGTTCTTATCGTTGTTTTATCTCGCAAATCGAACCAAAGACTGTAAAAGACGCAATAGTTGATGAAAGTTGGGTCATGCTATGTAGGAAAAACTGCAACAATTTGAGAAATTAGGAGTTTGGAAACTTGTAGATCCTCCGGAAAATCAAAAAAACCATAGATACTAAATGGGTCTTCAAGTGTAAGCGTGACGATCGAGGAGTTATTGTTCGGAACAAAGCTCAACTTGTTGTCAAAGGATTTCATCAACAAGAAGGAATTGATTACACAGAAGTCTATGCTCTGGTTGCAAGACTGGAAGCTATCCGCATTTTCTTGGTGTTTGCGTCATGGAAGGGCTTGAAGGTGTACTAGCTAGATGTCATATCAACTTTTCTCTACGGAAAGGTGAATGAGTTAGTGTATGTTGGACAACCACCGAGGTTTATCGATCCACTAAACAAGGATAAGGTTTATCTACTTGATAAAGCTCTTTATGGGTTGCATCAGGCCCCGAGAGCCTGGTATGAGACTTTATCTCAGCACCTATTAGACTACAGCTTTACAAGAGGAATAGTAGATAGCACGCTCTTCACATGAGAAGTTGGTAGCCATTTGCTGATAGTACAAATCTATGTGGATGACATCATTTTTGGTTCTACAAATGATGAACTATGCAAAGAGTTTGAAGAAATCATGAAGAAAAAGTTCGAAATGAGTTTAATGGGAGAAATGAAATTCTTCTTGGGTTTACAGGTTGATCACCTGCCTGATGGTACTTTTATTCATCAAACTAAATATGTTCATGACATTTTGCAGAAGTTTGAGATGACTAGCACTAAACCGCTTTCAACACCATTGGCGATCAATCATGGAATCTACCCAGACGAACATGGAGCCAAAGTTGATTAGACTTTATATCGGTCAATGATAGGATCTTTGATGTACCTGACAACTTCACATCCTGACATCATGTATCCTACCTTCCTGTACGCCCGTTATCAGTCAAGTCCTCGAGTATCACATTTGATGATCGTGAAAAGAATATTCAGATATTTGAAGGGTTGCCATAGCACCAGCTTGTGGTATCCAAAGAACGACAACTTTGATCTCACAGGATATGTTGATTCTGCTTTCGGTTGCGACAAACTTAACGCAAAGTTTACAACGGCTGGTTGCCAGTTCTTATGAACACAATTAGTAACGTGGCAGTGCAAGAAGCAAACCACGGTCGCTCTCTCGACTTGTGAGGCTGAGTATATTTCAGCTTCCAGTTGTTGTTCACAGTTACTGTGGATTCAACAACAGATGGGTGACTTTGGACTGCAGTTTCTTGACACACCTTTATATGTCGACAATAAGGCAGTAATTGACATAACTAAAAATCCAGTTCAACATTCTAAAACTAAACACATTGAAATTTGATATCACTTTATACGTGGTTGCTATGAAAAAAGGTTGATTCAATAGAAAAAATCCACACTGATGAACAAAAGGCTGATTTTTATACTAAAATATTTGCTCTAACAGGGTTTAAATACTTAATGAGGTTAAATGGTATGAAAAATCTTTTGTCAGATGGGGATAATGAGATTGCATATGGAGCGGACGATGAGTTCTCGTGATTCACATTGGTTTGTCACATTCTTTTTACTTAGAATTTCTTTCTTTATAAAACCAAAGATTCAAAAAATATGTTTTTGATTTTAGGGGGAGAAATGGTGTAGAAAATTCAAAAACATAAAAAATTCAAAAATGTACAAAAACATGAAGAAGGCAAAAAAGAGTATTGTGTAAAAAGAGGAAATGATAGTACATTAGTGGACTATCACAGTATGCTAAAGAATTGTAAAGTTGAAAAAGGTTTAAACAAGTCTTATTGTGAATATGTCAGTAGGCTTTCACGTCTAGTAGATTGTTCGTGGGATATAAACCTAAATTTACAACTTCTTAATTTGTGGATTAACATCTCTCTGATATATGGACTTGGTACTCCGAAATTTCGTTTGAGAGATTGCATGATTCTGAGATACTAGTTCTTTATAGATAATTGATATATGGGGTATTATAAAAGTTCGTCTGATTTTGCGTAAGCAATGGCCTAGAACTTGGATAATACTTTTGCATGAAAACTCCAAAACTGCAACATATTGTAAGTATCGAAAGATCAACAATTGCAGAATAAAAGATTCCATATTGGAACACTACCTTTCAGTCGAGCCTTCATCTCATTTTCGGTACGGTGGTACTAACCTGAGTCTCAAGGTCTCGCATAACCCAGATACAGATATCAGTTAAGCTATATTCACCTGTAAGATGAAATCTGTTAGTGCCTATGTTTGTTGCCTACGTCATTATGTATCGAGTTCGAGTGAATAGGGCTTAATCTGTTAGAATCTAGGCATAATTACGTGTTTAGAGGGCAAGTTCGCTCGAGATAGGAATAGAGAAGTCAAGTTCGGCCGAACTTGACTAAGTCAAGTTCGCCCGAACTTCAATCCCTAACCAGCGAACTTGGAACCTATATATAGGTGCCTTGGGATTTCATTTGTAAGAGTTGGAGATTTTGGCACAGAGACGAAGCTCTGTCGGATCCGGTTCTCGAATGTATTGAACTTTAGATCAATGAAAACAACATTTAAACGAGTAATTCTTGTTATTTGGTTAACTTGTCATTAGTTTCCGCCTAATCGAACAATAGATAACAAATTTAGGTTCCCGTGCTAATCGTGGACGTTCCTACAAGTGGTATCAGAGTCTGGATACCTAAATTTGCTGGAATCAAGACAAGAATTTCTCTATTTCATCTCCATTCTATCATTTTTCTTAACATTTTCACATACTTGATGATTTCATGGTAAAAAATGGGTGATTTTTGAATATGTCATGTAAAATACATCATAGATAAACCCCTAAGAGTTTGGACATCAAATTCGAACGTTTTGATATCAAAAAGTTGCAAAAACTATGTTTTGGAAACTAGGTTCAGCAAACTTAAGACTAAGTTCGACCGAACTTGAGTAATGTTTCAAGGTTTTGAGCTTAAGTCCGCTCGAACTTGTTGTTTTTTGCTTGAAATTCCATCAAGTTCGACCGAACTTGATATAATTTTAGTGAAAATTCACTCAATTTCGCCCGAACTTACTTTTTCTCTTGAAATTCAAGCATAAGTTCGACCGAACTTAACAGTTTCTTCTAAAAATACACAAGTCCGCTTGAAATCTGATTTTTCTCAAAAACTTACCTCAAGTTCGACCGAACTTAATTGTAAATAATAAAATTTGAAACTTGATCACCTAAGTTCGACCGAACTTGTGAAAACTGAAATCAAAACCTTTTTTTCACACAAGTTCGACCGAACTTGTCTGTTTCTAATCGATTTTCGAGTGTTTTTGATCGAATTCTCAGATAAGTCTACGGATTGTCAAAATGGAAGATTTCCACAACGTATTCGTCTCTCAAATGGCTTCTTCATCAAACGCTGAGTGTTCTTGCAGCGAACCAGATGAATATCGACAACGGAATGGGTACTACGTCGAAACAACCAAAGCTAATGAGCATGGATGAATTTGAAGGATGGAAAGAAAAGTTTGTGAATTGGATACAAGCGAATCAATTCAACAGCTGGGTTGCAGTTGAAGATGGCTACAAATGGCCAAAGGATGAGCGAAATCAAGATCTTCTGCTGAACAAGTTTTCAATGCCAACAAAGATAACTATGTTGCAGAGAAGAAAATGACCAGCTTGATACAACAATCAGTGAAGGAAGATATCTTGATACTATTGCCAGAATATGACACTTCGCAAGAATTATGGAATTCTCTTTGTGAGAAATTCAAAGGAAGTGATGAAATGATCAAGAGCAAAAAAGCTTTAATCAAGAAAGAATTCGAGATCTTCACGATGATTAAAGGTGAAGCAATGAAGCAGATGATCGATAGATACTGTCACCTCATGGTCCAAATGCGGAGACATGATATCAAACGAACCAATGAAGAGCAAATCGAGAAACTGGCTGATGCACTTCCAGAAGGAGAATGGACAACATATTTGACGATTTTGAAGAACAGTCCATCTTGGAGACACTTCAAATTGTCATCTTTCATTGACAAATTAGAAGGTCATGAAATGGAGTTGATGAAAATTGCAAAATCAAAGAATGCTAATGTTTTTCAAGATGTCGGTGTCTATTAGAAAGGAGGTATTCCTGATACTCCGATTCAAAGCCCGAAAATTCAAATAGCATTTAGTGCAAATGCAAATTCTTCTCCAAGTCAAAGTTCTGCATATGCTGGATATACAAGTGCAAGTTCAAGCTCATCATTCTAAAATCAGACAAACCAAGCTAGTTCTGATTCAAATGTTTTCCAATGCAACATAGCAGTTGATTTGAAGAATGTATTTCCTGAGAAGGTGGCTAAACAGCACATAGCACTTCTTGCTACTGTTCTCGAATCATATGAAAGTCTCGTTGCTGGAAAGATCGGTAATCCAGAAATGACCGCTGAAGATTATGATCAGGTGGACGAAGAAGAGTTGGAACTGATGGATATCAAGTGGAGTCTGGCATCTATCATCAGAAGAGTGTCTAAATTTGTGGCGCTCACTGGAAGGGATATTGGTAACTCAAGCAACAAGCTTGGATTTGACAAGACTAAAGTCACATGCTTCAGGTGTCGACAAAAAGGACACTTCAAACGAGAATGCAACAATCAAGAAGCAAGTGGAAACCAAAATCCTTTCGGCAGCGACAATGAGTACTACAAGAAAGCTCTTCAATACAACCTATATCCAAAAAGAACACAAGTTGAAGTAGAAGATATATCTGCAAAGACAACCGAACAAGCTCTTGTTGTTACTCATGAAGAAGATGGTTTTGACTGGAACAGATACATCGGAAAGAAAACTGGTGTTGCTATGATGGCAGAGGTAGTGAATGAATCTGATAGCTTTGGAAAATGCTCTGGAAGGATATAGACAGAGAGATGAGGAAGAAGAGTTAGCTTATCTTGAGATGCAGAAACAAGAAGCTTTGAAAGCAGACGCAGAAAAGGTAAAGGCTAAGGTAAGTGTGTCTGAAAAGGAAGTTGTGAAAGTTGTGGAGGTTGAAAAACCTTGCACAAAGTGCACAAGTCCTTGTGAACCATGTCTTGATAAAGCCAAAGTCATAAGAGAATTGACTGTACATAACGAAAACTTTCGTTATGATTACAGAACCATAAAAGAAGCTTATGACAAAATATCAAGCAAATATAAATATGTCGAACATGCTAATAGTGAGCTTAACACTAATGTAAAAATGTTAAATGCCACAGTAATTGAGAAACAAAAGGCAATTAACATGTACATTAATACCATTGCTGAAACAAAGTGTGAGTTTCACAGCATGAAAATTGAAACGGAAAGAGTAAGACAGCTTCTAAAGAGTTACACCACAAATGCATATGTCATTGATCACATTTTACCTACGATTAAGTCGGAGGAAAATGGTGATAAACCAAAGTGTAAAGAGTACGGATGTGTTCCTCCACCATTTCTTGCAAGTTATTCATGCAAGAAAGATGATGAGATTGAAAATGCATTTAATCTACTTATTTTGTCAGATAAGAAGAATAAATTGCCTGAGAACATTGACGTAGACTTTACGAATTCGAACAATGACGATGAAGTGGTGGTAAAAAATGTGGTTAAAAATGTGTTAGGAAATGATTCTGATAACGGCAGCTTTCAAAGCGCCAACTCAGGTTCAAATAGTTCTGATACACAGTCCGAAAATGATGATACAGCTTCAGAATATGATCTAAGTGATGATCCTAACGTTGTCATATACAAGGTTAAGGATTCTGATAGATTATACTTCAATGATAGCTTTCCGATTCGGAATGTAAAAGAAGATCATATTGATAAACTATTTAAACTTGTAGAAGTTTCATCAGATGATCTTTTCAAAAATGAGAAAAGATTTTACTCGAAACCTAAAAGGAATACTAACAATTATCGAAAGGTTGGAGGTGGTTTTCCTGAGCAGAGGAGAGCAGGTTTAGGTTTGGAGGTTGAAGAAGAAAACCGAAGAAGAAGGAGAAACCAGCGTTCCAGGAATACAAAGGTAAGAATATAAAGTTTGTGTATGGAACAAGCACGGTTCAAGAAAACGTGATAGGTAAGCAATCGAATGATGAATTTAAGAAAGAAAAAGAACTTCGGGACAAGGCTAAAACCAGGTCCACAAGTGGAGTAAAACCCACTAGTGGAATGGTTCTGATAATCGAACTTGCTTTAAATGCAATAATGTTGGTCACATTGCTCGCAAGTGTCTGAATCTAAAGCCTGTATTTTCTCGAAGGAAAACCGAATCAAAAGATGAAAAGCAAAAACAACCAGAGATTATGAAAAATGTCATAGAGTCAAATAGAAACTATGAATCTAAACAAGAAGTGAAACCTAAAACTGTGTCAAAGTTTGAAAACTCAACATTTGAAAAAGGTGAAACTTCAAGTTTTAATGAAATCAGTACAAACCCAAAACCAAAAAGGTTTGGGTTTCATTTTTCAAACAGTTGTTTCATGTGCAGGAGTCCCAAGATCCACTCTATCAAAGTTGATACAGGATAGCGGAGCTCCATGAGTTTTTAACTTATCTAGAAAGTCATGTTCTTTGATGGTTTTTGAAATTACAAAGTGGTTGAAAAAGAAAAGTTAAAAAGAATTTTTTGAAAACTTGAGAAAATCCACATTGTTGAACAGAACACTGATTGTTATATTGAAAAATCATTTAAAATTGATTTCTTACAAGTGATTCTTACAAGTGGTTTCTACAAGTTGAAGTTAACAAAGTTTAATGGTTTGTTTCTGTTGTCAGGTGATGATGCAAAAAATGAAAAAAGGATCGGACGACGAGTTCTCGGGATCCTCATTGGTTTGTTAAATTTTTAAAAGAATTTCTTAAAATCTAGAATCCAAAAATATGTTTTTGATTTTAGGGGGAGTAAGAAAATTTGAAAATTTTTAGAAAAATCAAAAACATATGAAAAAGTTGAAAATCCAAAAACATTTGAAAAATTCAAAAAGCACAAAAACATTGAAAAAGACAAAAAGAATTTGGCTGTTAAAAAGGAAATGATAGTACATCAGTGGACTATCACAGTATGCTAAAGAACTGTAAAGTTTAAAAGTGATAAACAAGTCTTACTGTGGATGTGTCGATAGAGTTTACACATTCGGTAAATTGTTTATGGGATATAAACTAAATTTAGCAACTGCTTAAATTTGTGGTTTAACACATCTTGGATATATGGACTTAGTACTCCGAAATATCGATTGAAGGGTTTCCTGATTCTGAGATACGAGGTCTTTATAGATAGTTGATATCTGGGGTATTATACAAGTTCTTCTGATTTTGCGGAAGCAATAGCCTAGAACTTCTATAATGCTTTTGCTAAAAACCCCAAATTAGCATGCAAAATTTGAAAGTATCGAAAGATCTAATCATTTGCAATGCTTAAAAGATTCCTTAAGTGGAACACATCTTAAAGTCAGCCTTCATCTCTTTGTCTGTACGGTAGTACTAACTTGAGCTCTCAAGGCCTTGCACAACCCAGATACAGATATCAATTACGCTATATTCACCTGTAAGATGAAATCTAGGGAATCTGGATTCGGGAGTATATTCAAGAAGTGGGAAACACAGTTAAGTCAAGTTTTCATGATTCTTAACTTAACATATCTTGGAACAGTTGAGAAATGTGATAAAGTTTAAGTGGACAACTATATCGACAATCTAGGTAAATGAGTTTAAATCTTAAAGTCTCAAAAGGTCAACGGTACTGGTGATATGTCTCAAACAAACTGATATGATCCTTAGACACGAATTCACAAAAAATTATGTCTGTAAATATGTTTGTACATAGTTTACTTTCTTTAAATTGCTTTACTTGTTAAAAGTTTTGTAAATACTTTACTTGCTTTTCAAGATAAAAATCAAAAAGATTTTCAGTGTGTTTTAGCATAAAGTTTCTAAAATATAAAAAGATTTTGTTTCTACGTTAGTTTCAACGAACCAATGTTGGAGAACGGATCTTGAAGTCTGGTAAGAAAATCTGATAATTGTTTAAAAGTTCATTAATTTGAAACCTTAAAATCAGATTGTTCATAACGGTTTTTCAAACTGAGGTCATTAATTTAGACTTGGTTAACATATTTGGTTAATCAAGGTCATTAACTTGGACTTGATCAACTAAGTGGATTTTCACAAATGATAAAAATGTGTGAAGGTTTTAAACGTAAAATGTATTCAAGGTCATTAAATTGAACTTGAAACAATTAAAACATTTTTGAAAGGATTGAAGTGAAGATAAAAGTTTGAAATGTTGATGGTACAAAATTTCAAAATAGTGAATCTGAAATGTTTATTTGAATGTTAGATTTTATTTAGACAGGAAGTAAAATTTGAGGGGGAGCTGGATAAAACATTGTCCAAAGATTTCAGAAAGCTCAAACCTAGGGGGAGTTTGAAGTTTAAAGCTCAAAGCAAAGGGGAGTCTGAAGACTAAAGCTTAAAGCTAGGGGGAGCATGATGATTTAAAGTTTTATCAAGACCAAGCTCAAGAAAAAGAAAGAAGTTATAAAGATCAAGATGTTAAAGTTTATACAAGAACTAAAGATCGGAAGACTCAGAAGATTGTAAATAACAAAACGACAATGGCAACATCCAAGGGGTAGTCTGTTGGTGCATATGTTTGTTGCCTACGTCATTATGTATCGAGTCTGCGTGAATAGGGCTTAATCTGTTAGAATCTAGGCATAATTATGTGTTTTAGAGGGCAAGTTCGCTCAAGATGGGTATAGAGAAGTCAAGTTCGGCCGAACTTGACTAAGTCAAGTTCGCCCGAACTTCAATCCCTAACCAGCGAACTTGGAACCCTATATATAGGTGCCTTGGGATTTCATTTGTAAGAGTTGGAGATTTTGGTACAGAGACGGCGAAGCTCTGTCGGATCCGGTTCTCGAATGTAATGAACTTTAGATCAATGAAAACAACATTTAAACGAGTAATTCTTGTTATTTGGTTAACTTGTCATTAGTTTCCGCCTAATCGGACAATAGATAACAAATTTAGGTTCCCGTGCTAATCGTGGACGTTCCTACAAAATCTAGGGAATCTTGATACGAGAGTATATTCTGAGGTGGGAAACACAATTAAGTCAAGTTTCTTAATGATACTTAGCGTATCTTGGAACAACTGAGAAATGTTTTGAAGTTTAAATGGACAATTATACTGACAATCTAGGTAAATTTGTTTAAAATCTAGAAGTCTAAAAAGGTCAACGGTACTGGTGATATATCTCAGACAACTGATATGATCCTCGAACACAAACTCACAAAAATATGTCTGTAAATATGTTTTACATAGTTCACTTTCATTTCAGATAAAACCCCAAACATATTTTAGGAGTGTTTTAGTATGAAATTTTGAAAAAACAATAATATTTTGTTTCTATTATTGTTTTGACAACCGATGATGAAAAATAGATCTTCAAAATCTAAATTGTGTTGAACGCGGAGAAATCCAGAGAACAATGGGTTGGGAGCTAATCTATAATGAAGAAAATGGGTTAAATTGATTTAAAGTTCATTAAATTGAAACTTTACATTGTCGAAAACATCAATTTGTTCATAAAGTGTCAATCCAAGGTCATTAAGTTGGACTTGGTAGACAAATTGGTTAACCAGGGTCATTAACTTGGACTTGGTCAACTGAGTGGATTGGTAAAACTGAGAAAATTGATTAAAATCACTCATTTTGAAATCAAAATTGAAAATTTAACAAAGGCAACTCGTACGAATTGCTATAAAGGTTCAAAGCCAAACCGTACGAGTTGGCAAACCAACTCGTACGAAGTGAACATTTTGCCTATAAATACCAAATAACTCGTACGAGTTGAACACATACTACTGTGTGTTATTGTTGGTGCAATTTGGAGCGATTTTGAATTTAAGAGTGTTTTAAGACCTTCTGAACATAGATCTAGGATTGTTTTAGGAGATTGGCACACCACCTATTACAATGGGGAAGGTAATAAATCTCATGAAACAGATGTTTTGTATATGTTTTGAATAAAAACATTTAAATTGAATAAATGACCGGATGTTTATAAAAATTGAATTCAAAATCTTGTTAATCGGCATGTATAGAACATTAATGAATGATCAATTTGATCGAAATGGTCGGTTGAATATGTTGCAGGTTTTTTGTTAAGATGATGATCACTTCGTACGAAGTGATTAGGTTCAATTCTTACGAAGTGCATCATATATTTTTGAAACTAGTATTTGACCAATTTGTACGGTTTGATATAAAAGGTGTAAAGTTAACTCGTACGAAGTGAGGTTGTTATAATTGTCAAATAATTGAAATCAACTCGTACGAATTGAGTTCTGATTTGAGTAAATCCAATCCATATGAACTGCAAGTTGAATACTGTGCAAAAGTTTTTCTAAGTGTTGTTGTTTTGATGGTGTGCGCAGGAAAAGAAGTCCGATTCTTCACCAATACACAACATATGCTGCATTCTTGATAAAGAGAAGAATCTATTGCTTGAACCGTTTTCTGAAATATTAGAATTCATTGGGAGGTTAAGGATAACAAAGGCTCTTACAAAGAAACATGTGTCGTACAAGTCACACGTAGATTTTTTTGGAAATCGGCGAAATACACTAAAGGCTGAAAAAGCTATTCGGTCAGTAGTTAGAATCGACAATAAAGACATAGAGTTCAAATTCGATGAATCTGGTGTTCAAAGAGATCTATAGATCGAAGATAAAGCTGAACATCCGATTGAAGTATCCTGAGTATATGGTGAAAGGATGTTTTTCTAGAATGGGATATCACGGTTATGTGAACGCGACCACATGGAAGAAAGGAGGATTAGGCCGTCCGTACAAATTCTTGGTTCATTCGGTGATACAAGCTTTAAGTCATCAAAAAGGTGCTTTTGATAATATTCTTGATTATCATATGTGCATGGTGACTGCTCTAGTGCTCAATCTGCCCTACAACTTTTCAAGAGTTATTTTTGAACATATGGTGAAAAATTTGGGGCCAGACAAGTTCTTTCAATATCCGAGGTTTATTCAAATGATATTAGATGATAACTTCAAGAATTTGAAGAAAGAAAAGAATGATATATTCAAGTTAAACCATATGGATGATGATACATTGGTACGTCTAAATCAATATCTAAGATAAGCAACCGAATTGATTCTAAGCCAATTTTCGGTGCTATTAAAGACAAAAATTATGTTCCACCAGAACCAGGCAAATGGAGAAAAGCATCGAGCGGTGATTAGAAAGAAGAGTTGGAATGTTTGAAAGGCTTTGAAGCAAAAAGAAATTTCTGGTTTGAAAAAGTAGAGACTGAGAACAAACGAAGACGTCCAGCTGCAGAGAAAGCTGCAAGAACTATTCTAGTAGATGAAGCAGAGGATCAAGCTGAACAGAATATAGAATCTGAGGCGAATGTTGAAGCAACAGGAGGTAATGTTGATCAGAATGTTGAAGTGCCTCCATAGCAAAATGTTGAACATAATGCTGATGCTGAGAAAAGTGATAATGAAGAAATTATTTCTGTTACATCTGAGACAGAAAAACAAGCTAGTAATGATGTAGAATCTATAGATTCAATAGATGTGAGTGAGAAGCGATTTCAAGCAGAGTTAGATGCTATCATGCAACAAAATAGTGATGATGCACCTTATGTGCCTTCTGAGCATGCATTTGAAGAAGAAGAAAGACCTTTAAAGAAAGCTCGCAGATCAAAAAGCAAAGCTGCTACAACAAAGAAATACACTAGGTCTCCAGATGTAGAAGCAAAGAGAAAGTTTGAGGAAAAAAGATTCTAAGTCAAAGAAAGCTGGAGAAGGTGAACAACCACCATCATCTCCAATACATACATCTCCTCCACATCTTGATGTTACTACTGCTGATCCTATTGTCACACCGACAATAGAATCTATCATACCACCAATTCCACCAACAACGAAGACAACATCAAAATCAGTTCCTGTTTCACCACCACCAACAGCACAACCATCACAACAGTATACTACTCCTCAAAGTCAATCTTCCAAAAGGATTTTCAATGAAGAGTTTGGCAACATTCCTCTTCCAAATGTACAATATACTGAAGGCTTTGTAGGAATAAAAAAATCAAAGAATTAGAAGGAAGAGTGAAAGCAATGGAAGAGAAAAACAAAGTTTTGGAGGAAGAAATGAAGTGATGAATGGCATGATCAAGTTTCTAGAAGTTGATCGTGAATATTCGAAAACTGTGATTGATAGTCTGTGTACAGATAAAGGATGATTACACAAGGTGGTTACTGATTTAGAGAATGAACGAGCACAAAGTAACAAACGTTTTGATATGCTTCAAAAGGTGAGGCAAACAATCTGGGAATCAATTTTGCTGAAGAATAAAGCAGATTCGAAGCATAAGAAGCCAAACATAGAGCTGAAGAAAACCAACGAAATTAGAAGCTGAATCTATAGCTCTCTGAAAACAGAAAGAAGTGATTAAAGAAGTTGAGATTACTGGTTCAAGCTCACAGGCTGACAAAGAAGCTGAGTCTTAGAAAGTTGTTAATGTTGAAGAGACTGTAGCTGATGATGTGACTGAAAAAGAAACAAAAACTGAACAAGAAGATAAAGATCAGGAAGAGAAAGATGATGGCGATGAGTTGTCAAAGAAAGATGATAAGGGTGATGATGATAAAGGTGATGATGATGATAATAACCAGGGGGTACAGGGTTAGTGGTTGAAACTGCAAAGATAAATGATTCTTTTGATGTTGATTAGTTTCGTGATGATACTGTGAACGAAGAGAGGGAAGCAGGGGATAAGGGGAGCAATCTGATCTAAAGCAAACTGAAGCTGTAACAGCAACTCCTATTTCTGCTATTCCAAATATTTCTAAGCCTCGTATATTCTATCTGGAACACAATGTCAAAGAGGGAGAGTACATCCACAATTACACCAAGAAAGAGTTAGCTGAAATGTTGGAAAAAGGTCATTTGACTTTGACTTCAAGGAAGAACTGAACAATGTCAGTGCATTCGAACCTAAAGATTAAGTGTATAAACATGTTTCAGAAGCTGACCGAGTGATAGTCGAAGATGCATCTGATGAAGAAGGAGAAAGGTATTCGGGATTGAACACTGATAGTTTCCCGACATTTGAGGAATTATTTTGTGAGTTAAATGACAATTTGCCGAAAATAAAGGTTGAAGAAACGATGAATGAAGGAAGTATTCCTAAGATTTTATCCAGAGAAGAGATTGCAGAAGCTAGAAAGTCATGGTTTAAAGATGTGCCAAAAGAAAGGAAGTTCAGAAGACCGTTAGCATTCTTCTCGCATGACAAAGATAAATCTCTTGGTGATATTCTGAGTTGGGGGTGGATTCCTGAGTTGAATGTCTATGCAATTAAACGAGAGTTTGGCGTACAATACTTCAGATATCTGAAAGATATCAACAGTTTACCTTTCTAGGATGTTGAGGAGCTAGTACAGACACGAACAATTAATTTTTAGATGAAATTTCATGATCAGAGATTTTGGAGATTGATAAAGTTTGAAGCGTCTCGACGTTTTCAAGAATGGAAGCCGTTTATTCCTAAAAGAATTATCAAGATTGAGAAGGTGACAAAGGAGAAGGATATTACGTTAATCATGAAGCCACTAAGGGTTATGAAGAATATGCATTGATAAGAATTGAACAAGATTTTTGGGAATTCTTTAAGTGGTGGGAAGTGGATCCTGAAACAAGTGAAGCAGTGATTGTCTTAAAAGCTGATGAACATACAAAGATCACTGATGAGTTGACACCAGAGCTGATAGAAATAAGAAGAATATGGGGTTTATGGTGACAATACGAATACTAGACCCGATGTGGTTAGTAAACTGTTCGAAAGAGGATATTAAATGTTTGTTCTTTAACAAGATATGCTATGGAAGCGTGAAGAAGTTCAAGTGATGCAATGCCAAGGTGTGGTTAATGTCTGTTATGCACATGGTATTAATTCGGGAAAGATGTGGGAGTCTAAATGGCAAGAGCTTGAACGAGAAGAGTTTTTAAAGGAAGAAAGATGATTGGAGAAGATAGCTGAAAGAAGCAAATAGGCACGTCTTCGAAGTTTCCAATTCATGAAATGGGCTCCACCGACTGATCAAACGCCCATTCCTTCCGAAGAATGACGAAAGCCTAAGAAAAACTTCCTTGGACGCTGCTTGTTAAAGATTTTAAAGATTTTGAAGCTGACGAAGCCTACGACAACATCCAAGGGGGAGTTTGTTGATACACAATGTCTATTGTCTACGTCTTAGGTCTAGCTGAATTGTATAGGGCATAATGTTTGATTTCGTAATGTTATTTTGTATTTTGTCCAATTTGTACAAACTGGGGTATTTCGAACGAATTGGAGAGTCTATAAATAGGTCTTTGGTGCTTTCATTTGTAACAGTTATCTCTGACCAAGCAGCGAAGCTCTGCTGGATTTCCGGGTTGTAAAAGTTCATTCAATCAATGAAATCAAACATTTAAGCAGTAAATCACGTGTTATTGTCACTAATTCATAATATTTCCGCTATTATGGACAAGATAAAAATTAGGTACCTTTGCTAAAGGAGGAACGGTCCTAGACAAAGATGTGTAGAAGCTATTCCAATAAAAAAAATTATTTTTGTATTTTTACTTTTTCAACTGTTTTTAAGCATTTTTTTAGTTAATTTTTTTACTATAAAGGCTTCTACATGTAAAAGCTCTGATTTTTTTTTGAAAAAATTATTATTAACATGTTAAATTGAATTTTTATTATATATTTAACATGTTAAATGCACTATTTCCTGATTTCTAACTTTTACTATTCTCCAATGAACTCAACCCTATATATATCATAATCAACCATTTTAGTTATGAAAGTGGGAATTTTAGTACAATTTTACCCTATTTATTTTTGTCTTTATTTATTTTTGGAAAGTGTTATCCCTTTTTTATAGGGAGGTGTTTTGATAATACGTAAGTTTAAAACTTGTTTGTGTAGAAAAAAGTTTAACTTGGTTGAATAAACTTATTTAAAAACACTATTAAGTTGTATACAAATGATTTTACTAAGGCTAACTCCAACGCGCCCTTACTCCTCTTATCTGTGCCACGCTGGAGTCGCCTTCTGCATTGGAGATTAAGGTTCGTTGTTGTCTGAAGATGGAAAGCCTGCGCAGAAGGCGTAGGTTTGCCTCCGTCCAAACGATGGGGCTGGGCCTAACAGGTGATCGGAGTTTCACGCTTCGGTCAAAGATAATATTTATAGTCCCGATATACCCTTAAAAATGCGTTAGTGGCGTAAGGGGTCGAACCACGAAGAGTCTGTGGTTTGCGATCGGATGTGATTGATTTTAAATAAGATTGTCACTTTATGAAGCTTTCTATGAAAATGATTAATATTGTTTGTTTGAAAAGGGTGTCGGACTAAACCGAAAATTTGGTTTGATTACTTTAACTACTAAATTCCAATGATTGCAGAAAAACTTAATTAATGATTGTAAAAAATGATGAGAAAACAAGGTTCACACCCGGTTCAACCATTGCAAAGCCTAGGGTTACTAAGTGTTTTAATTTGGTTTAATCAAATTAGTTCATTAACGATTTAGAATCACAAGGCTTAGGTTCCAATTGCTATCAACGTCATAGACTACGGACCACAATGCACTTCGTTACCCTGGACAATTAAAATCTATCAAAAGATAAAGCATAAATATTCATTTCACAAAGACAAATTTCATAACTCATTCGTCAATTCGCAAATACAATACAAACGTAGGACAATTATCTAATGATCAAATGCAATTCAATTAGTCACAAACCAAATGTTTAACAAAAAGTAAACCCTAGAACCTTACAAAAGTCTACACCGGGGTGAAGCCTCCGGGAATTAGCCGCTCATGGTGAACGGAACATGATCAACGATGATTTGAAGCTCGAACTTGGACATCTTGAAGCTTTGAAAGTGATGAAGATGATGATTAGGGTTTGGTATGGATGATGTGTGTTGATGAATGATGGAAGGGATGATGGTAGGTTAGGGTTAGGATGATGATAATGATTGATTCGGTTGATGATGGATGGATTGGAATTGAGGTGTGTGATGATTCTTGGCTCCAAGAGGTGTTTCAAACTCCAATAATTCATAACTCTCAAAATAGGTCCCAACATGTGTTATACTCGTCCCCAATCAACAAAAACAACAAAATTCGCGACATCAAAAAGCAGAGGCCGTCGCCGATGGCCTGAAGGGGCGTCGGCGACGGGTTGTGGATTCTGGCTTATCCTCCGACGCTCTAACCTTCTGTCTACGGACAATTTGGTCGACGGAAACACACATGGTGCCTCGCCGACGGACCACTAGGGCGTCGGCGACGGTGCCTCAAAATTCTATTTTCTGTTTTCTTCAAATCTCGCTTCCGGTTGACCCAATTCGCGTCCCGGTGCGCTTTTTGGCTCCCAATTAGCTCCTTAAACTCCATAAGACCTGTAAAACACAAACCTTATTAAAAGTAGGCTATCCGGAATTAAAAGTCACGTAAAAACATAAACTTAAACCTAAACAAACACTGGTTTTCGACCACGTATCACATCCCCACACTTGTCTTTTGCTTGCCCTCAAGCAAATCAGTTTTTCACTTTCACGTGGGTCGAACGAGAAATACACTTCCCATTCTTGAGACGTAAGTTAAGGTCTCAAGTCATACCCAGTTCAAGATATTTTGCAATTTCAAGTTACTTAGCAATCAATGAACTAATCACATGAAAATGGTTATTCAAGATCAACCCGCCCGTAAAACTCACAATATATGCATAGCCCTCACAATGTTCGCTCCACTCGGTTACAAATTGGCTGATTATATGATTTATTAGCACTTTTTAAAGGTGATCACTCAAAACCGAATAGAACATGTACCGCATAAGCTTGCAACTCAATCATTCTCCACCACTGAACACGAATACTAAGCACAAGTAAAAAGGTCTTTAGAGGGTTGTAACGGGGCTAGGCTAAGGGTATGGAATAGTATATTTGAAAGTGGCTAAGGTGATGAAAATTCGATTTTTATTACAAAACAACTATCTAAACAATATTAACTACAAATTATCAACTACGAGGCAACGATCTTCGTCTTTTATTCAACAACTAATAAATCATATTTTTGTACTTTTCTCAATGATTTTCTCACACTTTTCATATCATTTTCTGAATTTTTCATTTTTTTTCAAGATAACTTTACAAACAACTACTCCTATGATCGAATTTTCATCACACGGGTTAAAAAGGTTTAATGGTTAAAGGCTAATTTGGGGTGATCAAACGAAAGGTTTAGGCTCAAAGTTGGCGACTAGGGGATAAATTTCAGGTAAGGGTAAGCAAATGGTGTAAAAGAAAACGGTTTACCTAGTGCCCTAATCATTCTCGTGCTTGTATTCAGTCTATGGTCTCAACCGTATCAAAAGATGCAAGCTCTACAATACATGACTAACGGTCCACTCTACAAAGAAACATTTGTATGCATAATGTATATAAGTGGCTCAAAACCTCACATATAAAGGATATGAAGTATGATTGCACAAATTACAAGTTCCTTAGGCGAATTATTCCCAAATAACCACCCATTAAATACCCTTCATGCTATTAACTTGAACCCGACCATGACGACCAAATGGGTCGTGCCATCCCTCGCTAACTTGGTTACTTGTGCTTCTTAAATCGCTCCAAACAACGACATTTTTGAATTTTTTTTGAAAATTTCCCCCATCCCCACAATTGAGGTAAACATTGTCCTCAATTTGTAGTATTTAAATGAACGGGTCAAAGTCGAAAAAACTCTTTCTCCCCCATCCCCACACTTGAGGTAAACATTATCCTCAATGTGCAAGAATAGGCTTTTTAAATCGCACAAGGGATGTGACACGGCTAACTTCCTCGAAATTTCACCCCGGAAAATAATATACTATTTACAATCCACTTATTTGCTAACTAAAATATCAAAAGTAAAAAGAAACGTATGCACCTGATTTTTCAAGCTCGTTCGTCATGTGCTCTTCATTCTTCAACAAAATGGTCGCCTCACGAACATGATGTACCTACAAATCTCAATCCTTGTGTAGAAGCATGCTTCTCACAACCATCAAAATTTGTTAGCAACCTAGTACTACCATTTTTATGAACATTTACCAAGCCATACGTTAATTTACTTTTGATTTCGTGGAAAAATAAAGTACAACAACAACAATCCTAACTCACTTTCATAGGAATCACGGTTGCATTTAGCTTATGCAACAAGCCCTTTAAACCTTTCGATAGCTCGGAGGACGAGTAGGTCTCGTGAGGGTTATATAGGGAACACACCCACAACATTTATTTACTAGGAAAGCAATAAAAAACTATATACTAAAGCTAAAACTGTAACATTTGTCGAAAAACGGGTTTTCGAAACCCGCTTCATTTAATAACCGAACAATCAGTTTAAATTTTTGTTGTTCATTTATGGCTTATTTTAATTTTAAACGATACATAATTAATAAACAAATTAGATGATATAAATTATAATTGTAAAAAAATAAAAATAAATTAATTAAAAAGGAAAACCGGCTGCCGGGAGTCGAACCCGGGTCAGCCGGAAATCCCCAAAGTCTTAACCTTCACACCATCAACCGCTCCGCCACTTTGATTGTTTGTTAATATACCAAAAAATTAATTAAAAAGATGAATCGCGGAAGTTAAATTCAGTCAAATCGCGCCCAAATAGCAGTCGTCGGAAATCCCGACGACTTCGCCGATAATTTACGTTTCCGTTCAAGATAACCGAAGAATTAACTCTAACGACGGTTATAACCGACGTCTGAACCCGCGACATCAGTCGTAACCGCCGGAGAACGGCTGACTTCGAATTGAGACCGAATTCAGACCCCATACATCTCGATACTACCCTATAAATTCACCCACAATCCACCGGAAACCTTTTCGCTCACAAATCGCATCTCTTCTCGACGTAATCGCCGGAAAACATCTGTAAGTCGCCGGAAAACCGAGACTCACATCCACACGGTAATTCTTTCGACTCTTTCTGTTTCAATCATTCGAGTAATCTGTCACTAACACAACTCCACCATCAGAAGCAATCCCAGTCAACGTTCGTCGAAATCCCCACCTTAGCCGGAAGATTTCTGAAACTTCCGAAATCACACTGAGAGCTGGTATGATCCTTCCAACTCCTATTAAACTTTGATTAAGTATCTTAACTTCGTAATAATCGAACAGAAATTGTTAATTGATGTCGACAGCCGGAGTTCACTTTCAGAACCGACGGACTCTGCCGGAATTCTGTGAACAACCCTGATCGGTATATCTTTTTCTCCCAAACCCTCTCCATTCGTTACCTTTAAGTTTCTTATAAAGTTTGAAAACCAGATAAGGCATAAACCAGACCAAACAGTCGGACCTTGTTTTCTGGGTAAAATCTAACGAAGAAGACGAAGTCGGGTTGTATCATAAGATTAATTAAAATCGGTATAATTAACGGGTTAGACACACAGTCCAGCGGTGGACTGTGTGCAACAAACACACCTACGACGCGAGTTCGAATCCTGTCTCAGCTTTACTCTCTCGAAATAAAAATTTGCCTTTTTTAACTGAACCGGGTTGACTCACAAACCATGTTAAGTATAATAAAAACCAAGTTAATAACCAGGCGAGACACACTGTCCAGCGGTGGACTGTGTGTACGCTAACCCACAGGTCCCAGGTTCGAGACCTGTGGTCAGCACCGGTCCGATACGTTTAAAATCTTTTTAAAAATAAATAATTTTCGGATTTAATTAAATAGTATATAAGTATAATTAAAAACAGAATTATTTCGGGTTAGACACGTAGCTCAGTTGGTAGAGCTGCGTGCACGCGTACGGGAGGTCACGGGTTCGAGTCTCACCCAGCGTGTATATATAATCGACCGGACCGGTCAACGGTCAACGGGTTTGGTCAACGGTCAAAAAAAATCAATTTTTCTTTATTATTTTTATTTATTTATTTAATATAAAAATCAATTAAAAATACTTAAAAATAACGTTTTTAAAGATAGAAAGTAACCTTAAACTCACAAAAATATACCCAAAAATCCTATTAAAATAGTTGATAAAATCCACATACTTACCGTACCTTTTCGTTATTTTATTTGGTTAGTTATCTCTCGTCGATCAATCCTCTAAACTCGTGCGCATTCAACACCTTCAAACAAACACACCCAATGTGAGTGAATCTCTACCAATTCCCCGTTTTAATCACATTTTGGGGTGTATCATGTGTCGTTATTTATTTATTATAATTAAACATTTGTGCATCCATCATGTTCATGATCAAATGTGTATTCAATGTGTATCCATTGTTTGTGTGGTTGAAGTTTAGATTAATTTTATCATTTCAGTACATACATTTCATAGGCCGCCGCTCCCCATTACCTATGAGCGTGATCTGTTCCCCATTACCTATGAGCGTGAACCAGGCGTTGCCAACATAAGATCGGCTCCATTTGATTGAGCCTTGATCTCACATACATTAGCATAGGCCGTCCGTTCCCCATTACCTATGAGCGTGAACGGGACGTTGCCAACATATACATTGTCATTCTTATTTCATGTTTAAGCAAGGTGGTTTGTGATCGTTATGTTTACATACATTTGTTCATATATGATTATTGCACAACTTTCCTAAATAAATTACAATAATGAATTGATAACAAATGTTTTTAACAAGGTTCACTCGCCAAATTTCCCATTTTTACACATGATACAGGTGATCAAGTCGAAGCAAGAAACATATAGGGCGGCTTAGAAGAATAAACCAGTTTAGATTATGAATTTGTTTTAGTTAAATTTTTCCTTCCCTTGTATTGTATGAATTTGACTTGGAACATTGAAATGTAATTTGGACTTAATAAATATGAAACATATTAGTAAACATCATGAGCTTTGGTGATAACCCAATTATGCTCCGACTCTTATTCCGCTGCGGGTCGGGGTGTGACAGATTGGTATCAGAGCCATGACTATAGGGATATAGGATAGGTTATTAGACCCTTAGAGCCTATACTATAGTTTCTTAGAAATTTTAAATTTTTGTGTGTTACATGCAAAATTCATGATGTTTATATGCTTTATGTTTATTGTTACATTCAATGTTATGCAAGCATATTCATAAGTATATATTATCATATAATGCTTATCATGAACCATATTCTTATAACATATCATATCCATGAAAGCACACACCACATCATTTTCATGATCGCTTTACAATGATTTTTGTATTTTCAAATCTCATCAAAGTGAGTTCTCATGACGGGCATGTAGTAACTGGAAGGGTACCAGTACCGGTAGTCGGAACGTCCTGTCTAGGCTTGGCATTCGTTATAAATCCAAAATAAAGGACCAGTTTGCCTACCTGGGGACTAACGATGAGAGTACGAAGTACCTATTAGGCCAAAGCATGCTATACCAAACGTCGTGTGAGCTAACCCCACTTTGAGTTGTCATTGTGTCTACACCTGGACACATTCCGACCATACATCTTGTAAACATATTTTGTGAGTGTTAAATCGCCAATACTAATGTGAATCCTATCAAGACCAATAGTCATGGGGGCCCACATGACTATACAGGTGAAGGTATGGGGGACATTTGAGGCCCAACATGAGCTAACCCAAGACATCCTATGGATGTGGTTGCATTATTGATATTTATGTTAATTTCATTTTTTTAAGACACATGACCCCATACACTCCATAAACTCACAATCTTTCCTATGTATGTTCATGTAGATGTCGGCTAGGCAGTTACGTGGAGGACGAAAGACAGGAAGGTCAAACGAACGCTTGGCCACTCAGATTGTGAAACAGATGGCCACGGTGCTTCCTGATATTTTAATTTAAGTCCAGCAAGCTCTCACCGCGAATCCTGTCAACCCACCCAATCAAGAAGATCAAATCATTGACAACCCTTCCTCCAAGAAGTGCTCCGACAAGCACTTTAAGTCTTGCGATCCCCCAAAGTTCGAAGGGACCGAAGGTGTCACCGCTCTCCTCCACTGGTTTGAGGAAATGGAAAACACTTTCCTAAATTGAGATTGTCCCGAGGATCGCAAGGTACGTTACGCAACCAGGAGATTATTTGGGGTAGCCCTGACCTGGTGGAACACCGAGAAGGGTAAAAGAGGAATTGAAGACGCCATGGCCTTAACCTGGGAAGAGTTAAGGGAAATGATGACAATACGCTTCTGCCCAAGAAGCGAACTCAAGAAGTTGGAAGACGAATTCCACTCGCTGAAGCAAAAGGAAGGGGATCACACTTCCTACAACAAAAGATTTCTTGAGCTGAACCAGATGGTTCCTAACTTGTTCACCCCCGTGTACCGTTTGGTGGAACACTATATTCGAGGCCTTCCCTCGAAGATTCAAGACTCAGTCCTCAGCACTTCGCCTGCAACCCTCGAAGCAGCCATGGAATTAGCCACCGAACTTACCGAGAACCGCATCAGAAACGGTAAATTCAAAGAGGAGAAAAAGAAAGCCCCCGTTGAGGGCCAAACTTCAAACCATTCCACCTCCTCCTCAAAATTTTCAAACAAGAGGAAGCGAAATACCAGAATTTTGCCGTCACCCAAACAAATTTCCCAATCCCTGCTGCACCCATCACACAAGTTGCTCCTTCACCCGCACCATACAAAAGGCAATACTCTGGCCCTTACCCAAAGTGTACCCGTTGTCAATACCATCACTCCCCCGATTACCCTTGTCAATATTGCACCGGCTGTGGCCGTGCAGGTCACACCATCCAAGCCTGCCGCTCACTACAACGAATGAACCGCAACCAACCCACAACTCAAACCCACCATCAAATAATGGGTCAAGCCCAACAACCCCTACTACCACCACCTACACAACATACAACCCAAACCTACTATCAACCCAACTACCCCATGATGCAACCCATGCGGGCTTGCTACAATTGTGGAGACCCAAACCACTTTAGAAACACGTGTCCACGCTTGGTGAACATCATACATGCTCAAGCTCAAGCGAATCCGGTGAACCAAACTAACCAAGCTCCTCCACCTGCTAGAGGAATAGCATTTAACATTAACGCCAACCAAGCTAGGGCCAACAACAACGTGGTTAACGGTACGTTTCTCGTCAATGGTAGTTATGTATCCGTGTTATTTGATACTGGCGCGGATAAGAGTTTTGTGTCCTTAGAATTTGAACCCATCCTCAATCAAACTCGTGACAAACTTATGGAATCCATAACGGTAGAAGTTGCTGACGGAAAACCGGTCTCATTAAACTCCATTATCCGAAACTGCATCTTTACTCTAAACGATCACGATTTTCCTGTTGACCTCATTCCTATGAAGTTGGGAAGTTTTGACATTATAATCGGCATGGACTGGCTCAGCCAACATCAGGCTGAAGTAGTATGCCGTGAGAAGTTCATTCGCATTCCTCTCGCAGACGGTCAAACTCTACGAATCTTTGGAGAAACCCCTTCGAAAGGACTCAAGCTGATGTCCTGTCTTCAAGCCCGAAAATATCTCCTCAAGAATTATGTAGCATTTCTAACCCACATTGTCAAGAAGGGAGACAAAGAGAAGAAACTCGAAGATATACCCGTAGTGAAAGAATTCCCGCAAGTTTTTCCCGACGACATCGCAGGACTTCCTCCCAAGAGAGAAGTCGAATTCCGCATCGACCTTATACCTGGCGCTACACCCGTCGCGAAACCTCCTTATAGGTTAGCCCCATCCGAGATGCAACAGCTGGCCAGTCAATTGCAAGAACTGACCGACAAAGGATTCATACGTCCTAGCTCATCGCCTTGGGGTGCACCTGTCCTGTTTGTAAAAAAGAAAGATGGGACCTTTCGCATGTGTATCGATTACAGGGAACTCAACAAATTAACGATCAAAAATCGCTATCCTTTACCTCGCATCGATGATCTTCTAGACCAACTCCAGGGTGCCTCTTGTTTTTCAAAGATCGACCTTCGTTCCGGCTATCACCAACTCAGAGTACATGAAGAAGACGTCCCAAAGACCGCCTTCTGAACTCGATATGGTCACTATGGATTCATGGTTATGCCATTTGGTCTAACCAATGCTCCAGCCATCTTCATGGACTTAATGAACAGAGTTTGCAAACCCTATCTTGATCGCTTTGTTATAGTCTTCATCGACGATATTCTCATTTACTCAAAGTCTAAAACTGATCATGAACGACACCTTCGACTCATCCTCACACTCTTGAAGACCGAACAGCTTTACGCTAAATTCTCCAAATGCGAATTTTGGTTAAAAGAAGTACAGTTCCTTGGTCATGTCGTCAATGACAAGGGAATTCATGTCGACCCCGCAAAGATCGAAGCAGTACAAGAATGGCAAGCGCCACGTACCCCAACCGAAGTAAGATCTTTCCTTGGTTTGGCTGGGTATTACCGTCGTTTCATATCAAATTTCTCTCGCATCGCTGAACCACTCTCGGCTTTGACACATAAAGGAAAACCCTTCATATGGGGACCTAAACAAGAAGAAGCCTTCCAAACCCTTAAGCAAAAGCTTTGTGACGCTCCTATCCTCACACTCCCGAAGGATGCGATGACTTTGTAGTGTATTGCGACGCATCAGGACAGGGATTAGGCTGTGTTTTAATGCAAAGGGAAAAGTGATAGTATGCTTCTAGGCAGCTCAAAACTCACGAAAAGAACTACACTACTCACGACCTAGAACTTGGAGCCGTTGTGTTCGCTCTTAAGATATGGAGACATTACCACTATGGTACCAAGTGTGAAATTTACACTGATCACAAGAGCCTCCAACATATCTTTAACCAAAAGGAGCTGAACATGAGGCAACGAAGATGGGTCGAACTTCTTAATGACTACGACTGTGAAATTCGGTATCATCCTGGCAAAGCAAATGTGGTGGCCGATGCACTCAGTCGAAAGGGTTATGCGAACTCCATTCGTCTTCTATGTTTGCAAATCATGACCAACATCAAAGACCAAATCCGAGAAGCTCAACATGTTTCCATAACAGAATACGACATAAGCAACGAGTTATCTTGTGGAGCAGAACTTAAACTCGAAACAAAATCTGACGGCATTCTGTATTATCTAGATCGTATATGGATTCCTGATCACATTAACCTTTGCGATACTCTTATGAAAGAGGCTCACAAAACACGATACTTCGTACACCCAGGAGCCGACAAGATGTATCAGGACCTTCGATACACCTACTGGTGGCCTGGCATGAAGAAGGATATTGCTGTTTTCGTTTCCAAGTGCCTTACCTGTTCAAAAGTGAAAGCTGAACACCAAAGACCCTCAGGACTTCTGGTCCAACCTGAAATACCCGTATGGAAGTGGGAAAATATAACCATGGACTTCATTACCGGGTTACCTCGCACTCCTGGTGGGTACGACACAATATGGGTAATCATTGATCGTCTTACAAAATCAGCTCACTTCATTCCGATTCGCGAAGACTTCAAAAATGAGAAACTAGCTCGCATCTACATCAGTGAAATCATAAGCCGTCATGGTGTACCGTTAAGCATTATATCAGATCGTGATGGTCGTTTCACTTCACGAACATGGCAAGCTGTACAAGCCGCTTTGGGTACACGATTAGATCAGCACCGCTTATCACCCCCAAACTGATGGTCAATCTGAACGCACCATTCAAACTCTTGAAGACATGCTTCGGGCATGTGTCATAGACTTCAAAGGGAATTGGGACGCTCACCTACCATTAGTTGAATTTTCGTACAACAACAGCTTTCATTCAAGTATCGGCATGGCACCTTTCGAAGCATTATATGGTCGTAAGTGCCGATCACCAATATGTTGGCACGAAATTGGAGAAGCTCAAATCACCGGTCCAGAATTAATACAAGAAACAACTGACAAGATTCATCTAATCCGAAACAACCTTTTAGCGGCACAAAGTCGTCAAAAGAGTTATGCTGACAAGCGGCGAAAGCCCTTGGAGTTTAACGTTAGCGATCAAGTACTTTTAAAAGTATCGCCGTGGAAGGGAGTAGTTCGCTTTGGCCAAAAAGGCAAGCTAGCACCACGTTACGTAGGTCCTTTCAAGATACTCGAAAGGGTAGAACCTGTAGCCTACAAGCTTGACCTACCGAGGAACTCAACAGAATTCATCCCACATTCCACGTATCGAACTTGAAGAAGTGCCTCGCCGATGAAAATCTCCATATTCCTCTAGAAGACATTCAAGTCGATGAATCTATGCATTTTATTGAAATACCAGTAGAAATTATGGACTTCGGGGAAAACGTTTAAGAAGAAGCCGCATCCAATTGTCAGGGTACGCTGGGAGTCGAAACGAGGACCTGAGTTTACTTGGGAACGTGAAGACTCAATGCGCGAGAAATACCCACACCTTTTTCCTGTATCTACCACTACTTAAATTTCGAGACGAAATTTCTAAAAGTAGGGGATACTGTAACATTTTCGAAAAACGGGTTTTCGAAACCCGCTTCGTTTAATAACCGAACAATCACTTTTAAATTTTTGTTGTTCATTTATGGTTTATTTTAATTTTAAACGATACATAATTAATAAACAAATTAGATGATATAAATTATAATTGTAAAAAAATAAAAATAAATTAATTAAAAAGGAAAACCGGCTGCCGGGCCCGGGTCAGCCGGAAATCCCCAAAGTCTTAACCTTCACACCATCAACCGCTCCGCCACTTTGATTGTTTGTTAATATACCAAAACAATTAATTAAAAAGATGAATCGCGGAAGTTAAATTCAGTCAAATCGCGCCCAAATAGCAGTCGTCGGAAATCCCGACGACTTCGCCGATAATTTACGTTTCCGTTCAAGATAACCGAAGAATTAACTCTAACGACGGTTATAACCGACGTCTAAACCCGCGACATCAGTCGTAACCGCCGGAGAACGGCTGACTTCGAATTGAGACCGAATTCAGACCCCATACATATCGATACTACCCTATAAATTCACCCACAATCCACCGGAAACCTTTTCGCTCACAAATCGCATCTCTTCTCGACGTAATCGCCGGAAAACATCTGTAAGTCGCCGGAAAACCGAGACTCACATCCACACGGTAATTCTTTCGACTCTTTCTGTTTCAATCATTCGAGTAATCTGTCACTAACACAACTCCACCATCAGAAGCAATCCCAGTCAACGTTCGTCGAAATCCCCACCTTCGCCGGAAGATTTCTGAAACTTCCGAAATCACACTGAGAGCTGGTATGATCCTTCCAACTCCTATTAAACTTTGATTAAGTATCTTAACTTTGTAATAATCGAACAGAAATTGTTAATTGATGTCGACAGCCGGAGTTCACTTTCAGAACCGACGGACTCTGCCGGAATTCTGTGAACAACCCTGATCGGTATATCTTTTTCTCCCAAACCCTCTCCATTCGTTACCTTTAAGTTTCTTATAAAGTTTGAAAACCAGATAAGGCATAAACCAGACCAAACAGTCGGACCTTGTTTTCTGGGTAAAATCTAACGAAGAAGACGAAGTCGGGTTGTATCATAAGATTAATTAAAATCGGTATAATTAACGGGTTAGACACACAGTCCAGCGGTGGACTGTGTGCAACAAACATACATACGACGCGAGTTCGAATCCTGTCCCAGCTTTACTCTCTCGAAATAAAAATTTGCCTTTTTTAACTGAACCGGGTTGACTCACAAACCATGTTAAGTATAATAAAAACCAAGTTAATAACCAGGCGAGACACACAGTCCAGCGGTGGACTGTGTGTACGCTAACCCACAGGTCCCGGGTTCGAGACCTGTGGTCAGCACCGGTCCGATACGTTTAAAATCTTTTTAAAAATAAATAATTTTCGGATTTAATTAAATAGTATATAAGTATAATTAAAAACAGAATTATTTCGGGTTAGACACGTAGCTCAGTTGGTAGAGCTGCGTGCACGCGTACGGGAGGTCACGGGTTCGAGTCTCACCCAGCGCGTATATATAATCGACCGGACCGGTCAACGGTCAACGGGTTTGGTCAACGGTCAAAAAAATCAATTTTTCTTTATTATTTTTATTTATTTATTTAATACAAAAATCAATTAAAAATACTTAAAAATAACGTTTTTAAAGATAGAAAGTAGCCTTAAACTCACAAAAATATACCCAAAAATCCTATTAATATAGTTGATAAAATCCACATACTTACCGTACCTTTTCGTTATTTTATTTGGTTAGTTATCTCTCGTCGATCAATCCTCTAAACTCGTGCGCATTCAACACCTTCAAACAAACGCAACCAATGTGAGTGAATCTCTACCAATTCCCCGTTTTAATCACATTTTGGGGTGTATCATGTGTCGTTATTTATTTATTATATAATTCAACATTTGTGCATCCATCATGTTCATGATCAAATGTGTATTCAATGTGTATCCATTGTTTGTGTGGTTGAAGTTTAGATTAATTTTATCATTTCAGTACATACATTTCATAGGCCGCCGCTCCCCATTACCTATGAGCGTGAGCTGTTCCCCATTACCTATGAGCGTGAACCAGGCGTTGCCAACATAAGATCGGCTCCATTTGATTGAGCCTTGATCTCACATACATTAGCATAGGCCGTCCGTTCCCATTACCTATGAGCGTGAACGGGACGTTGCCAACATATACATTGTCATTCTTATTTCATGTTAAGCAAGGTGGTTTGTGATCGTTATGTTTACATACATTTGTTCATATATGATTATTGCACAACTTTCCTAAATAAATTACAATAATGAATTGATAACAAATGTTTTTAACAAGGTTCACTCGCCAACTTTTGTTGACCCAAAATTTCCCATTTTTACACATGATACAGGTGATCAAGTCAAAGCAAGAAACATATAGGGCGGCTTAGAAGAATAAACCAGTTTAGATTATGGATTTGTTTTAGTTAAATTTTTCCTTCCCTTGTATTGTATGAATTTGACTTGGAACATTGAAATGTAATTTGGACTTAATAAATATGAAACATATTAGTAAACATCATGAGCTTTGGTGATAACCCAATTATGCTCCGACTCTTATTCCGCTGCGGGTCGGGGTGTGACAAAAACAATAATTACAACAACAACATAAAACATACCTCGCCTACCTCTGATAACGCTCGTTTGGGTCTTTAGGTGGGTACGGGTTATATGGGAACCCGGTGAGGGATGACAGCACCTACCTCCAATTGTCGAGTGGACCCGATTCTCCTTCAGGTGGTGATGGTATCTGCGGTGAGAGAAAGCTTGAGCCCGGCGCCTCGGGCCAATGAGGAGTCGGGTCGGAAGGGCCTCGTGGTATGGTAGATTTTAAAAATTTGTCCATGGCGAGGCTCGCTATATGGCAAGCCGGCCAACCAATCCCGCTGATGTCGTTCCTGATCATGAAGGGCCTTGTTATTAAGGATCGCTAATTGTTGATCCTTGCCAGTCGCCATCCAACGACGATCCTCAAAAGACTCTCACTCCCTACGGAGACGATCCTGTTCATCCTCCCATGCTCTTCTTTAAGCATTCTCTTGAGCCCTTTGTTGCTCCATCAAATCCCATTGGGATTGTTGTTGGGCTTGGAACAACCGATGTTCCTCCCAAAACTGCTCAGTATTAGCCCGATGGGCCGCTTCCTCATTCCAATGAGTTTGATATTGTGCTTGGAAGGTTTGCTCCCACTGGTGTCTTTCTTCGTGGTACCCGCGGTTCTCCCCAATGCCCGCGGATACATTATCATAAATACTTTGGGCTCCCTGGTGGTAATTGCAATGATCTGGTTTCCTTCGTGAAACCACAACCTGAGCCACCTCATTCGAAACCTCCCGATGGGCTCTCGCACACCTTCGACGTGGCCTCCTTTCACCACCTTGTTCTTCCTCTTCCTCTTTGTCACCCATTTGAACATCCCCTTTCGGCTCCTTGAGCATCCTCTTGATCCACAAACTAAAAACTGTTACCCAACTCATCCTTGACTGTTTACTGGTTCCCAAAAACTGAAACATGAAACTTCCACTGGAGCTTCATTGATGCAAAAGAGATCTGATCAATTGGTTTATCAACCATAGTGACTCTGCAGGCAACGCGTTTTGCTGCAGGATCATGGCACTGATTATCCTCACGTATGGGATCATTTTTCTGTTGCATGCCTCTCTTGTATCCCATGTATTCATCATGACTATTTGTCGCCACGACAATTTTGGAGAACCGTATACCAGTGCATGTAACACTCGACAATCGGGAGCCTTCACCTTCCCACGGTCTCTGAACCGCACCATGATATTTTCTAATGAGATGCCTTGGAGAATCTTCCCTTCCAAAGGAAATCATTCCTTGACTCCCCCAATCCTCCTGATTTCACCAACACAGCCGCCAACATACCCGCGGATCAACACCATTCATCTTGTTATCAAGAAACTGATCAATTGTGTAATAATCGTAAGTTTCAACCCCCAACGAATCAAACCGAGCTATTGCGTTCATGCGCTCAAATGACATGATCATTTGATTTTTACCAATGTCACCAATTAGTTGCCACGTGTGAGCGGGCCCATCCCGGTTAACAAATCTCATCGTTGACAACCATTCACATACCGCCGCCAAATAGAACCGAGATGTGTTGTCCTCACACCAATCCAACACACGTCCCATCCAAGCCTCTCAAACTTTTAGACTATTCCAATCGCTCTAAACTCCTCCACATTCACTGATCTTTCTGGAACAATTTTTTCCGGTACCGATGTTGTAACATTCCTTGAAACCATCTTCCATTTCCACATCTTAGCTTCAACTTTTTGTTATTGAATCTTGAAAGAGGTTTCTTCTTTTCATCGTTCCACGCAGATGCGGTACGACTGTTCTTGAACTCTTCCCAAGCCCAATCCTGCCGATACAACCTTGTATCCCTCTCTTCAACCGCACTCAATTGTTCCCACTTTCGTTGAACATAACCCGATCCAGAACCGGCTCCCGAGGATGAGCCTTCACCGGAAGTCTTACTCCTCTTCCTTCCAAACATGGCTATAATAACAAACAAAGGGGAAAGTAATTAGCTAAACCCACTTCAAATAATTTTCAAACTTTGAACATAGCCGCAATGTTGAACCAAAAATCAGATTTTAGATGTAAATTAGCTTGTTTAAACTTGAAAAGTTGCAAACTTTATCACCTTAGTACTAATTCTTTCATGTTTCACTCATTCTTAAAATCTCCACAAGGTTCAACATTATATTTATGTTCAATCATGTAAACAACGAGTGTAATCACGTCACTATAGTTGTTGCATGCTTAAAACCCACCCAAATCAAATATTCAACCTCAAATTCAAGCCATAACATCATAAATTGCAATAAACAACCACTCTAAGCAAGAAGCTTAAAATTTCGAAGAAATCAACTAACCATATGTTATTCATGCTTAAATTTAAGTAAAAACCATACCTTTGATGTTATTTAAGCAAGAGAACTAGAAAAGGATGAAAAGCTTGAAGCTTGACGAACACTCTTCAAAAACCCGAATTTAAAAACTCTGAAATCTTGCAAAAGAGCAAGAATTGATGAAAGATATGATGGGGGTTTTGTTTCTCTCAAAAAATAAGCAATATAGGCTCAACAATCACTAGATTTGGTGGAGATTGAAGAAGTTATAAATGTTTGAAGATTAGGGTTCTTGGTTGAAGGATGAGGAAGATGAAGTTGAAAGGAATTGTGGTGGTGATGAATGCAGATTTTTTGTGGTGAATTTAGGTTATGAATCAGATATGGGGTCTACAGGGTCAAATGTATGGCTTAAAACATGTTTGGGGGAGTGAAAACGGGTCACAAATGGGTTTCGGGTCGATACATTGCGTCAAACATCAATCAACGTCGGCTGACAAACCAAGGCCCGTCGCCGACCGGCCTTTGGTGCGTCGCCGACGGACTCCCAATACTCACAAAATCTCCGACGCGTTAAACCTCCTGTCTACGGACATTTTGACCCGACGGCAACTTTCCACAGTCCGTCGGCGACGGCATGATGCCCCGTCGCTAACGGCTTCCCCAAATTCATTTTTTTTCAAGATGCGTGCAAAAACATGAACTTTTATAAAGGAAGCTTATACTAATTAAATTCCTAAAAGTTACTAAAAATCTTTTTGTGTGACGTTTTCGGTTTTAACACTCACTAACAACCTATCGTTTAACGATCTTGTCCCCAATAAACAAGTTCAAAAATATACCTCATGCCTTCAAGACTCGCTCATAGCTTCCGGAACTTCACACATCTCAAGGAGTTAGTAGATTGAAACAATGATCACAACTATTCTAAAACGATGTAACCAAGCAATTAAAATAGATACACAACTCTACAAAACATGTTACCGATTCTCAAGCGATATCATAGTCCGGTATGCTTACCAAGAAGCTTACCACTTCCGTGTTCTTCTCGCCCTTATCGTCATTACCATCAAGAAATGGTTTTAGAGATGACCGTTAACCTGTTTGTTTCGACCCATCTTTCGGGTCCTCAATGGTGACATCACCTAACTTTCCGACAAGTGTAATCACGTATGGGCCCATCCATTTACTCTTTAGCTTACCCGAAAAGAATTTAACCCTTGAGTTGTAGAGCCAAACCTTTTGCCCCATTTCAAATTCTTTCTTCTTCAACTTGGCATCATGCGCTCTCTTCATTCTGTCCCTGTATTTGGACGCGCATTCATATGCCATCTCCCGTAGCTCCTGTAACTCACACAGATTGAGCTTCCTTTCCTTACCTGCATCATCATATTTGACATTAACCTCTTTAATCGCCCATAATGATCGATGCACCAATTCGACTGGCAAATGACAGTTTTTACCATAAACTAGTCGGTAAGGAGTAGTGCCAATGGGTGTCTTATGTGTCGTCCGGTAGGCCTATAAGGCATCATTCAACTTAATTGACCAATCCTTACGGTCCGTCCATACGGTCTTTTGCAATATCTCTTTGATCTGCTGATTTGACACCTCCACTTGCCCGCTTGTTTGCGGGTGATGAGGGGTAGCAATTCTATGGTCAATGCCATACCTTTTCAATAGTTTGCCAAACTGAAAGTTTTTAAAATGAGATCCGCCATCACTTATGATGAACATGGAATCCCAAACCTTGAAAATATGTGGGATTGGACAAAACTACAGACAACGGTATGGTCGTTTGTCTTGGTGGCTATTGCTTCGACCCATTTTGACACATAGTCAACGGCCACCAAGATGTACAAATTACCATAGGAATTGGGAAATGGGCCCATAAATCAATATCCCACACATAGAAGACATCAACGATGAGGATTGGCTACATGGGCATCTCACCTCTTTTCGAAATACCCCCTAATCTTTGACACTCAACGCAATTCTTTGCAAACTCAAATGCATCCTTAAAGATAGTGGGCCAATAGAGGCCACTATTCAACACTTTATGACCCGTCTTTTGACCGTAAAGTGGCCTCCACATGCAAATGAGTGCACATGTCTCAACACGCTAGGAATATCTTCGTCAGCTACACACTTCCGGATTCTCTGATCTGCACACTCTTTCCACAAATCGGTTCCTCTAACCGGTAATAGTTGATTTGAGACAAGAAGTGTTGTCTCCTCCGTCGATCCCAATGCTCCGGTAAGTCACCTGTAATAAGGTAGTTAACAATGTTAGCATACCATGGAAACTTAGAAAAAATCAAAATATGTTCATCTGGAAACGACTCATTGATCTCTACAGATGTAGGATCCTCCTCAAAAACCACCCGGGACAAGTGACCAGCCACCACATTCTCACCTCCTTTTTGTCCCGGATTTCCAAGTCAAAATCCTACAACAACAAAACCCAACGGATTAGTCTAGGCTTAGCATCCTTCTTTTCCATGAGGTATCGTACGGCACAATGATCCGAGTAGATAATCACTTTACTACCCCAAATATAAGCCCTAAACTTATCCAATGCATATACTACTGCAAGTAGCTCTTTTTGGTTGTCGTGTAATTCAATTGTGCGTCCGAAAGAGTCTTACTTGCGTAGTATACCCCAACGGGTTTCTTATCAACCCTTTGACCTAAAACAGCCCCAACCGCATAGTCACTTTCGTCACACATAATTTCAAATGGAAGTGACCAATTTGGTGATTGCAAAATCGGGGCTTAAACCAACTTTTGTTTCGATATGTTAAAAGCCTCTTTACATTTTTCATTGAATTCAAATGGCACATCTTTTAATAAAAGGATACATAGTGGTTTCATAATGTCACTAAACCCCTTAATAATCCTCCTATAAAAACCCGCGTGCCCCAGAAATGACCTAATGCCTTTAACACTCGTGGGTAGGGTAGAGTCGAAATAACTTTAACTTTTGCGCGGCCTATTTCTATCTCACGACTCGACACCACGTGTCCCAGCACTATCCCCTCTTGAACCATGAAATGCCTCTTCTCCCAACTCAAAACCAAATTAGTTTGAACACATATTTTTAGTACTCTTTCAAGTTGGTCTAGACAAGTTTCAAAAGATGACCCAAAAATGGAGAAATCATCCATGAAGATCTCCAAAGACTCCCCCACCATATCCGAAAAGATACTCATCATACACCTTTAAAAGGTGGCGGGGGCGTTACATAATCCAAACGGCATTCGCCTTAATGCGAATGTGCCGTATGGACACGTAAAGGTAGTCTTTTGTTGATCTTTCGGATGAATAGCAATTTGATTGTATCCGGAATATCCATCCAAGAAACGATAAAATTTTTGTCCGGCCAATTTCTCCACAATTTGGTCAATGAATGGTAAGTGGAAATGATCTTTAGAAGTAGCGTTATTCAACTTCCTATAATCTATACATATACGCCACCCGGTTACCGGCCGGGTAGCCACCTCCTCACCTGCGTCATTTTTTACGACTTGAATACTTGCCTTCTTGGGGATGGTTTGTGTAGGACTCACCCACTGGGTATCAGAGATGGGGTAAATGATACCCACATCGAGCTACTTTAACACCTCCTTCTTGACAACTTCCCGCATGTTTGGATTCAACCTCCTTTGTGCATCACGGGTGGGTGTTATGGTGTCATCAGTGATGATCTTGTGCATCACTACCGAGGGACTAATACCCTTCAAATATGCAATGGTCCAACCAATAGCCGCTCTATTGGTGACCAAGATCCCCATCAACTTCTTCTCTTGTTCTTCGGTCAAATTCGAAGCAATTACGACCGGAAGCGTGTTGCCCTCTCCAACATAAGCATACTTGAGGTGCTTGGGCAACACCTTCAACTCGACTTCCGGAGGTTCCACTAATGACGGCTTCAACTTTGTATCAATAGTCTCCGGTAAGCTCTCCACTCGGTGCGTCCATGTTGGTTTTCCTTCTTTAACCGCAAGCACCTCCAAACTTTTCACCTCCACGTCTATGCTCTTGTTCGTCTCCACCTGTGACCCGTCAAACATAGAACTTTCCTCCATTGTGTTCTCCTTATCCACAACGGTGTCGTAGAGAGGTATACACTGGTCAATAACATCTGTCATATAGCATTCGTCTACAACTGAAGGATTCACCAGTCCGGAAAAAACATGCAACCTCAACCTACGATTTCCGAATGTTATGTCAACCGTCCCCCTTTTACAATCAATTTGAGCATTCACAGTTGCAAGGAACGGTCGAACCAATATCACCATAGGTTGTTTAGTTAGGTCCATGGCCACATAATCAAGTACCAAAAAGTCCACCGGATAGTAAAAATCCTCAACTTTCACTATCACATCGGAGACGATCCACGGGGTAGCATGGGAGTCAAGTCGGCTAATACCACGGTGGTATTTGCCGCTTGAAGAGGACCAAAATTGTATTGGTCATACAAACTACCCGGTAGGATGCTCGCGCTAGCACCAAGATCAAGGAGCGGCCGATTGATTTTAAAATCACCCACTTGGACTGAGATAATGGGTGCGCCAGGATCTTGAAGCTTAGGTGGAAGTGCACCCGAAAGGATCGAACTCACATTTTCAGTTAAATCTAGTTTCTTTGGGAATTTATGAGTTCGTTTTTTGGTGCATAATTCTTTCAGGTACTTAGCATAAGACGGTACTTGTTTGATTGCATCCAAAAGAGGTAAATTAATTTTAACTTGTTTGGAAACTTCCAACAACTCTTCTTGTTCTGGACCTCTTTTGTTTACAACCTTTTTAATTGATCCCGTCAATGCTTCGGGATAAGGGGCGGTATTACCCTCCACACCCTTTCCTTAGCAATGGGGATGGATGTGGTCACAAAGGGTGTGTTTTCGTCTTTTTTAGCAACTTTTTCGTTTTGACCCGTTTGACCATTATCACTCTCTTCATCATTCACATCTTTTCCACCCCTTCAACAAACTGAGATGGTGGGGTTTTGACACCGTTATTAACGACTCGACCACTACGTAAAGATATTTTATTAATGGGTACCTCTCGTGTGTTCTTGCCGGATGAACCTTGATGTTTCGGATTTACCGTGGCTTCGCTTGGAGCCTTCTCCGCTTCCCGCATTGGGCATTTCTTTGCTAGTTAACCCACTGTTTCGCTAATGCTTTGGTGGTTGTCTCGAATCTCGTTCTCTTAGACTCTTGCATCATCGAAAGCATCGCGTCCATCTTGGCATTCAAATCACTACCACCCCCCACTTTGATTCCTGAACCGCTTCCACCGCCACCTTGGTTGTTGTAATTCCGTTGGTACCCACCTTGATAATTATTATTGTCACGTCCTTGGTACCCTTGGTTGTAGTTACGTTGATAACCTCCTTGGTTACCCCCTTGACGGTTTTGGTAGGAAGACCCTCCTTGATTACCCGCATGAAAATTTGGGTTCATTTGATTCTCGGTGTTCCCATAACGGAAATTAGAGTGATTTCTCAAACCGGGATGATAAGTGTTTGAGTTCATGTCGTTATTCTTGCAATCACCAAACACTTGATTTACTTCCTCGGTATCTTCGGCTTTTCCCATTTGACATTTGATGGTGCGATGATCAAGCCCCCTACACCCGTCACAACCCATGAACTGCACCGCATTCACATCTTTTTTCTTCATGAGTGCTAGCTCCTGTTCTAAAGTAGAGATTCGATACTTAGAGCTAGAATCAAGATCGGGAAGTGACCGGGAGATAGGGTGCTTCTTGGCTCGGTCGGCCGATTCTTTGGCTTTTGATCTCTTCGCCATTCTCTCAAGAAATTCCCAATCATCATCCTCGTGATTGCTTAGTATCATTCCATTGCTAGTCGATTCAAGATGGTTCCATGTCTCACCATCTAGACCTCTTACAAAACACTTCACCAACTCCCACTTCTCAATTTAATGGTGCAGGCATTTCCTAATCAACTCCTTATACCTCAAAAATGCCTCGTGTAATGGCTCACTCGACAACTGCTTAAAAGACCGGATTTCATCCCGAGCGTCATTAGTTTTAGCCATCGAATAGTACTCATCCAAGAATGCTTGTTGCATCTCAACCCATGTACGAATGTTGTTGGTAGGCAAAGTCAAGAACCACTGTTTTGCCTTGTCTTTTAAGGAGAATTGTAATAGCCGAAGACGAATCTCATCTTGTGAAAAGTTGCCCCCTCCAATAGTGCTACAAATCACCGAAAATTCTTGTAAATGCGTATACGGCTCGTCATATGATCGCCCGTTGAAATGCGGAAGAATGTTTATGTAGTTGGGCTTGCAATCAAATACCAATCTTCCTCGAGGTGGTACAATTGGAGAATCATTCTCCGATATCATCGGTCGAAACCGACCGTCAACCCCTTGTGGTGGACGATGGTTATTGTTACGGTTGTGTCTAGGTGGACCGTCCACCTCTTGATTCACCGGCAGACCACGATTCACTCGTCGAATTTATGGTTGATTAGCCATACCCACAAACTCGGAAACATCATGTTGTTATTATTTCGATAGTTGTTAGAGTTCCTTCGGTTGTTGTTCCGGGGTTGGCGATTGTTTTGGTAACCGACACCTTGGTTGTACTCACCATCATACTCATTCCCATAACCGTACCCATCGTCCCACTCGTCATTCCCTTGTTGATGTTGGCGTTTTGATACCCATCTTCATGGTTGAAACCCCTACGGTTGTAGAAGTTCCCATCATTTTCATTCTCCCCGAAACCATCTTCCCCTTCATCGTCCGATTGCCATGTGTTTACGCTAAACCGATCCGGTGACCGGTAACTTGGAACACTAAATCTAGCATCGTCCGGAATGTTGTTCCTTAACTCTTTGTAATTCGGTTCATATTGATCCGCATTGTTTGGGTCTACCCGTTCGAACTCTGGTTGATTAAAATTTGGCTCAGGACCCAAGTTTTGGTTGCGGTTACGGTTGTTAAGGTTGGGTAGAGGATTTTGGTTGGCCGGTGGGCGGTTATTGTTGCCCCCCGAACGATTGTTACGGTTTTGAGGGATTGGGTTTTGTTGGTCCATCGGAATGGTTCCAACAGACGGTGTGGATGGTGAGGTTTGGGTGTTTTGGTTAGGGGCAAGTGTTGCCTCTACCGGCTTGCTATATTCCTTCTTGCCACTCGCTCGATTCCCGGTTCGTAAACTAATGGTGACGTTTTCCCGGAATTCCGTGTACGCATGCACTACCCATAACCTGCACAAATAACACACCCCGCGTAGCACAAAAGCAAATAAACTGAAAGAAGCAAGCAACAAAAATCCAAATGCAAAGCGCACTAAGTCCCCGGCAACGGCGCCAAAATTTGATCCGAGTGTCGCGCTCCAGTCAAAGATAATATCTATAGTCCCCAATTACCCTTAACAATGCGTTAGTTGTAGTAAGGGGTCGAACCACGAAGAGTCTGTGGTTTGCGATCGGATGTGATTGATTTTAAATAAGATTGTCACTTTATAAAGCTTGCTATGAAAATGATTAATTTTGTTTGTTTGAAAAGGGTGTCAGACTAAACCGACAATTTGGTTTGATTACTTTAACTACTAAATTCAAATGATTGCAGAAAAACTTAATTAATGATTGTAAACAATGATGAGAAAACAAGGTTCCCACCCGGTTCAACAATTTCAAAGCCTAGGGTTACTAAGCATTTTAATTTGGTTTAATCAAATTATTTCATTAACGATTTAGAATTACAAGGATTAGGTGCCAATTGCTATCAACGTCATAGACAACGGACCACAATGCACTTCGTTACCCTGGACAAATTAAATCTATCAAAAGATAAAGCATAAATACGCATATTCATTTCATAAAGACAAATTTCATAACTCATTCGTCAATTCGCGAATACAATACAAACGTAGGACAATTATCTAATGATCAATGCAATTCAATTAGTCACAAACCAAATGTTTAACAAAAAGTAAACCCTAGAACCTTACAAAAGTCTACACCGGGGTGAAGCCTCCGGGAATTAGCCGCTCATGGTGAATGGAACACGATCAACGATGATTTGAAGCTCGAACTTGGACATCTTGAAGCCTTGAAAGTGATGAAGATGATGATTAGGGTTTGGTATGGATGATGTGTGTGGATGAATGATGGAAGGGATGATGGTAGGTTAGGGTTAGGATGATGATGATGATTGATTTGGTTGATGATGGATGGAATGGATGGATTAGAATTGAGGTGTCTGATGATTCTTGGCTCCAAGAGGTGTTTCAAACTCCAATAATTCGTAACTCTCAAAATAGGTCACCAACATGTGTTATACTCGTCCCCAATCAACAAAAACAACAAAATTCGCGACATCAAAAAGCAGAGGGCGTCGGCGAAGGGTTGTGGATTCTGGCTTATCCTCCGATGCTCTAACCTTCTGTCTATGGAAATTTGGTCGACCGAAACACACATGGTGCGTCGCCGACGGACCACTAGGGCGTCGGCGACGGTGCCTCAAAATTCTATTTTCTGTTTTCTTCAAATCTCGCTTCCGGTTGACCCAATTCGCGTCCTGGTGCGCCGTTTGGCTCCCAATTCCATAAGACCTGTAAAACACAAACCTTATTAAAAGTAGGCTATCCGGAATTAAAAGTCACGTAAAAACGTAAACTTAAACCTAAACAAACACCGGTTTTCGACCACGTATCAACAGGTCAGGTGGCCGGCTTTATGGAAACGGTGTAGGCTTGACTGTAGTTTTTAGAAAAAAAATGGAGTAGACGAAGATGACGATATCAGGATGATGAGAGGCTTACATGACAGCCCAAAGAGCATCGATGGGGATGACGAATTCATTGGGTTGGATGGTGACGATAGGATGATAATGATGAGCAGTGTAAAGCAAGGGGTTTAGGTTTTTGAATGGAGGCAGACAGATTCATTGGGCCTTGGATTTATATAACTGAATAGTTATATTTAATTTGTATTAAATGGACCTTGGATTTGTTTAATTAAATAGTTATATTCAAGTGATGATGTGGAAAGGGTAAGGATATGTAACGATTTTTGTAGGTTGGAGGTGAGATTGTGAGTTTTTAAGGATTTTTAAGGATTTGTAAGGATATGACGTGGCAGTTGACGAATCAGCTAAGGGCGTCTTTAGCATTGGAGATAGTCTTATAGCTTGCATGCTAAGACTATCTCTAATGGGTCATTGGAGATCAAATCCTTGGATGCCTTATCATTGGATCTCTACCAACCTTAGAAGCCCTTAGATGAGATGCCATTACACAAGGGCATGAGTTTGCCTTGGTTTATGCGATGTGGTGGGCCCAAAGTAGACTAAGAAAAGGTTTATTCAAATATTGTATGTAATGGGTAGGTGATTAGGTGGAAACTAAGGAGGGTAAGAGTATTTGTAGGGTTGGAGATGAAATTGAGGTTTTTAAGGATATTATGTGGCAGATGACGTGACAGCTTAGGGCGCCTAAGGACACACGTAGCTTTGGAGATAGTCTATGTAGACTTTGTACAGTCCATAAAAAGTAATGCTTATGAAGTCAGACCGCCTAACCGGATCAGGAATCAGACCCCTTGCCAGTTTCATTCGTGTGGGTTTACGACCATTTGTTAAACCAACCGGTTTAAGACGAGTGGTTATTGATCCGGGAATCTTATACATTAGTTTGACCGGTTTTGAGTTATTTTTTATGTTCAAAGTATAAGATTTGAACTTAGTACATCTCACTAGAAGTTCTCAAGTAACATTCACTCTATATACCAACCAATTATTGTATGTATTGGTTATTAGAAGCTTACACATTTGTTTTTTTAATTACATGGGTGAAGACTTCTTAGGATTTCTCTCATCATGAAATTTCTCTTACTCAAACATGCTTTATTGTAAAAAATTTCTTCCATCCATAGCCAACAAATCCCAAACTCATTGATTTTTTTAATGTTCTACTATATTTTACACCAATAATAATAAAATATACCTATTTCCAGGTTTGAACCTAAAATCTCCTATCAAAAAGGCAAGTGCATCTATCAAGTGATCTAACCCTACGTTGGCCCCAAACATATTGATGGTCTTTAGATACAATCAAGTGATTTAAGTTAAAATACTTATTAACCTTTGAACTTAAGACATTGCAACTCTTTTGAATGTGTAACTCTATTTTGTGCAAAAAGAAAATAAAAGTTACCTGTTAGTCATAACTTATAACACCATCTTAACAATGAGCCATACATCCAAAGCTCTTTAATTAAAAATTGTTTACCAAAAACTCTTTAATTAAGAATTGTTTTGTATGGCTTTAAATATGTGAGTTAAACCCTAGAGTACGTACTTGGATTGGGGGTCCATGGTGTGATATATACCTTAGCCATTTCAAACCAATACATGTCATGTGGGGTTAGGGTTAAGAGATATGGTATCATCTCTAGTAACAACTACCCCAGCATTATGATTCATGAACATTGTACTTTGCCTCACATGCAACTACTCTAGAAAATGTTGTTTCTTAACCTGATAGGTTAAGTTAAGAAGTATCTAATATCATCATAACTAACACGCACATGACTTGCAACCTTTTTACACAAGAACTAATTATGAAGAACATGGTAATCATAAATGGCATACGGGTTGAGACGGAATGAAGTGAACATTTACTAATTTATATTATTAATGGATAAAACCAAAGAAGTTAATTTATCGAATAAATTTATATACTAAAAACCTAGTAGTTTGTAGTTTAATGTATGTTGTTTGCCTCTTACAAATGGGGTATGGGTTTAAACACATGTAAATGCAACAAAATGGTTGGTTAAGACACTGTGTGTGTTGAGTTAAAGATTTAGTACAAACTATATTAATTATAAAGACTTTAGAACATATATGGACAATATCTAAATATTAGTTAAGTTAATTAGTAGTTTTAAGGGCATTTAAGTAATTGTGCAGATTTATTTAATAGAAGGATTAAAACTATCAACTAGTTTTACTAATATTTTTTATATAAGATGACTTATATATCTAGAGGAAGGTTTATTTGAGAAGAAAAAGAATAAAAAGTATAATTGTCAAACATTAAATAGTTTTTTTATCATCTCATTTATTATTATCTTTGACTAATTAATTAACTATAAAGACTACATCCTCCATATTAAAATTTGTGTTTACCCACATCAAATTTTGTTCTACACATTTTGAAATTTATCATACATAGCTCATAATTTATTCTACACGCCTCGTAATTTATCCTACATTTAAATTTATTTTTTCTTTTTTGAAAAAATATATTTTTTGAAAATGATTTACAAATTTAATGTAGTTAGCTATAAATGGGATCAGGAGAAAACGCCTAGAAGTGTGAAAACGGTGAGAACGATTTTCAGCCACAAGATCTTTATAATTTGTAGCTAAGATCTTTATGATTTGTGGCTAAGATTGATGCATTGACATTTTTTTAAATAATAGGAACTTTAGAACTACCAGGAGGGATAATATGGGAAGATTCAAACAAGAGTGCACATGCTAATCACATGTCATTTCCCCTTGTCATATTTAAACGCCAATAACTTTTTATGCGTGTTTTTTTTTTAAATTACACCATAAAATTCAGCGTTTTTTTTCTTTCCAACGAGTATCCTATTGATATATTTTTTGAAAAAATATAAACTGGGTTTTTTATGGCGTTTCAAACTTTGTTTTTTATGGCGTTTTGAACTTTGTTTTTTACAGCGTTTTAAACTGGTTTTCATGTTTTTATGGCGTTTTCTGAACTGAGTGTGTTTATGGCGTTTTCAACTAGGTTTTCATAGATTTTTTTCTTCTGAATTTGGGTGTTTTATGGCGTTTTCAACAGGATATTTTCATGACTTTTTTCTGAACTTTGTGTTTTATGGTGTTTTTACTTGAACATCCAATTCATGTCATTTTTTTAATTTCAAAAGTATAGCAATAGTATACTCATTGGAAATACAATAAAACACTCGATGATTTTATGGTGTAATTTAAAAAATAATCACGTATAAAAAGTTATGGGAGTTTAAAAAAAGATGGTAGAATGTGCATGTGACTTGCATGTGGATGGTTTTGGGCATGTGAGTGGCATGTGAATGGACCTTTTGACAACATTACACACTAGCATAAGTTAGCACCAACGCTACATGTCAACACAGAAATCGTTCTTACCGTTTTCACACTTCTAGGCATTTCCCCAAATCCTATCTATCTATCTATCTATCTATCTCTCTCTCTCTCTATATTATATATACTAGTCGTTTACCCGCGCGATGCGACGGGAAACATATCACTTAGCTTAGTGAGTTTAGGGCCATCTATGGGGCGATTCTAGTTTTCCTAATATATCAGTTTTCTCGTGATATATTGTATATTGTAACAAAGTTTGGTCTTACTTAAGATATTAACGTTTATTGATGCTAAATACCGGTAGCATGAAACATCCAAACGGGTAACGGGTAGGGCATTCGAGTATGAGACCTGAAATGGATTGATAAAACTATTAGGTTTAGTAATGTTATATTCTAGCAGCTTCATTGACCATAAAAACAAAATTTTATATATTGATATTATTTATGTATTGAATGTCCTATAAATCTATCTTTTATCATTTAAAAAATACATATGTTGGATACTAAAACATTTTATGTTAATGATGACATTATTGTAATTTATCAAATTTTAATTGTTATAAATGTTAAAAACATAAAACATATAAATGTTAGAGTGGTAAGAAAAAGAAATGTACTTCAAAATCAACGTTTTTTTTTTAAACAAGCATACCCGGTGTTTGATGGGTATTTAACCGGTTATAGAACGTCATTATGCAATAATGTATGGGACTAAGACAGTAAGATTAGGAATCTTATTAGTCCATGTCCAATTGTCCTTTATAACGACCGAATCTTGCAAGTCCATGATGACCGAATCTTCCTTAAGAGTACTTTTTCCTGATAGTTTATTAATCCTCCCGATAGACAACATTTATGATGTAAACTCCACATACTAATACCTTTGTGTTTGTGATATTCAACTTGACCCATTTTTTAAAAAGGGCCATTTAAATTGTAAAATTTGTTAAAAGAAAAAAAAAGTTTGGTCAAATGTGACAAAGAGGTTAAACGGAGTATCAAAATAACCTAACATGTAGCATTAAATGCTTTAGTTTGCCGTTAAAAAAACAAAAATAAAAATAAATAAAATAACTATCTTCGTGATCGAAAAGTGTTACTGGGTCGGAAGTATGTCAAAAGATATTATGGTTATTCCGGTTTAAGCACCTTATATTCCGGAAGTATGTCAAAAGATATTATGGTTATAATATTTTCCGGACCCTCATATTTTACCAAGCTCTGTTACATAAACAAATTATAGTCTTTAATTAAATAAAACAAAAGATAAATTTAGTGGATAGAGGCACCTCAGAAACATTAAGATTGAACTAAACTTGCATGAAGTGACTAATACCATGAGAATACCTTGTTTTGAATTAGCTTCAACAATATACATGACAAGAGAAGATTTGTTGTCTAATAAAAAAACTATTCCATAAATAAAACAGAAATTCATAAGTTAATCCAGCATAGTGATGTGTTATATCCTAGAGATGGGCATAATAACCGGTTCCAAACCCGACCCGGTAGACCCGACCTAGAACTGGTTCCAGTTCCCACTCATTCAAGAACCGGATACAGTTAGGAACCGGTTCCGTGTATAAAAAAACCCGATATGCCCATCTCTATTACATCCTATATGCACTTTCCAATTGAAAAATTGAAGCATGCTTAGAGATCATTCAATCAATAATCAACACAAATAATGTCAAACGCTTCAGTTTGAACAAAACGCCCAACGATTAACACAAATATGAAAAACTGTTTCTAATAAACAAATACAACAAAATTCAAACTAAAACAACCCAGTTAATTAAATTCGTACCTGGTTAAAGTAAACTAAATTTGTAAACTATAATCTAATTTTAACACACATGTAGGTCTAAGACGGATACAAAGACAGACAGCTCGTGCTTTGGAAGACATTCCGCTATGGCATTACGTATGCTTTTACTGTCAAAAGTCAAAGAACATATGTTTAAAGGAAGAATTTATGTTAACCAGGTAAAACGATTGAGACTAAAATATAATTATTGTTTAAAGAAAGAATTTACCCTCGTTTTAGGGGTATTTATAATTAAGAGGGAACAAAATTCTTATTTTTCAAGGATTCTAAAATATTCATCCCTGATGCGTTATAGATAAAAAAACTGGAGTTATACTTACAAGATCCGAGACTAAATTAACGTAATTTAAAATAGAAATTCATACAAGTTATTCTCTTAATCTCTTATGAATATTAACAGAAAAGAAATTCATACGTTAAATCCAAATCTACAGTATGGGTGAGTGGTTTGGTTGTTTGTGGCTAGCCCCATGCTGGTCTGTATGTTGTCTCTTTTTCTTCTTGTGGGTTTGAATAAATGATGAATCACCATGTAAAAGTGGTAGTTTTCTCACCATGTAAAAGGTTTAACAATTTGTCAAAGTGTTGTTGAGCCAAGTTATCGGGCATTAATAAGTGAACCTACATGTAAAACAAAAATAAAACAGTTTAAGGACCATATATGAATTAAAAACACGTTTCTATTACTTGCATGTTTGATCTTACAATGATTTTGCATTGGCTTTAGCTGGAGTTTGTGATCTATTGCGAAACAAAAATCTTGTATTTCTTGGGACATCAATAGAAAAGGGTACGCTCAACACACCGAAACTCTAGGCTGATTACATTTTTTTTAATTATAGTAAATGGTAAATGGTAAATGCTAAACCATAGTTGTTGAAAGTACCTCAAACATGTTTACAAATTGACTTGATATCAGGTAAAAGATCCTCCCAGTTCTTGAACTTGTAACTTTTAATAACACAGGCAATAATAGTTGCCTACTGGCTGTACCAGAGTACTGGCAATTTGGTATAGAATCCCATTGAAATATACATGTGTCTTTCCACACTGTCATGACAAAAACTAAATAAAATTTATTTGCTTTAGTAATTAATAAGGAAAATAAGAGAACAAAGATATACAGAAGCATAAACTACCTTGAATAGAAGTTCCGGTTATCCGTTTATCATGATTTGCTAGAGGAAGAATCGCCTGGTATAAACGTAAATTGGTTCACCAGCTGTAAGTTTGGTTCCTGCAGTAATAAAATTAATTTTAGTTCTCATAAAATATTCCCCAACACATCTGAATTATAAGCATGCAACTGTCCCCACGCACAATACGAATGGAGTTTCAACTTTTATAGCAACTGTTCTCAGCCACCTTAACTTTACTCTACGCTGACCGGGAAAACCTGCATCCATGAAAAATAACATAAAATTTCAGAATTTCTTTTTAAATAAGCTTTTTTATGACATGCCAATAAATTTAAAGATGGCAATTTCAGCCCATTACTCGTTAATGGTCGATGTGTGTTATTGCTAAAAGATCAAATGGGTTAATAATAAATATCAGTTTAACAGGTCGGCGTGAAATCATATTGTTGTAATAGCATAGTGTGTGAAAACATATTTAACGCAATAAGACCACTCAGTGTGGTCTCCTGCCACCTCACCTATTTTGGCACCCCATGGCACCCCTACACCACCACGTCTCCGCCAAGGGGGCGCCATCCTTGGCCTCCGCCAAAGCCATAGCAGGCGTGAAGAGGAAGAAGGGGATGAGGCCCACTGCTTAAACCAATCAGATTTGAGTTTATTTATTTATTTATTTATTTTCTAATATTAATATAGTTAATAATAAAGGGGGTTATTCCACACCGTACAAGTTAACAATAAAGCGCCATACTTATGTGTCGCCTACGTGGCTTGAGACCACACCACCCAGCTTAACTAACATGTATAAATGTTATTCGGTCTACCCAACCCAATAAATTAGACTTGTGAGAAAAGCACGTTTCAGCCCGAATACAAATTTGACCTTTACCCAACCCGTCTGATCCACCCATTTTGCCATCTTTACAAATATTTTACTTGCTTATGCAATATACACGAGTATAGATCAATAAACTAATAAGTGACACATATGTAAAAAATAAGCATAAAAATACCTAGAAGTGACACCTGAGATTCAATCCCCTAGCTTTGCATGCTGGTTAAATACACAATAATACAAAAGAAAGTTAATTAGTGTATAAATAGACTATCTAATTGAAACATAAAGCTGATGAAAGTGACACCTTTAAATTCTAACCTGAAACATAAAGAAAAACTTACAATTTGATGGAAAAGCATACATTTGGTTGGGTTTTCTGGTTCCTTTGAGAATTTCACATGAAATCATCAACAACAATAATTAATTAGCACATTAATCCAAGAAACACGATCGATCTGTGTATTTACATGTACACTAACCAAGAACCCTAACAAAAATTGGGTATGAGAAAGTAAATCAAAATTTGTATCACATAAAACGATAAATAAAAAAAAATATTGTGATTCCAAAAAATAAAGGTGTCATACGTGGGTTGTTAACAAAGAGATGATATAAAGAAAACTGATTCATCCTTGGGTTGTGTTGAATCGATTTTCTGAAACCAATCATTGTTCTAATAGAAGAGATGATGTTGGGGTTTTAGGTAGGAGATAAACCCCATGATTGGATCTGGTACCTAATTAAGGGAATGATATTAAGTTTCACTCGTCCCTGTTTGCAGCGAAACCCTAGCCACGGTGGTCCTTTTTAGGTCGTGTCTGAACAACCACGAAGCGGCTTTCTTTGCCGCTTGCGGCGAAACCCTAGCCGCCATCACCACCAAATCCACTAGATCCGGTACCTCTGTTAGTGGGTGTAGTCGCCATCGCCGCCGCTAGTAGCCGGAACCCACAGCTTCTCTACGATTCTCTAGCAAGAAGTAAAAATTGTGAGAGAATTAGGAGTGGAATCTGAATTTCAAAATTCAAAGCATGGAGCCAAATAGATTTAGTGAAATCTATGACCACCAGCTTTGCAAAGAAGTAAAGGAGTGTTTCTCTCCTCTCTCGTTTGAAAAAGTTGTACAAAAGTAGGATTGTAGGACAGCTTTCAAAAGAGAATGTGGGGATCATGATCCGTGTGAAGTAATGGACGGTAAGATCATGATCTGTGTGTTTTTGTTTGAGTTAATAAGGGTATTATTGGTTACAAATGTGTTTGTTACGCTTAAAAGACTTGTATATCATGCTTTAATTGTGTTTTAAGTAAGTGGTAAATTACCTTAAGTCGTCCTTCCTGTATGCTTATTATATATATATATAGGAAGAGGAAGATAAGAAAACTAGATATAAATGAGAAAAATAACTTAAATAGCCAAAAAAACATACAAATTTTATTTTTTTTTACAATTTTTTTATAAAAAATCGCTGCATTTCATGTATAAAAAAACTTTCTTTTCAAAAAAAAAAAAAACTTGTAGCGCACATGTGTACTATACGTGTACTACACATGCATTATATGTTTATGTTGCAAATGTGCATTATATGTTTTTTTATTTTTAAAGTTTTTTTATATAATATATATCGCGAATTTTAATAAAAAAATAAAAAAAAACAATTTGATATGTTTTTTCGGCTTTTTAGTTAGTTTTTTGGTTTTCTCATTTAAACTAGTTTTCTCATGATCCATCCCATATATATATATATATATAGGATTAGGTTCAAGAGTGAACACTGGTGTATCTTGCGAACTGAGTGAACAAATCATGGCCATACATGTGTGTAAATCAATGGCCAAGATTTGATGACGAAATACACTAGTGTATTTTATGATTTGATGATGAAATCCTAGCCATACATCTGTGTAATCAATGGTTAGGATTTGTTCACTTAGTTTGCAAATACAATGGTGTTCACTCTAGAACCTCACGCTATATATATATAAGTTTTAAATGAGAATGCTAAATATTGTGAGAACCGTGAGAACGAATGAAAAAATCGCGAGAACTTGATCAAAAACAATTCGAACTCAATTTTTTTATTTTATAATTATCATTATTATTCAAATACAATGTTAGAAATTTAATTTACACATTTAGATTTACGTGAATTCGTAAATAATGAAAATTTATCCATGTGTAAAAAATCTAATAAGAGTAATTTTGATAGGAGACGTGAACTAATTAATGTTGTAAGTTCCTTTTTTAAAGTTTTATTATAATTACAATGAGGGTTGTCTTAATGAATTTTTTAATGTTTTATCAAAAAAAAAAAAAAAGAACTTACATCATCAAATAGTACATTTCGCCTCTCAAAATCATTCTTATTAGCTTTTTCACACATGTGTAAATATAACAAATTTACACGTGTAAATAGAAAACTTACACATGTGTAAATTTTCTTTATTTACGAATTCACGTAAATTTAAATGCGTAAATCAGTTTTTAACAGTGTATTCAAATAATAATGATAAGTGTAAAAAAATTATGAACTTGAATTGTTTTTGACCAAGTTCTCGTGATTTCTTCATTCGTTCTCACGATTCTCACAATATTTAGAGTTCTCATTTATGCATTCCCTATACACACACACATATATACATACATACATACATACACCACAAAATACAATATTTCTATCTTTAATATGATTATAATAATTGATAGCTTGCTCAACATGGAATAAGCTATTTATGCATGAATGAAAACAATTGTGACGTCACCATGATAGTGGCATCTAAGTAGTCTAACAGAAATGATTCCCAAAAGTTAGTAAAACTGTTGAAGAATATATACAATTACTAAAACAAACAAAACAACTAGAATGACAAATCTGCTAGTTTTTGGAGAATTGCGGTGAACAACCTCATCGCCAGTTTCCAACCAGATCTTGTGGGTAACTCTTTTCCCATACATGAAGGGAACCATAAGTTTGTACTTGCAAAGTCGAATCTTTATTCATCTGTAAAGGGCTAGTCAACGACTGGAGTTTTAGCTTTCAGAATACGTAGTTCTTTTAAGAACCCAACAATTATCTTGGGTGTTTATAATGAATAATGATTATGTACTGTTGAAACACCAGTTAACTTGGGGTTACCGAAATTTCTGAGTGGTGGTTCAATCTCTTCCTCTGGTCTATACCACTGAACACTGCAAAATGGAAACACCGGTGACTCGCCACTAGGAGGAGAAGAAGGGGGTTCTCCTCGTGACCACCCTCCGGCGTGAGAATAAGTATGGTTTTTCTGGCGATAAAAGTAAGTTATCGGAATGAAAGTTGAGAGAGTGAATGAATAAATCTGTATAGAGTCTCTATTTATAGCCGAAAGATTGGAAGCACTAACAGACTCCTCCAGCTGTCGTTTGGACGCTAGATGGGTCGTGGGGGAATATCCTTCTTGTCTCCTCCGTGCTCATCATCGTAGTGGATGACGTGGGATATCCCCATTCGTCCAGCTAGGCGCCCTTCTGCAGTTGTTGTCGGGGATAACATCTTTCCTGTCCCTTGTGACTTCTTCTAGAAGCTTCTAGTATCTTCCTTGGAGCCTATTTCGAGCCTGCTGATGTGTACCACCCTTGTTGGGTTACGTGTATGGTCTTGCCACATAGGATTGGCTTTATGGGACCATACCTCTTCAAGTCCCCCAGTCCAGTGTCGTTCCTAGATGAGTTTATCATAGCAGGAGGGGTACTGGACTTAAAAAGGTGTGTTTATTTGCTTCTGTGGTTGGTTCGTTTATGCCTGGTGAGGTTCGCGTAAGGTTTTGAGTCAAGTGGGTGCACGGCGCATGACGCACGACCCAGGTGCAAAGTTTTGAGCTAAGTGGGTGCATGGCGCATGACCAGGCGCAAAGTTTTGAGCCAAGTGGGTGCATGGCGCATGGCGCATGACCCAGGCGCACAGTTTTGAGCCAAGTGGGTGCATGGCGCATGTAGGTTTCTTCTGTCAAAAAGTTTTTGAACTTTTGACAAGACTTTGACTTAACTGACTTTTGTCTGACAGCTGTCACTATCGGTGAGGGGTGTCTCAGTCACTTTTTTCGATAAAGTGGTTGTACTTTTTCCCTTTTGGCAGACGCATGGTGGCCCTTATCCTGAACCGCCGTCAGTTCCTTTCTCTCTCCTGACGTGGCGTTTTCTTACTGGTGGACTGTCTGTCTTCTCTGCCCTTCGCATTTAATGCAATGGGTATATAAACCTGGTGCTCCTTCATATTTCCTTCACTTCTTCCACTTGCACTTCCTCTCCTTCTTCCTTTATATCTTCTTCTCCAGCCTCTCTTCTTTTCAGTTTTCTTAATTTCTTTGAAGGAAACATGTCTACTTCTTCCAAACCTTCCAACAAGAGAAGCCCTACTCGTGCTAGGTCGACTCCTGGTCCTGGCCAAGCTGTTATAAACTGGAGGGAAGAAGAGCTCAACAATCTTATCCGGGATCCTCGATTTTCTCCTGAATGGGGTACTCAGTTCCCGACTGCCGGTTCGAATGCCCTCGACGCTCCTCCGGGATATATAACACTTTATGCTGCGTTCTTCCGGGAAGGAAATCTTCGGTTGCCGCTGTCAAGGTTTATTGGGAAGTGCTGACAAATTATGGGTTGCACATTTCTCATATCAATGCCCTAGGTTTGCCGAGACTAACACACTTCGAGTTTATTTGTCGAGCCAACCATATAGAACCATCGTTTGACATGTTCAACATTTTCTATTATGTGTCCTATACTGGTGGTTTCTATTCTTTTAATGCTTGTACTGCTGGCGTTCTTCCTTGTAGCCGGGACCCTCCCAAGAGTTTTCATGATTGGAAACAGAAATTTTTCTACATCTGTCGTGGTGTTATTCCTATAGATATGCATTATCGTTCGGAAACCGAGGGTGTTCCTAAGATTAATGTCTCCATTGACTTCGATGAGCAAGACTGGTACAAGACACTCACTCGCAGTCCTACGCCTATTATTCAACATACTGAGAATGCTCTCGTTGCTGTTGGTATGAGTCTGTTGTGGGTTCCCAGGGATCCTCGTGCCTTCCCTCTTTATGTTCACAAGCGAAAAAGTATGTTTTGCTTGTACTTTCTTCTAACTTGAATGGCTTCCTGTTTGTTTTTCCTTTTCTTATGCCCTTAATTTTTTCAGCAGGTTATAGCATGATGAATGTTTTTTATCCCAATACTGCCGGTGAGGTGGGTACTGGGTTACTCAGTGCTGGCTCTCGTCCTTGGGTGGAGAGGATTCGAGATAACTTCCTACACCCTTCCACCCAGAGCCTAGCCGATTTTACCAACACTCCATTAGGTTCGATTGTTGATCATACTGTTGATGTAAACATACCTTCTCCTGCAGGGGTTATTCTCCTTTCTAGTGAGGAATCTACTAGTTCTTCACATGGATTGATCCATCGTTCCCACTCGTGCAGGTCCTCTCCAACGACCTGGTCAGGATCCCATTGGAGGTCATATCCCTGAGAATGTTGCTGTTGAGGTTGGTGATGAAGGTGCACAAGATGTTGTTCCTGGTGGGTCTGTGGTGCAAGAGGCGCGTACTAAGCGAGTATCAGATGCTCCCTTCGGTGCTGCTCCCCGTAAGCATTCTTCCATCAATCCTTATCTGGATTATGTTGTTGTTTCTGACACCCTATCGGGTTTAGACGCAGGAGTTAAGCGTGCGGCGGACCCGGAGGATGCAGAAACATTAACTCAGTTGGTAGCTAAGAAACAAAAAACATTAGGTGATAAGAAAAAGGAACTTGATGACCAAGCTGCTCTTCTTCAAGCTGAAAGGAAAATGAAGGTTATAGGGGTGCCGGCCGCTCCTTCGGAATCAGAAATCGATCTTAACATTTTTGCTCCTCCAACTGGGAATCTATTAGAACAGATTTATGAGGCTTCTTCTGTGCCGCGCAGTACGAAACCTTTTTCGTGGTCATTCTTAATTTGTTAATCTCTACCATTCGCTTAGTGTTTTCATATTTCTCTTGCAGCGTCTGCTAAGCTTCCAAGCCAACTACCGGTGCTTCCAAGGTCGTTGCTCTTCATATTGACGATATTACTCCACCTGCCTATCCTCCTTCTGCCGTTATAGGTGTTACCCCTCCCGTGCCTGGGGACAAGGGTAAAGGTGTTGAGGAGAGAGGTGTTGTTGCGGTGGAGAAGCCTGCTGCTGAGGTGGTGATTGGCGAAAACTTCAAGAGGAGGGTCAGGAATCTGACTGGGAATCTAGTGAGGCAACTGCTCCTCAAGGGACTCAGTACACGCGCCATGTTCCTGGTGATGATCTGCATTCTTCTAAGGCGCGCTCTGATCCTGAGATAACCAGGGCCGGTCCCAGTTCCTCGTGGATGTCCCATAACCCTGTATGCGATGACGTGCCCCACACTCCTCGCTAGACTCTTACCTAGGGATCACGAATGGACAATCTTGAGAACTATCGATCTTTCTTTACGTTGTGCATGCCTCCTGCTGAGCGATTATTCTAGAAAAACCGTGGTTGGTTTGACTTGTTGCATGACCTTGTACATTCTGGGGTAAATTTCTTTTCTACAACCCAGGAAGTTGTCCAGGAGTGGCAATCCATGGGTGAAGATATCTGGAGTTCGAGGCCGTGAAGAAGGCTCTGAATGAAGAACGAGAGAAATTCAACTCTGAGAAGAAAGGCTTGTTGTGGCAGGTTACTGATGCCAAGGACAAGCTCAATCAAGAGAAGCAAAACCATGCCTCTCGCCAGAAGGAATGGGAGGAAGCATGTGTTTGTTCGAAACGCGAGCTGAAGAGTGCTCGGGATGAGATTATTCGCATTAAAGGTGAGAAGGCCAAGGAGAGTAAGGAGTTGCTTGATCTTTCCCTTTCTTATCAGAGAAAAGAGGCGGAGCTTACCTCTGTCAAAACTGAAAGAGATCAAGCCTTTCTCGAATTGCGGAGCTTGAACGGACCTTGGTTGAGCGGGAAGAGCAAAAGAGAACCTCTGATCTCCTTGCGCAAGAGTTGGGTGAGGATTGTAAGTGGCTTATGACACGCGGGGTCCCTCTGGTGAGTGTTATCTTACTTCATTGCTCTTTGCACTTTGTCCTCTTATTCTGACATTCCTTTCCTTTGTAGATTGCTAATCGTGTGATACAATCGGAAGAGCTTGCGCGTTATATGTTCGAGCTTGGCGCAACTGCCTATAATAGTGGCCGTCAAGATGGGTACTCTGAAGGTAGGGCTGCTGCTGCTGCCCAAATCCATGAGTCCAAATTCGAGGTTTATAAGGAAAATTGTGCTGGTAAGTATGCAAGTAAACGTGGTGAGTTTGCAGACTTGGAATTTGGCGTTGTTAGGGCAGTGGAGAAGCTTGCTCGCCGTGGCGCTGTTGTTGATGTTCTAAAAAAGGCTCTTGGGGACGTTCCTTCATGCGGTGAAAGAGGTGGGAGCACAGGTCCTAGTCAGCAGCCGTGACTTATGTGGTTTCCCGGCTTGTATGCCGATGTATGGGCTTATGGCCTTGTATTTCTGACAATTTTACGTTACTTCTTATGGTTTGTTATGACATTAACTTCTGTTAATTTGCCCTATCAGTCATATGTGAATTTTTATCGTTTGCAATTTGTGTGTATGTTAATTACTTTGAAACAGGTATCATGAATGAATGATAGTCATGGCGACAGGTGGAATTTCACTATTCCTTTCTGTGCGTCGTTAAAGGACTTACCTCATATTCCCTTCTATTAAGGTAGTTGCACGCATGTGACGTATCTTGTTTTATAATTGTCATTGATGTATTTTTATGAAGTTTGTCACGAAATGACATGTGTGGGGCGTGTTCTTGATTGTTAGTGCGACTGCACCCATGTGTGTGAGTTTAATCATTGCTCATGTCGTAAACTTCGTGATGTTTTCATGTTTCAGGGTTTTTATGAAGTATTTCGCTATATGACATGTGTTTGTACTTGTTCGCGCTGATTGTGTATAAAGTTACAACCGTTTTTAGGGTCGATTTTCCAAATGTCGTTATGCTAGCGATGTTTTCATGTATACCCAAAGTAATATACGCATTTGCAGCTAAAATTCACAACATAAGAATATACTTAAGCAACATTTCTTGTATTATAAGATGTTTATGTTGGGCTTTGTGCCTTACATAGAGAATGAAAAGAGGCTTTCTATTACATATAGCATTTTCTCAGTTATTGAGCGTTCCATGTTCTAGGTATTTCTTTGCCGTCCGTGGTTCGGAACTGGTATGCTCCTTTCCCCAGGACTTTGTTGACGATGTACGGGCCTTCCCATTTTGGGGCTAGCTTGCCTGGTCTTTCTGCATTTGAGGCTTCATTGTCCCTGAAGACGTAATCCCCCGGGTTAAAAGCCCAGATCTTCATCTTGCTGTTGTAATACTTTTCCAGTTTTGCCTTCTACTTCGCTTCATTGATTGCTGCGATTTCTCTCCTTTCTTCTAGGAGGTCCAGGTCTAACCTCTGTTCTCATTGTTTGCTTCATTCATCGTGTCATTCTTGGTGATGGCAATCCTATTTCTGCTGGAATAACTGCTTCCGACCCGTACACCAAACTGAACGGGGTTTCCCCGTTGCTTGTTTTAGGCATCATGCGGTGAGCCCATAGGATACTGGGCAACTCATCCACCCATCCTCGGCGTTGGGTTCCCAGTCTTGCTTTGATACCCTCGACTATGCTCTTGTTGACTGCCTCCACCTGACCATTTCCTTGCGGATGCGCTACTGAGGAGAATACATGATCTATATGCAAATCTTTGAGCCATTTCTGTAGATTTTCTTCTGCAAAATTCGTCCCATTATCGATTACGATGCGCAATGGTAATCCGAACCTGCAAATGATTTGTTTCCATATGAACTTCCTGACTACCGTGGCTGTGGTAGATGCTAACGGTTTGGCTTCAACCCATTTCGTAAAATAATCTACCGCCACGATGATGAACTTAACTGCCCCTGGGGCTTCAGGAAACGGTCCCACCATGTCAATCCCCCATTGCTGGAAAGGCCATGCTGTTGTTACTGGGACAAGCTCATTTTTTGGTCGCAGGTCTTAGGTGCATGTCGTTGACAGCCATCGCACTTCCGTAACTCGTTTACTGCATCGAGATGCATGCCTGGCCAATAATATCCTACGCTCATTACTTTTGCCACCACCATCCTTGGTCCCGAATGTATCCCACATATTCCTTCGTGAATCTCTCTTATCAAATAGAGCGCGTCTTCGCGGTCTACGCAACGAAGTAATGGCCCGAGTAGGACCTTCGGTACAAAATTCCGTCAGACATTTCGTATTGTAAGGCCTTGTTCCGTATCTTCCTGGCTTCGGCCTTGTTTTCTGGTAGGGCTCCAGTCTGCAAGTAAGCTATGATTGGCGACATCGAGGATGTGACGCCTATATGGGGGGGCATTCACTTGTCGTAGTGGGACCGACGGATTCCTTAAGACTTTGATTCGTACATCCTTGGCGAGATGTTGAAAGCTCGTTGATGCCAGCTTGCTGAGTGCATCAGCTAGCTTGTTCTCACTTCTGTTGATGTGGGTGATTTTGAAAGATGTGAAACTCTGTAATAACGCTTTTGCCTGTTCCAGATACAATGCCATGATATCACCCTTTGCATCATATTGCCCATTCACTTGGCCTGCGACTAACAACGAATCTACATGTGCCTCTAGGTGTTTTACACCCATTTTTATGGCTAATCGCAGCCTCGCCAAGAAAGCTTCGTATTCTGCTTCGTTGTTGGTACTTTTGAACTCTAGGCGAATGGCGTACGTGAACTCGTGTTTTTCTGGACTGACAAGTCGTAAGCCCGCTCCTACGCCATCTTCGTTTGATGCGCCATCTGTGTATAGCAGCCATTTGTCTTCTCCACCTTGCTTCTTTGGTTGTTCCATTGCTTCGCATTCTTGCGCTTTCTCCTTGGGCACTTCCGTCAAAAAGTCTGCTAAGACCTGCCCTTTAATCGCTGGTCTTGGTTTGAATACTACATTGTAACCTCCGAGCTCTATTGCCCATTTTGCTAGCCTCCCAGAAATGTATGGTCTAGCTAAGATACTGCCTATGTTGTAATTTGTTAACACCTCCACCAAGCGTCCCCCGAAGTATCTCCGTAGCCTTCGCGTTGCGTGTACGAGAGCTAAAACCAACTTCTCCATCATGGAATATCTTGTCTTCGGATCATTGAGCGTTCTGCTGACGTAATACACCGATGTTTGTACTGTCTTTCTTTCAACTAGTTGTCTCGGCTAATGCCGTCCCAATTACAATTGTTTGTTCTGGGTATTTCTTGTTTAAGACCCATTTTTTCGCCTCTATTCGATGCGATGATTTGCTCGCATTGTGTGGTCTACTTTCATCTGTCACCAAAACCTCTTTGCTGGCGTACATAATAGCTATCCCTGTTTCCGTTGGAAGCCTATTGCTGCATGTGGTACGGAACATACCATGTTGAAATCTCCTTGAGATTCTCGTCCCAAAAGGATGTCATGTCGTGAACTTGCTGGTAATACCATGAACCTTACTTCCTCCGTTCGGGTGTGTTTGCCATCCGACAACAAGACCGGAAAAGATATTTGCCCCAACGGAAAACTGCTTCATTACAAAATCTGTGAGTGGGTAATCTGCTGGTTCTAGACGCGCTTTATCTTCCTCGTCCAGTTGACTGAAACATTGCTCATAGATTATATCTGCCATACTGCCGGGGTCAATGAAGATATAATTTGTCTAGTAGTGGCCGAACACTCCTGAGATTATGAATGGTCTTTTTTTCCTTTGGCCCGCCTCGCACGACTGGGAAGATGACTTGCCTTTCTCTCAAAGTGTCGTCTAACGCCCTTTTGTTGAAGTATTTCAGGGGTTTCTTTGGCCCTCCTTGTATCATGTGTGCCTCCAATTTTCGTTCTTTCTTGTGATCGGGGCCTTCATCTCTTCGCTGGATTGTTCGGTTATCTCGTTTTCCTCCTTTGATTAGATGTGTCAACTTGCCGCTTTTTAAAGCTCGCTCAATTTCTTGTTTTAAGCTAAAACAGTCGTCTGTTAAATGGCCCGTGTCTTTGTAGAAATCACAAAAAATATTTGGGTCTTGCCCCCTCTTATTGCGCGTTTGCAAAGGGGCCTTGAATTGATAATTCTCTGTTGCCAGTACCTCAGATGGCGTCTTCGTGAGTGGGGTCCACTGTTTTTCTCTGTTTTCTTTCTTGACTTCCTTACGATGACTTATCTGATTGATGGTGTTGCGCACATCTTCGATAGGTGGGGTTCTGTCTCTGAAGCTTGGACGTCTCCATTGTTGGTTCCTTCCTTTGCTTCGCCTGTAAGAGAGGTGTGAATAGTGGTTGCCACGACGGCTTTCGACATTGGTCAGTTGTGTGTCTGTTTGAGCAATCATTTTTGCTGCTTCTATGAACGTCTCCCATTCTTTAGGACCACCATCTCTCCCTTTGACCCGCTTGATCAGGTCATCGCATTTGACGGCGCGCATGAAATGCGCGCGTCTGATCTCATCTCCCACGTTACCATTTCATGCGCGCGTCTGATCTCATCTCCACGTTACCAATTTCTAAACCTTCTTTGTTATACCTTGTACAAAGTCTTCTATGGTTCGTGGTCCTTTCGCCAGATGTTTAGAACATCTGAAGGGTCTCTAGTGTATCTTCTCTGCTGGCTGAAATGGGATAGGAATTTTTCTTGGAAATCCATCCAGGATTTGATTCTTCCTGCCGGTAAGCCGTCGAACCACGCGCGTGCTGCCCCAACAAAAGTTTGCACAAATAGCTGGCACCAGACTGGCAAGGACCATCCCCCTACCACGCCTGCGCTTGTGAATACTTGCAAGTGATCATCTGGGTCTGTTAACCTGTTGTACTTCCCCACATTATGTGGTAACTTTGTTTTGTCTAACGGTGCCATGGCGATTTCCCTGGCGAATTTGGATTTCTCAGCTACCCCTTCTGGTCGATAACTTAAGGTGTAATCGTGTTCTGCGTCTCGGTTGTACTGTGCACGTGCACGGGGTCTGTATGACTCGTGATTGTGTGGTAATCTACTAAAGACAGAACACTCGTTTGGTTTATAAGTTGAATCCTCTTCCTCATAGGAATCACATTCTTTGTTGATATTGCGCGGCTCTAGGCGGTTGTGCAAGGGTACTCTCTGCCTCTGCTGCACATTCTGCTCGAAGTTGCTCTCTGTTTCGCCGTATGTGTCGCGTGTCTCTTGCACCGTTGGTCGTCTCGTAGAACGTGTTTTCTCCTGATGATGGTCTCGTGAGTCGACGTATTCTGAGGTTAAGTTGTGCACCGAGCGCTGCGCGGGGGTTACTAGTGGTGTCTGGAGCGCCTGAGCTTGTATCACCGCCTGCTGTGCGTTTAACTGCGCGTAAATGACATTAAGTGATGCCTGCTGCTTAGTATACCAGGAAGCGAGGGTTTCCCCTTCTGGTAATCCTAATAGCGTAGCGATGTTCTGTTGCGTTGGTCCCGACGGTGTGGACGGCCCAGCACCAGGGTTTCCTGCTTGCACTGCTGGATTTGTTTGGTGTATGATCCTCGTTGCACTTCCAAAGAGATCTGGGATCTCAGCGTTTCTTGCTCCCCTTTGGATGCTTTCGTCTCCTTGGTGCCTTTGGACTTGAACGTTGTCCGTGACGGTACCAAACATGGAGTGTTCTTCCTCATCTTGTCCGGCCATGAGAGAACCTTTTTCTTAAGGAAAAGATGAAGGTTGTTTGTAAAAAATTGGTGGGCGCCAATGTTGAAACACCAGTTAACTTGGGGTTACCGAAATCTCCGAGTGGTGGTTCAATCTCTTCCTCTGGTCTCTTCCACTGAACACTGCAAAATGGAAACACCGGTGACTCGCCACGAGGAGGAGAAGAAGGGGGTTCTCCTCGTGACCACCCTCCAGCGTGAGAATAAGTATGGTTTTTCTGGCGATAAAAGTAAGTTATCGGAATGAAAGTTGAGAGAGTGAATGAATAAACCTGTATAGAGAGTCTCTATTTATAGCCGAAAGATGGGAAGCACTAACAGACTCCTCCAGCTGTCGTTTGGACGCTAGCTGGGTCGTGGGGGAATATCCTTCTTGTCTCCTCCGTGCTCATCATCGTAGTGGATGACGTGGGATATCCCCATTCGTCCAGCTAGGCGCCCTTCTGCAGTGGTTGTCGGGGATAGCATCTTTCCTGTCCCTTGTGACTTCTTCTAGAAGCTTCTGGTATCTTCCTTGGAGCCTATTTCGAGCCTGCTGATGTGTACCATTCTTGTTGGGTTACGTGGTATGGTCTTGCCACATAGGATTGACTTTATGGGACCATACCTCTTCATGTACTTTGGTATGTTATTGTTGCTTTATACAATATTAGAACAAAGATGTTGAGGTGTGTTTGTAATTTTGATGGTACTAAGTTATTGTTAACGTCCTGATATCGTTTTTCAAAAGAGTTTAATTACCTTGGATAAGCTTGGTTTTATGAAAAAAAAAGTTATGATATATTCGGAGAAGATCATACTTCTATTTCTCATTTTATATTGGTCCTTGAAAATTTGGTGTTCACTTAGCTTTACGTCAGATGGAAAGATCAAAAGATCAACGTGACACAAGTGGCTTTGGTTGAGGTGACAAGAAGGTACCACACAGAACACCATCCCCTTTTAGCTACGACAAGATTAACACTGAAGCGGGATGGAGACGCCAGTTTGAAGTTGCAACAAAGGAGAAAGTTAGAAGGTGAGATGGAGATCTGGGTGGGAGAAGCGGGACAAGCGGTGTCGGCGGGATGCGCAACTTACATTCCGTCTCCCCTTATTGCCAATGTGTTTGTACATGGTTGTGATGTACGTTCCGGGAGAGTAGGCAGACGAATCCAGAGAATTGTTTTAAATTGAAAGAGAGGAAGGGTCAATGGTTTCAAGGTTGGTTAGTGAATTGGGACCACTTCTATACTACGAGCCTCACAACATTATATATATATATATATATAGGGAGAGGATCATGAGAAAACTAGATATAAATGAGAAAACTAGAAAACTAACTCAAAAAGCAAAAAAAAAAGCATAAAAACATACAATTTTTTTACAATTTTTTATAAAAAATCGCTGCATTTTATGTATAAAAAAACTTTTTTTTCAAAAAAAAAAAAACTTGTACTGCACATGTGCACTATGTGTACTACACATGTGCATTATATGTGTATGTTGTACATGTGCATTATATGTTTTTTTATTATTTTTTAAATGTTTTTTTATATAATATATATATCGATTTTTAATAAAAAATAAAAAAAATTGATATGTTCTTTTGACTTTTTTAGTTAGTTTTTTGGTTTTCTCATTTAAACTAGTTTTCTCATGATCCATCCCCTATATATATATATATATAGAGAGAGAGAGAGAGAGAGGGAGCAAGGAAAGATTATTTGAGAATAAATTTTAATTGAGAAAAAAAATGTTACAATTGTAAAACATTATATATATATTTTTTCTCTCGTCTAATTTATTATTATCTTTAACTATTTAATTATTCATAAAGACTATCTTTCTCCACACTCTTTTTTTCCGTCAACAAATTTCTAAATTTATTCTACACATATCAATATTTATCATACACAGCTTATAACTTATCCTACACTCTAAATAATTATAAAGTTTTTGAAAAGAAACCATTTTTTTTAAAATAACTTATAAATTTAATGTATTTAGCAATTAAAGAGGTATACCACAAGTTAGTGATCTATGTAAGTTTACTAATATACCCATACAATAATATTAGATATAAATATCAAATGAAACAAATTGAAGCATTCTTATTGGTTAATATTTTTCCTTCTTAAATGAATTTCTTCTATGAATTCTCCTTGCTTTATTTAATATTTTTATTTGATGTTATTGTAAAAAAATTAATTTAGAGTGTAGGATAAATTATGAGTTGTATAAGATCATGTGTAAGATATATGTAGGATAAAATTTTGTGTGTGTAGGATAAAATGAAATTGACTAATTAATTAGAGAGAATAATTAATGTAAACAATTATAAACTATTTGATATTTTACATTATACCTTTTTGATCTTGTGTGTGTGTGTGTGTATATATATACATAATATATATATACATATATATATATATATATAGGATCCGGTTCAAGAGAGAACCAAGCCGAGTTGAGAGCACCGCGAGAACCATTTTCGTCCAATCAAAAAATGCCACCTAATTTAGTCATGTGTATATTAGAGAGGGTTATTATTGTAATCTTGTGGGTTTTATGGGGATTATTGATAATCTAATCAAATCCTTTCAGCTGTTTTTTTTTTATACCAAGGCAGAGATGATTAAAGTAAAAGTGTGCAATCAACAATCCCAATACTCATTTTCCTCCAATTTCCCCATATATACGTATTACCATCTCCTTCTCTGCCTTATATCCCAACTCAAGATCTCCACCATCATATAACTCACCGCATGTCTCATCGCATAGCCAACGCCGGTGACGACGATCTCACCGGAGACACACCTTCTTCTGCTAACTTACATCACCCTACACTATTCCATCAATCCCCAGCACACACCAGGGTTCAGGGGTCAACCCACGCCGGTGATGGCCAGGTCCCCGGCTGTCACACCCTCAATTTCCACTTGCGGAGTTTTACCGCGAGGCGTGTGAACAAACCAGAATCTGAAACACTAGTACGTCAAACAAATCTATATGATTTGATAATACGTTTTCCAAAAATCATTTGTTTAACCATTCATCGTAGATTTTATATTGTCTTAGTTAGTTACCAATGTTTAGCGGAAGCATTAGTTTTTATGGTTGAGCGGAAGCATAAAATAAGTAGTGAAACGGGCGCCAACACAAACGCCAAAACAAATGAAAAACCCAAAACAATGTTTGTAAATGAGACTCGATAAAAGATGTCTTGATCAATGCAAGTGAGTGCACCTAGAGCTCCTAGCGTCCTGAGAAACATGTAAAGAAACAAGTGTCAACATTAAAGATGAGTGAGTTCACAGGTTTTCATAAATTCGTTTGTTCGGTTATGAGTTTGTTTCCCCCGTTATCCCTAACCCGGGATAACGATTTAGTTCCATTATTCCCAACCCGGAATAATACTGATAGTTCCCTTATTCCTTACCCGGAATAATACCGATAGTTCCATTATTCCTAACCCGGAATAATATTGTTGATTCGTAAATAAGTTCAATGTTAACATATATAGGTAGCTAGCCTAAAGTTATGTCACATAAGTGTTCGCAATCGAAGCTGACTGTTGTGCCTCCGTGTTTCCAAGCCTATCACTGACCATGGCGAAGTTAGGCCAAATTATTCACCCGTTGACCATACCCGGTCGGCTAGCGCGACTAGCTCGGATGGGGCTTGTCGGGCCCAGTAGTACTACTTATAATTTCCCCGCTATTTAAACCCAATACTAACGATCCGAGAGATTGTCGAGGACTTATGTGATATAGCTGCTTAGTGACCATAACGTTACATTAACATTAACTTAGTTACCGAATAGTTATGTGACGTTAAATTCGTATAACGTAAAGAGATTGAGTTTGAAGAGTGTATACATGTTTCTCCCCCTGTTGTTTAAAACCGGATAAAATTAGGGGCCGTGAACTCACCTTTAGTTGCTCGGTTAGTGTAGCAAAGAAGTCGTAAAGGATGGGACCGCTAATTGCGTCCTAACAAACCAATTGATTTCAAGTCAGTGTGTGAACACACCAATACAAAATTCTACACATAATTTACGCACAAAGTGATACACACAATCAAAATTCCTAACACTCAAACATGCATGCAAGTATCCTCATGTGAACATAGTAATCAAAACAATTTATCATGAACATAATCCAATCCATGCAACACTTTGGTGCACACATTCACAAGTTATCAAGTTTCAGCTTACATACTCATAATTCGGCTGTTTTCTAGGATTTTTATAAAATAGTTCCAACGCTCCAAAAATTCCAATTATTTTACAGCAGGTGAAAACTATACTGTAGAAATTTATATAAATTTTTCAAGTCCTAATACTTTACCAATTAACCATAAATATTAATATACTAGGCTGCAGTCAGATTCGTCGCTTTCTGACTGCAGTCCACGGAAGAATTTATTTAAAAATCACCGATCGTCCAATTAACAAAATTCCAGTGGGAGTTGCCCAGAAATTTCCAGACCTAGTTGCTGTACAAATTTCATGATTCGACTCCCTACAGATTATAAAATCCAACTCGATAAACAACTAACAAAATTTCAGGATTTCCACAGCTTTAGTTACTGAACTTAATTGGCCACTTAAAAATATCAAACGACTTCAGAAAAATATGAATCCAGCGCCATTAGATTCGTTATTCAAATCTCTACGTTTTAGACTTCAGAAAATCCGTTTTTCAACAACTAATGACCGAGTTACAGCCAGTTGAAGTCGGCTGTAACTATCATTCAGCAACCTGTTTCAGCATTTTATCACAACTAATTCGCAATAACCGTCGATACAATGAACCTAGGCGATCAAGAACTGATTTTTCCAATCATAGATCAATACATATATCGTATCCATGCAAACCCTAATCATAATCTCTAGTTTTTATAAACAAAACGCAGCCTATGTTTCCAGATTTCGAACAAACATCAACTTGCAAACATCATCAATAAATCGGCTAACATAACCCTACATTCAAGCATATAATCCGAATATGATCTTGCAAACAATTATAATCCTAACCTTTAATAACAAGATCAATGAGCCGTGAGTGAGATGAGGAACCAATGATCAAAAGAATCGCGACCGAGGATGAAGATGGAGTTGTAACAAGCTGCTTGCGGTCGAGGGACTGAAAGGAGGGCTGCTCGCGATCAAGGGACAAGAGGGCTGTTTGCGATCGAGGAGGTGAACAAGGGGCTGATCTCGCGACCGAGGGGAGTGTAGCAAGGCTGCCGTCGGCTTCTTTAGATATTAGGGTTTTTGTGTTGTGAAGAAAGCATGCATGTGTTTGTATATATAGGCGCAAGAGATGAGGGAAGGGAATGGGTTGCGGTTTGGGTTTGTTCTCGCGGCCGAAAGGACTTGGGTGGGTCGGTTTGGGTTGTTTGCTCGCGACCGGATGGTTTGGGTTTAAGGTTTGGGTTTAAAACTTGATCCCCAAGTTTAGTTCCTTGAGTCGCAAGAAAAGAGGCCGGCTCGTGTCGCGGTTCGGCTCGATTCATTTGTTTATTTACTACGTCTATACATTATAACTAACATAAAACACGAACTCGGATATCACATAATAACGCACCAACTTATAAACGTTTAATACGTAGCACATAATTTATTCGACAAGTATTGCGTTTAAGTTATCCGAAAAACCGGGATGTCACACCGGCGATACTCTGTTCTCCGGTCTTCTTTCTTTCGGTGCTACAACAATAGATGACTCGATCTTTGAACAAGCTCGAAGGATTGTTAGCATCCAAATATCACCTGAAGAACCCATCCCGGTGAATGTTGAACAGGGCTCATCTTGTTTCTTATTCTGCACTCCTACAAACATAGGGATCCAAGTCCATGATAACGGTAATATACATCTGTCAAACTGGTGGTTTTTGTTTTTAATATTTATGTTTGTGATTTCCTTTTTGAAGTTCTTGTTGGAAAAAAACCCTAGATCGTGAACAAAGTAAAACATATATTTAGTCGCGAAAGTTGTCAAGTTTTTTTGTTAACTGCGTTGTAGTGGTCAAGTTGTTTTGATGGTGCAATCTGTTTTTGTAAAACTTGCCAGACCAAGTCGTCTTAGGTTAACAAATCTACTCTCGAATGTTGATGTGGGTTGTAGTGGCCAAGTTGTTTTGAGAATGTCTGTCGTGTTGTAAGAACCCCATAGATGGACAACTTAGGTTTCATTTTTTTCATCGATCGAGTCCTTGTTCAATTTTTCCCAACTACATTTAAACCATGTTTTGTTTTCTTTCATGTTTGAGATTAAATATAAACAATTATAACATGTTGTGATGCGAAAAAAACCAATAAATTTGCATTCATTTTGTCACGTTTAATCGATACAAGGGTACTTGGCTTCTAAAAGGGAGGGGGGTAAACATCTTTAACTTGTGTTTTCTTTTTTGATATGTAGAGCTTGGCCAGCAAAGCGAGGAGGAATGCCCGTCCGGGTTCACCCCCAATGGCACGTGTTACTGGACCCCGTTTACCCCACCCCATCTTAGGCCACAACTGACGGCCGTGTTCCGGAATCGCATCGCAGGACGTAGTTGAGATGTACGATAGGTATGTTGAGAAGTGCGGGTTTTCGATTAGGATGGGAACTGTTAAGAGGAAGCATGGAGCTATCACGCATCGTTACATCTTGTGCGTCAACCATGGTAAACCACAGCTGAAAAGGAAGTTTGACACGCTGGATGAGACTTCTTTAAAGATTAGGCAGTCCACGTTCCGGGTTTGCGACTGCAAAGCTTGTATCCGCATCAAGATTGACCAGCCCTCGCAAATGTGGGTGTTGTATTACTTTTAAGAACATCACAATCATCCGATGGTTCCCTCGTATAATAAAGATCTCACAAAAAAAGGACGGAAACTTTATTTTTCATCCAAAGATTTCATCCATCGGCTTAGCCTTAACAAGGTTGGACCCCGATGGCCCACAAACTCCAAGTAACTTTGAAGGGCGGGCATCACATTGTCAAGTGTAACATTTGTCGAAAAACGGGTTTTCAAAACCCGCTTCGTTTAATAACCGAACAATCAGTTTTAAATTTTTGTTGTTCATTTACGGCTTATTTTAATTTTAAACGATTCATAATTGATCAACAAATTAAAAGATATAAATTAAAATTGTAAAAATATAAGAATGAATTAATTAAAAAGGAAAACCGGCTGCCGGGAGTCGAACCCGGGTCAGCCGGATATTTCATCAAAGTCTTAACTCGCACGCCATAAACCACTCCGCCACTTTGATTTTCTGACAATATAATGAATCTATTAATTCAAATAATAATGTGCAGAATTCAAAACTCAGTCAATTTGCGCCAAATAGCAGTCGTCGGAAATCCCGACGACTTCGCCGATAATTTACGTTTCCGCTCAAATTAACCAATGAATTAACTCTAACGACGGTTATAACCGACGTCTGAACCCGCGACATCAGTCGTAACCGCCGGAGAACGGCTGACTTCGAATTGAGACCGAATTCAGACCCCATACATCTCGATACTACCCTATAAATTCACCCACAATTCACCAGAAACCTTTTCGCTCTCAAATCGCACCTTTTCTCGACGAGAATTTACTCGCCGGAAAACATCTGCAAGTCGCCGGAAAACCGAGACTTCCACCTACACGGTAATTACTTCGATTTTTCTGGCTCATTCCTTTATTAGACAAAATTCTAATATAAATCCCTCACCCAGAATCCTTTCCAGTCGACGTTGCCGGATTATCTGATTTGCCGGAGAAATTCTGGACTTTCAAGGAAACTGCTGATAATCGGTATGATTCTTCTAATTTACTGATAGTCATTACCCAGTAGTTCCACTTCACATCTAATCCCTCCAAGTTGTTGGTAGATCCTATTAGTCGCAGCTCAACAAGACGGAGCCGACGACCTTGCCGGACGTCTGAAGAAAAACGAACAGTTGGTACAATCAACCCTCCAATCTCTTTCCATTCATTTTCTTTACGATGGCTCATAACCTTCATTGAGCTAACTTATCAAATAACAGTCTATTGGTCGATGTCTATGTTTTGAACGAAGAAGATGAAGAGTGGTATAATATAAGAATAATTAAAATCGGTTTAATAAACGGGTTAGACACACAGTCCAGCGGTGGACTGTGTGCAACAAACACACACGCAACGCGAGTTCGAATCCTGTCCCAGCTTTACTCACTTGAAATAAAAACCTGCCTTTTTAACTAAACCGGGTTGACTCCCAGTCTATATTAAGTATAATAAAAACCGAGTTAATAACCAAGTGAAACACACAGTCCAGCGGTGGACTGTGTGTACGCTAACCCACAGGTCCCGGGTTCGAGACCTGTGGTCAGCACCGGTCCGATACGTTTAAAAGCTTTTTAAAATTAAATAATTTTCGGTTTAAAGTAAATAGTATATAAGTATAATTAAAAACAGAATTATTTTGGGTTAGACACGTAGCTCAGTTGGTAGAGCTGCGTGCACGCGTACGGGAGGTCTCGGGTTCGAGCCTCACTCAGCGCACAATTACACACAATTAAACCGGTCAACAGTCAAGGTCAACGGTCAACGGTCTCGGTCAACGGTCAAAGTCAACTTTTTTTTATTATTTATTTTATTTATTTTAATCAATTATTTAAATTAAAAATCAATTAAAAATACTTAAAAATAACGTTTTCAAGGTTAGAAAGTAGCCTTAAACTCACAAATTTATACCCAAAAATCTTATTAAAATAGTTAATAAATTCCACATACTTACTGTACCTTTCGTTATTTATTGGTTAGTTATCTCTCGTCGATCAATCCCCTAAACTCGTGCGCATTCAACAATCTTCAAACAAACGCATCCAATGTGAGTGAATCTCTACCAATTCCCCGTTTTAATCACATTTTGGGGTGTATCATGTGTCGTATTTATTTATTATAATTAAACTTTGTGCATCCATCATGTTCATGATCAAATGTGTATTCAAGGTGTATCCATTGTTTGTGTGGTTGAAGTTTAGATTAAATGTTACCATTTCAGTACATACATTTCATAGGCCGCCGCTCCCCATTACCTATGAGCGTGAGCTGTTCCCCATTACCTATGAGCGTGAACCAGGCGTTGCCAACATAAGATCGGCTCCGTTTGATTGAGCCTTGATCTCACATACATTAGCATAGGCCGTCCGTTCCCCATTACCTATGAGCGTGAACGGGACGTAGCCAACTTATACATTGTCATTCTTATTTCATGCTTAAGCAAGGTGGTTTGTGATTGTTATGTTTACATACATTTGTTCATTTATGATTATTGCACAATTTTCCCAAAAATTAAATTAAATAATAAATCAATAACAAATGTTTTAAACAAGGTTCACTCGCCAACTTTTGTTGACCCAAAATTTCCCATTTTTACACATGATACAGGTGATCAAGTTGAAGCAAGAAACATATAGGGCGGCCTAGAAGAATAAACCAGTTTAGATTATGGATTTGTTTAGTTAATTTTTCCTTTCCTTGTATTGTATGAATTTGACTTGGAATTTTGAAATGTAATTTGGATTTAATAAATATGAAACATATTAGTAAACATCATGAGCTTTGGTGATAACCCAATTATGCCCCGACTCTTATTTCCGCTGCGGGTCGGGGTGTGACAGATTGGTATCAGAGCCATGACTATAGGGATATAGGATAGGTTATTAGACCCTTAGAGCCTATACTATAGTTGCTTAGAAAATTTAAATTTTTGTGTGTTACATGCAAAATTCATGATGTTTGTATGCTTTATGTTTATTGTTACATTCAATGTTATGCAAGCATATTCATAAGTATATACTATCATATATTGCTTATCATGAACCATACTCTTATAACATATCATATCCATGAAAGCACACACCACATCATTTTCATGATTGCTTTACAATGATTTATGTATTTTCAAATCTCATCAAAGTGAGTCCCCATGACGGGCATGTAGTAACTGGAAGGGTACCAGTACCGGTAGTCGGAACGTCCTGTCTAGGCTTGGCATTCGTATAAATCCAAAATAAAGAACCAGTTTGCCTACCTGGGGACTAACGATGAGAGTACGAAGTACCTATTAGGCCAAAGCATGCTATACCAAACGTCGTGTGAACTAACCCCACTTTGAGTTGTCATTGTGTCTACACCTGGACACATTCCGACCATACATCTTGTAAACATATTTTGTGGTTTTCATTCGGGTCATGTGAGTGTAAATCGCCAATACTAATGTGAATCCTACCAAGCCAATAGTCATGGGGGCCCACATGACTATACAGGTGAAGGTATGGGAGACATTTGAGGCCCAACATAAGCTAACCCAAGACATCCTATGGATGTGATTGCATTATTGATATTTATGTTAATTTCATTTTTTCGACACATGACCCCTAAACATTCCATAAACTCACCATCTTCCTATGTATATTCCTGTAGATGTCGAGTAGGCAGCTACGTGGAGGACGGAAGTCAGGAAGGTCAAACGAACGCTTGGCCGCTCAAATAGCAAAACAAATGGCCACAGTACTTCCTGATATTGTAGTTCAAGTTCAGCAAGCTCTCACTGCAAATCCTGTCAACCCACCAAACCAAGAGGATCAAAACATCGACAACCCCTCCTCCAAGAAGTGCTCCTACAAGCACTTCAAGTCTTGCGATCCCCCGAAGTTCGAAGGGACCGAAGGTGTCACCGCTCTCCTCCACTGGTTTGAGGAGATGGAAAACACTTTCCTAAATTGCGATTGTCCCGAGGATCGCAAGGTACGTTACGCAACCGGGAGATTATTTGGGGTAGCCCTGACCTGGTGGAACACCGAGAAGGGTAAGAGAGGAGTAGAAGACGCGATGGCCTTAACTTGGGAAGAGTTAAGGGAAGTAATGACAAAACACTTCTGCCCAAGAAGCGAACTCAAGAAGTTAGAAGACGAATTCCACTCACTGAAGCAAAAGGAAGGGATCACACTTCCTACAACAAAAGATTTCTTGAGCTGAACCAGATGGTTCCAAACTTGTTCACCCCGTGTACCGATTGGTGGAACACTATATTCGAGGCCTTCCCTCGAAGATTCAGGACTCAGTCCTCAGCGCTTCGCCTGCAACTCTCGAAGCCGCCATGGAATTAGCCACCGAACTTACCGAGAACCGCATCAGAAACGGTAAGTTCAAAGAGGAGAAAAAGAAAGCCCCCGTTGAGGGCCAAACTTCCAACCACCCCACCTCATCCTCAAAATTTTCAAACAAGAGAAAGCGAAATACCAGAAATTTTGCCGTCACTCAAACAAATTTCCCCACCCCTTTTGCCCCCATCACACAAGTTACTCCTTCACCCGCACCACACAAAAGGCAATACTCTGGCCCTTACCCAAAGTGCACCCGTTGCCAATACCATCACTCCCCCGATTACCCCTGTCAATACTGCACCGGCTGTGGCCGTGCAGGTCACACCATCCAAGCTTGCCATTCACTGCAACGAATGAACCGCAACCAACCCACAACTCAACCCCACCATCAAATGATGGGTCAAACCCAACAACCCCTACAACCACCACCTACACAACATACAACCCAAACCTACTATCAACCCAACTACCCCATGATGCAACCCATGCGGGCTTGCTATAATTGTGGTGACCCAAACCATTTTAGAAACACGTGTCCACGCTTGGTAAACATCATACATGCTCAAGCTCAAGAGAATCCGGTGAACCAAGCTAACCAAGCTCCTCCACCTGCTAGAGGAAGAGCATTTAACATCAACGCCAACCAAGCTAGGGCCGACAACAACGTGGTTAACGGTACGTTTCTCGTCAATGGTAGTTATGCATCCGTGTTATTTGATACTGGCGCGGATAAGAGTTTTGTGTCCTTAGAATTCGAACCCATCCTCAAACAAACTCGTGTCGAACTTATGAAATCCATAACGGTAGAAGTTGCTGACGGAAAACCGGTCTCATTAAACTCCATTATCCGAAACTGCATCTTTACTCTAAACGATCACGATTTTTCTGTTGACCTCATTCCTATGAAGTTGGGAAGTTTCGACATTATAATCGGCATGGACTGGCTCAGCCAACATCAGGCTGAAGTAGTATGCCGTGAGAAGTTCATTCGCATTCCTCTTGCAGACGGTCAAACTCTACGAATCTTTGGAGAAACCCCTTCGAAAGGACTCAAGCTGATGTCCTGTCTTCAAGCCCGAAGATATCTCCGCAAAAATGATGTAGCATTTCTAAGCCACGTTGTCAAGAAGGGAGGCAAAGAGAAGAAACTCGAAGATATACCCGTAGTGAAGGAATTCCCGCAAGTTTTTCCCGACGATATCGCCGGACTTCCTCCCAAGAGAGAAGTCGAATTCCGCATCGACCTTATTTCTGGCGCTACACCCGTCGCGAAATCTCCTTATAGGTTAGCCCCATCCGAGATGCAAGAGCTGGCCAGTCAATTGCAAGAACTGACCGACAAGGGATTCATACGTCCTAGCTCATCGCCTTGGGGTGCACCTGTTCTGTTTGTAAAGAAGAAAGATGGGACCTTTCGCATGTGTATTGATTACAGGGAACTCAACAAATTAACGGTCAAAAATCGCTATCCGTTACCTCGCATCGATGATCTTCTAGACCAACTCCAGGGTGCCACTTGTTTTTCAAAAATCGACCTTCGTTCCGGCTATCACCAACTCAGAGTACATGAAGAAGACGTTCCAAAGACCGCCTTCCGAACTCGATATGGTCACTACGAATTCATGGTTATGCCATTTGGTCTAACCAACGCTCCAGCCGTCTTCATGGACTTAATGAACAGAGTTTGTAAACCCTATCTTGATCGTTTTGTTATAGTCTTCATCGACGATATTCTCATTTACTCAAAGTCTAAGACTGATCATGAACGACACCTTCGACTCATCCTCACACTTTTGAAGACCGAAAAGCTTTATGCTAAATTCTCCAAATGCGAATTTTGGTTAAAAGAAGTACAGTTCCTTGGTCATGTCGTCAATGACAAGGGAATTCATGTCGACCCCACAAAGATCAAGGCAGTACAAGAATGGCAAGCGCCACGTACCCCAACCGAGGTACGATCTTTCCTTGGGTTGGCCGGTTACTATCGTCGTTTCATATCGAATTTCTCTTGTATCGCTGTACCACTCACGGCTTTGACACATAAAGGAAAACCCTTCGCATGGGGACCTAATCAAGAAGAAGCTTTCCAGACCCTTAAGCAAAAGCTTTGTGACGCTGCTATCCTCACACTCCCCGCCGGTTCCGATGACTTTGTAGTGTATTGCGACGCATCAGGACAGGGATTAGGCTGTGTTTTAATGCAAAGGGGAAAAGTGATAGCCTATGCTTCTAGGCAGCTCAAAACTCATGAGAAGAACTACACTACTCACGACCTAGAACTTGGAGCCGTTGTGTTCGCTCTTAAGATATGGAGACATTACCTCTATGGTACCAAGTGTGAGATTTACACTGACCACAAGAGCCTCCAACATATCTTTAACCAAAAGGAGTTGAATATGAGGCAACGAAGATGGGTCGAACTTCTTAATGACTACGACTGCGAAATTCGGTATCATCCTGGCAAAGCAAATGTGGTGGCTGATGCACTCAGTCGAAAAGGTTATGCGAACTCTATTCGTCTTCTATGTTCGCAAATCATGACCAACATCAAAGACCAAATCCGAGAAGCTCAACATGTTTCCATAGCAGAATACGACATACGCAATGAGTTATCTTGTGGAGCAGAACTTAAACTCGTAACGAAATCTGACGGCATTCTGTATTATCTCGATCGCCTATGGATTCCTGATCACAACAATCTTCGCGATACTCTTATGAAAGAGGCTCACAAGACACGATACTCTGTACATCCAGGAGCCGACAAAATGTATCAAGACCTTCGATACACCTACTGGTGGCCTGGAATGAAGAAGGATATTGCTGTTTTTGTTTCCAAGTGCCTTACCTGTTCAAAAGTGAAAGCTGAGCACCAAAGACCCTCAGGACTTCTGGTCCAACCTGAAATACCCGTATGGAAGTGGGAAAATATAACCATGGACTTCATTACCGCGTTACCTCGCACTCCTGGTGGGTACGACACAATATGGGTAATCATTGATCGTCTTACAAAATCAGCTCACTTCATTCCAATTCGCGAGGACTTCAAAAATGAGAAGCTAGCCCGCATATACATCAGTGAAATCGTAAGCCGTCATGGTGTACCTTTAAGCATTATATCAGATCGTGATGGTCGTTTCACTTCACGAACATGGCAAGCTGTACAAGCCGCTTTGGGTACGCGATTAGATCTCAGCACTGCCTATCATCCCCAAACTGATGGTCAATCTGAACGCACCATTCAAACTCTTGAAGACATGCTTCGGGCATGTGTCATAGACTTCAAAGGGAATTGGGACGCTCACTTACCATTAGTTGAATTTTCGTACAACAACAGCTTTCATTCAAGTATCGGCATGGCACCTTTCGAAGCATTATATGGTCGTAAGTGCCGATCACCAATATGTTGGCACGAAATTGGAGAAGCTCAAATCACCGGTCCAGAATTAATACAAGAAACAACTGACAAGATTCATCAAATCCGAAAAAACCTGTTAGCGGCACAAAGTCGTCAAAAGAGCTATGCTGACAAGCGACGAAAGCCCTTGGAGTTTAACGTTGGCGATCAAGTACTTTTAAAGGTATCACCGTGGAAGGGAGTAGTTCGTTTCGGCCAAAAAGGCAAGCTAGCACCACGCTACGTAGGTCCTTTCAAAATACTCGAAAGGGTAGGACCTGTAGCCTACAAGCTTGACTTACCAGAGGAACTCAACAGAATTCATCCCACATTCCACGTATCGAACTTGAAGAAGTGCCTCGCCGATGAAAATCTCCATATTCCTCTAGAAGACATTCAAGTTGATGAATCTATGCATTTTATTGAAAGACCAGTAGAAATTATGGACTTCGGGGAAAAACGTTTAAGAAGAAGCCGCATCCCAATTGTCAGGGTACGCTGGGAGTCGAAACGAGGACCTGAGTTTACTTGGGAACGTGAAGACTCAATGCGCGAGAAATACCCACACCTTTTTCCTGTATCTACTACTACTTAAATTTCGGGACGAAATTTCTAAAAGTAGGGGATACTGTAACATTTGTCGAAAAAACGGGTTTTCGAAACCCGCTTCGTTTAATAACCGAACAATCAGTTTTAAATTTTTGTTGTTCATTTACGGCTTATTTTAATTTTAAACGATTCATAATTGATCAACAAATTAAAAGATATAAATTAAAATTGTAAAAATATAAGAATGAATTAATTAAAAAGGAAAACCGGCTGCCGGGAGTCGAACCCGGGTCAGCCGGATATTTCCTCAAAGTCTTAACTCGCACGCCATAAACCACTCCGCCACTTTGATTTTCTGATAATATAATGAATCTATTAATTCAAATAATAATGTGCAGAATTCAAAACTCAGTCAATTTGCGCCCAAATAGCAGTCGTCGGAAATCCCGACAACTTCGCCGATAATTTACGTTTCCGCTCAAATTAACCAATGAATTAACTCTAACGACGGTTATAACCGACGTCTGAACCCGCGACATCAGTCGTAACCGCCAGAGAACGGCTGACTTCGAATTGAGACCGAATTCAGACCCCATACATCTCGATACTACCCTATAAATTCACCCACAATTCACCAGAAACCTTTTCGCTCTCAAATCGCACCTTTTCTCGACGAGAATTTACTCGCCGGAAAACATCTGCAAGTCGCCGAAAACCGAGACTTCCACCTACACGGTAATTACTTCGATTTTTCTGGCTCATTCCTTTATTAGACAAAATTCTAATATAAATCCCTCACCCAGAATCCTTTCCAGTCGACGTTGCCGGATTATCTGATTCGCCGGAGAAATTCTGGACTTTTAAGGAAACTGCTGATAATCGGTATGATTCTTCTAATTTACTGATAGTCATTACCCAGTAGTTCCACTTCACATCTAATCCCTCCAAATTGTTGGTAGATCCTATTATCGCAGCTCACCAAGACGGAGCCGACGACCTTGCCGTTGGTACAATCAACCCTCCAATCTCTTTCCATTCATTTTCTTTACGATGGCTCATAACCTTCATTGAGCTAACTTATCAAATAACAGTCTATTGGTCGATGTCTATGTTTTGAACGAAGAAGATGAAGAGTGGTATAATATAAGAATAATTAAAATCGGTTTAATAAACGGGTTAGACACACAGTCCAGTGGTGGACTGTGTGCAACAAACACACACGCAACGCGAGTTCGAATCCTGTCCCAGCTTTACTCACTTGAAATAAAAACCTGCCTTTTTAACTAAACCGGGTTGACTCCCAGTCTATATTAAGTATAATAAAAACCGAGTTAATAACCAAGTGAGACACACAGTCCAGCGGTGGACTGTGTGTACCTAACCCACAGGTCCCGGGTTCGAGACCTGTGGTCAGCACCGGTCCGATACGTTTAAAAGCTTTTTAAAAATAAATAATTTTCGGTTTAAAGTAAATAGTATATAAGTATAATTAAAAACAGAATTATTTCAGGTTAGACACGTAGCTCAGTTGGTAGAGCTGCGTGCACGCGTACGGGAGGTCTCGGGTTCGAGCCTCACTCAGCGCACAATTACACACAATTAAACCGGTCAACAGTCAAGGTCAACGGTTCAACGGTCTCGGTCAACGGTCAAAGTCAACTTTTTTTTTATTATTTATTTTATTTATTTTAATCAATTATTTAATTAAAAATCAATTAAAAATACTTAAAAATAACGTTTTCAAGGTTAGAAAGTAGCCTTAAACTCACAAATTTATACCCAAAAATCTTATTAAAATAGTTAATAAATTCCACATACTTACTGTACCTTTCGTTATTTATTGGTTAGTTATCTCTCGTCGATCAATCCCCTAAACTCGTGCGCATTCAACAATCTTCAAACAAACGCATCCAATGTGAGTGAATCTCTACCAATTCCCCGTTTTAATCACATTTTGGGGTGTATCATGTGTCGTATTTATTTATTATAATTAAACTTTGTGCATCCATCATGTTTATGATCAAATGTGTATTCAAGGTGTATCCATTGTTTGTGTGGTTGAAGTTTAGATTAAATGTTACCATTTCAGTACATACATTTCATAGGCCGCCGCTCCCCATTACCTATGAGCGTGAGCTGTTCCCCATTACCTATGAGCGTGAACCAGGCGTTGCCAACATAAGATCGGCTCCGTTTGATTGAGCCTTGATCTCACATAATTAGCATGAGGCCGTCCGTTCCCCATTACCTATGAGCGTGAACGGGACGTAGCCAACTTATACATTGTCATTCTTATCTCATGCTTAAGCAAGGTGGTTTGTGGATTGTTATGTTTACATACATTTGTTCATTTATGATTATTGCACAATTTTCCCAAAAATTAAATTAAATAATAAATCAATAACAAATGTTTTAAACAAGGTTCACTCGCCAACTTTTGTTGACCCAAAATTTCCCATTTTTACACATGATACAGGTGATCAAGTTGAAGCAAGAAACATATAGGGCGGCCTAGAAGAATAAACCAGTTTAGATTATGGATTTGTTTAGTTAATTTTTCCTTTCCTTGTATTGTATGAATTTGACTTGGAACTTTGAAATGTAATTTGGATTTAATAAATATGAAACATATTAGTAAACATCATGAGCTTTGGTGATAACCCAATTATGCCCCGACTCTTATTTCCGCTGCGGGTCGGGGTGTGACATCAAGGGTACGGCAGAAGATTACAAGAATTTTTCACGGAGTTTTCGCATGTTCATTGGCGACAGGGATGCGCAACTAGTCATCGACAAGATGAAAGACCAGGTCGACCACTTGCCTAACTACACTTTCAAGTATACCATGGAGAACGAGGAGCTACGCCACATGTTCTGGGCCGACGAGATTGCTAAGCTCAACTACCAAGCGTTTGGTGATGTTATTGTGTTTGACGCCACATACCAAACAAACAAGTGTACTTGCCCAATTTTAGTATCTCAGTTTCCCGTCGATACAACATTTGTTTTTTTAATTCCGTAAAAAAAATCAGTTTTTTTGTTTTTTTAGCCGTGTAAAAAAAATTGAGATGAAACCATAAATTCATGCGTATCATATGATTATAGGTGCAATCTTATTTTCGTCCCCTTTACTAGAGTGGACAACAACAAAAGGTGCGTGACATTTAGGGTTTCTGTTCTGCGAGACTGTAGAGGCGTACAGTTGGTTGCTAACCTCATTCCTTGAAGCGCACAACAAGCAACATACTCTTTTGTTGACTGATCAAGACCCAACAATGAGGCAAGCTGTTAGTGCTGTTTTCACAGGGTCCCTTCATCGACTGTGCATGTGGCACATAATGAAGAAGCTGCCCTCCAAGGTATAATCCTCATCCGAAAACCCGCACCCATCCCAATTACGCGTTGTAATTGATTTTTTTGCGACATTGGTGGTTATTATTTAATGGGCACACATGAAAAAATGTATGAACTTTTGTGTGGTAATAAAATCGGAAAGCTAGTAAAACTGTCAATTTTCTAGCCTAACTTCCCAAAACACCTTGCATGATCTTTATGGGGAACATTTTACATCAACTTGCTCCAATTTTTTCCCATAGAACTGATGTATTTTTTCGTACTCAGATCGCAGGTGACGTTGAAGACAACACCGAAGTCGGAGCTTCCTTGCATAAACTCGTGTGGAACATTTACATAAAACCTAAAACATCCAAGCGTAGGTGGGCGAAGCTTTTAGAAAAGTAAGGCCTGGAAAATCATGATTGGCTGAGAGATATGTTCAAGATCAAGGAGTTTTGGGTTCCAACATATTTCCGAGAGATCCCGACGTCATGCCTCATGAAAGCTACTTCCCGTTGCGAGAGTTCTAACGCGGCGTTCAAGGTTAATTCGTCTTGGGCGAACAAGCTAGTCCAGTTCCTGCTTTGTTACGATGCAAATCTAGAATCACAAAGATACAATCAAAGGGTGGCCGACTTCAAGGCTGACAACCGCGCACTCGAAATAAAAACGGGTCTCGAAATAGAGAAGCACTGCGCGTCGTTGTGTTCCCCCTATCTTCCTCGAGGTACGCAAGGAGATTCAAAAGGGATTGTTGTTCTGCTACATCACAACTGTCGAAGAGGACGATGGCATCAAGATATACATTGTAACCCACCTGTATAAGAGGACCGATGTCGTGAATGATTTTATGGTAATTTTTTTCTTTTTTGGCGCACTAGTGTGTATTTTTAATGTGCATGTTTTTTGATCATGTCCCCCCCCCCCCCCCCCGCGTAGGTGAAAGTTGACACAGTGCAGGAGTCCACAACATGCTCTTGTAACTTGTGGACCAATATAGGATACCTTTGTCGTCACATATTCTGTGTTTTCAGGAATACGAAGGTGGACACAATACCGGCAAAGTACATTGTCAGTCGCTGGGCCCGTCATGTGCTTCCAAAATCAGTTTTCCGCGTTGAAAACAGGCATGGGTAGATCTATCCCCCCTTGCAGTTACCAGGAATAACCTGGTTGACTGTTTCACTGTGGCCCTGAATGAGATGATGGGCGATGGGGCCACAATGGAGGTTTTTTTTTGGAGAAACTTAAGGCACTAGAGAAAGAAATCATAGAGGATCGTCCGGTCAAAGTGAATGTGGATAGGTCGGATACAGAATTCATAGCCAATATGTTGGGAGCTGTCATGGAAGGTGAAGTTTCTTGCTCGAATACCCGAGGCGTGCATAACAAAGGATGCGGGGACCAACAAGCGGCTTGTTGGACCAGGAGAGAAGGTTGTTCAGAATCATAAGAAGCATCCCCAACTCTGCAAGACATGCAACCAGTATGTGACTGGTCATGACTCGTGAAACTGCTCGGAAAAACAGAAGCAAGCATAACCTTAGTGTGCTTGGCTAATTGTGGGGGGGAGGGGGTGGGTGTCTGTGCAAGGCTGTAGTTTTTTGGTGTAGGCTGATGGTGTCCATCTTTTTTGACGCATAATGGGTTTAAAAGGTTAGCCCTCACATACCCACAACAAAAGTGTGTGGTGGTTAATCATTTAAACTGATGGTGTTTTTTTTTGCAATCATTTGTATAGTAATGACCTTTTTTGTAGGGCTGGAAAGCTATTAGACGATGCCCCCGTCACCCCCACCCCACAATGGTTTTTTGTTGGGTAGTCGTGTAGTTTTATGTTGCCCAGCACTGTCCTAGTAATCCTTAATGTTTACCCTTCTACTGTATCAACACTTAATATTTTTCCCCTTTTCATATTTTCCTGCTACCGTAAAATGTCAATGCTTATTATTTTTGGTCAAATCATGTACGTTAAAACCGTGTATTCACAGTTCAAAAAAACACGTAAATAAAAAACAAAACGAATCATCATAAAAACGTATTTTTTATTTTTTGCATAGTGTCCACAAAATAGACGGGACGTATATCCCCCGGGATGCGACGTTTGTATCCACAAAAGTTGTAAAATTTAGGATTTTACGCAGAATACCCGTGAAAAGTTAATGTAGTAATACGTGTTTTCAAAGTAGAAACTACCCGTGAAAAGTTGTGGAGCCGATGCCTAGTAAAACAATCGACGCGATACATAAATTTTATTTCAGATACTTTTTACGCCACATATAATATTAGCAACGGCTATCACCCATGACACCGTGTGTAAAAATTTTGGGGCATATCCGGACGTAAAAAACATATCGTTTTTTTAGACTTGTCTCCATGCGTAAACAAATATACCGAAAAGCGTTATAAAACGAAAAAAACAAACAAAATAACACACCGGACATTTTCAACGTGGATGTACAACAAATAATCAAAACGCAATGTGAAATCTATTTTTGTACGGAAAAAAAAGTGTTTTTAAAGTAAAAAATACTCCCAAAAACCTTTGTAAAACTCCACTTAATTTATCTATGCAACACTGCCAACTTTTTCTTTTCGCTTTTTAAAATTCGACGTAAAAATTTCCATGTAAATATTTTCGATCTCAAAATTCGAACTTTGTATGTAAAATTTGATCCATGTTTCCCAGTTTTACACCCCCTCCCCCGCAAATTGTTTTGCAGCCCATGCTTAGTGTAAAATTATTTTTTTTTCGATTCTTAATGCACGTAAAAAAACTGTGTAAAAACTACCCGTGAAAACTTGTTTTAAATTCTACGTAAAAGCTTCACGCTACCCGTAAAAAATTCTACGCAAAAAACTTTTTACACACAACCAGATGCATAACTCCCGTTGCAAATCTTTTACGCCACACGTTAAGAAAAAATAAAAAACCTCCTACATGAACAACCACCACCTCATGTTAATTTTTTTCCCAAAAGTCTCACACTCGACACCAGGCCACAAAATTAATGTACGTAATAACCATGTAAAAGCCAACCCGTGAAAACTTGTTTCAAATTCTACGTAAATTTCTACGCCAAAATTTTTTTACACACAACCAGATGCGTAATTTCGTAAAAATCTTTATGCCACCCATAAAATAAAAAAAACCTCCTAAGTGAACAATCGACACCTCATGTAAATAATTTTTTTTCCAAACTATTATGCCCATGTTAAAATTACAAGGTCTCACACTCGACCCCTGTGGGTAAAATTAATGTCCCGTAATAACCGTGAAAAAATTACCCGCAGTGAAAACTAAGCGTGAAAATTTGTTTTAAATTCTACGTAAAAAGTTCACGCTACCTGTAAAAAACTCGACCCAAAAAATGACCGTGTAATTTTTTTTCCAAACTATTATTCCCCATGTTAAAATTCCAATGTCTCACACTCAACACCCTGTGCGCAAAATTAATGTACGTAATTACCGTGCAAAAAACTACCCTTGAAAACTTGTTTTAAAATTCTACGTAAAAAGTTTGCGCTACCCATTAAAAATTATACGCAAAAAACTTTTTACACACAACCAGATGCGTAACTTCCGTAAAAATCTTTTACGCCACTCGTAAAATAAAATAAAAAAACCTCCTAAGCGAACAATCGACACCTCATGTAATTTTCTTTCCCAAACTACCCGTGAAAATTTTATTTAAATTCTACGTAAAAAGTTCACGCTACCCGTAAAAAATTCTAGGCAAAAAACTTTTTTACACCCAACCAGATGCGTAACTTTCGTTCCAAATCTTTTACGCCACCCGTAAAAAAAAATTAAAAACCTCCTACTTGAACAGTCCACACATCATGTATTTTTTTGCCTAACTATTATCCCCCACGTTTAAATTCCATCGTCACACGCGCGACAGCTGTGCGGAAAATTAATGCACCTAATACCCATGTAAAAACTACCCGTGAAAACTTGTTTTAAATTCTACGTTAAAAGTTTACGCTACCCGTAAAAAATTCCACGCAAAAAACTTTTTACACACAACCAGATGCGTAAGTTGCAAAATATTCACGCCACCCGAAAAAAACCCTCCTAGGTGAACAGTCGACACCTCATGTAAATAATTTTTTTTCCGCCAAACTATTATGCCCCACGTTAAAGTTCTAGTGAACAATCGACCCCTCATGTAAATATATTTTTTTTCTTGCCAAACTTGTATATTTTTTACTTACATGATTGAGTGTTGTAAAAAAAGGAATATTAACATTTTTAAATGTTACAAACCATTAATTTAAAAAAAAAGTTCACACACCCGTAAAAATTCCCTACGTAAATTTATTTTTACACACACGTTAAAAAATTTAAGAACCTCTTACGTGAACAATCCCACCTCATGTAAATTTTTTTTGCCCAACTGTTACCCCCCATGTTAAAATTCCATCGTCTCACACCCGACAGCCATGCGTAAAATTAAATGCACGTAATACCCGTGTAACCAACTACCCGTGAAAACTTGTTTTAAATTCTACGTAAATAGTTTACGTTACCCGTAAAAAATTCTACGCACAAACTTTTCGGAAGCAAACAGCTGCGTAACTTCTGTTGCAAATCTTTACGCCACCCGTTAAAAAAAACACTCCTAGGTGAACAGTCGACACCTTATGTAAATAATTTTTTTAAAACTATTATGCCCCATGTTAAAATCCCTGTATCACACTCCTAGCTGAACAATCGACCCCTCATGTAAATATATTTTTGTTTTTTTCCAAACTATTATACGCCATGTTATTTTATTAATTAATGTTTTTTGTAAAATTAATGTTAATATTCCCTTTTTTACAACACTCAACTATGTACGTAAAATCATACAAATACGTCTATTTTTACACAGGGGCAACACTTCTTTTAAACAACACACATGTAATAGTGTTGAAAAACCCATTAAACCCCTAGTTAAAAAATTCCGACTTAATTTTTTACGCCACCCGTAAATAGTTTAAAAACCCGTAGGCAAAACAACCGCCTGTCTCATGCCCCACACGGAAAATGGGGTCCTTTTGCTCGTAAAATAAAATACGTAATATCCAAACACCATAAGGTTTTAGTTTTAATAAACCCTACTTAATTCATCAGACGTAAAAATTCATAACAAAACACTTGCATCCCGCTTTATTCATAACATATATATCACAAGGAAACAACGATAGTAAACAAATAACGGGGGGATGTAACGCCTTCAAACATCTAAATCAACGTCAAACTTCAACCAACTCCAATTCCAGCAACAAACCAGGTGGAACGTTCAGTACGGCCAATCCGTATCAGAGTCGCATTCCTCCGCAACGGCTGCGTCCACCCAATCATAGTCACTACCACTAGCTTCACTTGTTACCTTCTTCGGTACCCAAACCTGCTTCGTCATTGCCACATGTTTTCCCTTTGCCACCCAGCTACCACTCGGAGAAGGTGGCGACCTGAACTACCTGCAAATGAAGGACGAAAACCACCACCCCCCTCGCATTTGCAGGAGGTGAACCAAAAGCCTTGAAACGGGGTCTGGGGGTACGGGGGCCACCTAAGGTTGATTGAGGGGAAACAAGGTGGCCCACTCCTGTAGTGACGGAACGAGGGGAACCAAAGTCGGTGGGAGGAGAACGAAAGTGGATTGGAGGGGACCAAACTGGGGACCCGAGGAACCAAAATTGGCCGTGGAGGAAACAAACTAGGACCTAGGGGTACCGTGTTGGTTAGTAGGGGAGCCCGTCGACTAATGGGGCACTAAACTGAGGGTGGGTTCAATTGCAACCCAAGCTGTCGACGGTCCCACACTTGCACCCCCATCCCCCCATCCTGAAGGGGAAGCCAAATCGTGTCTGGGTTTGATTGCAGTCCTAGTTGTCGACTATCCCATACTTGAGTGGTTTTCCTTCCCTTATTTTGTTGGGGGGACTAGGGTTAATCGTGTGCACCATCTGTTTCCTGACAGACGTGTCTCCTGATCCACCTAATAAATGCAACACGAAAGTTCCACAAAGCAATTGAGCAAGGTGACAAAAGGTGATAGACACGTAAAAAAATAAATTAGAACCTCTGCAAAAGAAAGCCTTTGTGTATCTTAACCTGATGAGGAGGCAGTGTTACGTGGACCCACACTTTGCGACCATCCGCCATTTTTGTGTTGTTTGTTCCCTGCCAAGTTTGGAAAAAAACACAATTCTTTTTTATTTATTTCGGAGGGGGGGGGGGATAAACAGAAGGTGTAAAAAAATTAAAAAAAATACTCTTGTCCAAGGAGCCTTCTTTCCACAACAGACAAAGAGAGGGGGATGCAAATTCATGCAAACTCTCCAAATGACTTGTGATATATATAAAACACACCCCATGTACATCCAAGACAAAAAGCCCTCCTGTTTTTCCAATATTCAATTATGTAGATTCCTGACCTATATCCAGTGTACTTGATAGGAAACCCACACATATACAGGACCCTATTTCACATCAGTCATTTTGGTTTGATTCTCTATCTTTTTTTTTGGTGTATGCAACGTAGTTTGTGTGTCCCACACAAACTTCCTATTTTTGGTGAATATACATATCAGATCTTGTACAAAATTTAAAAAAAAACAACATAAGGTTTCTTTTTTATGCAAAAAATTATACTTTCCAAACACAAGATATGAGGGGGTAGTTTTCACTGTTCCAAAAGGGTCATCATATACACATATGCAACTAGGTTTAAACGGACAGTGTACGCGCCAAAAAGGAACCGCATTCCAACATCACGACTGTCCAAAAGACACCTACGACACTTGTCAACTAGCAATCTAGTACACTATCCACCTACCAATTACAGAGTTATAGCGTAGTTAAAAAAGCACCCAAACGACATTCAACACCCGCATCCATCTACTTTCTCTCAATGTGATACTGCATGTCCGCGTGATATTTGTTCCCTACAGAGAGGAGTATCTGGCATACTTCTTACGCAAGTAATTGCACTGCGCCTTCTTACGCGAACCGTGCGTGCTAAAACCGCAAAGAAATCGCGCCGAGTCCCCAGGAATCGTTCCATATGCCTCATAACAAAAATGTCGGAATCCACATTCGACGATGCACCCCTACGTGTTGTTGACCTGGCTAATGCCTCTCGCCTGATGATAGCTGAAAGCATAACAGCTGCTTTTGGGTGATTCACCAGCTCTAGATATACAATGAATATATGTTTCTGCATGGCACATAAGTTAAACAAAGCAACACCATCAATGACCACAGTCTTTGTTAATGTACATCCTTGAAAATATTATGCTAAGATCAGTTGCAAACCACTTTATAAGGGTGTTGTTTTGAAAACATATTCTTCATGGTCTCTGAGCGACACATCAGACTCCCCGTCAGTCATGTGATCTATGAGGTTTATGTCGTCTCTCTCCAAATCAAACACAAGCAAATAGAAATGGTCCCTCTCCACTAAGGGCACAAATAACATATCAATCTCCTTCAGATCAAGTAGATGTTCATGGCCGCAAAGGCTGCTTCTCAAACTAGACTCAAAAGCAGAAAGTCGACTACCTAAAGGGTCGACAGCTAGACTAAACATCCAATCAACCTGTGAAGAAGATATTCGTGTCAACAACCTAAGACGTGAGCTATTCTATTTTAAATTAGATAGGAAGCGTAAGGTAAAGCGAAGACCCATTACCACTGTTGAGTGCACACAAAACAGACGTCTAGGTAAGCTTGGATCGCGATAGGCTGGATCGTTGTTGAGGATGTAAACCCACTCCACCACCGCCCCTGATACGTTGCAACCAACAGCCAGCGTGTGAAGTTCGCCTGCATCCGCACGGGTCCCAAACTGGTCTTCAAACATCACATACCTTGCAAAAATCACACCTGTAAAAAGGCACCTTATGTAAAAAAGTTAGTGTTTTTTTGTTTAACTCACGGGAACTCTTCTGTTGCATCTCTCGCTTTGACATTTGCCATTGGATCCCTGCACAATGGCACCGATAAACCTTCTTATATATGTATACTCTAAAAAAATGCATGCATCACATGCATTTATGTAACAGGTTCCGATCGAATTACCTGAGTCGCAGTTCCATCACCGTTTTTAATCCATCCCTCCTTAGTCCTATTGCGGAAAAGAAAGCCCAAGACCATCTGCTCATCTCTGGTTATCTCTTTTGGTTCTACGCCGATGTCCCCTGTGGCAGCCTCTGTGTGGGTCCTCTCGCGAAAACCGCAAACCGGTTTCGCCAAAATAACTATAACCGGCTGGGGGTCAACACACGACGTTTTTGAACCCAAAGAAAATTCACCTCCCATTGCAGAACTCTCGTGTGCACTCTCTTTATGATCCCCGGTTACATCGGCCACCCACTCACTAAAACTACCAGCGGTGGTAGTTGGCCCTGAAGGACCTCCATGTAGGTCCGTTATAGGGATCGTTCAGGCACTAATCTGGCTAACCTAAGGTAAACGTGCGGAATCCGTTTGCTTAGGCGACATTGGATACACTCATTTGTTTCTATTTAACACTGTTTCATTGATTATATGACTTACAGACCCTGGAAACACTTGGACAGAGCTTCGCCTCTGTCGTGACAAAATCTCTGGAAGTTACAAATGAAACATCAAAGCTCCTATTTATACTAACACAAGTTCACTGGTGGGAGTGCAAGTTCGGGCGAACTTGAACTACAACACTACCATTTCAAGCGAACTTGTCCCTAAATATACATAAACTTCGACATTTCGCTCCTAAATACTGACTCGATATTATACGATGACGTAGGCAACAGACATATGCATCAACAGACTCCCCCTTGGATGTTGCCGTAGTCATCATTCTTCAATTAAGTTCCTGAGTCTTTAATGTTCTCTTGATCTTTATATCTTGAATAACTTTAATATCTATGCTCCTCCTTGTTTTGAGCTTTCTGGTATCTTTAATCAACGTGTTTATCTAGCTCCCCCTCAAATGATGCTATGAATCTCTAAGATTTGACGATTAAGAACAATCACACGTATCCACACACAAACAGTTTCTTAACAGTCTCGTTGGTCCGGCTCACATTCAACATTATTAGGTTGCCATGGAAGATTTTGAAAGAAAATCTTTTTGGATTTTTAATATTGAATGCAGAAATGTAAACATACTAAAATGTAATATTTACAGTTTATATTTTTGTGAGAAAACGTGCTAGAGAATCATATCAGATTTTGAGACATACCACCAGTACCGTTGACCTTTTAATGACTTTAAGTTTTAAACTTGTTTACCTAGATTGTCGATGTGTTTATCCACCTAAACTTTAACACATTTCTCAATTGTTCCAAGATATGTTAGGGTAAGAATTATGAAACTTGACTTATCTGTGGTTCCCACTTCTTGAATATACTCCCGTATCAAAATTCCTTAGATTTCATCTTACAGGTGAATATAGCGTAATTGATATCTGTATCTGGGTTATGCGATGCCTTGAGAGCTCAGGTTAGTACTACCGTACAGACAAAGAGACGAAGGCTCGACTTTAAAGTGTGTTCCATTTAAGGAATCTTTTCAGCACTGCAAATGATTAGATTATTCGATACTTTTCAAGATTGCATGCAGTCTAGGGGTTTATTGCAAAAGTATCATAGAGAAGTTCTAGGCTATTGCTTCCGTAAAATCAGAAGAACTTGTATAATACCCCAGAAATCAACTATCTATAAAGTCCTCGTATCTCATTATCAGGCAATCTCTCAAACAAATTTCGGAGTACTAAGTTCATATATCCCAGATATGTTAATCCACAAGTTTAAGCAGTTGTAAAATTTAGTTTATATCCCTGAAACAATTTACTAAACGTGTAAAGCCTATCGACACATCCACAGTAAGACTTGTTTAAAACTTTTTAAACTTTACAAATATTTAGCGTACTGTGATAGTCCACTGATGTACTATCATTGTCACACCCCGACCCGCAGCGGAAAAGGTGATCGGGGCATGATTGGGTTATCATCAAAGCTCATGACATTTATTATGCATTTCATATTCATTAAATACAATTTAATGGAAATTTACAATAAATATTACAACATGTTCTAACTATCAATCTAAGCTTCTTTGTTCACTTCTAAGGCATTTCCTATGTTTTCCTTGCTTCAACCTGTTCACCTGTATCATGTGTAAAAGGGTTTTTGGATCAACATAAAGTTGGCGAGTGAATCCTATGGAAAACATTTGAACAAGTTTATTTAGTTGATTATGAAATGAGTGCACAACCACACATGAGTAAAAATAGATGTAAACTTACTCAACAATCATTAGATATTAAATAAAGCAAACATGAACAATAATGGAACGTTTAGAGGCACGCGTTGCTCTACTCGTCTCTCACGAGGAACTGATGGGCCTAATGAATGAATTGCATAAACATGATAATATGAAAGACATAACTGCAAACAATATAAACTCAATGATATACACATGAACAATAATGAATTGGTTTTGAGGCACGCGTTGTTCAACTCGTCTCCCACGAGGAATGATGGGCTTAATGAATGAATTTCATATAATTTGACAAAATGAAATAAGTAATCACAACAATATAAACAATCTAAGTTTAGATCACGATATAGTATGGCACAAGTTTAAATAAACGAGTTAATTATTTTTATGACACATGACACACCCCAAAACGTGTAATTTAAAAGGGGGAGTTGTAAGATTCACTCACAGTGGTGCGTTCGGTTGATGATGTTGAATGCACGCGAAGTGGTTTTAACCACGAGTGAAATTAACCTAGATAAATAGCATTATGGTTTGATAAGTAAACGGATTTTATTGTTCCATTTTAGTAGGATTGTTGGGTGTATTTTTGTGAGTTTAAGGCTATTTTCTAACCTTAAAAATGTTATTTTTAAGTATTTTTAATTGATTTTTAATTAAAATAAATAAATAAATATAATAAAAAAGTTGACTTTTTTTGACCGTTGACTTTGACTTTGACTGAAACAGTGACTGTTGACCGATTCGTATGTATTACTGTGTGCGCTAGGTGAGGCTCGAACCCGAGACCTCCCGTACGCGTGCACGCAGCTCTACCAACTGAGCTACGTGTCTAACCCGAAATATTTCTGTTTTTAATTATATTTATATATTAATTAGGTTAAACAGAAAATCCTTTATTTTTTAAAAACGATTTTAAATCAAAGATTCGGTGCGCTCCACAGGTCTCGAACCCAGGACCTTTGGCTTATGCAAACACACAGTCCACCGCTGGACTGTGTGTCCAACTTGTTAACTAAACTTATTTTTATTATTCTTAAATACAAACTAATCATTTTCATTTATGCCATATTAAAAAGTTTGAATAATTGTCCGAGTCGATGTAGTAGACCGGACTCGAACTCGTGCGCTTTGATTAAACATACAGACAGTCCACCACTGGACTGTGTGTCTAACTTGGTTATTATTCCGATTATTAATATACTTAACATATAACAGCGTGACTCCGGTTCGGTTAACAACAAAAAAAAACGTTTTTATTAAGGCAGCGTGTGTGGAACAAGATTCGAACTCGAGACGTTAGTGTGTTTAATGTGCACACAGTCCACCGCTGGACTGTGTGTCTAACCCGAGTTATTTCTTGATTTAAATTATACTTATATGTTCCGTAACTTCGTTGTGTTATAACCAGAAGTGATGACTGACTGGTTCGAAGTGTTTATTCAGGTTTCTTTAGCGTTTTATGATTAATTACAGATGAGATATAAATAAAAAGAAAGGAAATTAGGCGTGAAATATACCGACTGGCTTCCTCTGTTTTTCCGGCAAAACTCCGGCGACAGCAACAGGCTCCGGCGTCGGGTGTCTTGCAGCAGCGAGTCTCCAGAAAGCTTACAAAAGATGTGGGTGACTTCGGTAAAAGCTTAGGGGGTTCAGTAAGGCTCAGAAATGAAGAACCCGGTTTTCCGGTGATGAGCAGAAATATTCCGGCGAGTGATTTTTCGCCGAGAAAGGGTGCGGTTTGAGCGAAAATGTTTGCAGAGGTTCGATGGGGTATTTATAGTGCAGGTTATCGATGAACTTGGTCTGATTTTCAACTTGATTCGTTGGTTTGAATTTCTCTGGCGGTTATAGATGGTGTCGCGGACTCAGACGTCAGTTATAACCGATATAGGTTTAAAGTTTACGTTATAACGGAAGGATTCGTTAAATTATTGGCGAGATCGCCGGGATTTCCGACGGTTGCATTTGGGCGCCGGTTTTGAATTCGGAAAGTCATGATATGAATTTAATGATCTTAATAATTAACAGAGAACATCAGTGGCGCAGTGGTTTATGTGTTGAGTGTTAAGACTTTGCTGACCGGTACTGACCCGGGTTCGAAACCCGGCAGAACCAAAGTATTTTTATTTTCTTATTTTTGACAGTTTTTCAAAAACTAATTATATATTCCCGTATAATAATTGATTATGTATCGTTTACAATTATTTTAGGCATTTAATTCGCAACGAAATTTTTAACTGACTGTTTGGTTAATAAACGGAGCGGGTTTGGTAAAATCCGTTTTTGACGGATGTTACAGTATCCCCTGCTTTTTAGAAATTTCGTCCCGAAATTTAAATAGTGATATATTTGACTAAAAGAATGATGGTGTTTAGTTTGACAGTTACATGCTTAGAAAAAGTAAGGGTTTAAGTTTTTGTTCGAGGCGGTAACGTCCCTTGAAAGGGTTAAGTACCCTATCACAGGAATCGCTTTTTGTTGCCTATTGTAAAAGTATTGATAAGCAGAATTGATTCGCTAACTATGATATCATGCATAAGAGTTTGGATATGTTTGGAAGGGTATGGTTATATCCTAAGGCAAAACTTCTAATACTACAACCTACATGGAACATAAATAAACACAACAGCTAATATTTGAACATAAATAAACACAACAGCTAATATTTGAATCCACATTCTGATAGCATATATGTTTGAATGGTGGCAGTTCCTCTCTCGTTTGTTATGATGGAGAGGTTAGTTTATGTAGAAATGGAACACAATCCAATCTCTTTAAATAGCACGATGATATAAATGTAACACAATTTCAACCAAGGCAATACTAAATCCTACATGGAACTTCTCATAACCGTCTGATAATGCCTCTGATCCTTTGGCAAGAATACTTATATATAGGAAGTACCAGCGGTGTATCCACCATATTCTTGCCAAATTTTCATTGGTTTTATCCACAAGTTATGATTAGTTACCAAGAAACTACTAAATCCTACATAGAACTTCTCATAATCGTCTGACAATGCCTCTGATCCTTTGACAAGAATACTTATATATAGGAAGTACCAGCGGCGTATCCACCATATTCTTGTCAAATTTTCATTGGTTTTATCAGTGAATTATGATTAGTCCTATATGACTCTACAACCAATACAACAATCATAAAATACTGAAATGAAAAATGTCTGTGCGATCAAGGCTCAATCAAACGGAGCCGATCGTATTGCATGTACTGAAAATGAAATTGTCTGTGCGCTCAAGGCTCAATCAAACGGAGCCGAGCGTATTGCATGTACTGAAAATGAATAACTTAATCTAAACAACAATCACACAAACAGCCTATGCATGGAACCTCTCATAACCGCCTGATAATGCCTCCGATCATTTGACAAGAATACTTATATATAGGAAGTACCAACGGCGTATCCACCATATTCTTGTCAAATTCTCATTGACTTCATCCGCAAGTTATGATTAGTTCTACGCGACTCTACAACAAACACAACAACCACAAGATACTGATAATGAAAATGTCTGTGCGATCAAGGCTCAATCAAACGGAGCCGATCGTATTGCATGTACTGAAAATGAAAATGTCTGTGCGCTCAAGGCTCAATCAAACGGAGCCGAACGTATTGCATGTACTGAAAATGAATAACTTAATCTAAACAACAATCACACAAACAGCCTATGCATGGAACCTCTCATAACCGCCTGATAATGCCTCCGATCATTTGACAAGAATACTTATATATAGGAAGTACCAACGGCGTATCCACCATATTCTTGTCAAATTCTCATTGACTTCATCCGCAAGTTATGATTAGTTCTACGCGACTCTACAACAAACACAACAACCACAAGATACTGATAATGAAAATGTATGTGCGAACAAGGCTCAATCAAAGGAGCCGATCGTATTGCATGTACTGAAAATGAAAATGTCTGTGCACTCAAGGCTCAATCAAACGGAGCCAAACGTATTGCATGTACTGAAAATGAATAACTTAATCTAAACAACAATCACACAAACAGCCTATGCATGGAACCTCTCATAACCGCCTGATAATGCCTCCGATCATTTGACAAGAATACTTATATATAGGAAGTACCAACAGCGTATCCACCATATTCTTGTCAAATTCTCATTGACTTTATCCGCAAGTTATGGTTAGTTCTATGCGACTCTACTACAAACACAACAACCACAAAATACTGATAATGAAAATGTCTGTGCGATCAAGGCTCAATCAAACGGAGCCGATCGTATTGCATGTAATGAAAATGTAAAATGAACTGTGCGATCAAGGCTCAATCAAACGGAGCCGATCGTATGCGGGCACGCCAGGTTCAACCGCATAATAAAATGGGGAACAGGCTCAACGCTCATAAATGGGGAGCAGGCCGCCTCGGCAATTGCATATACTGAAAATAATAAACAATAATTACTCTAACAGTCTACACATGGAACCTCTCATAACGCCAGATAATGCTTCTGATCCTTTGACAAGAATACTTATATATAGGAAGTACCAGCGGCGTATCCACCATATTCTCGTCAAAGTTTCATTGGCTTTATCCTTAAATTATGATTGGTTCGATGTGATAAAGAAAAACATAAAACTAAACGATAGAAGTTGAATCTGGATCTTCGGTGAAGAGGACTAGTTGGGTATCTTCGTTTGGGCCGTCATTATCTTCGACAAGATTGGCGTTGATATTGAAGACTCTTCCTCTAGCTGGTGGCCTAGCGGTTGGGTTTTCTTGGTTTACTTGGTTAACTGGGTTTGATTGGGCTTGAGTGTTGATAACGTTAACCAGTTGAGGGCATGTGTTTCTAAAGTGGGTAGGGTCGCCACAATTGAAACAAGCTCGAACATATGGGAACACGGGGTATTGGGGTTGCTGATAGGTTTGGTTCATGGTTTGAGTAGGGGAAGAGGTTTGGTTTTGAAAGGTGCGGCAAACCTTGCTCAAATGACCATAGCGTCCACAAGTTGCACATAGTCGACAAGGTAAAGTAAGGGGATGGTGATAAAAACAGTTGTTGCATTGAGGGTGAGGTCCAAGATATGGTTTCTTATTTGGGTAGGTTGAGTTGGGTGCTACTTGGGTGATTGGGATAGCTTGGATGGGTATGGCGTGTAAAACTGGTTGATTACGTTGGGTAGCAGCGAAAAGTTGCCCGTATCCTTTTCTCTTAGGATTGGGTTGAGAAGGGGGTTCGGTTTGGGTGTAATCGGAGGTTTCAGTCGATTCTTTATCCTTCTTCTTCTCCTCCTTGAAGTCTTTGTTCCGGATTCGGTCCTCGGTGAGCTCTGTAGCTAACTCCATTGCTGCTTCCAAAGTTGCAGGCTTGGTACTTATTACAGAGTCTTGAATCTTTGACGGAAAACCACGAATGTAATGCTCGATCAAACGGTAGAGGGGAGTGAACATGTTGGGAACCATTTGATGTAATTCGAGGAATCTTTTGTTGTATGTGGTGTGGTCTCCTTCCTCTTGCTTCAACGAATAAAATTCATCTTCTAATTTCTTGATTTCGCTCCTTGGGCAAAATCGTCTGGTCATGATTTCCTTCAATTCGTTCCAAGTTAAGCTCATAACATCTTCAACACCTCGTTTGGCCTTCTCTGTATTCCACCAAGTAAGAGCTATTCCATATAAACGACCAGTAGCATAACGCACTTTGCGATCATCGGGACAATCGCAATTTAGAAAGGTGTTCTCCATTTCTTCAAACCAATGGAGGAGAGCGGTGACGCCTTCAGTCCCTTTGTATTTTGGAGGGTCGCATGATTTGAAATGCTTGTAGGTGCATTTAGTGATATTTGAGGGAGAGTTGATAATGTTTTGGTTTTCTTGATTGACAGGATTAACGGTAAGTGCTTGTTGTACTTGGATTACAATGTTGGGTATTACGGCAGCCATTTGTTAAGCGATTTGGGATCATGGGTCGCATTAGGAATGAACATTCATAAAATAATTATAGAAAAATAAATCTACTACATCCATAGGATGTCTTGGGCTTTGCTCGCCATTAGGCCCTACATGCCGCCATACTTTACCTTTGTAATCATGTGGGCCCCCATGAATACCGGTTTTTCATATGGTTCGCACGGGTTTGCCAGGTTGCGTACACTAAAACCCGGAGAAAATTGAGAAATATGTATACAACGTGTGATATTCGGAATGTGTCCAGGTGTAGACACGGTGACACCTCAAAGTAGGTTAGTTCGAACGACGTTTGGTGTGGCATGCTTTGGCCTAATAGGTCCTTCGTACTCTCATCGTTAGTCCCCAGGTAGGCAAACTAGTCCGTTATATTGGATTTATACGAATGCCAACCTAGACAGGACGTTCCGACTACCGGTACTTGTACCCTTCCAGTTACTACATGCCCGTCGCAGAACTTACTTTGATGAGATTTGAAAATTGCAACAAAATCTTTGAATAATGAGAGTATGAAAATAAATTGAATACATGAACATCGATATATGTATAATGAATATGTATATAAGTATGAATGTTTGACTGTAAGTATAAACAAATATGAAACAAATAAATATCACAAGTTTGTATGTAACCACCTAATCAATTAAAATTTAGGCAGACTATAGTATAGGCTCTAAGGGTCTAATAACCTATCCTATATCCCTATAGTCATGGCTCTGATACCAATCTGTCACACCCCGACCCGCAGCGGAAAAGGTGATCGGGGCATGATTGGGTTATCATCAAAGCTCATGACATTTATTATGCGTTTCATATTCATTAAATACAATTTAATGGAAATTTACAATAAATATTACAACATGTTCTAACTATCAATCTAAGCTTCTTTGTTCTCTTCTAAGGCATTTCCTATGTTTTCCTTGCTTCAACCTGTTCACCTGTATCATGTGTAAAAGGGTTTTTGGATCAACATAAAGTTGGCGAGTGAATCCTATGGAAAACATTTGAACAAGTTTATTTAGTTGATTATGAAATGAGTGCACAACCACACATGAGTAAAAATAGATGTAAACTTACTCAACAATCATTAGATATTAAATAAAGCAAACATGAACAATAATGGAACGTTTAGAGGCACGCGTTGCTCTACTCGTCTCTCACGAGGAACTGATGGGCCTAATGAATGAATTGCATAAACATGATAATATGAAAGACATAACTGCAAACAATATAAACTCAATGATATACACATGAACAATAATGAATTGGTTTTGAGGCACGCGTTGTTCAACTCGTCTCCCACGAGGAACTGATGGGCTTAATGAATGAATTTCATATAATTTGACAAAATGAAATAAGTAATCACAACAATATAAACAATCTAAGTTTAGATCACGATATGGTATGGCACAAGTTTAAATAAACGAGTTAATTATTTTTATGACACATGACACACCCCAAAACGTGTAATTTAAAAGGGGGAGTTGTAAGATTCACTCACAGTGGGTGCGTTCGGTTGATGATGTTGAATGCACGCGAAGTGGTTTTAACCACGAGTGAAATTAACCTAGATAAATAGCATTATGGTTTGATAAGTAAACGGATTTTATTGTTCCATTTTAGTAGGATTGTTGGGTGTATTTTTGTGAGTTTAAGGCTATTTTCTAACCTTAAAAATGTTATTTTTAAGTATTTTTAATTGATTTTTAATTAAAATAAATAAATAAAAATAATAAAAAAGTTGACTTTTTTTGACCGTTGACTTTGACTTTGACTGAAACAGTGACTGTTGACCGGTTCGTATGTATTACTGTGTGCGCTAGGTGAGGCTCAAACCCGAGACCTCCCGTACGCGTGCACGCAGCTCTACCAACTGAGCTACGTGTCTAACCCGAAATATTTCTGTTTTTAATTATATTTATATATTAATTAGGTTAAACAGAAAATCCTTTATTTTTTAAAAACGATTTTAAATCAAAGATTCGGTGCGCTCCATAGGTCTCGAACCCGGGACCTGTGGCTTATGCAAACACACAGTCCACCGCTGGACTGTGTGTCCAACTTGTTAACTAAACTTATTTTTATTATTCTTAAATACAAACTAATCATTTTCATTTATGCCATATTAAAAAGTTTGAATAATTGTCCGGGTCGATGTAGTAGACCGGACTCGAACTCGTGCGCTTTGATTAAACATAAAGACAGTCCACCACTGGACTGTGTGTCTAACTTGGTTATTATTCCGATTATTAATATACTTAACATATAACAGCGTGACTCCGGTTCGGTTAACAACAAAAAAAAACGTTTTTATTGAAAACATTTTTAAAATTTTTTCTCCCCCTAAAATTGAAAACATCTTATTAAAATCAAAAATAAGAATCTTCTATTTTAACCATTTAACGACTTTTTACGAATGTGAACGGGAGACCACCATTTTGTTTGTGTGGAATATCACTCCTGTCTCTTGTCTCTCTGCATAAACAACCGCATCTTCTGAAATGACGATTAGGTTGAAGCTTGGTTATCCTGCACATTCAAACAAACTTTAGTCAATATTGAATTGGAACCCAATCCATTCTGGATTTAGGTTTACCAAATTCATTAACATCTGAAGTAAACAAACATTCACTCTTTTTGATATTCAAACAGTTTGATAGAAACTTTATTTGAAAATTTTACTTTCTTTGATTTTTTAGCTGTTTGAATTATCAAATTTTTCTCCACTGCTCTCTTTTGTCCTCAGATTTGTATCTGATGAATTCGTTTTACTTGACTGTGAGTAAAATGATTAATTAGAACTTTTATCTGATTTTTTAGACGTATCCGAGGACAAAATCTTTTCCAAATACTCTCTAACTTTTTTCCTCTTTTTTCTCAATCTGTCTTTTTGCCCTTGTGATAACTTGACTTTTTGTTCTTTGGGCTTTCTCTACAGTTTTCTCAATTTCCTTCTCTGTTTTCTTCTCCTCTGGTCTTTTCTCCCCCTGAGATTTAACCGATCTTCTTTTCAGATTAGTCGGACAATCCCTGGAAATATGACCTTTGATTTGACATTTATAGCATCTTCTCGTATCAAATCTCTTTTTCAGACAGTTAGCAACAATGTGTCCACCAAATCCACAGTTGTAACACACTCTGTTATCGTACCAATCTCTCCATTCAGACCAAACACCCAAATCAGCACATTGATTTGATATGTAGTAGTCATATTTCCTGCTTCTTCTATAAAATTGATTTGACTTTGAAGCACTGTGATCCGACATGCACCACTTATTCTCAAATTTTTGTGAGTTTTTATAATGATTGGATGACCGTACCGATGAGCTTTTATTTTTGTTTTGAAAATTTTTAGAATTTTGTTTTTCATGTTGTTTTTGTTCTCCATTCTGCTTAGAAGGTTTTTGCGATGAGCCCTCATCTTTTTTTGCAGATTGTAGAACAGTTTCTTGAAAATTTTCTTTTAGTTTAAAAATATTTCTTTTTTGTGATTTTCATCATCGGTATTATCATCACAATTCTTAATTACGACATCGTCATAATTTGTGACATGTCACTTATTGAAATTTCTTTTTTATTCTTATTGAACGGTTTAGGACATATCTGATCTAACATTACAGATGAAGTCATAAAACCTTTCAATTGTTTTTCTAAATCATCAATTTTATATTCTGCAATCTCAACATCTTGTTCAAGTTTTCTAATTTTTTTAAGATGCGAGTTTATTATATTTTGTTTTTCTATAACATTTTTATTCAAAACAGATTTATCATTTTCTAAAAATTTTATATTATTTTGAAAGTATTTCACATTTTATAATTTTTTATTTTCTAAAATTTTTATTTGATTTTCAAAATCTTTTCATTTTCTTTTAACTTTTTATTTTCTAATGACAAACATTCTAAATCTTTCAAAAGTTTAACATTAATAGATTTGAATTTTTGACAATTTAAGCACACAGATTCAGTACACTTTGTGCAAGGTTTTTCGACCTCCACATGTACCTTTACCACTTCTTTATCAACAATTTTTACTTCTGACTTTACCTTATTGCTTTTAATCATCTCAGCACGCTCCAGACATTTAGCATGTAGAGCATTCCATAGCTTTTGTGCCGTATCACATTCTGGTAGCAGATTCAAGATATTTCCTTTCACCGACTCCTGCATCAGATTAATCATTTTCTTTTCAGCAAAATAATCATCTTGTTGTTGAGTAGAATATTTGCACTTCTCCGGAATTTGCTGATTTTCATCTCTAGGAAGACATAACCTGTCTCAATCACGACTCAACTACGGAAATGCGTAGCTTTGACCCAGCTCTCAAATTTTCCTTTCCAAACATTATATTCATCTATATTCATCAACATAGGAGGCTTCATGGACTCCATTTCGTTTTCAAACTAATCTGTCGTTCAAAACACTTGAAAAAGGATTAGCAAACAGACAATTTTTAGAAAAATTTGACTTTTTAACTGACAATATCAACGTATCGGCTTGCTAAAAACGTTTAAAATTTTTCGGAAAACTTTTTTTACTAGATTAGAGCTTTAAACTCGTCTCGTCAATACAAATCTAACGATATATAATGTCCGAGACGTTTTTCGGGATTTTCATGCCTTGTCAGAGCGTGTGAAACTCAGCTATTTAACTAGTTAAGGCGAACTTGTATAAGTTTCAAGAGAAACAAGCAAGTTCGGGCGAACTTGTATAAGTTTGAAGAGAAACAAGCAAGTTCGGACGAACTTGTACTAGATTTTCAACAAATTTTAATCAAGTTCGGACGAACTTGATAAAAATTTGATTGAAAAAGTAAGCAAGTTCGAGCGAACTTAACCTAAAACCTTGGAAAAACAATCAAGTTCCGGCGAAATTGATGAAAAATGTGATTATTTCAGTCAAGTTCGAGTGAACTTGATGTTAAGTTCGAGCGAACATGAGTTATTCGACATGGTTTTTTGCAATTTTTGACATGAATTCGTTTGTTTTAAGCTCTGATCTTTTCAAGGGTTTATCTATTATGGATTTTACGTATTATACTTGAAAATCAGTCCATTTTGTCCGTGAAATGTCCAAGAAAAGTTTAAAAAAATAGAAGAAATGAGTAGAAGATGAGATGTTCTATGTCCAATGTCTTCAAATTAGGCCAATCCTGCTCTGATACCACTTGTAGGTCCGTTATACGGATCGTTCGGGCACTAATCTGGCTAACCTAAGGTAAACGTGCGTAATCCGTTTGCTTAGGCGACATTGGATACACTCATTTTTTCTGTTTAACACTGTTTCATTGATTATATGACGTTACAGACCCTGGAAACAATTGGCCAGAGCTTCGCCTCTGTCGTGACAAAATCTCTGAAAGTTACAAATGAAACATCAAAGCTCCTATTTATACTAACACAAGTTCGCTGGTGGGAGTGCAAGTTCGGGCGAACTTGCTTAGTCAAGTTCGCCCGAACTTGACTACAACACTACCATTTCAAGCGAACTTGTACCTAAATATACATAAACTTCAACATTTCGCTCCTAAATACTGACTCGATATTATACGATGACGTAGGCAACAGACATATGCATCAACACTCCAGCACCACCAACCCCTTCGCTCATACCGGCTATCGTGTCTCCTGCACAAAAAAAAAAATTAAATCAACTAAGAAAAAAAATACATTTGCGTAAAAAAAACAAAGGTATTTACCCCCATAAATGGACCTTTTCTACAGTTCAAATTTATACTCAGAGATATACATACCAGATTCACTCCCCTCCCATTCATCGACACCCATGTCGTCTTGAGATATCCCTAAACCGAAGCTTGGTTGGCTCGGCACGTTAACCAGGGGTCCTGTTTTTTCTTTTAGAAAGTAGGAATAGATTTTTTAAACATTCACCCCTAAAAGACACAATGACATTTAATGAGGATTTGTTTTTCTCTTTTACCCACCGGGCTCTAAACCAAATCCAATAGACGTGCGCCCCACGGAAAAAGCACTTTCAACCGCCTGATCCTCAACTGCTTTCCCTTCGTCCCTGCTGTGCGCCGCGCCAGTCCTGGTTCGGCAAAAGTATCACAAAACCTTCATAAGTTTACTATCTTATCACGTGGGATTTTACTAGATATACTTGCATCCCACCTTACCTACTACCCTTGAAGCAATCATACTTTTTGTCCAGCCCCCGGGGGGCCAAAAACGTACAGGTGCCAGGGTCCTGTTTTTTCTTTTAAAAAAGTAGGAAACACTTTTTTAACCATTCACCGTAAAAAGACACAATGACATTAAACGAGGTTTTTTAAATCTTTTACCCACTCTAGGCTCTAAACCAATTAGTGATCCACTTAACACGCGCCCCAACAAACAAGCACTATCAACCGCACGCTCCTCAACCGCTTTCACTACGTCCACATATCCCCACATGATGGTTCAGGTCAGAAGGTGTTTTTATTTTAATCATCTATTAAATTAGATATTGATTTTGTGATCCCCCCTAAAAAAATAAATAACAACAATAATTCACAGACCTGCACGCCACCTACAGAAACTACATCCCCCGCTGCGCGCCGCGTCCCTTCTACGTTTGCAAAAGTATCATGAAGCTTTCATAAGTTTGTTCTATCTTATAAGGTGGGGTTTTACTAGACATACTGCACACCAGCATACCTGCTACCCTTGCGGTCAACGACAGGAAGACAGTGTGAGGCCCCCGACTTGGTGCATACAGAGCGCATACCATGCCAGCCTGAACCTCTACGTCGCTCGACATTTCAACACTGCCATCTGTACCCAACCAACAGGAACTCAAACATGGGCTTGATAACGCAACAGAGTAATAAACCAATTTTTCCATACCTCTTTTTAGAAGTCCTTCCACCACACCCAAAACACCCATAAGGGTTCTGGTGTCGTTTTTCCCACTCAGACTCCCTTGTGGCAAATCAACATGCCCAGTTTTTACCCCCGTACGAAAAATGTTTAAAAAAATACGCACATTAAAATACTATTTTTTGTAGTTTTTCGTCGTAAGCGTACCTTCGCCACAAGTGGACGGCGCATCCGAAACGCCTATGAACACCGAATCGACCATTTAAACCACACTCTCTTGACGTCCGTCATCTTCGTCTCACCTAACACCACTTCATTCAAACCGCCCATACTCAGCTCCACGTTCGGGGTACACATGCTGTCCGTCGCATGGCACACGGGTACCTCAGAACAAGGTTCCACATGTGGAACATTAGGTGTGGAGGCACCTAAATCAACCGCCTCTTCATTGTCGCTAGCCACCATATCTCCTTCTAAACCTTTCGTATGATCAAATCCTCTGATGCCTGGTCACAATTTACGGTTTCCAACAAACATTAGGATACGGATTTTAGGGGCCCGGGACAACAAATAACATTTAAAAAAACGACCCACCACTTAGGCGTCTAATTCGTCGTCTAGTCTTCCTTTTTCGGCAGGTATATGACTTCTCCACCGAAGATGCATAACTTAATAAGTACTTGTGCTATGCTCTCCGTATCGCCTTCGTCTAAGATCAATTTTGCGAAACCTTGTCAGATAGTACGCCGTATATAATAGTGTGTGTGTCTGTGTGTGTGGGGGGGGGGTTGCTAGACCTGCTCTTGCGTCCCGGGGGTGTTGGGCGCTTGTAGAAGCCCGCTTTAACATTTACCCCTCTTAAAAGCTATCCAACCCTCAACGCGCCAAATCGGCAAACCACTTTATAAGGGTGTTGTTTTGAAAACATATTCTTCATGGTCTCTGAGCGACACATCAGACTCCCCGTCAGTCATGTGATCTATGAGGTTTATGTCGTCTCTCTCCAAATCAAACACAAGCAAATAGAAGTGGTCCCTCTCCACTAAGGGCACAAATAGCATATCAATCTCCTTCAGATCAAGTAGATGTTCATGGCCGCAAAGGCTGCTTCTCAAACTAGACTCAAAAGCAGAAAGTCGACTACCTGAAGGGTCGGTAGCTAGACTAAACATCCAATCAACCTGTGAAGAAGATACTCGTTGTCAACAACCTAAGACATGAGCTATTTTATTTTTAAAAATTAGATAGGAAGCATAAGGTAAAGCGAAGACCCATTACCACTGTTGAGTGCACACAAAACAGACGTCTAGGTAAGCTTGGATCGCTGATAGGCTGGATCGTTGTTGAGGACGTAAACCCACGCATCCACCACCGCCCCCGATACGTTGCAACCAACAGCCAGCGTCTGAAGTTCGCTTGCATCTACACGGGTCCCAAACTGGTCTTCAAACATCACATACCTTGCAAAAATCACACTTGTAAAAAGGTTTGTTTTTTACACCTTATGTAGGAAAAGTTAGTGTTATTTTTGTTTAACTCACGGGAACTCTTCTGTTGCATCTCTTGCTGTGACATTTGCCATTGGATCCCTGCACAATGGCACCAATAAACCTTCTTATATATGTATACTCTAAATAAATGCATGCATCACATGCATTCATGTAACGGGTTCCAATCGAATTACCTGAGTCGCAGTTCCATCATCGTTTTTTAATCCATCCCTCCGTAGTCCTGTTACAGAAAAGAAAGCCTAAGACCTTCTGCTCATATCTGGTTATCTCTTTTCGTTCTATGCCGATGTCCCCTATGGCAGCCTCTGTGTGGGTCTTTTCGCGAAAACTGCGAAACGGTTTCGCCAGAATAGGTATAACCGGCTTGGGGTCAACACATGACGTGAACCCGAAGAAAATTCACCTCCCATTGTAGAACTCTCGTGTGCGCTCTCTTTATGATCCCCGGTTATATCGGCCATCCACTCACTGAAACTACCAGCGGTGGTAGTTGGCCCTGAAGGACCTCCAGCACCACCAACCCCTTCGCTCATACCGGCTATCGTGTCTCCTACACCAAAAAAAATTAAATCAACTAAGGAAAAAAATACATTTGCGTAAAAAAAAACAAAGGTATTTTCCCCCATAAATGGACCTTTTCTACTGATCAAATTTATACTCAGAGATATACATACCAGATTTACTCCCTTCCCGTTCATCGACACCCATGACGTCTTGAGATATCCTTAAACTGAAGCTTGGTTGGCTCGGCACGTTAACCAGGGGTCCTGTGTTTTCTTTTAAAAAGTAGGAATAGATTTTTTAAACATTCACCTCTAAAAGACACAATGACATTTAATGAGGATTTGTTTTCTCTTTTACCCACCGGGCTCTAAACCAACTTTTAATCCAATAGACGTGCGCCCCGCGGAAGAAGCACTTTCAACCGCCTGATCCTCAATTGCTTTCCCTTCGTCCCCTGTTGTGCGCCGCGCCAGTCCTGGTTCGGCAAAAGTATCACAAAACCTTCATAAGTTTACTATCTTATCACGTGGGATTTTACAGATATACTTGCATCCCACCTTACCTACTACCCTTGAAGCAATCATACTTTTTGTCCAGCCCCCCGGGGGGCCAACAGTGACAGGTGCCAGGAATCCTGTTTTTTCTTTTAAAAAAAACTTCCACACGGAAAAAGACACAATGACATTAAACGAGGTTTTTAAATCTTTTACCCACCAGGCTCTAAACCAATTAGTGATCCACTTAACACGCGCCCCAACAAACAAGCACTATCAACCGCACGCTCCTCAACCGCTTTCACTACTCACATATCCCCGCATGATGGTTCGGGTCAGAAGGTGATTTTTTTTATTTTAAAATCAGTCACATATTAAAATTAGATATTGATTTTGTGTCCCCCTCCTAAAAAAATAAATAACAACAATAATTCGCAGACCTGCACGCCACCTACGGAAACTACGTCCCCCGCTGCGCGCCGCGTCCCTTCTACATCTGCAAAAGTATCATGAAGCTTTCATAAGTTTGTTCTATCTTATAAGGTGGGGTTTTAGTGGATATACTGCGCACCAGCATACCTGCTACCCTTGCGGTCAACGACAGGAAGACTGTGTGAGGCCCCCAACTTGGTGCATACAGTGCGCATACCATGCCAGCCTGAACCTCTACGTCTCTCGACATTTCAACACTGCCATCTGTACCCAACCACAGGAACTCAAACATGGGCTTGATAACGCAACGGAGTAATAAACCAATTTTTCCATACCTCTTTTTAGAAGTCCTTCCACTCACACCCAAAACACCCATAAGGGTTCTGGTGTCGTTTTTCCCACTCAGACTCCCTTGCGGCAAATCAACTGCCCTGTTTTTTACCCCCTAAAAATGTTTAAAAAAATACGCACATTAAAATACTATTTTTTTGTACTTTTTTGTCGTAAGCGTACCTTCGCCACAAGTGGACGGCGCATCCGAAGCGCCTATGAACACCGAATCGACCATTTCAACCGCACTCTCTTGACGTCCGTCATCTTGCGTCTCACCTAACACCACTTCATTCAAACCGCCCATACTCAGCTCCACGTTCGGGGTACACATGCTGTCCATCGCATGGCACACGGGTACCTCAGAATAGGTTCCACATGTGGAACATTAGGTGTGGAGGCACCTAAATCAACCCCTCTTCATTGTCGCTAGCCACCATATCTCCTTCTAAACCTTTCGTATGCTCAAATCCTCTGATGCATGGTCATAATTTTATGTTTCCAATGACCTTTACTTGTAGTAAAAGTTTTCCATTCTATTCCGCTGCATTTACTTTAAATTTCAATCATATTTCCATTTTTGAAAAAAAAACTACAAGTAAATCAAACTCAGATCCTAACAATTGGTATCAGAGCTTGGTCAATCAAAATTGGATTAATATCAATTTGATTTGAAAGATCAGCTCTCTTTGCTAATCAGTTGGATAATTTTACTTGAATACAAATTTTATTACGTTCAAAGTTTTTTAAAACACAAATCTGTTGTACACAAGCAGAAATGACCCAAAACACACAGGATTCCAACATTGGATCCATGTTTAAACCACCAATGTTGAAACGAAATGAATATTTTATATGGTAGCGTCGGATGGGTCACATCCTAGCTCAGCAAATCACCGGCTTTTGGCGATCTGTTGTGTATGGACCACATATTCCAATGGTTCCCAGCACAGAGGATCCCAATACTCAAGTGCCAAAAAGTCCCGATAATTACTCTGAGCAAGACTTCCAGAAAATAGAGTTGGATGCAAAGCGTTTAGCATCGTTGCTTTCGCACTACCCAACGAAATCTATCTGGATTGCTCCACCGCAACAATGCAAAAGAGTTATGGGATGCACTAAAAGAACAGTTCGGTAGGACTGAGGAGGTGATAGGGAATAATAGAGAAGTTTTAAATCAACAGTATGAGATGTTTTGTCACGTAAAAGGTGAGTCGTTAACAGAACAGTTCGAATGTTTTAGCTGTCTCATTAGTGAATTAAAATTGGTTAATGTAGAATTTACAATTCGACTGTCAATAGTCGCTTTTTGAGATCATTACCAGAAAAATGGGAGACTGTAGCTTACGTTACTCGAACATCTGTTGGTTTTAAAGAGATGACCCTCACTCAACTTCATGGTCAACTTCTCACTTATGAGAGAGAGTTGAATCAGAAAAAGAAGTTACAAGAGTCTGGGAAAACAACTGACGACTATACCTTGGTAACACTGCTCTTTATAGTCATGAAGAGAGTTCTGGTAGTGGGAAGGATCAAGGTTATGATCATTATATTGATATAACATCTAGAAACGATTTTACCTCTGATCCTTACACACCAATTTTGCTTTTGCTGCAAATAGGGAAAGCTAAAACTCTGACAATTTGTCCATTGAAATGAATGACTTACAATACTTTGAACCCACTGATTTGGAAGAAATAGACATTTTACATCAGCTGGCACTGTTGAGTGTTAGAGCAAGTAAATTTTACAAAAGGACTGGTAGGAAATTTCCATGCTTTCATGGGGGGTTGAAAGTAGGGTTGGATAAATCCAAAATCAAATGTTATAAGTTCAATATGTTAGGACACTTTGCCAGTGAATGCAGATCTCAAACTGCAGGTCCATTGTGACTCACCCAGGCCCTAGACCTCAAAGCACTGCTCATTATTCCCATTATACCCCTGCACCACAAATGCAACATACTGCACATTTTGCACATCCTGCTACTAATGTCCCTGTCCATTATATCCAAACACCTGCTCCATAGATTCAGTATGTTCAAGCACTACCTCAAGTGCATGTGCAACAAGCTCCACATGTCACACAAGGCAGAAGGGAACTAACAGAGCTCTTTACACAAGGCTTTGTTGATTGGAGTAGTTTGCCTGAGGATCTATCTGATGAAAACTTTGCTCTAATGGCTAAATATGATTTTGAAAATGAAAATATCTGTTTAATGGCCTTAGAAACTATAGTTGAAGGTGTAGAATATGAGGAACAAGGGTCAAAGTCTAATGAAGTTCAAAGTTGAGATGAAGCAGTGGATACACCAAAGATTGATCAAAACACTGTTGATGAAGAAAAGATTTCTCTATCTGACCCATGGGTTATTGATGTGTGTGAAGGTGATTGTGACTGTGCTCTTATGGCTGCTTCCAAGGTATCACCTTAGATCCTAAAGGACCTCTGTTCTGAAAAATGTATAATAACTTTTGCTAACATCAAACAGGTGAATGAAAACCTTATGAACAAAATGTTAGAAAATAAACTTAATTTTGAAAAACTTGTCAAAGCGTTAAAATCAAAATTGTTTTCAAACTAAAGCATGAAGCTAGCATAACCAAGGACCAACTCCAAACTATGGTAGATAAATACCAAGTTTACAAAAAGGAGTTAGAGGATACCCATATCACATGTGAAAAATGGGTAGAATCTTCAAAAGGTTTTGAAATTATGCTAGATAAACTGTGACATCTCGGAAAATAAGGTATCATTCTGATTCGATTCCTTGTAATTATTCGACATATATATATATATAAAATATATATATATTCTACCTTTTTAATAGTGTCGCGAATATTTAACGTGCCATATGTGCTTGTTATATATAAAAATAATGTGCTTGTTAAAAACCCGAACCTGAAACCGAGCCCCCTATCCCTTGCGCAAACCAAGCCCAACCCGCCACCCACACTCCTTTCGGCCCAAACCCTTGCGGTCTAATTAAAACCCAAACCGCCCCCTTATGCGACCCCCCTATGAAATACGTATACATGCATGTTGTGGAAAAAATATTCACAAACCCTAATCCCCTAGTTGAGTCGACGACAGTGGAGACACCCCCCATCGCGATCTCTCTTTCTCTCTCGCTACTCCCTCTCTAGTGTAACACTCATCTTCGCAAGGTTAGTCTCGTTTAATGGTTGTTTCGTATTGAAATCGGTGTATACATGGCTGTGTTTGTAGTGTTTCATGGTGATCTTGTTCATGTTAATGTTTAACTTGAATGGTTGTACGTATACATGACAGTTGGCTGCGTTCGTGATAATGTTAGGGTGTTATCTACTTAGGGTTTTTGTGAATCTTGATGTACTAGATGATAATCGATACGTTAACCTGCTGTAAATCGATAAACTAAGTGTTATGGTCGTTTAAACTTGTTCTAGTACGATAAAACTGAAAACAGAAAGCTGATTAACATTTACAGCCAACTTCGATTGGCTGTAAACCGACCGTTATTTATCAAAAATGGATTTTCTAAGCTTAAAACATGTATTTTTGAAAAACGCTTCAAATGGCGCTGGATTCATATTTTTTGAGGTCGTTTGCTATTTTTAAATGATTATTTAGTGCAGCAGCTGAAGCTGCAAATTTCTGTAGAATCTTCAGGTTGTTTATCGAGTCGTATCTCATAGGCTGCATGGGGTTAGGTCATGAAATCTGAACAGTAACTGGAGACCAGAGTTTCCGAAAATCCGCCACCAGAATTTCGTTAATTGGATGAACGATGATTTTTAAATAATTTTTCTCATAGACTGCTGTCAGAAAGCGACGAATCTGACTGCAGCCTAGTAAGTAAATTTTTATAAATAATTGGTAAAGATTTAGGACTTGAAAATTTTACACTAAATTCTACAGACTAATCGACACCTTCTGTAAAATTATTGAAATTTTGGAATATAGGAACTATTTTATAAAAATTCCCGAAAACATCCCAGTTTTGAGTGTAAAAGCTGAAACATGATAACTTGCAATTATGTGTATCTAAGCGTTACATGTGCTACCTGAGAATGAACGAGCCTGTTATTACCAAGTTAGACATTATTTGAAAGTGTCGTATGCTATCTATATATAAATCGTAAACATAACTGCCTGAAACGTGTTAAGTTAATTTCAATAATGTATGTATATTTCTTGAACACGCTAATAAATTAAGTGGTAATCATAATTGGACGTGATTGAACCACTTTGACTCTATTTTCGTTAAAAGTCTAACCGAGCAATTTAAGGTGAGTTCCCTATTTCTTTAAACGTTTACAAAACACAGGGGGAGAAAACATGTACACGTTACAGTGATATATGGGTTGATTATATTACGGTACAGTAACGTCCTTCTACTTAAAACATATACACGTTACAGTGGTGTATGAGTGTCATACATCACGGTACAGTAACGCATTTTTACTTAGAGTTATGTTATACGGTTATGGTCACAAGGAAGCATATATCACATACTGGTCCCCTTAACATTTACGATGCCATTAGTATTGGATTATAGCGAGGGAATTTTTAGTAGTACTACTGGGCCCGACAAGCCCCACTCGAACTGGTCACGCCAGTTAGACCGAACGTTGATGGTCACGAGTGTAGAATTTGCCTAACTTTTTAGCCGTGGTTGGTGATAGGCCTGGCACAACAGGGGCAACAACGTCAGCTTCGGATCGAACACTTTGTTGACATGACCTAGGCTAGCTACCTAAACATATAACATGAACTGCTAAACTACTTAACATTACGGGATTGAACCAGTGGGGAAAACTTATGATTAAAATTGTGAACTTAAACCTGTGAACTCACTCTTCATAAATTGTTGACACTTGTTCTTCTTTGCATGTTTTCTCAGGTTATTAAGGTATCATTTCCGCATAGGAGCACGACACGAGCATGAAAAACTATTTCTTTTAAGCGCCTTGCATTTGACTTCTTAAGTATTTTGGTTTGGGAGTTCGTTTTGGCGTACACTTTATTTACATTTATTTACGCTTCCGCATTTATTAAACTGCATGGTTGGATTTGTTTAAACATATATTTTTGCATATAGAGTTGTTCTATATGACTAGTGTCTTGAATCCTGGTTTGTCATGCGCCTCGCGGTAAAACCCCGCAAGTGGAATTTTGAGGGTGTGACAGATTGGTATCAGAGCCACTGGTTATAGAGAATTAGGTTTGCATACACTAGTAAACCTACACTAAAGTCATAAACTTGACACTAGTATGAAACTAACGCGAATGCTTAAATTTCATGCCTTATTTTATTTACTGTGTTTTGGTATGTTCTATGTCTTATTCTTTCTCTTTAATAGGCATGTCTAACTCGCACGACTCATCTGACCCTAGTGAGGAACAAGGCGATGCCCCGCCTTCACCTATGTCTCCCATCTTCTCGGGAAGACTCAGGGCCGCTCACACTCTTTCGTCTCACGCAATTCGAGCCCTTCATCGTCAGACCCAGTTCGGGGAATGGAACTGGAGCTGGTATCCATATCACATCCGGAACTACATAGTGGATGAGAACGTTCCACCTGTAGTTTTGGAGGATTCCTATGATGTTGACATGGAGGTCTATGGTACCTTGCCCCTCTCGGCTATCCTATAGAGGAGGCCTTTGCTGGATTCGTGGCCGCCACGGAGTGCGAATTTAAGTACATGCGTGAGGCGGCTGGGGCTATAACGGACCTCATCGCGAGCAAAAGCTCATTGAAACAGGAACTGGAACTGGTGAATAGGAGCTCGCACAGGTCAGGGCAACCCAGCAAACTGAAGCCGCTAGAACAAGTAAAAGCGGAGTGATGGCCGAACAGGTCATGGACCTCACAAAGAGGACTGAGTTTAGCTGAAGACAGGATCATTGAGATTGGGTTGGCGAATGAGCCGGAGGAAGAAGCACCAGAGGAGATCACTGAGGAGCTTGAGGAGGCAGCAGCAAATGAAGACGAGGATACGGGGGACGCAGACGTTGAGGATTAGATTCATTTCTCGTTTATCATGACATTTCTTTATTTCCTTGTTTGAACTTAGTAATCATTTGGGAATTTCCTTTGACATTTGGATTTAAATACATAATATTTGGTTTAATACATTGTGGTGAATTGCAATATATTTTTAATCAAATGTTTGGTTTGAATGTTATATGTGATGGGTTGTACCAATTCTTATTACATTATTCTTAGAATTCTATGATGAAATATGTGATACATTTTCTCATGTATTCGTGTATCTGTGGTCAAAACAGAATGTCTGCTCGCGGTGGTGGAGCTCGCAGTGGTGGCGCTCGTGGTGTGGCCGCGGCAACATCACAATGACACATGCAGAACTGGCTGCGCTCATCCAGGAGTAGGTTACTGCGGCGTTGGCAGCCCAAAATCCGAATCCAAACAATAATCAGAATCTGGGAGGTAACCCTCATTCGTTCTACATTCATTTCACTCCACGTATGCTAATGTATTAAACCGTCCTTTAAATCACCTTCTTCTAAATCTCTTACTTCCAAACTTGTGCATGTAGGTATGGGCCTAACCCGTACAAGATGTTCATCGATGCTAAGCCCACCAAATTCACTGGCAAGGAAGGGCCAATCGGGCTAGTCAGATGGCTCAAAAAATCAGAATCTGTCTTTGCAATGTGTAACTGCTTACCTGAGAACAGAGTCAAATTCGTGGCTTCGACTCTAGAAGATGCGGCGCTCACCTGGTGGAATGCGCGGATCCAGGTTCTTGGACTCGATGTGGCCAACGCAATAGGTTGGGACGAGTTCAAGAATCTAATCAAGGAACAATACTGCCCCCGGGATCGTATCCACCAATTAGAGCAAGATCTTTGGGTTATGAAGATGGAAGGGTCAGAAATTGAAGCCTACACCACGAAGCACTATGACCTGATCTCCTTGTGTCCCGATATGCCTAGGCCAGTGTACAAACAGGTAGAGCTTTACATCAAGGGATTGGCTCCAGATATTAAAGGCATGGTTGAGTCAAGCAACCCCGTTACAGTTCAGCAGGCCGTGCGGCTGGCGCACAAACTGACAGACACTGCAGTAGAAGAGGGTAAACTTCCGAAGAGGGGCGCAGTTGGGAACGCCCCAGAAAACAAACGCAAGTGGGAGGATGGATCTTCGAAACAAGCATCAACTGGGCAAGCGCAGCAGGGTTCTCAGAAACGTTTCAACAACAATAACCGCAACTTCAATAACAACAACCAGCAGTCTAGTAACAACACCAACAGTCAGGTTCAGAGTGGGTATGCTGGAAAGAAACCTCTGTGCAACAAATGTAACCGTCATCATTTCGGGCAGTGTGGTGGTTGTCAGCGATGTGGTAGGGGAGGCCACACCGCTAAAGACTGCAGGGTAAACCTTAACTCGAAGCAAAACACTAATCAGACCCAACAACCACCGGGAGTCACCAGATCATGTTATCAGTGTGGTGGCACTGATCATTTCAAGAAAGATTGCCCACAGCTGAACAAGGGAAACAATGGTGGAAATCAGAACTAGAATCAGAACAATAATAACAATAATGCTGGTGGAAGTGGTGGAGCTAAAGGTCGTGCATTCACATTGGGAAAAGGTGAGGCTCGTAATGATTCTAAAGTGGTTACTAGTAAATTTCCTTTAAACAACAGTTTTGCTCACATTTTATTCGATAGCGGTGCGGATAGGAGTTTATTTCCGAGTTGTTTAGAAAACTATTGGACATTAACCCTATTGAATTAGAGGTCAAATACCTGGTAGAGTTAGCCAATGGAAAATCGGTAGATATAACCCACATCGCCTACGGATGTCAGCTACAACTGGCTGGCCATCTATTCACCATCGATCTCATGCCAACCACACTTGGTAGCTTTGACGTTGTAGTTGGCATGGATTGGTTATCCGAAAATCGAGCTGAAATCTTATGTCGCGAAAAGGCTATTCGCATACCTCACTCAAGCGGCGAGATCCTAACCATTCATGGCGAGAAGGGTGGTGTAGTAACCAACATCATTTCCTTCATGAAAGCTCAAAAGTACCTATGACAGAAAAACTCGTACGCAATCTTAGCCAATGTCACCGAACAACCAAGCGACAAGAGGAAAGTTGAAGATTTTCCTATTGTACGTGAATTTCCTGACGTCTTCCCTGAAGACTTGCCTGGTTTACCCCCACATAGGCAGGTCGAATTCGAAATTCAGCTAGCAAAACACGCTGTACCAATCGCCAAGGCTCCGTACCGATTAGCTCCATCTGAACTTCAAGAACTTTCTACTCAACTTCAGGAGCTCTTAGATAAAGTCTTTATCCGTCCGAGCTCATCACCATGGGGAGCTCCGGTCCTTTTTGTCAAGAAGAAGGATGGAACTTTCTGTATGTGTATTGATTACAGAGAGCTCAACAAAGTTACTATAAAAAACCGATACCCCTTACCCCGAATCGATGACCTGTTTGACCAGCTCCAAGGGTCAAGTTACTATTCCAAAATTGATCTAAGGTCGGGATACCATCAGTTGCGTGTACGAGAGGAAGACATCTCCAAGACCGCATTTCGCACTCGTTATGGCCACTTTGAATTTTTGGTTATGTCATTCGGACTAACAAACGCACCTGCAGTATTCATGGACCTCATGAATCGTGTTTGTAAGCCTTATCTAGACAAATTCGTAATCGTGTTCATTGATGACATACTGGTGTACTCTAAGACTAAGGAGGAACATGAACAGCATCTGCGTTTAATGTTGGAACTTCTGCGACAGGAACAACTCTATGCCAAGTTTTCAAAGTGTGACTTCTGGATTCGCGAAGTCCAATTCCTTGGACATATAGTGAACGAAAAAGGTATCCACGTTGACCCGACAAAGATTGAAGCCATCAAAAGTTGGGAGGCGCCGAAAACTCCAACAGAAGTAAGACAGTTTCTTGGTTTGGCAGGCTACTATCGACGCTTTATTGAGAGTTTTTCAAAGATCGCTCAACCTCTTACATATCTAACCCAGAAAGGAATCAAGTAGATCTGGGGTGACAAACAGGAGGAAGCATTCCAGGTGCTGAAGCAGAAGCTTTGTAGTGCGCCTATCTTGTCCCTACCTGAGGGGACCGAAGACTTTGTAGTGTACTGCGACGCTTCCATTCAGGGACTTGGATGTGTACTCATGCAACGCGATAAGGTCATTGCTTATGCATCTCGGCAATTGAAAGTGCATGAGAAGAACTACACAACGCACGACTTAGAGTTAGGAGCCGTGGTGTTCGCTTTAAAAATCTGGAGGCACTATCTCTATGGAACCAAGTGTACCATCTACACCGACCACAAAAGCCTTCAACACATTTTCGATCAAAAAGAGTTAAACATGCGACAGCGCCGTTGGCTCGAACTTTTGAACGACTACGAATGTGCCATCCAGTACCATCCAGGCAAGGCTAATGTAGTAGCCGACGCTCTCAGTAGGAAAGAGCACGAGAAGCCTCGATGAGTTCAGTCCTTACAACTTACGATACACTCTAACCTACCCGAACAAATTCGCAACGCTCAGTTGGAGGCAGTCGAACCCAAAAATCTGGAAGCTGAGAAATTACGCAAGATGGAACGTGATTGGGAAACCAAACCGGATGGAACTCGTTACTTTCTTAGTCGGATATGGGTGCCCCTCTACGGAAACTTGAGGGAACTCATAATGGACGAAGCTCACAAATCAAGGTACTCTGTTCATCCAGGATCGGATAAGATGTACCAAGATCACAAAACAACTTACTAGTGGCTGAACATGAAGGCTGAAATAGCCACCTACGTAAGCAAATGCCTAACCTGTGCCAAGGTCAAGGTAGAATACCAAAAACCCTCGGGGCTATTACAACAGCCTGAGATTCCCGTTTGGAAACGGGAACAAATCGCCATGGACTTTATTACAGGTCTACCTAAGATACCCAGTGGAAAAGATACAATTTGGGTGATTATCGACCGACTAACCAACTCGGCTCACTTCTTAGCAATCAAGGAAACCGACAAGTTCGACACCCTTGCAGTGCTGTACATGAAGGAAATAGTAGCCCGCACGGAGTGCCAATATCCATCATATCTGACAGTGATTCACGCTTTACTTCTCATCTGTGGCAATCAGCACAGAAATCCTTGGGATCACGCGTTGACTTGAGCACAGCATACCATCCTCAGACTGATGGTCAAAGTGAACGTACCATTCAGACTCTCGAAGACATGCTTAGAGCGTGTGTAATCGACTTTGGTAAGGGCTAGGAGAAGTATCTACCTTTGGTGGAGTTTTCTTATAACAACAGTTATCACACGAGTATCCAAGCAGCACCATTCGAGGCACTGTATGGACGAAAGTGTCGCTCGCCTGTTTGTTGGGCGGAAGTTGGTGATAGTCAAATCACTGGTCCAGAGTTGGTTCTAGAAGCAACTGAAAAGATAGTGCAAATTCAAAACCGTATGGCGGCAGCTCGAGATCGCCAAAAGAGCTATGCCGATCAGCGACACAAACCGTTAGCATTTCAAGTAAGCGATCGGGTCCTATTGAAGGTATCACCTTGGAAGGGCGTGATTCATTTTGGAAAAAGAGGTAAACTAAACCCGCGATATGTTGGTCCATTTAAAATCACAAAGAAAATCGGTCAGGTAGCTTATGAGTTGAACCTTCCTGATGAGCTCAGTGGAGTTCACAACATTTTTCATGTCTCAAATCTGAAGAAATGTCTGTCAGATGAAACATTAGCCGTTCCACTGGATGAGATCCATGTGGACGAACAACTGCGGTTCATTGAGGAACCAATCGAAATTATTGACCAAGAGGTCAAAACACGGAGACATAGTAAAATACCAATTGTCAAGGTTTGTTGAAACTCAAAGCGTGGACCGGAGTACACTTGGGAAAGAGAGGATCAAATGAAAGACAAATATCCTCACCTTTTTGCAACTGAATCACGAGAACCAAGTAACGCGAACTGAATTTCGGGGCGAAATTCTTGTAACAGGGGAGAATGTGACAACTCGGAAATCCTACAACAACTTTCAAACCCTTGCTCAACTTTCAGACTTTTACTCACTCAATTTTCGGGACGAAAATTCCTTCAACTTAGAGATAATGTGACATCTCGGAAAATCAGGTGTCATTCTGATTCGATTTCTTGTAATATTCGACTCCATCTTATTATATATATATATATATATATATATATATATATATATATTCTACCTTTTTAATAGCTTCGTGAATATTTAACGTGTCATATGTGCTTGTTATATAAAAAATAATGTGCTTGTTAAAAACCCGAACCTGAAACCGAGCCCCCTATCCCTTGCGCAAACCAAGCCCAACCCGCCACCCACACCCCTTTCGGCCCAAACCCTTGCGGCCCAATTAAAACCCAAACCGCCCCCTTATGCGACCCCCCTATGAAATACGTATACATGCATGTTGTGGAAAAAATATTCACAAACCCTAATCCCCTAGTTGAGTCGACGACAATGGAGACACCCCCCCATCGCGATCTCTCTTTCTCTATCGCTACTCCCTCTCTAGTGTAACACTCATCTTCGCAAGGTTAGTCTTGTTTTATGGTTGTTTCGTATTGAAATCGGTGTATACATGGCTGTGTTTGTAGTGTTTCATGGTGATCTTGTTCATGTTAATGTTTAACTTGATTAGTAGAATGGTATGTACGTATACATGACAGTTGGCTGCGTTCGTGATAATGTTAGGGTGTTATCTACTTAGGGTTTTTGTGAATCTTGATGTTCTAGATGACAATCGATACGTTAACCTGCTGTAAATCGATAAAACTAAGTGTTATGGTCGTTTAAACTTGTTCTAGTACGATAAAACTGAAAACAGAAAGCTGATTAACATTTACAGCCAACTTTGATTGGCTGTAAACCGACCGTTATTTATCTAAAGGTGGATTTTCTAAGATTAAAACGTGTATTTTTGAAAAACGCTTCAAATGGCGCTGGATTCATATTTTTCTGAGGTCGGTTGCTATTTTTAAATGATTATTTAGTGCAGCAGCTGAAGCTGCATAATTTCTGCAGAATCTTCAGGTTGTTTATCGAGTCGTATCTCATAGGCTGCATGGGGTTAGGTCACAAAATCTGTACAGTAACTGGAGACGGGAGTTTTCAAAAATCTCCCACTGGAATTTCGTTAATCGGATGAATGATTATTTTTAAATGATTTTTCTCGTGGACTGCAGTCAGAAAGTGACGAATCTGACTGCAGCCTAAGAAATAAATCTTTATAAATAATTGGTAAATGTTTAGGACTTGAAAATTTTACACTAAATTCTACAGACTAATCGACACCTTCTGTAAAAGTATTGGAATTTTTGGAACATAGGAACTATTTTATAAAAATTCCCGAAAACAGCCCAGTTTTGAGTGTACAAGCTGAAACATGATAACTTGCAATTATGTGTATCTAAGCGTTACATGTGCTACCTGAGAATGAACGAGCCTGTTATTACCAAGTTAGACATTATTTGAAAGTGTCGTATGCTATCTATATATAAATCGTCAACGTAACTGCCTGAAACATGTTAAGTTAATTTCAATTAATGTATGTATATTTCTTGAACACGCTAATAAATTAAGTGGTAATCATAATAGGACGTGATTGAACCACTTTGACTCTATTTTCATAAAAGTCTAACCGAGCAATTTAAGGTGAGTTCACGGCTCCTATTTCTTTAAACGTTTACAAAACACAGGGGGAGAAAACATGTACACGTTACAGTGATATATGAGTTGATTATATTACGGTACAGTAACGTCCTTCTACTTAAAACATATACACGTTACAGTGGTGTATGAGTGTCATACGTCACAGTACAGTAACGCATTTTACTTAGAGTTATGTTATACGGTTATGGTCACAAGGAAGCATATATCACATACTAGTCCCCTAACACTTACGATGCCGTTAGTATTGGATTATAGCGAGGGAATTTTTAGTAGTACTACTGGCCCGACAAGCCCCACTCGAACTGGTCGCGCCAGTTAGACCGAACGTTGATGGTCACGAGTGTAGAATTTGCCTAACTTTTTAGCCATGGTTGGTGATAGGCCTGACACAACAGGGGCAGCAATGTCAGCTTCGGATCGAACACTTTGTTGACATGACCTAGGCTAGCTACCTAAACATATAACATGAACTGCTAAACTACTTAACATTAATTTGATTCGGGTTGGATCAGGGAAACTTATGAGACATTGATTCAGGGTTGAACCAATGGGGAAAAACTTATGATTAAAATTGTGAACTAAAACCTGTGAACTCACTCTTCATAAACTGTTGACACTTGTTCTTCTTTGCATGTTTTCTCAGGTTATTAAGGTATCATTTCCGCATAGGAGCACGTCACGAGCATGAAAAACTATTTCTTTTAAGCGCCTTGCATTTGACTTCTTAAGTATTTTGGTTTGGGCGATTGTTTTGGCGTACACTTTATTTACATTTATTTACGCTTCCGCATTTATTAAACTGCATGGTTGGATTTGTTTAAACATATATTTTTGCATATAGAGTCGTTCTATATGACTAGTGTCTTGGATTCTGGTTTGTCACGCGCCTCGCGGTAAAACCACGTAAGTGGATTTTTGAGGGTGTGACATAAACAGATCAAGAGTAACATAAAATTTGGCATTGGTTTTGTAACTGAAGAAGAAGCCAAAGAAAATGTTACAAAAATTGATTATGGAAAGGTTGAAGTAGTTCCAACAAGTTTGGCTGGGAACGAGATAAAAATCACTAATAAAAAAGGTAACAAAATCTCTCTTGAAAAACATGAAGGGTCATCAACTTTTAAAGAAATTGAGAAATATCAATTAAAACCTACATGGTCAGATGAATGTGATATTATTGAAAATTTCAAGCTAATAGACTTCTCAACTCTTGAAGGTGTCAAGGCACCAAAGGCAAGAATCATTCCTATCAAAGATCTTACAGCAGATGTTGATGTTACAACATCTGGTGAGAAGAAATCAGATAAAAAGAAAAAGAAAAAAGCCAAACATCTATTTTGAATTTTGCAACAAAAGAAACTATGTAGCTGAAAACTGTTTTCTTTTAAAAGCATATGACATAAACAAAACACATGTAATCCCAAATGATTCAAAATGCTTTATCAGTGGGAATAAATCATCTGACTTATGAGTGTGTTTATCTTCAAACCTATGATCAAAAGGTAAAAGAGATCAAAGCAAAAGCTCTTGAGAAAGAAAGTTCAAGCTCTGCTAGAAATAAATCTAACTAGACCTTTTGAACCTTTTGAAACATCTGTCACAAAAGAATTGATCAATACCTCTGTTCCCAGAGAGGTACAAGTGACAGATGCTCCACCTGCCAACAGGTATCCAAGAGGACATGGACAACCATCTTATCAAAAGGTTCCTATGAGCTATGAAGGTTACAAAAAACCTTCAAAGCCCAAAGTGAATAGATATCCTCATGGTGACCAACATCTGACAGGAAATGGTTCACAACAGTGGATACAAAGGCAAACTCAAACCACTGACCATATCCTGGATTTGAAATGACAATCTGTGAACCCCTCCAAAGCCACTCTGGCTTTGGAATCTCATCTGAACTAATTGTTTACTTGTGTGCAGGGAGCTTCTACTTGCCTTGATAGTTTATGGTATGTAGATAGTGGTGGCTCCAGGCACATGACAGGATGTAAAGCCATTCTCAAAGACTTATTGGCTCATGGAGGGGGTGATATATCGTTTGGTAACAATTCAAAAGGAAAGGTGTTGGGTTCAGGGTGTGTTCAGGCTGGGAATCTCAAATTTGAAAATGTAAATTTAATTGACAATCTAAAATTCAATCTTCTGAGTGTTCACAAATGAGTGACAAAGGATATAGATCCTTCTTTACAAAGAAAACTTGTCAAATTGTAGGACCAGAGGTTGTTAAAAAGATTGATTAGATTATTGCTAAGAGCAAAGCAAAACTTGTTGCTCATAGGAGTGGCAATATGTATGTGCTTGATATGTTGAAAGATAACTCTATGTCTAATGCATGCATGTTCTCAGTTGCTTCCAGCAAAGAGACAGAGTTATGGCATAGAAGACTTGGGCATACAAATCTAAAAACAATCACCACACTCTCCAAAAACTGTCTTTTCACAGGTTTACCACATAAATAGTTTACTTGTGAAGAACATTGTGTTTCCTATTTAAAAGGTAAACAACATAAAAGTTCTGACAAGTCAATTGAAGAGTCCAAAACAACCCAGTGTTTGCAACTGCTGCACATGGATTTGGTTGGCCCTGTAAAAATCATGAGTTTAATGAAGAAAAGATTTTGTTTAGTCATCGTTGCTGATTTTTCAAGGTTTACATGGTGATGTGTGAAATATGTACGTAAAAATCAAACAAGTTTCAAAAAAGAATCACAACCGAGACCACACACAATCGGCAAGTGCACCGGTCGCGGCGTAGTGTAGATAGCAAGACCGAGTATCAATCTGTGGACACTATATGCGAACTTTAGATACTAAACCTCTATCGAATACAAAGTCAAAGTTGATTTGAATTTTGGTGTTTAACTAATAACCTAATTGATTACGAAAACGGCAAACACGACAAACAACGTGAAACAAACACGAACACGAGAGCAAAGTGTGATCAAATATATATGAAAAAAAGGACTACCTAGGTGTCAAATCCCTAGAATCATGCAATACTAATCTGACAGTGACAATGGCTAAATATCCTACTCTCCCGAATGACCCCCCGCTAGATATGTACCAAACGAAAGATAAAGACGAAATGTGAAGTGCTAGAACGAACCGACTCGACCTATCGATACCAAATCCTACGAGAATCGAGCAAAGAAAGTATCAAAACGCAAAGCAAACAAAACCTTGCTACTTGAAATCCTAGGAAACCTTAACCATGAGGTAATAAACGATCCCGAGCTATCGGTCACCCAATCTACCCACCAATGATTAGCTAATAACCTAGCTCACTTAAATCGTCTCTCGAGTCATCAAACAACGATGCAAGTTTTAATATTTTGATTTTAATTATTAGTTGAATTGGTCAATTTCTCAACTCAATATCTAAACCGAAAAGCTCAAGATTAACGATTCAAAATAAACTCTGAGTCTAGGGGATATTTCTATATGCCTAAACCACTGAATTCATCAACTAAAAATCAATCAAGACACACCAACATGCAATATCAAGATCAATCACAAGACAAAATTATGTAAATCACATCAAATAGCCAAAATCATGTCAAAAACACATTACAATCATCAAGTTTATCAATCCTAAGTAGTTTATAACTTTTAGCTATTTTCAGGATGCCTGCTTAGATGAGGAACGTTTTCTAGTCCAAAAATCAAAGGTGGAATGGTTGAAAGCTGGTGATGCAAATACGAAATTCTTCCATGCTACCCTAATAAGTAGGAACCACTCGACCAGGATTGAGAGCATTAAGGACTCTAATGGTATTTTGTATGAAGGGGATAATGTCAAGGATGTGCTTGTGAAACACTATGAGCATTTTCTTGGTTGCCACAGTCATGGTCACACTAGGCCTCCATCCGAACTTTTTGTCAACAAGTTAAACCCAGATGATGCTCTGCATATGACCCGTCCTGTTTCTGCTGAAGAGGTGAAATCGGCCTTGTTTTCGATTGGGAATGACAAAGCCCCTGGCCCTGATGGCTTCTCAGCAGCATTCTTTAAAAGTGCTTGGCAAATTATAGGGCATGAGGTGTCGAATGCCATTATGGATTTCTTCCGAACTGGTAAACTCCTCCGAGAAATTAATAATACTCTGATAGTACTTGTCCCGAAGAAAGTGACCCCGAATCTGATTACGGACTATCGCCCTATTGCATGCTGTAATGTGATTTATAAATGTATTAGCAAGATTCTGGCGGACCGTATTAAAGGGATGCTCAATCAGATTGTCAGTATCAACCAGTCAGCTTTCATTCCAGGTAGGAAAATTTCTGATAATATCTTACTTACTCAAGAGTTGATGCATAACTATCATAGGGATTATGGTCCTCCAAGATGTGCTTTTAAGGTGGATATCCAAAAAGCCTATGATACGGTTGATTGGAAGTTCCTTAAGGATATTCTTATAGGTTTCGGCTTTCATAGTAAAATGGTGGATTGGATTATGACATGTGTGTCTTCCACATCATACTCTATTACTGTAACTGGCCAAGTGCATGGGTATTTCAAGGGTGGCCGTGGATTAAGACAAGGAGATCCTTTATCTCCGTATTTATTTACCCTTGTCATGGAAGTCCTTACATGTATTTTGAAGAGAGATGCTCGTCTTGATACCTCCTATAGATTTCACAATAGGTGTGAAAGACAACAAATAATTAATCTCTGCTTCGCGGATGATTTGTTTCTATTTGGTCGTGGAGACGTTTCCTCTGCTAGATGTATCATGTCGGCACTGGATACTTTCACAAACATGTCTGGTTTGGTCCCTAGTGCCCAGAAAAGTACTGCTTTCTTCTGTAATGTCCCACCCAATATTAAAAACGAAATCCTTCAACTTTTACGATTTGAGGAGGGATTGCTGCCGATTAAATACCTCGGTGTCCCGCTTATTTCTTCTCGGCTGCGCTCTAGAGATTGTAAGGTTCTAATTGAAAAAATAGAGCAGCGTGTCTTAAACTGGAGAAATTGAATGTTATCTTTTGCAGGAAGATTGCAGCTTATTAATTCGGTACTCTCAGTTCTACATGCTCATTGGTCCGCGGTCTTTGTTTTGCCAGCTCAAGTTATTAAGGAACTTGAGGCTAAATTGCGGAACTTCTTGTGGGCGCAGAAGGGAAATTTTTATAGAGGAAAAGCTAAAGTTTCATGGAACTCCATCTGTGTCCCCAAGTATGAGGGTGGCCTGGGTATTAGGCGGCTGGGGGATTCGAATAAAGCTCTTATGGTGAAACATATTTGGAGCATTATTAATAAGAGGGAGTCATTGTGGGTTAGCTGGATTTACTCCTACAGATTAAAGGGAAACAATTTTTGGATATGCAAGGAAGGTACAAATTGTAGCTGGAGCTGGAGGAAGCTTCTGCAGATGAGATCCAGTATCAGGGATCACGTATGGTCTAGGTTGGGTAATGGGAATAATACATCAGCATGGTATGATAACTGGAGTAAGCTAGGTCCGTTGGCTAAATTTCTATCCCCTAGGACCATATCCAATGCGGGATTTAGACTTCAAGATACGGTTGCGGATATATATAATCAAGGTACTTGGGCTTGGCCACCGGCTTGGAGAGACATGTTCCCAGTGCTGATTCAATTGGATCAGGTGAATCTGGAACCAAACAAAATGGACCAAATTTGCTGGAAGGATGGGGATGATATACTTGAATTCTCGTCCTCAAATATCTGGCATTCGATTCGGATAAGGGAGCCGGAAGTGGACTGGGCTGAAGTTGTCTGGTTTAATCAATGCATCCCTAAGCATGCCTTTTTTATGTGGTTGATTATTCGCCGAAAGCTCCTAACACAGGATAAGATTCTCCAGTGGGACATCTCGAGAAGGAAAAATATGAATATGATGTGCTGTTTGTTGTGCTATAAGAATATTGATTCCCATGACCATCTTTTCTTTGAATGCACGTTTTCTACACATGTGTGGATCAAGACTAGAGATATGGTAGGCATGTCTACGGTCGATCCCAAATGGAGTGACATCATGGCATGGCTTCTGGTCCGTTCTCGATCGAAAACAGCAGTGCACTATACAAGTAGAGTGTTTGTTGCCTGTGCAGCATACACAATATGGCAAGAACGTAATGCGAGGTTATTCAAGAATCATGCTAGACTACCTGACAACATATGCGAACAGATTTTGAAGACAGTTCGGCACAAGCTGATGGGGCTTAATTTCAAAGATTGTGCGAATGTTAGAAGATTGCTAGGTAAATGGAAGATCAATGGAAATTTCATATCCGACAATGGAGGCTGACAACCGCTTACTCGTTGTGATTAGTATCTCTAGATTCTAGTCTAGTAGTTGAAAGTGTAATTTTGATCTTTGCTTTAATTTGTTTTGCTTGTTTACTGTCATGAGGTATGTCTCATGATTGAACTAGTGGGAGACTATTCTCACTACTTGTATTATTTGGTTGGTTAATATATAGAATCACAGGGGTAACCCTTTACAAAAAAAAAAAAATATTCATCAAAACACCTGAATGAAATTTGAAAATAAAGAAAAACATGATTCAAGTGCAAAAGAATACGATTAAACAAGGTAAAACCAAACCCAGTAAACTTCAAACTTGAACCGAATGCTTCATTGATCTCCACTCAACTCAAAATGCTCGAAAAATTCGTCTTCCAATCTTCTAGAAAATCCTACTGCCGTCAACAGTAGGTTTTCTTTTCAATTCTATAGTCTAATCATCCCCCCATCATATTTGCCGTCATCTTCTATTTGTAATCCAAAACCTCTCAGTGGATCGCATGATTTTGGGCCTGCTCCAAGTTTCTCTATTGGCCTATAAACAAAACAAATATATGGTAGTCAATTGTGTATTGATTCGGTCAACGAATGGAAAAGAGAAATTCCACATAGCTTATTTTCTTTTCTTTTTGTCAACACATGAATGAATTAATTCAAGTTTGAGCACTTATTTAACTTTAGTCCCTCGTCTTTCATCAATTATTTTTAAACAATCATTTTTAGCTTTTTTGCATCTTGGTCCCTCAAGCTTATAAACTAGAGATAGTGGCCTTGTCCCACCAAGAAAAATAGCGGCAATTTTAATTCGGTCACTGGCGTCCTACTCTGTCCAACTAGCTGGTTATTTCCTTATTACTCGTTTTCGTTCCATTTGCACAAGGACATGGCAAAAAACAAAAAAATATAATAATACACTAAAAACTAAATAAAGAAAATAATAATTATACGATAATTATACACTTTACACAGAAAAAATATGTGTATTTTAACACACATCAAATATCCCCACACTTACTTTTTTCGTCCTGAAAAAGATATATGCTATAGAATCATAGTCAAGATAATATTCGATCTCAAAATTCAGATTATTTAATTAAAAATCAAACACATGTTAACTTACGATTGCGAGTGTACGATCCACTTAAACTCAACACTGGTTCCTAAGCCCTAATCATGTTCAATTATGTTCAAGTTCCGTTAATCAACCTAGGGTCTCACACTAGAGAGTCACGGTTCCACCTAATCCCGCCTCAAGCTTATGAAATAAAAGGAACAACCAATTGGCTATCTCCTAACCATTCGTATACCAAAACGCAAAGAATTTAAAATCAAGCTTTTCTTTTTTTTTTCTTTCATGAGCACTAGACTTTTGCATACCTAACCCAGAGGCTGTCTCAACCAGAGTAACCATCCCCGAGAGCGACAACGTGAGCTTCGGTAATTTAGCATTTTTTGACACATCCCAGAGGCATTCTAAGTCAGAGTCACAATCAAACTCTCACGTGCTAACAAGCGGGAGGTCAATCACCTCCCCCTCTCTCTCGTCAGTCGGTCCCTCGATGAAATGCTTTAAACGATGACCATTGACCTTGAACCTTTGACCATCCTCATTTTCAACCTCATTCGTCCCGTATGGGAATAACTGCGTAACCACATACGGTCGATGCCAACGCGACCTCAACTTTCCCGGGAACAGCTTCAACGTGGAAATATACGACAACACCTTCTCCCCACACTTGAATTCTTTCACCTGTTTCAAGTGTTTGTCATGCAACTCCTTGGTGCGCTCCTTGTATGCCCGTGATCTCTCGTACGCCTCGTTGCGATGCTCCTCTAACTCATGGATCTGAGCAAGTCAAGATTGACTGCCCTCAACGCCCAATAGGCCCTATGCTCAAGCTCGACTGGCAGATGACACGCTTTTCCATAAACCATCCTAAAGGGAGTGGTCCCAATAGGTGTCCTATAAGCTGTCCTAAACGCCCAAAGCGCGTCATCTAACTTGTCGGACCAGTCAATGCGACTGTTTCCTACAGTTTTCTCCAGGATTCTCTTGATTCCCCTGTTGGAATTCCCCACCTGCCCACTAGTCTGAGGATGATAAGCCGTTGAAATCCACTGGGTGACCACATAGCGTTTCAAGACTTTCTCCATTTGTGCATTGCAAAAGTGGGTCCCTCGATCCGAGATCAAGGACTTCGGTGTCCCAAACCTAGCAAACAACCTACGCAAAAACCTCACAACAACCCTCGCGTCGTTCGTGGGCAAGGCCTCCGCTTCCACCCACTTGGAAACTTAGTCGACCGCGACTAGGATGTACCTGTTCCCTCTCGACATAAGGAACGGACCCATGAAATCGATACCCTAAATATCGAAAACTTCCACAACCTGAATAGGGTGCTGGGGCATCTCATTTCGGGATGAGATATTTCCTGTCCTCTGATAGGCCTCACAACTCCTCACAAACTCGTGAGCGTCCCTAAAGATGGTCGGCCAATAAAATCCCGAATCAAACAAGCGTCTGGCGGTGTAAGCCGCACCATAATGGCCACCAGTCGGTCCTTCATGACAGTGTCTCAGTATACTGCGAGTCTCGAAACCAAACACACATCTCCTAATCACATGGTCTGATCCGATCCTAAACAAGTACGGATCCTCCCAAATGTAGTGCCTAACGTCTGCAAATAATTTCTTCTTTTGCTGATATGTCATGCCCTCCACAAGGTCACATGTGGACAAGTAATCGCTAGATCAGCGAACTAGGGAAAGCCTTCCTCGTGGGCTTTCAAGAACATCAACACCTCATGGGGAAACTCATCCCCAATCCTATCCTCCCGAGTCCTCTCTATCTCAAGGCTCTCCAATCTCGATAAGTGGTCAGTAGCTACATTCTCAGCACCCTTTTTATCTCTAATCTCTAAATCAAACTCCTGTAACAGCAGAATCCACCGAATCAGCCTCAGCTTCACATCCTTCTTCGCAAATAGGTATCTAAGGGCTGCGTGGTCTATGAAAATGATAGTCTTCGAAAGCACCAGATATGACCTATACTTATCACGCATGAAAACCACAGCCAATAACTCCTTCTCTGTCGTCGTATAATTATACTGGGCGTCGTTTAGGGTCTTGCTAGCGTAGTAGATGGGATGAAAGTGTTTCTCCCTACGGTGCCCTAAAACGGACCCTACGACGAAGTCACTAGCGTCATACATAATCTCAAATGGGAGGCTCCATCAGGAGCAATCAGAATGGGAGCACTCACTAACCTCTCCCTGATCAACTCAAAGGCCATCAAACACTCGTCGTCAAACATGAACGACATATCTTTCTCTAACAGCTGGGTCATCGGGCGAGCAATCTTCGAAAAGTCACGAATGAAACGGCGGTAGAATCCCGCATGACCCAAGAAACTCCTAATCGATTTCACAGAAGTAGGCGGCGGGAGCTTGGAAATAACATCAACTTTGGCCTGATCAACCTCAGGCCCCGCCTGTGAAATCGTGTACCCAAGCACAATACCCTCTCGAACCTTGAAATGACACTTCTCCCAGTTAAGCATCAGGTTCGTCTCCTCACATCTAGTCAACACACGCTCTAGATTACGCAGACAATGATCGAACGAACTCCCAAACATAGAAAAACCATCCATGAACACCTCCATGGAGTCCTCGATCAACTCGTGAAAGATCGCCACCATACAACGCTGAAATGTGGCTGGAGCGTTACATAACCCAAATGGCTTGCGCTGATAAGCAAAGGTGCCGAAAGGGCATATAAAAGTGTTCTTTTCCTGATCCTCCGGTGCAATGGGGATCTGGAAATAACCCGAGAATCCATCAAGAAAGCAATAGAACTGCTGTCCTGGCAGTCGCTCCAGCATCTGACCGATAAACGGCAAAGGAAAGTGATCCTTGCGCGTGGCGTCATTGAGTCTGCGATAATCTATGCAAACTCGCCAGCCGGTGACTGTCGCGGTGGGTATCAACTCATTCCTCTCGTTGACGACCACTGTCATACCCCCTTTCTTGGGGACCACCTGGACGGGACTCACCCATGCAGAGTCCGAAATCGGATAAATCAATCCTGCATCCATCAGCTTAATCACCTTTTTCTTCACGACGTCCTGCATATTAGGGTTTAGCCTTCTCTGAGACTGAACCACCGGCCTAAACTCCTCCTCCATCAGAATCCTATGCGTGCAAAACGAAGCTTTAATACCCTTAATATCCATCAGCTTCCACGCGATCGCCTGCCTGTGCTCCCTCAGCAAACTCATCAGCTTCTTCTTCTCCTCCTCCGTCAATCCAGCAGAAATGATGACGGGCAACTGGGACCCCTCGCCTAAAAATGCGTACTCTAGATGAGACGACAACTCCTTCAACTCCAAGGGCAGGGGTACGTCAACGGACGGCCTCTCCTTCGGCATCTCCTCCTCGTCAATAACCTTAAACACCTCAAATCTAGGGGAAGGCTCGGTAGCCTGCGGCAAAGGGTCCTGCTCAACATCAAACTCAGTGACCCCACTCCCCTGATCATCTGCTCTCAACATGCGCATCAGACGCATCTCTCCCGCAATTCTCGCTCAGAATACCACCCACATGTGACATCAGTGTGCCGATGAAATATAAAGTGTCATCATGTTGGGCGGTGTGTCTCATGGAGTGCTGGATGTCAAAAGTAACCTCATCCTGATCGACTCGTAGAGTCAACTTGCCATCGTGCACGTCAATGAGCGCACGCGCAGTGGCAAGGAATGGACGACCTAAAATCAGTGGGATCTCGGAGTCCTCGTCCATATCAAGAATGAAGAAGTCGAGTAGAAACACAAACTTGTCAACCTTAACCAACATATTCTCTACGATCCCCCTAGGGAACTTCACCAATCTGTCCGCCAGCTGCAGACTCATGCGCGTAGGCGACGGCTCGCCTAGATTGAGCTTAGCAAATATAGAATAAGGCATCAAATTTATGCTAGCTCCTAAGTCTGCCAGTGGATTGCTGACGGCTAGATATCTTCTTCGGAAAACTTGTTCTGCAAGATAGCAAACACTCCTCGCTCAACGTAACAGTAGCAAGATCCTCCAACTTCTTCTTGTTCGTGAGTAGATCCTTCAGAAACTTCACGTATTTCGGCATCTTCGATAGAGACTCTACGAACGGAATGTTCACGTGCAGCTGCTTCAGAATCTCGAGGAACTTTCCATACTCTTCTGCATCCTTACCCTTTACCAACCGATCTGGGTAAGGGGGTGTCGGCTTATACTCCCTCAACGGCTCCTTCTCAGCCTCTTTCTTCTCACCTGAAGACCCGCTGGACTGTGCTGTACTTGCTGGGTGCAGCCTAGGGTGCACTTCGCCAGTAGGTGTCTCCATCTCAATCTCCTCATTGACTGGCTCCTCATCAACTACCTGTTCGACCTCAACAGCTCCTCTACCACTCCTCGTCATAACAGCCTTTGTAGTGGCGTTCGGGTTTCCTATAGTGCTACTAGGGATACCACCCTAAGGTCTTGCTTCAGCTGATCGGCCAATGAACCTACTGTCCTCTCCAGGTTCTGCAGTGTTGTGCTCTGACTCTACATGAAAGTCTCATGCTCCATGAATCTCGACCGTGTCTCTTGATGTCGAGTGTCCTCTCATGTGATGAACTGTGTAAGCAACTGCGTCTGCTTAGCCAACGTCTCCTGATTCTGCTTCAGCATATCCTCGATCATCGGGTTAGTCGCATCCGAACTCGATCCTCCTCCTGTAGCTCCTGCGTCCTTAAATAAACTCTGGCGCGACGGAAACCCCGGTGGGTTGCTATTCTTCCAACTAAAGTTCGGATGGTTCTTCCAATTCGAGTTATAACCACCCCCGAAATTATTCTGATTTCTATTCCCCACAAACTCCACCTGCTCCTGTAGATCCTCAGGGGAGATAGGACACGCGGCCGTGTCATGCCTCCCCGTGCATATCTCGCACAACTGCTCCTTCTTCTCCTGCATATCCTTCATTTGCTTCGTCAACGCATCGATCTGTGCCTGCATAGCAGTAGTATCATCAATCTTATGCACACCTCTCTGTGCAGTACACGAGTCTCTAGACTCAGGGAACTCATATCTACTCATCGCTATGTCCTCGAACATGTCAGTACACTCCTCTGGTGTCTTGGTGGTCATTAGATTACCACCAGCAGTAGTGTTCAACATATTCCTCGTGGTGGGCGTCCCTCCATGATAGAACTTCTCAACTAACGCCCAATTCTCGAACCCATGATGAGACACTTAACCAGCAAATCCATGAAATGCTCCCACGTCTCGTAGAATGACTCCCACTCCTTCTGTCGAAACTCCTGTATCATGCTCCTCAGACGAGCAGTCTTAGCGGGCGGAAAATATTTACCGAAGAATTTATCGCGGATCCCGGCACAGGTGGTGATAGATCCAGCAGGAAGAGACTCTAACCAAGAGTGTGCTCGGTCAGAGAATGGAAAAAAGGCGCAACTTGTAGGCGTCCTCGTTGACGCCTTGCTCCCGAAACGTATTGCAGATGGCGCAAAAACGAGAGATGTGGACATTTGGGTCCTCGGAAGGCAACCCATGAAATAGGCAGGTGTTAGTGATCATCGTGATGATCTGAGGCTGAATCCGCCAGCTGTTAACACCGATAGCTGGACGGGTGATACTAAATCGAGCATTGGCCGCATTCGGCCTGGCGTAGTATGCGACGACTCTCCTAACTGGGGCATCAGCGTCACCCATGGTAAAAGCAGGAGATGGAACGTGTAACTAACTAGCTCGGATGGTGCGAAGTCGCTTGTGGAAATCTCGCTCAGGCTCAGAAGAAGCAACAAACGAGGGTGGCCCCTGTGAACGAGTATGGCGCATACAACGAAAAGAAAACTAAGTTAAAACTAAAAACGATCTAACCCTAAAGGCACAAATTCAAGCAAAAGGCACCTAAAGGCAATGAAAATATAAGAAAGCAAGAAAACAACTAAATAGACGACTCGGATCGTTCTCTAAAGTGCCACTGTCCCCGGAAACAACGCCAAAAACTTGATGTGTGAAATGTGTATGTAAAAATCAAACAAGTTTTAAAAAGGAATTACAACCTAGACCACACACAATCGGCAAGTGCATCTGTCGCGAAGTAGTGTAGATAGCAAGACCAAGTATCAATCCGTGGACACTATATGCGAACTTTAGATACTAAACCTCTATCGAATACAAAGTCAAAGTTGATTTGAATTTTGGTGTTTAACTAATAACCTAATTGATTACGAAAATGGCAAACACGACAAACAACGTGAAACAAACACGAACACGAGAGCAAAGTGTGATCAAATATATATGAAAAAAGGACTACCTAGGTGTCGAATCCCTAGAATCATGCAATACTAATCTGACAGTGACAATGGCTAAATATCCTACTCTCCCGAATGACCCCCCGCTAGAGATGTACCAAACGAAAGATAAAGACGAAATGTGAAGTGCTAGAACGAACCGACTCGACATATCGATACCAAATCCTACGAGAATCGAGCAAAGAAAGTATCTATGACTCTCAAAACCCTCAAAACGCAAAGCAAACCAAACCAAACCTTGATACTTGAAATCCTAGGAAACCTTAACCACGAGGTAATAAACGAGCGCGGGCTATTGGTCGCCCAATCTATCCACCAATGATTAGCTAATAACCTAGCTCACTTAAATCGTCTCTCGAGTCATCAAACGAGGATGCAAGTTTTAACATCTTGATTTTAATTATTAGTTGAATTGATCAATTTCTCAACTCAATATCTAAACCGAAAACCCTAAGATCAACGATTCAAAATAAACTCCAAGTCTAGGGGATATTTCTACATGCCTAAACCGCTGAATTCATCAACTAAGTATCAATCAAAACACACCAACATGCAATATCAAGATCAATCACAAGGCAAAATTATATAAATCACATCAAATAGCCAAAATCATGTCAAAAACGCATTACAATTATCAAGTTCATCGACCCTAAGTAGTTTATAACGTTTAGCTACTCATAATATTCATCAAAACAACTGAATGAAATTTGAAAATAAAGAAAACCATGATTCAAGTGCAAAAGAATACAATTAAACAAGGTAAAACCGAACCCAGAAAACTCTAAAGTTAAACCGAATGCTTCCTTGATCTCCACTCAACTCACAATGCTCCAAAAATTCGTCCTCCAATCTTCTAGAAAATCCTACTGCCGTCAACAGTAGGTTTTCTTTTCAATTCTATCGTCTAATCATCCCCCATAATATTTGCCGTCATCATTCTATTTGTAATCCAAAACCGTGGATCGCATGATTTTGGGCCTGCCTCCAAGTATCTCTATTGGCCCATAAACAAAACAAATATATGGCAGTCAGTGTCTTGATTCGGTCAATGAATGGAAAAGAGAAATTCCAAACGTAGCTTATTTTCTTTTCTTTTTGTCAACACATGAATGAATTAATTCAAGTTTGAGCACTTATTTCTTTCATCAATTATTTTTAAACAATCACTTTTAGCTTTTTTGCATCTTGGCCCCTCAAGCTTATAAACTAGAGATAGTAGCCTCGTCCCACCAAGAAAATTGCGGCAGTTTTAATTCGGTCATTGGCGCCCTACTCTGTCCAACTAGCTGGTTATTTCCTTATTACTCGTTTTCGCTCCATTTGCACTAGGACCTGGCAAAACACAAAATAATATAATAAAAAACTAAAAACTAAATAAATAAAATAAAAACTATACAATAATTATACACTTTACACAGAAAAAATATGTTTATTTTACCACACATCACATGGACCTTCTTAAGAAACGTAGACCTAACAGACCGGAATCTGATTGGATCTAGGATTTGGTTTCTTGCATAAAATTGGTTAATCATTCGTTTGGTTTTACGATGGTAACGATTGCAACTACACTCCGACGATAACTACAAAACGGAAACGCCGTTAGCCTCGTCACGGGGAGAATGGGGGTTCTCTCCGTGACCACCCTCTGGCGTGAGAATAAATATCGGTACTTGAAGAATAGTTTAAGTGAAGTAAGAGAGAGAGAGAGAGAGAGTAAGTGAGAGTGAATACCTTTCCTTGAAGCCGAAGTTACCTATTTATAGCCAGACTTGGGCGCCAAAAGAAGAGATGAAAACTTAACGGAATCTTTGCCATTCCATTAAGTGTTGGTTGTTACCGTTTGGTGCACACGGATTGGCTTGTTATCTACGGCTAGGGAGGTGCCATGTGTCATCGTGAGATCACTATGCTTTCTTAAGGTGACCATGCCATCACCGTGATCTACTTGATTGTCTAAGATGCTGTCACGTGGCATTCGGTTGTAACCGAAAGGTGCCCTTGCACGATTGAACATTAAATGCTTCTAGACGTTTCACAGCTGTAGCTCTTTATGGCCTGCTGCCACGTGTACATTCTGTTATAACAGAAAGATTCCTTTTGCCTCTGCACCATATCTTGTAAACAGAAGTTCTTTGCTAAGGGAAAGTCTTTCAAGGTTAACTGTTTCTTTGCGCGGGCGGCGCAAGGTAGTTAAATGATCCTTTTCCATCCTAGATGCCTAGCGCTGACAATTGTAAACTTCCTCAGTTGTGTTGTGGCCCGCGCAGGGTTTCTAGGAACCAACAATGACAAGGAATTCTCAAGATTAGCTATCTTCTCTACGCGCACCGGCGCAAGGTAGCGAAATGATCTTTTCCCTTCTTTGCTATTTAGCGCAGAGCTTGTTACGTCCCTTCTTTGGTGCAAATGTCTGCGCAAGGTTTCCTTGGCAGTTGATAGTGGGTATGGTTTTCTTGCTTGGCGCAAGATTTTTGGGGCCATACCTCTTCACCTTCTTTTTACACTCCAAAGATGAAACAACTGGTATATTGCAAAATTTTGTCAAACAAGTTGAAAAGCAATATGACATTCCTGTAAAAATCTTTAGGAGTGACAATGGGACAGAGTTTAGAAATAAGGAGTTAGATGCCTTCTGTGAGTCAAAAAGGATTACTAGGCAATTTAGTGTTCCAAGAACTCCAGAACAGAATGTGGTAGTTGAAAGGAAAAATCAAACTCTTGTTGAATCCGCAAGAACCATGCTAGCAGACTCAGGTTTACCCTTGTCTTTTTGGGCAGAGGCTGTAAACACTGCTTGTTATGTTTAAAACAGAGTGTTGACTAAACCCTAGGCATCAAAAGACTGTCTATGAACTGCTTTAAAATATCAAACCTCTGATCTCATATTTCAAAGTTTTTGGCTGTCCTTGTTTCATTTTTAACTTAAAAGATTCTATTTCTAAGTTTGCAGCCAAAGTTGATTGTGGTTATTTTCTGGGATACTCAACCACTGCCAAAGCCTACAGAGTGTTCAACTCTAGGACCAAGTGTGTTGAAGAAACTCTGAATGCGAAGTTCAATGAACTCTCATCTTTGAAATCCCAGCAAATCCTGCTGAATTATTTGATCTAGATAAATTTACATTTGAAGATGTGTCTGTCAAGACTAACACTGAAGTCATCATCACAAGAGCAAGGATATGATTGCATTCTTCCAAACTTCAAGATCTGTCCTTCAAACAGAGGAGCAGATGTTAGTAACAATGGTGAAAGCTCTGCTGGTTCAACAATGGTTAATTCTTAATCCTCTGCCTGCTCTCAAAACCAAAACAATGTTGATAAAAATCCATCAAATCTGGATAAAAATCAACAAACATTCACTACCATACCACCCATACCACCTCCATTCCAATCAGAGGCTGGACCATCAAATTCACCAACAGAGGATAGCTCAGATGATACACATTTGCAACCTTCACCTCAAAATGCACTCGTCCCATATCAAGGTGATTTGATCTTCCTCAAAAGCCATCCATTGGATCAAGTTACTGGCAACATAAATGAGGGACTGCTCACAAGAAGCCAAACCCAAAACATTTGTCTCTTTGCTGGTTTTCTCTCACTCATCTAACCTGTCAAGTAGCAAGAGGCACTGAAAGACAATTTTTAGGTAGAATGTCACACCCTGACTCGCAGCGGAAGACAATTACAGGGTGCGGCAGACACATGGTAATTCCCTATAATTTAAAAACATGATATCACATAAAGAGGGAACCTCGGTTACAACATACTAATAGTATCATATTACAAACCACAAGTTCAAGTACGGTACTACAAGCCACTACAACTCTTATTCTGCTACCCAAGCCATCCACACGCACGTTCCTTATTCTTGTTTAGTCTTACCTGAAATGCATGTTAGTTTTAAAAAGGATCAGCTAACGCTGCTGGTGAGTTCCACTGGTGTAGTTGTTGTGGAACAATATGTGTTAACAAGTTTAATTGCACTGGTCACAGTCACAGTTTACACATTCATCACACAGACACCTTCAGCTCGCCAGACCGTATCACAACAAGCACCTTCAGCTCGCCAGACCGTGTCACAACCGACACCTTCAGCTTGCCGGACCGTGTTATAACAAGCACCTTCAGCTCGCCGGACCATGTCACAACCGACACCTTCAGCTTGCCGGACCGTGTGTTATAAAATTCATCTCATCACAAGTTGGTGCAATTAACACAGTTTTGTAACATGCAAGTCTCCAGAAAACAGTAAAACCATTTAAAAGCGGGGAAGTGAAAACTCACAGTACGAGTAGTAGTCTCAACAAAAGGGTGATCAAGCAACTGGATCAACTTTAATAGCAAGCATGCATGTATGGACTCAAATCAGTATCTAGGTTGGTAATGGTTATAACTTGGATTCGATCAGGAGTTTTCACCCCGGATTGAGTCTATAGGATACTGGCATGGTGATGGAGGTCAGGGTAGCATTAGTTTTCAGTTTGGCTTCCGGGCACCGTTTAGCGTGCCCGCCAAAGTCAGTAGTTTAACGTGTTCGGGTAATGGTACGGGAACACCAATAGTGCCAACACGTGGTTATTTGAGAATGATTAACTTTTCATCAAGGGAGTTTGAGTGTTTAGGGAGTCTAGGTTGCCCAAATTTGAGTTTCCATTTTCACCGTCAGGAATTCTCCCGAATTATCTTAGGACACACCCCTTAGTGTCCAATTTGCCCGGGAATCTCCTGGAATACTTCCGGTGTTCCAGTTTTAGTATTTGTCGGGTTGGGTTAGCTCCCGGTTCCGACAGGTTCGTTATACGGTAAACTGCCGAAATTGATTTAAAATAACCCATTTTTAATTCCATAAATTCCCATTTAATCTAGAATTTGAATAAAAATTTGTAGATTATGGGAAAAATAATTTGGGAATTTATTTAGTCATTTTAACTATTTAAATAAATTCTTTGTAAAACAATATTTAACCGAATAATTCCCATTAATTATCATCCGTGGTCTGAAAATTCCCAAAAATTCCATAACATCCCTTACATGTCCAAGAACTTCTCATAAAAAATTGAGATTTTTCTGATTTCGTTTTGGTGCGTTTCTGGCTACCGAAAACACGGATTTTTAATCCAAATCAAAACTCAACTAATAGACTCCGAAAATTTCCAAAACTTTTCTTATATGTTTCTTAGTGTTCAGGTAAATTTTGGTGATTTATTAACTCTGTTTGGTATTTTGTCTAGAATTGTATAGATAAAACAGTAAAAAATTCACCAACAATCGTAGAAAATTCAAAAAATTATAAAATTTTACATGGACATTACTGGCAATACCTTACATCACCACACCGAATTTCAGCTCAATCCAAGTATCACAGAGTACGCTATACCCAAAACAATAATCTGGCTACTCTAGATTCGGTTTTCGGGCGATATACCTAGTGCAAGCTTCGTTTCCGCAGGTTTTTCTTGAGTCCAGAAGGGTGTGGGAGCTATATTTAGTACCTACACATCAAGTACAATCCAAACATGCCATAGTTCATATCAATCAACTTTGTTTCATTGTTTTTCGGTTACTCGAATTGTTATGCGATTTTTGTCGAATAGGTGTTGATTAGGGTATCAAAACCCAAAGATTTGTGATCATGGCAGCCATATAACACCAGGGGATTCACAAGGTGTTCTTATTCAGCCCATGACCTTGTTTAAACTTTCCAAAAACATGGATTAAAAAGGGTTTCCATGGTCTAAATCAAGTTTTCGCAAGATATCATGATTAAAACTATAAGAAACAAGGTTTATACCTTTGAGTTGATGTTGTTTGAGGTTAGATCAGCTGAGAAGAAAGGGTTTTTGGCAGAATTCTTTGAATAATTTAAAGGAAAAAATAAAAATTAAAACATTAAAAGGGGGGGGGGGTGGCGGTTTAGGGGTGGGGTACCCCACCCCTCCTTTGCTTTGTCGTGCTTCGTAAAACGTGTTAAAAGATGAGGTTTATTTCGGTGTTGCGTTTAGGTTTGTTTTCGGGTCCCGTACGCGTCTCCGATTGAAGGTCCGTGATAAGGCGGTTCTAGACGGAAGTTAGTGCGTATATAGCCGATTCGGTAGAATGTTATTACATAAAGGAGTAGAAACAGAATGCAGCGGAAGTCTTCATTCATACCAAAAGAGTATACATCTTTAAGTCCAGCTTCCGGAGTTCCTGGAGACAATCCGGCAGCACCTCCCCGTAGGGATTGCAAAAACTTGAACAAATGAACACACACCTATATATAGGGTTACAAGTTCGCCCGGAATGTGTCAGGGACAAGTTTGGGCAAACTTGTCCTTCACATGCCAAGTTCGGGTGAACTTGACCATCACATGCCAAGTTCGGGTGAACTTGACCATCACAGGTCAAGTTCGGGCGAACTTGTTCCCATTTTCACTATACGCTCCGTATTTTGGTCGTGTGTTCGATTCTAACCTATACAATATTCAACGCACGCTCAATCTAGCCTATTCGACAAGTGACGAACACCAAGTGCATCAACAGTTTCCCCCTTGTTTGTTACTGTCGAAACTTGCTCTTGATCTTCAAAACTCTGAGCCGTGTTTTAATATTCTGCAACTTCAATCAAGGTGTCTGCCGATGTCGTCGAAACACATCAACAGGTTCCCCCTTAATTGATGATCCGGGTTTGCATTATCAACTTTAAAAACCGCTGAAAACTCCAGTTCAAATCTTTGGTTGCATGATTTCCGACCTCCTCTAATTTACTTGACCGACAAATTTCTCGAATAATCACCAACTCGAAGCTAATCAATGCAGCAGCTTCTGCATTTCGACATTAACCACATCCGAGTTCATTTTTTGAATAAGCACTGAGCATCGAGAGTTTATTCCCCACACTCTTAAAGTATCAAAAACTCAACCGGTAATTGATAGAAACTTCAAATCACCGCACCGGAAAACTTCAAATCAACGAATACCCTCGAAAATCTGAAATCCTGATTTCCGTAATCACAGTTAAGCACCCTTCAGAAAGATTTGATCAGCAAATCGGTAATTTGCTTAATTAGCAAATCTTCATCGGAAACATATAATCTGGTAATGCATCAAATTTGAGAAACACACATCCGTGACCAAAATCACATTCTTCCTCTTCAGTCACAATGCCAGATATATAGCTATCTCCGGTAGACCAGCGCCACTTAATCAACAAATATTATCATCCAACAGTGGTTAATCCAAAGAGAAGAATGATTCATCTGCTTGAAGACTAAAATTAAAGGCCACCAAAGGCTATCATCAGTTATATCTTGGATAACTTCAGATCTCCTCGGTAATTTTTGAAACTATTCGTCTTTGGAGCTAGTTGTTAATTCCTAAGATCATCGCTAAACGTTTTGAACGTCATTAGTTCGTCACTGGTACTAATGACTGCTAATCCAGCTAACTGTTCCTTCACCAGAGATCAAGACTCTAACCCTTAAGCATCAATCTGTATCATGATCTGAATAATTTGAACTTCCTGTGATCACAGAATTCCAATGAATCTCGATCCTCTGCATTTCCCGATAATATGCAATAGGTAACCACCCGGATACTGTTGCATTAGTCACGAATTTCAAAAATGCCTGAATCTTCATATATCGTAAAATTTTTATTCCCCCTCATTTTTGTAAATTCTGACCATACTGAAATTTTCACTGAAATTCCCCCTCAAATCCGGAACTTTCAGTATTTGACGAATGCGGATTTAACGTTCAGGCCCATTATTAGTCACGACACCATATGATCAACGTTATGCACCGGTATCAATGACTCTCGTGTTATCTTTAGAATTTTGTGACCATATCACCAAATCTATACTCTGAAGCTCTAGACGTTGTCCCCGAACATCCGGTTTGGTCATCGAAAACTCGAAAAAATTTCTATTGCCAAATTTTTTCTGGACACTCAACCCATCAATACGATCAACAAAATTGTTCCATGCCTTTTCTTTTTTTAGGCTCCCTAGACAAGTTCGGGCGAACTTGGTCACTAAGTGAGAAGTTCGGCGAACTTGATCAATATGGTACAAGTTCGGGCGAACTTGGTTGGCCAACACCAAGTTCGGGCGAACTTGATCTTTAAAATCCAGAACTTGATCTTTAAAATCCAGCCCTTTTTCACATTTTTCGATCCAGAATCCTTATTTCATCGAATTTCGAAATGATTCCACCATAGATCTGGTCAAAATTGGTTTTCTAACAATCCTATCCGTTCAATTTTACTTTTTATCCGTGGATCGTATGTTTATTTCATTTTTTATCTCCAAAACCCCTCCTAATGTCCATAAATGTCCAAATTCATGAGCGTAGGTGATAACCGTAGCTCTGATACCAATTGAAGGTCCGTGATCAGGCGGTTCTAGACGGAAGTTAGTGCGTATATAGCCGATTCGGTAAAATGTTATTACAAAAGGAGTAGAAACAGAATGCAGCGGAAATCTTCATTCATACCGAAAGAGTATATATCTTTAAGTCCAGCTGCTGGAGTTCCTGGAGAGAATCCGGCAGCACCTCCCCGTAGGGATTGCAAAAACTTGAACAACAAATGAACACACACCTATATAGGGTTACAAGTTCGGCCGGAATGTGTCATGGACAAGTTCGGGCGAACTTGTCCTTCAGAGGACAAGTTCGGGCGAACTTGACCATCACAGGTCAAGTTCGGGCGAACTTGTTCCCATTTTCACTATAAGCTTCGTATTTTGGTCATGTGTTCAATTCTAACCTATACAATATTCAACACACGCTCAATCTTGCCTATTCGGCAAGTGACGAACACCAAGTGCATCAACACCGATTTGCGAAACGAGCTCCGTTTTTCGCGTTCTTAGTGTCAAAAGACTCGGTTTTAAAAACTGAGCATAATCGTCTCGAAATCCGAACCCAATTACGTTTTAATCATAAAAGCCTCGTATTACGTTGGTTTAAGTGTTTTTAAGCTTGATTGACAATTCCTTGCATGTTTGGTTTGTCTTTCGTCGCTCTTAAAACAAAGCGTTTCCCTAACCAGGATCCGCCTCGTTTTGCATGCCCGAGCTCCGTTTTGCTTCTAATCTTATGTCATAGTCTATGGTATGTATTCAAAATGTTTTGTGAACTTAGAATCATAAAGGGCCCTATCGTTGGCCTAACAATCACAGTCGAATGTTTATTGCGCTGTTAAATGTCAAGTCCCTGTTTAACACGTTGTCAAAGGCTAAGGACACCAACCTCACATCGTTGGTCCTTAATAGTGTCATGTTAACCATGACGTGCTCTCGGATTCCTCTGAGACATTATCGATATTGTTTATCATAGCACACAAGTCATGCAAGTTTACAAAATATACGCGCAATTATGGTTTTAATCATGCTTTAAGTTTAGGACCCATTATGGTGTACTTGGTTTCGTCATGGGTATCACAGTCTCCCCTGGTTAAGAAATTTCATCCCCGAAATTTACCATGTCTAGCTAGGGGAAAAGGTGAGGATATTTTCTACGGAATTCATCCTTCTGTTTCCAGGTATATTCAGGTCCTTGTTTCGAGTTCCACTGGACTTTAACCAGTGAAATCTTGTTATGCCCTAATTGCTTAACCCTTCCATCAACTATTTCTACCGGTTCCTTCACGAAGTGGAGCTTATCATCAACGTGTATGTCTTCCAATGGTATCTGGGTGGCCTCGTCCGAAAGGCACTTCTTTAAGTTCGAAATGTGGAAGACATTATGAACGGCACTAAGCTCGGTTGGTAGCTTCAACCGATATGCTATGGAACCTACTTTGGCTAGGATCTCGTATGGTCCAATGTATCGTGGGGCTAACTTTCTTGACTTTCCAAATCTGATAACGCCTTTCCATGGCGATACTTTTAACAATACCCGTTCATCCACTTTGAACGATAGCGGTTTCCTACGTACATCAGCCCAACTCTTCTGCCGACTCTGAGCGGCTTTCAGACGATTCCAAATCTGATGGACCTTATTGGTCGTTTCCTGAACTAGTTCAGATCCCGTCAGTTGAGTGTCACCCACTTTAGCCCAACAAAGTGGTGATCGGCACTTTCGACCATAAAGTGCCTCATACGGGGCTGTCTGAATACTACTGTGGTAACTATTGTTATATGAAAATTCCACTAATGGAAGATGTTTGTCCCAACTTCCCCCAAAGTCCAGGACACAGGCACGAAGCAAGTCCTCTAGTGTCTGGATTGTGCGTTCCGATTGGCCGTCGGTTTGGGGATGGTAAGCAGTGCTCAAATCAATTTGCGTCCCAAGCTTCTTGTAGTTTCTGCCAATATCGTGAGGTAAAATGGCTGTCTCGAGCGGAAAAAATAGCCATCGGAACACCATGTCTAGCTACTATCTCATTAGTGTAGATCTCGGCCAACTGATCGGTCTTATAAGTGGTATGGATCGGAATAAAATGTGCGGATCTGGTCAATCAGTCGACGATTACCCAAATCGCGTCATGCCCACGAGGCGTCCTTGAGAGATGGGTCACGAAATCCATCGTGATTTGCTCCCATTTCCACTGAGGTATCTCGGGTTGTTGTAACATTCCCGAGGGTTTCTGGTATTCTGCCTTGACTCGAGCACAAGTCAAGCATTGGCTCACATATTCGGCTACGTCCTTTTCATCCCCGGCCACCAATAAAACTCTTTAAGGTCGTGGTACATCTTATCTGTACCGGGGTGAATCAAATATTTTGATTTATGAGACTCGTCCATTATTAATTGTCTCAGCTTTGGACTTGCAGGAATCCACACTCGATTCTTGAATACAACACCTCGTCCGTTTTCTTCACAAAACTTTTCTCATTCCCGTGCAATCCTTCACCGGCTAACTGGCTTTCCTCTAAGGCTTGCATCTGTGCGTTCCGAATTTGCTCTATTAGGCTCTTCTGCACAATTATTCCCAAGGCTCTCACTCGGAGGGGTTTAATTCGATCCTTCCTACTTAGCGCATCCACTAACACATTAACTTTCCCCGGGTGGTACTTTATCTCACAGTCGTAATCATTTAACAACTCCACCCATCTGCGATGCCTCATGTTTAGATCTTTTTGGTCGAAGATATGTTGGAGGCTTTTGTGATTTGTATATACAGTACACTTGGTACCATATAAATAATGTCTCCAAATCTTTAGGGCGAATATAACGGCGCCTAGTTCCAAATCATGCGTCGTGTGGTTCTTTTCGTGTCAACTGCCTAGAAGCGTACGTAATGACTTTATTCCTTTGCATAAGGACACATCCAAGCCCTTGTCGCGATGCATCACAATATACGACAAAGTCGTCATTGCCTTCGGGTAGCGTCAGGATTGGGGCCTCACATAACTTTCATTTCAACAGCTGGAACGCTGTTTCCTGATCTTCACCCCATTCAACTTCCTGTCCTTTTGCGTCAAAGCGGTTAGCGATTGGGTGATACTTGAGAAGTTTTTTATGAAGCGGCGGCAATACCCTGCCAGTCCCAAGAATTGGCGTATCTCCATTGGAGATTTCGGCGCCGACCAATTCTTGATTGCTTCTATCTTGCTTGGATCCACGTGGATTCTGTATTGATCCACCACATGTCCTGAAAATTGCAAGGCTTGCAACCAAAAGTCGCACTTAGATAATTTAGCATACAATTTCTCCTTTCGTAATATTTCCAATATAGCGCGTAAATGATGCTCGTGCTCGTCCTTGCTCTTGGAGTAGAGTCAGGATATCGTCGATAAAGACGATGACAAACTTGTTGAGGTATGGTTTACACACCCTGTTCATGAGGTCCATGAACATCGCAGGTGCGTTGGTTAGCCCGAAGGGCATAACCAGGAACTCATAGTGCCCATAACGAGTTCGAAACGCCGTCTTAGGAATATCGTCCTCTTGGACCTTCATCTGATGGTAACTTGACCGAAGATCTATCTTAGAAAAATATCGGGCTCCTTGTAGCTGATAAAAAAGATCATCGATCCTTGGAAGAGGGTAACGATTCTTGATAGTGGCCTTGTTTAATTCCCTGTAGTCGATGCACATTCGGAAGCTACCGTCCTTCTTCTTTACAAACAAAACTGGGTTCCCCATGGGGAACAACTAGGACGGATGAAACCACGATCAAGTAACTCCTGCAGCTGCGTCGATAGTTCTTGCATCTCGAATGGTGCAAGATGATATGGGGCTTTGGCAATGGGTGCTGTTCCCGGTATTAGGTCGATGCGAAACTCGACTTGCCGATTAGGCAGCAATCCGGGCAATTCCTTCGGGACCACATCAGGGTATTCACATACTATCCGGATGGCTTCAATAGTTTCTCGGCTGGTTCCTCCGCCATGACGCTGGCTAAGAACACGCCACATCCTTGTCGTATATATTTCAACGCCTTGATGTGAGATACGAGGTTTACATGGTACCTTAACTTCTCCCCCTGGTACCATGATTGCATTCGTCAGGGATAAAGAAATCTTCACAACCTTTTGTTCACACAACACTTCAGCACGATGGTTGGACACCAGTCCATTCCTACCACAACATCAAAACTGCCCAATTCTATGGGTAGGTCGATAGTAAATTGGTAACCGTTAAGGGTTATAGGGGATTTACAAATAAGTTGGTAACTGGTGATCGGTTTCCCGTTGCCAAGTTCGACGAATAGGGTTGTTTTAAGTCAATAGCGGGCATATTCAATAGCGGCAAAAATGCAAATGAAACATAACTTCTATCGGCTCCCGTATCAAATAACACTAAAGCAAATTGATCAGAAACGAGGAACGTACCTGAAACCACATTGGGATCCTGGCGTGCGTCACCAGGTCCCATGACAAAGGCACAGCCTCGAGTTGTATTCGAGGTAGATGCTTGGTTCTGCGTGTTCCTTCCTGCTGTCGGCGGAGCGAACTTCGGGCAATTTCGCTGGAAATGTTCCGTACTGCCACATCCGAAGCACGTACGGGGGTAGGTAACCTGTGGTGCTGGTTGTTGAGGTCGCTGCTGAAGAGGTTGTGCCCTAGGAGGTTGAAAATGGGTTGGTTTGGGGTTGGGTTCCATGGGCACCCTACAGTCTCGAGCAAAATGCCCATTTCTATTGCACCTCGAGCATATCACTGTTCGACACCTACCAACGTGGTGGAGATTACACTTGTTGGACTTTGGGGCGGTTCCTTTGTAGCCAACAGAGTTTCCCGTTGGGGTAGTCATGGCGTCACCATGGCTAGTAGCTCTTCCCCTTTTCGGTATTGCTGCCCCTGCTCGACTACTTTCTGGGGCTTCTCGCTTATTCCCGGCATGCTCTCCAGGCATCATCAAAATCTTGCGTCTAACCATGTCGTACGTAACAGTACCTGACCTGGCTACCACTCTGTGCATAGTCAGGTGTTCCACCGAGTTAATAATACTCCTTACATCTGGGGCCAGTCCCAGATATACCTTTCGATACGCTTATGTTCCGGGCGGACCATGTCTGGCAATATGCGTGCTAGTTCATTGAAACGATTAGTATAACCTGCATGATCAGCACCTTGCATCTGCAGGTTCCAGAACTCATGTTCAAGTTTCTGAATCTCGTTAGCCGGGCAGAACTTTTCCATCATTAGTGCCTTAAGATCGTCCCATGTCATAGCATTAATCACGTCATGTCCGTGAGATTGAACAATGGTGTTCCACCAGTTTAAAGCGTGGTCCGTGAAGGTACAAGTAGTATACTTAACCGCACAGTCACCGGGACAATTACTTATATAGATTACCGATTCCGACTTCTCGATCCATTTTACTAACTCATTCGGTCCTTCGATCCCGCTAAATTCCATTGGTTTGCACTCCATAAAGTGCTTATATGTGCAAACCGGCCTACCATTGTTCCGATTATTGTTTTGATTACCGTTCTGGCCTACCGGTCTGGATTGCGGATTCGGTTGCGGGATTAGCATTAATACCGGCGCTAACCTGCGCCACAATCGTGGGAATAACAACCTGGAGTTTCTGCGCTATCATTTGCGCAATTTCTGCCTCACTCATTTGTGGTATTATAAACAATACATATGCGTGGATCAATGTCACATAGTCAAATGTCACATATCACACCATTTCATCACACACACATAAGTTCACAGCATGTATAGCCACAAGCGTCATTATATATAATAATAATATCCGTCATCATACAAATGACGTACATACCCGATGCAATGAAAGTACTAACTAGGAAAACGTGGACACACTATGACTACATCACCACCTCGACATAGGTATAACCCAGTGCTTGGTAGGATGGGCAAAAGATGCATCATATCTGTCTATGCTATGAAACCCATACTAAGAATGCCACACCCAACACGTCAAACCTACAAAACCTGCCACCAGGCCTATGATAGTACTGATGCATCCATATAGCATCGCCCGAGAATGATCCTGGTGCTGATGAACATAACCCATTCCCTGCTGTAATGCAATCATCGCCTGCTGTAAGACGATCAAGCAATCTCCCATCGCTCTCCTATGCTGCTTGTCCTCATCCCGTGCCATCCATAGCAAGGAGATCTGCTCGAACAAATACCCCATCAAACTGCACTCGGTGATGGAAGCAGGTACCTCCTGAGGAGGAACTGGTATGCCCCAGACAGGGGGGGGGTAGACTCTCTAACCGGGCGAGAAGGGCCTCCTCACTTGTAGGTGTGAAAAGGAGAAGGGTCCTCTCTAGGTGGTGTAAGGAAACAGGCAGTAAAGTGCTGTTAGGTCCCTATAGGTACCGGTCTCGGACGGGTAGGAGAAACGAGTGGTGTGAACACAGGTACAGGTGTAAGTACCCTCCGACGAGCCGTCTGTCGGGGGCCAAAGATGGATATCTCAAGAGGACTAGATAGTAAGGGTGAGTAAGTGCACGAGGTAGAAGGAGTATAAGGATCGGGGGGAGTCTTTGGTGTAGGAAGACGAGGGGATACAGGCTCCCACTCCCAATGCTCCATAGTAGGAGTAGGGCTCCTGGGATAGGTCCTACCTGGACAACTACCTCAGGGGTACGACTACGCTCCGAGGAGCTAGTGGGATGGTAAGATGGAGAACAATAGGCACTTGAGACCTCTCCCTCTCGCCTAGTACGAGGTCTGGGTGGGTAAGGACCACAACAGTAACCAGAAGGATCTGGCTCGTTGCTCGATGTCAAGGGGGTATCAGCGGATCCTCCTCAGGATCGGTCTCCGTATGAGAAGCAGTCTGGCGACTAGAAAGATGCGACATGATACATGTAGAAAGAAAACCACATACAACGCTGATTTGACTGACCGAAATAACCGAACTCAACATTCCACAAATATACACATCAACACGTATTGCACATAGTTTTGATTTTAAGATTTTTTTATTTAAATTATTTATGGGTGGTGTCGTTAGTAGATTCCCGTCCTATCTCAATGACGTTCCCAGAACTCTCAAGTATGAGCAGATAAATTATTGCGTTCCGGACCACAATAATTTATTTGCCCCACAAGGCCGTCCTGGTAATACCCACACTACTCAGTCTCTAGATGTTCTCAGTGTGTGGAGACTAACTTCAGATTATCGTCTAGGTTCTTTAGAGATACCTAGTTCGCTATAACCGAAGGCTCTGATACCATCTTCTGTCACACCCCGACTCGCAGCGGAAGACAATTGCAGGGCGCGGCAGACACATGGTAATTCCCCGTAATTTAAAAACATGATATCACATAAAGAGGGAACCTCGGTTACAACATACTAATAGTATCATATTACAAACCACAAGTTCAAGTACGGTACTACGAGCCACTACAACTCTTATTCTGCTACATTCTGCTACCCAAGCCATCCACACGCACATTCCTTATTCCTGTTTAGTCTTACCTGAAATGCATGTTAGTTTTAAAAAGGATCAGCTAACGCTGCTGGTGAGTTCCACTGGTTTAGTTGTTGTGGAACAATATGTGTTAACAAGTTTAATTGCACCGGTCACAGTCATAGTTTACAGATTCATCACACAGACACCTTCAGCTCGCCAGTGTTGGTGCATATGTCTGTTGCCTTCGTCATTACACGAGAACGAGTCTGGAATAAACGAGAGTTTCTGAAGACCGAACAAGACAAAGTAGATATCCAAGAATAATAGTCTTGTATCGAGTCTGTATAGTATAGGTGAAACGAGCCGTATTTAATAGGGTTTAGAGCCAAGTTCGCTTGTGATGGAACTTGAGAAGTCAAGTTCGGCCGAACTTGACAAGGTCAAGTTCGGGCGAATTTATGTACTCTCACCAACAGAATTGTGCATCTATAGATAGATGCCTTGTGATTTCATTGGTAACTGAGAGATATTTTGGCACAGAGACGGCAAAGCTCAATCGGATCCGGATCTCGAATGTATTGAACTTTAGATCAATGAAAACAACTATTAAATGAGTAATTCTTGTTAGTTGATTAACTTGTCATTAGTTTCCGCCTAATTGGACAATAGATAACAAATTTAGGTTCCCGTGCTAATCGTGGACGTTCCTTCAAATGGTATCAGAGCCTGGATACCTGAATTTGTTGAAGTAAAGACAAGAATCTATCTATTTCATCTCCATTCTTCTATTTTTCTTAACTTTTGATCAAAAATGAAGAATTTACGGACAAATTATGATCAATTTTGAATATGTCATGTAAAACACACTAATAACAAACCCCTGAGAGTTTGGACATCAAATTCAAATGTTTTGACATCAAAAAGTTGCAAAAACCATGTTTTTGGAACAAGTCATGGCCGAACTTAACATCAAGTTCGGCCGAACTTGATAGGATTTTCAAGATTTTCAAGAAGTTCGACCGAACTTGAGAGGAATTTCAGCATTTTTTACGCAAGTTCGATCGAACTTGAGTAAATTGTTTGTTTTCTCACGCAAGTTCGACCGAACTTGATAGTCATCTTGAAAGTTCACCTAAGTTCGACCGAACTTATATGTTTCTTGATAATTTCACAAGTCCGCAGAAAATCAAAATTTTTTTAAAATTCTCTATCCAAGTTCGACCGAACTTGAATTAAAACTGAAAATTTTCATCTTTCAACTAAAGTTCGCCCGAACTTGTAGTTAGTTTTAAAATTTTTCAAAGTTTCAAGTGTTTTCAGCGTAAGTGTCTCGATTTTCAAAATGGAAGATTTTCATAACGCATTTGCAGCTGGAGTAGCACAAGCCTCAACGTCAAATTCAACTGCGGTTAACCAGATGAACCTCGATAATGAAATGGGTACTACTCAGAAACCGCTGAAGTTGATGAGTATGGACGAGTTCGAGGGATGGAAAGAAAAGTTTGTTAATTGGATTCAAGCGAATCAATTCAACAGCTGGGTTGCGATTGAAGATGGTTATACATGGCCCAAAGATGAACGTGATCAAGATCTTCCACTGAACAAGTTTTCAGCGATTGACAAAGAGAAATATGTTGCTGAAAAGAAGATGATCAGCTTGATACAACAATCTGTCAAAGAAGATATCTTGATATTATTACCAGAATATGATACTTCTCAAGAATTATGGAATTCTCTTTGCGAAAAATTCAAAGGAAATGATGAAATGATCAAAAGCAAAAAGGCTTTGATAAAAAAAGAATTCGAGATCTTCACAATGATCAAAGGAGAGACAATGAAGCAAATGATTGATAGATATTGTCACCTCATGGTCCAAATGCGAAGACATGATATCAAGAGAACAACGAAGAGCAAATTGAGAAGCTGGCCGATGCACTTCCAGAAGGATAATGGACAATATATCTGATGATTTTAAAGAATAGTCCATCTTGGAGACATTTTAAGTTGTCATCTTTCATTGACAAACTTGAAGGTCATGAAATGGAATTGATGAAGATTGCAAAACCAAAAACACTAATGTTGTTCAGGATGGCGGGGTTTATTACAAAGGTGGTGTTCCAGATACTCTGATTCAAAGTCCAAAAATCCAAACGACATTTAGTGCAAACATGAATACATCAGATCAGTCGTCACAAAATCAGTATTCTCCAAACACTGGTTATTCATATGTTGGTTCAAGTTCTTCTTCTCAAAGTCAATCTCATCAGACAAGCCAATCCACTTCTAATTCAAATGTTTTCCAATGCAACATAGCAGTTGATTTAAAGAATGTGTTTCCTGAAAAAGTTGCAAACAACACATATTCTTGCTACAGTTCTGGAATCGTATGAAAGTCTTGTTGCGGGAAAGATCGGAAATCCTGAAATAACAGCTGAGGATTACGATTAGGTAGATGAGGAAGAGTTGGAACTGATGGACATCAAATGGTCCTTAGCATCAATTATACGGAGAGTTTCAAAGTTTGTAGAACTCACTGGAAGGGATATTGGTAACTCAAGCATAAACTTGGTTTCGACAAAATGAAAGTTACTTGTTTCAGATGTCGACAAAAGGGGCACTTCAAACGTGAATGCCATAACCAAGAAGCTAGTGGAAACCAGAACCCTTTTGGAACCGGTAACGAATATTACAAGAAAGCACTGCAATACAAATCATATCCAAATAGAACACAAGTTGAAGTTGAAGATAAACCTGCAAAGAAAGCCGAAAAACCTCTTGTTGCTAATCATGAAGACGATGGTTTCAATTGGAACAAATACATCGGAAAGAAGACTGGTGTTGCTATGATGGCAGAAGTTGTGAATGAATCTGAGACATCATTTGTGGACGCTGCTATCGAAAATGCTATTCAAGAAGCATTAATGCAGAGAGCTGAGGAAGAAGGCTGTCATGGAGAATGCAATTCTGGAAAGATACATGCAACAAACAGAGGAAGAAGGAATAGCTTACCTTGAGACGTAAAAACAAGAAGAGTTGAAAGCAGAAGCCGAAAAGGTAAAAGTTGAGGTAAGCATGTCTGAAAAGGATGTTGTGAAAGTTGTGGAGGTTGAAAAACCTTGCACAACAAGTCCTTGTGAACCCTGTTTGGATAAAGTCAAAGTCATAAGAGAATTGACTGAACATAACGAAAACTTTGTTATGATTACAGAACCATAAAAGAAGCTTATGAGAAAATATCAGGCAAATATAAACATGTTGAACGAGCTAATAGTGAACTCAATGCTAATGTCACCATGTTAAATGCCACAGTTATTGAAAAACAAAAGGCAATTAACGTGTACATTAATACAATTGCTGAGACAAAGCGTGAGTTTCACGAAATGAAAATTGAAACAGAAAGAGCCAGACAATTACTAAAAAGTTACACCACAAACCCATATGTCATTGATCACATTCTTCCTACGATCAAGTCGGAGGATAATGTTGATAACTCAAAACGTAAAGTTTATGGAAATGTTCCTCCACTATTTCTTGCAAGTTATAGCTGCAAGAAAGATGATGATATTGAAAAAGCATTTAATCTTTTACTTCTTTCAGAAAAGAAAGATAAATTGCCTGAAAACATTGACGTAGACTTTACGAAATCAAACGATGACAATGAATCGATGGTAAAAGATGTGGTAAAAATGTTTTGGGAAATGATTATGATAACGGCAGCTTTAAAAGCGCCAAATCGAGTTCAAATAGTTCTGGTTCACAATCTGAAAGTGACGATACATCATCAGAAAATGATCTAAGTGATGATCCTAACGTTGTCATGTACAAGGTTAAGGAATCTGATAGATTATATTTCAAAGATAGCTTTCCGATTCAGAATGTGAAAGAAGATCAAATCGATTAACTGTTTAAACTTGTGGAAGTTTCATCAGATGATCTCGAGAAAAATGAAAAGAAGTTTTATTCTAAACCGAAACGAATTTTAAAAATTACCATAGACACGGTGGTGATTTTCTTGAAAACATGAGAGCAGGTTTAGGTTTGGAAGAAGTGGAAGATGAACCGAAGAAGAATCAGAAGTCAACGTTCCAGGAATACAAAGGTAAGAACATAAAGTTTGTGTACGGAACGAGCACGGTTCGAGCAGAAAGCTTGATCGGTAAGAAGTCAAACGATGATTTCAAGAAAGAAAAGGAACTTCGGGACAAGGCTAAGTCCGTAAGTGGAGTAAAACCCACTAGTGGACAGGTTCATGACACTCGAACTTGCTTCAAATGCAATGAAGTTGGTCACATTGCTCGCAAGTGTTCGATGTCTAAGCCTGTGTATCCCCGAAGAAAAGAAGTTTCAAAAGAGGAAAAACAAAAGCAATCTGATAATGGTCAAATCAGAATTTTAAAAAGAAATGTTGACTTAAAAAAATAAAAACGTAATGTTGAATCCAATCTTGAAATAAAACCTAAAAATGAATCAAAACTTGAAAATTCAATTTTTTCAAAAAGGAGAGACTTCAAAGTCAAACAATGATTCTAGGTTTTATATCAAGAAAGCTAGAGTTAATTCTCAAGCTTGGATTGCTAAAAAGAAATCACCTGAAAAAGTGAAGGTTGTTTGTGATAAAACCGAAAATGTCAAATCAATCAAGAAAGATAAAAGTAAAGTTGATTGTGAGTTTGAAGTTTGTGATGTTGAATATGCTTATCAAAGAGCATACGAAAGTGATTACGAAGATGTGTATGAGGAGTTATATCCAAAACCCAAGACCAAGAAGGCTTGGGTTGAACTTTTTAATAAATCCTTTCATGTGCAGGAGTTCCAAGATCTACTTGATCAAAAGTTGATTCTGGATTGAGGAGCTTCATAATTTTTAACTTATCCAGAAATGTCATACCTTTGTCATTTGAGGGGGAGTAGTTAAGAAGAATTTTTTTTTGAAAAGGAATGAATTGTCAAAAATTCCAACCGTTGAACAGAAAAACTGATTTCAAAGTTCTTACAATTCAAACTGCTTTTACAAGTAGTAAATGAGTTTAATGATTGTTTGTTAAACAATTGCAGATACAAGATTGAGAAAAAAGGATTGGACGACGAGGTCACGGGATCCACATTGGTTGGTTATATTTTTCAAATAGAGTTTGTTAAAAAAATCTAAAATTCAAAAATATGTTTTTGATTTTAGGGGGAGTAAGAAATTTTTAAAAATTGTTGAAAAATAAAAAAACATATGAAAAAGTTGAAAATTCAAAAACATTGAAAAAGACTAAAAGAATTTGTTGTCAAAAAGGAAAGATAGTACATCAGTTGGACTATCACAGTATGCTAAAGAATTGTAATGTTTAAAAGTGATAAACAAGTCTTACTGTGGATGTGTCGATAGGCTTTACATGTTCAGTAAATTGTTTCCGGGATATGAACTAAATTTTACAACTGCTTAATCTTGTGGATTAACACATCTTGGATATATGGACTTAGTACTCTGAAATTTCGATTGAAGGGTTGCATGATTATGAGATACAAGGTCTTTATAGATAGTTGATATCTGGGGTATTATACAAGTTCTTCTGAGTTTGCGGAAGCACTAGCCTAGAACTTCTATAATACTTTTGCTATAAACCCCAAAATAGCATGCAAACTTGAAAAAATCGAATGATCTAATCATTTGCAATGCGAAAAAGATTCCTTAAATGGAACACACCTGAAAGACGAGCCTTCATCTCTTTGTCTGTACGGTAGTACTAACCCGAGCTCTCAAGGCCTTGCACAACCCAGATACAGATATCAATTACGCTATACTCACCTATAAGATGAAATCTAGGGAATCTGAATTCGGGAGTATATTCAAGAGATTGGAACCATAGTTAAGTCAAGTTTCATAATTCTTACCTAACATATCTTGGAACCAATTGAGAAATGTGATGAAGTTTAAGAGGACAAACATATCGACAATCTAGGTAAACAAGTTTAGAACTTAAAGTCTCAAAAAGGTCAACGGTACTGGTGATATGTCTCAATTAAACTGATATGATCCTTAGACGCAAATTCACAAAAATATGTCTGTAAATATGTTTGTACATAGTTTACTTTTCTTGTTAAAAGTTTTGTAAATACTTTACTTACTTTTTAAATCCAAAAAGATTTTCAACGAGCCAATATTAGAGAACGGATCATCGAAGTCTGGTAAGAAAAAGTTCATTAATTTGAAACTTTAAAATTGAAGATAATTCCAGGTGTTCACAACGGGTTTAGCCAAGGTCATTAACTTGGATTTGGTAAACAAAAAAAATTTAGTTAATCAAGGTCATTAACTTGGACTTGATCAACTAAGTGGATTTCATTTCAATAATAGAAAAATTAATTGAATTGAAAAAAGTTTTGAATGTTAAATTTTTAAGGTAATTAATTTGAACTTGAAATAACTGAAAAATTAAGATTAAAATTTGAAGTACAAGTATTGTACATGTGGTATGTAATACAAGAGGTACAAAATTTCAAAGTTAGAATCTGAAATGTTTATTTGAATTCTAAGAACTTTGAAACAGGAAGTAAAGTTTTAGGGGGAGCAGGATGAAACTGGATTGAAGAAAAAGCTCAAAGCTAGGGGATCATAGCTCACAGCAAGGGGGAGCTTGGAGATTTAAAGTTTTATCAAATTAAATTGAAGAAAAAGAGAGAGTTTGAAGATCATAAAGTTTAATACTTATTCAAGGATAAAGATAAAGACTCAGGAACTTATTTGAAGTCTGATGATTACGAGGCATTCAAAGAAGTCATATGACACTTGAAGACTGACGAGGATGATTATTGTCAGAGATGTCTATGAAAGAAGATGACTGCGGTGAGTCTATTGGTGCATATGTCTGTTGCCTTCGTCATACACGAGAACGAGTCTGGAATAAAGAGAGTTTCTGAAGACCGAACAAGACAAAGTAGATATCCAAGAGGGAGTCTATCGGTGCAACCGTTTGTATAATAGTCTTGTATCGAGTTGTATAGTATAGGTGAAACGAGGCATATTTAATAGGGTTTAGAGCCAAGTTCGCTTGTGATGTAATTGAGAAGTCAACTTCGGCCGAACTTGACAAGGTCAAGTTCGGGCGAATTTATGTACTCTCACCAGCGTACTTGTGCATCTATAAATAGATGCCTTGTGATTTCATTTGTAATGGAGATATATTTTGGCACAGAGATAAAAAATTTAGGTTCCCGTGCTAATCATGGACGTTCCTTCAGCCAGACCGTGTCACGACAAGCACCTTCAGCTCGCCGGACCGTGTTACAACCGACACCTTCAGCTTGCCGGACCTTGTGTTATAAAATTCATCTCATCACAAGTTGGTGCAATTAACACAGTTTCGTAACATGCAAGTCTCCGAAAATAGTAAAACCATTTAAAAGCGGAGAAGTGAAAACTCACAGTGCGAGTAGTAGTCTCAACAAAAGGGTGATCAAGCAACTAGATCAACTTTAATAGCAAGCATGCAGGTATGGACTCAAATCAGTATCTAGGTTGGTAATGGTTATCACTTGGATTCGATCAGGAGTTTTCACCCCGGATTGAGTCTATAGGATACTGGAATGGTGATGGAGGTCAGGGTAGTATTAGTTTTCAGTTTGACTTCCGGGCACCGTTTCACGTGCCGCCAAAGTCAGTAGTTTAACGTGTTCGGGTAATGGTACGGTAATACCAATAGTGCCGACACGTGGTTACTTGAGAATGATTAACTTTTCATCAAGCGAGTTTGAGTGTTTGGGGAGTCTAGGTTGCCCAAATTTGAGTTTCCATTTTCACCGTTGGGAATTCTCCCGAATTGTCTTAGGACACACCCCTTAGTGTCTAATTTTCCCGGGAATCTCCCGGAATACTTCCGATGTTCCAGTTTTAGTATTTGTCGGGTTGGGTCAGCTCCCCGGTTCCGGCAGGTTCGTTATACGGTAAACTGCCGAAATTGGTTTAAAATAACCCAGTTTTAATTCCATAAATTCCTATTTAATATAGAATTTGAATAAAAATCTGTAAATTTTTATATAAATCAGTAAAAATCTATAGATTATGGAAAATAATTTAGGAATTTATTTAGTCATTTTAACTATTTAAATAAATACTTTGTAAAAAGTATTTAACCAAATAATTCCCATTAATTATCATCCATGGTCCAAAAATTCCCAAAAACAATCCAAAACATCCCTTACATGTCTAGGAACTTCTCATAAAAATTTGAGATTTTTCCGATTTCGTTTCAGTGCGTTTCTGGCTACCAAAAACATGGATTTTTAATCCAAATCAAAACTCAACCAATAGACTCCGAAATTTTCCAGAAATTTTCTTATATGTTTCTTAGTGTTCAAGTAAATTTTGGTGATTTATTGACTCTGTTTGGTATTTATTCTAGAATTGTACTGATAAAACAGTCAAAAATTCACCAACAATCTAGAAAATTCCAAAAATTCTTAAATTTTACATGGACATTCCTGGCAATACCCTACATCACCACACCGAATTGCATCTCAATCCAAGTATCACGGACCAAGTTATACCCGAAACAATAATCTGCCTACTCTAGATTTGGTTTTCGGGCGATTTACCTAGCGCAAGCTCCGTTTCCGCATGTTTTTCTTGAGTCCAGAAGGGTGTGGGAGCTATATTAAGCACCTACACATCAAGTACAATCCAAACATGCCACAGTTCATGTCAATCAAGCCTTGTTTCATTGTTTTTCGGTTAATCGAATTGTTATGGGATTTTTGTCGAATAGGTGTTGATTAGGGTATCAAAACCCAAAGATTTTGGATCATGGCTGCTATATAACACCAGGGGATTCACAAGGTGTTCTTATTTAACCCATGACCTTGTTTAAACCTTCCAAAAACATGGATTAAAAAGGGTTTCCATGGTCTAAATCAAGTTTTCGCAAGATATCATGATTAAAACTATAAGAAACAAGGTTTATACATTTGAGTTGAATGTTGTTTGAGGTTAGATCAGCTGAGAAGAAAGGGTTTTTGGCAGAATTCTTTGAAGAATTTAAAGAAAAAAAATAAAAATTAAAACATTAAAAGGGGGGGGGGGGGGTGGCGGTTTAGGGGTGGGGTACCCCGACCCCTCCTTTGCTTTGTCGTGCTTCGTAAAACGTGTTAAGAGATGATGTTTATCTTCGGTATTGCGTTTAGGTTCATTTTCGGGTCCCGTATGCGTTACCAATTTGCGAAACGGGCTCCGTTTTTCGCGTTCTTAGTGTCAAAAGACTCGGCTTTAAAAACTGAGCATAACCGTCTCGAAATCCGTACCCAGTTACGTTTTAATCATAAAAGCCTTGTATTACGTTGGTTTAAGTGTTTTTAAGCTTGATTGACAATTCCTTGCATGTTTGGTTTGTCTTTCGTCGCTCTTAAAACAAAGCGTTTCCATAACCGGGATCGCCTCGTTTTGCGTGCCTGAGCTCCTTTTTGCTTCTAATCTTATGTCATAGTCTATGGTACGTAATCAAAATGTTTCATGATCTTAGAATCATAAAGTGCCCTATCGTTGGCCTAATAATCACAGTCGAATGTTTACTGCGTTGTTAAACGTCAAGTCCCTGTTTAACACGTTGTCAAAGGCTAAGGACATCCAACCTCACATCGTTGGTCCTTAATAGTGTCATGTTAACCATGACGTGCTCTCGGATTCCTCCGAGACATTATCGATATTGTTTATCATAGCACACAAGTCATGCAAGTTTACAAAATTTACGCTCAATTATGGTTTTAATCATGCTTTAAGTTTAGGACCCATTATGGTGTACCTGATTTCGTCATGGGTATCACATAGAAGCTATGCAAGAGGAGCTCCTTCAGTTTAGAAGGCAACAAGTTTGGGAACTTGTACCACTGCCTAAGGATGTAAGTCCAATTGGCACAAAGTGAATCTTCAAGAACAAAACAAATGAATGGGGTATTGTTGTCAAGAACAAAGCAACGTCGTGGTTCAAGGTTACAGACAGGAATATGGCATTGACTATGATGAAACCTTTGCTCCTGTAGCAAGGTTAGAAGCTAGCTTTTGCTGCCAACCACAACATCAAAGTGTTTCAAATGGACATCAAAAGTGCATTCCTGTATGGAAAGATCAAGGAAGAAGTGTATATGTGCCAACCTCCTGGATTTGAAGATGCATTTCATCCTGATTATGTGTACAGGTTAAACAAAGCACTGTATGGTCTTAAACAAGCACCATGTTAGTGCATAATGTCTATGTCTTAGTCTTGGATCGAGTCTGTATAGTTTTGGTGTGATTAGACTAGAAAATGAAGGTTATTTATATAAAATAAACACAAGTTCGCCCGGATTATACATGTTAGATCAAGTTCGCCCAAACTTGATCTAGTCAAGTTCACCCGAACTTGATCAATACCTAGCGAACTTGTGCTTCTATAAATAGCTAGCTTGTTTCCTTCATTTGTAACTTTTGTGATTTTGGCACACTGACGGCGAAGCTCTGCCGATCAGGATCTGAATGTAATTGAACATATTGATCAATAAAACAACGTTTAAATAGTAAATCTTGTCTATTTGGTAATCATGTCATATTGTTTCCGCCAATTATGGACATTAGATACAATCTAGGTTCCCGAGCTTACGTGGAGTGGTCTAACAAGTGGTATCAGAGCCACGGTACTTAGATTGGTGAAATCATAGCAAGATTTACTCTTATTCTACCTCTTTCTACCATTTTTTCTTCATTTTTCAAAGAAAGCAATGAATTCACGGACAAAAGTTGCTGATTTTTTAGTATGTCATGTAATATACACTTGTGGTAAACCCTGAGAGTTTGGACATCAAATTCAAACGAATTGGTATCAAAAAGTTCAAAAACCATTTACAAATCTCTGCGACTTGAGATCAAGTTCGCCCGAACTTGACTAAAACTCATTGAATTTTAATCAAGTTCGCCCAAACTTGATAGATTTTCAAGGTTTTAACCACAAGTTCGCTCGAACTCATCCAAAACTCCTTCAATTTTATCATGTTCGCCCGAACTTGTATAAAATTTGTTGAAATTTTAGCATAAGTTCGCCCTAACTTAGCTAATTTCTTGAAAATCCTTCATAAGTTCGCCCGAACTTAATCAGGGAGAAACTTTTCAAAAGTCTAACCAGAAGTTCGCCCGAACTTGTGTTAGTCGATCTGATTTCTCTTCAACTGCAAGTTCGCCCGAACTTGTCAGTTTACTGATAATTTTTTGAATTTTGTGAACTTGTGTTTTTTAGAAAAAATTCGTCAATTTTCAAGATGGAAGATTTGCACACTGCTTTCATAACTGCAACAATGTCAAACACTCAGATGGTGAACCAAGTAAACATCAGCAACGAAATGGGCACGTCTGTTAAACCTCCAAAACTCATGTGTATGGACGAATATGAGGGATGGAAGGAGAAGTTCATGAATTGGGTCCAAGCTACATACTTCCATTGTTGGGTGGCAATCGAGACTGGTTATACATTGCCCAGGGACGAGAACGATAATGTCATCGACATCAGCAAGTTCTCCACTATACAGAAAGATGCATTCGTTGCCGAGAAGAAGATGATTAGCTTGATTCAACAATCAGTGAAAGAAGATATATCGGTACTTTTACCAGAATTCAAGACCGCACAAGAACTCTGGAAATCCTTGAAGAACAAATACCAAGGAAGTGCAGAAATGGTCAAAAGCAAGAAAGCGCTGATCATGAAAGAATTCGATATTTTCACGATGATTAAAGGAGAAACGATGAAACAGATGATCGAAAGGTTTTGTCATCTGAAAGTGATCATGAGGAGACACGGGCTTGAGAAGACAGAAGAAGAATACATTGATAAGCTTGCTGACGCATTGCCAGAGGGTGAATAGACGACTTATCTCATGGTGCTCAAAGAAAGTCTGAGTTGGGACTTCAAACTGTCAACCTTCATTGATAAACTGGAAGGGCACGGATGGAGTTGTTGAAGATAGCAAAATCGAAGAATGCCAATGTGACTCAAGATGTAGGGCTATACTACGAGTCAGGAATTCAAGATAATATCAGTGGCTCGAAAATCCAAACCGCTTTCAACGCGAATCGGAGTTCTTCGAACCATTCACCACATAGTCAAAGTCAATCATTTCTGAAATATGATCAGAGTCCGCAAAGCTCTTCATTTTCAAGCACAGGATCAAATTCCTCATATCAGAGTCAACCAAATCAGAATCATCAAACGGATTCTGATCCGAATGTGTACAAGTGTAACATTGCTGTCAATTTAAACAGTGTTGTTTCTGAGCAAGTTGCCAAACAACACATGACACTTCTCGCACAGTTTTGGAATAGTATGAAAGTTTGGTGGCCGGGAAAATTGGCAATCCTGAAATGACCGCCGAAGACTACGATCAAGTAGACGAAGAAGAGCTCGAACTAATGGACATTAAATTGTCCTTAGCATCAATCATTCGAAGGGTCACAAAGTTTGTTGCACTTACCGGCCAAGATATCGGAAATTCAAAGCAACAAAGTTTGTTGCACTTGCTTCAGATGCCGACAGAAAAGGCACTTTAAGAGAGAATGCAAGAATCCTGAAGCAACATGCAATCAAAGTCCATTTGGAGGTGGCAACGAATACTACAAGAAGTCGCTACAGTACAAGCCATTCCCAAAGAAGACTCAAGTCGAAATCCAAGAGAAACCAAACACCAACAATACAAAAAGGCAATGGTCGCTTCAAATGAAGATGACGGTTTTGATTGGAACTCATATATTGGCAAAAAGACCGGTGTTGCTCTTATGGCCGAGATCGTGGAAGATGCATCTGCCGATGCAGCCATGGAGAGTGCATTACTAGAGGAATATATGCAAGAAGCTGAAATGGAGGAGATTTATCAGCATACAAAGATGCAGGGTATCCTTTCCCCTAACATGACCACTAGTTTTGCAGGTTGTTTTGGAGATACGACGTCTTCAGAGACTGTTGCTGAGGAGAAGCTTGTGATCGAAGAAATGATCAATATAACCAAAGAAATGAACGAAGAAAACCTTACCGAGATTGCTAACAAGGCCATGATGGCGAATCTAACAAAGGTAGGTTTAGATGAAAAGGTAAAGGTTGTAGAAAAAAAGGTAGTAAAAATCGTCGAGGTTGTAAAACCTTGTACGAAGTGTGCTGAACCGTGTGTTTAATGTGCTTAAAAATTACAAATCATAGCCGAAATCAATGTGCATAATAATAATTTCAAATACGATTATCGCACAATGAAGGAGGCATATGACAAAATGAAAGATGATTACAGAAGATTGGATAGAAATAACATTGAACAAGATGATTCTATCAGAATGTTAAAAGCTACTTTAATGGAAAAACAAAAAGCTATTAACGTTTACATAAACACAATTGCTGAAGTAAAACAAGAACTGCAAGACATGAAAATCGAAACCGAAAGGGTTCGACGGCTTCTAAAGAGCTATACCACGAATGCCTATGTCATCGATCACTTCTTCCGACAATTCAATCGGAAGAAAATGTTCAGAAAGCCAAAGGTAAGAAAAGTGTAGATTATACCAAAGTTCCACCACCCCTTTGTGAAAAGTATTGCCGCAAAAAGGCTGAGGGGATGGATAAGGCGCTCAACATTGAACTTTTAACCGAAAAGAAAAATGAGCTGCCTGAGAACATTGATATAACCTACACGAGTGATGATGGCGAAGCTGTGGTTAAGCAAGTTGTTGATAATGTCTTGAGTGAATCTGATGAAGGTAGCTATGAAAGCGCCAACTCGAGTTCAAAGAATTATGATTCACAATCCGAAGATGACGATACATCTTCGGAAGATGGTTTAAGTGACGATACATCATTCTGATAGACTATACTTCGACGATAGCTTTCCGATTCGGAATGTGAAGGAAGAACAACTTGATAAACTCTTCAAACTCGTGGAAGTTTCATCAGAAGAGTTAGAAATCAATGAAAAGAAGTTTTACTCTAAACCTAAAAGAAATAACTACCGAAGAAATGGTGGTGATTTTCCTGAGCACAGAAGAGCTGGGTTGGATTTGGATGTGGAAGAAGAACCGGTAAAGAAAAATTACCATTTCATGAATACAAAGATAAAAACATGAAATTCATTTATGGGACGAGCACGGTTCAAGAGGAAAGTTTGATTGGGAAGAAATCAAACGATGAGTTTAAGAAATCAAAAGAACTTTGAGAAAAGACAAAAGCCACAAGTGGTATAAAATCCACTAGTGGACATTCACATGATGATCGGACTTGCTTCAAGTGTAATGAAGTTGGTTATATTGCACACAAGTGTCCGAAATCAAAGCTGGCCTATCTTCGAAAAAAAGAAAGTTCATATGTTGTAAAACCTAAGCAACTAGAGTTTATAAAACCTGTCACGATTTTGAAAAGAAATGAATCAAAAAGTTAAACCTAAAACTGAAAAGAAATTTGAAAACTCAATTTTTGAAAAAGGTGAAACTTCCAGGGCTAACGAAACAAAGATTTACATCAAAAAGGCAAACAAAAAATCACAAGCCTGGATTGCTAAGAAAAAGTCAACAACATCTGAGGTTATCAAGTCTGAGCCTGTTAAGACTGATAACAACAAAGAATCAAAATCTAAGACCAAAACTGAAACTGTTAAATCTACAATTGGTATCAAATCTTCAAAGGTAAAAAGAAAGTGAATTTTGAAAATGTAAATGACAGTGGAGGCTCAGATGGAGATTATGAGGATGATTACCAAGTTTTTTTTATCCTAAACCCAAGACCAAGAAGGCTTGGGTCGCGCTTTTTAACTAAGTTTTAATATGTGCAGGGGCTCCAGAGATCCGTTCTTTCAAAGTGGATTCTGGATAGTGGAGCGTCAAGACATATGATTGGGATGAAAGCTCTTTTGTTCGACATAAAAGCTATTAACGGTGGATATGTTGGTTTTGCTAGTAATCAAGGTGGAAGGATTGTCGCCGAAGGAAAACTCTCCAATGGCGTAGTATCGTTTGATCGAGTGAACTACGTTGCTGAGCTTGAGAACAATCTTCTGGGCATTTCGCAGATTTGTGACAAACAGTTCACGGTGCATTTCAACGATAAAGAGTGTATGATTTTAAAGCCGAGTTTTAAAATACCTGATGATTGGATTCTGATGCGAGCCCCGCGCGAGAACGATTTATATGTCTTAGATATGGGTGTCGCTACCACATCATCAAATTCAGCTCAATGTTTTGTGACGAAAGCTACGGAGAAAGATTCTATTCTTTGGCATCGAAAAATGGGGCACATTCATTTGCGAAAAATGAATTTTCTGGCTCATAGCGATCTGGCTGAGGGTGTGAATCTTCGGAGTTTCCATATGACTGATCACTTCTTAGAATGTAAAAAGGGGAAGCAGATCAAAAAGTCACATCCGAAGAAGATTCTGAATTCAATTAGCTGCCGCTTGAACGTCTTCACATGGATCTTTTTGGTTCGGTGATCATTCAAAGTATTTCAGGAGACTTATACTGCCTAGTCGTCACAGATGATTATTCGCATTATTTATGGGTTTTCTTCCAAGAATCAAAGGATGAAACGTTCGATAATCTGGATTCTTTTCAAGAAGCTCGAAAATCTTTATCATCTGCCTGTCAGACGAATCTACAGTGACAACGGCACGGAATTCAAGAATAATAAGATGAAAGAATTTTGCAACGCCAAGGGAATTTTGCACGAATTCAGTGCACCTTATACTCCGCAACATAACGGTGTAGCTGAGAGGAAGAACAGAACTTTGATCGAAACAGCAAGAACGATGCTTGCAGACTCAAAACTTCCTGTTAGCTTCTGGAGTGAGGCGGTTGCAGCGACTTGTTATACACTAAACAGGGTTTTAACTGTCAAACCATCCAAAAAGACATGTTTTGAAATGATTAACCGAAGAAACCAAATTTGAAGTATCTAGAGCCATTTGGTGTGCCATGTACTGTAATCGATCAAGATGGTAAATTCGGGGCCAAATCACTTGAAGGTTTGTTTGTCGGGTATGCGATTCTGCTAAGAAGAGTGTATGTTCCCTCATTGAGGAAGGTAATTGAAGCACAACCCGTCGATTGTTTATGGTATACAACTTCAATTCAGAGGAAAGGTGGAGCGTGGTTGTTCAACTATCAAGATCTTTCGACTTGCCCGAAGAACCAATCTGAAGAAGAAATTGCAGCGTTATATTATCTTCAACAGTCGGCGAATCAAGAACAGATAATTAGACCAATTGTGGTTAATCAACCCACGTTGGATACTTCGTCTTCTGGAGCAGGTCCTAGTAATAGCGGTGTTCAAGTTGAAAATGTTTCTGAAGCAGAAGCAACACCGTCTATAACACCATCGAATGATTCTTCTGAACCAGAAAATGCAACAACAGCGCCTCAGAATCAGAATTCTGACTCAGATGAAGCGCCGGCATTTGATGCTGATGGTGAATCCTCATCGGATGAAGAAGTTGAGCAGATATCCAACACGTTGAATCAATCTGCTAGCCCGAGCAATCAGAACGAAGCTTCATCTAGTGCTCCTAGTGTTGAATTGAACGTTAATCTGAATATCTCGAATCAGCAAAGCTCAGTTGATGTTCCTAGTGAAGAAATGCTGCGATCTTATTCTTATCATCCTTTAACGAATATTATCGGTGAATTACAAACTGGTGTGCGTACAAGAAGCCAAATCAATAAAGCACTAAGTTGTTTCTACACCAGAATTGCTCCTACTCAAGACTACTGCTACTACTCATGTTTCATTTCTCAAATAGAGCCAAAAACTGTAAATGAAGCTCTGGGTGAGGAGAACTGGGTGATAGCAATGCAAGAGGAATTATTACAGTTCGAGAAATTAGGAGTTTGGAGGCTTGTAGACTTACTACCAAAGCAGAAAGCTTTAGATACGAAGTGTGTCTTCAAGTGTAAAAGGGATGATCGGGGGGTAATTGTCAGAAACAAAGCTCGGTTGGTTGTCAAAGGTTTCCACCAGCAAGAGGGTATTAACTATACAGAAGTTTATGCATCGGTTTCACGATTAGAGTCAATCCGCATTTTCCTTGCATTCGCAGCTTGGAAAGGTTTTAAGGTGTACTAGTTGGATGTAAAATCTGCATTTCTCTATGGTAAGCTACGCGAACAAGTGTACGTCGGCCAACCACCGGGGTTCGTTGATCCGCTGAACAAGAAAAAAGCTTATATCCTAGACAAAGCCTTATATGGATTACACCAAGCCCCGAGAGCTTGGTACGAGACGTTATCGCAACATCTCGTTGGAAACGACTTTACAAGAGGCACAGTGGATAATACTTTGTTTACCAGAGAAGTCGGAAGTCATCTAATCATTGTACAAATCTATGTGGATGATATCATCTTTGGTTTAACGGATGATAGTCTTTGCAAAGAGTTCGAAAAGATCATGAAGAAGAAATTCGAGATGTCCTCCATGGGTGAAATGAAATTCTTCCTCGGATTACAGGTCGATCAGTTACCAGACGGCATATTCATTCATCAAACAAAGTATGTTCACAATATTCTCACGACGTTTGAAATGGATAGGTCGAAGCCGCTTTCGACTCCGCTAGCATTGAATCATGGGATTTGCATTGACGAGACTGGAACCAATGTTGATGACACACTCTATCGGTCGATGATACGATCTCTGATGTATCTGATGGCATCTCGCCCATATATCATGTATCCTACCTGCCTATGCGCGAGATATCAGTCTAGTCCTCGAGTGTCACAGATGCAGATAGTCAAAAGAATATTCCGTTACTTGAAGGGATGTCCAAGCACCGGCTTGTGGTATCCAAAGAACGACAATTTTGATCTAACGGGATACGCTGACTCAGACTTCGGAGTGGACAAGCTGAACTCTAAATCTACAACTGCTGGTTGCCAGTTCTTTGGAACTCGTTTGGTAACATGGCAATGCAAGAAACAGACCACGGTCTATCTCTCTACCTGTGAGGCATAATACATTTCTACTTCCAGCTGTTGTTCTCAAATCCTCTGGATTCAACAACAGATGAGGGATTATGGTATGCAATTTCTTAATACGCCTTTATTCGTAGATAACAGGCAGCTATCGACATAACCAAAAATCCGGTTCATCACTCACGTACTAAACATATTGAAATTCGTTATCACTTCATTCGTGACTGCTACGAAAAGAAGTTGGTGCGAATAGAAAAAAATCCACACCAATGAACAAAAGGCTGATTTTTATACCAAAGCATTTCCTTTAACAAGATTTAAATATCTAATGAGGCTTAACGGTATTAAAAATTTGCTGACAGGTGTGGAAGCTGAGGTTGAATACGGATCGAACGATGAGTTCACGTGATCCACATTGGTTTGTCATATCTTTTAGATTAGTATTTCTTAAAAACTAAAATACAAAAATATGTTTTTGATTTTAGGGGGAAATATTTGAGAAAATACAAAAACATATGAAAATTTTCAAAAAGTACAAAAACATCGAAAAAGACAAAAAGAATTCGGTGTCACAAAAGGAAATGATAGTACATCTATGGACTATCACAGTATGCTAAAAAAATGTAAAGTTTAAAGTGATAAACAAGTCTTACTGTGGATGTGTCGATAGGCTTTACATGTTCAGTAAATTGTTTCTGAGATATAAACTAAATTTTACAACTGCTTAATCTTGTGGATTAACACATCTTGGATATATGGACTTAGTACTCCGAAATTTTGTTTGAAAGATTGCCTGATTCTGAGATACGAGGTCTTTGTAGATAGTTGATATCTGGGGTATTAATCAAGTTCTTCTGATTTTGCGGAAGCAATAGCCTAGAACTTCTATAATACTTTATGCTATAAACCCCTATACTGCATGCGAAGCTTGAAAAGAATCGAAAGATCTAATCATTTGCAGTATTGAAAAGATTCCTTAAATGGAACACACCTAAAGTCGAGCCTTCATCTCTTTGTCGATACAGTGGTATTAACCTGAGCTCTCAAGGCCCTCGCATTAACAAAGTTACAGATATCAATTACGCTATACTCACCTGTAAGATGAAATCTAGGGAATTTTGATACGGGAGTATATTCAAGAGGTGGGAACCATAGATAAGTCAAATTTCATAATTCATACCTAACATATCTTGGAACAATTGAGAAACGTGATGAAGTTTAAGTGGACAAACATATCGACAATCTAGGTAAACGAGTTTAAAATTTAAAGTCATCTAAAGGTCAACGGTACTGGTGATATGTCTCAATCAATTAATATGATCCTTAGACTCGAATTCACAAAAATATATCTGTAAATATGTTTGTACATAGTTACTTTGTTCTGTACATAGTTTATCTGCTTTATAGATTAAAACCAAAATGATCTTCAGTGTGTTTTAGCATAAACTTACAAAAATACAAAAAGATTTTGTTTCTTCATTGTTTGCAGCAAACCAATGTTGGAAAATGGATCTTTGAAGTCTGGAAAGGTGCTAAACTGGTTGGAATCTATTTCACAATGGGCTGGGAGTTAATCTGTAAAATCTGAGAAGCCTAAACGATTAAAAGTTCATTAATTAGAAACTTGATTTTTGAAAAATTCAACAGTTTGTTCATAACGGGGCAAACCAAGGTCATTAACTTGGACTCGGCAGACAAATCTGTTAACCAAGGTCATTAGCTTGGACTTGGTCCATTGAGTGGATTGTTAAAACTGGTAAAATCTGGAAAGTTCAGGGTCTAATTTGAAAAATTTTGAAAAAATTCAAGTTTGAAAACAATCAAGTTCGCCCGGACTTGCAAACAAGTTCGACCGAACTTGTTAGAGTTTTGAATGTGGATAACAGTCATCAAGTTCGCCCGGACTTATGGTTAGTTTTAACTAATTGACTTCATAAGTTCGCCCGAACTTGTCACCTATAAATAGATGACAAGTTCGCCCCAACTTCATTACTGTCATTCATATTCCTAGAGCGAACTTTAGAGCGATCAAAAGCGATTTCGATTTTGGCAATTATACGACGAAGTGCTGCCCAAATTAAGAGTGTCTAGTGGTGATTTGCACATCACTAAACATGGCTATGGTAGGTGATTCAAGATTGAACCGCAATTTGATAGTGTTTGAGTGATTTTAAATCTAAACAATCGATTGAACATGATGTTGGACTTTAATGGACAAATTAACACATAAAACATGTATAACAAACATAAACGACTGTATAAATGGCTTGAATTTGATCTTGAAAGCTGGAACATCATGTTGCAGAAGTATTTGGGACGATGACAAGTTCGCCCGAACTTGTCTAAGTTCGGTCGAACTTGTCCTCAGGAGTTGTTAATTGTACAACAATAAGTCCGCCCGAAACTTCGTCTCAATATTCAAAATAGAATAAAAAGTTACACAATTTCGCTCGTACTTTTGATAAAATTTGTAAAAATGTTGCTGACAAGTTCGCCCGGACTTAGTTGTTTGATATGTATATTGTAATGACAAGTCCGCCCGAACTTAGTGTGATAAAAATGTCAATTTGACAATCAAGTTCGACCGAACTTGATGAAGTTTTGCAAAATTGAAAATTTGTCGTCTAATTTCGTCTCGATTTACGTGTTTGCAGGATATTGAGCTCTCATTTAACAAGTTTCACAAACACTGCATTACACTGGATAAAGAGATCTGTCCATCTCTTGGAGCATTCGACGATATTCTTGGATTTATGGCACGTATTCCGATACACAAGGCCATCACAGAGAAAACAATGGTTTACAGGTCACATGTGAACAGGATTTGGACATCCGCAACAATGAACGAGGATGATACATCGATAAAGTCAATTGTTCGTGACGATAATGAAGATAAAGAGATCATTGTTACTGAAGTTGACATTAGAAAGGCTCTGGAATTCAATGATGCAACTGACGATCCTATGATGCTAGACGAACGTATGGTATGAGGATGCTTTTTCCGTATGGGGTACAAGGGGCATGTCAACGAATCTACATTGAAGAAAGGCTTTGTCCCTAATCCGTACAAGTTCTTAATGCACCAATTATACACACTTTCAGTCACCGAAAAGCCGGATTGGATGACGTACAGGATTATATGGCATGTATGGCCACGACGTTGATCTTAAACAAGAAGTTTAACTACTCAAAGTTGGTATTTACGCATATGAAGAACAACATGTGGTCCAAAAGGCTTGTGATGTACCCAAGGTTCGTACAGATGCTAATAGAAGATCAATTCAAGAAGATTGCAAAAGACCAGAACGATATTGTCTATCTTAGTCATCTTGATGATACTACAGTGAAGAATTTGATCACATTTCAGAAGCAATCATCTGCACCTGTGGCTAAACCGTTATTTGGTGCTATCGCGTCCGAAAACTACATTGCACCGCCTGAATACAAGTGGAGGAAGGACGACAGTGGTGATGAAAAGGAACGAAATGCAAAATTAGAATGGATGTCGACGTTCAAGGAAAAGATGAGTGATTGGTTTCTGAAGAAAGTGGTAGTGTAGAGAAAAAGAAAGTTGCTCGCAAACCAAAGAAAGTTGAAACTATGCTGGTTGATGAAGATGAGCTTGTGAATGTTCAATCAGAAGTTGGTCCTAGTACTGAGAATGTGGTGATAGAGAGTCAGGAAGCTGAAAAGACAACGCAAGAAGATGATGTGATTTCTGCAACATCGGAAAAAGATGAAGAGAATGACAGTGATGATTTTTTGGAGATTGCAACGAATATAGCAATTGCAGAATTAGTTGAAGAGAAACTCAAAAAAGGGGATGCTGATTATGAGCCTGAGCAAGAAAAAGAATCTGATGAGGAGAGACCAAAAAAGACAGCAAAGCGAACAAAGTCTTCAGCAACTGAGATATCTAAGAAGACTACAGGGTCTCCAAAGACGAAAGGAAAGAAAACAAAGAAAGCTAAGAGCAGAAGGTATGTGGGAAAGCCGAAGAGCACAAAAGTCACACAAGAACCTTCTGGTGCACAGGAGAAATGAGTTACACAAGAACCTCCTACACAAGAACCTCCTGTTATTATTTCAGCTGAAGCAGAGCGTCCAGGAGTTGCACAAGAACCTCCTGAGACTGTATTATTAGAAGTTCCAGTCATTCAATCTCAGGATCCTCCAACGACTTCTCATCTTGAAAGCTCAACTCCGAAGAAGTCTACACCAAAGGCTACCCCTAAATCAACACCAAAAACTCCAAAGTCGAAGATATTTGGTGATATTCCTAATGTGCCGATAGATCTTCAAGATTTAAATGATTTCTTTCCTGAATCATGTAATTTCTCGAAAGCGTGTAAAGATTTGGAGATAGAGTACCAAGAATGAATCAGAGAAAGCTGAGTTAGAAAAGTTGATGAAACAGAGTGAAGTCAAGAAGGAAATATTGTCTGACAAAGTCAAATTCCTTGAAGGTGATCGAGGATATCTTAAAGCGTTAGATGAAAGCTTGCAAGAAGCAAATGAAAGATTGAATAAAGAGATTGCAGAGCTTCGATCAGAGCGTGAGATGAACGTTCGACGATTCAACAGACTTTATAAAGTTTTATCTAATAGTTTAGGGATTGATTTCAACGAAGAATACGCTCGTATGGATTTACAGGAAGCCAAAGAGAAAGCTAAAAAAAATTGGCTGAACATGGAAGGGTAAAATGTAATTGAAAGCATGTCCGAGATCACTGAACCAGTAAAGGAGTTAGAGTCTGCTAAAGCTTCGGAATCTGAAGTTGTTCCTGAAACAGAGCTTGAAAAGAAAGACGGTGATGAAGCTGAAGATAAAGATAATGATGATGATGATGATAATGCTAATGATACTAAAGACGACTCAGATAATGATGATGGTAATGATAAAGGTGGAGTTAGTCTGAAAGTAGTCGATGCAACAATGAATGATGAGTTTGATTTACTTCACTAATGGATGATGAATCGAACAAATAGATGATCAAACTCAGGGGGAGCAGACATGGGGGCACATTGATGAAATTGATATGTCTAATGCTATTACTTCTGCACAGCCTGTTGCTGCGGTCCCATTAAAGCCTCTGATCTTGATGCTTGAACACAACGTTGAAGAGGGTGAATTCGTGCACAACTACTCTAAAGAAGATCTAGCAAAATTGATCAACGTTGATGCAGAATCATTTGATTTTGATTTTGAAGAGCAAGTTCTAAATGTGAATACGTTTGAACCGAACGAGTATCAGTACCAACGTAGATATGAAGCAGACGAGTACAACAGGGTTATTGTTGAAGATTGGTCCTCCTGATGACGAAAAAGATGAAGCTGAGAAGTATGTCGGTCCTAACACAGACAGTTTTCCAACTTTTGAGGAGATGTACGAACAACTGAATGAGGATATGCTGAAAGAAAAGATCGAGGAGCCGATACGTGATGGAAAAATCCCTAAACCAATGACAAAGGAAGAGATCGCACAAGCTAAAAAGTCCTGGTTTAAAGAGATGCCACGTGAAAGAAAGTTTCAACGTCCACTAGCATTCTTCACCAGAAAAAAGATGTGTCATTAGGTGATATATTAAGTTGGGGGTGGTTCAAACAGTTGAATGTTTACGCCATTAAAAGGGAATTTAGAGTTCAATACTTCAGATATCTGGCAGATTTCAAGACATTTCCGTATTCGGATGTTGAGGAGCTAGTTCAAACAAGGAACGTCACTACCACATGAAGTTCATTGATCAATTACTTTGGAAAATGATCAAGTTTAAAGCTACGAAGGGTTTTAGATATTGGAAGCCGTTTATCCCGAGCGTCGCATCAAAACGAATAAAAAGACTAGGGAGAAAGACATAACGTTGATCATGAAGCGCCCGAGAGCAATGAGATACATGCCTTTGATGCCGACCGAACAGAACTTTTATCCTTTGTTTAAGTGGTGGCAGATTGATCCAACTACTTGTGAAGCTATGATTGTGCTACGATTTGAAGATCATCTGGATATTACGAAAGAAAGGATTGAAATGTTTGGGGTTCAAGGATTGAGAGGGCTATGGAGAACAATTAGAATACTAGACCTGATGTGGCTAGTAAACTGCTCAAAAGAAGATATCAAGTGTTATTCTTCAACAAGATTGTTTTTGAGGATCGTGAAAAATAGCAGGCGATGCAATATCAGAGGGTGGTTAATGTATGTTATGCGCACGAAGTAAACTCTGGTAGGATGTGGGAATCAACATGGAGAGAACTTGAACGCATAGAGTTTTTGAAGGAAGAAGCGAGAATTGAATGAATACACGAGATGGGTAGGGAGGCAAGGCTCAGAAGGTTTTAGTATATGACTAAAGTGCCACCTACAGATCAGACGCCGATTCCAGAGAAAGACCGTCACAAAAAGCCGATCAAAAACTTCTTTGGGCGTGTAAGGCAGAGATAGAGCTTTGAAGACTGATTAAGACAAAGACGATATCCAAGGGGGAGTCTGTTAGTGCATAATGTCTATGTCTTAGTCTTGGATCGAGTCTGTATAGTTTTGGTGTGATTAGACTAGAAAATGAAGGTTATTTATGTAAAATAGACAAAAGTTCGCCCGAATTATACATGTTAGATCAAGTTCGGCCAAACTTGATCTAGTCAAGTTCGCCCGAACTTGATCAATACCTAGCGAACTTGTGCTTCTATAAATAGCTAGCTAGTTTCCTTCATTTGTAACTTTTGTGATTTTGGCACACTGACGGCGAAGCTCTGGCGGATCAGGATCTGAATGTAATTGAACATATTGATCAATAAAACAACGTTTAAATAGTAAATCTTATCTATTTGGTAATCATGTCATATTGTTTCTGCCATTATGGACATTAGATACAATCTAGGTTCCCGAGCTTACGTGGAGACGGTCTAACACACCAAGAGCCTGGTATGAAACACTATCCACTTTTCTCTTATCCATAGGTTTTTCAAGAGGTAAAATTGATAAAACCTTGTTTTTAAAATGGAAAGGAAAAGATTTGATGCTTGTCCAAATTTATGTGGATGACATCATTTTTGGATCCACAAGCACTACCATGTGTGAAGAGTTCAGAAAACTCATGGCAGCAGAGTTTGAAATGAGTTCAATGGGTAAGTTGTAATGTTTCCTTGGTTTACAAGTCAACAAATGCACAATGGCACTTTCATCCATCAAAATAAGTATGTTAAAGAACTGCTTAAAATTTGATATGGATGATTGTAAACCTTGCAACACACCCATAGCAACTTCAAAGCTGGTCACTATTGTTGATAAAGATGACTTGGTTGATCAAACACTTTATAGAAGTATGATTGGGTCCTTATTGTACCTAACTGTTTCCAGGCCAGACATCATGTTTGCAACATGTGTTTGTGCCAGATCCTAGTCTCTACCTAGAAAGTCTGATCTTATTGCAGTCAAAAGGATATTCAGGTACATAAAAGGGTTTCCCACAATTGGTATCTGGTATCCTACTAATGGAAATATTGAGCTTTCAGGTTACTCAGATAGTGACTTTGCTAGATGCAAGACAACAAGGAAGTCCACATCAGGAGGTGTCCAATTCCTAGATGATTGCCTAGTGTCTTGGCAGAGTAAAAAGCAAGTTGCAGTTTCCACATCCACTGCTGAGGCAGAATACATCGTTGCTACAAGTTGCACTGCACAAATCCTGTGGCTTCAAATTCAACTTTTGGATTTTGGTATCACTGCTTTAAAGAATCCTCTCAAAATTGACAGTCAAGTAGCAGAAAATATCATCAAAAATCTTGTCTCTCACTCCACAACAAAACACATTGAAATCAGACATCACTTTGTGAGGGATTGCTATGAAAAAAGTTTGATTTCTTTACAACATGTCCATACTAAGGATCAGCTAGCAGATGTTCTAACAAAAGCATTGGATACATCTACTTTTGAAAGCTTGATCCATAGGCTTAGAATGCTAAACATGGATTAAAAACAGTTTTCTGGTGATTAATGTGTAAATAGCATAAAAAATGTTTTTAGAAAATCAAAATTTCATCCTTAAAATAGCTTAAAATTGATTTTTCAAAAAATCCTTAAAGTCTGTTTCAAACCACTGATAGCATCAAAACACTGGTCGTTTAGAAAAGTCTATCCACTGTTAAAAGTGTATCCTCTGATAGCTTCAAAAACACTGTTCACATCCACTGCCCATGTTCTAAAACATGTTTATCCAAACAACTGTCTTCCATTGTCAAACAGAGGTTACACGTGGTTAGACGTTATTCGTCAGTTGTTTCCATCAGATAACACGTCATCATCACTTTTTCAAAACCCTATAAAACCTTGTTTTATCCATAACAGAGGTTTCACTTTGCCGTGTGGAATTCAAAATTCTTAAAACGGTTTCTCTCCTCAATCATGGCACCCAAAGCTAAATCTAAAGCGAAATCCGAACCAGAACCACCACCATTCAATCTCATACTCAAAACTCTTCACAACTACACAGCAAGTCTTGAAGCAACCGATTCAAACACAGGATATCATTCAATGATAAAAATCTTGAAAGAATCAAAATTTTTGCATATGTTAACTGTCAAAGCCCCTATCTATCAAGATGCACTACGGCAATTTTGGGCAAACGCAAAGGTTCATTCACAAAAGGATGTTCCTTATGCTATCATATCAAAAGTGATCAAAACACTGATGCAAATTATCCCTCAATCGATTTCTCAAGTGTTCGCATTGAATGATATGGCATATCCTGTGTCATTCTCTACAAATGAGATGCATGCCGAATTTCTGGAAAGGGGTTACATTTGGCAACTTAAAGGTATGACAATCTTCAAACCTAATTTTCCTGCTGAGATGAGATTTTTCTTTCATACTCTTTTAACATGTCTCTCAGCAAAGAACACAGCTTTTAATTAAATACCATTGAACATTCAATATCTGGGTTATGCAATTTTAACTGGATCAGATTTTAACTTTTCTCAGATATTGTTCAATGATCTTGTGGAAAATTTTAATAACATTGCAAAACAAAGAGCTTCTTTGATACATCCATGATTCTTGAGTGTTTATTTTCAAAATCAGCTACCTGAGGTTGATGTTAAACAAGGCGCTGTTACAAATCTAAGCGGCCTAACTCATGAAACTTTTACTAGAATAACAAATCAGGATAAAGTTTCCAAAACAAAAGTAGAGGAGGCTGAGCAACCTTTACTAGAACAAAATGTTCAATCTCAACCTCCTGCTACTGAGCCCATTGCTCCTGGTGATCAAGGCACTACAACCCCGGCCTTGAAACTCACACCAGAAATTTACAAAAAGAAACAAAAGAAAATATCCAAAAAACCCACCAAACCCAAAAAGGGCCCTCGGAAGATGAGATCCTAGAGGTTAACCCAGTGATAACACAAAAATCACTTGAAAACACTGCTGCTACTTCTTCACAGCAGATGTTAGAATCTCAACCTGGCTTTGAAGCTCCTCCTTCTTCCTCATAAAAGAAAAATGTTGTAAACACAAGGACACCAAATTATGAAGCTCTAGGATCACTTGGTTCTATCTTCCAAAGCCCATCTCCCAGGGCAATGTCTCTTTCTGCACCTCAATCTTCACCAACAAAATCACTACCACCTACCATATTGCCTTTGCTGAATGTGCTTGAATTAGAACAGACATTAACTAGTTCTTCTCACCAACCTATCAATGAGAATATACTCCAACAAGTGACTGGGTCTGCTTCTTTATTCTTTGCTAACCCATCAACAACTGAAGAGGATACATCCCTTGAGTTACATGTAACCCTAGGTGATAGTTCATCAAGAGCAGCCACTACAATTGCTAAACTCTCAAGTTTACCTTTGGACAGTGGTTACATTCCTAAGACTCTGATGAAGGCAACCATTGTGGAGGCTACTACGGTAACCTATGATTATGTGGGAAGTCCCCAGTACCAAGACAAAGGGGCATCTATGTTTGAAATAGGGGTTGAGACTCTTGTTTATGATGATATAGATAAAACTACCATTTCTGGTAGGAGTTCAGATGATCATATTAAATTAGGTGATGATCTAAAATAGAAGGATTTGACGGAGAGAATTACCAAAATTGAAAGCTATGTGGATGAAATCAAGGATTTACTGAAGCAGTTGTTAGCTACAAAGAGCCAACCCTCTGTCCTATCCACTGCTGATCTCAAACAAGCCTTAGACCCTCTATTTCAACAACAAAAGTATTATGCTGATCTTCAACACAAGCATCAGATGCAAGAGATTAGAAACATGGTTGATGCCAGAAATATGGACACTGCTGCAGATATTAAGGCAATCAAGGCTCATCTCCTTCAAACCACTGGTACTCCTCCTCCCATAGTAATCTTGGTCAACATCGATGATCCCAAAAAAGGGGAGATACCTTTAAAGAAAGAAGTGCTAAAGCTTTATGACAAAGATGCACGTCCAACATTGGTTATCCCTAGACAAGATTGTTCTAAATCAGTTGATGAAACAACTGATATCTTTGCAAGGGAATAGGAGCATACAAAGAAAAGGGTAAGGGTTGAGAGCAGAGCTTTGGTTGAGAAAAAGATAGCTCTTCAAAAAGAAAAGGAAGATGTTGGTACTTCATCAAAGAAAATGCATGTTAGAAAAACAAGGCAATCAGCATCCACACCTTCGAATCCTAAGACAATTGCTACTCCAACCTCATCCCCTGCTCCCACAAAAACACTTACACCTTCTTCTACCAAAGCAGTTGATACACCAACCACAACAGATGTTAGAGGTTATAACAGATGTTAATCCAACCACTGCTATGGCCATATTTCCAACATCCACCATATCTCTACCCACACCCACAAGGTTACCACAACCACAATCACCTGATCTCAAGTTCAAAAGGAGAAAAACCACGAATGTTATACTTGATGACAAGATCATCCCTTCTCCTATACCTGTGTCATCTAAACCAGTGTCCACCACAGCCGTTGTCAAACTTCCTTCTTCTCAAATTACTAAACTGCCCATTGCCACTCAATTCCCTCTGGAGCTACAAGCTGTCAAATCAGAGATCAAATCTTTCTTTTCAGAAGAAGATCCAGATAAAAGGGATTTCCCATCTCTAAAAGGTTATCCCAAGCCCAGAAACTTAGAAGAATACAAGAGGCTCAAAGTCCAACTAGCTGAGGATATCACTAAAAGGGATACCGATGGAAAGTCTGACAGAGTAATTCAAAATTACTAGCAATATCAATTGAGCAAAGTCAGAAGTTTAGAAGACTATGCAAGAGACTTGAGCAAACAACTGTCAGAGAGAGAAGATAAAAGTCTTAAAGAAGATTACATCAGTCACATCTTGGAAACCAAGTTATACAAGGCTACAAGGGCACAATTCAAAGACTGGTCTTTGAGAGAGTTGGAAGAAGAAGGCAAAGAATGCAAGAAATGCTGAAAGATCCTCTCAAAAAGCCAACTCCTCCAGATTGGAATAAACACAAGAAGTTGCCTGAAAAGAACTTGAAGTTAAGAAGAATGAAGGAAGAGTTGATTGCTGCAAACTATGGGTCGGAGAACCAAATCATGAGGTGGACAGAGGTTAAGGTAGTTGAACATACAAATGGCTTGAGAAAAGAAGAAAAACTGATCCATCATTGCCAAAAAAGCCAGAGTATCCAGCAGATGATACAACTCAACAAACCCAACACTCTTCAAAACCATCTGAAACATCTGCTTTATCTATTCATGCATTAAATCAAAGAAAAAGGCAAAAGGATATGGAAGAAGAAGATAAGAGAGTGTATGAGAATATAAAGGAAAGAATCTAAAACATGATTGATTTCCATATTGATGATGTTAGTTAAAAGCTTGCAGAAGATATTACTCAGATGGCAAATCAATCAATTCTACCTACCTCAACAATAACTTCCCATCCTAGAAAGCTATCAGACCCAAAAATTCTAAAGTGGAAAGTTGACAAAAACTACCACGAATTGACATTGCTCAAGTCTGATGACAAAGCTACCAAGATGAGAATGGAGGATGCATATGGGCTGTGTGTAGAAGACCTCCAAGAACTTATGGATCTGGTACTTGAAAAGGATGATGTTGATGAGGAATCTATGTGTTTTGAATTACAGCTTAAAGGCCAAATCAGAGATCTCCTGTTGAGGAATAAAGACCAAGAATAAAAGGTATTTTTGGCATCATATGTTCCAATGGGAGATTGTTGGGATTGAACCTGTACAAAGGAACAAATGATATAAAGCCAAAATACTCTATCCGCGGATTGGTCCTTCTATCAGTGCTTAGAACCTCTGATCACCTAAACTCTGTTTTCTAAAGAATGATACCTTTACATCATCTGCTACACCAAAGGTTTTGCAGAAGATATGAAGCAGAGGATGGTCATCAGAGTTTAGTTTTATTAGTTTTATATTCAATGTAACAGTGCTTTTGCACTATCAGTTGTTAGGGGTCAGTGCTTAGAGTTAGTTACATTATTGTTATATGTCACTATCAACCCTGACATCATCAAAAGATGCTCAGAGGTTAGATAGTTAGTATAAATAGTTGTGTCGATGTAACAGTACAATTTATCTTCTTAAAAAGATCCTTGCACCAATCATCTTCTTTCATTTATGTACTATCTAATTGTGTTGCAATAGGCTGAGGGGGAGTTTGTGAATCACATGCAAAGTTTATAAACTTGAAAGCATGATGATGATGAAAACAAACGACCTTTACTTGTAGTAAAAGTTTTCCATTCTATTCCGCTGCATTTACTTTAAATTTAACTCATATTTCCATTTTTGAAACAAAAACCACAAGTACATCAAACTTTAATCCTAACATTTGGCGAAGAACGCGTCTTTAGGCTGGGTGGTTCCGTTTGTTGCACATCCTTTCGTTTCCTTTCGTTCCCAGTAGATGCATCTGAAACGTTCAAAATCTCTTTTCGCTTCTTCGTCGCGGAGCGAGTGGCAATAACTCATTTCGGAGTCTTCCTATCGTCTACATTTATGAACAGACGACGACCTTCATCACGACTTTTCCGGGTCCGTCGCCTTTCATTTTCTTCAAACCGAGATATCTGTTATGACCGCCGACCAACCAAATAATTCAATGCACAAGTTAAGTGATCCAACTTTTTACCTGAACTGAGATATATCACACCTGGCGCCTGATTAGTCTTCTGTTTTCCGCGGTTAGAGCCGCGGGTGGTGGCAACCATGTTCCTGTCAAAAAAAAAAAAAAAATACACCAAACATACATTATCTAAATAACCTCTAAGGTAGGTTACAAAGTGCAAGCACCCTAAAAAAACAACACAAAATGCTTAAAAAATCATATAACATCAAATGGTAACCCCATTCCCCACTCATCAGGAAACCCTAGACTTTCACATGGACCCCCCCTCCTCTGTTTGCAACATTATCAGTATCAAGGAAAAATAGAGACACAAGAGAATCGAGACCCATAAGGTAACACTAACCTTTTTGGCTGTTTTTAGTAATTAACTCCCACGCTTCTTATCAATGGTCGTACAAACGCCACTCTGATAAGGGTGCTCCGTTTATATCAGCTTGTTTTCCCGGTGATCGTGAGGCAAAAAAACAGGCGACCGGGGGAGGAACTGAGAATTTGTCTCCGATTAGGTCGATATCTTCTCTCTGATGTCCGTCGCAGTTATGAAGCAAGGGTGTTTTGGTGGAGCAGTTAAGTGGGATTGTTGGGGAAGGGAAACGAGTGTGAGGGGGGAAGTGAGATTTGACGTCTGAAACATGCAGCAAAATTAAGAGGGTGATGTCAAAATTCACCTAAAGTAAATGACCAAATAGCCCTTTTCTTACAAAAAAAAGTCATTAATGAAAGTATAATCATCACATTGTTTTTTTGTCTTTTAATCTCAACCATCAAAACACAATTGATCAACGATTAATATTGGTTCCTACGGTTCTCAAACCTCAGGGTGGTTCTCATTTTACCCATTCCCGATATATATATATATATATATATATATATATATATATATATATAAAGTCAGGTTCATTTATGAACAACATATTCATAGTGAACTGTGTGAACTCATCCTAGCCATTGATTTCCTTTTTAGGTGTTAAGGGTAGAATATTAATTTTGTAATTATCTAGTTTTATAAATTGTATTTTAATAAATGTATATAAGTTATCAAATCCCTATTTTCTAGTGATCTAAATATATTTTAATAATATTCAAAGAATATTGCAACAATATGCATAAATCTCAAAATATCACAAATCCCAGATGTTTTGAACATATTGATTTCGAAGATCTGTAACAATATAACAATTTTCACCCATTCGTTCGTTCAGTAATACCCATAATTGATTTTCTTTGTTTCAACCATGGCAGACTTAGCAAGTAATACCCATAATTCATTCGACGCCGATGAAAACTACGTCCCGACTAACGATAACGTATTCGTTACAACAATTGATCGTCCAGGTTTGTTTCTTGTATGATCGTTAAGATCAATATATGTATCTTGTGTTTATTCCCTATTCTATTTGTATTGTTTCCAACTATAATTTTTTTTTCATGTGTTTGATTATCCAAAAATTATACTGATGAGATCAATGATGCATGTCCTTGTTAGTACACAGACGTATATTTTACACCTACGGCCAGGATTTTTATGTTGTTTAAATTCACACATAGGTACAGTTCGTGGTTTTTAACTCTGACTGTATAGGCTTTCTTTTGTTTACTTGTAATGGATGTTATAAAATACACATGTGTATAACGTTAGGGGTCTGCATTATCACATCTCTTAAATATCGTATTTAACGACATGATAGAATGTTGATATGCATAGTTATTACCAATAGTCAATAATTAACTGTTTTTTGGTTAACCCACTTGTTATACACATACTTACAGGCCATGTTTGTAGTATTATGTTAGCGGTTATATTTTTCTTTTAATGATGTATGTTATTTCATACATGTGTGTATTTTCGAACTTAGATTCCATATGTGCCAGCTTTAATGATTTGTAATTGTGCACATCTGATTTTGAGTTCCCTTAATATATTTTAGTCCCAATCAGTTAAAATGGCTTTTTTGAAGATCATCATATGTTATTTAACTTCTTTTTAATAAACTCCTACAGAATCAGTTGAGTTGCCTGTAACATATACGAAACTTCTAACAGAACTAGGTACTGGACACCAACCGTCCCTCCCGGATTCAATCATATGTTAAAGCGAGATTTAGTACTATAGAACAAGCAATTGCAATGTATGAGGAGTATGCACAACTAACACGTTTTGGAACCCGTTTGGGTACTTCATAGAAGGAAAAAGTAGGCGATTAATGGTTACCAATCGGAGATATGTCTTATGTTCTAGAGCCAACAAACCTAACGTAAGGATAATATGGCTGATGTAATTAATTCAAACTCACCATCACGTTGTTCCAATGTTAAAGTTACATATTGCAAGGCATGTGTTAAGTTTGTTCGTCCAAAAATTCATCGGAGTACGAACTTTATGACTTCATAGAACAACACAACCATGGGTTTGCCACACCCGAGAATCTTGATCTATCACTAAAGCGGAGAAAGCTTGACTTTTCTACCCAAGAGTTCATAGCAAAATGCTGGAACGCTAATCTTGGGCCTACTAAGTCTCATAAGGTACACCCAGTTTTAAAAGGTGGCCACCATAACATTCACGGCACGGTCGTGGACTAAAAAACTGCGAGCGTGATACCCAAGATTTTATAGGTGATAGAGACGCCCAAATGATACTTGACAAATACAAAGAACACATCAAAAACAAAGAAAATTACACGTTTGGAAGAAAGTGATACTGAAACCGACATTGATCGGCAACTGGAAAAAAGTGAAGATGATGGTAGCGAGTTATAAATTTTCATTTAAAGGTCAGATACATGCACCATGTTTATGTCGTTTGAGTTTATTTTTTAAATTTGTTGTCAGCGAATTTTTTATGGATTTTAATCATTGTTTGTGAAAGTTATTAGTTCTTTTTTAATAGTACTATAGTTATTCCGTTCGATACATATAACACGTAACACAATAGTTTTGTCATACTAAGCACAAATGTACATTCAAAACTGTTTGGTAACATATTATTAGTGTATTTAATTAATAACCATAACCGCACACGTCATAATATTATATATTAGATGTTACAAATGTTGGATCACAATAATTTCGACTTGAAAACAAAAAGTCTTCCAGCTATTCGTTACTGCATACATACTTAGTATGGTTATTTCTTCGAAGTATACACATGTGAACTATTATACAAACAAATGCACACATGTGTACTAAAGTATATATACACCAGTGCATACGTGTAGATAGTATAAACAGGTGTACTAATACTGTTACATTATGCACGAAGTCTTCTAATATGTGAATCATTTATTATACAATTTTTTACATACGTGTACAAAAATTATGAACTGAACACATACATCAGGGTAGGTACCAATAAACTATATTATATTATCAACTAAAAGCCAATTCCATAACGTGTTTCAAACCAAGCAAACAAACATTCCATAACAAACCTAACAAATACCAAAACATTCTACCATCAAACGTATATTTTTTCAACAACCATCAAACCTACTAATTAACCCAAATTGCACGCCTTCCCATATTCTTTTGCTTCGGCCAATATGTGGTCATGATGCTTGTTATAGCTTGAAGTTACCAACTTCACTGCCTATTTCTTCCGTAGTCTTGTCAAGGTTGCTTTTTTTGTGGCCCGGCTTAAGTGGGAAGCCACTATCCCATTTATCGAGTTGTCGATGACCGTTATCGCTGTGTGTTCAAGATCAAAGCAAACCAAGTAGAAATGACCATATTCGAGAATCGGGAAGCATACTACATAATATTCCGACAAACTCATTAATGATGGTTTTTTTCTCAACCACCAGGAACAAGGCACTTCTGAATTTTTCAACACGTTGCGAATCGCTATACTTTCGTAACAATAACAGATCCTCTGCATGAACCCACAAAAAAGCAAACAACATTGTATATATGTCAACCCATAAACGCGTAGTTCATCATAATAACTTTCAAATATAGAATAACATGGATGCACTTACAAAACAATCAATATGGCAAAACAATCGCAGCATTGACCCCTTCATTTTATCAGCTTCCCCAAAAATATTTTATTCATTTGTTTGTTCATTTTCGTCATGGTTTAGTATTGACGCAAAACAATTAACGACTCTAGCATTAATCCACTTACTTGGTTGCAAATCCTTCATTTGGAAATGATACAGCCCAACACCAGATGCGGTTTCAAACACAAACTGCCTGCTCAATAAAGTTTTCGCCATATCAACTACACTTGAAATGTGTACATTGTGTCCATACAGATTATAATGAACATTGCTAAAGCTGCTACATTTAAACTACACATGTGTATCTTGTGTACATACACATGTGTATCACGCAGAATACACATGTGTACAACAGATGTTTATGAACATTGCTAAAGCTACTATAGTTATACTACACATGTGTATCTTGTGTACATACACATTTATAAAAGTGACTCATAAATACATGTATCAAAAAAATACACAAGTGTACACCAAAGTAAACAAACCACCTGTTTCAACGTTTACAACATATTAAACAAACAATATACACTTGTGTATGTTTCAACATTTATATACACAATAATACCTTGTCGCTATAAAATTAACATCTTTTTCCCCAATTCAATCCGGATCAAAAAATACACCAGTGTACAATTATCTAACTCACAGTTTATAACTCTTATGCACACTATACACAAATGTACATCAACGAAGAAGAGGCAAATCAGCCAAACATACATCGGAAAATCACATAGCATATAAAATCAAAAAAACAGAGTAACATCAACTATATTGTTAAATTAACCCTATCCTTCAAAAACAATGAAGCATGTCCTCGGACAATAGGTCATTAAAACACAAAATGGGACAAAACCACGTGATTAAGCATCTGCTACGGCAGAAAAATTAAACCTTAACTTCTGATTTGATGTACTTCAAAGAAGTCTATAACTTACAAAACCGGCAACAATGTACATTCAATTTCATATAAACTTTAACACTTCAGCATAGTGTACCTTTGTTTGTTTAAAATCGTACGATTTTCCCAATGCCTTGTTAACTCCGACGGACTTCCCCTGTGGTTGCTGGATGACGTCAGTGATATTGAGAGAGGAAAGAAAGATGTTGATTATAATTTGAATTTAGGGAGTTGTATAACTGAATGTGCCATACAATGGGGATTGATGGAATCGATATGATATGGAAACTATTCAATTTCGTGTATTGAATTATTTTATTGTGTTATTACACAAATACCCTCATTTATTTAATAAATACATACAATTAAACAAAGAATTACCATAATGCCATTCTATTAATCTCTCAAGATGATGAAAATCAAGGGTTCATATTAGTTCACTAGGTTCCCTCTTGGGAAGGTGTTCACTCTAGAACCCTACCCTACTATATACATATATATATATATACATATATATAATATATATCTATATATAGAGGGTCAGGGTAAAATGAAAACTCATACGAGTTATGAGAACTTAGAGAACTCGGCCTTACGAAAGGTTTATTCAAATTATTTTTACCAAAAATCCTAAAAAAATCAACTTTTCAAGAAAAAAAAAAAAAACTTTGCAAATTTTATTATTACCTGCAACCGAAAATGCTGTAAAAGGTGATGTCATGCTTATGTCATCACCTTTTTACAGCCGCTGTAAGGGGCCGAAAAACACCTTTTTACAGCAGTGTTTTCTAACATTTTAATCTAGGGGTGTGAAAAAATAGGGACGGAACTCGCGCGAAAAGGTCGAGTTCTCTAAGTTCTCACTTAGAGGGGTTTTCTCCATATACTTGCATTATATATATAATATATTTTATATTGGTTAGGTTCATTTATGAACAACCCCTTGATTGTGAACACTAGTGAACTAGTCCTAATCCCTGATTATCAATACTCAAGTGTAAATCAATAGTTGGGATTTGATGATGAAAATACACTAATGTATTTTATGATTTGATGATTTAAATCTATAGCCAAGATTTGTTCACACAGTTCACAAATACACTAGTGTTCACTCTTGAACCGCACTTTCTCTCTCTATCTCTCTCTTTATATATATATATATACATATATATATATATATATATAGGGGAGGGTTCATGCGAGAACCACCTTTATTGCGAGAACCGCGAGAACCAATGTGAACAAGGGGCATTCCTGTAAATAAAATTTAAATCATGCGTCTCCTCTTCCTGGACCTCAAACATCAGTTTAAACCATTCTTAATATTCAGTTCACGTCCGACGATCCAGTCTCTACATAATCATCATTTTAGTTCATGTCACACTCCAAATCCCCCAAAATTCATCATCTCGATCTTATAATTCATCATGTGTTCGTCATATATTCAAATTAGGGCTATAAGAAAATTGTCATCGATCATATTTTCATCATATATCCGAAATTAGCGTAATAATAACAAAATCATTGAAGATTGTGGCACAAATAGGGAGAAATTAAAAAACAAACGTCCAACAGATTCGTCGTAACCTAGTTATTGGCGGAATATCCAACGTCGCTACATAGTTCCGTGAATTTGTAAGTTTATACAATTTGTTTTTGCACTTTCATATGTTAACATGATGCTTAATTGTCGATTGAGGTCTTTTATATGTTAATATGACGCTTAATCGTAGTTTCATATCTGCATTAGCGAAAATGGTGCGATGTATATGATGTTTGAGGGATAAGGGTGATTGTTGTGATAGACCGATTTGTAAAGTGGTAGGTATGTGTGTGTTTTTTATGTAGTTTGTTGCTGAATAATTTTAAATATGTTTGGTGGTAAGATGAAATTTGAGTTGGTAAGGGTTAGGGTTTTCTATTGAAGCAAACCTGCTGATAATGTCAGTCATGTTAATGCACATTTGCATAGTTAATATGGTGATGATAAAATTGATGCATAGGTTGTTAACAAGGTTGCTTATGTTGATGCACATGTGCATATGCACAAGTGCATATTGACACACATATGTATAATGTATATGGTGATGATAAAGTTAGTGTTATTGCACATATTCATTGATAATTTATGTTTATTGATCCTATTTTTTTTTATTATTATTTTTTTGTTTTATCTATTATTGTAGATCAACAATGGAAAAATCAAAGAAAGTAACTTTTGTTTTGACGTCAATGGATGATGGTAAAAAAATGTCGGATTCAATGGAAGATGATTACGTGACGGTTAAACAAAAAGGTAAAAAAGATTGATAAATTTTTGATGATACAACTATGAGTTTATGCACATGTGCATATGTATATTGCTTTCATTTTAAATGATATTGCGAATGTCATATGTAGGTGGTTAGCAAATGGAAAGAGGAGCAGAAGGTGTGAGGTTGTGAACTATTGCGAATGTTATATGTAGGTGGTTTATGGACATGCAATTCATAAAAACAATTTTATTTTTATTTTGTTTTTTTCTATTCTGTTTTGTTGTGTTTTGATGGTAATATGTGGATAGCTTTTGTGATGATAACGGTTGATATAAGAAGTCTGACTTGACTGATGTTTTATGCACATGTGCATAGTTATGCTTAACTTTACATGGTGGTTGTTGGGATAAAATACATTTGATGTTCAGGTATATTGGTAATGTATAACGTATTACTAGGTATATTGGTAATGTATAACGTATTACGGATGGTTATGTTTGTGAATATATGATGTATTTTGTGGTTTGGTAGAGGAAATGTTGGTTATGCACATGTGCATAGTTTGATATAGCACACCTATTAGTATTAAATAATGTATCCATTATAGTTATATTTGTTAATTTAGGATGTAATATGTTGTTTGGTATAGTGTATTTTGGTGATGCATATGTGCAATGTTTGTAGTGCACATGTGCATTAATAAAAAGATAATGAACATGTCTACACTAAATATATGTATATTGTGAAATATTGTATTTTTTATTAATATCATATTACGTATGTGGTACCTTATTACGTATGGGATACCACAGTACATATGATGATGTATATGTAAATGAGAACGGATTATATGTAGTTAAATTATTTATGTATGCACATGTGCATTATTTAAAATAGTTCCATATGGAGTGTAAAAATAAACTTGTATGCACATATGCATTTTTTTCTGTATGCACATGTGGATTTTTTTGAAACAGTAACCATGTTGGTGATATATGTTAGGTGGTCAATAATGAAATTACATACGAGTATGTCTATAAAATAATTGATAATAAAGTATCATGATCGCAATAATAACCTATGGATACGTAAACTACGTAAACATACAGTGCAAAATGATTATAAACAAAAAAAAACATAAGCAAAACGAAGAATGCTTAAAATATGTTTGTCATCATATATAGGCTAATCAAGTATCGCCAGCTGCTTTAGCTGCTTTACACGAATAATGCTTAAAATATGTTTGTCATCATATATAGGCTAATTTCCAGCTGCCATATGACGCTTGGATGAACGTCTACGAGGCTGGTCAGGTTCATATATGTATGCAGGGTCTTTAGGTCATCATCGTCGTCTTCATTAGTGTCATTCACATAAACATCATCGTCATTTTTTTGGGTAAAGGGTTACCCCGGTGATTTTATAAATAACCAAATAAGAACATGTACTGTGGAAGAGCAGCACACTAGATCATAGTTGGGGCATACCCCAAACTATGGAAACAAAATCAAATAAGCTAAAGCAAAAACAACAATAACCGAACCTCTAGCCTACCAACTAGATATAAAATCCAAAAACACCTCTACGTGATACTATTACATGTTCTGGCGTCTCGAACTATAAAAACTTCTCCATTCACGTCCCATTTCTCTAGCACCCTCCTCACTTGGCTTGTGTTCTTAAACTTCAACCCCATTAACTTGTATCAGACATTGGAAAGATCTCCTTAACTAAAGTATCAGGTGGTAGAGTACAGTTCCGAAACAACCTTTGTTTCATTCACGCCAAATATTATATGCAGTAGCAGCTATAATAAGCCGATCAATAACACTACCAGCCTTCTTCCATGACCTTCGAACTAGTAACCAGTTAACTATCTCCTCCAAATTAGGATGAATATTAGCCATATCAAAATAGGTAACAACTTGACTCCACACCTCAGCCGAGTACTTACACGAGAAGGAACAAGTGATCATGTGAGTCTGTTGATGCGCTATTGTGTTCGTCGCTTGTCGAATAGGCTAGATTGAGCGTGTGTTGAATATTGTATAGGTTAGAATCGAACACACGACTGAAATACGGAGTTTTCAGTGTAAAAGGGAACAAGTTCGCTCGAACTTGACCTGTGTAGGTCAAGTTCGCTCGAACTTAACATGTGGCAGACAAGTTCGGCCGAACTTGTCATATGATAGACAAGTTCGCCAGAACTTGACCTCATATGCACATGTCAAGAGAACTTGGCTGTTTCCCTATAAATAGGTGGTGTGTGTTCATTTGTCATTTGAGTTTTTGCCATCCCTACGGGGAGGTGCTACCTGATTCTCTCCAGGAACTCCGGCAGTTGGACTTATAAAGATGTATACTCTTTTGGTATGAATGAAGTCTTCCGCTGCATTCTACTTCTACTCCTTTCTGTAATAACATTCTACCGAATCGGTTTACGTTTACGCATTAACTTTCATCTAGAACCGCTTGATCACGGACCTTCAATTGGTATTAGAGCTATGGTTATCACCTACGCTCATGAATTTGGACATTTATGGACATTAGGAGGGGTTTTGGACGTAAAACTTAAAATAAACATACAATCCACGGATAAAAAGTAAAGTTGAACGGATAGGATTGTTAGAAAGTGATTTTCGACCAGATCTATGGTGGATTCATCTCGAAATTCGAAGAAATAAGGATTCTGGATCGAAAAATGTGAAAAAAGGCTGATTTGGGGGACCAAGTTCGCCCGAACTTGACCTGTGGAGGTCAAGTTCGCCCGAACTTGACAAAGATTTTCAAGATTTCTCATCAAGTTCGCCCGAACTTGACTGATTTTCTTTGAAATTAAGCACAAGTTCGCCCGAACTTGTCTATTTCATGCAAGTTCACCCGAACTTGTCACATAGTGACCAAGTTCGCCCGAACTTATCACACAAGTTCGCCCGAACTTGCCAGAGAGCCTAAAAAAAGCCATGAAAAAATTTTGTTGATCGTATTGATGGGATAAGTGTCTAGAAAAAATTTGGCGATAGAAATTTTTTCATGTTTTTGAAGACCGAACCGGGATGTTCGGGGACACCGTCTAGAGCTTCAGAGTACAGATTTGGTGATACAGTCATAAAATTTTTAAGATAACGGGAGAGTCATTGATACCGATGTAGAACGTTGATCATTTGGGTGTCGTGACTAGTAATGGGCCTAAACGTTAAATCCGCATTTGTTAATAACTAAAAATTCTGGATTCCAGGGGGAATTTCAGTATGGTCAGAATTTGCAAAAATGAGGGGGAATAAAAAATTTTCAATATTTGAAGATTCCGGCATTTTTTAAATTCATGACTGCTGCACAATATCCGGGTGGTTACCGATTGCAGATTATCGAATGTAAGGATCTAGATTCATCGGGTGATCACAGGAAGTTTCGAGTTTTCAATTCATGATACCGAGTGATGCTTAAGGGTTAGAGTCCTGATCTCCGGTGAAGGAACAGTTAGCTGGATTAGCAGTCGTTAGTACCAGTGAGGAACTGAGGACGTTCAAAATGTTCGGTGATGATCTTAGGAACTAATGACTACCTCCGCAGACGGATGGTTTCAAAATTTCCAAGGATATCTGAAGTTATTCATGATATAACTGATGATAACCTTTGGTGGCCATTATTTTTAGTCTTTAAGCAGATGAATCATTCTTCTCTTTGGACTAACCGCCGTTGGATGATGATGTTTAGTGATTAAGTGGCGCTGGTCTACCGGAGATAGCTATGTATCTGGCATTGTGATTGAAGAAGAAGAATATGAGTTGGTCACGGACGCATGTTTCTAAGATTCGATGTTTTACCAGATTATCTGTTTCCGATGAAGATTTGCTGATTGAGCAGATTACCGATTTGCTAATCAAATCTTTCTGAAGGATGCTTAACTGTGATTACGAAAATCGGGATTTCATATTTTTGAGGGTATTCGTTGATTTGAAGTTTTCCGATGCGGTGATTCAAAGTTTCTATCAATTGCCGGTTGAGTTTTTGATACTTTAGGAGTGTGCGGAATAAACTCTCGATACTCAACGCTTATTCAAAAAACTGAACTCGGATGCGGTTATCGTCGAAATGGAGAAGCTGCTGCATTGATTAGCTTCGAGTTGATGGTTATTCGAGAAAATTTGTCGATCAAGTAAATCAGAGGAGTCAGAAACCACGCAAGATAAAGATCTGAACTAGAGATTTCAGCGGAATTGAAAGTTGTTAATGCAAACCCGGATCATCGATTAAGGGGGAATTTGTTGACGTGTCTCGACGACATCGACAGACACCTTGATTGAAGTTGCAGAATATTCAAACACGGCTCAAAATTTTGAAGTTCAGGAAAAAGCTTCGACAATAACGAACAAGGGGGAATCTGTTGATGCACTATTGTGTTCGTCACTTGTCGAATAGGCTAGATTGAGTGTGTGTTGAATATTGTATAGGTTAGAATCGAACACACAACCGAAATACGGAGTTTTCAGTGTAAAAGCGAACAAGTTCGCTCGAACTTGACATGTGGCAGACAAGTTCAGCCGAACTTGTCATATGATAGACAAGTTCGCCCGAACTTGACCTCATATGCACATGTCAAGCGAACTTGGCTGTTTCCCTATAAATAGGTGGTGTGTGTTCATTTGTCATTTGAGTTTTTGCCATCCCTACGGGGAGGTGCTACCGGATTCTCTCCAGGAACTCCGGCAGCTGGACTTATAAAGATGTATACTCTTTCAGTACGAATGAAGACTTCCGCTGCATCTACTTCTACTCCTTTCTGTAATAACATTCTACCGAATCGGTTTATGTTTACGCATTAACTTCCGTCTAGAACCGCTTGATCACGGACCTTCAGAGTCTATATTGTTATAGCATAAGAGGCAACACATCATATTCATATTATTACTTCTACTCGCACCCCTATCTTCGATTTTATCTTGCGTTTGGAGCTTCTTTCTCAATATCAACCACATCAAGAACGCATGTTTAGGGACACATTGTCGGAACCAAACAATATTCATCCAGTTATCTTCCATCTCACTCGTTCTAAGGGATTGCCAAACCACAATCGTTGAGAAATCATTTAGCTTCCAATAAAACTTGTCTTCCACATGGTCTACCAACACTTGATGAGGAATATTGTTTAATACTGGAAAGAGATTATACCAAGAGATTATACCAAGCTGAAGGCCACTTCCACCCTCCATCATTCAATATATCCTGCACCTTCATAGTCAAGCTGAAACCACAATTCAAGATAGTACGATAGGTTAAAAACTGATTCAACTGTAACTTCCGTGTAAATCGGGTTTCGAAAACCCGCCCCATTTTATCAATCAAAGAATATTCGTTTACGTCGTTTAATTATATATTTATTATTTACAATATTGGTTATATATATAATGATGAAATAAATTTATGATGAAAGTTTAAAGAAATAATATAAGATAATCCTTTAATTTATAAAATAAATCAACTAATTAATAATTATTTATAATAAATTCAAAAATTTATGATGAAAGTTTAAAGAAATAATATAATAAAACAGTGAAGGAAAAACGGTTTTAAAATAAAAGGAAGGAACCAGGATCGAACCCGGGTTCCCCCGATTGCACACACACCATCAGCACCACTAGACTACACACACACCCCGTAACAGATCCCGCATAACATTTTATATATACTCGCACACACTCAGGTGAGAAAACCTGCAACTAACCGGATCCGAACATCGCGCCTTTCCTTTTTCTTTTTGAACATTCCGACAGCTGGCCTTGTGGCTATTCTTAGCAAATTTCAATCATGAGCTGGCATCTCTGCGACAAAATGGCAATCAACCGAATTTGATTTCCTAAACCAAACCCAAACTTCACTCTATAAATACCAAGTGAAATCCTCCGTTCAGAATCGCTCATTTCGTCCTGTACTACTCGCATTATTCCTTTGCTCACGCCCCCCTGTTCGCCGGAAAACTCTGTCGACCGTCGGAATACCACCGCCGGAAATCGAGATCCCCCATTCCAGTCTATTCGGTAGTTTCTCCTTCTTTTTCTTTTGAATTCTATTTATTTCATCTGATTGTGCGTCGATTAAATTGAGTTAAATTGGGCGGGTGTACAGACGGTTCAAATGTAAAACGAATAAGACGATGTCAGAGCATGGTTATAATCATTAAAACACAAATCTTGAACGGGTTAAGCACCCAGCCCAACTGGTTGGGCCGGGTGCAAATTGAACCTGGGATCACCAGTTCGATCCCACACGCACACCGGCTCGATTAATTAAAATCCATTTTAATTTATCACATCTGTATAAACCTTTTCAGTATATAAAAATAATTAAATTCCAGGTATGGACGGGTTAGACACCCAGCCCGGTTGGTCGGGCTGGGTGCAAATCATAACAGAGGTCTCAGGTTCGAGACAGTTTGTATGCGTCCGGTTCAACCCTGTATAAACCTTTTTAATTTAGTTAAATTTGGTAAAACCTAAAATGTGTATAAATATAATTAAAATCTAAATTCCTTCGGGTTAGACACATAGCTCAATTGGAAGAGCTGCGTGCACGCAACCGTGAGGTCTCGAGTTCGAATCTGTGCACACGCATGCTTATACCAAGTCGAACCGGCGTCTGACAAGTTTTTTTTAAAAATAATATTATTTTTTTATTTTTTTTATTTATTTAAAAAGTTTATTTTAACTATCGGATTTCCATGTTTTCTTAAAGAAAAACCAGTTTTAATTACAAATTCAAGGGTTTAATTATAGAACTAAAACATAAACAAAAGAGTTAAGCCTAAATATTAATTTATTTATTGAGTTATCGCGTTATTATTATAGGTTAGTACGACTTCGTCGGTTAAATCCACAACTCATGCGCTCTCATTACCACTCAAGAATACGCACCCAATGTGAGTAAATCTCTACAAATTCCCCGTTTTAATCACGTTTTGGGGTGTATCATGTGTCGTATCATTTCTTTATTTTATTTAACATTGTGCTAATATCATCTCGTGATCAAATGTGTATTGCTTGTAGTGTGGTTTATATGTGGATACATTTTATCATTTCAGTGCACTCATTTCATTAGGCCCATCAGTTCCTCGTGGGATACGGGTTGAGCATCAGGTGCCTCATTAGATCGGCTCCGTTTGATTGAGCCTTGACCTCAGATACATCATCATTCATGTCATATATTCATTCAATGTGGTTTGTGATTTCATTTTTTCACATGTGATTATGCAGAATCTTATTTAAACAACGATAAAAATTGATTTACTTAAATGTTTATCAAGGTTCACTCGCCAACTTTTGTTGACCCAAAATTTCCTCTGTTTTACGCATGATACAGTGATCAAGTTGAGGAAAGAAACACCTAGGATGGCCTAGAAGAATAATCAAGTTATTTCGTTGGAACAAGCAATTAGATTATTATTTGTGTTTGTATGAGATTTTGTTGGATATTTGAAATTTTAATTTGAATTTAATAAATATGAAACTTCTTAGTAAATATCATGAGCTTTGGTGATAACCCAATCATGCCCCAACTTCTATTCCGCTGTAGGTCGGGGTGTGACATCAACGACCCCACCCCACTCCACGTATCAAACTAAGCAGAAATATGTCTACCATTTCCAATTTTAGCCCAAACAAACGGCTGAATAAGAGGTCGTAATTGAAGAATCTTTCTCCAGCTCCAGCTCCAGGAACAGTTATTTGGTATATGACAATCCCAAAAACTCCTATCCTTTAACCGATAAGAATGAATCCAAGCCACTCATAAGGACTCTCTTTTGACAATAAGGGCATTATTCATATCCCCAATCCTTCTAATACCCAAGCCCCCTTCATTTTTAGGAACACACACCACTTTCCAGGAGACTTTAGCTTTACCTTTCTACATAGGGCCTTGGCACCATAGAAAACCTCTCATAGTAGCTTCGAGCTCTTTTATTATACGGCCTGGCAAGGTAATCACAGAAACAACAAGTTGTAACCTGCCTGCAAAAGAAAGGAACCGATTTTTCTAGCTCGAGATCCTATCACTAAGCCTCGCCAAGAGAATACTGCAATCTGCATATCTAAGTCGAGCCGAGACCAGGGGAACTCCTAGATACCTCACCGGGAGAGAACCTTCCTTGAATGACATCAGGTTTAAAATCATTCCTTTAACATGATCTGTAACATTACAAAAATACACAATACTCTTAGCTCTATTTGGCTTCAAACCTGACATCATAGAAAACCCATTCAACGATTCCATAATACATTTAACTGATCGAACCTCTCCACGCGCAAACAGAAAGAGATCATCTGCAAAACACAAACTAACATCTTCTGTCTTTCACACTTATTATGGGAGCGAAAAATAGTATCAATGCTGACCATTTGTTGCAATGTAAGAGTAAGGATTTCCATGACTAATGTAAATAAGTAGGGAGATAGAGGATCTCCTTGCCTCAACCCTCTTCTTCCTCTAAAATAACCATGCAAATTCCCATTAACCGTAATAGAGAAAGAGGATGTAGAAACACACATCATTATCCATTGGATCATCTTTGGATGGAACCGAAAACCCCTCAAAATTTTCTCTAGGAACTGCCAGTTTACAGTATGATAAGCTTTTTGGATGGCTATTTTAAAAGCACACCTAGAAGGACCAACTTTCTTATGATAATTATGTATTAACTCTTGCTTTAGCAAAATATTATCCGAAATTTTCCTTCCCGGAATAAAAGCTGACTGGTTTATACTAACAATACCCCCCAGATAGTCCTTCATACGATACTCTATAATTTTGGTAATGCACTTATAAAGCACATTACAACAGGCAATTGGCCTAAACTTCGTGGCATACGTAGTAGTAGCTACCTTTGGAACCAAGGCTATAATAGTGTGATTGATTTCTTGAAGAAGCTTCCTTTTTTCAAAGAAATCTTGGATTGCTCGAGTAACATCATCCCCAATAATACACCAAGCATTTTAAAAAACATTGAAGTATAACCATCCGGGTCTGGGGCCTTATTAACTCCAATAGTAAACATGGATTTTTTAATCTCATATTGAAGAACCGGCCGAACCATGTGTAACGCTGCAACATCCTCTAATGTGTGAGTAAATATCTCCGGTGTGGGGTGCGACGTCATATCTTCATCATTTCCAAGAAATTTATCAAAATGGTTAACAAAAGCATTTGACACTTGGCCACCCTCAAATAAAACACCACTACTATCTTTTATCATATGAATACTATTACAATGATTTCTACATTTTAGGGTGGTATGGAAGAAAGCAGTTTTCTATCCCCTTCCGCTAACCATTGCACTTTGGATTTTTGTTTCAGAAATCTTTCCTCATCTAAACTGGCCTCGTGGAAAGCTTGACTACATTTACCCTTCGCTTCCCTTAAATTAGCATCAAAAGGGCTCGCGTCAATAGCTTTTTGGATCTCATCTAACTTAGCTCGAAGCTCGTGAACTTTCTTGTGAAGATTACCTTGTCTTTTAAATAAAGCTCGAATAGGGGATTTTAGCAATTTTAACTTCTTCACAAGCTGAAACTGTTTAACCCCTTCAACATTATTTTCCCAGCTTTCTTTTACCAACTGCACAAATCCTGGCTTAGGAACTAACAAGTTAGCAAACTTAAATTGTTGAGGCTTGCATCTATTCATCGAGGGGATCTTCAACACAAATGGTGTATGGTCAGAAACTCATGACGGATAGAACACAGCCATAGCCGAGGGAAAAGTATCTGTAAATGCCACATTACCCAAGATCCTATCAGTTTTCTTTGGAAGCCCAACACCCGACTTTGGTTTATGGTTCCAAGTGTAGTGAATGCCCGAGCTATTCACATCAGATAATTCAACTAGCTCTATGCACTCCTTGAAATCCCTCAAACCCACATTAATAGTAGATGACCTCATACAATTATCTTCAAGATTCAAAGCACAATTAAAGTCTCCCATCGCAACCCACGGCTCTTCCTTTACACAGTTTTTATGATATAATAAATTTCCCCACAACTTCCTACGATTCATATAATAGTTATCCGCATAGATGATAGAACAAAACAAAGCCTTCTGTTCTTTTTTAAAACTATTTTAGTATGAATAACCTGATCCGTGCGAGCTATTACCATAACATCCAGAATCTGCGAGTCCCATCCAATAATTATATGAGTACCTTTTGAGCATTGATTCCCTTCGACACCCATTCCCAGTTTTTAAAAACATTCTTGCAAACTTTAAATAAAGCAGAAATATCCACATGCGATTCAAGAATAGCAAAAAACTTAAAGAATTTCCGTTAACAAAATGACGAACCTCTTTTTGTTTTAGCGGGCGGTTCAACCCCCTAATATTCCAAGAAGCCAGACTAACCATTGGAAACTTTCCAAGCAGGAGTGCTTGCCCCCTGAGTTAGTGTTTAACGTCATAAAATCAGCGGTCTCATTGTATACCTCTATAACTTCCTCTTCATTCGGTCCACATCACTCGTTCTCCTTGTGTTTTCGAATTAGTATTAACGCTTTGAACATCATCATTAGGCTCATTCATCAATACATCAAAGGAATTTTTCATTTGGATAACTGGTTGTTGTCTGTTTCCACCTTCCTATTGTTACTAGGACCTAGATCTATTGATTGCACCTTCGGCCTAGACTCCATTTTCTGTTTTGCTATTGGATAACCAGACCTCTTTGTTGTTTTCCGTTTATGCACTTCAGTATATCCATCCTCACTCATGCCCTTATTGGACTTAGTTGTAGCTTTAGCCTGTTTTGGACATGTTTCATCCGAGTGCCCAAAGAGACAACAATGTTTACACCGATATGGAATCCATTCATACTCAATATACATGGTTTATTTAAGAAAACCATCTCCCTCGAGCTACGGAACTGCCATTGTTAATTCCTCTTTGAAATCATTATACGCTGAAATTTCTATTAAAGCCCGCGCATAACTGCTCCTACCCCAAACCTCCATACACATTAACGTAGTGTACAAATCCAGCATTATCGGATTTCCAAGCGCAGTAGCGATAATGCTCAAAACATCTTCTATATAAGCGGCTATAGGCACATCATGAATTTTTTCCCAGACTTGAATATTTTTAACTCCTTTTTTCCATCTTCACATTAGGATTCCATTCATACAGAAACAAAGGTTGTGATCTGATTATCCAAGGACCCTCGTTCAAAACATTCAGCATTCCCGCCTGATCTGCAAATTTAAAAAAGAAAAATCCATTGGCATTCATCATGGATTTTTGCAAACCAAACTTTTTCCAACTGTTCCTGACAAAATACTCTACAACCGGGTAAGCAATACGATCTCCTATGAAATATCCATACAAAGTATTCACCATTTTCTCTTGTACTCGTCTAACAGACTCACGAGGCAATACAACATCACAACCCTCATGTTTAATATCACTTGTCAGGCTTCTGAAGTTCAGTTTTTTAGGGTTATGATTTTTCACAGTTTCAGCATAAGACAACGGCTTGGGTTCCTTGATTACGTCTTCCTTACGAAATCAGGCATACTATCCTCATTGAGTTCCATATTTTCCTTCTCTGGTAAAACTAGGGTGGTGATCTTTGTTAACTCATCAATAACATTTATCCTTCGTGTTTCAGTCTGTGAGTTTGATAAAACCCCCCGTGTGGCACCAATGGGTTTCCATCAATCTTTAACGGTGTGCTTCGAAAACCCTTATTGTAGTTTGGTGGTTTTCCATGTGTTTCTTGTGTGATCGGCGGCTTAGAACTCATCATGCAGACATATCAGATCATGCAACGTAATAATAAAAAGTATAATGATGGCAAATAAACCCTAAGTAAATGAAGACCCTAATCTTAACTTCAATCAATTAGGAACCAGGGTATAATCTATATTCCTTACCAATGAAGGGATCAACAAACCCTAATTACTAATCAAAATCGATCAAGAATAGTATTGTATGCCGACACAAGAATTAGGTTCATCAACAGGGGGATCGGGAGTGGGGTCTTCAGGATCACCATCTTCATTAGTGTCATTCACATAAACATCATCGATACAAGAATTAGGTTCATCAACAGGGGGATCGGGAGTCCAGCAGCACATTTAGCTGCTCGTGCAGCAAGTTTAGCAAGTTTGACAACCTTGATTTTTTACAGTTGCGCGAATCATGGTCTGCGCGAATTATGGCCTCATCATATAACATGTCGGTGCCATATGTAACACATTTTTTGTAATGATGGACTTCAGTAAATGACACAAAAATCATTTTGTACCTGAATAATATTTTGAAAAGTATGATGTTAGGTTGCTAAATATATTTAAATTGTTAAGCATATGTAAAAAAAACAACAGTGCATGTGTGTGTGCGTGTGTGAGTGTGTGTGTGTGTGTGAATGTTGTGGAATTGAAAGATCAGTATGTACGTGCGGACATGAGTATTATAGTTTTATTATGTATTACGGATTGTATGGGTGGACGTAATGAAAATGTGCAGTATTGTGTAATGTATGAAAATATAAGTAATAACTGTAAAAATAAGTAATGATTTGTTCAATGTTTATTAGTGATAAGTATGGTGTGTTATTAATGTGTTGCACATATGCATAGTTATGTATTGTTTGTTAACAATTTATTTGTGATGATTACGAAGTGTTATCAACATAATGCACATGTGTAGGATCACGTAATGTATGTATGAAAATGAAAAAAAGTTTTACTTTATATAGGGATAAATAAAGCATTTAAGAGTAAACTATGAAACACGTATAGATGTATTATACCTTTAGTCTCAAAACGTATAGTAAACTATAAAATACATACAGATGTATAATACCATTAGTCTCAAAACGTATAAATTGCAATTGTTGATGATTTGTATTTTTCAAGTATAAATAAAATAAGTGCGATATACGTCAATAATAACAACAAACCATTATGCACATGTGCATCAGCTTTCTGTTCACTACGTGCATCAACATTCTGTTCATTACGTGCATGAACTTTATGTTCCTTGCTAATCTTATTACGAAAAATGTGCATAAGTCTTTAGTTATTTATTATGCACATGTGCATTTTTACAAGTAACATGATTATCAACCTTTTGTCAACCATTATGCACATGTGCAATTTTAAAAATAACATTATTATACATACCTCAAACGATATGAATTGATGTTCACTCTCCACCATCTTTCCAGATCCCTCCCCACCTGTATCTCAAACGTTCTTTCCTTCATCATCTATCACCATGGTGTTCATAAAGGTCTCAACTGACTATCAATTGACTATCAACCGATGTAGACCTAAATTTATGATTGTCAGCAGCAGATTGCAGCAAATAGATGGGCAATGTCAGTAACAGGCGGAAAAGGATCGATATGTGATGAATCGGAAGATGCCATATCTATATCAATTAGAGTATGTCGATGTCTGGAAGATGTCATATCTGTATCAATTGGAGTATGTTGATATCCGTGATAGAGTTATCATCGGAGTATGTCGCTAAGATGGTGGAGTTAGCGTCGGAGGAGTTATCGTTGTGGTGGCTGTGGATGCCACCGTCGATGCCGCCGCAAACGATGGTCAAACCCTCTTAGAGTTGAACGTTATTTTCAGTGATATGAACAAAGATGTGCGCGTGTTATAAGAAACATAATATATTTACAAGTTTGCCATGTGTTCACATTGGTTCTCATGGTTCTCGCAATAAAGGGTGGTTCCTAACGGATCTTGTCCTATATATATATATACTGGGGAATGATAAAATGAAAACACACTTGAGTAGAAAAAACTCAAGAAACCCTTGTAAAAACTCTATGTAACATTTTTATTTTTTCTAAAAAAAACACGGAATGTAAAAGCATTCACATTGGAAGACTCTATCTCTATCTATATATATAAATAAAAAAGTACATTTTTCTCTAAAGTTTGTTAATTTTTATAAAATCCCCTACATTCAAACCTTAATTTTTATAAAATCCCCTACATTCAAACCTCTATTTTACATTTATCTTACTCACAACACTTTTTTTATTATTATTTTCTCCAATCTACACTCTCACATTAATAGTATAAACTGTTGAATCCAACCCTCTAAATATAGAGATTTACCTTTGGTCTCTATAATTTTTCTCTACTTTAGAGGTTCAAATGCAGTGGTTTTTTTGTTGTTTTCTTTACTTTTCCCTTTATATTAAATAGAATGTTAATGTATAGAGGCTAAACGAGAATGCTCTAACATACATATATTTGAACATTTTTGTAAAAATAAAAAAAAAAGCCGAGTATTTTAAAAGAAAGAATGTTAAAAATTCCATGTTACATAATATATATCTCCAAAAAATGTAACATACAGATTTTGAACATTTTTAAAAAAATTGGTCGGCCCTTTTTACATTTTTTTTATAAATGTTCACATATATGTATATTACATTCCCTGTTTTTTAAGAAAAAATAAAAATATATTACATAGGGTTTTCTTGAGTTTTTCAAATTAAGTGAGTTATTTTCTAACTTCACCTCTCTCTTTCTCTCTCTCTATATATATATAACACACAAGTGATTTTATTTCACTATTCATTCTTTTGATTTTTTTTGTTCTTTTACTTTTAAACTCTTAACTTTGTTATAACTTTTCTTATATACATGTTTGGTTCCTCTATTTAAGTTTGGTAATATACATGTTTAATCGCTCTATTTAATCGTTTCGGTATTTTGCCTATTAGTGTTTTTTTTCTTACTAACGTGACGAACCAAACCGACTCATGGCGCACACACATTGTAAAATTTCTTGTTCGTATTAAGTGGTATGTATTTGTCTTGTAAATTTCTAGTTTGGTTGGAGTTTTCGAACCATAGCAAATTAGCAACCTAGTTTAATAGTAGAAAGAATGACTTCCAATGCCGCACAATAGTCCCAAGTCCCAGCCCAAGATATGTGCAGAAGGTTTGGCGTTTTACGTTTTTCAATGGTATACAACAACATTTAATAATGTGATCGCGCCTTGTTTTCTAATCGTGACAAGTTTACATGTATTTGTTAGAGCATTCACATTTAAGCCTTCATCTCCTTCTATATAAAAGCACACATTTTTTTGAATTTTGTTAATTTTTAAAAAGCGTCTCACATCCAACTATCTTTCTTTATCTATTTCTTACTCACAAGTAATTATATTAAGTATTTTTTTCTCTTTATTATACACTCACAATATAAATATAAAGGTTGAATATAAACCTTTAAATATAAAGATGTACTTTACTTTCTATATATTTTTCTTTATTATTGAGATTTCAATTTAATAATGTTTTTATTGTTCTTCTATTGTTCTCTCTATATTATATAGAATAAAGAATTTAATATGGATGCTCTTAATAATTTAAGAACAATACATCCAAAAGCAGCATTAGCATTACAACGTTAGGCATCATGACTTTTTTGTGGTTGTGTTTTCTCACATTTTTTTTCCACAAGCGTGCTTTTGGAGAAGCGTGTTTTCCTTGCTTAGAGCATTACAACATTAGGCATCATGACTTTATCAACATATTTAAACTCCCCTTCATTAATAATCACTTTCATAATATTTTAAAAAATAATAGATGAGTGAACGTCTCTTCAGATATACAGATGAATAGTAACATTTTCTCTCATATTTACTCACACAACGACTCACAACCTTCTTTTCATAATATAAAGAAAACACTAACATATATTTTAGTGGAAAGGATGTGAATACTCTTAGGGATAGCAAAAAAAAACCCGAATCTAGTGGGCAGGAGCAGGGGCAAAGGTTAAGGGTTGCCTTGGGGTGCCCTGGCCCCACCAATTTTTTGCATGTAGTGTTAACTTTACCGAAAATTTTCGAATATTATTTGTAGTGTAAACTATTGTATCTTTAAGAGTTCGCCCGCACCAATTTGGATTTTGAGAGCCCGACACCCACTTGAGTTTTTGTTTAAACTACGCCGCTGCCGGTAGCTATACCCGAATCCAAAGCATCCGAGACAGGTATACCCGATACCCGACAATTATGAGACCCTTAAGACTTTGCTTTTCTAGAAACGTGGTTTTAAGAACGAACTTCAACAATGGAGATGGATGTTACATGTTACAGTATATACTCTATATAAACATTTTCAGTTCTCTAATACACAAGAGCACAAGATTCATGCTAGTGGTGCACAGATCGGGTTTTTTGAATACCCGGTTCCGGGTATAGAACTGGGTTTTGGTATGACCGGGTTCTATAAAATCGGGTATTGAGAATACCTGTGTCGGGTCCGGATTTTATACAAAAAATGTATACCCTATATACCCGGGTCCGGGTAGGGTCCGGGTCGGGTTTTCTAATACCCGGGTATTATAATACCCTATTTATAGGTTCGGGTATGGATCAGGTTGGGTTTGGGTATGCCTCGGGTATGGATCGGGTATAGAGTATAGAGATTAAATGTAAACAAAAAATTGACCAGAATATACTTTCTAACGGCTATATAGCCATTACCAAAGTACAAAACTCGAAAAAACACAAAAACAAAAGAAAAAAGAAAAAACCTGAACAAGGTATTGGAAAACCCGGACCGGGTATTAAAAAAAATCCGGTTCCGGGTTCGGGTTGAAACTGGGTACTCGTAAACCCGGCTTGAAAACTGGTAAAAAACCCGGTTTCAGGTTCGGGTTTTATAATAGAAATGCATACCCGATCCCTACCCAACGGGTAGGCTCGGGTTTGAGTTCGGGTATAAAAAGCCCGAGTTTTATAATATCTGGTTCTGAGTTTTTTTTCGGGTCCGGGTTCGGATTTTTTGTGCACCACTAATTCATGCTACATAATGTAGAGATGGGCATAATAACCGGTTCCAAACCCGACCCGGTAGAACCGAACTGGACGCGGTTCCAGTTCCTACCCGACATAAAGTAGAACCGGTTCCGGGTTCAAAATACCCGATGGTTCCTACCCGGTTTCACATTTTTTAATTTTAATCGTGTCATACACGGTTTCAAACCGTACCCGGTTACTACCCATACCCGGTTCCTAATGTACCCGGTTCCACCCATACCCTGTCCCGGTTCCTAATAATTAGTTATTATTAATGTTTTTAATGTAACTAATTTATTATCAATGAATAAAAAAATATTAAATTTACTAAACTCACTAAACATTAGTAAAAATTAAACATAATAAACATATCCACATGACCGGTTCCCTATTGTACCCGTAACCGGTTCCACACAGTACCCATACCCGGTTCCTACTGTACCCAGTTCCGGAATACCCGTATCCGGTTCCAAACGGTTCCCGATTCTGTTGTGTAAACCCGGGTAGGAACCGGACCCGGTTCCACATCAAACCCGGTTCCACTGTCAACCAAATGGAATCGGGTTCGGTTTGAAACCGTTTCCGATACTAAGAAAACCCGATTATGCCCATCTCTAACATAATGAGACAAAGAAGTGGATTCCTGAGTGGAATTCAAATTGGGCTCAGCCTAAAATTTACATATACAAAATGCAAGCTACATAATGGGCCAAAGAAGTGAATTCTTGAGTGGAAATTAAACTGGGCCTAGCGAGCCTAAAATTTACATATTTTGATATTTAGGGTCTAGTTTGGATAAGAGACCATACCACAAATTTGTTTTCATTCGATTTACATCAGAAAAAAAAAACCTTAATATAATGAAAATATATGAAGTTATAAATCAGTATATTTGTGTGGATAGCAGCTCAAGTCAAATAAAATTACTAGTATGGTATAAAATCATCAATCTAAGCATAACAATGTTGCCTTGCTAAGTAATGATGCTATGCACTTCTTTCTCTCGTAACCATCAAAATGCTCCTTGCTAACGACGATAAGCAACTTTTCTTAGGTTGGGTACTTTAAAGTTTTATGATAACCATAATGCTTATTGAGTTTGTAGTTTTCATTTAACGTGATGTTAAAAGTTCACATACTATATTTACGTATTTCACATTCCTTGTTTAAAATTCTGCTATGAATATAGAAGTCTGAGTCATTGGCAGGGCTACAATATAGGTGTTAGTGTGAACTATTTTTTTATTTTTTATTTTGGATTCTATTGGCACACCGCTCATCTATCCTCACACCTTGACACCACCATACGGATCGTATAGGCATATACGATCCATATAGGATAAAGTTAAAACATTCCAGCCTGACAGATTCAGGGAATGTCTAGCGGCGAGCTTATACGAATCGTATAGGGCTATATGATCCGTATTATGGCCCTGATTTGTTAGGTTTGAATTTTGGTGTGTTTGTGTTTGGTTTTTGGTGTTTTGGGTAGTTTATTGTGGGTTATTTTTGTTTTAATGGTATTTATAATCTTTATTATTTTTTCATCGTCATGTGTCGTATTTATACGGATCGTATCACATTTTTAACTTTTTAATATTTTATAGTCTCGTGTCGTATGATATCGTATAATCCTTGTATCGTATTGTGTCGTTATGTATAAACAATCACAAATATAAATAAACTGAAACTAGAAATCTAACTACATAATAAGTTTGTATATATACATGATATCGTTCAAAAATTCATAAGCAGTCAAAATACAATAAAAATACAACAATCTAAACCCTTGGATCCACACCCTGAGTCGTGCCAGAGGGCCCCATGCCCTGAGTGGTGCTAGACGGCTGCAAATCTTGTCCCGGGCGTGGCGGCAAGTCCGGCATCGGTATGGGAGTCTCGCCACGACCCACTGCTTCCTTTATATCGCCTTTATCGCCCGTATCGAAAGTAGCTCAGTCCGGGCGTGGTGGGTATCCATGCGCGCTTGTAGCCGCCCCTCCATCTACTCTAACGCAAGCGCCACAGCTACTGGCAACCCATCTGTCACACCAACCGATGGCGGAAACATCGAGGTGGGACGAAAGAGATTGCTCATTGCTCATAAATACTAATCGCGACAATATTTAATTAAACCGGGTTTCATTTCATAGCAAAAACTGTCATACAATACAAGGAATTTCAAAATACAACAATAGCAAAGGGCAAAATTTGATACAATATTTGTAAACCTAAACGTCTATATGTGTATCTAGTCATCAACACTACTCCAATTTCATGGCAACATCTTCATGAACCTGTAACATGTTAAAAATACGAGTTCAATGCAAAAGCAAAGACGAGTGCACAAGTTTGGTGATATATAGCATAAGTATAAAGTGTATAACTCGAATCCACTTGGTAATTGTAAGCAAAGAACGTACTAATCATGCAATACTAGATCAAGCCCCGAGTTTCCACAAAAGTTTTACAAGATCGAGCTTCCCTCGTCACAAAAGCGACGAGACTAATATGAGTATGATCATCTTAACATAACCCCAACGGGTGGTGTGCTACTCCTATAGCACTATACATGTTAAGTTTGGGCTAGCTAAGTTAATGATCAAGCATGTATAATCTAGCATGTATCTAAGCATAACAAGTATTCATGTATAAGGATTGAGTATTTGTGATAGTGTATTTTGATACGGAAACATGTTACAACCCAAAAGTGGTAAAAGGTAAATGGGTCGAGTGTACTCACGGTTTTTGCTAAGCGTTCCACTTAAAAAATCCCGCGAGCTTTGTTGTAATTTTAGGGTTTTGTACCTTCTCCTTCTACAAGAAGAACATAGGTATTATTTATGAGTGTAACGGAAGATTCAGATTATTCGAGCAAGATTTAAAGGGAATGAGAGTAAAGTGTTATAGTATGAAAATAATCACTAAGGTATAGCACTTGTCCTTGACACTATGAGAACCCGAATGGGTTTGATGTGATTTCATAGGTTCGAGACCTATTAGAATCGTGACAAGGAACTACACTCTTTAGTGATGAAACTTATTAACTTGATAGGTGATTATATATTCATCATCAAGGTTTCGGTTTGATATATTATATAGTCCATAGATTAATATATAGTTATATAGTCATGTAGGAGCTGGGAGGATGAACCATCCACTTTGGAACTTCTTGGTGTCATGTAAGTCAAGTAGGATGTGGGAGGATTAACCATCCACTTTGGGACCTCGTATGATGTTTACCACTACGCAAGTTATCATAGGTAGCAAGGAGGGTCTTAGAACAATAATATGAACAAGAATGTATATGACAAGTATGTAAGGTATGTCACCACAATACCATGTAGCCAAGTGAAATACAACCCGGTGAGCACACTTTGACACACGTCAAAGGCTAAACAGGGTTGTGACACTTTCAATCTAGCAAACTACTTGGATAATGATGAAAATCATCAATTGATGTGTGGTCTCAAAGTTAGGATAGCCCAAGCTAACCAATGTGGACACACATGAACAAGTTCATGAACTTGCATCACTTGTGAGCTCAAAGCTCTATGAAAACAAAATATTTGTGAGGATAAATCCTCTAGTTTGAATGTCTCAACCTTGTTTTTAAGCCTAACCAACCACAAGTAGTGTTGTAAGCATTAGGACATAGGTTTGAGATGAGTTAGACTCAAGTTTGATAAGATTAAACAAGTTTTGGTAGAGTTTAAAACACAACAGAAAGTTTATGGACACTTTAGGTGCATTTCTAAGTCTGGATTCTCCATGGAGAACCCTTGGATTCAAACCTAAAGATTATCCAAGCAATTAGAAAGAAGAATCAAGAGATTTCGTTGAGTTTTGAGCAAGTTATGCTCATTTTGTAAAGGTGTATAAATCTGCCCGAAAAATCTGATGTTGCAAAAACTTGAGATGATTTGAGAGTGATTTAGGAAGGATTAGAGAGTTGTGAAAGTGTAAAATGGCATGGATTAGGTGTGTATTTATAGGGGAATAGTGGGGAGTGGTTAGGAGGTGTTTAATGGTGCATTAGAGGTGATTGGGTGAGGTTTGTTTTGTTGGATCCGTGCACATTTGCGAGCCAAAAAGGTTTCTGCCCGCCCAGCACCCCTTACGGACCAAAGGGTACCCCCTTGCGGACCGTAAGGGTACCCCCTTGAGGTCCTTAAGGACCTGGTCCAGGTAAAATCTTGCTTTTTGTTGTTTTGTTCAAATGTGACATGTTAAAGTGTGTTTCTAGGTTGTTTTATGACACATTAAGGTGTTTTAAGTATAAATAACATGTCACAAGGTATATGTATGTATATAATGGTCGAGATCGAGTATAAACACCAAGTATGACGCATGTATGAAGTATAAGTGTCACGTATTTATAAATATGTCACGTTTTCGAGTATAGTATCAAGTATAAGTATGTAGGAGTATGCTAACAAGTATAGGGACAAAATGAATATTTCCGTTATGATTCAAGTCTCGATTACAACGATTACAACAAAATGAAGAATACGAATACAATGATTTCCAAAAATAGAATTACAACACAAGCTTGCTATAAATAGAAAGATGGAAAAAGCGAGGCGTTACACCATCATATAGGACGTGCTGGGGTACTGAAGCACCCCCATGCGGTGGCGGCGGACTAAGCTCTCGGTCGACCTGCGAATACACACAATTGTTAGAACATGACGGTAAATATAACGCATTATACAAAATAAGTAAATTTACCTCGACGTGAACGACAGCCACCATCTCCATCAGCATCACTGTCATCATCACCGTCACCGTCACCATCAGCACCATCAGCTCCATCTGCTGGCTGTGCAGGATCTTCATCCTCTGGTAACTCATCTGGCAGGGCGGCAGAGACAAAAATGGCGCCCTCGCGATCGTGAAAGCATAGACCGATATCCACGCCGTAATCATGCGTGATATGCATGCCGATTAGCGTCCAGCGCGTCAAGCGTTTTGGCTCGACCATCGCCAAAATCTGTGACCTGTGGGTCCTGACTCGGAACGAGGCCCAGCGACACAGCAATTTGTGTGATGTACGCCCAGCCGTACAACAAACCATGCTCTTGTCTGTGAAACACCGCCGCAAACCAATATGCGAGGCAACGAGTGAGGGTGCACAGCTAGTGCCATATAAGGTAGCACATATAGAATAGATCCCCCTGATTGCACCACTCGCGACTCTGTGATCGTGGTGCAATAGATGTGGCAATAAGCCTATGTAGGTAATGGTATAGGGGATCTGTAATGTAGGACACCCTAGACTTCGACCTGGGCCCCGAGCGATCACTCTCCAGAATCTGGCAAGTCTCGTCCGGGGTACATTATGCAAGCCGTTGGTACATAGTGGGGTGTCCATCTCTGGTAACGTATAGAAGCCGGTGTGAGTGGCAAACTCACGCAGGGACATCTCAACAGTACTGCCCTGCCAATCTAAAATTATCCTCAATCCACGGGTCGTTGGGGTCTCATTCTCCTCAGGACGGTTGTTGGTCTCGGAGCGAAGACGAAGGAGGACAGAAACTCGATAACGAGCACCCGATAGGACGACAGATACGCCAACCGGAACATCCTATAACACGATACAACTAGTATTTTATAAACAGAACAAATAAAACAGAATAATAGATAGTATACCTGTCCCACGGAGTCTCGTGGCCGATAAAGTCTCGGCCTCTCGCCGCCTCCTATACCTCCTCCAACGTCGTCCAATCGACGACAGCATGGCCGCAAATCTCAATGCAGCGAAACTTTTCGCACTGTTACGCCTCCTCTGGCCCGTGCTCGAATACTAGATATGGGTGGTCTAGCAACAGGTCAAGGCCGGGGGCCCCGCGCCCCCGTCCATGACTATGGCCTCCACGAGCACGGCCACCACCGCCTCCGCCGCCGCCCATCCCGGCGCCTCGACCACCACCACACCGCCGCCCCTCCCGGAGCCTCTACCACCACCACCACCCTAGCCTCGACCAACAGCAACCACGTCCATCTATAAAATATTCTGAAAATTTGAACATTTGAGGAGGATATGATTTTTTGAAGGAATACGATGCGTATTGGCCCTATGCGCATCGTATACCTTCATACAATTCATATTTTTTTAAAGTTTTATGAACTGATACGATGCGTATAGGCCCATACGCACCATATCGTTTAATAAAACTTCAAAAATAAGAACTGTACGAAGTTATACGATGCGTATAGGGCCAAATAAGCATCATATTCCTTCAAAATACAAAAAAAAAACAGGGGATACCCAAACTCAAAACAAATCCCTAGTTTGACCATTATACACAATACATACGGTTTGCATACGATCTAACACGTAACATACACTAACAAAAGGGGGGTTAGAATCACATACGTGCATAGCGAAGATGTTTGGGTCGTATTCCGGGCGTAGATCTGTATCCGTATCCGTATTCCAAACGGGTCTGTATCAGAGAGAGTATGTTTGGTTTGGGTCGTATCGTATATGTTAACCCCCTATGAATCAGGGTTTATACTACTCTGATTTCCTATACGTATCGTATAGGCCTATACAATGCGTATAGGACCCCCGGAATTCCCCAAAATACAAGGGGTTGTTTGAGAATTCAGGGGGTCCTATACGCATCGTATAGGCCTATACGATGCATATTTAAATACTTATACGGCACAGTTTTGGCCTATACGGTGCGTATGGGTAAAAAACAAAAAAATAACTATCCTTTTGTGGTTTGGATACGTATACGACTCGTTTTTTGATGTATTTTTCCATTACGTGTCATTTTATGAAATATATGTTCTATATGTGTCATTCTGATGACGTTCGGTGCTCTTAGTGTCATATTCTACGTTTTGGTGTAATTCAGTTTTCTAATCACATGTACTACAACATGTCGTGATATATGTTAACGGTCGTACCGTGTCATTAGTTTTCTTATTTTGCCGTTAAATGACATATTATGACGTATACGGTAATTGTATGTCATATTAAGGCCTATAGTGCTTGTATTATGACGTATTTTAACATATTTAGCGTACTTTGATGTATTTTAGCGTACTCTGACGTATTTTAGAGTCTATTAAACAAAATTAAAACAAATGGAATACATTACACAAAAAATCATATATCAAAATTAAAATTAATCAAGACAGTGCACAGTCTTGTCAATATTAGGCTTCGTTAGCATTTCATACCACGTTATGCGTCCCGTGTAGTGTTCCTCCCAAAGTGCTGCCTCTTCGTCTCGGTTTCTTACCCATAGATAGTTTGGTGGCGGCATTCAATAGTCCCCGTCTAGTTTGACATGGATGAAATGACCTTTGTTAACATATACCAATGTAACCACCTGATGGGGGACACATGCGCCCAGTGGATGAGTGAAGGGGAATAGAGTGAAAACCCTCTCATGTGTGATACTGAACAATCACACCAAACCTATGGGCAAGAATGAGTCCTGCCTGATGCATCTCCATCTAATGCTCCATCGATGCTCTCCCAACTCCGGTAAAAATTATTCTTTTTAGTTGCGCGTCGTAGTCTCCCGGTAAGTCACTGTCTAAAATGTACTTCCACGTATCTTTGTTCATACCCATCAACTCTTCAACCAGTTCGTTCCGAATAAACCCAAAGTACTCTTATCCCAACCCTAACCCACAACCATAGCCCGAAACCCACAGTGTCCATCCGGCCTGACATCATTTACTATTGAAATGTGGGGGTGGAACACTTTTGGAATTTCTTTTTTAATCTGATAACATCTTCCAACGATCCATCATCACTGATTAACGGAAACCCATGGTGTTCGCGAGGCTCTTTTTTCCGTGAAGCCGTTGAACGACTGCGTCGCATTAACGACCTTCTAAGACTTTTGAGACATTGAAGATGTAGATGGTATTAGAGAATTTGCGACTGTACATAAGGGCTATGTCGAGGAGGGTCACACCTACTCTGTTCGGAAGGCCCAACTAAGGTATTTCTAGCTGTTTGGTCTTTTCTTTGTTGTTGCACCCTGGACATTGGCCGACCGCGAGTGGTTTCTTGTACGAGAGACGGTTTTTTGTTGCTCATGAATGGGTTCATCACCAACTTGATCTTTGATATGATGCTTTTCTTGACCTGCGGTGCTTGGGTACACATTTTTTGTTTCACATCTTTGAATTCTTTTTCTACATCAACCTCTTCATCATCAACAGTTGATGGATTCAGGTGATCAGGTCAAGTTTTCTCCAGAAAATGTCTATCTCATCGAGCTGAATAATGAGTTCTGCAAAAAAATAGGCATTACACACAAATATTAAATTAATACAATACAATATTTTTTTATAAGTCTATCAGTACCTCTACTTTGCAATTTCTCCAGACAACAGCACATAACAACCCGCAACCCGTGTACAACTGGCAGCACATGTTGATCCAAATGACCGCAACGTGCATAGTCTCCGTGTTAGCTCGTTTTCTAGTAGATTAAGGGCATTAATGGAAACTTTACAAAGTAGGTTGCGAAACATAGGAATCTCAAGGTGGTGGTTCATTCGCTTGGTCTGACTTTCTTCCAAAAAAATTTTATTTACGTATATTGTTATAGTACCAAGGTATCCACCTTTTTGGCCAGGGTTTCCAAAGTGCATTTTGGTGTAGTGAATTGTTTCTTTAACGCATCATGTGCGCCTTTGGCTCTATTTGTAGTAGTTTGGTAAAATGTTAGCGTTTGATTGGTCCATGCACATACAAATTTATAGCGAGATATGTTTAACCAGTTTTCCCACAGGTAATCAGAAACATCTGAAAAATTTAAACACATTCAAATTATATATCTTTTTAAATGAATGTATTAACTTAAGAGAAAAGTACGTTTACGTTTTTTATTAAGAAGGTGTCTATGAAGGTTGTTGAGGTTATAATCGTATAAATCCTCGTTTACAGAATCACACACAGTTTTCCATTGACGAACAAAGTCCTCCCAATCTGCTTGAGTAAATGAATTCTTGCAGCGCTTTACGATATTCTGTAGGATGTGGAACCTGCAGAGACATCTGTGTGCGCTAAGGAATATTTTTTACACGCGTTTATCAGTGCTTGGTCTCTGTCCGTAAGAATTACACGTGGCTACATAAATTGTGCAGCATGGACCTGATCCTCTCAAGGACCCATACATACGTTACCTCCTGCTCGTTTGAAACAAATGCATGCCCGCAACACAGAAGGTTTGGTTTGTCAAAGTCTTTCCCCACAACTTGCAAAAAATGGAAGATTGCACATATTAGTTTTGTAGGTCGCGTCGACCATAAGCACATGCGGGAATACCCGCCACATCTCAAAAGACTTCTTGTGACAGAAAAATATATTCTGAACGACATTCATGGAAGGTTTTGCTCGTATGTAATACATTATCTTTTTTTCCTAGAGGATTTGTTCTAGTCTCTGCATGGGAGTCGTTTTTTTATCGAACTTCGACGCCCTAATCTTTTGGCGAGCGTTGTGTATGTCCTTCGGAACACATTTGTTTTAAGGGTTCTGTTCAATTATGGCTTTCCAGATTGTATGGGGTTGTATGTCTAGATCTGTCAGCTCTTGCACCAGTCTAAACTCATTAGGGGTCACTCTCCTGGCATACACGTAACCCTCCAGGTGTTCAGCAGGGCCGTGGTTATGCGTCTCGTTAAAATTTTTGTGCAGATAATCTATTCGCCAAGCTCGACGACTTTGGTCAAGACGACCTATCACCATAAAAGGGCATGCGCATTTTTTTCTACCGATTTTTCTAACCGTGGCCTTACTCTCATGCTCGCCACTACGACATTGGAGCCATGTCCGGTGATTCTTGGACCGTCTAGTAACCATGACGTATCTGGGCTAAGCCCCTTCTTTTTACCATACATTTTAAATAATTTGGCAAAGAAGTATGCATGATATAAAGTCCTAAGTGAAATATATATAACATTTATAATAATTTTTAAACAAAACAAATATTAGATTTATCATACATTTTAAACAAATATATAACATTTATAATCATTTTTTAACATATAAAAATTAACAATTATAATACATTTTAAAAATATATAACATTTATAGTAATATTTTTAACATAAATCTATAGTACCTGATCAGTTTTGTACGAAACCTCCGGGTAAGCGGGTTGCTCGTCAACCAATGACTCTTGCGCGTAAGAAGGCTCATCAATGTCATGTTGCACACTCGAGGCACCACTAATGAAAAAGTTATTGACATAGTCTTTTTGTACGTGCGAGTCACGAAACTTGCTTCGTAAACATGGCTAGGCACAATAACCTTAAACATTTTTAAAAATATATAACATCTACATTTTAAAAAATATATAACCTTATAGTAATATTGAAGAAACCCTAGATCTACTTAGATTCCGGTCTAGTTGATCTATGGAATGGGCTCTGCATAAAAGGGTTAACCCTTCGTTTGGTTTCAAGATGAAGAAGAATGAAACAATACTCCAGCTGATCCTGCAAAACAGAACACTGTTAGCTCGCCACGGGGAGAAGGGGGTTCTCTCCATGACCACCCTCCAGCGTGAGAATAAGTACATGTAGTCGGAAGTAAAGTATTGTTAGAGAGAGAGTAGTTGAGAGTGAATACCTTTCCTTGAACTCCAAGTCACTTATTTATAGCCGGTGTTTGGCGCCAAAAGGAGAGATTGTTAACTTTAACAGAATCTTCTGCTATTCCGTTAATCTTTGTGGCAATCCGTTAGTGCACACGGATCGTGAGCTCATCAGCGGTTAGGGAGGTGCCACGTGTCAACATGAGATCACTGCATTTTATAATGTGAGCATGCCATCACCGTGATCTTCCCCTGCCGTCCAGATGCTGCCATGTGGCAATTGGTTATAACCGAAAAGATGCTTGCACGATTGGGTGTTAGTGGCTTCTAGAAGATTTCACAGTTGTTACCCATCTGTTGTTTGCCACGTGTACATTCTGTTACAACAGAAAAGATTCCATTTGCTTCTGCACCAAGTCAAGGATTTTGCTAAGGGAAGTTTCTCAGGATTAACTGTTTCCTTGCGCGAGAAGCGCAAGTTAGTTAACTGATCTTCTTTCTTCTCCTTGCTGCTTAGCGCAATGTTTGGTGGATACTTACTTTGATATAAATATCCACGCAAGGTTGGTGCATGAAGCATTATCAAACGAGATTGTTCAAGGTTAACTTTGTACCTTGCGCGAGCCCGCGCAAGGTAGTTAAATGAAGCATTTATCCAAAGAGAATGTTCAGGTTTTTAACTTTGAACCTTGCGCGAGCCCGCGCAAGGTAGTTATATGATCCTTTCCTCTCTAAGATATTTGGTGCAGAGTTCTAATAAATCTCATTTTGGCAAAGAAGTATGCGCGAAGTCTCCTATTAGTTATTAATGGGTATGGTTTCCTTGATTGGCGCAAGGTTTTTGGGACCATACCCCTTCAAGTCCCCCCAGTCCAGTGTTGCTCCTATGTAAGAATAAAAAGTAGGTGGAGCACTGGACTTGAGATAAATGTGTTGCGCTAGGTAAGTATTAGCCTTTTGTTGTTTTCTGCATCTTGGTGACGTGTCGTAAGTGAATTTTGAAAAGTATTTGAATTTCAAATATACTTGGACACGTGTCACTTATCCGGATGATGTAGTTGGTGAAGATGCACGTTCTTGAGACGTGGTGGTATTGTTAACAGGCTGTCAACAGTACATGCCTTACAGCATTTAATGTCATTTCGGCGACACTCGCGCGCGTGCGGCGGTTACTGTTCCCCATTCGCCCCTGCAGTTACCTGGGGATACGTGATTGTCGCAAAAGTCGCTGCAGCCAAATCTTGCATTAATTGCGATTAGTATATAAAGGGATCAACGCTCCATTTGCTTCCTCACCAGATTAAATCTTCAGAGAAAATCTTGTGTTCATATATTCTGGCGACCTTCAAAGTTTTATGATTATTCTTCGAAGTTTGAGTTATGGCCACCGGTGCAATCTCTGCTGATATGCCATCGACGTCAAGTTTGCCACCATTAAAGTGGTCGAAGAAAGATTTTGATAATCTTGCTACCAACTTCCTGTTCGCTCCGTCTTGGAAGGCGTTTTTTCCGGTAGCGGATGCAACGGCGGCTGATGCTCCGGCCGGCTATATCACGTTGTTCTATGACTATTTTGCCGAAGGAAACTTCAGGCTTCCGGTGACCCATTTTATGCTGGAAATCCTTGATTTTTACAAATTCCATATTTCTCAATTGAGCCCGATGGGGATGGTTAGGATCCGATATTTTGAGTTTGTTTGCCGGTCGATGCAGATCATACCGACGATCGAGAAGTTTCGAGTCTTCTATCAGTTGCATTGCTCTTTGGGTTTCTACTCGTTCCAACAACGCGTGCAAGCAGAACGGTTGTTGTTAGTGCCACCCAAATCTTACCACGACTGGAAACAGAAGTTTTCTTCATAAAGGCGGCAGTAATCCCGATGAAGATGACTTTCCGAGCCGGTGATGATATCGAGCTGGAGACCCTCCCCATACCTGCCAACGAGGTGCGGTACCAGGACATTAAAGATGTGCCCAACGTTGTTTTTTCGGAGAGGGCCCTCATCGCTGCTGGGATGAGTATTTTCTGGAAAAAAGAACGCCGGGAAAACCGGTGTATACTGAAGACGGAACTGGTACGTAACCATTTAACTTCCTAGTAATATCTTTGAATAGATATGTAGTGATGCAAATATTTGTTATATAGCTGCGCCGCTCTACTTGGTATCCTTCAAGAGACAAAAAGGGAAAATGGCCATCTTGCCCATTGCTGAGGGTGAGGATACCTGGTTCTCACAAATTTTGGGGAACTTTGAGCTGCCCAAGAAGGAGGATCTGGAGGCGCAACCATCTTCTGTGACTGGTAACTAAATTCTTACAAGGCCTAAGTTGATATTGCAATATTACTCTTGAACATATTTTCTAAGTAATATTGCAATATAAATAATGGCGCAACCCTTGTTCAATATGATTGACTATGTAGGTGATTTGCTAAACTTGGGCGTAGGCCCTGACTCGAAGAAGAAAAAGAAGCCAACTGCTGTTGCAGCTGCTGCACCCCCCTTTCCAAACCAGATCAAAAAACCAAGCCATCAGCTGCTATGAAAGCTGAGGGTAAGAAAGGTACGCGTCTCGTATCTGACTCTTGGTGTGATTATGTGGTGGTGTCAGACTCACTGGAGGGTCTTGCGCCTGTAGGTTTAAGGAAACCAAAGCCAGAACCCATTAACACCTCCTCTCTTCCTGCCTCGAACCCAAACGATCCCTTGGAAATACCCTCAAGCCCGGAAGAGGCGTTGAATCGCACTTCCAAGAAGAGGAAGGAGTCTGAAACTAAACCTCCTGTTCCAACAAAAGTTGCGTGCCTGCGCATTGGCAAGAAGGGCAATCTGGATGCCTTTGCAAAGAAGTTCTCTCCTGGTATGTTTAGTTTGTTGCGCATTTATGTCAGAAAATTTTGTGCAAATCTTATACTTGGTGTTTGTTAATGTGCTTGCAGAGAAAATGGTGAAGGCTGCGCCGGCTGCCTCATCTGCTATACCATCGCCGCGCATGCCTAAAAATGTTGGGGAGGGAGATGCGGGGTGAGAGGCACCCGTTTTTTACTCCGACCCCATCGTCCTAGAAAATATTGAGAAGGTGACTCTAGAAGAAGAGTAAAAAATTTGATGCTGAGAATCCTACTGGCGAGCAGGTTAAAGATACTGCTACAGATACTACAAGGGATCCTGCTGAAGAGCAGGTTAAAGATATTGTCTCAGATCTTGGGGTGAAAGATACCATAACTGCGGAGCAAGAGAAAATATCTACCCCTCTGCCGGAGCCTTCAAAGTTGATATCTAAGGGAGCTGGCCCTTCAACACAAAGCGAAGGCTTTATGTCTTTTGATGATTCTGATGAGGAGTCGCCCATTCGCCCAGAGGAGACGCCTGGGGATTACTATTATCGTTCTTATACTGAGAAGCGGGCCTCTGCGATCCATCAGCCTGTGTGGAAGGTTAAACAGGGTGATGTTTTTACAGATTGGCACTCTTGCAGGGAGTGGTATAAGGGCATCTTCCCTCTGGTGGAGGTGGAGCGCCAAGAAGAGAAAGACCACGAGGCTACATACGAGTCATATTTGCAAGAGTCTGCCCTTGCCTCTTCCATAATAAACAGGATTGTGCGTGAATGGCGCAGTATGAACCTGGAATGGGATGATGTTGAGGTTGACAAGGCGAAAGCCAAACTTGAAAAAGAGAAGACGTTAAAGATGATCGTGGATTTTGAGGCTGAAAAAGCCAAGTTTGAGGAGGAAAATAAGACCGAGGAGTGGTCTGCGTTGTCTTGGAAGCGCAAATATGAGGCCGCTGCTGCGCAATATGCTGACGAGCGCAAGCTCTTTCTGGAGGCTTGCGATCGAGATAACAAAGAAAAGATCTCTCTGCGCAACGAAATTGAGAAACTCAAGAAAGAGAAGGCTGATGCAGTTGCGACAGCAGAGGAGGCGCGTTCTCACCGCGAAAGGAGTGAGCAGAATGAGGTAGTGACCAAAATAACCCTCCTCCTTAAGAACAAAGAGATCGATGATCTAACTTCTAAGTTATTTGACCAGGAGCTACTTCAAGCGGAAGCAGATTCCTTGAAAAGGGATATCAAGCTTCACTTAACCGAGAAAGCCGAGTTGACGCGCCGCTTGACCGAAGGTGAAGAAAAACTTCATGAGACGAAGGTCGCTCGTGCTACCACTGAGAGCTTGACAGAATCGCTGATGAACCAGCTTACCTGGTTGCGGGAGTATGGGATTGTGGAGGTATTATCCCTTTCTTTTGATATATTCATCTTTGTTGATTTATTATATCTTATATTGACATGTTTATTTTGTAGATCACGAACTCCATCTTGAACTCTACAGAATTAGATGAGAGAGTGGCGGAACTAATGGTGGCAGCACGGACCGATGGTCATGCAGAGGGTTATAGGGAGTGCACCCTTCATGTGGCCCATGCACTGAAGACCCAATGGGATACAAGTCGCGCTGCTACGCATGGAACCGACACTGTTTCCATTTATACTTGTCACACCCCGACCCGCAGCGGAAAAGGTGATCGGGGCATGATTGGGTTATCATCAAAGCTCATGACATTTATTATAACGTTTCATATTCATTATTACAATTTATAGGGAAACATACAATCATAATTACATCATGTCCTAAACATCATTCTAGACTTCATTGTTTTCTTCTAAGACATTTCCTATGTTTTCCTTGCTTCATCCTGTTCACCTGTATCATGTGTAAAAATGGTTTTTGGGATCAACAAAAAGTTGGCGAGTGAATCCTATGAAAAACATTTGAACAAGTTTATTTAATTGATTATAAAATAAAGTGCACAACCACATATGAGTAAATATAGATGTAAACTTATTCACAAAACACTTAATCATTAGATAATGCACACACATACAATAATGGATTGTTTTGAGGCACGCGTTGCTCAACTCGTCTCCCACGAGGAACTGATGGGCCTAATGAATGATTTGCATATAACTTGACAATATGAAATACATAACTACAAACAATATATACATTCTAAGTTTAGATCACAATATGGTATGGCACAAGTTTAAATAAACGAGTTAATTTTAGTGACACATGACACACCCCAAAACGTGTAATTAAAAAGGGGAGTTGTAAGATTCACTCACATTGGGTGCGTTCGGTTGATGATGTTGAATGCGCACGAAGTTTGATTTAACCACGAGTGAAACTAACCTAGATAATAACATAATGGTTCGGTGAATAAGTGGATTTTATTAATCAATTTTTTTGGTAGGATGATTGGATATATTTTTGTGAGTTTAAGGCTATTTTCTAACCTTAAAATGTTATTTTTAAGTATTTTTAATGGATTTTTAAATAAAATAAATAAATAAAAATAATAAAAAAAGTTGACTTTTTGCAACCGTTGACCGTTGACTTGTTGACCGGTCAGACTGTGTAATTGTGTGCGCCGGGTGAGGCTCGAACCCGAGACCTCCCGTTCGCGTGCACGCAGCTCTACCAACTGAGCTACGTGTCTAACCTGAAATATTTCTGTTTTTAATTATACTTATATACTAATTGAATTAATCCGAAAATTATTTGTTTTTTTAAAAACGATTTTAAAGACTCGCTCGGTGCTCTCCACAGGTCTCGAACCCTGTGGTTTAGGTTAATACACAGTCCACCGCTGGACTGTGTGTCTAACTTGTTAAATAATCTGATTTTTATTGTACTTATATACAAACTACATTATTTCATTTCTGCCTTATATAAAAAGTTTGATAATTGTCCGGACCGGTGCGGTAGTCTGGACTCGAACTCGTGACATGTGATTTAAACGTTCACACAGTCCACCACTGGATTGTGTGTCTATCTTGGTTATTATTCCGGTTTTTATTAAACTTACATCTATTGCAGTGAATCCGGTTCGGTTAAAAAATGAACATTTTTATTAAGGCGAGTGTGCGTGGGACAAGAATCGAACTCGGGACGTATGCGTGTTTATGTGCACACAGTCCACCGCTGGACTGTGTGTCTAACCCGAGATATATCTTGATTTAAATTAAACTTATAGACAACTGAAACTTCATCTTCTTTGTTGGACTTAACCAGAATCGGTGTCCGGCTGGTTCGACGATTTAATCAAGTTTCTTTAGGGTGTTGTGATTAAGATTAATAAAAAGAATGAGAGATTAAGTGTAAGGTATACCGAACAGGGCTCCTCTGTTTCGCCGGCGAAACTCCGATGTCAGCAGGTTGTTCCGGCGACGTGTGTCTTGCGACGGAGAGTCTTCAACGAGCTTGAGGTGAGTGTGGGTGGCTTCGGTATGAGCTCTGGGTGTTCAGTGTTTAGATTAAGGCACAGAGGTGAAGGGTTCGGTTTTCCGGCGAGTTGCAGAAGTTTTCTGGCGAGTGGAATTACGTCGGGAAAAAGTGTGATTGTGAGCGAAAAAGCTAACAGAGGTTAGAGGGGGTATTTATAGGGCAGAACATCGACGAATTTAGTCCGTTTTCCGTCTTGATTCGTCGGTCAATAAGTTTTCCGGCGGTTATGACTTGCATCGCGGGTTCAGACGTCGGTTATAACCGATGTAATAGTTAAGGCTTCGGTTAAAACAGAAGAAACCGTCCAATCTCGGCGAAATCGTCAGGATTTCCGACGACTGCGATTAGGCGCGCGGTTTTGAATTCGAGATTTATGTTATGTATTAGTTGTATCTAATAATGAACAAGAAACACAAGTGGCGGAGTGGTTGAGCGTGTGAGAGTTAAGACATTGCTGAATTCCCTGGCTGACCCGGGTTCGAAACCCGGCAGCAGCCTTTTATTCTTATTTCCTTATTTTAAATACTTTTTCAAATATAAATTATATATTCCAATATACTTATTAATTATGTATCGTTTAAAATTAATTTGGGCATTAAATACGCAACGAAATTTTTAACTGATTGTTCGGTTAATAAACGGAGCGGGTTTGGTAAATCCGGTTTTTTTACGGATGTTACAATACTGATGCCAAGGAGAGCTATGATCAATTACATATTCCTGTCATGGATCTTGTCGATGCTGCGCTGCAGCATGATGATTTCGTGGATAGATTAAAAGAAATCTTTTCTAAGGCAGAGGAACAAAAAGATGTGAATGATGCAGGGAAATAGAGTTAGATGGTGTTTATTCCCGTAGCTGTCTATAGATTTCTTTTTGATGTATCGCTGCATTTGATGCGCAAGTACTTTTGATGTGAATATAGTATATTTAGTTTACAATTTTTGCATGTGGCCAATTACTTGTTTAGGATAGACAAATGAACAAGTTCTTTCCTCATGTGTGAGCGTAAGTATTAAGTTATCTTGTGGCTCATGAGTTTGTGTTTTTGTTTATCCAAAGGAATTGCATGCATTTGTAAATAAACATATATAAGACTGTAAGTAGTGACAGAGTATTTTATTCATACTGATAAAGCGTAAAGCTATGGCTGCCACTAAGATTACATAGGAAATAAAGTAAGCAGTCTCATTACGCAACGCCCAGAAGTTGCTTAGAGGACTGAGATTACATATAACATCTACGTAGTTGTTGGGCGTTCTAGGTTCGAGGAACACTGGATCCGTCCATACACTTCAGAGTGTATGCGCCTTTTCCCAATACTTCATTTATCACGTACGGACCTTCCCATCGTGGGGCTAACTTCCCCGGTTTTTCGGCATTCGACGCTTCATTATCGCGAAGAACAAAGTCACCAGGAAAAAGGAGCAGATGCGTACCCTCTTGTTGTAATACTTTTCAAGCTGAGACTTGTATTTAGCTTCGCGAATCGCTGCATTCTCTCATCATTCTTATAAATAAGTCTAGATCGATGCGCCTTTGTTCTTCGTTGTCTTGCTTTTCCAAAGCTAGCATCCTTGGAGATGGTAACCTAATTCCGGCAGGAAGCACAGCCTCCGTGCCATACACAGGGCTAAAAGGAGTTTCTCCAGTGCTAGTCTTGGGCATAGTTCGGTGTGCCCACAAGATGCTAGGCAATTCATCAACCCACCCCCGTCGTGCCATGCTGAGGCGGGCTTTGATACCGTCGACCAACTGTTTGTTTATGCTTTCAACTTGACCGTTTGCTTGTGGATGCGCAACAGAAGCAAAGACATGCTGGATTCCCATTTCGGTCATCCACGTTTGCAACTCTTCAGCCGTTAAATTTGGATCGTTGTCTGTAATAATGCGCATGGGCGTACTAAAATGGAAAATAATGTATTCCCAGATGAATTTGCGAATTACCATCGTTGTAGTAGAAGCTAAGGGTTTAGCTTCAACCCATTTGATGAAGTAATCGACCGCAACAATGATGAACTTGACTGCGCCGGGCGCATCTAGAAATGGTCCAACTAAATCAATGGCCCATTGTTGAAAACGCCAAGCTGTTGTGACGGGTACCAAAGGATTCTTTGGGCGCAACGTTTTAGGGGCATGCCTTTGGCAGGACATGCATTTGCGCAAGATCTCTACAGCGTCAACGTACATTCCGGGCTAATAATACCCTGTGCTTTTCACTTTGGCTACTACCATGCGCGGCCCAGAATGTATACCACATAGCCCCTCATGAACCTCCCTGATCAGGTATTGTGCTTCATGTTTGTTAACACAACGGAGCGAAGGACCCATGTAAGAGCGTCGGTACAGAATACCGTCAACCATCTCGTAATTAAGGGCTTTGCATCGTAACTTACATGCTTGCGCTTTATCTTCTGGTAAAGAACCATGTAACAAATACATCATTATTGGAGACATCCATGATGGATCTCCTACTTCGACCATTGTTACTTGTCTGAGAGGGACTGATAGATTACTTAAAACTTTGATGCGAACTTCCTTTGCCAAATGTTTAAAACTAGTTGCTTCTAGTTTACTTAGAGCGTCAGCATGTTTGTTTTCGCTTCGCTTGACGTGTGTGACTTTAAATTGTTGGAACTGTGCTATAAGAGCTTTAGCTTGTGCCAAGTACAAAGCCATGATATCTCCCTTTGCATCGTACGTTCCAATTACTTGCTCAGCAACTAATAATGAATCAACATGGGCTTCTAAGTTTGTTGCACCCATTTTAATAGCGAGGCGTAAGCCTGCTAGGAAAGCTTCATATTCGGCCTCGTTGTTAGTGCTTTTAAAATCCAACCGAATTGCATATGTGAATTCTGCTCCCTCTGGACTCATTAATCGAAGACCTGCTCCAGCCCCGTCACTGTTTGATGCGCCATCTGTAAATAGTGTCCAGGTTCTATTTGTCTATGACTGGGACTGGGTTTTGAATTGCTTGACATTCTTCAATTTTATCAGCAGGAATTTCAGCGATGAAATCTGCCAAAACTTGGCCTTGATAGCTGGTCTAGGTTTATAACAGATGTTATAACCTCCCAATTCTATTGCCCACTTCGCAAGTCGTCTAGAAACATTTGGCTTTGTCAAGACTTGGCCAATGTGAAAATTTGTTAAAACTGTAATAACATGTCCTGAAAAGTATCTTCGCAGCCTGCGCGAGGCGTGGACCAATGCTAAAACTAATTTCTCCATAATTGAATACCTTGTCTCTGGGTCATTCAACATCTTGCTGATATAATAAATTGGAGACTGGACCCCTTCGCGTTCTACCAACAAGACAGCACCTACTGCTACCTCAGATGCAACAAGATATAAGACCATGGGTTCTTTTACTCGAGGAGCAGTAAGTGTGGGAAGTTGAACTAAACAATCTTTCATTTGCTGGAAAGCTTGATCAGCTTTAGGAGTCCATGCGAACTCTTTGCTCTTCGTACAATTGCGTAAGGTTCGAATAAATGGATAGACTTTGCAGCATGATTGGCGAGGAAGCGGTTTAGCGCAGCTAACCTTCCAGCCAAACATTGTATCTCTTTGATGGTACTAGGAGAAGACATTTTTTGTATTGCTTCGACCTTCTCAGGATTAACTTTGAAACCGTCCTTGGTGACGATGAAACCCAAAAATTTGCCCTCCTCCATGCCGAATGAGCATTTGCTTGGATTTAACTTTGAATTTACCTTTCGCAGAGAATCAATGGTTCGTTGGATGTTGTCTAACATAGTGTCCCTGAATTACTCATAATGACCAAATCATCAAGGTAGACTTCCACAGTTTTCCCAATATCATGTCCAAAAACTGCATCCATCAATCTTTGATAAGAGCTCCCGCATTGCGGAGACCAAAAGGCATCTTGGTATAACAAAAAATGCCCTTCTCCGTGTGAAAAGCTGTTTTATCTTCGTCCTCTTTTTCATCAAGACCTGATGATAACTTTTATAACAATCTAGAAAACATTTCTAGCGAAAGGATGCTAATGAGTCAACCTTTTTGTCAATCTCGGGAAGAGAATAACAATCTTTCAGACACGCCTTGTTTAAATTTTTAAAATCTACGCACATTCGCCATCCACCATTATGTTTCTTTACCATGACTGGGTTTGCCACCCAGGTCTGGCATTTGACTTCGGGCAGAATACCAGCATTTAATAACTCGTGACTTGTTCGTTCATCGCCTCTGTCTTTTCTGACCCGAGGCTGCGCTTTTTCGGTACAACTGGTTCTGCTGATGGAAATACATTCAGACAATGTTCCGCAACGTGGCGTGGGACACCGACCATGTCGGCAGGTGTCCAGGCGAAAGTGTCTTTGTTGCGAAACAACAGTAGTTTAAGTTTTGCGCGAATTTCAATACTGACTGCAGGCCCTAACAGGATTGTTTGCTCGGGATTCTTATTGTTGAGTACCCATTTTTCTGGTTCATTACTTGGCAATGTCTTGACAGCCTTACTAACTGGTACTTCAATAGACATGATTTCTTTCCACGCGTAAAGTATAGCTATACCATTTGGTGTTGGAAAACCACAAGCGGCATGTGGAGTGGAGGTAATCATACTAAAATCACGCTGTGTGCGGCGTCCCAATAGTACATCGTGACGGAATTTGCCGACATCACCATGAAGTTGACGTTACTCATTCGAGAACACCTCCCATCAGATAAGTAACAGGAAAAAGGATTTGTCCTAGAGGAAAGACAACCTCCTTGCAGAATCCAGTTAATGGAAAATCAACTGGTTCCAAGCGTGCCTTATCCTCAAGATCTAGCTGCTTGAAGCACTGCTCATACATAATATCCATGGAACTACCAGGATCTATAAACATATAATTTTTTTGGTAGAGTCCAAAGATACCTGTGATAATCACTGGCCGGTCTTCTTGAGGACCTCCTGGAACGATAGGAAAAATGACTTGCTGTTCGCGCCATGTGTTGTTTTGAAAGTGTTGAAGGCTACGCTTGCGCGACGAGCTGCCTTGAATCATGGAAACATGTTGTTTCATTTTCTTGTTGCTAGGCCCTTCGTTCCCACGCGTATTCTGTTTAATCTCTTTGCGCACATTCTGGAGTAGATGTGTAAGCTTCCCACTCTTTAATGCTTTTTCAATCTCCGTGCGCAGACTGATACAGTTATCTGTTGCGTGACCTGTGTCTCTATGATAGTCACAGAACAAATTTGGGTCTTGCCCTTTTTGTTTTTCATTGGTTGTGGCTGCTTAAGCTGATAATTCTCAGTGCTGAGAACTTCAGCCGGAGATTTCGTCAATGGAGTCCACTGGCGTTCCCTATTCTCTTGTTTAATCGCTTTTTGAGATGTTATCTTGTTAATTGTTGTACGCGCATCGATTGGTGAATAAGGAGAATACGAATTCTGACTTGACTCTTTCCAATTTCTCTTATACTTGCGACTACCTCTACTCAGGTCTTGCGGACGATTCTGAGGTAGAGGTGGCCTATTAGAATTCAAGTTGCGCTCAGTCTGGTCATAGACCTTGGCTGCCGCCATGAGTTTATCCCAGCTCTTTGGAAGTCCAGTTGTACCGGAAAGCACTTTAATCATTTCGTCACACCTTACCGCGTATTTGAACTGCGCGCGTATAAGGTCTTCGTGAACATCTCCAATCTCCAAACCTCTTTATTGTAACGCGTAATAAAGTCTTCCAGGTTCTCATCGTCCCTCGCCAGATGTTCATTACATCTGAGGAGTCGCGCACGTATCGCCGTTGCTGACTGAAGTGTGTAAGAAATTTTTCCTTTAAGTCATTCCAAGAGGAAAGTTTACCTGTCGGCAAATTATCAAACCAAAGGCGCGCAGCACTGGTAAGGGTTTGTACAAACAGGTGACACCACATGGGCAATGTCCAGCATCCAAGTAACCCTGCACCGGTGAAGAGGCGCATGTGATCATCAGGATCGGTTAAACCGTGAAACTTTCCAACGTTGGATGGTAATTTCGGTCGCTCCAATGGAGCCAGTGCTATCTCTCTGGTAAACTTTAATTGTTCAGCTGCTTCGGTTGGCGAGACACCAAATTGTAATCATGCTCAGCTTCTGGATTGTATACTACACGTACTTTTGGCTTGTAACTAGCATGATCTGCCGATTTCGATTGAAAATACTTGCACTATTCCCTTCCTCATAGGCTTATCGAGTTCATCGTGTTGGGTGTCCCGCTTTTGTGAAGACCGTGGGCCCAAACGAGAGTGGACAGATGCACGACGCTGAACGTTTTCTTCTTGCCTTCTATTACCAGAATGAACAGGATCATTCCTGGTTTTAGAATACATTTCTGTTCCATCTTCAGACATGTGTGAAGGGGAACGAGCATGATTTTGAGTATTATAACTCAAAACTCGAGATGCCGGCGAAGCACGGACCTGAGGAGCGTTAACCAGAGCTTGAAAAGCTGGAGTCCCGGTTTGGGCACATAGCTGAGCATACATAGCGTTTAGAGCCTCTTGAGATTTGATTAACCACGATAATGGAGTCTCTCCAGGTGGTAAAATCAACGTAACATCAACCTGAGGAGCTGCAGGCGTTACTGGAATACTCGCATGATCGGGATCATACTGAGCATTAGCTTCACCGGAAGAGTCCTCAACTATCTGTCTGTTGATCTGAGGTCCAACGACAACGCGGTGGATCTCTGATCGAGGACCTTGAAAAGACGATCCATCAGCCATGATGCTGCAGATCTGAGTGAAACGAAACGAAAGATGAGAAAAAGAATTTAAATCGGTGGGCGCCAATGAAGAAACCTTAGATCTACTTAGATTCCGGTCTAGTTGATCTATGGAATGGGCTCTGCATAAAAGGGTTAACCCTTCGTTTGGTTTCATGATGAAGAAGAATGAAACAATACTTCGGCTGATCCTGCAAAATAGAACATCGTTAGCTCGCCAGGGGGAGAAGGGGTTCTCTCCATGACCAACCTCCGGCGTGAGAATAAGTACAGGCAGTCGGAAGTAAAGTATTGTAAGAGAGAGATTAGTTGAGAGTGAATACCTTTCCTTGAACTCCGAGTCACTTATTTATAGCCGGTGTTTGGCGCCAAAAGGAGAGATTGTTAACTGTAACGGAATCTTCTGCTATTCCGTTAATCTTTGTGGCAATCCGTTAGTGCACACGGATCATGAGCTCATTAGCGGTTAGGGAGGTGCCACGTGTCAACATGAGATCACTACATTTTATAAATGTGAGCATGCCATCAACGTGATCTTCCTTTGCCGTCCAGATGCTGCCATGTGGCAATTGGTTATAACCGAAAAGATGCTTGCACGATTGGGTGTTAGTGGCTTCTAGAAGATTTCACAGCTGTTACCCGTCCCTTGTTCCCCACGTGTACATTCTGTTACAATAGAAAAGATTCCCTTTGCTTCTGCACCAAGTCAAAGATTTTGCTAAGGGAAAGTTTCTCAGGATTAACTGTTTCCTTGTGCGAGAAGCGCAAGTTAGTTAACTGATCTTCTGTCTTCTCCTTGCTGCTTAGCGTAACGTTTGGTGGATACTTGCTTTGATATAAATATCCATGCAAGGTTGGTGCATGAAGCATTATCAAACGAGATTATTCAAGGTTAACTTTGAACCTTGCACAAGCCCGTGCAAGGTAGTTAAATGAAGCATTTATCCAAAGAGAATGTTCAGGTTTTTAACTTTGAACCTTGCGCGAGCCCGCGCAAGGTAGTTATATATCCTTTCCTCTCTTAGATATTTGGCGCAGAGTTCTAATAAATCTCATTTTGGCAAAGAAGTCTGCGTGAAGTCTCCTTAGTAGTTATTAACGGGTATGGTTTCCTTGATTGGCGCAAGGTTTTTGGGACCATACCCCTTCAAATATTTTTAACAAAAATCTATGGTATCTGACCAATTTTGTATGAAACCTCAAGGTAAGCGGGTTGCTCGTCAACCAATGACTCTTGCGTGTAAGAAGGCTCACCAACGTCATGTTGTACGCCCGGGGCACCACAAACAAAAAAGTTATTGCCATAGTCTTCTTGTATGTACGAGTCACCATAATTTGCTTCGTAATCATGGCTAGGCACAATAAACTGAAACGGTTAAATGATAACGGCACATCTGAAAACCTTCTTAATATTAAGTATATTTATTTTAACCTCGTTCAAATCTGGCAATAACGGTTGGCGGGGCACAACAAACTAAAAATAACCAACGGGTAAAAGGTAATGGTAAATTTAACGCTGAATTGTGAGTCCCAAATCAGCTACGGATCACAGTGGTTTGATTGTTAATACCCAAACACCAATAGATTAGGGGTTTAAGTGTCTAAACATAAGAAAAAAATCAAAAAGATGAAGATTCTTGTATGGATCAAACAAAAAGTGTTGTATTTGTTATCCCAAATGATTCAATCAGTATAAGCACCCGGATGTTCGGATTTAAGCACAAGATCAATAGCAACAACATAAGAGAAATCACCAAAATGCCTAGTCCAAGAACCTTGGAGCTAGGGTTTCCATTAGCATCATATATATAGGATATGGGCAACTGGCGTAATTATTAATTACGCCAGACAAGATAAATAGGCGCCCAGAACATAGTTTCACAAAATTACATATTAGACCTTAAACTTTCTAGAACATCATAAACTAATACAAAACTATCCAAAACCTAATATAATCAAGTATCAACGATCTCAAAAGTTCCAATAATATCTCCCTAGATCGTTGCGTACTTGACCGTTCTTCATTCTTTAGCTTCGGGTTCTGGATTTGTTGCAGCTTGTTCGGTAGCCTGTTCAGGCGGTGCTTCTGTTGTTGTTGGTTGGTTAATAGTAGCTTCACTGATTGGTGGTTGGTCCTCCATAGTGACTTCATATGTGGATGAAGTCAGAGGTGGTGGAACGATGACTTAAATGTTGGATTCTGGTGATAGATCCTTTGGGTGAGATGATGAGGATTGCGGCTCCGCATCTTTTCAGTAGCTTTCTCTTTGCTTGGTTTGTCGATTCTACTCAGGATCTCAGTCATTTCTGTTTTTCTTTCTCTTGCTTGCTCAACTGCTCGCTGAAAGAGCATGCCTTCCTCTAGATACTCGTTTCCTGCTCCAACGTGTATCTTATTCCCATAAAGAATGTTTAGATCAGAAAAGCAAAACATGAACACGTCCATTGGATCTAGAATTCGAATATCTTCGTTAGAATTGGATCGGATAACAGTTTCACCAGTTTGGCCATCGTAGAACCATTTCTTGAAGTTGGTGAGCGTGACAGGTTGTTCTAGAGGAAGCTTCACTCTGGTGACCAATTTTGCTGGATTGATGACCCATGTAACTTTTCCTTTCCCAGTGATTGGGTCCTTGGTGGTTTTTGATACTCTTCTTCATGGGCATTGAGGTTTGAAGAAAGTGAATCCACTAGCGCACTCTCTTTGAATTAATCTTTCGAGATCACCACCGATACTGTTGTTGGTGGGATTAATCATTTCGTGCTTGCTCAATTCCCAAGTGGATAAGATTTGCATATCATCTCCGTTTTGAAAGTATTGGATCACGCCTCCTCTACGCTTCACAATGAACCACCCTGTCAGATTACAGTATTTTCAGCTTATGATATGGTCCGTTGCCTCGGTTTCTTGAACCATTCAGGGTGCTGAGACGCAAACTCATCATCTCCATCAGTTTCATATACAACACCATCTTCCAAACCCCATTCAATGAATTTCTCAGGCATCTCGATTCTGTCAACTTATTCTTCATCGCTATCATCACCAATACTCACATCAACCACAGAATCTAGTCGTTTCTTTTTTTCTCTTCGGCAAGCTCAGTCTTGCATTTTTCTTCTCTCTCTCTGAAGCTATCGAAATTAAAGATGTCTTCGCTAGAATATCTAGGTTCTCGATTTGCTGCTGTGTAGAGGTCTTGTACTAACTCGTGCAATTTTTCTAAACTTTCTTGTTGAAACTTGATGAACTCGGCCTGCTTGGACACATATAAATTCAGCTCTTTGTTCTTCTTACGTTGCTCCTTCAGCTTTTGTCAGAGCACATTGGTGTCGTTGACTTGGTTCTTTAGCAAACAAAATTCCTTAGCATGGAACTTTTCGATGTCCTTTGAGAGATGATCGTAAAGGTCCTGGAAAGGATGGGATCTGGTAGGAGCTTGTTGTGGAGTGGCAGAGGCCGTCTAAGTTGGTTTCGGTGGGACATCTTTCAAGGAATCTTCACCAGTTTTTCTTTTCTTCTGCACAGGATTCTTGCTGGGAGCACCTTCTACTAATCACTTTTTATACTTTCAAAACATCGATCAAGTTGCTCCTGGTCTGCAGTTACCACAACTGGAGTTTCAGACTCTGTCATCTCTCTCCGTTTCAACCTTCTTTTTCTCTTCTCAGCTTCTTTGACTGTGTGTATAGCCTGCATCTGTTCTATGGTTTCTTGAGACATCCCAGCCCTGATGGTGTCACCCATGATTCGTTCTGCAGCGGGTGTATCCTTTTTTCTTTTCTTCTTTGACGGTTCTTCTTCTATAATTTATTTCATTTGTCTTTGCGCTTGCGCACAAGTGGTACTTCTTCTTCAACTTCTGCTTCTTCTTCACCAGCTGCTTGTTTGGCTTGCCTTTCTCTTGCTTGTCTCACCTTTTCTCTGTATTTGTTGTAAGCTGCCTGAACTATATGAAGCCTTTCCGCTCTGTACATCCAGTTGTGAAGCATCACCCACTTCTCAGTCGTCAGCTCAGTTAGTTGTCTACCCTTGGGCAACTGGAACTTGTACAACTATCCATCATGAGGCAGATTCTGGTGATTATCATTTATAAGCAGTTGCACAAATCTAGGATACATGGCCCATGGTCCTTTGTTTGCATTGTGCATGCAGTAGAAGATTAGGCCAGAGATGTTGAATGGCTGGTTTGTGCACAGATTAAGCATAGCTACTGACCATTCCAAGTTTAAAGTATCGTATCCACCTTTTCTATGTGCCATGCTAATTGCTATAACGTGCAGAATGTATCTCCAGTCTTCCATTATCCCATTTCTCTTTATCTCGTTCTTCCCCTGAAGTCACCCTGATAATTCATCCCATGGAATCCTTCTAGGATAGCCTCTTTGCTCAACTTCATTAGATCACTTGAATTGTCTCCTAAGCTCAAAATCTTTCGTATTCTTTCTTCTGTCATGATTATTTCCTTGTTTCGAACAGTTGCAGTGATTCGTTTGACTTGGTTAACTATTTTAACTTTCGATGTTTTCCAAAATTCCTCAATGTGAATACGGTAGATGTTAGGATCCGCTTGAACTTCATAGCTAATTTTGCTTCTTGACAACCAGTCCATCACGTCTTCGAAATCTTTTACCAGAGCGTCCAATGGGATGGGCTGATTGTGTTTCATCGTAGGATCTGAGAATACTTCCTTCACCATTTCTGTAGACATGAAAATCGGGCCAAGTGAGATCCGGGTTTGAAAAACGTAACGAGTTAGAGTATTTACAAATTTTATATTTACAAAATTTAATAATACAAAATATTTAATATATAAATTCGTTGATAAATACGCAAAGGTCAAGAATATTTAGTGGACTGATTTAAAAACGCTATGATATTTACGAATCAAGTTAATTTCGCCTGTTTGTTTTGATCAATTTCAGGCAAATACGCTGGTAAAGGTCAGCATATTTAAGTCTAGTTTCGAGACTACTTTCAGCGCAGAAGCTTTTTTACGCTGAGAGATCGGCGTTTTAGTCAAATACGCCGGTTGCTCGAACTCGCGTTCAAGGCTTAAATTCGCTAACATCGATTTGAAGCAATTGTGATGCCATTATCTTAAATACGTTGTATTCATGTTAACTACGCTATCTTCATGATGTTCTTCATAAACCCTTACAAACTTTCAACAACCTGATTCAATCATTGCCAACAAACATTCTAATCATCATTTATGATAACTGATACGTTGGCAATCGACTATTGACTCTATAATCTTGAAAACACCTACCCACAATATGTATTGGTCACTAAATGAATCGGATTAAAGGGTTTCAAAGAACTTTTTGGTTAGTTTGGAAGATGATGAAGATGAATATTTGAAAGTTAAACTGTTAAATGTAAAATAAATGAGTTTATATACAAATTAATTACGCCGCTCCCTATGTTTTTCAAAAGATTCTTCAATCCTAAGAAATCTAAAACAAATACGCTTGAAAATCTTAAACTTTCTCGAAAAAACGTGCCCTTTTTAGCTAAAAATAGTGCAAAAACCGAAAATAAGTTTAGGAAAATAGAAATTTGCAATTTTGACACCGAAATTCATTTTTCGAACGGAGGGAGCTCCTTTTTCACAATTTTATTTGAAACTCCGTGACTTTCCTGCAAAAGATCATACTGCCACACTTGTTAGGTTATTGTTTAAATTTTGAATAATCGAGGCACAAGAAAAACTATCAGCATGTTTGTCCTCTTAAATCCATGCATCCTTCTTTCAACCTTCTTTCAGTGAGCTTTTTATCATGTTGTGGTAACATTGACAAAAATTGCAATGGCCCACACTCTAGCTAGACGATTAGAATAATGTGCCCGCGAAGTCCCAGGTCAGGACATACCCCCGCGATCAAGGTATGCGCAAAGGTTCCTCATAACAGGTGAGTATACCAAGTTCATTCATTTGAAAGATATAAGGTCAGCGCAATGGTGAACAGGTATGCACTTTCGTGCAGTCAAAGAGACCAGTTGCAGTCCTGACCAGGGTTAGGCAAATACCCCATTATGGTACGATTACTTTTGAATAACTCGTTTGATTGAGCTTTTTCAATTATAGGGTTTTTGGCCTCTTGTACTCTTTTTAGAAAAGATATCATAATCGTGTCTAGGTCAGCATGTATCTTGATGCAACAAAAGAGTGATTATGATATCCCTAATGATAAATAATATAAAGACCCGAAATCTTAGATCTTGGCAATCTATCAAAGCAAGATTTAAGACCATTAAGCCATATGCCGCAACGTGATACCCGCAAGATGCACAATACTGTGGGTATCCAAAATTCTTGTGTAAGCATTATCTTTTATCCCCTAATTGCAGTTTACTCGAGAGTATTGCTGAATATACTGACACGTCGTTGCTTGGTACCCCGATCTTCCTTGCTTAGCATCTCGAATTTCATTTCTTTTTCTGTTTCAAAACCAATGGTGTGCGTTAAGCGTGATATGATTTTATTGATATTTTAAGTTCGTTTTGCGCGTTAGTCAAGTTTTAAATTTATAAAACACGATATTATACCAACACTAAACACACATTTGGGCAAGTGCACCCATCTTGAGCATAGTGTAGTGTTGGTAAGATACCGTGGTCGTCCAAGGACACAAGAGCTTTTAATACCGGTTTATCGTCAACGTCTAATCGTTACAAATTTTTGGATAAAAGTTTTAAACATAAAAGTAAATTAAAAGAAAAGATAAATAAAATGAAATACAAATAGACAAGATAGAATCACTTGGATCCAACTCCTCTTCAATGTATCCTTTGATGATTTTCGTACTTTCAGACTTTTCAAGAGATTATCTTAGTTAAAGTAGTAGGCCCCTCTGTTGAAGGTGACTTTACCCTCAACCCAGCGGTTTGAGTCAGCAGGGATACAATCCTAAAGGGTCGGAATATTGAAAGATAATTAAATAAGTTATTAATACGAAAAGTAGTAGGCCCCTCTGATGAAGGTGACATTACCCTCGGCTAAGTGGTTTGAGTCAGCAAGGATACAATCCCAATAATCCGGTTTAAAGTTTTAATAGTAGTTTACATATGAGGGGTTCAAGCTATTCGCACCCCCACCATCCAATACCTGTTGGGTATTGAAGGAGATCCTAGTAAGCTTGAACCAAGTCCTCGCAGAATCTATACACCGAACGAGACAAGAACTTTACCAAACCACCCTTCTAACCCCCTTCCAAGTAGTTAACGCGCTTTATATAGACCGTAAAGACACGAATGAGCAAATCAATGACATCATAAAGAAATGGTTAGGAAAATTCACTTTCAACATAAGAAACTGGTTATTAAAGTCACTAATACATACACATTGAAAAGTACCGAAAGATTAAAAACCAAAAGTAATACATTAAAGATTTGTCTTCGCCAAGTGATGTAAGAGATTAGCCAAGCATGGCCTTTGTTTGACAAGAACTCTTACTATCAATCTTGGATCGCGAGACTACTACACACTCTAAAGATGATAGATGGATGATGGTGGTGGGTGTTGGTGTTGTAGTGGTGATGGAATGGTGGCAAAGTGAGAGAGAAGTGGCTTGCCAAGGGATGCCTTTGAAGTGAACCAAGCACCCCTATTTATAGTTAGAACAGTACCCCGGGCACGGCCCCGTGTCCAGTAGGCACGGCCTGTGGCTGGCTTCTTCTCTTTCTTCATTAATTGTAGCTGTCAGCAGAGGGCCCCACACGACCCTGTGGCTCGTGGGCATGACCCCATAGTCAACTCTTCGTTGTACTATCAAGATTCTGCAAATCTTAGAGTCTGACAACGCCCCATGCTGCCCTGGGCATAGCCCCGTGGTGGGCATAGAAGCTTCTGCATGTTTTGTCTTTAAGTGCAAGTGCTGACCACGCCCCATGCCTGGCTGGGCACGGCCCTGTGGTCAGTTTCGTTTCCTTGTTTTTGTCTTTGGGGTGCTGTTGAGGGGTCGGGCATGTCATGTTATTCCTTCTTCTTGTATTTATGTTAGTTTTGGCTGCTTAATTGCTTCTTTTGTTCTTTTAAGCTCATTTGGTCCTGTAAATTCAAAAGGAACAAAGAAATGTGTTTTTTCCAACATTAGTACTAGAAAAGGGTTAGTTTTATGCCTTATTTGATGTAATTTATATGTTGCATTTTATACACATCAAATATCCCCACATTTGAATCTTTGCTTGTCCTCAAGCAAAACTAGTTAAATGTGGCTTACACACCCAAATAGAGTAGGTAGAGAATAAGTTTTGTGGCTTGTCTTGAGTGTCGGGAATCCATGATCTTTATTTAATTTTTTGTTTTTATTTTATTTACAATCCTATTCGTCATGATTTATTTAGAACATATTTAAGAAAAATTATTTATTTGTGCATGGGAAATCAGTCAACATTCGGCCGAAGATGTATTTTTGTGATAACACTCGATTCTGGCATGGAACTTACTTCTACCATATGCTTGCCAAGCGATCAAACCACCTCCTCTTTAACTATAAACCTTTGTAAATATCAGGAGGACTTTTGAAAGGGGTAAGGCTTGGGCTAAGGGTATGTGATTTTTGGGTTAGTAGTTAGTAAAATGGCGAAAAGCGTAAAAGCGTCGGTTGTCATAAAAACTTTTTGTTTTTGTGATGTTTATTGAAACTAAGCATATACAAACACTATTTTTAACTAACTTGTTTGGTTATTGCAAAAACTATGTTTTTTAGGGGTCACAAGATAACCGAGCTTTTACCAAAACAAATGGGTTTGAAAAAAAAAAGGGTTTTAGTGGGTAATGGGTGTTTGTGATACGGGTTTTTGAAGTGAAAAGGTTTAGGCTCAAAGCGGTTAACTTGGGGGATTTTTGGTAGGGAGTAATAAGAAGGGAAATAATGGTGTTGAATAAAAATGAGTTTGTCCTAATGCCTCCATCATTTACTTACTTGGGTTAAAGTTTGTGAGAATCGGGAATGTATCGTCTTGGCAAGTTCTGGAGTCGTAAGAACCAAGCGGCTATTCACACAAGAAACAAAAAATGAGCATTTAGTTAATGATGTATGTGTGTATGCTCGTTAAAGGCTCAACCTCACTTATTGTGGGAATGGGTTATAGTGTAAACAAGTATATATAATCAAATTTTAAAAAGATTTGTCATGTCTTTTTATAATTTTCTTGTTTGATTCTTTTTATCACGACGCATTCGGTTGTAAATTTGTAAAAACATAACCTTTTATAACTTGTTATTCTCAAATTAAACCAAGACAGGTAAAAAAATGAATTTTTTTTGAAAAGATTTGGGGTGATTAGCGGTTCCAATACGAGTTTTGTGTAAGACTTGTTATTAGGACTTGCAAGATTCAAGATTTTAGCTTCCCCCCACGCTTAAATTACACATTGTCCTCAATGTGTCCAAAAATAAGTTTTTCGATTGATTCGAATGTGTAAAAGCGTGTTAAAAACAAGTTTTTATGATACTAGGCACCTGGCCATGGGCCCGTGTTGTCTGGCATGGCCTCGTGGTCAGAATGCCAGTAATGAAAGTTGGCCACGGGACGTGCCTGGTGGCCATGATCCGTGGTCAGATCATGCAGACAAACAGCAGAATTAGGGGATGTGTACACGGGGGCATGGTGAACGAACACAACCCCGTGGTGGCAGTCTGCAATCGCCGAGTGTTCAGGTTTTTGGCCTTTGCTTCCGGTTTCCGAGCTTATATTGCACTTAATAGTTAGTGCACTCAAGCCTCCTTTGTACCTGCTTTTCTAATATTCACACCACACAAAACACAATAATACAATACCCAAGTCCTAAATTACGATTGTTTCAAATCCATCATCACACAAACATAGAAAAAAGAAAATGTAGAAATGAAATTTTCTAAAAAGTAAATTGTTCAACCATAGCACGCAGGCCGACAAATTGTTCATAGAGAGAAGAGAGTTAACCTGGGAACTGCAACCCTCACCTACCACACCACCATCATTATCATTGCCTAGTCCATGTCCTCATCCTCATCGTCGTCCTTGTCCTCATCACGATACGCCATGTGTCCCCGGATGTATGTGATATCTTCTTGCATTATGGAACGTTCCACCGCTCCAATCCGGGTGTTGGCATTGCTGGCCACATTGTATGTGTTTTGGGTACAAAGAAGGTTTTCCAGAAAAAGGTCAGTTAAACTTTGAAAGTTAGGAAAACCAGCTCCTTAAGAGGAGGAACCCGTTTGGTAGCCACAGTATTGTGGAGAAGGATGGTTGGGGTCGTCTTGGAGGGCTAGGACTTCTTCCGGGCCCCATGTGTTTCCTTGTGCATTCCGGAACCGGACAGTCCCGTCATCCATGTCTTGGATGAATCCCATGGCCCCGCATTGGGCTAGATCGACCTTCTTGGACTTCACACCTTGGGGGAATGACTTCGGTACGCGGTGGACATAATTCTTGAACAGTTTGTAGATCCATCCCCCGAAGAAGATTAGTGTGGGAGGAGAGGACATTTGGTTTAGGTGCATGTTTGTAGGTCCGTTGTACGGATCGTTCTAGTCCTAATTTGGCAAACCTAAGGTAAACGTGCGGAATCCGTTTGCACAGGCGACATAGGATACAAGTTCTTTACTGTTTAATCATTGTTTCATTGATTAGTAAACGTTACAAATCCTGAAAACACTTGGACAGAGATTCGCCATCCAGTTGACAAAATCTCTGAATCTTACAAATGAGAAATCAAGACTCCTATTTATAGGAGAACAAGTTCACTCCAAATGTGGTATGATCAAGTTCGGGCGAACTTGTTCATATACTACAAGTTCGGGCGACCTTGTTTCCCAACATACATAAATTTAACATTTCGCTCTTAAACACAGACTCGACGAAATACGATGACATAGTCAACAGACATATGCATCAACAGACTCCCGCTTGGATGTTGTCGTAGTCATTATTCTTCAGTTCCTGAGTCTTTAATGTTCTCTTGATCTTTATTTCTTGAAAAACTTTAACTTCCTTGATCTTCATAGCATCTACAATCCTTTTCTATTTTCTTCTCGAGCTTGTCTTGATAAAACTTTAATCACCATGCCCCCTTGCTTTGAGATTTCTGGTATCTTCAATCAACGTGTTTATCTAGCTCCCCCTTAAAATCAACTTCTTGTTTCAAAGTTCCTCAAACATTCAAATAAAACATTTCAGATTCAAACTTTGAAATTTCTAAACACCAACATTTCAAATTTTAATCTCCTCATCAGTTTTTAAACCTTCTCAGTTATTCAAGTCCAAATTAACGACCTTGAATATCTGATTCATGTACAAGTTCAACTTAATGATCTTGATTAAACGTTTTGACACTAAACTGACACATTTATTCAAATGTAAGTTTCAAATTAATGAACTTTTAAACTTTTCAGATTAATTTCAATTTTTAGATTTTTTTTAGCTACTTTAGACTTTGAAAATCAGCTTTTCATCATCAGTGGTCGAAACTAAAAGATAATATAATCTTTTTGTTTTTATGTAATGAATATCAAACACTAAGTATGTACAAACATATTTACAAACATATCTTTGTTGAGTTTGTGTTAAAGGATCATATCAGTTTTTGAGACATATCACTAGTACCATTGACCTTTTAAGACTTTAAGCTTTAAACTCGTTTACCTAGATTGTCGATATATTTGTCCTTTTAAACTTCAACACATTTCTCAATTGTTCCAAGATATGTTAGTTAGAATTAAGAAACTTGACTTAACTATGGTTCCCATCTCAGAATATACTCCCGCATCAAGATTCCCTAGATTTCATCTTACAGGTGAATATAACGTAATTGATATCTGTATTTGAGTTATGCGAGACCTTGAAAGCTCAGGTTAGTACCACCGTACCAACAGAGAGATGAAGGCTCGACTTATAAGGTAGTGTTCCAAAATGGAATCCTTTTGGACTGCAATTGTAGTATCTTTCGATATTTTCAATTGAATGCAGTTTTAGGGGATTTTTGCAAAAGCATTATAGAAGTTCTAGGCCATTGCATACGCAAAATCAGAAGAACTTGTATAATACCCCAGATATCAATCATCTATAAAGACCTCGTATCTCAGAATCAGGCAATCTCTCAAACGAAATTTCGGAGTACTAAGTCATATATCTGAGAGATGTTAATCCACAAATTAGCAGTTGTAAAATTTAGTTTATATCCCGAAAACAATCTACTGAACGTGTAAAGCCTATCGGCACATCCACAGTAAGACTTGTTTAACCCTTTTAAACTTTACAAATCCGTAGCATACTGTGATAGTCCACTGATGTACTATCATTTCCTTTATACACACTGTTGGGATTGAACCCTATGAAAGGAACAGATGATATAAAGCCAAATAACACTATCCGAGCTTTGGTTCAACTATCAGAGGTTACAATCTCTGATGTACTTACACTGCTTTCCATAAAGACTGCTCATCCTATCATCTGCCTTCACAAAGCTTCAAGGTCTGCCAGAGTTAACAAGGACAGAGGATAGGAATTGGAGTTTAGTCATTAGCTTAGTTAATCAATGTAACAGTGCCAAGCACTGATAGTTAGTATAAGCAGTGTTTAGAGTTATTTACATATTATTTCCTGTCACTATCAACCCTGACGTCATCAAAGATGCTCAGAGGTTAGATAGTTAGTATAAATAGGCAACTCTTGGTAACCTTTAAACTTGTCTCTTAAAAGATCAACTTTCACATATCATCTTCTCTGCATTTTCTCATTACCAAACTGTAATTGCAAAGGCTGAGGGGGAGTTTGTGAATCACATGCAAGTTAATTAACTTGAAAGCATGATGATGATGATGAAAACAAACGACCATTGCTTGTAGTAAAACTTTTCCATCTTATTCCGCTGCAAATCTCTTTTAATTCAATCATTTTCCATTTTTGAAACAAAAACTACAAGTAATTCAAACTCGGATCCTAACAATTGGTATCAAACCCTGATTCATCAAATTCGATCTAACAATCGATTTGGTTCGAACAGATCACCTCTCTTGTTAATCAGTTTGGTTGTTTTTAGCTTGATAATTCAGAGTTTTATTACATTCAAAGTTTTTTAAACAAAATTTGTGAAAACTCAACTGAAAATGTCTCAAAACACACAGGATGCCAATTCTGGTTCCTTGTTCAAACCTCCAATGCTCAAAAGAAATGAATATTTCATTTGGCAACGACGGATGGGTCACATCCTTGCTCAGCAAAACACCGGTTGCTGGAGATCTGTTGCTTATGGACCTCACGTTCCAAAGGTTCCAAGCACAGAGGATCCAACCAAGCAAGTGCCAAAAAATCCTGAAAACTTTTCAGAGCAGGATTTCCAGAAGATTGAATTGGATGCTAAGGCATTTAGCATAGTTGCTTCGGCCTTACCCAATGAAATTTATGCTGGTCTACTCCATTGCAATAGTGCAAAGGAGTTATGGGATACACTTAAGGAGCAATTCAGTGGGACTGAGGAAGTGATAGAAAGTAATAGAGAAGTTCTAAATCAGCAGTATGAAACGTTTTGTCACTTGAAAGGAGAGTCTCTAACACAACAATTTGAACGTTACAGCTGTCTCATCAGTGAACTTAGACTGGTTAATGTGGTTTTTCCTAATTCGACTGTCAATAGTCGTTTCCTTAGATCGTTACCAGATAAGTGGGAGACGGTAGCTTATGTAACGCGAAAATCTGTTGGGTTTAAAGAAATGTCGTTGACACAACTTCATGGGATACTCCTCACTTATGAGAGAGAGTTAAACCAGAAAAAGAAGTTGCAAGATTCTGGCAAAGTGACTGATGATTACTCATTGGGTAATACAGCTTTTTTTGGCCAAGAAGAGGGTTCTGCCAGCAGTAAGGACCAAAGTTGTAATCACTATATAGATATTACATCTGGTGGGAACTTTGGATCTGAAACATATGCACCCAACTATGCTTTTACTGCTAGTGGGAAAGCCAAACCTCTGACAATCTATCCTTTGAGCTAAATGATTTACAGCACATTGAACCTTCTGATCTTGAGGAAATGGATATTTTGCACCAACTGGCCCTATTGAGTGTTAGGGCTAGTAAATTTTATAAGAGAATTGGTAGAAAATTCCCAAGTTTGCATGGGGGGTTGAAGGTTGGGCTTGATAAATCAAAAGTCAAGTGTTATAAATGTAATAGGCTAGGATACTTTACCAGAGAATGCAAGTCTCAAAGTTCTGAACCAATAGTGACTCATCCTGGCCCTAGACCTCAGCACACACAAAACACTGTTCATTATTCCCAATATGCCCCTGCTCAACATGTTCAAAACACTGCCCACTTTGCACATCTTGCTACCACTGTTCCAGTGCAGTATGTTCAATCCACTGCTCCACAAATTCAATATGTTCAGGCACCATTGCATCCTCAAGTGCTTGTTCAACAAGCACCCATTGTTACACACCCTGCTCAAACCACTGCTAGTCCAGCAGAGGATGGTCAACAAAGCTTTTTCACACAAGTTATGTTGACTGGAACAGTTTGCCTGAGGATTTGACTGATGAAAACTTTGCTTTAATGGCCAAAAATGATGTTGAACAAGAATTTTGTTTAATGGCCTTAGAGACAATTGCTGAAGGTGTTGAATCTGTGGAGATAGTGTCAAGTTCAAGTTTGTGATGAAACAGTGGTTTCAAGTGAAGAAAGAGAAAATGCTGCTGATAAGGAACAGAACTCTCCTACAAATCCATGGAACATTGACGTGTGTGAAGATGAGTGTGAGTGTGCTCTCATGGCTGCTACAAAGGTATCACCTCAGATCCTTAAAGATCTATGTTCTGACAAATGCATCATTGCTTTTGCAAACATCAAAAGGTGAATGAAAACCTGAGAAACAAAATTTTAGAAGATGAACTTAATTCTGAAAAACTGATTAAAGAGTTAAACTCAAAGTTAAGTGAAAAAGATTCTGAAATGAGTAGCCTAAGACATGAATCAAGCATAACCAAGGACCAACTCCAAACTATGGTAGAAAAATACCAAGTTTGTAAAAAGGAGTTAGAAGAAACCCAAATCACTTGTGAAAAATGGGTTGAGTCCTGCAAGGTTTTGAAATTATGCTTGATGCTCAGATCAAGAGCAACATCAAGTTTGGTGTAGGTTTTAGAGCCTATGAACAAAATGAGAAAAATGTTGCTGAAATTGATTTTGAGGTGGTTGAAGTTGTCCCTACAAATTTGGCTGGTAAAGAGATAAAAATCACAGATAAAGCTGGAAACAAAATTGTTTTGGAAAAACCAGAGGTTTCAACAAAAAATAAAGAAATTGAAAAATATCAGTTTAAACCAACCTGGTCAGATGAATGTGATATCTTAGAAACTTTAAGCCAATGGACTTCACAACCACTGATGGTATTAAAGCCCCAAAAGCACTGGTGATCCTTATCAAAGATGTGCCAGCAGAGGTTACAGCCACTGCTAAGAAAAAGTCTGATACGAAAAGAAGAGTAAAGATTAAAAACCTGTTTTGTGAATTTTGTGAAAAAAGAAATCATGTGGCTGCAGATTGTTTTCTTTTAAAATCCCATGACATTAACAAAACTTGTGTTATCAAAAACTCTTCAAAATGCACCATCTGCAGCAAAACAAATCACTCAACTCAACAGTGTGCCTATCCCAAAAACTATGAACAAAAGGTAAAAGAGATCAAGGCAAAAGCACTTGAAAGAGAAAGTTCAAGTTATGTTGGAAATAAATCTAAGCAGAGTTTTGAACAAATTGAAACATCTGTTACAAAAGCCTTAAACAAAACCACTGTTCAAAGAGAGGTGCAAGTGACAGATGCCCCACCTTCAAACTCATTTCCAAGAGGGTATGGCCAACCTACTTATAAAAAGGTTCCTCATGCTTATGAAGGTTACAAAAAGCCTTCAAAGCAAAGAGTAAACAAGCACCCTTATGGATACAATCATATGATAGGAAATGGTCAAGAGCAGATGTTACAAGAAAATTTCAAAACCTCTGACCATTATCCTAGACTTGAGGCTGGACCATCGGTGACCCCATCCAAAGCCATTTTGGCTTTGGAGACCAATCTTAACTGATCTATTTACTTAAATGTGCAGGGACCCTCTACTTGCCTTGATAGCTTATGGTATGTAGATAGTGGAGGTTCCAGACACATGACAGGATGTAGAGCCCTTCTCAAGGACTTCATGACTCATGGAGGGGTGATATATCTTTTGGTAATAACTCAAAGGGAAAGGTTTTAGGGTCTGGGTCGGTTCTGGCTGGTAAACTCAAGTTTGAAAATGTGAATTTGATTGACAATCTGAAATTTAACCTGTTGAGTGTCTCACAAATGAGTGACAAAGGATATGGATCCTTCTTCACTAAGAAAACTTGTCAAATTGTGGGACCAGAGGTTGTTAAAAGGATTGATCAAATCATTGCTGAGAGCAAAGCACAACTCACTGCACACAGAAGTGGGAATGTGTATGTGGTAGATATGCTAAAAGATAATCCTATGTTAGGGACATGTCTATTCTCAGTTGCTTCTAGTAAAGAGACTGAGTTATGGCAGAGAAGACTTTGACACACAAATCTTAAAACTATCACCACACTCTCAAAACAAAGTCTTGTAAGAGGCTTGCCTCACAAGCAATTTTCCTGTAATGAACATTGTGTTTCCTTTTTAAAAGGCAAACAACATAAAAGTTCTTTCAAATCAATTGAAGAGTCCAAAACAAGCCAGTGTTTACAACTGTTGCACATGCACTTGTTTGGCCCAGTGCAAATCATGATCTTAAAACACAAAAGGTATTGCCTAGTGATAGTTGATGATTTCTATAGGTTTACATGGACCTTCTTTCTTCATTCTAAGGATGAAACTGCAAGCATTTTGCAAAACTTTGTCAAACAAATAGAAAAGCAATTTGATCTTCCAGTAAAAATCTTTAGAAGTGACAATGGAACAGAGTTTAAAAATAGGGAGTTGGATGCTTTTTGTGAGTCAAAAGGAATTGTTAGACAATGTAGCGTTCCAAGAACTCCAGAACAAAATGGGGTGGTTGAAAGGAAAAACAGAACCTTAATTGAATCAGCAAGAACTATGCTAGCAGATTCTGGTTTACCCCTGTCCTTTTAGGCAGAGGCTGTAAACACTACTTGCTATGTTCAAAACAGAGTTTTGATTAACCCCAGGTTCAAAAGACTGCCTATGAGATTTTGTTTAAAATCAAACCTCTGATTTCATATTTAAAACTTTTTGGTTGTCCATGTTTCATTTTGAACTTAAAAGATTCTATATCTAAGTTTGCAGCCAAAATTGATTGTGATTATTTTCTGGGATACTCAACCACTGCCAAAGCCTACAGAGTTTTTAACTCTAGGACAAAGTGTGTTGAAGAAACTTTGAATGTGAAGTTCAATGAACTGTCATCACTAAAAATCCCAGCAAATCCTGCAGAGCTTTTTGATTTAGATAAATTCACATTTGCTGATGTTTCTATCAAGCTAGACAATGCAGGTACACCACAATCATCTGAAGAAGATCAAGATCAAGGATACGACTGTGTACTTCCACAAACAAAAGTCTATTCTTCAAACAGAGGATCAAGTGCTACAAGCTCTTGTGTAAACTCTGCCACTTCTGGGTCAACAGTGGTTGATCCTCAAACCTCTGCCAGTTCACAAAATCAAACATCTGTTGATAAAAGTCCTACATCTGGGCACCAAAATCATCAGAATGTTACCTCTATACCCCCAATACCACCACCACCATTCTCATCAGTGGTTGATACTTCAAATTCACCAGCATAGGTTAGCTCAGATGATATACATTTGCAGCCATCACCTCAAAATGCTATTGTTCCATACCAAGGTGATTTGATTTATCTCAAAAGCCATCCAGCAGATCAAGTTATTGGCAACATCAAATCTGGGGTGCTCACACGAAGCAAATCCCAAAATATTTTTCTTTTTGCTGGTTTTCTATCACTCATACAGCCAGTGAAGTACCAAGAGGCATTGAAAGACAACAGCTGGGTAGAAGCCATGCAAGAAGAACTCCTTCAATTCAAAAGACAACAAGTTTGGGAGCTTGTGCCACTGCCAAAAGATGTAAGTCCAATTGGCACAAAGTGGGTCTTCAAGAACAAAACTGATGAAAGGGGTATTGTTGTCAAAAACAAAGCAAGGCTCATGGTTCAAGGCTACAGACAGGAAGAAGGTATAGACTATGATGAGACTTTTGCTACTGTAGCAAGGTTGGAAGCTATTCGCCTGTTCTTAGCTTTTGTTGCTAACCACAACATAAAGGTGTTTCAAATGGATATAAAGAGTGCATTTTTGTATGAAAAAATAAAAGAAGAGGTGTATGTCTGTCAACCTCCAGGTTTTGAAGATGCATTGCATCCTGATCATGCTACAAGCTCAACAAAGCATTGCATGGCTTGAAACAAGCACCAAGAGCCTGGTATGAAACTTTATCCACTTTTCTCTTATCCATATGGTTACTAGAGGCAAAATAGATAAAACCCTATTTTTAAAATGGAAAGGAAAAGATTTGATGCTTGTCCAAATTTATGTGGATGACATCATTTTTGGATCCACAAGCACTGCTATGTGTGAAGAGTTTTGAAAACTCATGGCAGCAGAGTTTGAGATGAGTGCAATGGGTGAGCTCCAATGTTTTCTTGGTCTTCAAGTTAAACAATTGCACAATGGTACATTTATCCATCAAAACAAGTATGTGAAAGAACTGCTTAAAAAGTTTGATATGGATGATTGTAAACCATGTAACACACCCATGGCAACCTCCAAGCTAGTCACCGTTGATGGTAAAGATGACCTTGTTGATCAAACTCTTTATAGAAGCATGATTGGGTCTTTATTGTACCTAACTGCATCAAGGCCAGACATCATGTTTGCAACATGTGTTTGTGCCAGATCACAGGCATTACCTAGAAAGTCTGACCTTATTGCTGTAAAAAGGATATTCAGATACATAAAAGGTGCTCCCACACTTGGTATCTGGTATCCAGCTAATGGGAATATTGAGCTTTCAGGTTTTTCATATAGTGATTTTGCTGGGTGTAAAACTACAAGGAAGTCCACATCAGGAGGATGTCAATTCCTAGGTGATTGTCTAGTTTCTTGGCAAAGCAAAAAGCAGAGTTTCAACATCCACTGCTGAGGCAGAGTATATTGTTGCTGCTAGTTGCACTGCTCAACTCTTGTGGCTTCAAAACCAGTTGTTGGATTTTGGTATCATTGCACTAAAGACTCCACTCAAATTGGACAGTTAAGCTGCTGAAAATATCAGCAAAAATCCAGTTTCTCATTCAACTACAAAGCACATTGATATCAGACATCACTTTGTGAGAGATTGCTATGAAAAAGGTTTGATTTCTTTGCATCATGTCCATACTTCAGATCAATGGGCAGATGTTTTAACCAAGGCATTGGATACATCTACCTTTGAAAATTTGATCTCAAGGCTTGGTATGCTAAACGTGGATTAAAAACAAGTTTTCTTGTAAATCCATGTGTACATAGCATCAAAATGTTTTCAGAAATTCAAACATTCCTTAAAAATAGTTTAAAATTGAAATTTTTCAATAAATATTTAAAAGTCTGATCACAACATTTGCTTGCTCAAAACCTCTGACAGGCTTTAAAATCTTATCCACTGATACAGTGTATCCTCTGACTTCTATTTCACCTCTTCAAAACCATTGATGGCTATCCTCTGATAGTGTTAACAAAATCAGTATTGTCCAAACCTCTGTCCTAAAACACTGTTTTGCCACAATCAACGGTTACTTTTCTCATCAGAGGTTAAACGTGGCCAGATGTTAGCCATCAGATCTTGCAACATATGCCACGTCATGTTCATTTTTTCAAAACCCCTATAAAACCCCTATTTTATCTCACCAGTGGTTACCCTAAACTGTGTCGATTTCAAAATCTCAAAACAGTTTTTTTTTCCTCTCAAACACCATGGCTCCCAAATCAAAATCTTCAAAATCCAAAGCAAAATCGTAAGAAGAACCTCCACCTTTCACTCTCATAATCAAAACCCCACACAACTACACTGCCATACTTGAAGAAAACGACGCAAATACTCTTTATCATCCAATGATTCGGATTTTGCAAAAGTCTAAATTCTTGCACATGTTAACCGTCAAAGCCCCCATCTATATTGATGCTCTTCGTGATTTCTGGAAAAATGCAAAGGTTCACTCATCTGCTGATGGTGTTCCTTATACAATAATTTCAAGAGTAGGGGGAGTGTTGATGCAAATTAGCCCCCAATCGATCTCTCAAGTTTTCAAGTTAAATGACATACAACACCCTATGTCATTTCCAATTAATGAGATCCAAGCAGAGTTTCTGGAAAGAGGTTATATCGGCCAGATGAAAGGTGTGACCATTTTTAAACCTAACTTTCCTGCTGAGATGAGATTTTTCTTTCACACCATTCTTACTTGTCTCTCAGCAAAATCCACTGCTTTCAATGAAATCCCATTGAACATGCAATATCTGGGGTATGCAATTTTAACTGACACCGATGTGAACTACTCCCAGATACTGTTCAATGATCTTGTGAATAATTTTAAAAATATTGATAAAAGAAAAGCTTTTTTGATGCATCCAAGTTTCTTGAGTGTTTACTTACAGGATCAAATTAAAGGTCCTGAAAGTAAAATTGGCGCTGTGGTTAATCCAGACAGCCTTAATCATGAAACTTTCACCAGAATAACAAAACAAGATAAAGTTGAGAAAACACAAGTAGAGGAGGATGAGCAAGTTTTACCAGAACAAAATGTTCAATCTCAACCTCTTGCTACTGAGCCCACTGCTCTTGGTGATCAGGGCAACACAACCGCTGCCATGAAACCCACACCAAAAATTTCCAAAAAGAAAACCAAAACAATCTCCAAAAAGCCCACCAAACCCAAAAAGGGTCCTCTGGAAGATGAGATCCCAGGGTTAACCCTGTGACAGCACCAAAGTCACAAACCACTGCTGCTACTTCTTCACAGTAGATGGTTCAAAGATCACCCACCGGCTTTGAAACTCCTCCTTCTTCCTCACAAAACGAAAAGGTTGTAGACACAGGGACACCACTTTATGAAGCTCTAGATCCACTTGGGTCTATCTTCCACAGCCCCTTTCCCAGGGCAATGTCGCTTTCTACTCAACCACCTTCACCAATACCTTCACTTCCACCCACAATTGAACCATTGCTAAATGCAATTGAATTAGTTCAGACACAAACCAGCACTTCTCAACAACCTATTACTGAGAATATACTTCATCCAATGGCTGGGTCTGATTCTTTATTCATTGCTAGCCCATCAGCAAATGAAGAGGCTACATCCCTTGGGTTACATGTAACCCTCGGTGATAGTTCAACACAAGCAGCCACTATAATTGCTGAACTCCCTAGTTCTCATTTGGACAGTGGTTTCATTAATAAGACTTGGTTGAAGGAAACCACTGCTGAGGCAACAACTGTTACCTCTATTGTGGGAAGTCCCCGGTACCAAGACAAAGGTGCATCTATGTTTGAAGCTGGTCCAAAAACGACTGCTCATGATAACATAGATATAACTACCACCACTGGTAGGAGTTCAGATGATCCTATTAAATTAGGTGATGATCTAAAATACCAGGATTTGATGGAGAGAGTGACCAGAATAGAAAACTCTGTTGGTGAAATCAAAGATTTACTAAAGCAGATGATAGCTACAAAAAGTCAACCCTCTGTTCTATCCACTGCTGATCTCAAAGAAGCTCTTAACCCTCTGTTTCAACATCAACATTATTTGGATTTACAACACAAGAATCATGTGAATAATGTTCGAAACATGTTTGAATCAAGGTATCAAGACACTGCAGCAGACATTAAAGCCATCAAAGCCCATCTACTCATAACCACTGGCCATGCACCTCCAACGGTTATATTTGTTACAACAGATGAAGCCAAAAAGGGGGAGAAACCTTTGGGTCCAAAGAAGCTAACAATAGATGATGATAAGGCCAGACCTACATTGAACATTCTAAGGCCTGATGGTTCAAAGAAGATAGATTTAACTGAAGAACTACTGGCCAAGGCAAGGGTTAGTCACAAGAAGAATGTGATTTAGGAGAGCAGAGTGTTGGTTGAGAAAAAGATTGATCAGCAAAAAGAAAAAGGAGAGGTTGGTACTTCATCAAAAAGAGCTCCTACTAGAAAAGCCAGGCAACCAACATCCACATCTCCTAAAACTAAGCCTGAAACCAATCCAACCATGAAAACTTTTGCCTCTCAAAAACCTATCACATCTTCAAAACCACAACCTACATCCACACAAGCAGATGTTACAGTAAACTATTGTGACAACATCTGTTGATACAGCAGAGGTTGCAACAGATGCAACTCCATCCACTGCCATGATCACATTTCCCACATCAACTCAACCATTATCCACACCACTAAAAATCCCACAACCACCATCACCTACGTTAAGGTTTAAAATGAGGAAAATCACAAAAGTGATAAATGATGATGAGATCTCTGCACCTCTTCCACTATCATCAACACCTGTGATCCCCACATTAGTGCTTACAACTTCTTCAACTCTTAAAGTCATTCCTGCATCAAAGTTGTATCCTCTTGATTTACCAGCAGTCAGGGAAGAGATCCTAAGTTTCTTTTCAGATGATGACCCTGACAAAAGAACAATCCTATCCCTTGATGGCTATCCAAGACCAGCAAATGTTGATGCCTATCTAGAATTGAAAAAGAAGCAAGCAGAGGATATTACCAAAAGAGAATCAGCTGGTAAAAATGGTAGAGAGATACAGATTATCATGTCCTTTCAACTGAGTAAAGTCACTATTCTACAAAATTTTGTCAAGGATCTGAGCAACCAGTTGTCAGTAAGGGAAGATAAGTTGCTCAAGAGTGAACTCATTGAGTATATCATGGAAAAGAAGATGTATAAGGCAACAAGGCCACAGTTCAGAGATTGGAGCATAGATGAACTGAGGGAGGAAATCAACATAATGCAAGAAATGTTGAAACCTCTTAAAAAGCCAACTCCTCCCAACTGGGATTTATACAAGAAAGATATCACTGAAAATGCCTTGAAGTTGAAGAGAATGAAGCAAGAACTGATTCAAAATCATTATGGTTCCAAAAACCAAGTGATGAGATGGGGTGAGGTGAGGGTGTTAGACACTTATAAAAGTTTGGAAGAAAGAAGGAAAAAGGATCCATCCATGCTTCCCAAGCCTGACTACTCAAAGGAAGATGCTATCCTCAGAGCTCAACTCTCTAAAAGGTCCTGCTCAGCATCTGCTCACTCCACACATGCCCTGTAACACAGGAAAAAGCAAGGGGAGATGAATGAAAAGACTGACAAAGAGTTTGAGAATACATTTATCAAAGAAGGGATTCAGAATATGATTGATTATCACACAGATGATACAAGTGCCAAGCTGGCCAAAGATTTATCAAAAATGGCTCATTTACAAACCTCTGCAATAAAAGCTCCTTCAAGAAAACCATCAGACCCAAAAATTCTAAAATGGAAGGTCAACAAAGACACCCATGAATTGACATTGCTCAAGTCTGATGGTGCAGCCTCTAAACTATCCATGGAAGATGCTTATGAGCTTACAGTAGAAGACTTCCAAGAACTACTATGTTTAGTGCTGGTGAAGGATGCTGATGACATGGAATCTCTTAACTTTGAACTTCAATTCAAAGGTCAAATAAGAGAATTCCTTCTGAGGAATAAAAACCAAGAATAAAGTGTTTTTGGCATCATCTGTTCCAGGGGGAGATTGATGGGATTGAACCCTATGAAAGGAACAGATGATATAAAGCCAAATAACACTATCCGAGCTTTGGTTCAACTATCAGAGGTTACAACCTCTGATGTACTTACACTGCTTTCCATAAAGACTGCTCATACTATCATCTGCCTTCACAAAGCTTCAAGGTCTGCCAGAGTTAACAAGGACAGAGGATAGAAATCAGAGTTTAGTCATTAGCTTAGTTAATCAATGTAACAGTGCCAAGCACTGATAGCTAGTATAAGCAGTGTTTAGAGTTAGTTACATATTGTTTCCTGTCACTATCAACCCTGACGTCATCAAAGATGCTCAGAGGTTAGATAGTTAGTATAAATAGGCAACTCTTGTAACCTTTAAACTTGTCTCTTAAGAGATCAACTTTCACATATCATCTTCTCTGCATTTTCTCATTACCAAACTGTAATTGCAAAGGCTGAGGGGGAGTTTGTGAATCACATGCAAGTTAATTAACTTAAAAGCATGATGATGATGAAAACAAACGACCATTGCTTGTAGTAAAAGTTTTCCATCTTATTCCGCTGCAAATCTCTTTTAGTTCAATCATTTTCCATTTTTGAAACAAAAACTACAAGTAATTCAAACTCAGATTCTAACACACACAAAACTCTTTTTGCCTTTTTCAATTTTTTTGTACTTTTTGCTTTTAATATGTTTTTGGATTTTCTGAAAAAAAATTTCTCCCCCTAAAATTCAAAAACATATTTTTGGATTTTTTGATTTATAGAAAAACATTGACCAACCGATGAGAATCACTTCAATTCTCCATCCATTACTGCTTTACAAATTTCAATCCTCTCCCCCTCATGATGACAAAAACCTTGACACTTTTATGTTAATAAAACATTTATATCCCTGAGTTTTGTCTATTCAACAGTGAGGGTTCTGTGAAATTTTTCAAATTTTCTTCAAAAATTTGTAAAACTTTCAAGTAAACATTATTGAAACATGTTTTTCAAAAAATTTTCTCCAAAAATTTTCAAAAATTGTAAAGTAAACGTTACTTGAGTTTCAAATTTTGTAAAAATGGCCTTTATATAAAACTTGTTAACCCGGCCCTTCGTTTTCAATGTGTGCCACGAAACTCCATTCTCAGTGATTTTGCTTTTATTTCGGAAGTTCCTGCACAAAAATTCAAACAATTAGTTGAATAGTGACACCCAAGCCTTTGCAGTCTTAGGCGTTGTTTTTTCAACCTTAATTTTGACTTTCTTTTCACAATCAGGTTTATTTTGAACTTTCTCAAGTTTTGGAAAGCCCTCTAAACTTTCAGTTTTCACTGATTGTGTAAATTCTTTTCCTTTGACCAACCATGTTTGATTTTTTGCTAAAGCTTTCTTGAAATACAATGTAGAAACTTTTTGTTCATTACTATTCGAGGATTCACCAGTTTCAAAATTTGAAAACTTAGTAATAACTGGTTTCACCTTGTTTGTAGTTTCTGTACATTGTTTCCAAACCTGAATTGGTACTTTCAAATCTTCAAAATTTTTCTTATCAATATGAACAGGTTTAGGATTAATTTGAAAACATTTTCTAGCAATGTGTCTAGTTACACCACATTTATGACACTTCCTATTCTCATACTGATCCTTTTTAGCAAACCATATACTCAAATCATAACACTGATTTGACGTGTGGTAGCCATCTTTCCTGCTTCGTCTATAACTTTAATTTGACATTGAAGCACTGTGGTCCGACCTGCACCACTTATTTACAAATTTTTGTGAGTTTTGATTTACAAATTTTTGTGAATTTCTATAATAATTGGATGATTGTACTATGAGCTTATATTTTTTCTTTTAAAAGTTTTTAGGATTTTTAAAACTTTGTTTTTCCTTTTGTTTTTGTTCTTATTCTGCTTAGAAGGTTTTTGCGTTGAGCATTCACCTTTCTCAGTAGATTGTAGGATAGTTTCTTGAAATTTTTCTTTTAGTTTTAAAAATATTTCATGTGTATCATTTTTAGCTCTTTCATCATCGTATCATCATCACAATCCTCAATTATGACATTGTCATAATTTGTGACTTTGTCACTTATTGGAATTTTCTTTTTATTTTCATTGATCGGTTTTGGACGTATGTGATCTAGAATTAATGACGAGGTCACAAAACCTTTCAATTTCTTTTCTAAATCAACAGCTTTATTTTTAAAACTCTCAACTTCTTTTCAAGTTGAGTTATTTTCTCAAGTTTAGAGTTTATTGCTTTTTTATTTTCTATGTTAATTTTTTCAAAAACAGATTTTTCATTTTCTAAAATTTTTATTTGATTTTGAAAATCTTTTACAATTCGTAGTTTTTCAATTTCTAAAAATTTTATTTTATTTTCAAAATTCTTTTCATATTCTTTTAACGTTTTATTTTCTAATGTCAAACTCTTCAAATCATTCAAGAGTTTGACATTATCTGCAAGATAATCATTCAAATCTTTATCGTAACTGGGGCAGATTGGTTTAGAATGTGAACTTTATTTGTCGATATGCTTGAATTTCTGGCTTCACATTTCTTCACCATTACACTCCTTTCGTTCTTCAACTGGTCATTTGAACTTTGCGTTTCCATATCCTTTCCTTGATCACTGACTAAACCTGCAAAAGATTGACAAACTTGAAAATTATTCAAACTTTGACAAGCATTTTCATTTTCAAAATTAATCTCAGACTCACATTCCTTCTTTATTTTTAAAACTTTTCAATTACAGGAATAAGATCTTTAATTTTTTTCAAAAATATATGTAATTTCAAACCAGGCTCATTTAGTAATTCTTTCGAATAACCATCCCACTCTGATGGTAATGCATCTGTAAAATTTAAAATCTTTTCATGATCCTGGAAACGAAACACATTAGAAAACTCGAATAACTTGTTGTCCATGACATAAAATCGATCTATCAGATCATTCACAGATTCATCCTTTTTTACATTTAAAATTCGCAAATCTTTTAATCCAAAGATTTAAACGTTCAAAAGGATTCAAATAATCAGGATTCTCTTCCCAATCATTCATTTTTTCTAAATCGATATCTTCCATTTCCGACAAAAGTTTGATTTAAAAAAACGTTATGCAAAAAATTGACTTTTTAATCGACAATATTAACGTATCGGTTCGCTAAAAACGATTAATTTTTTTTCGAAAACTGTTTTTACCAGATTAGAATTTAAACTGGTCTCGTCGATACGAATCTAACGATATATGATGTCCGAGACGTTTTTTGAAAACTGTTTTTTTTAAACCTTTGACAAGTTTGGGCGAACTTGTCACAGCTTGTGAAAATCAGCTACTTAACAAGTTCGGGCGAACTTGTATTGAGATTTATGAAAATATCACCCTGAGAACAAGTTCGAGCGAACTTGTAAGAATTTCAAGAGATTTATCAAGTTCGGGCGGACTTGTACTAGATTTTCAACAAGATTTGATCAAGTTCAGGCGAACTTGATTAAATTTGAAGAATTATCTAGCAAGTTCGAGCGGACTTGATAGAAATCAGTGAAAAATCAATCAAGTTCGGGCGAACTTGATGAAAAATGTGAATTTTTCAGTCAAGTTCGAGCGAACTTGATGATAAGTTCGAGCTCACATGTGTTTTCAAACATGGTTTTTCAAATTTTCGACATGAATTCGTTTGTTTTAAGCTCTGATCTTTTCAAGGGTTTTACTCGTACGGTTTTACGTATTATACTTGAAAATCAGTCCATTTTGTCCGTGAAATGTCCAAGAAAAGTTAAAAATGAAAGAAATGAGTAGAAGATGTGAAGTTCTATGTCCAATGTCTTCAAATTAGGCCAATCCTGCTCCGATACCAATTCCCGTTGTACGGATCGTTCTGGTCCTAATTTGGCAAACCTAAGGTAAACGTGCGGAATCCGTTTGCATAGGCGACATTGGATACAAGTTCTTTATTGTTTAATCACTGTTTCATTGATTAGTAAACGTTACAAATCCTGGAAACACTTGGAAGAGCTTCGCCGTCTAGTTGAAAAAATCTCTGAATCTTACAAATGAGAAATCAAGACTCCTATTTATAGGAGAACAAGTTCGCTCCAAATGTGGTATGATCAAGTTCGGGCGAACTTGTCCTTCATAGGACAAGTTTGGGAGAACTTGTTCATATACATTACAAGTTCGGGCGAACTTGTTTCCCAACATACATAAACTTAACATTTCGTTTTAAACACAGACTCGATGAAATATGTTGACGTAGGCAACAGATATTTGCATCAACAATGTTCTTGAGGAGTAGCTAGGTGACATAAAGGGGTTGACGGTTGTGGATGCAGTAGAGGCAAGTGAGGTCACGGAGGTTTACCACACCCGAGCTATCACGCCGTTGACTGAGGGAGTTGTTTAGGCCCGGTGTATGTAGCTGTAAAGTGGGTCCCGCAGTTGTGTACTCTTGGTGATGGTTAGATCGTATGCCCCATCTCCAAGTTGCGCCCATCCAGTTTGGCACATGTTGGTCAGAATTTCACAGAGACCACCCGTGAACTCTTCCTTAACTAATTCATCCTTGGTGTATAGACCAATGTTCACACCGAATTGGTCCATGGAGATGGCAAACAGCTGCCCAGCGCATCTGAACTCAACAGCGTCGGAATCGAACGGGTATGCCTTGGCTTTGAACTTGAACGTGCTATAGAACTCCATGTTATACTCGTAGACAGAATGGACTTTGGTGTCAAGAGTGGCTCGTAGTGGCCCCGTGACTAGCATCTCGTATCTACCCCTTTGTCCCACAGCATCGAGGGTGTCATAGCACGTTTGTCTTGGTGCCTCTTCATGTCTTGTTTGGAGGATCTCAAAACGGGTTGATACTCCAATTCTGAAGACTTGAATTTCAGAAACTTGTTGGTCATTGCTGCACAAAAGAACCAAAGAACAATCAGTGTGTTTTAATTAAATTTTGGAAAAAACTGAAAACAGGAAGCTGGACACGGCCCCGTGATCGCTGACCACGCACCGTTCATCCACAAACCCTGGCCACGCGTCGTGGTCGCTGACCACGGCCACGTGGCAAGGATACTGTTACTGCAAAAACTCAATTCTCGACCCGGTTTCGAAAAGTTGAAACTTTTTGGTTGAGTAAGGGCGGTTTTTCCCCGAAAATGAAACCTCAAGTGCTGTTTTTCCAAAAACAAACCGTTTACCCCATCAATTTTATCTTTTTTTAGTTTTAAAACAAGGGTTCATGGTTTATACTTGAAATCGAGTGATTCTATGAACAATAATGGTTGATTTACTCCCTATTGTCACACCCCGACCCGCAGCGGAAAGGTATGGGGCATGATGATTGCCCATAGCTCATGACACTATTATAAGTTTAATATTTAAAACCATTAAATTAAATTGTCAAATAATATCAATCAATAGTTGTACATACATTGTTAAAAAATTAACATAACAAAATTTTACGATTTATTTTCCTAAGGCCCATGCTACGTGTGCTTCTTCATTGATTCCCAACCTTGCTCCTGCACCACGTTAGAAAAAATGTTTTTTTTTTTGTCAACAAACATGTTGGTGAGCAATTCCTTATTTTGTAGAAAATGGTTTGATATTTATTTCAAAAATTAAATAAAATTATATTTTAACATGCTCACAATGTTAATTAGAGATTGTCATATGTCACTAATATAACTAAAATACACATATATCAACATAGTCACATAACAAAATAATAAAATCATACCAAGACCAAAATAGCACACACAACAATAGCGTCCATTAGGCTCAAGCCCTGGGGAGCGAGTCTAATGTCGTTGGCGATACTTGGCTACAACCAATGGTCGTGGGGAACCTAGTCAGCCGTGGATCCACTAGATACAATAGCATGCAATAGACTTGACATAGCATATAAGTTAAAAAAAGATAAGACACATGAACATCTATATATCAACACGTTGATTTTAGCATGTTAAAAGTAGAATAAATCATGGATTTAAATAATGTGATGCACCCCAAAATTTGTAAAACTAAAAAGGGGAATTTGAGAAATTACTCACAGGTTGCGAAGAAACGTTCCGCGGGAATTTCCGTACGAACATGAATAAGTGGAATCTAAAATAATCACCGTAATCACCCTAAGATATAATAAACAGAATCCTAAACGAATGGTCAGGGTATTAATTTTAGGAAATTTGGTTATCCTATTTGGGGACTTAAATGGTTATATAATTTATAACTCGATATTTATAGAAATACTCATGATTAATATTATGATAATAACATTTCAATACGTTATCTTAATCCATAAATGTTCCAAATTAATATAATTCATCTTGCAACTTAATTCATTAGATTTCATGATTATCACATGTGTTAAGTTAAAATAATAAATTTTATAAATGAAATTCTATTTATTTATCAATTTCATAAATCCTTAAGTAAAATAATTATCTAAAACTATGAAGTAATTATATAAAGTTCCCAATATAATTATATAATCTATAAAAATCAGTAAAAATATTTAAAGAATTTATTTGTAAAAATTCTTTTATTTTTAAATAATTAAAACATGTATAATTCCAAATTAAATTCATGAATTCCAAAAAAATAGGAAAAGTTCTAATTATTTTCCCTAGTGTTCATATAATCTGAAATAATCAATAAAAGTATTTACTGAATTTATTTGATTTATCTAGTGATTAAAACATAAATAATTCACCAAAATCCCATTTGATATCTAAAAATTCCCAAAGTTTACATACAATATACTAGTATGATATGTAATAATAATATACTTTCAATTTCATCAAAACACATGTCTAAACCTAAAAGCCCTAAATTCTAGACAGGAAGAACTCTAATTTCAACTAAATTAAATTCGGATAACATTAGCCTTCTATCACTGAAATTGATAGAGGGTTTTTGTAGAGCACGAAAAATAAATAAGATTAGGCTTTGGAATCACCTGATTTTGATAACAATTGAAGGAGATATCGTTCAAACAAGTTATGAGCCCCAGCTTGTTCTTCGTATTGATTCGCGATGTAGGATTGATAATAATAGAAATATTCAGTGGGGTTTTTACGTGAAAAGTCAAGAGCTTTATGATGATATATTTTTTATAAGCTAATTCAGAAGCTTTGCTAGAAACCCATTTCAAGTTCTTAACATACATTAATGGTGATTTATTTATTTTTAATTAATCAATCTGTTACGTGAGTTTATGGAACGATTCAGCGTTATTGGTCACCCTTCTCCTTAAATACGAGTTGAACAAGATCAAAAAGTAGCCAGAACGTCATGTAAAATGATCATGCATATCGGGTCGGGTTATGGATGCATTCGGATCGCGTTTTGATGAGCACAGTGAAGAAGAAGAATCAGCGCTGCTTATGTAGAGTATTAATAAAGTTGTACCCGTAACAAAGCATAAATAGAATTGTGGCTAAGTGGTTTTGTGCGCGTTACTTATAACTAGAGGACCTGGGTTCGATCCCTGTCCTCATCGAATTATTTTTTTTATTAAAACACGGGGTCAGGTAGTGTATTAATGCGACACAGGATTGGTTTAATCACAAAGCTGATATAGCTCAGCTGGTTCGTAGTTCACGTGTTAATCCGGAGCACCCGGGCTCGAGTCAACTAAGTTTCCAAGGGTTTTCATATTAACCCCTCAATCCCTAACCTATTACCTGTAGTCCCTAACCTGTGTTATGTCTTTCCTTAATAATTTTAACTAACCAACTAACCTAGTTAGCTTCTTTTTTAAAATAACTAACTATGTTGACTAACCAAGTTAGTTGATTTGCTTATTTTATAGTTTCCATTAATTAAAAAAACAACCCCACAACCATTAACTTTTAATAACTAACAAATTTAACTTCGTTAATATCTTTCTTATATTAGTCTAACCGTACCAGTTGAGTTCCACTTATAAACCTCTGTTTTTAATCTGGTCTTAATCCAACGGATACGTGGTGGTCGATTTTATACTATAATAATTGCAATTATAGAAATTTATTTCTATTTTTTTAACCGGAAAATGATCCGGTTTTGCAATTCGGGCGCGTTTCGGAGATCCGTTTTTTACGGAAGTTACACCTATAACATGTATGTGAACTAATACTACTAGATCTAAACAAAAAGTTAGGGTTTGGTTTGGTTCTAGTTCAAGAACCCTAGATTTTCTCCAAATTTTTTAATGTTATTCTACATGCAAATCGGTAAACTAACTAAAGAAGATGTTAGAATCATACCTTGCGGATGTTGAACGGAATGAAAACGTGGAAAATGGCAGGAAATCGCGAGGAACCAGGTTTTTCGGGAAACGGGTCGTGGTGAAATGGAGAAGTGAGAAGAAAAGGGGTTTATACCCGTCTGCACACCGACCACGGCCCCGTGGGCGGCTTAGAATTATATATATAATACATACGTATGTATAATACATACGTATGTATATATACATACGTAGACCGTTTTCCCGAAGAGAGGTTTCCTTTGTTAACTTACCTCTTCTGAAGCTTTCCCGTGTTCATTACCTACAAGACAACCTTTGTCGAATCATACCTCACTTGATTGTAGCGAAATCTCTTCCTCTTCATCCTCAATGAAGCCTTAGTAGGGCTTAAGCCGTTTTTCGTTGACCTTAAATGGAATGCCGTTTTAAGATTTAATCTCGATTGCAACATTTGGAAAGACATGGGTGATGGAAAAAAGTCCCGACCATCTAGATTTTAGTTTTCCGGGAAACAATCGAAGTCGTGAATTAAACAATAGCACTCGATCTCCTTCTTGAAATTCATTAGGTTTAATATGTTCGTCATGTAAGTTTTTCATACGTTCCTTATAAATATCGGAGTTAGAGTATGCTTAATTTCTCAATTCGTCTAATTCATTTAATTGATAAAAACAATTCCTACCGGCGGTTTCATGGTCTAAGTTTACGTTTTAATGCCCAGTACGCCCGGTGTGCTATTTCTACTTGTAAGTGACAACTTTTTCCATAGACAAGCTTATTTGGGGTAGTGCCTATCGTTGTTTTATAAGCAGTTCTAAAAGCCCATAAAGCGTCGTCTAATTTATTTGCCCATTCTTTTTTATTTAATCCTACGGTTTTTCTATAGTATTCATTTTAAGCATCGATTGGTTACTTCGGCTTACCCGTTTGTTTGGGGTGATATGCGGTTGAGATTCAGTGATAGACCCCATATCTTGTTATGGCTCTAATGGAGGATGGAGGTGGTAATCGAGAGATGGTGTCTATTTTTGCTCGATCAACCTCCATTCCTTCGTTTGAAATTTTGTGACCGAGTACTATTCCCTCCGTTACCATGAAATGGCATTTTTCCTAATTAAGGGCGAGGTTAGTTTCCTCACATCAAGATAGCATTTATTCAAGGTTATCGAGGCATTGGTCGTATGAATCTCCAAAGATAGAAAAGTCATCCATGAAAACTCCATGGTTTTTTCTATCATATTGCGGAAAATGGCCACCATGCAACGTGGGAAAGTTGCGGGGGCATTACATAGACCAAAAGGCATGCGTCGATAAACGAAGTTTCCATAAGGACATGTAAAAGTTGTTTTTTCTTGGTCTTCTGGAGTTATCGCTATTTGAAAGTAACCTGAAAAAACATTTAAAAAACAATAGAATTTATGACCGGATAGTCTTTCTAACATTTGATCAATGAAAGGCAATGGGAAGTGGTCTTTCCTCGTTGCCTCATTTAATCTAAGATAGTCTATACAAACTCTTTATCCGGTGACGGTCCTTGTTGGTATTAACTCAATTTTTTCATTAGTTACCACCGTCATTCCTCCTTTTTTAGGTAGTACTTTAACGGGACTCACCCAAGAGCTATCGGAAATTGGGTAGATGAGTCTGGTATCAAGTAGTTTGATGACTTCATTTTTTATCACTTGTTGGACATTTGGATTCACTCTACGATATGGTTGTATTACCAATTTATAGTCATCTTCGATTAAAATTTTGTGCTATGGAAGGGCTTATTCCTTTTATATCTACAAGCTTCCATGCAATCGCGTTTTTATGTTTTTTCAAAATTTTAATTAATTTTTCTTTTTCTATACTATTTAACTTAGAAGAAATAATTACCGGTAACTTACCATGCTTGTCTAGAAAAGCATATTCCAAACCTTTTGGGAGTTCTTTGAGCTCAAGTTGTATGTCTTTAAGAGACTCTTTAAATTTCTCTTTATTTTGGTCGAGAACCAGAAAGGTTTGTTCAATGGCGTCCTCTTTTTTGACAAGTAGTCAAATTCTTCTTCCGTATCGGGTGGTTCATCTTCATCTTCATTTAAGGGGTCGTCATTGCCGAACGTGTATTTTATGGATTGGTCAAGATTGACATACCTTTTGTCGGCCCCTAATTGAATTGGTAGGTTGTTTTGCTTCCGATTGATCAATGCTTGATGGGTTTTCACAAAAGGTCGTCCCAACACAAGTGGAGCATCATCGAGAATGATGAAGTCAGTTGGGACCACCATTTGGTTTGCTTGCACTAGCACATCTTCAACTACTCCCATTGATTTCATTATTTTCCGATTAAAGAGAAAAATAGGAATTTGAAGTGGAGAAAAATCACTAATACTTATTTTTTCGAAAATATAGTTAGGCATTATATTAACACAAAGATCCTTATCAGTTGTAATATTACTAATAAAGGTGTTTTGAAAGAAACATGGAACCGGTGTAATGTTAATTTCAAATTGCTCATCTTTTATTAGTGTAGTTTGATCATTTGTTATTATGCTACCCATTTCGTCAATTTTTGTGTTAGTATTTAACTCTTTAAAAAACTTAGCATGAGTGGGTACCAAACAATGACTTTCGAAAGAGGGTGATAAAATGTTAATTTCTTGAAAATTCGACTCTTCTTTGAAATTATCTTTTTGACCTTACCTCTTTCGTCGATTGGTTCATGCGTTGGTTTTTTACCTGTTTGTTCTTCCTTTTTACTTCCCCAATCATTACTTCCTTAGTACAAACAGCCTCTTCTCTTTCGCGGGATTTTCGTATTAGTTGTTCGAGATTTTTGGACTTTCTATAATGCTTTCGGCTTCGGGGAGGATAGTTGGTGGTGTTTCGTGAAATTGAGAAGGGTAAGTGTCCTAATCAAAGTTTGATTTTGGAAGTTCAAAACTTGGTTCCTCATAGTGAGTTATGAGGTGGATGGTTGAAAAAGGTCGCAATATTGCACCGAGTGAGATTCACCACAAATGGTACAATATTCTTCCTCATAGTCATCATCTATTTACTAGTGGGTGTAATATCCTGAGTATTGATCCATGAGGAAAATACTCAGCAATTTTTAGAGTCTCGAGACCAGAAAAACAAAATTTAAAAGATGAAACAGAAGCTCACCACCGCCCCGTGCTAAGTGAGCACGGCCCGTGGTTAAATTCTGTATATGGGCGGTTGAAACTGCTAATGAGGATTTGCAGCACGGGGACGTGTTCACTGGGCCACGGCCCCGTGTTCAGCTTACTGTTATGCTAAAAATCCCTAAAAAGTTAAAAATGAGCGCGCAGTTTTGAAAAATGATTAGGTCTTGATTTTAAACTTTCTTATAGTCCTTGCGTCCCGGCAATGGCGCCAAAAACGTGGTGTGCGTTAAGCGTGATATGATTTTATTGATATTTTAAGTTCATTTTACGCGTTAGTCAAGTTTTAAATTTATAAAACACGATATTATACTAACACTAAACACACACTTGGGCAAGTGCACCCATCGTGAGCGTAGTATAGTGTTGGTAAGATACTGAGGTCGTCCAAGGTCGTCAAATTTGCTTTAGTTTTAATCTATCATGATTTTGGACATTTATATTTTCTTTTCTTTTCCAAAAACTTAATATATTCACTAAGTTCTTTACTGATTTCTTAAAGTTATCAAATTGCTCTGTGAAGTTTTTGACAAAATTTGTTTTTGGTTCTGAATATTTCTTGCTTTTGCAATATTTCACTGTATGTCCTAAATGACCACAACGAAAACATTTCATGCAGCGTCTTTCTTTCTTTTGGAGGATGAAACGTTTGAAGATGATGTATGTGATGAGTGTCTTGAGCTACATGAATCTTCGCTTGTTGTGTCGACGCTTGAACTTTGCATTTTATTCATTTTCTTGTCAAGCCGACTTTCATCTTCGGTGCATTCTTCATCTGACTCACTTTCTGATGAAGAAGTTGACTCCTGATTTTCACTTGAGTTATCTATCCTTGATTTTCACTTGAGTCTTCTTCATCACCATTTGAGTTTGATGTTGTTGAATCTTCACTATAAGGAATCTTGACTTGAATCTTGGTATGCTTCTGATGTACTTGTACATGATGGAACAAACTCGAGAATTCCTCTATAAGGAATTTTCTGAATCTGTTATTCTTTAATTCTGGAATAAACACAGGTAATTCAAATACAACGTTTTCATCACAAAAAAGCAGAGTTCAAGTCCATGCATTCAACCACTACATTCTCGTGGTTTTGGGTCAAAGGTTTAGGCACATGCCTATTACAGTTATCCTGAATGTTTAAACTAGGTTTAATACAGTCATCCATCCTAGTTAAATTATTACATTGATCCCAAATAGATTTGTCTTTTGATTTTCCACAATTCCAGGCGAACCAGTTTACCGTAGTATAACTGTCGCCTGAATAACCTAAGCCTATTTTGTGCCTTCACCTTTCTCATCACACACATCTCCTTCACGCTCATTTGCATCTGCATTACTTATAGAACATCAGTATTTTTGTCATTTATGTAATCGACACTTTGAGCAATTAAATCACTTTTATCTATTAAATCATTTTCTGGATGAGGAGTCAGCATAGGTACATACTTTTTGTTGTGTGGAGGTGGAAAGATTTTTCTTTCCATTCCCATCTTGTCTTTGTACCCAATGTCGTCTTTTACGTATGTTGCTCGTTGGCTATCTTTAATATCAACTAGTGCCTTGTTGCTTACGTTTCATTTATCAATGGTGAGTTGCAGTTTAGTATTTTTTATTTCAGAATTTTCTAACCTTTTAGCTTGATCATTGATCATAAAATCTTTCTTAAAAGCAACTCCTTTAAACATTGCATTTCAGTTAAAGTTGAGTTCAACTTTCTCTGATATGCAGCTTTGTTCAGTTTTTCTTTATTTATTCGTAAAACTTTATCTTTTTCTCTAATAAGGTCACGGTTGAGCGATTTGTAATGAGCCATGACGTTCATACAAGGTTTTGAGCACAGTTTGGCTTTGAATTCATAGGGGATGTTGTTTACCAATTCCTTATCCTCTTTTTCTTTAGCTGAGTCAGCCTTCATTGCAGCAGCAGGAGCTTCATCTCCTTGTTTCTTCCCACCTTCGCCATCCACTTGAGCTTTCTTTTCAGCTTCAGCATTGGTGGAGTTGACAATGCTCTTAGACCTTTTTCAGATGAATCTTCTCCTTTGGGAATACCTGCATTTTTGTTATAAACACATTTTGAAGAAGGGAGAGCTGATCCAGTCGGTTTCTTGGTTGTAGGAGCCTCATCAACTTCTCTTGATTCCGTTGAGATTTTAGCCATCAAAGCTTTGTTGACTTCCTCCTTGGCCTCAGCTGCCTCATCTACCCAATCATAATCTTCAACCACCAAAGCTTTTGGGGTGTTGACAACAACATTAATCATTTCCTTCAATAGAAATTGCTCTTCTTGTTGGTGTTTCATTTTCATTCTCCAGCAATGGACAATCTCTCTTGAAATGGCCCAAATTCTTGCAATTGTAACAACGCAGATTTGACTTGTCGAAACCAGCTTTTCTGAGAAATAATCTCTTTCCCGTCTTCTCTTGAAACTTTTCAGTCTGAGAGTGATCATAGCCATTTGCCATTTCAAGTCCATTTCCTCCATGTCATCTGGATCCACTTGATACTTGTCTTCAGCAAAAAGGAATTCTGTTTTAGTTCACCAGACATAAGAGCTTCATAATTGGTCAGGAAGGTGTTGAACAGAGCAACGTGTTCAGTGGATATCTTGAGTGCTTGAGCATCGGCAACCACAATAGCTTTCACATTGGACTGTGGAACCTTAGCAGAGTTTGCGGAAGCATTGATGTAATATGAACTAGCACTTTGAGAGCTTGATCCGCTTGAGCTTGTTGGAGCGAGAAACGCCATGTTCTGGGGCATGATAACAGCAGCTGACTGAGCAGATTTTTTACCGATTTGATTCATTTCTCTTTTGATCACGTCCATTTCGAAAGCCTTCAGAGTGTTGATTAAATCAGATAGCGTGACAGGTGTGGTGCTGCACATGAAGCTTCTCTTGATCATCATGCATTGCAAGCTCCATTCTTTTGGAAGAGAGTCCAAAAGTTTCTTAATTGAAGCATAGTTGGCAACGGGATTACCAACTTTCTCCATCTTAGTCAGCACATTCAGAATTCGGCTAATGTGATCAGACAGGCTTTCTCCTTGAACACTTCCAAACATATCATACTCCTTCTGAACCATGTCTCTTTTGTTGTCCATCAATTCTTGGTTCCCTTCATAGTGCTTAATAGGAGCTAACCACAGGTCATGTGCAGACGTGTATTCTTCAAATAGATTGTTGTCATCCTTGTTTAAGACCAATGTTAGAGCAGCATGAGCACGACGATCACGCTGAATCAATGCCCTATCTTCTTTAGTGAACATCGTTGGATCTTCATGGACAATACAAACATCGTCTTCGATAATCACAGGGACGTGAGGTTCGACAATAACTGGCATCTATTGAGTATAGTCAGTGTACTCAAAGAATGACTTGACGCGGTTCTTCCAGCTGCTAAAGTCTTCAGATCCTTTCAGCTTTGAACGTCTAGTAGCAGTTCCAATTTCAAGTTCGGCTTGTGCAACCGTGTTCAATTGATTTAGTGATATTTTGGTTAAGATTAAATTTTAATTTTCTAATCAGGTGTTAAATATGCTAAGTCTGCTTGTTTCAGAGGACAATTTTGCTGTTGGAGATCAAAATACGCTGGCAGATCCTTAAGCTTGGCCCAACGTAATTGCTAATTCCGCTGGATGACACAACATAAACAAGCGTTCGGTTAAGTTCGCTGATCACCGTGATAAAGTCGATGAGGATCTTTATCAATGACTTCGAAGTCGCCTTCGATTAGTTACGCTGACACTATTTCGCTAAAGATTAACAAATACGCTGGTATGTATCCGGCGTATTTGTCAATTACGAGATCTTCAAAGACAAATACACTGCCTTCAAAATTATCTACGCTAGCTTCAAGATTATCTACGCTAAATTCAAATTAATTACGCCCAGAAGGGTTTAAACACGAACAAAAACCCCTTAATCACCCAAAAACGACTCAAAATCCATGATTCTTTGTACTAAAATGACTCAAATGTTTGTCTAAACACTGATTAACAACAACCCAACGATTAATTACACCAAATCAAGTCATTTTAAGCCCAAAAATTTGAAAGACCTTGAAACTTTGAAAAACCTTTTGAAAACCTTCAAATCTTGAAAAATCTTAATAAAAATCAAATAATCAAGAGCACAAAAGCTCTGATACCAAATTGTGAGTCCCAAATCAGCTACGGATCACAGTGGTTTGATTGTTAACACCCAAACACCAATAGATTAGGTGTTTAAGTGTCTACAGATAAGAAAAATAAAAAAGATGAAGATGAAGATTCTTGTATGGATCAAACAACAAGTGTTGTATTTGTTATCCCAGATGATTCAATCAGTATAAGCACCTGAATGTTCGGATTTAAGCACAAGATCAATAGTAACAACACAAGAGAAATCACAAAAATGCCTAGTCCAAGAACCTTGGATATAGGGTTTCCATTAGCATCATATATATAGAATCTGGGAAACTGGCGTAGTTGTTAATGATACCAGACAAAATAAATACGCCGCCCAGAACATAGTTCCACAAAATTACATATTAGACCCTGAACTTTCTAGAACACTATAAACAAAACTATCCAAAACCTAATATAATCAAGTATCAACGATCTCAAAAGTTCCAACACGAATATAGAAAAGTAACTAAATACTTACCTCGTTTAGGTCTGGCAACAATGATTGATTCTCACCCGGACAAAAGCCGGATACGACTTCCTCCGTGTGATCACCATTTCCTCTCCTATCGTAAGAATCAGGGACATCGAACCCCTCCTAATACAAACGGTGTACTAAGTATTTCACAAACAAAACAAACAAAACAAGTTAATAGAATGCTATACCACACTGCGTCCCGGAATAAACGTGCTCGTGTTTGTGTCGGACGACTCAACAAAAATGTAATTAAGGTTAAACCAGGACGTGGTGCATTCTCGAATATAAAGAAAAAACGAAGACAAAGGAAAGATTTTGTGTGAATCGTCTTCGTCTGTCCCGTTTATAAAGAGCAAGGAGAATGCAAATTCGCAGGCCAATATACGACCCGTATAGGGCTTACGTTATTTCTATCAATCACTCGATGTCACTGTTGATGTCACTGTTGAGTGACATAAAGTGGATGGTACATGATACGCATCGTGTAGGCCTATACAATGCGTATTGGAAAAGCATGTGAAGACAATGTCAGCCTTTCAGAAACCTTGGAAATTGAATTAACCCAATACGTATCGTATAGTCCTATACGATCCGTATTGTGGGTGTCGATTTAATTTTCAAAGTGTGCCAATATACAACCTTTTTTTCACATTTCATGTAGATTGTATAAACTCAAAGTTCAAACGACCCCATTTTTTTAAAATCGACACCATTGGTTTTATGAATAAATATATTAACCCATTGCCCATGTTAATTTCTTAAAACAATTATATATATATATATATATATAATATATATATATATATATAAAAGGTTTAAATGAGAATGCTAAATATTGTGAGAACCATGAGAACGCGATTTGTATTAATAAATGGTTTTGATTGGGTTTTTCATTCGTTCTTATGGTTCTCGCGATATTCGGTGTTCTCAAAATTTTTACATTTATTATTATTCGAATAAAATGTTAATTCAAACTTACACATGTGTAATTTTTCTTTATTTATGAATTCACGTAAATTTAAATGTGTAAATTGAATATCAAACATCGTATTCGAGCAATAATAATAAGTGTTAATTTTTTTTGAGTTTGAATTGTTTTTTTTTCTAAGTTCTTGTGGTATTTTCGTTCGTTCTCACCAGTTCTCACAATATTTAGCGTTCTCATATATATATAGGGAGAGGATCATGAGAAAACTAGAAAACTAACTCAAAAAGCCAAAAAAAAAAAAACATATAATTTTTTTTATAAAAATCGCTGCATTTTATGTATAAATTTTTTTTAAAAAAAAAACTTGTACTACACATGTGATTATATGCTTTTTTTATTTTTTTAAAGTTTTTTATATAATATATATAGCGATTTTTAATAAAAAAATTTGATATGTTTTTTTGGCTTTTTTAGTTAGGTTTTTGGTTTTCTCATAGTTTTCTCATGATCCATCCCCTATATATATATATAGGGGATGGTTCATTGGGGAACATTAAAAAAGTGAAGAACCGGGAAACACTTTTAAAAATTCAACTTAACATGTTAAAACTCATTTTTTTAAAGTTTATCGGCGCTTTTCCTTAAAGTAGAAACATTTTTAAGAAAAAAAATTAAAACTAAAAAATATAAAAAAAATGTTTAAAAACTAGTTAAAAAACACATCTTATAAAATTATCTAACATGTTAAAAATCAATTTAAAAAAAAACATTCAGCGCTTTTCCTTATAAAAATGGGTAGAAACTATTATAATAAAAAATCATTTATATAAGAAAAAAATTAAGCATTTTATAACTTTCTTTATATGTTTAGTTTTTGATTTTTTTATTAAAAATTCTTCTACAAGTAAACCCACACCACCATCATCCAAAAACCCAAACACACCCACCCTAACCCATAAACCTAAACACCCCCCCCCCCCCCCAAAAAAAATATACCTCACCCGAAACCTAACAAAAAACTCACCCAAGCTAAATGCTAAAAACTAAACCCTAAACTAAAACTCACAGTTAATTGTTAAAAAAAATTTAGATAAATCGCGACTTTAGCAAAAAAATTATTATAAATAAAAGGTTGTGATTTTTAACGAAAAATTGAAAAAAACTAGATTTTGTGTGTTTAAGTAGTTTTGGTTGTGTTCATATTGTTCTCGCAATAAATGGTGTTTCCTAACGAATCCTTGCCCTCTCTCCCTCTCTCTCTCTATATATATACACACACACACACACGAATAAAGGGTGTCACAGAATAGTAACCAAGTTTTAAAAGTGTTCTAATTAGGTTACTTGTATCGTTTTTGTCCCAATTAGATAACTTAACATTTAAATTGAGTCATGTCCTTTTTTTTCATGTGTAAAAAAAATGGAGCATAAGATGCTAGGGTCGGATTATTTTAATATATGAAATTATATTTCTTAAAAATAAAAACACTTTTATTACATTAAAAATTAAAAAAAGAAGTTAAAATCCACATCATCTCTTGATGTTAGCATCAAATAAAAGGGAAAAAGGAAACAATCATCCACCTTAACACGATGACCTATTAAATGGATGAAAAAACTATTAATTTTAATGAAAAATAAATGTTGAGTGACCTGATTGAAATACTTTAGAAACTTGAGTGATCTAATTGAAACACTTTTAAAACTTGGTTACACTTCTAGAAAGTTACCCCATATATGAAACATGAAAAAAAATAAAATATGTTTCTAAAAGACAAAGGATATAAAAATCACGTTTTGTTTTGTGTTTTTGGGTTTTTCATTGTGGTGCTCACAAAAAAACCAATCTTGATTCTCGATTCTCACTACCTGAACTCATTTCCTTAATCCTTACCTGTGTCTGAAATCATAAATCTTCTTCAAATCCAGAAAAAAAGAAGATCCAACAATGCATCATCAATCGTTTCAGCACTTCGATGGTGTAAAACCACCTTCGTATCTTTCCGGCGAAGATCTCAGCCCTTTTTTGCCGTCCCACCACAGTAACCCCGCCGCCAACAACGTCGACCGTGCTCTATACGATGACGTCGTCCAGATCTTTCCTCTCGTTCAGTCGCTGATTGTATGATACATTTATGCATATTTTGAATTTAGTGTTTTATATTTCGATTTGTTTTGTGTTCTATATGTACTTTAATTGGGTTAGGGTTTGTTCATTTTTGTATTTTGTATGTGATGTGTGCAAAATGTAACATATAAATTACATCAAATGAGGCATAAAACTAACCCTTTTTTACTACTATGTTGGCAAAAACACGTTTCTTTATTCTTTTTGTATTTTCAGGATAAAAAGAGCTTAAAAGAATAAAAGAAGCAAATAAGCAGTTAAAACCAACATAAATACGAAAAGAATGAATAACGAGCCATGTCCAATCCCTTAGTAACACCCGAAAGACAAAAACAAGATAACAGAAGATGACCACGGGGCCGTGCCCAGCTGAACACGGGGCATGGTCAACCATGCACTTCAAGACAAAACCTACAGAAGCTTCTACGCCCATCACGGGGCTGTGCCCAGACCAACATGGGGCGTGGTCAACTATCAGATTTGCGAAATCCAGATAGTACAGCGAATAGTTGACCACGGGGCCGTGCCCAGAGGCCACGGGGTCGTGTGGGGCCCTTTGCTGTCAGATGCAATAAATGAAGGAAGAGAAGATGGTTGGCCACGGGCCGTGCCCACTGGACACGGGGTCGTGGCCAGGCTACTGTTTGGACTATAAATAGGGGTGCTTGGTTCACTTCAAAGACATCCCTTGGCAAACCACTTCTCTCTCACTTTGCCACCACTCCACCACCACTACAACACCAACACCCACAACCATCATCCATCTATCATCTTTAGAGTGTGTAGTAGTCCTGGGATCCAGATTGTAATGGTTTTTGTCAAACAAAGGCCATGCTTGGCTAATCTCTTACATCACTTGATGAAGACAAGTCTTTTATCTATTACTTTTGATTTTTAATCTTTCGGCACTTTTCTATTTGTATGTATTAATGACTTTAATAACTAGCTGAAAGTGAATTTTCCTAACCATTTCTTCAGTATGACATTGATTTGCTCATTCGTGTCTTTATGGTCTATATAATGCGTGTTAACTACATGGAAGGGGGTTAGAAGGATGGTTTGGTAAAGTTCTTGTCTTGTTCAGTGTATAGATCATGCGAGGACTTTGTTCAAGCTTACTAGGACCTCCTTCAATACCACACGTGTATTGGATGGCGGGGGTGCAAATAGCTTGAACCCCTATATGTAAACTACTATTAACACTTTAAACCGGCTACTTGGGATTGTATCCATGCTGACTCAAACCACTTAGTCGAGGGTAAAGTCACCTTCAAAAGAGGGGCCTACCACTTTTCGCATTCATAACCATTTAATTATCTTTCAATATTCCGACCCTTTAGGATTGTATCCCTGATGACTCAAACCAATGGGTTCAGGTAACGTCACCTTCAAAAGAATGGGCCTAATACTATAACTAAGAAAATCTCTTAAAAAGTCCGAAAGTGCGAAAATCATCAAAGGATACATTAAAGATGAGTTGGATCCAAGTGATTATATCTTGTCTATCTGTTTTTCATTTTATTTATCTTTTTATTTATTTTTTCTTCTATATTTAGAATCTTTTATCACAAATTTAGATTGATTAGACGTTGACGATAAACCGGTACAAAAAGCTCTTGTGTCCTTGGACGACCTCAGTATCTTACCAATACTATACTACGCTCACGATGGGTGCACTTGCCCAAGTGTGTGTTTAGTGTTAGTATAATATTGTGTTAAATTTAAAACTTGAATAATGCGTAAAAAGGGTTCAAAATATTAATAAAAATATAATACGCTCATCACACACCAAGTTTTTGGCTCCGTTGCTGGGGACAACAGGATTTTAAGAAAGCTTAAAATCGACGGCCTAATCATTTTTCAAAAAAAATTTCAAAACTGCGCTCGTTTTCTTATTTTTAGGAATTTTTTGTTTTACAGTAAACTGGACACGGGGCCGTGCTCACTGAACACGCCCCCTTGCTGCAGGTGACCAACGACAATTTAAAAACGCCCAGATATAGAATCTGACCACGGGCCGTGCCCACTGGACACGGGGTCGTGGTGAGCTTCTGTTTCTGTCTCCAATTTTTGTTTTCTGGTCCCGAGACTCTGTAATCTGCTGAATATTTCCTCATGGATCAATATTCATGAGATTACACTCACTACTACAAAGAGGATGATTACGAGGAAGAATACTGTACCATTTGCGGAAACCCCCACTCGGTACAATATGTGACCTCTTCCAACCATCCGCCTCATATGCTTATTATGAGGAACTAAGGTTTGAACTCCCAAAATCAAACTTTGATTGGGACACTTACCCTTCTCAACAAGACACACCGCCGACAATCTTTCCCGAAGCCGAAAGAATTATAGAAATTCTCAAAACTCTTGAGCGTTTAATAAAAGAATCTCGAGAAAGGGAAGAGGTTGTTTGTACTAAGGAGGTAATAATCGAAGTAAAAATGGAAGAACAAATAAGTGAAAAACCAACGCATGAGCCAAACAAAGAAGAAGGTAAGTCCGAAAACGATAACTCTGAAAAAGAGTCAAATTTTTCAAGAAATTAACATTTTGTCAGCTTCCTTTGAAAATCATTGTTTGGTACCAATTCATGCTAAGTTTTTAAAAGAGTTAAACACTAACACTAAAATCGACGAAATGGTTAACATTAAATTAACAAATGATCAAACTACGCTAACAAAAGATGAACAATTTGAAATTAACATAACACCGGTTCCATGTTTCTTTCAAAACAACTTTTTAGTAATATCACAATCGACAAACATCTTTGTGTTAATATAATGCCTAACTATATTTTCGAAAAATTAAATATTAGTGATTTTTCTCCACTTCAAATCCCCATTTTGCTATCTAATCGAAGATGATAACGTCAAAGGGAGTAGTTGAGTATGTGTTGGTACAAACAAACCAAAGGTAGTCCCAACCGACTTCATCATTCTCGATGATGCTCCACTTATGTTGACCTTTTGTGAAAACCCATCAAGCATTGATTAACCGGAAGCAAAATAACCTACCAATTCAATTAGGGGCCGACAAAAGGTATGTTAATCTTGACCAATCCATGAAATACCCATTTGGCAACGACGACCCCTTAATTAAAGATGAAGATGAACCACCCGATACGGAGGAAGAACTCGACCAACTTGTCCAAGAAGAGGACGCTATTGAACAAGCATTTTTGGTCCTCGACCAAGAGCAACCAAATAAGGAGTCTCCTAAGGGCCCACCACTTGAGCTCAAAGAGCTCCCAAAAGGTTTGGAATATGCTTTTCTAGATAAGCATGGTAAACTATCGGTAATTATTTCCTCAAAGTTAACTAGTTTAGAAAAAGAAAAACTAATTTCACTTTTGAAAAAAACACAAAAACGTGATTGCATGGAAGCTTGTAGATATAAAAGTAATAAGTCCTTCCATGTGCACGCACAAAATTTTAATGGAAGATGACTACAAATCAGTAATACAACCACAACGTAGAGTAAATCCAAATGTTCAAGAAGTAGTTAAAAATGAGTCATCAAGTTACTTGATGCCGGATTCATCTACGCAATTTCCGATAGCCCTTGGGTGAGTCCCGTTCAAGTAGTTCCCAAAAAGGGATGTATGAAGGTGGTAACCAATGAAAAAATGAATTAATACCAACAAGGACCATCACCAGATAGAGAGTTTGCATAGACTACCGTTGATTAAATAAAGCAACAAGGAAAGACCACTGCCCTTTACCTTTCATTGATTAAATGTTACAAAGATTATCCGGTCACAAATTTTACTGATTTTTAGATGATTTTCAGGTTACTTTCAAATACCGATAGCTCCAGAAGACCAAGAAAAAACAACTTTTACATGTTCCTATGGAACTTTCGCTTATCGACGCATGCCTTTTGGCCTATGTAATGCCCTTGCAACCTTCCAACATTTCATGGTGGCCATTTTCCATGATATGATAGAAAAAGCCATGGAAGTTTTCATGGATGACTTTTTTTTAATTTCATTCCAACAACAAGGAAAATTACATAAGGATAGCAAGAAGACGGGCAACAAACTGCGCCGTCATCCCCTTCTGAATGGAGAAACCTAATCTACTAAAAACAAAGCCTCACCCTTGAGGGGTCGTAAAGTTGCTGTGGACCACACGCTGAACTCTAGCCAAGAACCGAACCGCCTCCGGCGCCAAAGAGCCGAACGTGTCAAACGCCAGGGGGATAAAGGCATGCTGATTATCCTCACAAGCTTTCGCGTACTTTTCCACCTTCTTTGACTCTGCTTTCATTACCGCTTGCCTTGCCACAAACCCATTTTCCCGAAACCAAGCTAGGGTGGATACACCTGTGAGATCGACACAAGCATGTTTCCCGCCCTCCCAACCAAAAACTAGCACGTCCGCCGGGCGTAGGGTAGACCTCCTTTCGTCGGGTCTGTAAGAAAATTAACAGGTGCCTCTTTCTTTGCCGAGATCCTTGCTCGTCTGAGAATATCCATTAACGCGTCTCGAACAAAGTCATGGCGATACTTAAACCCCGACAACTCTTTACAATGTAACGTATGCTCCCCGTATTTATCCAGGCATGCTTTACGGCAGATTGGGCAAGTTTCATCATTCGGGAACAAGGGTATCATCAGACGGTACTTAAGGATTGACCAGTACTCTACCGCTGACATGCATTGACCCAGACTATCAATAGGAATAACAGTTAAGAAATCCTGACGTGAGGCCGCTGTAAGCATTCAATGATGACTTTCTAGCGGGGGGACAAATGGAATCTTCTCCCAAACTTTGTGCGATTCGACAACAAAGGGCATTCGCCAAAGTTTTCTGTGGTCTTTTGGGGGCGGTGTCCATGTTAGAGAAACCGTCGAGATCAAAATCGGGAGAGATTCATGCAAGCGATCCAAGGCGCTGGCATAATCCGGGTCAGTGGTAGCAACCCCACTGTTGCGTAAGATGTGGTCCTGCAACACCCAAGATTGAGACCTGGAAGCCACAAAGGCATAGGCAGCCACATCCCGGGCCGACAGAAGACCCAACCCACCAAGCCGCATCCGCAACGTCGCGATCCGCCACTAGAGTTCACCAAAAAAGGCCCCCCACATACGACAATGTCTTCTATTGCCTCTCGAAGACCTTATCAAAACATGAAACAACATCATCCACAAAGAGGGGTTGGAAAGTTCGCAAACCAAATAGCAACTTTGCAACCCCTATACAAGATCTAACCAAGTGGAGTTTGCTTTGAGGATCCCACAATAAGGGAAGGTGTCCCATAATGTCAACACTCGCGTTGCCCTCTTAGCCGCTAGACCACTAATAAAAGTGGCATCACAACTGATTGCCCCTCCCAGCAGTTTGACACCTCTCTCCGGCCTCCCAATCTCACTGGGGAAAAGCCCTGGCCGGACCTTCACCCTGTTGCATGTCGGCCAAAATACCTCAGTTTTTCTAATACTAAGCCGTAGCCCCAAGACTGGACCCTCCGAACTGATGATGTCAAGAGCTTTAGCAACCTGAACAGCGTCCCCGATAACCATCCCGTCATCCAAGTACCAAGCATGGAAGGGGGTTTCCAGTTTTCCTGCACCTGAAGCACTAAGGGGTGTAAGGCTAGGGCAAAAAGCAAAGGTCCCAAGGGATCCCCTTGCTGGACCCCGTGAATGCCCCGATGCGGTCATTCCCACGTATAGCCTAGCAGGTTGGGCATACAGAAATTGAACCCATGGGAATATGGAGGGGCATTGGCGATGGACCTTGCGAAGCAAAACCGAACGGTCAACAAAGTTGAAAGCGTTGGAAAAATCAACCGTAAGCATGGCCAGCGAGTCATCTGAATGAAAAGAATTAAGGAACCTGTTAGCGCTGTGTAGCACCGCCTCCGCCCCATTGGGGACCCCCACCCCAAATTGGTAGTCCCCCAAGTACTTAACAGCTTCTTTCCCAACTTTCTTCATGGCTACTTTGGAGACCAATCTTCTCCAAATTGCCCCCACAGCAATGGGGAGAATTCCATTATCAAGCTTCAACAAAGGGGTTAGGGGGGTCGAAGCAACAAAATACACGATCAACTTAGGACATAACCCCCCAAAGGTTTACCACTTCAGTGATGGCAGTAAGCAGTCCCGAGACAGTCGCCGACCCCTCGCCGCTAAGAGCGTCCAACAGGTGTTGGGCCCGGAGGCCATCACACCCACAAGATGTTCCTTTCGGGAAAGATTTCACACACCTGTGGACGCAGACTTCATCCACGGATAACGCAAGTTGGGAAAGAGGAGTTGAAGGGAGGTTCGGGGGCGGCGCGAAAGGATGTTTGTCGATAAGGGCTTGCATGGTAGATCCCCCCCGAGGAGCAACCCCATTGGAACACAACACCTTAACTACAGCAGTGAAGTGACCATCACTCACTTTCCTGAGACATTGCTTGATGTTAAGGCTAACCTCCTTAGCTATCTCCCGGTGTGCCTCCCCCCATGCACGACCCCTTCTCCGCTATCGCCAAGGAGGGAATTGACCAAAACCTCAAAACCAGAGCCCTCCTTCCACATAGCTAAGGCCCGCAAAATACTATCACATTGCAAGGACTTTCGATTAATCGACCTTCGCTCTTGCCTGGAAGACGGCTTAACCACCTTAAGGGTACAACGGGGTAAGAGCAAGAGTTTGACCCAACTTTAAACAGTCCTAGGGGAAGCTACTACTTTGCAGATGGCACCTGCCAAAGCTTGTGCAAATGCCAAACGACAGCTTGGTGGATGCTCTTAACAGTTCGAACCGGAAGGGAGAAAACACGTTCAAGGATAGCGAATGCATCGATAACCTTAAACGAGTGCTATCCCGATGTGAGGAAACTAACCTCGCCCTTAATTGGGAAAAATGACATTTCATGGTAACGGAGGGAATAGTACTCGGTCACAAATCTCAAGCGAAGGAATGGAGGTTGATCGAGCTAAGATTGACACCATCTCTCGATTACCACCTCCATCCTCGTTAGAGCCAAAGAAGTTTCTTAGGGCATGCCGGATTTTATAGACAATTATCAAAGACTTTTCAATAATTTCAAGTCCTCTAACTAAATTACTTAAAAAAGATGCACCATTTATCTTTGACAAAGATTGCAACCATGCATTTTTAACACTAAAAGAAATGTTAGTCAATGCACCAATCAAGATAGCGCCTTATTGGAAATTACCTTTTGAAATCATGTGCGATGCAAGTGACTTTGCAGTTGGAGCAGTCTTGGGGCAACAAAAAGATAAGCATTTTCATCCAATATATTATGCTAGCAAAACTCTTAACGATGCACAAGAAAATTATACCACAACGGAAAAAGAGTTACTAGCTGTAGTATTTGCTTTTGATGAATTTCGTTCTTATCTTGTCCTTTCTAGGACAATAGTTTATACAGACCATCCAACCATTCGTTATTTGTTTAAAAGCAGGATGCCAAGCCGCGTTTAATCAGGTGGATTCTACTCCTCCAAGAATTTGACATCGAAATAAAAGACAAAAGAGGAGCTGAAAACACCGCTGCTGATCACTTATCCCGATTAGAAGATCCAGCCTTGGAGGCAACTAGGGACAAGCTCATCAATGAAAAATCCCCAACGGAATCCTTAGAAATGGTGGAATACCAGGAAGAACCATGGTACGCTACTACGCCAACTACTTAGCTAGTGAGATAGTCGTAAAGGGGTGGTCACATCATCAAAGAAAAAAATTCTTTGCCAATGTAAAACACTACTTTTGGGAAGATCCATACCTTTTTAGAATTTGTGCAGACCAACTCATCCGACGGTGCGTACATGGTAGCGAAGCAAGAAAAATTCTCCGCCATTGTCATGAAGGTCCATACGGAGGACATCACGGAGCCACTAGTACCCCTCGAAAGGTATTTTATTCAGGATTCTATTGGCCAACCATTTACAAAGACGCACAAGTTCTTATCAAGACATGTGATGCATGCCAACGATCAGGTAATATTTCTTCCAAAAACGAAATGCCACAAAATGGTATTCTTGTTTGTGAGATTTTTGATGTATGGGGGTGGACTTTTATGGGTCCTTTTCCGCCATCAAAAGGAAACAAATATATACTTGTGGCTGTGGATTACTTGTCAAAATGGGCCGAAGCCGAAGCTCTTCCAACAAACGATGGAAGAGTTGTGATAAGATTCTTGAAACGACTATTCTCTCGTTTCGGCACTCCAAAAGCTTTAATAAGTGACAGAGGTACCCATTTTTGTAATCATCAACTTGAAAAAATATTAACAAGATATGGGGTCTATCACCGAATCTCAACCGTTTATCATCCTCAAACAAACGAACAAGCCTAAGTGACCAATCGAGGTTTAAAAAGGATACTTGAGAAAACCGTAGGATTAAACAGAAAAAAATGGGCTGAAAAATTAGACGACACTTTATGGGTTTTTCGAACCGCTTTCAAAACAACAATAGGCACCACCCCATATAAGATAGTCTATGGAAAAAGTTGTCATTTGCCATTAGAAATAGCACATAGGGCCTACTGGGCATTAAAACCTTATGAATTTCGAGAAGGACATCAGGTGTTGTTGTTTAATTCACGACTTCGATTATTCGCCGGAAAACTTAAGTCTAGGTGGTCGGGACCTTTTTCCATCACCCATGTCTTCCCACACGGTGCAATCGAGATTAAATCTCTAAATGGCGTTCCATTCAAAGTCAACAGACAAAGGCTTAAGCTTTACTAAGGATTCATTGAGGATGAAGAGGAAGATATTTCTCTTCAAACAAGCAAGGTATGATTAAGCAAAGGTTTGTGTATATGGGTAAATTAACGTCATGTCTTGTAGGTAATGAACATCGAGAGATCTTCAAATTAGGTAAGATAACTTAGGGAACCTCTTTCGGTAAAACGGTCGCTCACACGTGCACCAAAAAAAGCAACTTGGACACGGGGTTGTGGCCATCGGCCACAGGGCCGTGATCGGTGTGCAGACGGGTATAAACACATTTTCCTTAATTGTTCCTTATTCCACCACGACCCGTTTCCCAGAAAACTCTCTGGTTCACCGGCAATTTTCTGCCCTCTTTCACGTTTACTCTCTGTTTAACATCCACGAGGTAGATTTTAACACTTTGTCTAGTTAGTTTAACAATTTTCATGTAGTATAACATCAAGAAATTTGGGGGAAAATCTAGGGTTCTTAAACTAGAACCAAATCAAACCTCAAATTTCTGCCTAGATCGACTAATAGTAGTGTGCATTCATGTTTTAAAGAGTAAATCAACCATAATTGTTCATACAAACACCCGATTTCAAGCATAAACCACAAACCCTTGTTTTTGAACCGAAAAAGTTAAATTTATGGGGTAAACGGTTTGTTTTTTAAAAGATGGGACTTGGGGTTCCATTTTCGGGGAAAACCTCCCTTACCTAACCAAAAATTTTCAACTTTACGAAACCGGGTTGAAATTTGAGTTTTTGCAGTAACAGTGACCTGACCATGGGGCCGTGGTCAGTGACCACGGGGCCGTGTTCATCTTTCTGTTTTCAGTTTTTTCCTTAATTTAAATCATATCGCACTGATTATGCATTGCTTCTCCCATACAGAATTGGCCAGCAAGTTCCTGAAGTTTAAGACCTCGGAATGGGAATACCAAAACCGCTTTGAAGCCCTTCAAAAGAGGCCGGAAGAGGCGCCAAGACAGACATGTTACGAAACCCTGGAAACCGTGGGTCAAAGAGATCGGTATGATATGTTAGTCACAGGTCCACTCCGAGTCGTTCTTGACAAAAAGCTCCACTCCGTCTATGAGTATAATATGGAGTTCTATAGAAAATTCAAGTTTGACACCAAGGCGGACTCGTTTGATTCGGATGTTGTTGAGTTCAGGTATGCCGGGCAACTTCTCTCCATCTCCATAGCCCAGTTTGGTGTTAACATCGGGTTATACACCAAGGAAGAGTCAGTTGAAGAAAATGTCACGGGTGGTCTTGTGAAATTCCGGTCAACATGAGGCAAATAGCGTGGTCTCAAATTGGAGATGGACCGTACAATCCGAGCATCACCAAAAGCTCTCAGTTGCAAGATCCACTCTACCGGTACAGCCACCGGGTCTTAAGCAACTCACTAAATCAACGGTGAGATAGCTCGGGAGTGGTAAGCCTTCGTGACCTCACCTGCTTCCACTTCTTCCACACCCGTCAACCACTTGATGTCACCTACATACTCCTCAAGAACATGCACCAGAACCAAATGGCCACTCCACCCACACCGATCTTCTTTGGGGGACGGATCTACAAATTGTTCAAAAACTATGTCCATCGCATTCCAAAGTCATTCACTCAAGGTGCAAAGTCCAAAAAGGTTGATATAGCCCAATGTCGGGCCATGAGGTTCATCCAAGACATGGATGGCAGGACTATTCGCTTCTAGAATGCTCAAGGATATACGTGGGGCCTGGAAGAGATCTTAGCCCTCAATGACGCCCCAACTGCCCTCCTCCCAAACGGATTCCTCCTCTCAAGGAGGCGGGTTTCCTAATTTTCAAAGTTTAACTGACCTTTTGCAGGAAAACTTCTTATGCACCCGCAACACCCATAACATGGCTAGCAACGTCAACACCCGGGTTGGAGCAATGGAACGTTCCATCGCTACTATGCAAGGAGACATCACATACATCCGGGAGCATATGGCGTATCGTGGTGAGGAGGACGATGAGGACGAGGACATGGACTAAGTGGTGACCATGGTAGTGAAATGATGGGTGACGAGTGTAGTTTCAGGTTAATCTCTTTATCCCTTGAACAATTGGTCGGCCTGCTTGCCGTGGTTTGAACACTTTACTCTTTCGAACAACTTTTATTTGCTACACTTTCTTTTCTTTTTATGTTTGTGATGATGATGGATTGGAAACACTCGTAAGTTAGGATGTGGATATTGTGTTTTGTTTTATGTGGTGTAAATGATAGCAAAGTATGTACACAGGAGGCTTGAGTGTACTAAGCATTAGTGCTACACAAGCCCGGATACCAGATGAAAACCAGAAACCTGAAATTCATCGATTGCAGACTGCCACCACGTGGGCCTTGTTCATTGAACACGCTCCGTGCCCACACCCCTAACCTGCTGATTATCTACCGCTTTCCGACCACGGGTCGTGTCCATTAGGCAGCCTCGTGGCCAATTTTCTGTAAGTTTAGATACTAGCACTCTGACCATGGGGCCGTGCCCGGACCACACTGGCCCGTGGCCAGATGCCCAGTATCATAAAATCTTGTTTTTAACACGCTTTTACGCATTCGAATCAAGCGAAAATTTATTTTTGGACACACTGAGGACAATGTGTAATTTAGTGTGTGGGTGGGGGGGCTAACACTTTGAATCTAGCAAGTCCTAATAATAAGCCTTACACAAAACTCTATTGAAACCGCTAATCACCCCAAATCTTTTCAAAATTTTTCATTTTTTTTACTTGTCTTGGTTTAATTTAGTAATAACAAGTTCTAAAAAGTTATGTTTTACGAATTTACAACCGATAGCGTCGTGATAAAAAGAACCAAATAAGAAAATTATGAAAAGGGCATGACAAATCTTTTTAAAATTTGATTATATATATTTTTTCACATTATAAACCCATTCCCACATTAAGTGAGTTTTGAGCCTTTATCGAGCATACATCTTTAAAATAAATGCTCATTTTCGTTTCTTGTGTGAATAGCCGCTTGGTTCTTACGACTCTAGAACTTGCCAAGACGATACATTCCCGGTCCTTACAATCTTAAACCCAAGTAAGTAAATGATGGAGGCATTAGGACTAACCCATTTTTCATTCAAAACCATTGTTTTCCCTTTACCCCACTACAAAAAAAAAATCCCCCTAGTTAACCCCTTTGAGCCTAAACCTTTTCGATTTTAAACCCGCAAAATAAACACCTTTTACCCACCAAAACCATTATCTATTCAAACCCATTTATTTTAGTAAAAAACTCGGTTATCTTGTGACCGAAAAAAACCTAGCTCTTCCAATAACCAAACAAGTTCCTTCGAAAATTTTGTTTGAAAATGCTTGGTATAAATAAATGTCATAAAAACAAAAGTTTTACGATAACCGATACTTTTTACGCTTTTCACCATTTTACTAACCACTAACCCAAAAATCACCTACCCCCATCCCAAGCCTGACCCTTTTCAAAGTCCTCTTGATATTTACAAATGTTTATAGTTAAAAAGGAGGAGGTTTGATCGCTTGACAAATATATGGTAGAAGTAAGTTCCAACCCGGAATCGAGTTTTATAACAAAAGTACATCTTTGACGGTGTTGAGTGATCTCTTTTGAGGTACGTGAACTTGTAAATAAATAGAATTTTAAAGAGGCATGTTATGCCTAAATAAATAATTTTTCTTAAAAGTGTGCTAAAATAATGATGAATAGGATTGTAAATAAAATAAAAACAAAATAAATATCTTGGATTCCCGACACTCAAAGACAAGACACAAAACCTCTTCTCTACCAATTCCATTTGGGTGTGTAAGCCACATTTAAAGAGTTTTGCTTGAGGACAAGCAAAGATTCAAGTATGAGGATATTTGGTGTGTGCCAAATGCAACATATAAATTACATCAAATGAGTCATAAAACTAACCATTTTTAGTACTAATGTTGGGAAAAGCATGTTTCTATGTTCCTTTTGTAGGATAAAAGAGCTTAAAAGAATAAAAGAAGCAAATAAGCAGCCAAAACCAACATAAATACGAAAAGAAGGAATAACGACCCATGCCGATCCATCAGCAACACCCTAAAGACAAAAACAAGATAACAGAAGATGACCACGGGGTCGTGCCCAGCCGAACACGGGGCGTGGTCAGCCCTGCACTTCAAGACAAAACCTGCAGAAGCTTCTACGCCCATCACGGGGCCGTGCCCAGACCAACATGGGGCATGGTCAACTATCATATTTGTAGAATCCAGATAGTAGAGCGAACAGATGACCACGGGGTTGTGCCCAAGGCCATGGGGTCGTGTGGGGCCCTCTACTGTCAGATGCAATAAATGAAGGAAGTGAATATGGTTGCCACGGGCCGTGCCCACTGGACACAAGGCCGTGGCCGGGCTATGTTTTGGACTATAAATAGGGGTGCATGGTTCACTTCAAAGGCATCCTTGGCAAACCACTTCTCTCTCACTTTGCCACCACTCCACCACCACTACAACACCAACACCCACAACCATCATCCATCTATCATCTTTAGAGTGTGTAGTAGTCTCGGGATCCAAGATTGATTGTAATGGTTTTTGTCAAACAAATTCCATGCTTGGCTAATCTCTTACATCACTTGGTGAAGACAAGTCTTTTATCTATTACTTTTGATTTTTAATCTTTCGGCACTTTTTAATTGGATATGTATTAATGACTTTAATAACTAGTTTCTTATGTTGAAAGTGAATTTTCCTAACCATTTCTTCATGATGTCATTGATTTGCTCATTTATGTCTTTATGGTCTAGATAAAGCGGTTAACTACTTGGAAGGGGTTAGAAGGGTGGTTTGGTAAAGTTCTTGTCTCGTTCAGTGTATAGATCCTGCGAGGACGTGGTTCAAGCTTATTAGGACCTCCTTCAATGCCCCAAAGGTATTGGATGGCGGGGGTGCGAATAGCTTGAACCCCTCATATGTAAACTACTATTAATACTTTAAACCGGCTACTTGGGATTGTATCCTTGCTGACTCAAACCACTTAGCCGAGGGTAACTCACCTTCAAAAGAGGGGCCTACCACTTTTCGCATTAATAACTTATTTAATTATCTTCTAATATTCCGACCCTTTAGGATTATATCCTTGTTGACTCAAACCACTGGGTTGAGGGTAACGTCACCTTCAAAAAGGGGCCTACTACTATAACTAAGATAATCTCTTAAAAAGTCCGAAAGTGCGAAAATCATCAAATGATACATTAAAGATGAGTTGGATCCAAGTGATACTATCTTGTCTATCTGTTTTTCATTTTATTTATCTTTTTATTTATTTTTTCTTCTATATTTATAATTTTTTATCAAAAATTTAGATTGATTAGACGTTGACGATAAACAGGTACTAATTGTGTCCTTGGACGACCTCGGTAACTTACCAACACTATACTACTCTCACGATGGCTGCACTTGCCCAAGCGTGTGTTTAGTGTTAGTACAATATCGTGCTTTATAAATTTAAAACTTAAATAATACGTAAAAAGGGCTCAAACTATTAATAAAAATATAATACGCTCATCATACACCAGTATGTGAGTTATGTATGGTTTTTATCAGTCAGCTATTAGCCGGTGGGGTATATGAATAGAGATTAATTGGATATGAACTTTTATATGCAAATTTTCAAACTTATAAGTTCGATGTTCACCGATTTGGGCTGCCTTTGACCGACTACAGATTATTGGGTCCGACCAGATGAAGTTTAATTGGTGAACCACCAGTGGGTTTGATTAAATTCGGTGTTTTATAAAATTTGTTTATTTGAACTCTAAATTCGAAATGTCGCATGTAGGATCTAACGGGAAGTAGTTGTTTCACTCGTAGGGGGTCCATGATCTACACTCAGAAACCTTTAAGAGAATGAATCTCTAAGAAGGTAATCCTTTTCACTTTCGAAATGACCTGTTTTGACCCGAACCCATTTTGACCTGACCCACCGTTTTACCAGGCTTATGGTAATCCTGAATAATTTTCAGGTGACTGAAAGGAATGCTCAATCAATTCCCAGGAAAAAGCACGGGGAAAATGGTGGAAACGACCAAGTTGGAGGCGATAATGGGTGCTCTGTGTTTCCCTCAAGTGTAAATTTGACAAAAGAAAGGGAACAACTGGTTGAATTGAGGGAGAAAGTGGAGGATTTGCAGAAACAGTTGTTGGAGAAAGATGAAATCTTGAAGTCAGCAGAAGCTTCTACAAGTGAAACTGATCTGTTCATAGTATGATCGAGTGAAGAAACAGGCGTTGGAAAAGGATGCTTTACTGCGCTCAACTCAAGCACAGTTAGCTGATGTAATGGTATGTGGAATACATTGGCAATTTGCGTTACTGCACTCAATAATGTTTAGTGTTGTTGATGACCTTCTTTATCACAGATTAAACTTGCTGATAAACAAGCATCTGTCGGGAAACTACAGTGGGAAGCTATGACTTCCAACAAAAAGGTGGAGAAACTCTAGGAAGATTTGAATGCCATTCAATGAGAGACTTCATCATATACGTTGTTATTCGAAAGTTTGTCAATTGACAATTATACCCTTTCGCACCAAGATTGTTACGAGGTCACCCCACATTCCTGAAATAGTAAGCCCTATGTCACCTGTAACGTCCCCGTTGGTTCAAAGTCATCGTACTTTTTCTAATTGGATGCGTAATATGCAGGATGACATGGATGAGATGGAAATGAGGAAAATGGAAGAGGCGAAAGAAGCCTACATGGCTGCTGCTGTGGCTGCAAAAGAGAAGAAAAATGACAAGTGGATCGCAAAAGCTGCCAATGCTAGGTTGCATCTGCAATCTTTTGTTTTAAAAAGTTGACTGGTGTAACATTTAACAGGGCTGACCTGAGTGTTTTTGGCAAAACAGAGCATTTAGTTTGATATTTTACGATACTAAGTGTTTTCAGGTTTGTATTCGCTCAAGCATATTGGTTTATCTTAGAAGTGGAAAACTGGCTTGTTTGTGAACGGGTTAGGATGGGTTGGATGATCTACACTATCTTTATCTTTTTACCATGCTTAGTCTGTTAAGGATGGTTATAAAATATATTAGGTACTTGAATAAAGCAATTTAAAGACCATTTGCACTAACTTGTTTTACCACATTTGTTACTTTTTATATATTATTATTTAAAAAGTAGACAAGAAGGTTTCCTAATTAGAAATGTTGTTGGACTGATCGGAGTCTATGTTAGTTTGAACTTTAGTTGTTTAAAAACAGAACTGACACGACTTGTTTGCAAATGTGTGGATTTTAGCCGAGCCGTTTCCGAATTTCTTTTGGACGAGCTATTTCTAAGCGAGCTTCAATCTATTGAACAACAGTAACTTAACATGTGTTGGAAATTTGTGAATGGATATCTAGTGAATTATAAGTTAATGAAATTATAATTACTAATTAAACTTCTCATATGGTGAAACTCTTAAGTAGAGTTTTAATGATTACATTTGATGAGTTTTATTAGAGTTTAAGTCTATAATTGTTGAGACTCTTAACTCTTCATATGGTGAAACTCTTGATGACATTTGATGAGTTTTATTAGAGTTTAAGTATATATATAATGAGACTCTTAACTCTTTAAGAGACTCTTATATATTTAGAACACCATGTGCCTCATATGAAGAGAACACTAGAGAAATACAAGAGATATGATACAAGGAAAATTCATGAATACATGGAGAGTTCTTAGAAAAGATGAAATACTTGAAGACCCATGTGTTGGGTACTTAGAGAGATATGTTTTCTCTTTACGATTTCATCGCATTCGTATCATAATTTTTTCACAAGTTCTAACACTATAATTTTATCCGTTGTAACCTCGGGCGCGTGGCCATCTCCGACAGTACATACTGTTTCGGCTGTTGTAACCTGGGAAACAGTCGCGTCGTCTTTAGTAGAGGCGCGAAATTTGTTTTAAGGGAAGCGTGTTGAACACGTGCCTCAACCAAAACTGTCAACAATTTTTGTTTGTCTTGCAGCGGAGTTTCGAACAACAAGATGCAGTTGAAGTTTTCCAAATACGTCGACTTGAATCAAGAATGGTACAATGTATTTGTATTTCATTTATTTTTCATATAGTTTTGTAACCGGATTGTACTATCATATTTCCTATGAATAACGAGAGTCTCGTTATTATATATTTCGTAATATATTTTAATAAAAAGTGAACTAGTTCCTACAAACTTAAAACAGATTTTGTGAGATTGTTGCTGCAATCTTGAAACTTTATAAGGATTTTGGGTTCACAAAAGGATTTATTATAAAAATATTTTTAGAGATTATGATCGTGTAAATATTATCTTTGGAAAATATGTATGTAGTACAACTTGGTGTGTTTGGATTTATTGAGATTGTGGTACAATCTTAAATCCTATACCGTGGTACAGAACGATAGTTTTGGTTCAATCGTTTGGTTTTGAAACGATTTTAAAATCGTTAATTTTTTCTAACCTTTGTGTTAGAATGGGTTTATTGTATAAACCATACGTTTTTTGTAAACGTTATATTTCTCTAACTTGTGTGTTAGACCGGAATTATGGGTGTAAACCATACCTTTTTTGTAAACATTAAATTCTCTTGAGTATAATTTTCATGTCTTTAAATAAGAGTTTTAAAGATGATTGAAGTTTTAAATTCTCTTGTTACTTGATTGGAGTTTTATGTCTCCATTTAAGTCATTGGAGTTTTATGTCTCTATTTAAGTCTCTATTTAAAGTAGACTCTTCATCCACCCATGGATTTATATGAACAAATAAGTCTTATAATGATTTTTGTAATCACTTATTTTAAAGAGCGTGTTAGAGTCGCTTAATATATACTGATACGTTTTATAATGATTTATGTAATCGTTTATTTCTAACGAGCTAGTTGGAACGTATTTATTGATAAGTTTTGTAACAATTTTTGTAATTGTTTACTTCTAACAAAAGTGTTAGAAACATTTTTAAAACCATTAACTAATGATTTTGTCTTCTAACATGTGTGTTAGAAACGTTCATGGAAAGCGTTAGTTTGGAAGAAATTTTTAATTGTTTATTTTCTAATGTGTGTATTGGAAATGACTTATATATTTGAACCATATATGTGTTTATAGCAAGTCGAATTAACATTTTGTGAAAAATGTTAATATTTCTAACGTGCGCGTTAGAATTTCTTTCATTTTAAGGGATTGTTAAAAATGGTTAAAATACAAATGCTTTGAAATGTTTTGTGTAAACATTTTATATAAGTAATTTGTTATGGCATTGATTTTAATAAATATAATGCTTTGTATGGTTTAGAAATAAAAGGTCATACATTGAAGTTGATGTTTGATTGGCTTCAAGAATTAAAGCACCATAAAGTGATGGTGTGGTATTTATATGAATTCAATGAAATTAAAATCATTTACTAGACTCTTCATATGGAAGATAAACTCTTAAGTAGAGTTTTATGTCAATTTATTAGTTTTTATTAGAGTTTATGTCTCTAATAAAATCTCTAATTGAGTGATACTTTTCTCAACCCCATGTCTCTTGTATTAAAAGTAGGCTATGTGCCTAACTTGATGAGATTGAAAAACTACAAGAGTAAAAATACAAGAATTAAATCACCATAAAGTGATGGTGTAGTTGTGTGGGATTTATCACCAACTTTAATTTGTGATTTCTAAATTTAATGGCCATGTTTTATATATATAAAATGACTTAAATTTTCTAACATGTGTGTTAGAAAATGTGTATCACAAATACAATATTAGAGATTGTACATTGTATAAGGCATAAGGAATGAAAATGTTTTATGTAAACATTTAATTTCCTATTTTACATAGTTTTTAGAGTTCAAATGATCTGCTACTCTTGCTAGAAGTAGCATTTGTTGAACAAAGTAACAATCTCGTGAATATGATTTGGGGGAAAACAACTTGGTGTAGTTGTGAACAAATTTAATTGTTCAAGTTTGCTACTTAAATGTAGCATTTGTAACAACTTGGTGTTGTTTTGAGCAAACTTGTCCAATTTCAAAGTTTTAAGATGAAATGGGAAACTTGTACTTACAAGTGCATGGAGTCTTATTGAGGGAGTACCTCAAGACATGCCATGGGACGATATTGTTGAGAAGATTTCGGTCAGATTATAAAGTATTGAAGATATAAGTACTTTATATTTGATGTCTAAATATCGTATATGCTTCCGTTTAAATTTCAAAAGTGTTTGCCACTTATGATTTAGTGTCAATGTATCTTATTGTTGTGTTCAATATCTTTGGATAACACATGCAATTTTTACAAAGAAATAAATCTAATGTTTGTGACGTATAAATTATTTTTGTGGAAAGTAATTATAACATCAACAATACATTGTCTAAAAAATATGGTTTTAAACAGATAATGCATGAAAATATTTGGACATAAACAACTTGAGAGTTGTTGCATTAACTAAAAGTCAAAGACGAGACATCAAATATGTAACACATCACGAGTGAGTAGTGAGTGTATTGAAATGAAATACATAAAACGAGATTCATGTTGAAGTACTTTGTTAGAAGTCTTTGGATTCACAAGTGTGAATTCTAACATATGAAAGAAAAAGTACTATATGTTATAGTATACCTTTGATAAATCTTGCGTGTTTCGAGTGATCTATACGTAGATGCGTCACCACTTGATTATTGTTAGAACTATATGGAGATTTTACATTTGTTTAAGAGGGCATCCTAAATATACACATCTCCTAATGAATAACAATAGATGTGTGCAAATCACTTTGGAAAAATTATGAATGTCATGTTTTTTAGTGTCGATTTAGTTGACTCTATCTCACACATAATAGTGATTGTAGACGAGGAACATTCATCTTGTTGGTGATGAATATGTTCTCCAAGTGACTTGGATTAAGACTTATGTTTAAGTCCTTATGAGTCAATGGTAAAGCGTTGGAGATCAAAGGTAAACAAGTTATGTTCCTTAATTGAATGATAAATTTTAGCTATGTGCTATATACTATAATTTGTAGACTTTCCTAAATATTGATGTTTTAGGATTATGAATAAGTCTCATTATTTTGTCTTAACAAGGGATAAATGTTGCAAAGTGATATTATGACATCCTTTGGGCTGTGAAGAATCAGAATGATGCATCTTCTGTTCACATGCTAAAGTATTGTAGTCTAAAGCATGCTAGACTAGTACTTGGTTAATTATGTGTCTGACGGAGACTAATTAACTCTAAACATTAAAATGTGTATGAACACAATAAGAATTTGTGTATAGACAAAGTTGAGGAAGAATTTTCATTCATTATAAGGAAAAGACATGTAACTTTTGAAGAGTTTGTTCAAAAAGCTAATGAGGAGAACTCATTGTCTAGGCTTATTCAAGATGTTAAATTAGAATTATTCTAAGAATATGACAAACTTATGACAATGACATGTGTTGCTTTGGTCAGCTCGAAAGCTTATGTAAGCTAATGCAATATGAGTTAAATTCACTGAGACAATGAGGTTGATCTTGTTCAATCATATGTGTATAAATGTCGTCATAAGTGAAGTTACAAAAATATGTTGATCAAATGGCAAGAAATGTGGGGGAGGATCCATTTAGAAACAACCCTATAAGGGTATGTAGAAATGGTTTTCATTACCCTATCTGGATGATATCCTATAATGCTTAAATATGGGGGTGTCTTGCATTTGTACCATAACAGTTTGGCAATAAGGATTTTGTAATCCAATCTAACATTGCAAACCGACGACTAAGTGGAAGACACATAGGTCGTAGTTCATAATGGAGATGTGTTTGCCTTAAATGATACGCGTATCTTACAAAGACATATATTATAACCAAATTCAGATGGCCACTGAGGATTCAGTCTTAGAAGTTGACAACATGCAAAGTTAACTTACGAGTTAAGAACACATCATGACAACTGATCTCAAATACGCAAAGCTATTTGTTGAATGTTATGGATCCAACAACCTGAGGGTTTATTAGAGATCAAGTTGTGGAATGAGACTAAAGCCATGAAAAAAAGTATGTGAAAGACACCTAACTTAGTTGACTGGAGATCCCAAGGTCTGAGTTCCATAGGACAACTAACTCATATGTCTAAGGGTGGTCACTGTGGGGAAATAATTAATATATATGCATAAGCTAGTACATATGGTTATACATGCCTCCAAAGTATAAAAGGATGTTTAAATACGTCCTAGTCTATTCCTATATTTTCAGCGACAAAGAGTGAGGCTAAGCATAATATGTGGTAAATGATTTGGATAAATCATGATAACCACAATGCTTTTAATGATCTAAGGGGGATCACCTATGTTAGAGAGAAGTGGGGTCGTTTCGAATGGAATTGAGGGCACAATTCCTAGAGCTCTCGCAGAACCAGGAAAGTGTCACGACCATTATTGGACACGACTATGAGGAGATGACTCGGCTAAGGAGAGTCTTGTGTGAAGTTTATTATCGTCCACTCAAACGGCAGATGAGTTCAAAGACATCGAGATCTACTCAGAGCTAGTGGGCTAAGTGCATTTCATGAGCGAAGGTTCAAATGGTAACACCTACCTATCTTATGCAAAACTCAACTGTCGAGGTTCCACTAGAAAAATTTATGTGTTTTGAACGATCTCCATTCATGTGGGGGATTGTTGAAAATTTGGTGAATAGATATCTAGTGAATTATAATTTAATGAAATTATAATTACTAATTAAACTTCTCTTATGGTGAAACTCTTAAGTAGAATTTTAATGATTACATTTGATGAGTTTTATTAGAGTTTATGTGTATAATTATTGAGACTCTTAACTCTTCATATGGTGACATCTTGATGACATTTGATGAGTTTTATTAGAGTTTAAGTATATATATATAATGAGACTCTTAACTCTTTAAGAGACTCTTATATATTTAGAACACCATGTGCCTCATATGAAGAGAACTAGAGAAATACAAGAGATATGATACAAGGAAAATTCATGAATACATGGAGAGTTCTTAGAAAAGAGAAATACTTGAAGACCCATGTGTTGGGTACTTAGAGAGATATGTTTTCTCTATACGATTTCATCGCATTCGTTTCATAATTTTTCCACAAGTTCTAATACTATAATTTTATCCGGTGTAACCTCGGGCGCGTGGCCATCTCCGACAGTACATACTGCTTCGGCTGTTATAACCTGGGAAACAGTCGCGTCGTCTTTAGTAGAGGCGCGGAATCTGTTTTAAGGGAAGCGTGTTGAACACGTGCCTCAACCAAAACTGTCAACAATTTTTGTTTGTCTTGCAGCGGAGTTTCGAACAACAAGATGCAGTTGAAGTTTTCCAAATACGTCGACTTGTATCAAGAATGGTACAATGTATTTGTATTTCATTATTTTCATATAGTTTTGTAACCGGATTGTACTATCATATTTCTTATGAATAACGAGAGTCTCGTTATTATATATTTCGTAATATATTTTAATAAAAAATGAACCTAGTTCTACAACATGTTCATTACTTAGTTAGCTTCCTTCAATCGATTCTTTGTAAGAAGACATTCTACTATATTATAAAAAAATTTAATAACATATAAATCTCCAGAACAAAATAATAACCAGTTGGCGCTATAAACAGGTTTTGGAGGGAGAATATTTGAACCTATCAATCAATTGGAGTTGAGCACAAACCAATTTGGGACAACAAACCGGTTTTTTGACATGTTTTCAAATTACGTTGGGTCCAAACCGATCTCTGGGAACAAGATTGCGAACTAACGGGTTGAGTTAGATCAGGTCCAAACCGATTGGGACCAAATAGGTTTTTTTTGTGAAGTAGGTCATGTTATTAACCGGTTTGGCGACCCAACCCTTTTTCTTACAGCCCTAGGCTCAATACCAAACCACTATGTTTTATACCGTAACTAACGCGGATACTTATAATATCTCATGCAATTTAGAGTTAATTGTACGGATGGTACCTGTGGTTTCACGTTTTTTCACGTTTAGTCCCCAACTTTTGGAAATAACAGGTATGCTCCCTATGGATATTTTGTCACTCGGATAGTCCCCTGATATTTACTCAGATGACTATCCGAGTAACAAAATAACAAACCACAGGGAGCATACCTGCTATTTTCAAACTAACTAACACTTACTCAGGGGACTATCCGAGTAATAAAATAACAAACCATATGGAGCACACCTGTTATTTTCAAAAGGTGAGGACTAAACGTGAAAAAACGTGAAACCACAGGGACCATCCGGGCAATTAACTCTGCAATTTAAAATAATACTTTCACCGGAATTATTTTCTCGTCGGAAAGTCGTAATTCTGAAATCTGCCAACCCATGAGTACCACCAACCACCGTTACCTCCTCCGATTATCTCTATCATGCCGGAAAATAACCGCTCAGGTCACCAACTCCGCCACCGATTCCATCGTAGCCATGGCTTCATCTACCGAGCAGGAATTTATGCCTCACTGCCGATCCAAACTCACCACGTTCCCTAGACCTTACAGGTTTTACGACGCCAATATCGCCACTAGAATCGGCGAAAAGCTAGGGTTTCGTCTTTCCGACATCGGTATCTCGCACGTCGAAATTGACATCCCTGAACAACCTCCAATGCCGATTCATCACCGGAAAATGATCGCTCCGTTGTTAGATTCTGTTAAACGAGTTGGAATTAGGGTTTCTGGATCGGAAAAATTGGAAGAGAAGGTGAGTTAAAGATGTTAAGTTTGAATAGTTTACAGTTTTGTATAATTTGTTTTGATTTTTAGTTCAAAATTTGCTGTTAGTTGTTATTGATTGTCTTTTGTTAATGAATAATGATAATTTACATTGCAGTGATTTGGTTTTACTTAAATTTGAAATCAATTAGATGAACATGATTACATAGTTATGAATGGGTGAAATTTTGTTGAAGCATTTTTAGTGCTGCAAGAATTGTATGGCGCTAGTAGGTCGGTGAAGTACTCACTCGGGATTTTATAGGCAATTTTTAGTTTTATATGTTCATACACACATTATTTTTATATGTAATTGTTTTAGTAGACATGTTTTACACCTTCCGACCCATATTTTGAAGCAGATAGATAGGATCGCCAGAATTTTCAGGTTTTGGCCGGAATCTGGCCGGAAACACTAGACGGCCACCATTTTTTTGCCGATTTGACCACTGTTGACCGCCTAGCGATTAATTGGCCGATTAGATAAAAATTACTAGGTGAACCTCCGACTAGCGATTAAGCATCTAATCGGAAGCTAGGTGCAATTTTTACAACCATGAGCATTTTAGGACCATGTCTTGTAAGATTCATAGAAGATTAGTGAAGAAACGTGTGCTTGTGGTAATGTCTATTTTGGTAAAGGCGATGCCTAGATGCCTCGAACAGGCGACCTTCGTGATCAGACGCTGGTGAGACAAGCGCCTTGGTTCTGTCTAGGCGTAAAACTGACCTCAACCAGTCTGGACAGGCCGAAATCGGACTGAACTATTAACAATAGAACTAGACCAGCCTTGTGAACTTCACCACAGGCCAAACCAGCCTGAAGTCCTGAACCAGCTAATGCTCTGCCCCTATGCCGAGTGACTCCCTGGCTGGTTTATTTTTTTTACAAAAAACTCTTGATAAATTTTATGTCTAGTGGTTTTATGAGAACCGAAAGATGTTGAATGATGATTCTTGAGAACTAAAACACATTAAAATATTAATACTTGAGAACAAAAATATATCAAATGTTCTTTTTGTAGAACTTCCATATATTAACGTTGTTTTGAAAATTAAATTAAGTTTCAATCTTGAATTTTAAGAAATTATAATAAATTAAATATTGGTAACTATGAAATTAGGTTCATTTTTATAAAATTAAAATGGTAGAGATGCAAACCAGATCGTCGACTTAATGGTATAGTTTTGCATTGTTAGTATGTTACCTTTAATGGTAATTTAGGCAGTAGCCTTTTGTTTTCTTTTCTGGACTTTTATCTAAAAGGAAATTATATTAGATTTCTTTATTATATTTGTAGAATAGTATCAAGTTTTTAGTTTTTAATGCCTATTATATTTTTATTTATCATTAAAGTTTTCTTGTGGCTATGCCACATATATGAGCCCTTTGCACCTTTGATTGGCTATGGTAATGTATGTATGTTTATGATAGGAATTGTTTCGCGATGAACCCATCTCCTTTGAGTGGGTTAGATTCCAAGAACTAGGATGAGAAAAGACTATAAACCATTTGCTTCAATTTTCTGTTGTCGTTCCTTCATAATTCAACTAGCTTAAATACACTCGCTAGAACATGGAAACCTGACTAAACAAATATGCATGGAACATGGAAACATGTGAAAGAATAAAATGCATGCAGTTAAGTAAAATAATGCAATGTGGATAGATCGTTGATGTGGGTTCATGGTTGTTGATCACTTGACCGTATCAGTTGGTTACTGGGTTGGTTCCCCTGTCGGTAGCAGGTCGGGTCGTTTCAGTTTAACACTATTTGAGACCTTCATTTCAGTCTATGATGATAATGTTGTAGTCTTGGAGATGTATGTTGTTACGAGTGAATTATGTTTGTGTATGCATATGCACGGCACTGTGGTTTTAACGGCTGCAGTGCTTAATGTTATAGATGCCCTGTGTATTAAAATTGTCTAGTCTAGGGAAAGAAAACAGTGTAAAATGAGAGGCTTGCTCTATGAAAAAAGAAGTTCTTCTCATATGTCATTATGTTGTAAGCAAATCGACTGCAGCACTTCCGTGTCATCCATTACAGTTTGTCGATGCTAGTTATTTTGGTTCATAATAATAATAATAATAGTGGTAGTGGTGGAAACCATCAACTCATCAACCATTCAATCAAACAAAACTACTCCGAAAGAAAAAGTAACTCCATGAGTGGTCCAAAATGTAAGTTGCATGACATTATTACAACTAATACACAACTCAATAACATGCAATATGACAGTATATATAAAAATTCATACATAGTATCTACTGGCTCATCCAACAAGGCATGATAGTCAACAGTTGACTTTGGCTCTGTGTATCTTCTATTTCTCCTTACCTCTTGCCTGGTAATTCTCACTGCATTGCATATGTATTGCATCAAATCCTGTTTGAGAACTATGTTGCTTTTTCTCTTTTGCATATAGTCAGTCTATAAATTATCAGTAGTTACTCAAATCCTACATGGCATGACAGACAAGGTAGAAATGCATTACTAGAGTTAATGTACTATCCCTTTTTACTAGAGCTGCAAATTTTCACACGTTTATTTATGTAATAATGTTGCATCTCAAACGGGTGAATCTATAAAATTTAACTAAATGGAGAATGAGTTAAAAGTTGTTCAAAGTTATGTGGTGAAAATTGTGCACGCCAAGGCGCTCGGGCGATCTGGCTAGCCTCAGCTAAACCAAGGTGCGGAACTTTCAAAAGTGCCATCGAGGCGTGTCTTTGGCCCTTTTCATTCTGTTTTTGATCTGGGTGATTTTCTTTTAACTTGTTTTTCATCTTTAGGTTTTTGATCTATATCATCAAAAAGTTGAGTGTGGGAGAGTTTAATTATTCATTATGCTATATATGTGTTGGTATTTGTGTGGTGAGTGAAGTGTTTTATAGTTTCTTGTTGATATTAGGGTTGTGAATTCTGAGCATAACATGAAATTTGTGGGTTTGGGATTATTCTACACGGGATGGGTTTATACTTGATTCCTATAAGAGGGTGCTCTGTCATAACTTACAAGGTAAAAGAGAACTCAGTATCAAGTTTTATAATCTATACATAATTATTTTACATACATATGTATTTTTGGTTATAATATGCAAAAAAGTAAAAAATAAAATAAAAAAATAATACTTTAACGAATTGTGTACGCATTCATGCGTTTGACATGATTCTGGGTTCCTATCATCATGCTCTCGTTTGTGTCAAATTTCTTGTTCGTGTTGTTTTCAACTTTCCATCCCATGAATACAACCCGTTTAATGCCCCAAGTTAATCCGCAAGTCCACTTGTTCTAGGTTTTTTTTTGGTGCGGGTAACAACTTATATGTGGTCAATTTAATTTTGATGTATTGTGTATCTAGGTAGTTAAAGGCGCAAACCCCTCGCCGGTTTTGTGTTCTATGACTTTTTCTTGCGCCAAGGTGGCATAGAGCCTTTTGTCCCTTGAGTGTGTTTGTGTCTTTCACTACTCAGGTTCACAGTTTCTTCTTCTTTTTTATTTTTTCGTAATGCATATAAACTCCCAAATTGTCTTATTCCTTGTCATAGTAATAACACTTTTGGTTCCTCTAATTATAATCAATTTTTTATAAAATAAATAAATAATGGAAAAAAGTTATACATATTAACCAAACCCACCCGACCCATCAATCTTGTCTAACTTTGAAGTACTATGCAAGAGCCTGTACACGATTTTTTATCATAACAAGTTACTGTTTTCTTATCGTAACATGCTGTCTTTATAATTTCATATCTTAAGATGCTATCAAGGTTTGATATATAGATGAAGAGCGAGATCAGAGGCTAACCCAAGGTTCAACTGAAATGAGGACATGTTCTCATGAGTTTGATGGTCCACGAGGCTCTCGGGTTAGTTCTTTCTCCTTTTCTTTAATCTGCTTAGATTTAATAGGTAACATGTTATGCAGAAAACATTGTCAATTGAATAACTCAAGGGCAAATAATGTTACCTCCTTCAAGAGCAAGCTATTTTCATCCTGCAAAGTCTTGTCCTGTGGGTATTTTTATTTTGGTCAAAAAAATCATATCATCATGTTAGCCCCCTTTTGACACAAGTGACACTCTTTTTCATAACTGTGAGAACCTGCCACCGGAAAACTCACGGCCCCATCAATATTTTGCTAACCAATGGGAAAACTAAGTAAAATGTACCACTGTGCCATCCTTTTTGTTTGACACATTTAATTTAGCTTTAAGTTTACTTTTATGGTAAAGTGAAAAGCGTAGGAGATTACTAAAATACCCTTTAGTTCTCACATAAGGGTATTGGAGTTAATTGTATTACTTCAAACCTGTGTACGAAATCTGAACGTGTTTCTGGAAAATGGACATACCTTGTTTTGTAGCCCAGAAATCGATTCTAACAAAAGGTGGTTCTGTCGATAAAAACACACATCATAAATACAGGTGTGTAAACTCATTACTGAGATTTCTAACATGAAGTTTGAGATTGTTTATTAAAAGTAACATGTTTTTTAAATAAGCTTCACCTTGTTTCATTTACTGACGAATAATCAGATACGCAGTTTAATAAACAATCCCAAACACCTTCTTAGATGAAATAGTTGTACCTTTCTCAATCTAACACGTCTAAGAGTCGTTTCTAGTTGCTGCTCTATGTTCTGAAGTTCCTTGAGACTCGAGGAATCAAGGTCTTCTCCCATGAAATTCCTATGATGACCAAAACCGTTGTCATCATTGCTCTCAAAATTCAAAAAAAAAAAAAATCTAGAGGTGGCAAGATTGACCAACCAAGCGGTTAGTAACAGACCAAAATCGTAACATCATCACTTAGTACTACCGCAACTGGCTTGTTAAGTCGACACACATTTTTGACGTTCATAACTTTTTCTTTATAAATAGTCAATGCATTAGTTATATCTAGATAAACGGTATTGTTACAGTTACAGTAAAGATCTAAATCTTTGAACAAACAAACGATTTAAATAGATTGTTTGCAGCAAACAAATAAACCTTAGGGACTAAGCCCTTTTTGACCCGCATTTGACCTGTTGACCACCTTTAAGAAGGTGCAGTATCATATACACCTTTAGTTTATGCACTTTTTTTGGGTACACACCTTTTATTTTTCTCCAAGAGCTCTAATCTAGCCTTGAGGTTTGCAGGTTCCAAATTCCAGCTCGCCTAAAATTATTTTGAATATCTACTTTAAGTGGCAGTAACGCGTTTTATAAGTAGTATAAAGTTTGGTAAGAAAAGAAATGCTGCAATAACAAGGGATTCAATATAAAACCATGACGTACTTGAGTTTGATGATTGGTCCTATCACGCTCCCTTTCTGTGTGCGAGTGTCGTTCATACCTCTCAAGGATCCTTAGCATTCTGTCGCCAATAATGTGGTCAAGTTTGCACACATGTCAGGTAAATCTCCAAGCACATCATACAAGTAATTATCAAACCTTGAAATCCAACTATACCGGAGGAGATAATTTTAACGCAGTCTATTTATGGTTTTCCATCGTTTTCAATTTCACCTAGTGATTGAATATAGCTATGTGTGTATGTATGTGTATCAAGGTGATGTTACGAGAGGGTTGATAATACAATATGTTGGGATAAACATAAATGACTGATGATACAAAACCTACAAAAGACAAACTTAGTTGCTACCAACCAAAGGATGATCCTACTAAATGCATTTACTACCAAGAACTGTTTCTAACGAACGGTTCCTTAGGGCTTTTCGAGAGGATTTGCTACCAATGAGGAAGACTTCTACTAGTACACAATGCTACCAATAAGTATTTTACCGAAGGACATTCATACCGAGCGCAACAATAGGAATCACACTTGAAGGTATTTTGAAGAAGACAAGAATAAGATGTTATCTAGACTTGTGGATAGCATCATTTATGTATTGATTGTTATTATCACGTATTAAATAGAGATAAATGTAATGCATTTGTTTTCTAAAATAAAGGAAACATATTAACTTAGTTATCACGATTATCATAACTATAAGTATAACGGAATTGTAATTAACATTATGAGATTAATTAATACATTTCTTGGAAACTCTTCTTATTGTTCTTTGATCAAGTTTACATTCATATCATTGTTTATTCAAAGGATCCTTAAATACTTTAAGGTTTAGTTAATTTGGGCTTATGATATCCAACGACTCCTTCAAACTAATTACTTAAATAAAATTCCGCTACATTTGGTTGTCAAATGTCATCGAAAAGCAAAAAACAAACAACTATTTGGACCTCGACCTCAACTGTTGAGACCAATTACATTATTGTTAGAAGTCGATGTGCTCCTGTCATGTGGAATTATAATCATATGAAAGATTATGGGATTGATTTCCACATTGTGGTGGACAATGCAAGTGCCATTTCCATCACTATAAATCTTGTTCAAGACTCAAAGACCAAACACATTGACAATATATATAATTTTCACTGAGATGAGATGTTGTACAAGGTAAAATTGATCTTTCATAGCTGCCCGTCACCAAAACTTTTGATCAAGCAATTTTTGGTTTGGTATCATCACTTGGAATGATTAAATTTAAATGGTATTTGTGTTTTAGGGCTAAGTATAACGTCGACAACAACTTAAGGTTTCTACCTGTTTCATACTTAATATTGATGTCTTTTCACTGTTGATTATGTTCCTACAGATGTCCAAAAACTATGGGCAACTAGTTATGTTTCTACCGCTGCAAACTATCACTTGTTTACAATCATGTAGGTTGTCTCTTATATCAGTTTCTAACGACTCGATTATTAATAAATTAATATTGTTATCAAATTACAAAAAAATGAAGCATTTATGGCCGTTTGAATTTTCCGCAACTTCTCATGCTCTAAGCTCAAGCCTTACAAACTATCATTTACTCTTTGCAATCAATCTATTCTTCCCTTCAAAAAGACCTTCGAGTTTTAGGCCGTTCAAACCGCTCGTGCTTGCTCGACGCTCGTTCGATTTGACGTTGGATTGTAAACAAGCCACTCTGCTCGGTTCGGTTTGTAAACGAGCCACGCATGAGCAAAGGTTCGCTCGGCTCGGTTCAGCTCGAATTATTATTTTTAATTAGTATATATATATATATATATATATATATACATATACACATAGAGTGTGAGGTTCATTTGGGAAAACTAAAAAAGTGGGAAACCGGGAAACACTCTTAAAAATTTAGTTTAACATGTTAAAAATAGCCGTTCAAACCGCTCGTGCTCGCTCGACGCTCGTTCGATTTGACGTTGGATTGTAAACAAGCCACTCTGCTCGGTTCGGTTTGTAAACGAGCCATGCATGAGCAAAGGTTCGCTCGGCTCGGTTCAGCTCGAATTATTATTTTTAATTAGTATATATATATATATGTATATATATATATATACATATACACATAGAGTGTGAGGTTCATTTGGGAAAACTAAAAAAGTGAGAAACCGGGGAACACTCTTAAAAATTTAGCTTAACATGTTAAAAATAAATTTTAAAATTTTTTTTGGCGCTTCTCCTTATAAATACTTGTAGAAGCATTTTTAATAAAAAAATCAAAAACTAAAAATATTAAAAAACATTGAAAAAAGGCTAAAAATTTTTTTTACAAAAATTTGTTTTTTATTCGAATAGTTTCTACCCATTTTTATAAGAAAAAGCGCTGAAAAATTTATTAAAAATATTGATTTTTAACATGTTAAATTAATTTTATAAGATATATATTTTTTAAACAGTTTTTTTTATATTTTTTGTTTTTGATTTTTTATTAAAAATGTTTCTACATGTAGTTATAAGAAAAAGCGCCGAAAATAATAAAGGAAAAACTAATTTTTAACATGTTAAGTATAATTTTTAAGAGTGTTCCCGGTTCCCCACTTTTTAATGTTCCCCAATGAACACTCCCCTACACATAGATTTATAAATATGTATATACACAAATATAAATTATACATACACACACCTATATATATACATACATATACTTAAATATAAATTAAATTTATAGTTTTGTATATACCACTCTATTAGATTTTGGTCCACTGTATACAAATTTACAACGTATAGATCTATACGTACTAGCCAAATCACGCCAAATAATATAAAATCTAAAAGTTAAACCCTAAACCGATATACGACAGTCCGCTCATCGTCTCAATGTTTCATGCCGTTACCCTAAGTCGATCGTCTCCTCCTCTCAATGTCATTGTTCATGCAATATGATCATCTCCTCGTCGGCCACTACATTGTTATTCATAAGAAAAATATTATGCCATAAAATGTGTCTGTTATTAAAGACATAAAAACTTAAAACCCAACATTGTCACTATCTCTCTTAGCAAATTTAAATCGGGTGACACGGTTGCCCAAATCGCTCGAACTTCGCTCGGAATATTATGGCTTGGAATATGCTCGCTTGATTTGATGCTCGATTTTAAATGAGCTGCTCTGATCGGTTCAGTTTGAAAACTAGCCAATCACGCGGTTCGGCTTAGCTCGTGAATAGCCCTACTTACTATAACCCCTATGACTTGAAAAACTCCGTTTGAGGAGTTTTCTGGGTTGGTAGACGCCAATTCTTGGGATTGGGCTCGTTTTTTAGTCAATACATGAACATAATGATTTAGGCTTCATGGAGATTGACTAAGGCATGTAATGGGCTGGCCCATATCCATTTAACTAAGCCCATTTAATTTTCTTGTTGAATAAGATAGAAACTATAGACTTAATCTATTTAATCACATATTGTACATGTAATCTTGAGTGCACATAAATTACTAAATAAATGAAACCTAATTGCAGCCTATAGACGTAGGCCTCATGCCGAGACCGAACTACGTAAAACCCTTGTGTTTGTTTTATTTTATTTTTCTGTTGTGTGTGCTTTATTTGTGTGTTTGAATTCTAATTTAACCCTAGCAGAGTTTTGAGCGTCAACTAGAGTTTTAGATTTATACATACATGTTGTGGGAAAGGGTAAGATGTGTTTTTGAACCGAGCATGGCGAGCGATTAGATCTAGTCAGATGAAAACATTGATAACCACGGTGAGAGGGATTGTACTCCAAAAACACACAATGGGTGGATCAAAAATCTATATTGTGAGAATTGTAAGGATGGAGATGAGGAAAATATTAAAATCCAAAAAATACGAAGGAATGAAAACATAGGAGAACGATTCTACAAGTATTGAAATGGAGAATTACAAGAGGGTGTTTTTTAGGGCATCCAACTTATTAGATAAATGGCGGTGTCAAAAGAAAATGCTAGAATCATTTTGGAAGCGAAGACTGTGTCATGAGGGTAAGGGCAGTCTCGATAATGTGAATATGGCGACATTTAACAATGCCATTTTGTTCACTTGTGTGAGGGCACGATAATTGGTGAACAATACTAAGAGTTTTGAGAAATGGGGTCAGATGGCGAAATTCGCCTCCTCATTATGTTTGAACACGTTGACTTTGGTGTTGAACTAGCATTCAACCATGGTGAGAAAGTTTTTGAATGTTGAGAAGACATTAAAGTTTTGTGCTAAAGGAAAAATCCACATACATCGAGAGTAATGTTCAACACACAAAATGAAATAACGATGACCATCAAAGGATAACACATGCGTATGGCCTACACATCATAGTGAATGTAGTCAAGAAAATTGGAACTTGCGAACGTAGCATTGGGCAAAGGTAACTTAGACGCTTTGCCTAAGTGTCAAGCACTACATGAAACAGAAGAAACATTTGTACTATCGAGAAGTTGAAACAAGAGAGCATAAAGTGGAAAAGGCGAGAATAAGGGTGGCCAAGTCTTATGTGCCATATGCCCGAAGAACACGGTCTTATGAATGAATTTAAGTTGAAATAGTGTTCACTAGGACCGTTGAGAGGGATGGTAGGGTAGACTCATCCTTCACAATAAAATAAGAAAAGTTAAATTCAAATGATACATGATTATTTAAACAAATGTTGAACCAATAGATGATTTTTGTTGTCAAGATTGGATAAGTCCAGTGTCACATGATTGGTGGTCCGGTGTTAGGGAACCTACAAGCATGGTTGCAAAAGTCGCTAGGCGCTCCTTAGTCGGTCGACCGAGGAGTTGAGAGTACTCGGTCTAGACGGAGAGTACTTAGGCATGTTAAATTATAAAGAAATTACTTTTTAGAGATTAAATATATGTCAAATAACATAAATTTACTAATATTTATAACAAAATACATGAAAATGATATTATTATAGAATATGATAGGCATAAAAATTATGTTTTATTATTATTTAAGTCAAGCTAGGCCCGAGTTAACATACTAGATCCGATTCTAGCTGAGGTTGACCGCGTTTGACCGACTCCGAGTAATTAGGTGGAGTTGAAGAAAGTCGCATCGGCAGCCTACCTTGTAGCGACTACTCAAGGAGTACTTGGCCTTGGAAACCTTGTTTTACAACCATGCCTACAAGTGCTGCTAGCTATGCGGCGTGTTCCCCGCTTTTTGTGGTTCCCTATTGAACCTCATACACACACTATATATATGTGTGTGTATGTATGTAAATAATATATTTTCCAAAATAAAGTAAAAAAATTAGCTTAATTATGAGGACAATTATAACTCTACGTCTATCGTGTAGCAAATTGTAAAATTATGAGATTGATTAATTGAGAACTTGATTTCTAGAAATTGTTATAACTGTAATTTGATTTTATATGATTACTTGTTTTTTTATTACTTTAGTTGCATTAACAAACATCTCTATAGGACAAGGTCTAATTGACTTGGGTTGAGTGGATTAAGCTTGATTTACTTTAATTGCACCTCTTTGAGAACATGTTCAAGGATAGAAGTACTTTTAGGACCAGGATCCAATTTTGTATTAGATTCTCTACTTAGGAGCATATTTTTAGTTTTTTTTAAATCATATTTTTTTCTATTTGTTGTTTTTTTAGTGGCTTATACGTGTGATCCCTTGCATGTGTATCTACATGAGGTGTTATCTGGTTATGTATGTTTCTATTCGACTCCTTTTGGAGCATATGAGTCTCATTGGAGGCAATTTCTTTATCCCATGTGATAGAGGTAAGGTTTGCTTACATCTCACCTTCCCTAGATCTCACCAATAAGGGATTATACTAAGTACGATTGTTGTTGTTGTTGTTCCATTAATAAACACGCACAATCATTTATAAGAAGCAGTATAACTGATCCAACACTATACTTATGCTCACGAGGTATGTATACTGTTTATAAAACTAGTTACACATCAAAATGTTTGATTTCAAGTGTCTTACATCCTGATTGTTATGTACTTGTCTACTTTATGATTAAGACAAGACATGATTTTGTCATGACACGGGTGTGACATGAGTAGATATTTGCATATCTTATATGTAAGATAGGGAAAATCTCCTTGAGTTATTATTCTATTCTCAACCAATATATTGAATATAAGATCTTGACTAATTTTATGTTTGACAATTATCTATACAATAATGACACAATATCACATAATATTTTACACATATTCTAATCCTCCCCCACAGTCGAAATTAGAGGATCACGGATGTTGAGACTGGAATGAAAATAGTCAAAGAGAACCTTCGGTAGACCCCATGTAAAAATATATGCGATCTGATATCTTGAGCGAACATGAAGTACACAGATCTAACCTTTATCGACTTTCTCATGTACATAGTGAATGTCCATCTCTAAATGTTTAGTATGTTGGTGTTGAACAATATTGCCGGTGAGATAAATGGTACTAACATTATCACAGTAGACTAAAGTCGCATGTGTGAATGGTGTAACTCTAGCAACAGCAACAGGTTGCGAAGCCAACAAACATCAAAGATGACATTGGCTACCCCATGATACTCTGTTTCGGTACTTGAAAGCAACACAGTTGGTTAGTGTTCGGAGGACCAAGATGGGAGGTTATCGCTCATATACAGACAATAGCCTTAAGTCAAATGACGTTTGTTCGGGCAACCACCCCAGTCTGCGTCAGTGTAGGTGACCAAGGTGGTGATGTTGGAGGGGTGAAGATGTAAGACAAAGTGTAAAGTACCCTTGATATACCACAAAATCCTTTTAAAACGTGCATGTGAGAGGAGGTTAGAGAATGCGTGGGTAGACAAACTTATTGAACGACATAGACAATGTCGGGTCTTGTAAAGGTTAAATATTGTAAAGCACCTGCAACACTTCAATATTCGATACTATTTTCCAAAAGGTGTACCAGATTTTTCCTAGTCAGTTTTTGTTGAAGTATTAACAGGAGTCGTAGGCGGATTACAGTATGCCAGATCGGCACGTTCAAGTATCTCCATGGCATATTAGGTTTGTCATAGAAATAGAGATTGAGGACAATGCGTGACCAAAATTTCAAGGAAATAACTAATGGGGCCAATATCCTTCCTCATGAATTCTATTGAAAGAAGGGTCATCAACTGATCACGTAAGGGGTCGGTGGAGGTGACTAAGAGAATGTCATCCACTTATAAAAGTATAAATGTTGTGTGGTTCACTTCTTTGAAAATGAACAACGAGTGATCGACATCGAATATGTTGAAACCCCATTTTAGATACATGATAGGCAAATCTTTGGTACTATGCCCGTGATGCTTGCTTGATCTCGTAGAGCACTTTTTCAATAGGAAAACATGATTTAGGAATCGCCGATCCCGAAATCCCACAGGTTGACGCATAAATACGGTTTCTTCGAGATTTCCATGAAGAAAAACATTTTTTACATCAAGTTGATGTATATGCCATGCTTTAGTTAAGGCTATGGAAAGCACTGTCTGAATGGTTGCGAGTTTAACTACCGTACTAAAGGTTTCCCACAATCAACTCCAACCTGTTGAGAATGACCATCACAAACGAGACAAGCTTTATATCTTTTAAGTGTCCCATGCGCCCTCTTTTTGTGACGAAAAATCTACATGCTTCTTACTAAATTCATGTCAGATCGTTTTGGTACTAAAACCCAAGTCTTATTATCAATAAGGGCCCGACACTCATTTGGCATGGCATTTTTCCAGTGCACATTGGAAAGGGCTTTATGGGAGATTTAGGGATAAAAGAGATGAGAGGAAAGGTGGACGTGTGAAGATTAAAGTCTACACATTTGTCTGGTTACCGATCAAGAAGGTGGAACAGATTGGGTAGGTGGAGGTGGAGAGATGGGTGTGTTCGTGATGGAAGTGGAGGGAGCAATGGGTGGGAATGATGTAGAAGATGATACGAGTGGGTGATTTGGTGTGGTGTACAGAAAGGTGATGAGGGTGGCAGTTGTGTGTTAGGTTGGCGCGAGGAGGGTGACGTGGGAAGGAACTGTGAGGATGTAGGGGAGGAGACGGGTGAGGTGGGATGAGAGGGTGACGTAGGATGGGAATAGGTTTGCATGCATGGGAAATTAGGGAGGGGGTACAATAGACGAGGATGGGATAGTGGAGGTGGATGTGGGTGTATAACATAGATATGGGTGTGATGCATTTGTTAGAAAATAATAAGTGGAGGCATTAGGTGTAGGAGTGGAGAAAGGGAAAATGGTTTCTTCGAATATAAAAATCATGTGAGAGAGTGAGTTGTTTAGTTTTTAAGTTCGCTGGTGGTTAGAAGGATAACCAAGGAATACACAAGGTGTGGACATGTCGGCGAGTTTGTGGATTGTAGAAGAAGGTAGGAGAGGGTAACATAAACAACCAAATACATGTAAATGGCCGTATGTAGGGATTTATTGTAAAGGAAAAGGTAAGGGGTAGAGTTATTTAGGACTTTGGAGGGTAAGATGTTTAGTAAATAAGTGGAATGTTTAAGAGCATGATGCCAAAAAGTATGCGGGACAGATGAGTGAGAGTCTGCATTATCTTGTTTATAGATCGTATCTTGTGTTCCGCCTTACCATTTTGTGATAAGGTGTAAGGACAAGAAAAGTGAAATGTCATGCCATGTGATTTACATAATTGATGGAAAGAAGTGTTGTTATATTCATGCCCATTATCACATTGGAAACTTTTAATTGTTCGGTGAAATTGAGTGAAAATAAGTTTGTGAAATTCGGAAAAATTGCAAATACTTGCGATTTTCCATAAAAAATAGTTTTGTCATCTAAAAAGAGGATGTAGTAGCGATAACCATTAGTAGATAGGACCGCCAAAGTCCACAAATTGCTATGAACTATATCAAAACGTAAAACAGTATGAATATGTGAATCACAAAATGGAAATTTAATATATTTTCCAAACATACAAGCTTGACAAATATGAGTAGTCTTAACATTATTAGAAATTAAATGAAAACAATGTTTTAAAGAACATAAAATATTTATTATCTTGGTGCGCAAGATGGCAATGCCAAGTATCTTGAGACACGGCTAATAAGGTGGAAGGTAGTGCATTAGACGCTTGAACTTGGTGGCTTGAAGGTAGACTAAAGTGGATAGAGATCACCGTACTGTCACATCTGAGGAAGGACGTCCATGTTTGTAGGTCCTTCACGTCAAAACCAAGAGGATCAAAATTAATGGAAACATTATTATCGGTGGTAAAACGACGGACATAAATCAAGTTTTTAACAAGACTAGGTGCGAAAAGCATACTATTTAATTTGACGTTTGGAAAAGGTGGTGGTAAAGTATGATTTCCAGTAGCATATACTGGGATTTTATTGCCATCACTGACGATAATGTATCAAGAAACCTATTAAAATAAGAAATGAGATTAGTAGAGTTGTTTGTCATAATACATGTCACCCTAGTGTCCATGTACAAGTTGTTTTTAGGAGGATGAAATGAGAGTGTGTTGAACGCCTGGTCTTGTTCGGTTGGAGTGTAGCTGGATTCAGAAGCTACAAAAGCTTGTTGTGGTCGTAGGCCAAGTATTCCTGGTTGTGGGCCGTTAAATATGAGTCGGGTAGCTGGTGCAGTTGGGTATGGACATGGCGGCATGGGCCATGGATAATAAGCTAGGCTGGGCCATGATTGTCCTTTGTTTGTCAGACCTAAAGTATGGACGACCCATTGGCTGGATTGAGAGGCCTGCTGAGTGGGTTCCACAAAGGAGGCTATGATGAATTTCGACCACGACCGCGACCACGACCTCGATTTCTTCAGATAACGGTGTTGTGAGAGAGCTGTTGTGAGCCACTTGGAGGTGTGGCACTCTGTGGGTATGACGCGTGAAGGGCCGTGTCATTTGAAACTCGATTCGCGTTAGTAGTCTCTTCAAGACACAATTGAAGGCGAGCCTAATACAAGGTCGGGATGAGCTTGGTGTTCTAAAGAATGTTCACCATACGCCTCGTTAAGATCAGGGAGCAATTGAATGACGAGTCTTGGTCCAGTGACGGGTGAACCAACATTGGGCAAATGATCAAACAACATGGCCTCTTGGAAGTAGGCAAACTTGGTAGGAAATGTAACAACTCGAAAATTCGATTGCTATTTTTTTCTTTTGTTTTCCGTTTATCTCCTTTGTAATACCGAGATTCGGTTGATAATAAAGTTTATGTTAATTAATTATGGTATTGTACGTTATTATCGCATCTAATCGCTTATTAAATCGCATCGCTAATCTCATCGCATCGCAAATCGCAATTATTTATGTGGTTTTATATTATTTATGTGTTATGTGTGTTTGTGTTTATGATTACGCTCGCTATTGCATCGCTCTCACACTCTCGAATCGCTAAATCGCACTATTAAATCAATTATAATGCTTAACGCCTTGAATTTAACGCTTAATATAACTATCTAATGCGAACCAAATAACCAAACGAACACTTAACGCGAAATCGGCAATCGAAACTTGGTCACCAGGCCAAGTTCGGCCGAACTTGGCTACCCCAAGTTCGCCCGAACTTACCTGATGACCAAGGATCCCTCATATACCTCAAGTTCGCTCGAACTTGTACAAATATGTACAAGTTCAGCCGAACTTAGCTGCTTATTCTTGAAAACCTAGCAAGTTCACCCGACTTGCATGAAAACATGTAAGTTCGATTGAACTTGATCTCACCAGCCTTACCTTTTGCCTTCTCCTAAAAATACCAATCTCTGTTCTCTCATTTGAACTTGCTGCAACTTCGCCCAGAGCTCTCAAAACCTGAAACCTTCGTGTTCTAAGTAAGAATCAACCCGATTTCACTGCAACAACGTTTATCAACGATCTACAAAGGTTTACAACAATTTTGGCACAAGGCATAGCCTTCATTTTCATCAAAACTCATTCTTTTACGAAAATCTTCATCTTTTTCTTCAAAAACTTCTGTTTTAAGCTTAGATCTACACAATACGAGTTCGTTTGGTGATAGTAGAGACTTCCCAAACACGAGATCTGCAAGATCTCGGCTTATAAGTGATAGATCTGAGAAAAACCTTTGAAAACCATTGATTTCTACACAAGATACGGACTTTTGATGGTGTTTTGTTCATTTTCTGGTACGAAACGAAGCATCTATCATTCAAGATCCTAGATCTGGAAGCACAAGGACGTTTATGCTGGTTTACACAAGCCGGACTAATCCGAACGAACTCCGAGTTCGCTCGGATTAGCCCACGCTTTTGTAAAACGGCAAAAACAACTCTAAAAGACCTCTCCGACCTAAGTTTGCTCAGTAGCACAGGGTTGGAGGGATGAACACTCGATTTTCCTCAGCAAACGACGCGAAAGCGCAAGATTTTGGACCCGAAAACATCAAGTTCGCTCGAGAATCACCAGTTCCCCAAGTCAAGTTCAACCGAACATGTACCCAAATGGGTCAAGTTCGACCGAACTTGGGTACTTTTCACCAAGTTTTCTTGCAAGTTTGCCCGAACTTGCATAGTTTCTTAGGAAACTATACAAGTGTGCCCGAACTTGTCTCCATAGTAAGGATTCTCCACAAGTTCGCCCGAACTTGACAAGATTCTTAAGAATCTCATCAAGTTCGACCGAACTTAGCTCATAACTCACCAGAACTACACAAGTTCGCGCGAACATGTGTGTTTACACACAAGTTCGCCCGAACATGGCCACTGCTCAACTCAAACTTCACCGTTTCAGCTTTTCGGAAGACTGATGTACTTCTGTTCGTCTACAGGCTGAATTGGCATTCTCCGCAACTCTCCTCAGAATCTCTAAGCTAACTAAAACGCACCCACAGTGAGTATACTTGACCCATTTTCGCTTTAACGCACTTTTTGGGTGTTACATACGTTCCTATATCAAAATAACTTCACGAATCAAAACTGTTTATCACACGCGAATAATCTAATTGTATGTGCTCGAAACGTGATACTAGAAACATCTGAGTAGGACTTATTTTCGTTGACTTGCCTCCTTAGCTAGTATGGTACTATAGTGTGGCTTACACCCGACGATGTCTAGTTAGGATGGACGCGCAAGCCTTCTCATGGTAGTTAGCTTGAGAAATGAGCCTATGTTATGTTAAGTGTTTTGGAGTATCATGATATGTAATTAGATTGTTTCGCAAACGCTTTCTCGACTATGCTAGTTTTATTCAAACTCGTATGCTCACCTTTACTTAATTGTATTGACTTGTATTTTAACGTATGTAGCAGGTTGAGGATTTTAGCTATGGATGCTTGGATGTTGCATGCTTAGCGTAGTTTTGTTTTGTCTTTATTTTGTTTAGTTTCCAAGTGTAAAAAATCAAGGGGATATCGAACCTTGTTGTTTTTGTGGGAGAACTTAGATTCTGTAATGATTGTTTAAAATGTTATGTTAATGGTATGGGACGTTAATGTTTGAATGATATTGTTAAATGATTGTTATGGAATCCTCACGAGACAATCTGGTCGCCTAGTGCCACTACCCTGATGATTCCGGCATCGGTTGGGGTGTGACAGATTGGTATCAGAGCGCCATAACTTTAGGATAATAGGTAGAATTGCCATGATTCGACCTAGTAGCATGTTTAAGTACCCGATTGACCTATCTTTGAATTAAATGTTAGACTACTTGCCATAAATGCTTAAATGTGCCTTTCCTAAGGCTAATACAATAATACACGCTTGGAAACGCTCGCATAACACAAAACGAGTGATCAAGTCGAGAATAGGTGTGAAAACCGAGAACTCTCGACGAGATCATTCACTCCATGCATTCTCTCTCAAGAGATATCTTCGTTGAGTTAGCAGTGACATCCAAACCTCGACGAAAATCTCCATTTCTATCTCGGAATAAAGTTGTTAAGTTAGGGGTGAAACCCGCATCTTAATAACTAATTCCACAAATTCGACTTTCAATCTCACCAAAGTCTCGGTTATGCCGATGGTTTGGAACACGTATTAACTGGAAGGGTAAACGTCGTTAGCCGCTTGCGGTGAGAACTTTTATCTATTAGGCCAAAGCGTGGATCCTAATGCAAAGGGTAGCCCAATCACTTTGGCGTGTCAAACGTCTCAAAACCCCGAACACTCCCAATTGATTTAAGCCTGTATCGTCGATTTACGATCATCGAGTTTATTATTATTATTTATGTGTTTCAAATTTTGAGAAATTTCGCTTTATTCGATTTCTCGCTTTGATGATTTATCGTATCATCGATTTCTCGATTTATCGCATTTACGCTCCATCAAATGTATGCAAAACTCGCACAACTCTCGTAATCTAAAAGGCTAAATTAATACACAGACCAAACTAATCGCTTAACTCGCTTACGCCTATGAGGACGTGTGCCTCATACGCGGTATCATCTCGCTTATCTCGTTATTACATTCGCTTATATCTCGCATCTCGTATCGCTACGCGTTATTGTTATTAGAAGGTGAATACGTGCAAAATATGTGTTTACGTGGATTATGTGCTTACGTGCTTACGTGCTTATGTGCTTACGTGATTACGTGCCTACGTGCTTAAGTGTTTTTGTGCCTTGTATGAATAATTATAATAAATATTTAATATAAATCTATTATAATCGAATCTCGTCTAATCTAAATCCTTCGTGTAGATGTCTTCTATGGGATCGTACACCTGAAGGAACCTCTAGCACAGCAACGCCGACAAGCGTATCGCAACAATGGTAGCCAAGGAGATAGCTAAAGTCATCCCTCAAATTATCTCAGAAATCCATGCTGTGAGCAGTAACTCGTCAGTTGACTCGAAAGCTGAGAACCCCAAGTCACGGTTCAGCTTCAAGAACTTTAAAGCTTGTGCACCTCTAGCCTTCACGGGCAATGACGGACCGACTTCTATGTTTCACTGGTTCGATGCTATTGAGGTCACTTTTAGGCAAAGTGGATGCCCCGATGACCTCCGCACAGTGAACGCTACCGGAGTCTTCCAGTCCCTTGCTCTCGACTGGTGGACAGCTGAAAGAAACAAGCGTGGAAAATGATGAAGCATACACTCTATCTTGGGAGGAACTCAAGGAAGTGATGTTGAAGGAGTTTTGTCCTCCGCACGAACTGCAAAAGCTCGAGAATGAGTTTTGGGGAATCAAACAGGATGGTCCCGACAATGCTGGATTCACTGCTCGGTTTAAGATTTTAAGCATCATCTGTCCCAGCCAGGTTGATACGACTGAGAAAGCTATCAACAAGTACATCTGTGGTTTGCCGGAATGTGTTGCAAATTTTGTGAAAGTTGCTCATACTACAACCATCAAGGAAACCTTCATGCTCGCCGCTGAGATCAATGATCAGGGAGTCCAAGATGGGTATTTCAAGAATCATGCAAAAGTTGCCAATCAAGCTATCGTCGAACCAACTGCTGCTACCGAACCACCAAGTGACCCAAAGGGAAAGCGTCAGGGACGCAAGAGAGGAAACCCGAGTAAGAACTATGCTCTCGCCGCTCTAGCAAACCCTCATCCACTTTAGTCAGCCGCTTCGAACGCACCCCCAGCTAAGCGTGCATATACCGGACCTCAACCTCTGTGCCCTAAGTGCACTTATCATCATGCCGTTGGTGGAAATGCCGTTTTTGCACGAACTGCAACATCTATGGCCACTTTACTGTGAGTTGCCGTACCGGCCCTCGTCAGCCAGCTCCTCAGACTCCAACAGCTCCAGCTCCACCTGCTCCTCCTAAAGCCAACCAGCAGCAAGCTCCAAAGGCACGAGTGTGCTTCGTGTGTGGTGATCCAAACCACTTTGCTAATGTTTGCCCAAACCGCACTGTGAAACAAGAGCCGCAGCAGCCGCAGCCACCGCAGCCTCAGCAGCAACGACAAGCTACGCGTGGAAGAGCCTTCAATCTCAACCACCGGCAGGCCCAGAGTGACAACAATTTTGTCAATGGTACGTTTCTCGTTAATGGTATTTATTCTTCATGTTTATTTGATACTGGTGCCGATAATGGTTTTGTATCATTGGAATTCAAAAAGGTTTTAAAATTTAAGCGCGCTAAACTCCCAAAGACTTTCGATGTGGAAGTCGCCACCGGAAGAACCGTTACCGTTAACTCTCTTTTACGTGGTTGTAATCTCGATCTCAACAACCATGTCTTCTCGATCAATCTCATACCTATGCAATTAGGTAGCTTCGATATCATAGTAGGAATGGATTTTCTTCTTGAAAATCATGCTGAAGTTGTATGCTTCGATAAAATGATTCCCTTCCGAACGGTGATCAACTTCATGTCTATGGTGAGACTCCCTCAAAGAAGTTGATGCTTTTGTCATGTACTCGAGCACACAAATGCTTGCAAAAGCGATGTGTTGCTTTCCTCGCTCATATCATAAACCCGGAGAAAGAAAAGAAGACTTATAAAGATGTTCCTTTTGTTTGTGAATTTCCTAAAGTCTTTCCCGACGATTTACTCGGTTTACCCCCTACTCGAGATGTTGAATTCCGTATCGATTTATTTCCCGGAGCTACTCCAGTTACTAAAGCTCCTTATCACCTCGCACCATCTGAAATGCGCGAGCTATCAAGCCAACTTTAAGAGCTTCTTGATAAAGGTTTCATACGCCCGAGCACTTCGCCATGGGGCGCCCCTGTCCTTTTCGTGAAACGAAGGATGGATCATTCCGTATGTGCATTGATTATCGTGAACTTAACAAACTCACGATAAAGAACCGCTACCTTCTTCCTCGTATCGACGACTTATTCGATCAGCTTCAAGGTGCTACTTGTTTTTCCAAGATCGATCTTCGTTCCGGTTATCATCAGTTACGCGTGTTGAAAGAAGACATTCTGAAAACCACCTTTCGTACTCGTTATGGTCATTTCGAATTCGTGGTTATGCCTTTTGGTCTAACCAATGCACCTGCGGTCTTCATGGATTTGATGAACCGTGTGTGCAAAGCTTTCTTAGATTGTTTCATCATTGTTTTCATCGATGATATCCTTATCTATTCGAAGTCAAGAGACAAACACGCGCGTCATCTCTGTTTTGTCCTCGAACTTCTCCAAGGTAATCGCCTTTATGCTAAGTTCTCTAAATGTGAATTCTGGCTCGAAGAAGTCCAATTTTTTGGCCACATCGTTAATAGTCAAGGAATTCACGTCGACCTTGCAAAGATCGAAGCCTTCAAGAGTAGGATTGCACCAAAGAATGCTTCCGAAATCCGTTCATATCTTGGATTGGCGGGTTATTACCGTTGATTCATCGCCGACTTCTCAAAAATCGTCGTTCCGCTTACTGCTTTAACTCATAAGGACAACCCTTTTGTTTGGGATTCCAAGCAAGAGGAAGCTTTTCAAACTCTCAAGCGTATGCTATGCAACGCTCGTGTTCCCGCTTTACTCGACGGAAACGACGATTCGTTGTTTATTGTGATGCCTCTAATCTTGGCCTTGGTTGTGTTCTCATGCAACGAGACAAGGTTATCACGTATGCCTCTCGACAACTCGAGATCCACGAGAAGAACAACACAACCCACGATCTCGAACTAGGCGCAGTTGTTTTTGCATTAAAGATATGGCGACACTACCTTTACGGTACTAAGTGTACGGTCTTCACCGACCATAAGAGCTTACAACATATCTTTAATAAAAAAGAATTAAACATGCGACAACGTCGATGGGTTGAACTTCTCAACGATTACGATTGCGAAATACCCTACCATCCCGGAAAAGCAAACGTCGTCGCCGATGCTCTAAGTCGACGAAGCTATGTATATGGTATTCATGACTCTCAGGCTTGTGCTAAACTTGAAACCCTCATTCGTGCCGCTCAATTCGCCTGCTTTAACGAAAATACCCTTCAAGACGAAATGAAATGTGGTGCCAAAACTCAGCTGGTATCTAAATCTGATGGTATTTATTATTATCTTGATCGTATTTGGATTCCCACTCGTGATAACCTTCGTGAATTGCTAATGACCGAAGCTCATAAATCACGATATTCCATTCACCCGGTGCCGACAAGATGTACCAGGACCATCGTCCAAAGTACTGGTGGCCATGAATGAAAAAGGATATCGTCATGTACGTCTCAAAGTGCTTAAGTTGTTCAAAGGTTAAAGCCGAACATCAAAGGCCCTCTAGTTTACTCGAACAACCAGAAATCCCGATGTGGAAGTGGGAGAGTATAGCTATGGACTTCGTTACTATACTCCCGCGTACTTCATCCGGTCACGATAGCATTTGGGTTATCGTTGATCGTCTTACCAAATCCGCGCACTTTATTGCTATACGAGAAGATTTTAAGGTCGAACGGTTAGCTCGACATGGGACGCCTCATGACATCATCTCTGACCGAGACGGTCGCTTTACCTCACGTCTCTGGGAGACTTTTCAATCCGCTCTCGGTACTACTCTCAATCTCAGTACCGCTTCTCACCCTCAGACCGACGGTAAGACTGAGCGTACGATCCACAACCTCGAAGACATGCTTTGTGAAATAATAGTTATCATACCAGCATTCAAATGGCTCTTTTTGAGGCACTGTATGGAAGAAAATGTCGATCGCCTATTACATGGCACGAGATCGGCGAAGCACAAATCACCGGTCCCAAGCTAATTCAAGAAACGATGGACAAGATCCTCAAAATCAGAGACAATCTCTTAAAAGATCGGAGTCGTCAAAAGAGTTACGCTCATAAACGCCGCAAGCCCCTACAGTTCAAAGTGGGAGATCACGTTCTCCTAAAAGTTGCACCTTGGAAGGGAGTGGTCCGCTTCGGTAAGAAAGGAAAGCTAGCGCCTCATTACGTTGGCCCCTTTATGATTCTGGAAAGGATCGGTAAAATAGCCCATCGTCTCGAATTACCGGAGGAACTTAACAACGTACATCCGACTTTCCACGTGTCTAACCTCAAAAATCCATGTCCCTCTCGAAGATTTGCAAATCAACGAGACTCTCCATTTCGTGGAAAAGCCTGTGGAAATCATGGACCGAGAGACTAAGAAACTACGACGCTCTCGCATCCCTATCGTGAAGGTCCGATAGGAGGGCAAACGCGGCGCCGAGTTTACTTGGAAATTGGAAAGTGATATGAAGGCCAAGTACCTGCATCTATTCGTTGCAGCTACTGCCTAATTTCGGGACGAAATTCCCTAAAGTAGGGAGACTGTAACAACTCGAAAATCCGATTGCTATTTTTTTCTTTTGTTTTCCGTTTATCTCCTTTGTAATCCCGAGATTCGGTTGATAATAAAGTTTATGTTAATTAATTATGGTATTGTACGTTATTATCACATCTAATCGCTTATTAAATCGCAATGCTAATCTCATTGCATCGTAAATCACAATTATTTATGTGGTTTTATATATATATGTGTTATGTGTGTTTGTGATTATGATTACGCTCGCTATCGCATCGCTCTCGCACTCTCGAATCGCTAAATCGCACTATTATATCAATTATAACGCTTAACGCCTTTAATTTAACACTTAATATAACTATCTAATGCGAACCAAATAACCAAACAAACACTTAATGCGAAATCGGCAATCGAAACTTGGTCACCAGGCCAAGTTCGGCCGAACTTGGCTACCCGAAGTTCGCCCAAACTTACCTGATGACACAAGGATCCCACATATACCTCAAGTTCACTCGAACTTGTACAAATATGTACAAGTTCGGCCGAACTTAGCTGCTTATTCGTGAAAACCTAGCAAGTTCGACCGAACTTTATCTGACCAGCCTTACATTTTGCCTTCTCCTATAAATACCAAGCTCTGTTCTCTCATTTGAACTTGCTGCAACTTCGCCCAGAGCTCTCAAAACCCGAAACCTTCATGTTCTAAGTAAGAATCAACCCGATTTCAATGCAACAACGTTTATCAACGATCTACAAAGGTTTACAACAATTTTGGCACAAGGCATAGCCTTCGTTTTCATCAAAACTCATTCTTTTACGAAAATCTTCATCTTTTTCTTCAAAAACTTATATTTGAAGCTTAGATCTACACAATACAAGTTCGTTTGGTGATAGTAGAGACTTCCCAAACACGAGATCTACAAGATCTCGGCTTGTAAGTGATAGATCTGAGAAAAACCTTTGAAAACCATTGATTTCTACACAAGATACGGACTTTTGATGGAGTTTTGTTCATTTTTTTTGTATGAAACGAAGCATATATCATTCAAGATCCTAGATCTGGAAGCACAAGGACGGTTATGCTGGTTTACACAAGCCGGACTAATCCGAACGAACCCGAGTTCGCCCGGATTAGCCCACGCTTTTGTAAAACGACTAAAACAGCTCTAAAAGACCTCTCCAACCAAAGTTTGCTCAGTAGCACAGGGTTGGAGGGATGAATACTCGATTTTCCTCAGCAAACGACATGAAAACACAAGATTTTGGACCCAAAAACATCAAGTTCGCTCGAGAATCACCAGTTCCCCAAGTCAAGTTCGACCGAACTTGGGTACTTTTCACCAAGTTTTCTTGCAAGTTCGCCCGAACTTGTATAGTTTCTTAGGAAACTATACAAGTGTGCCCGAACTTGTCTCCACAGTAAGGATTCTCCACAGGTTCGCCCGAACTTGACAAGATTCATAAGAATCTCCTCAAGTTCGACCGAACTTGGCTCATAACTCACTAGAATTACACAAGTTCGCTCGAACATGTGTGTTTACACACAAGTTCGCCCGAACTTGGCCACTGCTCAACTCAAACTTCACCGTTTTAGCTTTTCGGAAGACTGATGTACTTCTGTTCGTCTACAGGCTGAATTGGCATTCTCCGCAACTCTCCTCAGAATCTCTAAGCTAACTAAAACACACCCACAGTGAGTATACTTGACCCATTTTCGTTTTAACGCACTCTTTGGGTGTTACATACGTTCCTATATCAAAATCACTTTACGAATCAAAATTGTTTATCACACGCGAATAATCTGATTGTATATGCTCGAAACGTGATACTAGAAACATGTGAGTAGGACTTATTTTTGTTGACTTGCCTCCTTAGCTAGTATGGTACTATAGTGTGGCTTACACCCGACGGGGTCTAGTTAGGATGGATGCTCAAGCCTTCTCACGGTATGTTAAGTGTTTTGGTGTATCATGATATGTAATTAGATTGTTTCGTAAACGCTTTCTCGACTATGCTAGTATTATTCAAACTCGTATGCTCACCTTTACTTAATTGTATTAACTTGTATTTTAACGTATGTAGCAGGTTGAGGATTTAGTTATGGATGCTTGGATGTTGCATGCTTAGCGTAGTTTTGTTTTGTCTTTATTTTGTTTAGTTTCCAAGTGTAATAAATCTAGGGGATAGCGAACCTTGTTGTTTTTGTGGGAGAACTTAGATTCTGTAATGATTGTTTAAAATGTTATTTTAATGGTATGGGACGTTAATGTTTGAATGATATTGTTAAATGATTGTTATGGAATCCTCACGAGACAATCTGGTCGCCTAGTGCCACTACCCTGATGATTCCGGCATCGGTTGGGGTGTGATAGATTGGTATCAGAGCGCCATAACTTTAGGATAATAGGTAGAATTGCCATGATTCGACCTAGTAGCATGTTTAAGTACCCGATTGACCTATCCTTGAATTAAATGTTAGACTACTTGCCATAAATGCTTAAATGTGCCTTTCCTAAGGCTAATACAATAATACACGCTTAGAAACGCTCGCATCACACCAAACGAGTGATCAAGTCGAGAATAGGTGTGAAAACCGAGAACTCTCGACGAGATCATTCACTCCATGCATTCTCTCTCACGAGATATCTTCGTTGAGTTAGCAGTGACATCCAAACCTCGACGAAAATCTCCATTTCTATCTCGGAATAAGTTGTTAAGTTAGGGGTGAAACCCGCATCTTAATAACTAATTCCGCAAATTCGACTTTCAATCTCACCAAAGTCTCAGTTATGCCGATGGTTTGGAACACGTATTAACTGGAAGGGTAAACGTCGTTAGCCGCTTGCGGTGAGAACTTTTATCTATTAGGCCAAAGCGTGGATCCTAATGCAAAGGGCAGTCCAATCACTTTGGCGTGTCAAACGTCTCAAAACCCCGAACACTACCAATTGATTTAAGCCTAATCGTCGATTTACGCATCATCGAGTTTATTATTATTATTTATGTGTTTCAAATTTTGAGATTTTCGCTTTATTCGATTTCTAGCTTTGATGATTTATCGTATCATCGATTTATCGCATTTACGCTCCATCAAATGTATGCACAACTCGCACAGCTCTCGTAATCTAAAACGCTAAATTAATACACAAACCATACTAATCGCTTAACTCGCTTACGCCTATGAGGACGTGTGCCTCATACGCGGTATCATCTCGCTTATCACGCTATTACATATCGCTTATATCTCGCATCTCGTATCGCGCTACACGTTATTGTTATTAGAAGGTGAATACGTGCAAAATGTGTGTTTACGTGGATTATGTGCTTACGTGCTTATGTGCTTACGTGATTACGTGCCTACGTGCTTAAGTGTTTTTGTGCCTTGTATGAATAATTATAATAAATATTTAAACATAACTCTATTATAATCGAATCTAGTCTAATCTATATCCTTCGTGTAGATGTCTTCTATGGGATCGCACACCCGAAGGAACGTCCAGCGTAGCAACGCTGACAAGCGTATCGCTACAATGGTAGCCAAGGAGATTGCTGAAAGTCATCCCGCAAATTGTTCAGAAATCCATGCTGTGAGCAGTAACTCTCAGTTGACTTGAAAGCGAGAACCCCAAGTCACGGTTCAGCTTCAAGAACTTTAAAGCTTGTGCACCTCTAGCCTTCACGGGCAATGACGGACCGACTTCTATGTTTCACTGGTTCGATGCTATTGAGGTCACTTTTAGGCAAAGTGGATGCCCCGATGACCTCCGCACAGTGAACGCTACCGGAGTCTTCCAGTCCCGTGCTCTCGACTGGTGGACAGCTGAAAGAAACAAGCGTGGAAAATGATGAAGCTTACAGTCTATCTTGGGAGGAACTCAAGGAAGTGATGTTGAAGGAGTTTTGTCCTCCGCACGAACTGCAAAAGCTCGAGAATGAGTTTTGGGGAATCAAACAGGATGGTCCCGACAATGCTGGATTCACTGCTCGGTTTAAGATTTTAAGCATCATCTGTCCCAGCCAGGTTGATACGACTGAGAAAGCTATCAACAAGTACATCTGTGGTTTGCCTGAATGTGTTGCAAATTTTGTGAAAGTTTGCTCGTACTACAACCATCAAGGAAACCTTCATGCTCGCCGCTGAGATCAATGATCAGGGAGTCCAAGATGGGTATTTCAAGAATCATGCGAAAGTTGCCAATCAAGCTATCGTCGAACCAACTGCTGCTACCGAACCACCAAGTGACCCAAAGGGAAAGCGTCAAGGACGCAAGAGAGGAAACCCGAGTAAGAACTATGCTCTCGCCGCTCTAGCAAACCCTCATCCACTTTAGTCAGCCGCTCCGAACGCACCCCCATCTAAGCGTGTGTATACCGGACCTCACCCTCTGTGTCCTAAGTGCACTTATCATCATGCCGTTGGTGGTATTGCCGTTTTTGCACGAACTGCAACATCTATGGCCACTTTACTGTGAGTTGCCGTACCGGCCCTCGTCAGCCAGCTCCTCAGGCTCCAACAGCTCCAGCTCCACCTGCTCCTCCTAAAGCCAACCAGCAGCAAGCTCCAAAGGCACAAGTGTGCTTCGTGTGTGGTGATCCAAACCACTTTGCTAATGTTTGCCCAAACCACACTGTGAAACAAGAGCCGCAGCCTCAGAGCAGCCACCACCGCAGCCTCAGCAGCAACAACCAGCTACGCGTGGAAGAGCCTTCAATCTCAACCACCGCCAGGCCCAGAATGACAACAATGTTGTCAATGGTACGTTTCTCGTTAATGGTATTTATGCTTCATGTTTATTTGATACTGGTGCCGATAATTGTTTTGTATCGTTGGAATTCGAAAAGGTTTTAAAATGTAAGCGCGCTAAATTCCCAAAGACTTTCGATGTGGAAGTCACCACCGGAAGAACCGTTATCGTTAACTCCGTTTTACGTGGTTGTAATCTCGATCTCAACAACCATGTCTTCTCGATCAATCTCATACCTATGCAATTAGGTAGCTTCGATATCATAGTAGGAATGGATTTTCTTCATGAAAATCATGCTGAAGTTATATGCTTCGATAAAATGATTCGCTTCCCCCTTCCGAACGGTGATCAACTTCATGTCTATGGTGAGACTCCCTCAAAGAAGTTCATGCTTTTGTCATGTACTCGAGCACACAAATGCTTGCAAAAGCGATGTGTTGCTTTCCTCGCTCATATCATAAACCCGAGAAAGAAAAGAAGACTTATAAAGATGTTCCTGTTGTTTGTGAATTTCCTAAAGTCTTTCCCGACGATTTACCCGGTTTACCCCCTACTCGAGATGTTGAATTCCGTATCGATTTATTTCCCGGAGCTACTCCAGTTGCTGAAGCTCCTTATCGCCTCGCACCATCTGAAATGCGCGAGCTATCAAGCCAGCTTTAAGAGCTTCTTGATAAAGGTTTCATATGCCCGAGCACTTCGCCATGGGGCGCTCCTGTCCTTTTCGTGAAAACGAAGGATGGATCATTCCGTATGTGCATTGATTATCGTGAACTTGACAAACTCACGATAAAGAACCACTACCCTCTTCCTCATATCGATGACTTATTCGATCAGCTTCAAGGTGCTACTTGTTTTTCCAAGATCGATCTTCGTTCCGTTTATCATCAGTTATGCGTGTTGGAAGAAGACATTCCGAAAACCGCCTTTCGTACTCGTTATGGCCATTTCGAATTCGTGGTCATGCCTTTTGGTCTAACCAATGCACCTGCGGTCTTCATGGATTTGATGAACCGTGTGTGCAAAGCTTTCTTAGATTGTTTCGTCATTGTTTTCATCGATGATATCCTTACTATTCGAAGTCAAGAGACGAACACCGCGTCATCTCCGTTTAGTCCTCGAACTTCTCCAAGGTAATTGCCTTTATGCTAAGTTCTCTAAATGTGAATTCTGGCTCGAAGAAGTCCAATTTTTCGGCCACATCGTTAATAGTCAAGGAATTCACGTCGACCCTGCAAAGATCGAAGCCGTCAAGAGTTGGATTGCACCTAAGAATGCTTCCGAAATCCGTTCATTTCTTGGATTGGCGGGTTATTACCGTCGATTCATCGCCGACTTCTCAAAAATCACCATTCCGCTTACTACTTTAACTCATAAGGACAAACCTTTTGTTTGGGATTCCAAGCAAGAGGAAGCTTTTCAAACTCTCAAGCGTATGCTATGCAACGCTCCCGTTCTCGCTTTACCTGACCGAAACGACGATTTCGTTGTTTATTGTGATGCCTCTAATATTGACCTTGTTTGTGTTCTCATGCAACGAGACAAGGTTATCACGTATGCGCCTCGACAACTCCAGATCCACGAGAAGAACTACGCAACCCACGATCTCGAACTCGGTACAGTTGTTTTTGCATTAAAGATATGGCGACACTACCTTTACGGTACTAAGTGTACGGTGTTCACCGACCATAAGAGCTTACAACATATCTTTAATAAAAAAGAATTGAACATGCGACAACGTCGATGGGTTGAACTTCTCAACGATTACGATTGCGAAATACGCTACCATCCCGGAAAAGCAAACGTCGTCGCCGATGCTCTAAGTCGACGAAGCTATGTATATGGTATTCGTGACTCTCAGGCTTGTGCTAAACTTGAAACCCTCATCCGTGCTGCTCAATTCGCCTGCTTTAACGAGAATACCCTTCAAGACGAAATGAAATGTGGTGCCGAAACTCAGCTGGTATCTAAATCGGATGGTATTTATTACTATCTTGATCGTATTTGGATTCCCACTCGTGATAACCTTCGTGAATTGCTAATGACCGAAGCTCATAAATCACGATATTCCATTCACCCCGGTGCCGACAAGATGTACCAGGACCTTCGTCCTAAGTACTGGTGGCCGGGCATGAAAAAGGATATCGTCGTGTATGTTTAAGGTGCTTAACTTGTTTGAAGTTTAAAGCCGAACATCAAAGGCCCTCTAGTTTACTCGAACAACCCGAAATCCCGATGTGGAAGAGGGAGAGTATAGCTATGGACTTCGTTACTAAACTTCCGCGTACTTCATCTGGTCACGATAGCATTTGGGTTATCGTTGATCGTCTTACCAAATCCGCGCACTTTATTGCTATACGAGAAGACTTTAAGGTCAAACGGTTAGCCCGAATCGATACCGACGAAGTTATATGTCGACATGGGACGCCTCGTGACATCATCTCTGACCGAGACGGTCGCTTTACCTCACGTCTCTGGGAGACTTTTCAATCCGCTCTCAGTACTACTCTTAATCTCAGTGCCGCTTCTCACCCTCAGACCGACGGTCAGACTGAGCCTACGATCCACACCCTCGAAGACATGCTTCGTGCAATAATAGTTATCATACCAGTATTCAAATGGCTCCTTTTGAGGCCCTATACGGAAGAAAATGTCGATCGCCTATTGAATGGCACGAGATCGGCGAAGCACAAATCACCGGTCCTGAGCTAATTCAAGAAACGATGGACAAGATCCTCCAAATCAGAGACAATCTCTTAAAAGCTCGGAGTCGTCAAAAGAGTTACGCCGACAAACACCGCAAGCCCCTACAGTTCAAAGTGGGAGATCACGTTCTCCTAAAGGTTGCACCTTGGAAGGGAGTGGTCCGCTTCGGCAAGAAAGGAAAGCTAGCATCTCGATACGTTGGTCCCTTTAAGATTCTAGAAAGGATCGGTAAAGTAGCCTATCGTCTCGAATTACCGGAGGAGCTTAACAACGTACATCCGACTTTCCACGTGTCTAACCTCAAGAAATGCCTCGTCGAAGAAAATCTCCATGTCCCTCTCGAAGATCTGCAAATCAACGAGACACCTCCATTTCGTGGAAAAGCCTGTGGAAATCATGGACCGAGAGACTAAGAAACTACGACGCTCTCGCATCCCTATCGTGAAGGTCCGATGGGAGGGCAAACGTGGCGCCGAGTTTACTTGGGAATTGGAAAGTGATATGAAGGCCAAGTACCCGCATCTATTCGTTACAGCTACTGTCTAATTTTGGGACGAAATTCCCTAAAGTAGGGGAGACTGTAACAACTCGAAAATTCGATTGCTATTTTTTTCTTTTGTTTTCCGTTTATCTCCTTTGTTATCCCGAGATTCGGTTGATAATAAAGTTTATGTTAATTAATTATGGTATTGTACGTTATTATCGCATCTAATCGCTTATTAAATCGCATCGCTAATCTCATCGCATCGCAAATCGCAATTATTTATGTGGTTTTATATTATTTATGTGTTATGTGTGTTTGTGGTTATGATTACGCTCGCTATCGCATCGCTCTCGCACTCTCGAATCGCTAAATCGCACTATTATATCAATTATAACGCTTAACCCACGCTTAATATAACTATCTAATGCGAACCAAATAACCAAACAAACACTTAACGCGAAATCGGCAATCGAAACTTGGTCACCAAGCCAAGTTCGGCCGAACTTGGCTACCCCAAGTTCGCCCGAACTTACCTGATGACACAAGGATCCCTCATATACCTCAAGTTCGCTCGAACTTGTACAAATATGTACAAGTTCGGCCGAACTTAGCTGCTTATTCTTGAAAACCTAGCAAGATCGCCCGAATTTGCATGAAAACATGCAAGTTCGACCGAACTTGATCTGACCAGCCTTACATTTTGCCTTCTCCTATAAATACCAAGCTCTGCTTTCTCATTTGAACTTGCTGCAACTTCGCCCAGAGCTCTCAAAACCCGAAACCTTCGTGTTCTAAGTAAGAGTCAACCCGATTTCACTGCAACAATGTTTATCAACGATTTACAAAGGTTTACAACAATTTTGGCACAAGGCATAGCCTTCGTTTTCATCAAAACTCATTCTTTTACGAAAATCTTCATCTTTTCTTCAAAAACTTCTGTTTTAAGCTAAGATCTACACAATACGAGTTCGTTTGGTGATAGTAGAGACTTCCCAAACACGAGATCTGCAAGATCTCGGCTTGTAAGTGATAGATCTGGAAAAACCTTTGAAAACCATTGATTTCTACACAAGATACGGACTTTTGATGGTGTTTTGTTCATTTTCTGGCATGAAACGAAGTATCTATCATTCAAGATCCCAGATCTGGAAGCACAAGGACGTTTATGCTGGTTTACACAAACCGGACTAATCCGAACGAACCCTGAGTTCGCCCGGATTAGCCCACGCTTTTGTAAAACGGCTAAAACAGCTCTAAAAGACCTCTCCGACCTAAGTTTGCTCAGTACACAGGGTTGGAGGGATGAACACTCATTTACCTCAGCAAACGACGCGAAAACGAAAGATTTTGGACCCGAAAACATCAAGTTCGCTCGAGAATCACCAGTTCCCCAAGTCAAGTTCGACCGAACTTGTACCCAAATGGGTCAAGTTCGACCGAACTTGGGTACTTTTCACCAAGTTTTCTTGCAAGTTCGCCCGAACTTGTCTCCTCAGTAAGGATTCTCCATAAGTTTGCCCGAACTTGACAAGATTCATAAGAATCTCATCAAGTTCGACCGAACTTGGCTCATAACTCACCAGAATTACACAAGATTCGCTCGAACATGTGTGCTTACACACAAGTTCGCCCGAACTTGGCCACTACTCAACTCAAACTTCACCATTTCGGCTTTTTGGAAGACTGATGTACTTCTGTTCATCAACAGGCTGAACCGGCATTCTCCGCAACTCTCCTCAGAATCTCTAAGCAAACTAAAACGCACCCAGAGTGAGTATACTTGACCCATTTTCGCTTTAACGCACTTTTTGGGTGTTACATACGTTCCTATATCAAAATCACTTCACGAATCAAAACTGTTTAGCACACACGAATAATCTGATTGTATATGCTCGAAACGTGACACTAGAAACATGTGACTAGGACTTATTTTCGTTGACTTGCCTCCTTAGCTAGTATGGTACTATAGTGTGGCTTACACCCGGCGGGGTCTAGTTAGGATGGACGCTCAAGCCTTCTCACGGTAGTTAGCTTGAGAAATGAGCCTATGTTATGTTAACTGTTTTGGTGTATCATGATATGTAATTAGATTGTTTCGCAAACGCTTTCTCGACTATGCTAGTATTATTCAAACTCGTATGCTCACCTTTACTTAATTGTATTGACTTGTATTTTAACGTATGTAACAAGTTGAGGATTTTAGCTATGGATGCTTGGATGTTGCATGCTTAGCGTAGCTTTGTCTTGTCTTTATTTTGTTTAGTTTCAAGTGTAATAAATCTAGGGGATATCGAACCTTGTTGTTTTTGTGGGAGAACTTAGATTTTGTAATGATTGTTTAAAATGTTATGTTAATGGTATGGGATGTTAAAGTTTGAATGATATTGTTCAAAAGATTGTTATGGAATTCTCACGAGACAATTTGGTCGCCTAGTGCCACTACCCTGATGATTCCGCCATCGGTTGGGGTGTAACAGGAAAGGAGTCAAGTTTGATGTAAGCTAATTTGTTCTCCAACATAATGACATGAGTGGTTTTTGTTTATCGTAAAATAAATACTTTTGATAGCGGTCCACACGTAGGCAACGATGGAATTTGGATGTATTATGGTGCTTAGGAGGTCGTTGGAGATGGTGCCATAGATCCATTGAAGGACTATGGCATCGAGTCGATCCCAAACATCATCAGAGATGGCGACAGGTTTGTCCTCGTCTCTATCTTTATCGGCTTTACCAGAAGCAAAGGGTTCTTTGCATGGTGAGAGATGGTCGAGGACTTGGTATGCTCGACAATGATCTTAAACAGTTTAGCTCATGATGCATACTGACTGGTTCCATCTCTAGTGTAACGGGGATGCATGTTTTGATGTTGGAGATAGTGATAGTGATAGCAGGGTGTAGTTTACGATCCATGAGATTAGTGGGTGAAAAAGAAAATAAATAACGATAGAGTGGGGATGGCCGACGGTAGAAGGTTGGTGGCTAGCGACTTAGTGGGCAGATCGAAAGAACAAAGAAAATAGAAAAGTAGGTTTGATACCATGTAAGATATGGAAAATCTCCTTGAGTTGTTTCCATTCTCAACAAGTATATAGAATACAAGATCTTGACTAATTCCATGTTTGACAATTATTTATACAATAATAACACAATATCACCATATATTTTACACATAACTAATATTATAGTAATACCTAGTCATCATGTAATACATATCGATATGGGTTTTATTGAATTGCACATGAAAAAAGATGTAGTTATACTCTAGACAAATCTTATACGTTATAGTGTTTTGTAGCTAGAGGTTGTTGCCAAGTTAAGGGGTAACTCTTGGTCGAATAACAAATGGTGGACTCCTACTTGCTCCTTCGTTGCATATGAGTAAATTTTACATAGGATTCGGACAACTAGGTAATTCTGAACTAGGTTCAAAGTATAAATAAATGAAATGAATGTATAATATATTTAAAGATAAAAAAAGGGAAATGACGTGATAGACAACATTTATGAAGTTTGCAATTAGCATTACATTGTTTGTCACAGAGTAAATGAAGTGTTTAAATGTACTGATCAAATAATTTTTTAAATTATTTTCAGTATATTGAAATGGGTGACGTTTTTTGTGAAAATGATTTTTTTCGTGAGAAGTGTAAGAAGACATAGAAATTGACATGTAAGCAACGTGTTTTGGACTTAGGCATGATGTTTTGGGTTGTTTTGGCAAGAAAAAACACCAAAACATAATAATTTGAAACACAATGCAACGTATTATGGGCATGAATTTAAAAACACTGCTTAACACTTAAAACACACTACTTAACGTTCTTGGCATGGTGTTTTAAGTTTTAAGCTTAGAGTTCATTACATTGTGTCTTAAATTGTTATGTTTGGTGTTTTTCTTGCCACTACAACTCAAAACATTATACCCAAGTCCAAACATGATGCTTACATGTCAATTTTTATGTCTTCTAACACTTCTCAAGAAAAAAATGTGCTTTTTACAGGATCATAAGACTATTCATATGGTCACCAGTGTAGAAATATTTTGAAATATTTCGTGCTATTGATTGAAATAAGCGGTATTGAAAAATTTCGTGCTACCGATTGACTTAATGAAGGGATGGGGTAGCAAAGATGAAGGAATAAGGTCGAAGATAGTTTAATAGTGAACTAGTTTGATGCTTATAACTTCAAACAATTTAGCAACACCCGTTATGTTTAATTTGGTTGTTGGTTTTTAACCAAAACCTTTACTTTATTTGGAAACTTTCACTGTAAAATGTCATGACAGATTTAGCATATAGTTGCCAAGATATGTTAGAATCCATCTTTATATTCTTGACAATGGTGACTACAGATAATGAAATGAAATGTTATAACCCACTACGAGAAAAACATTTTCTAAAGAGGACATATCATCTCTATCGGCCGTTTTTACCTATAGAGGCAACATGTCGTGCCTATTAAACTTGTTTCTATATCCTTGTCCCTATAGACCACAAATATCGTGCTATATGTGTCGTCTCTATTGAAATGTTTGTAGAGACGACATGCCATCTCTACAAGTTTGTGTTAAAATTTAAATGAAAAATAAAACTAATATTTGCTAAAAAAACATTTACTAAAATATTTTTTCCTAATAGAAACTACAAGGTCGTTGATATAGCCTATTTAAAAAAAAAACCTAGAAGACTTTTAGAAATAATATGTCGTCTCTATATCAATATAGAGACGAAATTAGTTGTCCCTGTAGATGAAAAATAAAACTAATAATTTCACCTTTTTCTAAGAATTCTTGTCTATTAAATTTAATATAAAAAATATTTTAGAAAATCATTTTCACCCTATAGGGACGCATTTCATCTCTATAGGGTCACCTAGCTTAAAAAGTAAGAAAGCCTTGTAGAGACGATACGTCGTCTCTATATGGTGGAATATATAGATGACAATAGTTATCCCTATAGGTGTCTTCCATGTTCCATGTAGGGTTTTTTTTTCTTTGTACTGACAATGCAAGAAGTTTTTACTTGGTATGCACTTATATGAAATGAAGTAGGTGGGAAACGCTAGAAGGTGAAGTAAGTTCATTGTTAGCAATAAAGCAAAGGGTGTTCCACATGACTTACTAAACGTCTAAACGAGGATCAATGTTCATTAAACGTCTATTTGGTAAGTGTATGTGCATGCGTTCTTAAATGCATTGCAAGAGGCAACGACTTTTCACAACTTTTGTTGTAATACGAGAAGACAATGTCCCAACTCTTATGTACAATGAGGAGATTTAAAGATGAACTCAAGATAGATTTGAAGTTCAACAAAAAACAAATAGATTCATTTTTTACTAGACAATCTTAGAATTTGGAATATGTTAGTAATTATTAATTTATAATTTCGTTGAGACCAATATATAACACTGAGATTTCAAAAAAGTTATTATCTTATTATTTTATTAATTGGGGTCCAATTTTGTACTGGTCCCAAGTTAGGACCGGACAAATTATTAATTTTATCGTGATTATTAATTCATCGAGCATTAATTTATAGAGGTTACTGTATGAGAATTAATTATTATACAATCTGTTAAATCAATTGGAAAATGTTGTGGATTTGTTTACAAGAGGGTTATCGTTTAGACGTTTTACCCAACATAAGAGGATTATCATATTTTACAATTAGACATATTTCAAACCAAGGCATGACAATATGTACACGTTAGTAGAATGTTAGATTCGAAATATTAGAAAACTTGTCGTGTTTAAGTGTAAGATTAGGGTTGTAATAGACCGAACGTTCAACAAACCGTTTATGAACCATTCACAAGATGTTTACTTAGATTTTATTGTTTACTAAATGAATGAATACAAAATAAGAATTTGTTCGACTGGTAAATGAATTGAACAATTCTTCAATAGTTTCGTGAACGTTTGGTGATGTACTCATTTGCGTTTTATTCATGTTCTTTTTTTTATGCTCGTTCATTGAGGGTGTTTTTTTTGTATATTTATAATTTTTAATTTGCTGCCATGACATTTAAACTTTTTATTTCTTTATTGTTTAAGTTTAAGTTTTGGCGTGTTAGCCTAATTATTATTAATATTTGAAGTAGAAACCCTGGTACTCAAGTATAAATCTTCTTCGACGTTCCCTCTCCCTCTCCCTTTCGTTTATGTTTGTTTATAGAGTTAATAGAACAAACACAAATAAACACGAACAAAATTATTTTTATAACAAACGAACACGAACACAAAATTTCGTCCGGTTTTATATTTGTAAACCGTCTTCTTGTTAGATAAAAGCTAAATGAATGAATACGATCAAGGTCTTATTTTCGGTTTAATTCGTTCAGAGCCCTATGCAAAATTCTTTTCTTAAAAATAGTTTTATTAAGGTTAATAATATTTACACTGCCAAGTGAAATTATATATAGTAAATGATATATTAAAAATGTGTTCCAATGGGCAACTGTGTATTCAAAGCAATGTTCAGAACTAGATACATCAGTGATGTGATCTGGTCCAGCCCAAGATTTTCCCTAAAGTATTCTTAAAAAATTAAAAAATGGTAAAAATGTTAAGTAAAGAAAGTTGGTCACTATAAGTTAAAATAGCAGTCATGCATAGGGCTGAAACGAATCGAGCGTTTCAGCGAAAAGTTCTTGAAATCATTTAGCGAGAAGTTCGTGTATGTTCGTCCGATTAACTTAACGAATAAACACGAACAAAAAAATTGTTCGGGTTAGCTTGGCGAACGAATATGAACACAAGTCTCGTTCGTTCGACTGTGTTTGTGAACGTGCGGTAATATGTTCGGTTACGTCCGTTTACATTCGTTCGTGTTCGTTTGATTTTGTTAAGAAATAATAAATAATAAACCTTTTATCTAAACATATTGAAAACTTGAAGCCTATTTTTTTATAAGTTGGCTTAAATTTGGACATTCCTAAGACATTTTTGAGGATAATTATATCTAATTTAGTGAAACTGGATTCATCGTTTGGTGGTGCAGTAGATTTCTTGTGTTTTGATTTATCATTTGATGATGGTATTTAACTATTTATATCCAATGTTTAAGGATAATAATGTTTTTATTTTTTTATTTTCAAGTTAAATGTTCGTTTGCGTTCGTTTTTATTTGCTTGCGTTCGTTTGTGTTCGAGACAAATGTTCATGAACAACTGAATTTCCTTAACGAAAGAACACGAACACGAACATAAACTTGTGTTTGGTATGCATTCATAAACAGTTCACAAACATGTTAATTTTCTTAATGAACGAACACGAACATGACCTATTCATGTTCGTTCGATTCGTTTATAGCCCTACTCATGCACCATGCTTTTAAAGACTCTAAAATGGGACACAAAGACTCATGCTTTAAAGACTCTTAAGTTGTTTAATTTGGAAAGATTACATCCACTGAAAAAGGGTATATTAGAGCATTCACAATGGATTTGGTATATTTGTGTGAGTGGATTAGTTATATTGTAAGGAATGGTTTTGAGTGATTGTGAGTAAGGAGAGAGAAAATGTTAATGTTCGTCTTTAAATATACGAGAACACTGTTCATCCCTTATAAATTTTTTAATATTTTTGAAAGTGGTTGTGAGTGGAGAGAGAGAAAACGTAATAATAAAGGTATAAATAATATTATTTAATTGAAAATGAGAGAGAAAAAATAATGTGTTTTAACGTAACTATATAAATAAGAATAAGAAAATCAATATGAATCCTCTTACGTCATAAAAAAAGACTTCAATCCCATAATACTATGTTCTGAAACAAACAAAAGAACACACTTGGTTTCTTTCATCGTACAGATTCATAAAATCTACCAAACACCCTTGCTAGCTATATCTTCATTCAAACAACCTATGTACAGTTTTGTAGTTCTACATGTTGTAAGTTGTAACCTAACACATACTTAATACTTTACAAACATATACCTAAATCAACAGAAATCAACCATAAACTGATCAAAAGTTAGGAGAGCGAATACACACACATATACATACACATATGAGAGAGAGAGACCGTACTTAGCATCAGTAGCATACTCAGAGAGCTTCCCTTTAGTGGAGAAGACGATGAGAGCAACATCAACATCACATAATACAGAGATCTCATGAGCTTTCTTCAACAGTCCAGACCTCCGTTTGCAGAAGGTTACCTGCCGGTTAATCTTGTTCTCTATCCTCTTCAACTTCACCTTTCCTCTACCCATTGATCTACTGCTGCAGTTGCTACTTGTGGTGTGGTTGTGGAATAATATAAACGTATGTATTACCAAGTTATATGACCTATTTGTTTCAATCATCCACGTAACCCTTTCTGTTTTTGATAATTCTACTCCACATATTAGTCTGAGAATCTGAATATATGTCATTTTTATTATAATATAAAATGTAAATTTATATTATCTAAATACTATAATATGATTACATACTTATCTGGTTTTTAAGTTACTTTTGAAAGTAATGTTGAACTATCTAAAATAGGAAAGAATTGGATCAAATTCAATGTTATTTGTAACATATAATAATTACTTCAATAGTTCAATAATCATACATCAACTTGTCTATATATCTAATAAAAAATATTGCATTTGTTCACATTATTAGAAGGAAATTTTGACATTGATATACATAAATACAAATACTTTTATACAAAATATAATTGTTGTTTAAAACATTTATTTATATGCACAATGATATCGTCTAACAAGGTGTATAACATTTCGTACATGTTATCATTGGCGGAACTACAGAACCGTCTACATGCACACTATCTGATCAATAAGTTTTCTATAATACCATTATTTGATGCCGTAACCTTCTTTTAGTTTAATCTCTTAAATTATAATATTGAGTGGTTGTATCTTCTCTTAAGGGCCGTTTCGTCTTTAGTAGGATTCGTTTTACAATTCTAAAGGGGGTTGCGGCGCAGCTTGTTGCCCATTACCTGCCATTTGTTTGTTTGTAGTTTGTTACTTTGATATTTAGTATTTACATTCATCATCTTAATACATTAAAAAAATACTTTCTTAAAATAAATCAAACAACATATACTCATTCCTTTCGTAATCATGACTAATGAAAAACACCTCACTTATATATTTTTATTTAGCTAAAATTTAAGTCTGTCTACTACATTTCACTTATATATCTTTATTCATTAAATAATAACTAATTTCCATCATAAGCTATTAACTATTTATTTATTACTAAAAGTATTAATTTTATTTTATTGAAAAACTATATAATTGTGGAGCAACAAGTTTAGCTGTTTTTAGAAAAAAGAACACATGAAGATAAAATGTGTTGAGGTTTGAAAGGTTTAAGGTAAGGTGGTATTGCAGCTTAGATTTGGTGGTATTATAAAACCAGGGTGTTATTGTGAAAACGCTGTCTCGTTCTGATTGGTGGAAGGACAACTTAGACGCAGAGGCTGTCTGCTCCATGGAGGCCCCCATCGTACACGTGCATGTCAACGAGTGGCTCAACTGTTGCCTTTAGTTTTTCACATAAAAAGAAAATACACATTGTTGGGAAACAAGAAGTCTCAAGCATCCTCAAAATCCTCCCAAAGCTAACAATAGAGAAATATAACTGAACACAAGAATATACGTGGAAACTCTAAAACCGGAGAAAAACCACGGGCCTCCAGAGAGAAAGATCCACTATGCGACAAATTGTTACAATCACATAGACTAATCTCTAAAGCCTCCCCCCGCCCAATTACACCCACACTCTTCAAAGTGTTTAACTAAAACCTTTCTACACTTTAAGACAAAGAACTAGAAAAGAAAGAAAGAACCAAACACTTCAAGTGTATTTTTTGGTTGGGGCACATTGAAACCAAAGCCTTGGACTTCTTTTATAGGCCTGGAGTCCTCCGAAGCTTTCATCCTTGCACCAATGTGGATGAGGACATTTTTCATATAACCAAAAAACCCAACAAATCTCCACCTTGGATATCTGAAAAAAACAACCACATTAAAGGAACACCGTCTTCAACCGACGATCATACTCACTATAAAAGAGTATCGCCACTTAGAATAGACCATTCTAAGAATTTCTTCTCGGCACATGTTGAAAGACTTGCTGAAAATTTATGGTGCAACTTTCCCGCTTGGCATACCCGGAAGTTCATCAGCTATCAACATCAATTTTTCACCACACATCTTGCATCTATGCCAACCCAATGTCCATGTGTAAATCCGTGAACCCGCTAACAAAACCGCATCCCCTTTCATGGTAGCGCGGGCATACCATAGGGATGAAATAACTTCAAAAGAAATCATCGCCATCAACAACGACGGAGACATTGTTAGCTGACTTGGAGCTGCTTGCCGAATCTTTTCCACCTGGACAATTTCTCTTGAAATGCCCAGGCTGTCCACACTTCCAACATACAAGAATCGTCTGTGAGTGCTTCTTCTTCCCGTTCCCGCACATTAAAACCGTTCCTTCTGATGAAGTATGACCGCTACTTCCCAGTCTTTTCTCTTCAGACAATAACTTCTTAGTAACATCCGCATACTTCAGGTCTCTTTCCCATACATCAGAATGGGCTTCATATGCTCATAGGAAGATGTCAAAGATAATATGAGCCTTAGTGCTTTATCCTTATCTTCAACCTTCACTCCAATAGCCTCCAGTCTGACACGATATTATTAAGAACACTAAGGTGATCTGAAATTTTTGTATCTCCATCCATATGAAGGGTATGAAACTGTTCCTTGAGATACAACCGATTTGAGATGCATATGCCTTGATACAACCGCTCAAGCTTCTCCCACAAATCCTTTGCAGTTGATATCCCATGCACATTTGCAAGAACATTCTTTGCTAGACACAAACGAATCGCACTTGCCGCTCTTAAATCCAAATCTCCCCATTCTTCATCATCGTCTTTACTGGTTCCGCTTGAATCCTTGCTTGAAACAGGGGCCGGTTTCCTCTTCGACGCCTTGTGTAACCCAGATTGAATCAACACATCCTTGACTTGAACTTGCCACAAACCAAAGTTGATTCTTCCATCATATTTCTCTACGTCAAACCTCATGGGACTGTATTTCGACATCGTATCCATATCTTCAAAAACAATATTGTATACTAGAAAATATGCACCAAGCCTATAAGCAGTACACCCAACAAAGGATTCCTAGGAAAGAGAGGTGGGTCACAATGGACACACTTAAGTACCAAGTCTTTCCTAGCCAGAACCTTCCCAGGACAAAATGCGTATATCCGGCTCGTGTATAATTCTATCGTATACAAACAGTTAACCGAATCCTCGTTTCTGATGTGGAAGATCAGACTAAGCTGCAGCCACAGAGCATACTACGAACCTTCAAAATGCCAAGACACCCTCCAAGAAAAATCCGTTTCTGATGTGGAAGATCAGACTAAGCTGCAACCACAGAGCATACTACGAACCTTCTAAAGCGAGACCTCCCCCAAAACCTGGAGCTCTGATACCACTTGTTGGGAAACAAGCGGTCTCAAGGATCCCCAACAACCCTCCCAAAGCTAACAATAGAGAAATATAACTTAACACAAGAATATACGTGGAAACTCCAAAACCGGAGAAAAACCACGGGCCTCCAGAGAGAAAGATCCACTATGCGACAAATTGTTACAATCACATAGACTAATATCTCAAGCCTCCCCCCGCCCAATTACACCCACACTCTCCAAATTGTTTAACTAAAACCTTTCTACACTTTAAGACAAAAGAACTATAAAATAAAGAAAGAACCAAACACTTCAAGTGTATTTTTGGTTAGGGCACACTGAACCAAAGCCTTGGACTTCTTTTATAGGCTTGGAGTCCTCCCAAGCTTTCATCCTTGCACCAATGTGGGATGGGGAATTTTTCATATAGCCAAAAAACCCAACACACATGTTATCCCTTTAAACTCCGAAAATTCGAGAAAAATATTAAGGGTGAAGGGAATGGGGGCGGTAAACCCCATCGGTACCGCACACCATCCACCGCCATCACTTTGCCACGACGAAGTTTACCGAATGGAAGGCCAAAATCGGTGAAGCTCACGACTCGGGGAGAGGAAGGGAAGTGGAGAGAGATTGGTGTGTGGTGGGGTCCATTCCTTCTCGACTAATCCACATTTTTCCGTTTTAAAAATAATAGTTTACCTAAACCCCATTAGGTAAACCACCGCCAACGTTTTTGAGCATTAGGTAAACAAATTAGGTGAATTGACATGGCACTGTTTGATTGGGTGAATGGAGAGTTTACCTATTTAGAATAGGTAACCACTCCATACACCGTAAGGTATATACTTTTGTGTTAGATTGTGTGTAGTGGTGTGTCCTCGTCCATAGTCATATTAGTTTTGGGTAAGAAATTATTAATGCTACTTAAGTGATTTATGTTAATTTTTGTAGGTCTTATCTCACCATGGTTAAAAAAAGGAACAAATAATTAAGAAATCAAGACTTATTCCAAGATAAACAACTAGGTACTCAAAATTTATCAAGATGTGTTTGCAAGTAAATCACACAAGTAGACTAGTTTGACGATTATTAACAATTTATGACAAGTGGAAACTCTTTAAGAAATTGCGTTAATGAACATATCTTCGAAAACTCGGTATTCATTTTCTGCCTTCAAATGAGAATGATCTTTACATAGACACATATCACTCATATGATATCAAATCTTAATAGAAAAATAATACGTCCTCGCATATCTTTTTTGTTGGTTAGACAATTCATGTATTTATATCTTCATGAGGATTTGATCAAGAGATCTCCTTACTATACAATTATTACATGTGTGTGATTTTAAGAGTGTGTGTATTTTCAATCAATAAAAATCAAGGTTTATTTACGTTTTTGTGATCAATTGTGTTTGCCAATACATTCGTGTGTTGGACTCTGCACATCACACGTGTGCATGACTTTGAGTGAATCAGTCCTTTTGGTGCATAGGGACCTACAAGTGGTATAAGAGCATAACTCTTGATTGAGAATGCTCTGAGTCACTTTAGGCGAATTAATTGTACTGTTTTCACGTGTTATACTAAATTCTACTCAAATGCTCGTTCAAAATGCATAGATATGGATTGTGTAGTTGTTTTTAGTGATTAGGGAAGTGTTTCTGATAGTGTGTTGATAGAAAGTCGATTCAAAATCTAAGTTCAGATTGATTGAGTAAATAGTGTCTTTGGCGTAGCTAATCAACAGTAACTGACAGTTTAGCCCAGTTTGATCTGGTACTTCCAGTTTAGTGAAATTAAGAGTTTAGCGTAGTTATCCTCGTTAGCACAATTATTGTTAATGCAGTTGTTGAGTTTAGCGAAGTGGTTGTCATTTAGCGCACTTACTCATTTGTTAGAGTAGTTGTGTGTTTGGCGAAGTTAGCTGATAACATCGGTAAGTATTTTATCGCAATTATTAATTGGGGTGTATGAATTAACTACACTAAGTCTGTTAGCGATAGTTGTGGTTTGTTTAACAAAGTTACTGAATAGTTGGCGCCATTGTGCACTGTTTCAAGTTGATATAAATGTTTTGTTGAAAAATTAATCGTAACAAACATGTCTATTGTATGGATAATGTTGCATCCATGGTCTATTATGATAATGAGATTAGTACTGCCATAGACCACCTAAACTTCTAATAGAAATTGATTTTCCCGGTTGAAAAGATAGGTTTAAGAGGTATGTGAATTTCGTGGAAGTGCTTATGTGGATGTGTATAACTCAAGAATATGTGCCTCCTACACATAAATTTGACGGTCGTGGAAGAGGAGGATAAAAAGTACTATGCAGCTGAGAACAAGGCATATTCAACAATAACTATGGCATTACCAAAGGAGATTCTACACACTTTCAGGAAACGTAATTCGTCAAAAGAACTTTAGGATGTTATTTTTAACTATTTTGAAGGTAATGAAGATTCTACATACCATCATTTACTTACTAAGCTTGAAAATATTGAGATTGTATGTTTTATTGAAATAGAAAAAATTGATAAACTATTAGACGGTCTTCCACCCAAGTGGGATATGTATGTCATGATGATTATAGATAATCCATCTTTTGGAGATTGGGATTTGGCAGAAATTGGACTTCCGGTGGATGTCAATTGCAGAGAGGAAGACTAGTGTCCTGGTAGTGTAAGAAACAGGCATCTGGGGCAATATCAACGTGTGAGGCAGAATATGTTGTTTTAGTTGCTGCTCACAAATTCTATGGAATCAACTTCAATTATGGGATTACGGTTTGAATTTCACACAAACTCACATTTATGTAGATAACAATGCGACTACTTGAAACATAAATTATCCAGTAAAGTATAGTAAAACGAAGTATATTAACACACACCATCGCTTCATATGGGATTGTACTGGAAAGCGCTTGGATGAACTGGACAAGGTTGATACGTTGGATATAGCCTGGCTGATTTGTTCACCAAAGCATTCGATCGTACCTGATTTGAGAATATAATACAGTTAATTCGAATGCGTAACCCTGAGTAGAGTATTTTCAAAACAACATCTATAGGGAAGTTTTATATTTCTTCAATTTTAAAATGCTTTTCATAAAATTTGAAATTTCAAAAAGATTTTACATAGTTCTAGATTATTTTAGAAAAATATCATAAAGATTTTACTTGGTTGTATGATTATTTTTGAAAAATTCAAAAAGATTTTCATTTTGAAAATTTTCAGAAAATGAAATCATGTCGAGAACCACCATTAAAAATGGTGATAACATCATCTATGTTGTATCGGTACGCCTTACACGTTAAAATAAAGTGTGTTGAGTGATATAAAGATAAAGAACTACATACTGACACGGAGTCGAGGCACGCCTCATGCCTCAAAGGTACCCTCATACCTCAACCAAAAGGACAAGAAGCTCTTATGTGGATCGTTTTAGGAGCTAACTGAAGAGAGGGCGAGATACACCCCGTGCCTGAAGCATCGTGCCTCGACCACTGAACGATAAATCATATCTCAAAGAAATTTTAAAGATCCAGTGGGGCCCACAAGGGCTGACCATAGGCCGTATCTTAGGGACACACCCCTGCCTGGCTAACAGTGAAGGTCCAGTCACTTCTATCCGGACATGGGTCGTGCCATCCAGGCATGCCCCATGCCTCGCCACCACACCCTATAAATAGAGCCTTCTTCTTCCCATTTCAATTGCTCAATTCTTTCCTTCTCTCCCATAACAAACTGATTTCTTTAAGTTCCGTAATCATTAAGAAATTATAAGAACACTATTAAATAATTATCAATATTGTAATGATTAATATAATCTTTCCAAGTTTGTTACAAACTCTCTTTGAATCCATGAGTGGCTAAGGTTCTTCTGGGTGTCTGGGGGAAACAAACCCCTTGATGGGGAGTTAACTGAAACAAGCTATGGATTAACAAGGGTGTGTATATGTTAGTCACTTTAAGTACAAAGTACCATATTGAAAGTGAGTTTACTAAATCCTTAAAAATAAACTAATAACCTTGTGTTTTGTTAATTCAATACATTCATGTTTTAGAGCATTCACAATAAAATCTTTTCCCTTATCCATATAATTACACTAAAAATTAGTACTTTTTCTCTCTCTATTCAATTAAATAATATTTTTTATACCTTATCATTACATTTTTCTCTCTCCTCCACTCACAACCACTTTCAAAAATATTAAAAAATTTATAAGGGATGAACAGTATTCCCATATATTTACAGATGAACAGTAACATTTTCTATCTCCTTTTCTCACAACCACTCAAAACCACTCATAACCATTCCTTATAACATAACTAACCCACTTACACAATATAAGAAATCCATTGTGAATGCTCTTATATGTCTATGTCAAGTTAAACATATTATTATTACTTGAAAGAGGGTTAGAGGTGTTGTTTGGGACGTTGAGTTTGGTGAAGTCTTGCTAAAATGTGGAGATATGATCAAAACGCTGAGGACTTGGTTTATAGTATCATCACCACTCTTGGGGAGATAGAATCAAACCATTAGGTTTATAGTGATGGGTAATAAACCTCTTATGACTATTTTTACTTAATACTAAATCATAACAGTATATAATTTCCATGTTGATTTGGCAATATCGTTGTGATTTGATTCTGACCTTGCGGAGCGTTTCCCTGCTGATTTCAATCCAAAATGGTTGAGATGTGAGAGGGTCCTTAAACAAGAACTCTATGACTTTTTGGCGTTAACATAATGCAACTACTTACTTTAAAATGAGCTCTATGTTTCATTTACAAAACTACATTTGTATTTATTTTTATGTTTTATTTTATAAAAAAAGCAAAAAAAAAGCTCTCCTTTTGGCTTGACTAGGCGTTGAAACAAATCCATACTAAATTTGTTGTATCCTTGAATGACCTCGGTATCTTACCATCACTATATTACACTTTTCCTAACGTGAAGTGTAAATTGATAGTATCTTAACGTGTTTTCTTAATTTAAACTTGAATTGGTGCAAAAACCGACTAAAACTATACCACTTTTTATATACACTCTAACCCTTGTCATCTCTTAGGTTTTTTTTTCTAGATGCTTTTTAAACTGTTTCAAGTGTTTCATTTTGATAAATCATTTCACATCATATGATTCTGTTTAAAATGGTTGTTAATATGTTTGTATGTGTTCAAAGTGTTCTAGTAATAGTCATATTGTTCATGTAGTTTGCAGTTTTTTTTTGTTTTTGTCTTAAAATCATTTTGATTTTTTTTGCCTAGATCGTAACGTATTTTTATTTAACTAAAATGTGTTTAAAGATAATTATTTTATACTTAAGATATTTTGTTGTTTCAATATACTTGTTTTGTGCTACTGAGATTTAAGTGTTTGAAAAGTTTTGTTAGATTGGTTGGTGGTTGTTGAGATTTAGTTTTTATTATTCAAAATGTCTCGTTAAGTATGTAGCACTTCATGCAACATGTAAATTTTTGCTAGTTATATATGTTACATACGTTTGTAACATATGTATTTTTTTTTGAAAAATCATTGTTGTTTTAAATTATACTTTAATGTAGTTTTTTATTATGTATTGTTACCTTTGCTAATAACAAGTGTAGCTACGTATGTAACATTAATAGAACATCTCGTTTATTTAGCGATATTGTCTTAAAAAATTGGAATTAGATTATTATAAAGCCACAAATATGTATTATTTATTGGTTATATATGTTACATACTCTCGTAATTGATGTCTTTAATAAAATTAATTGTTGTTTTTAAAATATACTTTAATGTAGTTTTTTGAATATGCACTCGTAACATTCCTAATAATTTTTTAGGTTAACAAACATCTCGTTTATAAACTTATTTAACCAACTTGCGTAAAAACAACTGGTTATTGGATGAGAGGAAAGCGCACATGCATGTTAACAAAGTCACATCGATCTAGGCTTTATATTCATACAGGTATTAATAGAAATATGTTTCTCTATTTTGACACGATGTTATTTTTTTTGTTAGATACATATGTTATATTTTTCTAGCTACATATATAACAACCCTTGTTACATATGTAACAATCCTTTATTTACATATGTTTATTTTTAAAGATCTACCTTAATACAATTTTTAATATACTAGTAACATATAAACAACTCAAACTACAAATGTAACTCACAAAATATTACCTAAATATGGTTCGAAACTTGATGAACTTGTTTTTTTTCATATGTGAACGGATTTTTTTGTCCAAGATGAAGATGCTTATCAAGAAATGAAGATGCGAACAAGTACTCATCAAGGTATCCCTTTGGAAAGGAGTCGTCCGTTTTGGTAAGAAAGGCAAAGTCGCTCTTCGTTTTGTAGGTACTTTTGAGATTCTCGAGAGGATTGCTAAGGTTGTGTATCGACTAGACTTACCTCAAGAGCTCAACAATGTGCATCCAACGTTCCACGTATCCAACCTTAAGAAGTGCTTAGCCATTGAAGGACTTCAAGTTCCACTCGACGACATACGAATCACCAAGTCCTTATATTTTGTCAACACGTCGATCGAAATCATGGACCGAGGAACCAAGCAACTTAAAAGCAGTCGCATTCCCATAGTCAATATTCGATGGGAAGGAAAACGTGGTGCCGAATTCACTTGGTAACTCGAAAGTGATATGAAGACCATATACCCACACTTATTCATCGAGTCTTCCTCTTGAATAAATTTTGGGACAAAATTTCCTAAAGTAGGGGAGACTGTAACATTCTGCATGTTCGTACTTTCCATATTTAGAAGGTTGTAATTGCATTTATGTTTTTAGCAACTTGTATTCATATTTCATTTTCAATCTTGTAATCCGAGACTTCGTTCATAATGGAAATTCGTATTTATATCAATCATACTTCTGTGACATACAATCAATCGTCAAATACATGTTTATATGCAAAATCGGGACTTAGTATACATTCCACTGATCAATCATACACAATACGTACACATACATGCATACACTTCCGATACTTGAAAACAGACAAAAATATGAATTTGTAGCATAAGATAACAAAACATACAAAGATCAGGGCTAAAAGTGAATAAAAACAACAAGTTTGGAATTCTAACACGCCGCGTCACGCGGGCAATGCATGCCTCCCCGTCGCGCAACGTGTAGACCTTTAATCCGCAGAATGTTGTTTCTTGAATCCAGGTTGGTCACCTTTCTCACCTCCTTTCTTCCCTAATCACCTTCAAACCTCATTAAAACACAAACCCTAATCAACCACTATATAACCAAGCCTCCCACGCCGTCATTTCACTTTCTCACACTATAATCACTCTCAAAACTTTCTTAGATAACTGATATTGCAAGTGGAAGACATATTATACTCAAGTCCAAAGTGAGCTTCAAACTCACTTCTTCTTTCTCTTCATCACGAATTCTTGCTGCAAACCCACGTGGAATACCACTAGGAGTGTATCCACAAGTTTACCTTGGTAAACTAGGTTGGGACATCACCATTTTGAGGTCCAAAGTTGTGAGGACCGTTTGTCATTGACGTGATGCTCAAGATATCTATTAACCTAGTCACAATCACAGAATTCATTACGATTGGGCGACAACATAAGATTAGTTCATTTTCAACGTTTTTATTCATATAATAATAGTTTACATCCAAGAACTCAACTGGACAGAGCTTTGCCGTTGGTTCTACAAAGTTAAAATGACTTGGACCACACGAGCTATTTATAGGGCATGAACTACCTTCATGCGTACAAGAATACTTCCGTACGTATGAGATACATCCGTGCGGACTAACACTCATCCATGCGGATGTCCTCATCCGTGCGAATGTCCTTATCCGTACAGATGTGACCAAAAACTTACATACCAAAAGATCTAACAATTAATCCCTATTATATACAACACGACTCGATGACGTAGGCACGATCGTTTGTCATTGACGTTATGCTCAGGATATCCATTAACCTAGGCACAATGAGCGGAATTTATTACAATTAGGCGACAACAAAAGATTAGTTCATTTTCAAAGTTTTCATTCATATAATAACAATTTACATCCAAGAATTCAACTGGACAGGGTTCGCCGTCGGTTCTACAAAGTTACAAATTACTTGGACCACACGAGCTATTTATAGGACATGAACTACCCTCGTGCAGACCAGACTACTTCCGTACAGATGAGATACATATGTGCGGACTAACACTCATCCGTGCGGATGTCCTCATCCGTACGGATGTGACCAAAAACTTACAAACCAAAAAAAATTAACAATTAATCCCAATTACATACGACACGACACAGCTCCATGACCTAGGCAGCAGACATTGTGTATCAACAAACTCCCCTTTGGATGTTGCCGCAGTCTCGATCGGTCTTCAAAAACTCTTCAAAATATCTATCTGCCAAAGAAGTACTTCCTGACCCTTAGACGTTTAAGTTCAAAATATGACATTAATGTTTGGTCAGTCTTCGACATCCATTTCATGTACTTGTATCTTGATATGGAAGAGATCTTTGTACGCTCTGCAATCGTTTCTTCATTTCGAACGTCTCGCATAAATTCTTTCTTTTATAATTCACACCAGTTTGTCTCCCACATCTTCCCCGAAAGATTTACCAACCACATAGGATCTAAAATCCTTATAGCTCTCCAACAACCTTCAAGGTTAAGCACAATCACTGTTTCCCCGGTTAATCGATCATAATTCCACCAACGAAAGTCAGGATAAAATTCTTGCTCTAGCTTCATCTCATCGACATAATTTTCATTGCTCTTGGTTGTTTAACAATGAAAGTTACTTTAGGCGGTTGTGTTTCTGGATCAATTTCAGTCTTTGACACAACTCTTTTTAGATAATATGGTTTCCATGTAGAAAAATCATGTCGTGCTTCGTAACGTATAAACCTCCATGACTTTTGATCACCAGGCTTCATCTGAAAATTGATCAACTTTGTTAGGCATAACTCCTGCACATCCCACCATGGCAGAGTTTTTATGTCTAGCAAATATGTGAAGTATTGAACTCCGTATTCTCTTTTGATCGCCCATACATTTAATTTCGGAATCCATCCGCAACTTATAATATCTCCCAAAGAAATATCTTGATTTTTTGTAAAGAACGCTAGTGGTCTTCTAATTTTTGTTCTTCAAGCATGAATTTTAACCACTTCTTTCTAGCTTCTCGTATTTGATCTTTACTTATCCTTGGAGATTCTCCATCCTTGATTCTTTCTTCAATCTTTATCTTTACTAAATATCAGTCTCTGTATCAAACATTTCAGTAAACATAGGGAAATCATCCATGTCTTCACCAGAATACCTCGGAATTTCTTCATCAGAATCATCTTCCACAATAACATCATCTAATCATTTGCATCTGGAATCCGATTGAACACATAGTTGTCTGGCTTTGTAATATCGATATTCATAAGCTCTTCTTCAAAATCAAACTCGAAGCTATCTTCATCATTCTACACATCTTAGAAATTTCTTCCTTTGAATAATTTTGCACAAATTCCCCCTCTTCAACAATATGACAGAGGTATATAATCCTTTGAGTTGCAGGAACAACTGATATAGGTTGAATGTGTATGAAGATTCCTAAACTATCTTCATCATATAACACGTCATCATTCTCCCCCCTCTGTCAGCTTCCTCCTGATTCTCAGCATCATTCATATAATCATTCTGATTCAAACCTTTAGGAGCATCAGATTCAATATTCTTCTTTTCATGAACCACTAACGTTGTACCACCCATATCATCATCATCATCACCCTTATCATCATCGTCATAATCAAAACCTTTATCATCAACATCTTCGTCATCCTCTTCTGGTTCTTTCGAGCTCGGTATAAGAATAAACTTTGTGATGTCTATTGGTTCTAGCTCTTTCTCAGGTGATTTCTCTTTTTCAGGCTCAGGGCGTAATTCTGGAATAGCATCAACAAGATTTTTGCCCTTGTCAACAATCACTGATCTTAAGCAGCCTTTCTTGCTCTCTCAGCAGCTCTAGCCTCTGCTTCCTCTATCTCAATCTTATTGAATTCTGCTTCAATATTCGATCCCAATCCTCTTTCTAACACTTTATACAACATTTCCAACTTCTTATCTTTCAGCTTCTTATCTTCTTCCAAATCACTCAGCTTCTTATCTTCTTCCAAATCACTCGATCTTTTTCAATTTTAAGAACAAAACTATCTATCATAGCTTCCATCTGTTTTATCTCACTTTCCAGATGCTTAATCTTTTCATCATTTGGATCATTGAGGAAATCATAATTCATCGTTTCAATGTTGTTGATCTTCAAACATAAAATCCCTATTGTAATCAGAAGAAGTTCCAGCTTGTTGGCGTGGTTGTGATCTTTGTTGTGATTGTGGATGAGATTGAGATCGTGGTTGTGAATGTGGAGATATTGCTTGAATTGGTGTTGTTGGAGTTTGTAGTGAAATTGTTGGAGTTCTAATTGGAATCACATTTTCTTCTTCAACAGCAGGAACACTCTTTTCAGTAACCACTGGTTCAGCTCCAACAGTTGTTTTAATTACAGGTTCTTCAGTCACCTTTCGTGCTTTCTTGGACATAGGAGACCCAATTTTCTTTACATTAGACACTGTAACACTTTTCTCTCTTTTAACAACTTTCGTCACTGGTTGTTCAGAATCAGAAGGCATATAAGTTTCATCATCGCTATCTTTTGACTTTTTCTTTCTTGTAGCCATTTTCTCAGCTTTGGCTCTTGGATCATGCGTTATAGGAGCCATGTTAGTAATTTCAATCTCACTATCACTTTCTGTATATTCATCATCAGCTTCACCACCCGAACCACCTCAAAATGCTTCCTTCGCAATATCTTGTGCTATATCAGCAGTACTTTTCTCAGCAATGTCTCTATCAGATGTAGCAGAAATCACATCGTCTTCACGACTTTCATCTCTAAGCATAGTCTTTGCAGCTCGTTTACGTGTGGTCTGCTTCTTTGCCTTTTTTTGAATCTTTCTTTATACACTGTTTACTTCGCTTTTCTTTAAAATTTTCAATTTATCATCTTCATTATCCGAATTACTCCTATCTTTCCTCCATCTATCATTTGATGGTGCAACATAGTCTTTGTTTCCCAAGAATCTGATCAACCTTCAAAACTTTGGAATATCAATTTCAGCTATTCTTGTAATTACTTATTTGATCCAATGACTGATTAGTCACGTGTTCTAACGGTAGTAGATCGGACTTTTCTTTCTTTATATTTGGCAGAAGATCATCCAACAACATTTGTACAAACCTTGGATACATTAACCATCTTTTCGGTGTCAGGTTCCCTTACATCTGCTCAAATATCAACTTTGAGAAGTTGTAAGGAAGATTCAGTGTCAATGTGACAATCATACACATAATATAATCTACTGCAACGTTGTATCCACCCTTTCTTTGCCCAAGTACATGTGTGACCGTGTGCATCAAGAATTTATATGGTCGAGAAATGTTGCTCTTCGCAAAATTAGCATTATTTACGTATCCGGTATACCCCATTCTGTAAAAGCATCCTTTCACCATCCTCTCTATGTATCCTGTAGGATCTCCAGCTTTATATCCAAATGCTAACACTCTTCTTATAAGATTTTAAGTTATAATAACCTCTTTATCTTCATTATCGACTATAGCCACAGAATGAATTGATGGTGGACTTTCAATATACTTGGCGTGCTTCCAGAATCTTTCAACATGCGATCTATAAGCTTTATGTTGATCAGTTACAACTTTCTTGATTGTCGATCGATCAAAGAATGGCAGTATTGGTTTAAATGGTTTCATCTTTGGTAAAGTTTCATCAAGCACACAACATGTATTGTGCTTAGGATCAAAGTTAGAACCTTATACACTTAACAATACTTTAGATCGAATGTGCATTAAACTCAAACGGATGTGACATTTAGCGTGAATGAGTTTGGTACGAATGAAGTTATTTTGGAATGGACGAGTCTACATTCGTACGAAGGAGACTTCAACTGGTGCGAATCAATTTTATAGTACGAATGTCTCACATTCGTGCGAAGGAGACCATATTTGATGCGGGTGAACTACTTCCATGCGGATTAGTTACATTCGTGCGAAAGTAGTTCCTCCGTTCCAAACTGTTTAACTCCAATTTTTCAATTGTTGATTTTCATATGTTTTGTTCAAATTGAAGGTTCTATTACCACCTAAAAGTGCCGATAAACATTTTCCTATGTTCAATTTTAACATTTGTCCATTCAATCATCACAGATCTAAGTTTTATTCTATTTATGTCTATTTTTTTTCATAATGTTCAAATTGAACTTGCCCATGTACCTTTCCCATCTTATGTGTTGTGCTAATCAACACTAAGAATAAAGTTCAGAATCAATTTGTAACTATGAATAGTTTTTCCCTCAAACAGTTTTTTTAGTGCGAAAGAGTCTTTTGGAACGAATGAGGTTCCTTTGTGCGAAGGACCTTATATATGGCACTATTCTTGGTCCGTGTGAAGGAAGGTACCTTCGTGCGGATCAAGGTGATTTTCATACGGATGAATACGTCCGTGCGAACGAGGTTCCTTCGTGCCGAAGTGATCATTCACTTGAAATTCCATTTTTCCAACGCTTTCAAATTTCAAACATTTTACCATTTTTAATAACCCACTCAGTTAACCAAGTCCAATTTAATGACCTTGGTCACCTGATTTGTCTACCAAGTCCAAGTTAATGACCTTGGTCACCTGATTTGTCTACCAAGTCCAAGTTAATGACCTTGGTTGAATACTTTACGATCAATCTAATGTTTTTCAATCAATGTTAAGTTCAAACTAATGAACTTTTAAACTTTAAAAACATTTTCCATTTTAGATTGACTCCAACCCGTTGTTCTTCAAATTCTTTTCAACAACCTTGGATTTTGAAAGATCAGCATTCCATCATCGGTAGTCGAAAATAAGATGAAATAAAATCTTCTTGAATTTTCCAAACTTTATGCTAAAACACACCTAAAATATTTTTGGTTTCTGAAATTAAATACAACTATGTACAAACATATTTACAAACATATTTTTGTGAGTTTGTGTTAGAGGATCATATCAGTTTTAAAGACATGTCATCAACACAGTTGATATTTTGATAAACTTTAAGTTTTAACAAGTTCACTTAGATGGTTAGTATTGCTTGTCCACTTAAACCTCTACACAAAGTTCAATTGTTTCAAGATACGATTATTAAGTGGCTTAGAACTTGACTTAATAGTGTTCCTCACCTCAGAATATACTCCCGTATCAAGATTCTCTAGATTTCATCTTACAGGTGAATATATTTAAATGATATATGTATCTTGGTTGTGCGAGACCTTGACAACTCAGGTTAGTACCATCGTACAGATAAAGAGATGAAGGCTCGTCTTAGAAAGTGGTGTTCTATATTTTGGAATCTTTTGACTGCAATTGTTAGGGGCTTTAAAGCAAAGTATTCTACAAGTTCTAGGCCATTGCAAAGGTATTAAACGTATTTACATGTAGAATTTGATCTGCAAACAATCTTAGCAAACCAACTGCATGGTTAGATTCGTTTGATTTTTAGCTAAAAAAAGCCACGAAAATCCCGAAAAAGGTTTTGGACATTGTATATCATTGGACTCATAATTTCAAGATGAGTCTAACGGTATAATTTGATAAAGACTGTTTTAGGACAAATTTAGCCGTATTTATCGGTACGTTTACGATAAAATAGACGTTTTCGAGGGATCACAGTTTAGCAACTTATAAATGGCTTCTCAAGGTGATATGCTTAAGTAGAAACTTGAAGGTTTCAGTTATATTTCTAGTGAATCTGTAGAAGCACTAATTGGCCGGTTTGTTGAACTGCTCTCTAAAATGAAGAATGCAGAAATTGTGGTGTCTACTTTTAGGGGCAACAAGAAGCTTCTAGATGCTCTAAAAAGTATTCTAGATCAGGCAAAGAGTAGCTGGTTTAGAAATGTTAATGAGATTGTGTTGACAACCAACTATTTCAAAATGAAGCCGGATGAGCTGATCTCACTCATCACATCATATGATAAGGCTGACAAGCAAAAGACTCAAGGCAACACACCTGTTGTAGTTTGCTCATCCACTCCTGCTGCTCCATTGTCTGGTGTATTGAGCTCTGTCATCAAATCTGCCGATTCATCGCCGATTTCAGAATCGGGTTGTTGTGCAGGCACTCAGAATCAAGTCATGGCTCAGATTCATGACTTCATTCCCACTCCAGCTGAGGTATGTGTAGATGATTATTGTTGTATTGATGCTTGTACAGAAAAGGTAAGTGGTTACAAAGAACAATCCAATTCCTTAACTATGTAACTTTAGTCATCCAAATCTGATTTATATTAGATCAAAAAGAAAATTGACGGATACAAGGATATGGTGGAGGCACAAAAACGTGATATCCAACAGTTGCATAAAGATTTGAGTCAAGAGAAATGTAGGCATATCCATTTTAAAGAGCTTTCTGAAAAACTAACTGTTGAACTTGATTCATTAAAATCAACTTTTGAAAATGCAAACTTTAATGTTAAAAAATTCGATGTTTCTAGTGAAAAAGTTGAAAACATGATAAATAAGCAGTTAAAGTTCAGTAAGAAAGAAACTAGGAATAAAGTTATAGGATATGTGAGTATTCCTTCACAATACAATCATTCCTACACTACTATTCCTATGACTGAAGAGGAGATTGCCAACATTCCTGACATGGTTTATGGTGGGGTTAAGGGTCCAAAGTTGAGCCAGGCAAGACCATAAAAATTAAAATCTCAAAGCCTAAAAGGAATGAACCAAAGAAAACCAAACCAGCACTTGCACCTGTTTTTGTTAAATCAAAGAATGTCTCTAAGCAAACAGAGATATTGAGTATTGAGTAAAATGCAGAGGTTGATAAACATTTTCATGTTTTAAATCCTAATGAACAAAGGGTTTTTGAAAACCAACCTGAGGGACAGTTTTCAAATGAACCGACTGAGTCAGCTGTTCCATTGAACTAGATATGTGAATCACCTAAAGCAACTGATTATGAGAAATTGGAATCAGTTGAATTTAGTGAATCCAGCTGTGAGTGTTCTAGAACAACTAAATCTACAACAGAGGATTTAGCAGAGCTACTACAAAAGGAATGTAACTCAAGTGGTTCAGCTGAATCAAGCTCTAAAACATGGACTAAGCCAACAACATCTAAAATTGAAACAACAAGTGTGGTGAGGCTAATAGTCCCTAAGTTTAAATATCTGAATGATACTGATGCTTCTACTTCGTGTGCAAATGAGGTAAAGGTAGAGGATAGGGCTGAGGGGATGATATTGTTTGCCAAACAATGTCGATGTTTATTTAAAAACATCCAATTTGTCTGTTCATGCTTGTCCATATGTGAAAAAGGTTGTTTCTGAACCAGCTTTGAGAGGCCCGTCAAATAAATATGTGTCTCCAAAACCAATAGTTTCAAATGAAATCGCAAAATCTAACACTGTCGTTAAAGATAAAAATAGTGAATGTATTAACTATTGCAGACAGGGACATATGAAGCAGTGCGAAAAGTTTGAAAAGCTTGCAAACAAATCATCCAACAGATCCTATAACTCAAATTCATCATCGGTTGGGTCGAATGAATTGGGAAATGCTCCTTATGTAAAGAAGCAAACATGCTACAACTGTGGCATACCCGGTCACATTATATGGAATTGCGCACATTGTCCCTATGTGCCATATTATACACATGGTTACACCAAGGGATAGATCTTATTCTAAGCCAATGAAGGTTGAAAGCCTAAGTAAATGATGAATAAGCATCCCAAGGTTAAACCATCTGATGGGGATTGGAATGATGCGAAAGCTAAAAGAAAACAAGCATTAAAACCTAAACAAGTTTTGAAAAATAACAAGGTTGAAAAGCAAACTGTTTTGCCCAAGGCACCTAAGAAATTAGAAAAGCATAAACAAATTTGGAAAGCAAAACATAAAGCAGCAATGTTACCAGTCCTTGAAACAAAAGGGAGGGGACATGTGCTTACAGGAAGTATCTTATTTTGATGCTTCAGGAAATCCTAGGACCACAATGGCCAAGGCACCAATGTCTTAGTAATCTCCTTATTTTTCCAAGGATAACCAAGGAGGAGTTGTTGACAATACTTGGAATATTGATAGTGGTTGTTCCAGAGACTTAACGGGTAACATCTCAGTGTTGCAAAAAGTTCTATTTTTTTACAGTTGATATGTTTCCTTTGGAGGATATAGGGGTGCTAAGATGAGATCAGCGAAAAAGTACAATTTAAATTTCGTGCTCTAATCTTAATATTGATTAAACGGTTAAGCAAAACCAACAAAAAAAATTTCATTTTCTTTCGTTTTTCTTTTTGTACATACATTTTCTTTATAAGATAAATTTGTGCATAAGATTTATGTAAGTCTCAAAGAATCCGGATCAAACAACTATATCAAACAATCACCAATCCAAACTTGGTTAGATTCAAGAAATCCAAAAATAATCGAAACGAGATGAACAAGAATAACACGCAAATTACTTCAAACTTGCATATGATTCTATTACTAACGAATTAGCAAAACCGTTTATACAAGTTCTTTCTATCTCTAGAATGGTGGAGGCTACCAAGGTTCTCTCTAAAGGCTTTGCCCTAATTATGACATAATGTTCATTATATACCTAGGGTTTGCCCATGCCCCTCACGGGCTTCCCTTAGGCTTGCCTGGCCCACATGGCCAATGGCATGCCCAAGTGATCTATAAAGGTCCAAACCTAAATCAAACTAACCCAAATAATCCGAGTTCGCAACCATAGCTCGTTGCGTTAATTTGATGCGTTAGTCTCACATTTTAGGACCTAACAATCTCCCCCTAGACTGATGTATCAAATTGTCTTCATAGCATGAATTCAGCAATGTCTTCAATGTAGTCCATGGCTCTCACTATGCTGTAAGTGTTGTGGAAGTCAGTCTCACAATTCTAGGACCTCACAATTCAACGAACTCTCAGCACTGAGTCTCTTCCTTCAGCTCTTGTGGTTAGCTTAGTATCAGGATCTCGATCAGCTTTGCTTGAAAATCTTTGTCAAAAGAATGCGAGAGGAGGATTCTTAGTAGCTCTTTACTTCTTCAATCTTTTCTTTTTCAAGCAAGCAGGTTCACAGGCACTTCTTCAAATGTAATGTCATTGTCAGATGATGACTCGTATCTGGTTCTTCTGACTCTTGTACACTTGGCTGTTGTGATGCTTCATGCTTTGTCAGCAATTAACAGCATCCCAATTTTCAGCAACCCCTGTTTCTTGATCTAAATAAGGTTCTGCAAAATTCTCAGAATATCATAAGCAAACATTTCTTTGTAGCAGAGGAGAGTACCATATGAACACTTGGTACATCCAAGTACTTGTACTTGGATCAAAATTCAAATTCTTTCACCTTTTAGAGATCAGCAAAATCTTCAAGAACGGTTAATAATTTTTAATTAAACAAATAAAGCATTTTATTTTTGGTTTCTTTTTTTGGTTTTAAGAAACATGACACTATTTTTGGGTTTTTGGATTTTCTATTTTTTTAATTTTCAAGTATAGGAATATAAACAGAAACGCAACTAAACTAACTCAATAGTTACAATATATATAATTGCAATCGGATCAAAATCGGTTTCAGGCAGACCAAGGAACATTTTTCAGTACGAACTTACTCAAACTGGTCTATGCGATTGCCGATATGTTTGTCCTCTTAAACTTAACGCTCAATTTTCATTTTTCAACTTTTGATACGCTTAAGGTAATATTATACTATAGTATCCGTGTGTCCCATACCATGACGTACCCCCGCGATTAAGGTAAGCCCAATGATTCATCGTATCAGGTGAGTATAGTACGATCATCCTTTCAAATTTACAACGTTAGACTATTGGTGAACATGTATGAACTTTCGTACAGTATAGTGACCAATAAAGTGTCCGACGAGGGTTTAGACAAATACCTTTCCGGTACGATTTTCGCTTTTGCAAGCACATGGAATTCCTTCAATTGAGTTTGTCTTCTGGTAAGGTTTTGGCCTTCAATTGGCTCTTTTAAGATATCCTGACCGTGCCTAGGTCTACATATAATCTTGATGCAACAGAGGAACAACCCTGATATCCCAGATGATTTATCAGCATAAAGACCCGAAACTTCAGGCGTTGGCTATCTATTAACGCAAGATTTAAGACCATAAAATCATACGCCGATGGTATCTTACACACAATATACATAGTTCGTTATGTTTGTATCACTTAATATCTTTTTTATCACTTTGAGCGTCAAGCCTATCGACATATCATAGTAGATCCTAGTCTTTTCAGCTACGACACATTAACACGAACGTTTATTTCGTTTCCCAATGATGCAATAAAAATCATTTTTGATTTTCCAATTTTTTCAAATGTTTTTGAATTTTTCTGATTCCCCCCCCCCCTCAAACAATGCATATGTACATATATGTCCCTCTTCCCCCTAAATTTGTGCATCACACTTTATGCATAAATTTACCTAATAACAAAAAAGTATATGTACAAAGTTTTAAACGAAAGAAAAAGGAAAATCTTGTTGTTGTTTTTGCTTAACCGTTCTGTCATTAGATTGAAGACTAATCAATATCAGAATTAAAGAACGAAATTTAAATTTGTACCTTTTTCGCCGATCTTATCTTATCTCATCTCCTCCACTGGAAACATACCACTTGTAAAAATTTTGACTTTTTGCAACAGTGAAAAGTTACCCTTTTTTGTCTCTGGAACAACCATTCCTCCATTTCCTTGCACATTTCTTGTAGACGGCGATGAGTTTGGGTGCTTGTATATGCCGTTTGCAGGTTGTGGAGATTTCTTTTGATTCTTCTTTTTGTATTGCTTAGACTGCAAGTCTTGTTCAGAAATCCCCACAATCTTCTCAAAAGCTTTGTTAGCACGGTCAAATGCATATTTTTCATGCTTGCCATTACTAACCGGCTTAACAAAGGCATTCTTTTCATCGTGAGCCTCTTTAGGTCTATTGTTGCCCGCTGATGATCTCGGAGAGCGTGACAGTCTTTGACTTTTGGACTTCTTCTTTCTTCGTCCTTGTCGTGCTCGTTTCGGCTCGTTTTGCTTGATCTGAACCTCTTCATCACAAGCCGAAGGTTCGGATTGTTCAGTTTGCGTACTTGGAGCCTTCACATCAGTCCTAACTTCATCAGCTTTGATAGAATCAGAGGGTCCTGGTTCATCGGATGAAAGACCAGACACTTCAGCCGAATCATTAGAACAAGACGGTTCTGCACATGACACCTTCTCCCGGGTATAATCACTAGGTTTTCCATATGTAGGACCGATCCTTGATGCTTAGGAACCTAAATTTGATATCTAACGTCCATAATAGCGGAAATATTACGTCGTGTTTACCAATAGACAAGAATTAATCAGTTAGTCATCAGTTTCATTGATTAAACGTTGAGATTACAAACTGACAGAGCTTCGCCTCCAAAATGCCAAAGTTACAAATGAGGAGCACTAGCTAGGTATTTATAGACTTAGAAGTTTTATCTCATGTGATACCTAAGTTCGCCCGAACTTGCCTTAGCAAGTTCAGCCGAACTTGGCTAGACATGATGCCATGGGCGAACTTGATACAACATTTCATAAATACTTCACAACCTAGCCTATTTAGCTCTATACTATACAGACTCGATATAAGACTAAGACATAGACATTATGCACCAACAGACTCCCCCTTGGATATAGTCTCCGTCTTGTATCAGTCTTCAAAACTGTATCTTCATGTAAACGTTAACGCACACGACCGAAGAAGTTCTTGTACGGCTTCCTTCGTTGTTCTTGCTTGGATTAGGCGTTTGATCAGTTGGCGGTGGTCTTTTAAAATTAGCCATTCTTAGAGAACTTTGCCTTACCGCTTTTTCCATTCTTTTTTTAATCGACTCATTTCTTTTTTCCTCCTTTAAAAACTCAACTCTTTCTAAATCTCTCCACTTTGTTTGCCACATTTTTCCAGAATTGACTTCGCGCGCATAGCAAACATTCACAACTTTTTGAAACTGCATAGCTTGTACCTTTTCACGTTCTTCAAATACAATCTTGTTGTAGAACAAGGTTTTGATATCTTCTCTCGAGTAGTTCACAAGCCACATAGGATCTAGAATCCTTATCGTCCTCCATAAACCTTCATGCCCTGATGACCCATCACCTCAACCCTTTCCTTTGATATATCCAAGTGTTCTTCAAACTTCAGAACAATAACTGCTTCAAAAGTAGCTGGATCTATTTGCCACCACTTGAACAAAGGATAGAAGTCTTGTTCAATCGGCATTAGCGGCATATTTCTCATGGCTCTTGGACGTTTCATAATCAATGTTATGTCCTTTTCCCCCGTTTTCTTATTTGTCTTGATTCTGCGGCTAGGAATAAAAGTTTTCCAATAATTCCAACCTTTGACCGCTTCATACTTAATCATTTTCCACAATCACTGATCAATCGTCTTCATATGGTATGTGACATTGACAATCTGCACCAACTCTTCCACATCCCAGTAAGGTAAAGTCTTGAAATCAGCAAGGTATTTGAAGTATTGCACTCCAAACTCCCTCTTGATTGCATAAACGTTAAGTTCCTTGAACCATCCCCAACTCAAAATATCCCCCAAAGATACGTCTTTGTCTCTGGTAAAGAATGCTAGAGGATGCCGAAACTTACGTTCACGTGGCATCTCTTTAAACTAGGACTTCCTTGCTTGAGCAATTTCCTTTTTCGTCATGGGTTTAGGGACTTTACCCTCGCGGACTGATTCAGCAATTCTTTCCTTCAGCATGTCTTCATCAAGCTGCTTGTACATCTCTTCAAACATAGGAAAACTTTCTGAATTAGGACCAATGTACTTCTCTTTCTGATCTGTTTCATCATCTGAAGACCAATCTTCCACAATTACTCGATTGTATTCGTCAGCTTCAAATCGTCTTTGATACTGATAATCATTTGGTTTAAATGTGTTAACATTTAAAACTTCCTCGAAATCAAACTCTAAGCTTTCAACTTCAATTTCAACTAATCTCGCAAGATCTTCTTTCGAGTAGTTATGCACGTACTCCCCTTCTTCAACATTATGTTCTAACATCAACACTAACGGCTTCGTGGGTACTGCAGTAATAGGCTTAGAAGATCGATCAACATTTGTTCCATCAATATCATCTGAAGGCCATGTCTTTCCTGACTCCCCCTGACTTTTATCTTCCATTTTATTTGACTCATCATTCATAAGATCAGAAAAATCAAAGTCATCAACGACTTTGGCTTCAGTAACTTTAATGCCAGTACTACCTTGATCATAATCATCGTCATCCTCACCTACATTCCAAACCTCATAACCTCCTTCCTCTTCATCCTCTTTATTATCTTTCTTAGATTCTTCATCATCTTTTTCTTCAGAAGCAGTATTAGGATCAGAAGGCTTGATAGATTCGTCAACCTTAGGAATATCAGACTCAGAAGCTTTTGAAACATCTTCAACTGGTTTCTCTATAGCAGCAGAAGACTTAGGAGCTTCACCTTCAACTCCTTTACCTTTGCTACTCTCAGCCAATTCTTTCTCAGATCGTTCTTTGGCTTCCTGTTGATCTAGACGATCATATTCTTTGATGAAGTCAATGCCCAAAGAGTTTGATAATACTTTCTGCAATCTGTTGAATCTGCGATCATTTAGGGCTTGAATCGTCTTTAACTCTGCAATCTCTGTTTGTAGTTTCTCATTCGCGTCCTGCAAACTCTCAATCAAGGCTTTAAAGTACTCTCTTTCATTCTCTAACACCTTCACCTTGTCATCCAACATTTCTTTTTCGACAGCGCTTTGATTCATCTTGTTAATCATTTTAGCTTTTTCAGCTTCATTCTACGCTACTTTTTCTTCTAACACCTTCACGCGCTTTTCCAGAAGTTCAACATTTTTTTCTGGGAAGTATCCTGCAGACTTATCGGATCGCTATGCATATCACCAAAAATATTAGGCCCTCTTGGAGTTTTTGGTGTTGATTTTGGAGTCGTAGCCTTTGGAGTAGACTTCTTTGGAGTAGAACTTTCAGGAACAGAAGTCGTTGCAGTAATCGGAGACTGAGTAATAGGAACTTCGAGTAACCCAGTCACAGGAGGTTCTTATGTAACTCCTTGACTTTCAGTCTCAGCATGAATAATAACTGGAGGTTCTTATGTAGGAGGTTCTTGTGTAGGAGGTTCTTGTGTGTCGTGTCTCCTGTGCACCAGAAGGTTCTTGTGGGGCTTCTGTGCTTTTCGTCTTTCCAATATACTTTCTGCTTGCTGCTTTTCTTTTCTTGCCTTTCGCTTGAGGAGATTCGGTGGTCTTTGTTGATGAAATAGTAGCAGACTTTACACGTTTTGCCTTTTTCTTAGGCCTATCCTCATCGGACTCTTTTTCTGCATTAGGATCAAAATCAGCATCCAATTCTCTTTCTTTTCTGCTCTAATCTCTGCCTCAGTCTTTTTTGGCTCTTTCACAGGAATTTCTTCATCAGAATCATCTTCCTTTTTAGAAGTAGCAGATATAACATTGTCTTGAGTCGTTTTCACAGTCTCTCAGCACTTGATCCAGCAACTGCTTCAACATTCTCTGGTTCATCTTCGTCGACAAGCATACTTTCGACTTTCTTCGCACCATGTTTCTTTTTAGGCTTATCAGCTTCTGCCTTTAAGAACCATTCGCTCCTTGCCTTTGGTTTGAAATCTTTAAACCACTCCTTCTCAGCGTTAAGCTCTTTCTCATCGTCGCTACCATCTTTCCTCCGTTTATTTTCTGGCTGCGATATAGTTTGGATCTTTAATAGCTCCGAATACTGGTTTTGCAACAGGAGCTGAAGCTTGCTTCCGAAACTTTATGAGCTTCTTCACTGTGGTCTCATCAAGATGAACTAAGTATAACACATCGTTCGGATCTCATGCAATATTCGTGTACTTTTCATCAATTACTAACTTCGAGAAGTTGAACGGCTTATTCAGAATTAATGCCGTTGCCATGCAAGCTAAATAATCTTGGACATCGTCTAAACCGGCCTTGCGATGGCTGAATGTGTGAATTATAGCGTGCATTAGGAGCTTGTAGGGGTTAAGCACTTCCCTTTCTTCAGCGTTGGTTTATTCACGCTCCCCTTGTATCCCATTCTGAAGAAACACCCTCTGATCATCCTCTCATCAAGATAAACCAGATCGTCTTCTTTATCGTTGAATTGTAACACTCTGCGTATATCATCTTCAGTTACATTGATCGGTTTGACTTCATTGTCGACTTGAACAGATGAAACAATTGACTTCTGATCTTCACTAAGACTCGCGTTCATCCAAAAATGAAAAGTATGAGATCTATATGATACTGCGCTCTGTGATAGCCCGGTGAATAGGACTTTCCTCCAAAAACTTAAATATACTGTCGTATTCGTTAAGTGATGGACATATCAACTTATCGAACGTAATACATGTGTTATGCGTCTTTGAAAACTCAATAGAAATTATACGCTCTGGTTCTTGAACCTGAAAAACGACGTAAAACAATTAGCACGCTTTTCGAGAAAAATTTCACAAAATTTTCTAACACTTATATCAAGTTCGGGCGAACTTGATTATGTGTTAAACATTTTGTTTTTAACAAGTTCGCCCGAACATGTTACATACATGTTCAACAATTTTCAAATGCAAGTTCAGGCGAACTTACAAATGTCTCAACAATTAAATTTTATAAGTTCGGTCGAACATGATACTTGTTCTCTTTATTCAATTTTTGAAAAGACTTTTTGATGCAAGTCCGGCCGAACTTGATAACAAGTTCGGCCGAACTTGTCATCTTTCTATATTCAAATCTGTTCAATCTTTTAATAACCATTACAAACCAATCAAAACCGATTACACGATCGATTTAACATGTAGATTCTGAATTTAAGTTCAATTTTGTTCAATTTGCCCTAGATCTATCTGATTTTAAGTTTTCAGATATATTTTCAATCGTTAACAGTCCAAATATGGTTCAAAGATAAATTTTTTACCTCGGCCATTGTAGATGGTGTGTAAATCACCAAAAACAATCAAATTTAGGCAGCGTAACGGTATGATTTTGCCAATTTCCCTCAGATCTCTCTCAATGTTCAAGTTTGCTCAAGTTCTTTGGTATTTGCAGAAGTGAGTTCGGCCGAACTTACTTAGGTATTTATACCTAGGTAAGTTCGGGCGAACTTGCAAAGCCCATAACTCAAGCCCAATCAAAGTTCAAGCGGACTTAGCTTTTATCATTAACCAGCCATCTGTAAGTTTGGTCGAACTTGCTTGTTTGTTAAACATGATTTGTTTAGCAAGTTCAGCCGAACTTGCCAAACCCTAAAAAAAAACTTTTTCAAAATTTTCATTTTAAACCCTGAACTTTTCAACTTTTTACTAGTTATGAAAATCCATTCAGTTGACCAAGTCCAAGCTAATGACCTTGGTTAACCGATTTGTCTGCCGAGTCCAAGTTAATGACCTTGGTTTGACCCGTTACGAACAAACTGTTGATATTTTTCAAAATCAAAGTTTCAATTTAATGAACTTTTTTATTGTTTTGACTTTTCAGATTTTACAGATTAGCTCCCAGCCCATTGTCAATGAGATTCCCACCAGTTCTAGCATCTTACCAGACATCGAAGACCCGTTCTCCAACATTAGTTTGCTGAAAACAATGTAGAAATAAAATCTTTTTGAATTTTTTGTAAGTTTATGCTAAAACACACTAAAAATCTTTTTGATTTTAATCTGTAAAACTGATAAACTATGTACAGGACAATGTAAACTATGTACAAACATATTTACAGACATATTTTTTGTGAGTTCGTGTCTAAACGATCATATCAGTTAATTGAGACATATCACCAGTACCGTTGACCTTTAGATGACTTTTAAGCTTTAAACTCATTGACCTAGATTGTCGATATGTTTTTCCACTTAAGCTTTACCACATTTCTCAACTGTTTCAAGATATGTCAAGGTAAGATTTATGAAACTTGACTTATCTGTGTTTCCCACTTCTTGAATATACTCACGTATGCAGATTCCCTAGATTTCATCTTACAGGTGAATATAGCGTAATTAATATATGTATCTGGGTTATGCGAGACCTTGAGAGCTCAGGGTAGTACTACTGTACAGATAAAGAGATGAAGGCTCGTCTTTAAGGTGTGTTCCACTTAAGAAATCTTTTTAGCACTGCAAATGATTAGATCTTTCGATTCTTTTCAATATTGCATGCAGTTTGGGGATTTTTGGCGAAAGTATTATAGAAGTTCTAGGCAATTGCTTCCGCAAAATCAGAAGAACTTGTATAATACCCAAGATATCAACTATCTATAAAGACCTCGTATCTCATAATCAGGCAATCTTTCAAACGAAATTTTGGAGTACTAAGTCCATATATCCAAGATGTGTTAATCCACAAGATTAAGCAGTTGCTAAATTTAGTTTATATCTCGAAAATAGTTTACTGAACTTGTTAAGCCTATCGACACATCCACAGTAAGACTGGTTTATTACTTTTAAAATTTCCATTTCTTTAGCGTACTGTGATAGTCCACTGATGTACTATCATTTCCTTATATGACACTGAAATCTTGTTTGTCTTTTTCAATGTTTTTGTACATTTTAAATTTTTTATATGTTTTTGGATCTTAAAATATTTCGAATGTTTTTGTATTTTCTCTAACATTTCTCCCCCTAAAATCAAAAACATCTTTTTGAATTTTAGATTTTAACAAAATTCTAAACTAGAAAGATATTTACAAACCAATGTGGATCACGCGAACTCGTCGTCCGATCCGTATTCAACCTCAGCGTCCGCACCTGTCAGCAAATTTTTCATACCATTAATTCTCAGCAAGTATTTAAACCGTGACAAAGAAAAGGTTTGGTATAAAAATCAGCCTTTTGTACTTCGGTGTGGATTTTTTCTATTCGCACCAATTTCTTTTCATAGCAATCACGAATGAAAGGATAACGAATTTCAATGTGTTTCGTGCATGAGTGATGAACCGGATTCTTAGTTATATCTATGGCTGCCTTGTTATCAACAAACAGCAGAGTGTCTAGAAATTGCAGACCATAGTCTCTCATCTGCTGTTGAATCCACAGAATCTGTGAACAACAGCTGGAGGCCGAGATATACTCAGCTTCACAGGTAGAGAGAGCGACCGTAGTCTGTTTCTTACACTGCCAGGTTACCATTCTTGTTCCGAAGAACTGGCATCCCGCTATAGTTTATTTTGAATTCAACTTATCTACACCAAAATCAGAATCAGCATAGCCTGTGAGGTCGAAATTGTCGTTCTTCGGGTACCACAAGCCGGTGCTTGGGCATCCTTTCAGATATCTGAAGATTCGCTTCACGATCTGCATGCGTAAGATCCTCAGGCTTGACTGATATCTGGCGCAGAGGTAGGTTGGATACATAATATTTGGGCGCGATGCCGTCAGATACATCAACGATGCAATCATCAATCTGTATAACCTCTCGTCAACTTTGGCTCTAGTCTCGTCAACGCAAATCCCGTGATTTAGAGCAAGAGGCGTAGATAGAGGCTTCAAGCTTTCTATTCCAAACTTTTTCAAGATGTCGTGAACATACTTGTCTGATGAATGAAAATACAATCCGGAAGCTGATCTACTTGCAAACCAAGAAAGAACTTCATTTCGCACATCGAGGACATTTCGAATTACTTTTTCATGATTCCCTCAAACTCCTTGCAGAGACTATTGTTTATAGATCCAAAGATGATGTCGTCGACGTAGATTTGAACTATAATCAGATGACCATCAACTTCTCTGGTGAAAAGAGTACTATCCACAGTTCCTCTGATAAAGCCGTTGCCGATGAGATGTTGCGATAACGTCTCGTACCAAGCTCTCGGGGCTTGGTGTAGACCATAAAGAGCTTTATCCAGTAGGTATGCTTTCTTTTTGTTGAGTGGATCGACAAACCCCGGTGGTTTTCCAACGTACACCTTCTCGCGTAATTTTCCGTACAGAAAAGCCGATTTGGCATTCAATTGATAGACCTTAAATCCTTTCCATGATGCGAAAGCTAGAAAGATTCGAATAGATTCCAAGCAAGCTACTGGTGCGTAGACTTCCGTGTAATATATCCCTTCCTGCTGGTGAAATCCCTTGACAACAAGCCTAGCTTTGTTACGAACAATAACCCCTCTATCATCACGTTTACACTTAAAGACCCATTTTGTATCAGTCGCTTTCTGATTTTCTGGTAGGTCTTCAAGCTTCCACACTCCCAACTTCTCAAACTGCAATAGTTCTTCTTGCATTGCTTGTACCCAGTTTTCATCGGCTAAAGCTTCATTAATTGTCTTTGGCTCTATCTGAGAGATGAAACATGAATAGAAGCAAAAGTTCTGGGTTGGAGCAACACGAGTGTAGAAACAACAAAGTTCTTTGTTAATCTGATTTCAAGTTCTAACACCAGTTTGAAGTTCTCCGATTATATTTGTTGACGGATGGTAGGAATATGATCGCGGCAATTCTTCACTTGGAACATCTACTGAGTTTTGCTGATTCGTATTGTTGAGATCAACGACCAATTCAACGTTTGGAGAGCTTGATGAAGCTTCATTTCTGTTGCTCGGGCCTGCAGATTGATTAAGAAGACTTGTTATCTGCTCCACTTCCTCGTCTGAAGAAGATGATTCCCCATTAGCATCAAATGTTGGTGATTCATCTGAGTCAGAATTCTTATTCCGAGGCATACTGGGCTCCGTTGTTGTATTCACTGGTTCAGTAGAGACATTTGTTGGAGGAGTAGTAGGCGTTGCTAATGTTTCAGAAACATTTTCAGCCGGAACACCACTATTGCTTGAGCTTGCGCCAGAAGAAGATGGATCCAACGTGGGTTGATTAACACAATTGGTCGAACAATTTGTTCTAGATTCGCCGACTGGTGAAGATAATATAATGCTGCAAATTCTTCGTCAGACGGTTCTTCGGGCAAGTAAAATGACTTCCAAATGTCTTGATAGTTAAATAGCCACGCGTCACCTCTCCTTTGAATAGGAGTTGAAACAATCCACGTGATGTGCTTCAATAACCTTTCTCAATGAAGGAACATATACTCTTCTCAATGGACTCGCATATCCGACAAAGAAACCTTCAAGAGATTTAGCTCCAAATTTGCCATCTTGGTCTAGTACGATACATGGCGCACCGAGTGGCTCTAAGAACTTCAAATTTGGCTTTCGTTGGTTTATCATCTCAAAACATGTTTTCTTTGTTGGTTTGACAGTGAGAACCTTGTTTAGCGTGTAGCAAGCCGCAACAACCGCTTCACTCCAGAAGCTGATTGGAAGTTTAGAATCTGCAAGCATAGTTCTCGCGGTTTCAATCAAAGTTCTGTTTTTCTGTTCAGCTACTCTGTTTTGATGTGGAGTATAGGGAGCACTAAACTCGTGCAGAATCCCTTTTGCGTTGCAGAATTCCTTCATTTTGTTATTCTTAAACTCTGTGCCATTGTCACTTCTAATGCGTCTGACCGGCAGATGATAAAGGTTCTCGAGTTTCTTCAATAGAATAACCAAGTTCTCGAACGTTTCGTCTTTTGATTCTTGAAAAAATACCCACGAATATCTCGAATAGTCATCTGTCACGACCAAGAAATATAAGTCTCCTGAGATGCTTCGAACATTTACAGGACCAAATAAATCCATGTGGAAACGTTCTAATGGCAACTTGATTGAGTTCAAAATTTTCTTCGGATGAGATTTCTTGATCTACTTTCCCTTTTTGCATTCTAAGCAATGATCAGACATCTGAAAACTCCAAAGATTTACGCCTTCTACAAGATCATTATGAACCAAGAAATTCATTTTTCGTAAATGAATATGCCACATCTTACGATGCCAAAGAATTGAATCCTTTTCAGTAGCCTTTATCACAAAACATTGCGTTGATTTTGATTAAGTGGTAGCGATACCCATATCAAGAACATATAGATCATTCTCACATGGCGCTCGCATTAAAATCCACTCATCTGGTATTTTGAATCCTGGCTTCAAGATAATACACTCTTTGTCGTTGAAATGCACCATGAACTTCTTGTCACAAATCTGCGATATGCTCAGAAGATTGTTTTCCAACTCTGCAATATAATTCACGCGATCGAATGAAACGACGCCATTGGAGAGTTTTCCTTCGGCGACTATCCTTCCACCCTGGTTACCCGCAAATCCAACATATCCACCATTGATAGCTTTAATGTTGAACAGCAACGCTTTCATTCCCGTCATATGCCTGGACGCTCCACTATCCAAAATCCACTTAGAAAGTACGGATCTCTGTAGCCCCTGCACAGTTCAATAATCTATTTAAAAAGCGAGACCCAAGCCTTTTTGGTCTTGGGTTGAATTGGATAACCATCATCAAAATCAAACTCACACTCATCAGCATAATCGAATCCACACTCATCAGCATAATCAAATTCATAATCATCATCTGGATTTTCTATGATGTTTATGTTTGAAAACTTTACTATCTTTTTATCTTTTGAATTTTTACCACTTGTAGTTTTGATATTTTCAGATGTGGTTTCAATTATGATTTCAGATTTTGATTCTTTCATGCTATCACTAGTCTTAACAAGCTCAAACTTAGTGATATCAGATGTTGTTGACCGTTTCTTTGCAATCCAGGCTTGAGATTTTATGTTAGCCTTCTTGATGTAAAAATTGTTTTCATTAGCCTTTGAAGTTTCACCTTTTTCGAAAATTGAATTTTCAAACTTAGGTTTGACTTCAGCTTCTGATTCATTTCTTTTCAAAATCTTTACAGGTTTTACAAACACTGGTTGCTTAGGTTTCACAACATTTGAACTTTCTTTTCTTCGAATATAAGCTGGCTTTGATTTCAAACAGTAACGTGCAATATGACCACTTTCGTTGCACTTGAAACAAGTCCGAGAATCATGTGGATGTCCTTTAGTGGGTTTTACACCACTTGTTTTGGCACCACTTGCAATTTTCGCTTTATCTCGAAGTTCTTTTTGTTTCTTAAACTCATCGTTTGATTGTTTCCCGATCAAACTTTCCTCATGAACCGTGTTCGTCCCATATACAAAGTTCATGTTCTTATTTTTGTATTCATGAAATGGTGACACTTTCTTTTTAGGTTCATCTGATTCTTCTAAACCCAACCCAGCTCTCCGGTTTTCCGGATGATCACCACCATTCTTTCGGTAGTTGTTTCTTTTAGATTTGGAATAGAATTTCTTTTCATTAATCTCCAGATTATCTGATGTGACTTCCACGAGTTTAAAGAATTTGTCTAACAATTCTTCCTTCACATTCTGAATCGGAAAACTGTCATCAAAGTATAATCTATCAGTTCCTTAATCTTGTACATGACAACATTAGGATCATCACATAGATCATTCTCCAATGATGTATCTTCATCTTCGGACTGTGAATCAGAATTCTTTGAGCTCGAGTCGGCGCTTTTAAAGCTGCCTTCATCAGAATCGTTCAAAACATTTTCAACAACTTTTTTAACCACAACATTGTCATCATCTATTTTAGTACAGATTACATCAATGTTCTCTGGCAACTCAGTTTTCTTTTCAGATAACAACTCAATGTTGAGTGCCTTATCCATCCCATCAGTGGATTTACGACAATACTTCTCGCAAAGGGGTGGAGGAACATTGTTGTATTCTTTACCAATTTTCTTTTTAGGTTTCTCTTCCGATGGAATTGTCGGAAGGATGTGATCAATGCATATGCATTACATGTGTCACTTCTGAAAAGTTGTTGAACACGTTCTGTTTCAATTGTTCATGTCCTGGAGTTGTTGCTTAGTTTCAGCAATGGTGTTAATATAGATATTAATCGCTTTTTGCTTATCCATTACTGTTCCTTTTAACATTCTTATGGTATCATGTTGTTCGATGTTATTTCTATCAAGCCTACGATAATCATTTTTCATTTTGTCATACGCTTCCTTCATGTGTGCGATAATCATATTTCAAAAGTTCATTATGCACATTGTTTTCAGCGATGATCTTTGTTTTTCGGCACACTCGACACACGGTTTAGCACATTTTGTACAAGGTTTTTCAACCTCTACAACTTGTATTTTGACAACTTCTTTTACCTCTGGACCTACCTTGGTTAGATTTGCCATTAAAGCTTTATCTGCCATGTCCTTGAGGTTTTCGGCATTCACTTCTTGTGTAACAATGATGATCTCTTCATCAATTGTTTTCTCCTCAACCACTTGTTGTTTAGAGCTTCCATCAAAATGACCTGCAAAACTATCACACGAGTTAGGAGATAAAATTCCTTGTTTCTGCATGTGGATATACTCCTCTTCTTCTCGTTGTTGATGCAAGTATTGTTCCAGCAGAATCTGTTCTACAGCCGCTGCTTCTGCCGCTGCCGCTACTTCCTCTGCAGAAGTATCTTCAACTATCTCAGCCATCAACGCAACTCTGGTCTTCTTACCGATGTAGGAATTCCAGTCGAAACCATCATCTTCGTTTGATGCAACCATAGCTTTCTCTTTGTACTGCTATTTGGTTTCTCTTGGATTTCAACCTGAGTCTTCTTTGGAAATGGCTTGTATTGTAGTGACTTCTTGTAATACTCGTTGCCTCCTCCGAACGGACTCTGATTTCCTGTTGCTTCAGGATTTTTACATTCTCTCTTGAAGTGACCCTTTTGGCGACATCGAAAACATGTAACCTTTAACTTGTCGAAGCCCAACTTGTTGCTAGAATTTCCGATATCTCAGCCAGTGAGAGCAACAAACTTTGTGACCCTTTGAATGATAGATGCTAAACACCACTTGGTATCCATCAACTCGAGTTCTTCTTCATCCACTTGGTCATAATCTTCTGCCGTCATTTTGGGATTTCCAATTTTTCCGTCTACAAGACTTTCATATGACCCCAGAACAGTAGCGAGAAGTGACATATGTTGTTTTGCAACTTGTTCCGAAACAACATTGTTCAAATTTATTGCAATGTTGCATTTGTATACATTTGAATCAGAATTTGATTGTTGATTCTGATTTGCTTGACTTTGCATAAGATGAATTTGAACCAGTGCTTGAGAACAAACTCTGTGGACTCTAATCATAATGAGGCTGTGATTGACTCTGGTTCTGTGGAGAAGCATTCATGTTCGCACTCAATGTTGTCCCAATTTTCGGACTTGAAATGTTGTCTTACATTCCACTTTTGTATTACAACCCAACATCTTGAACTACATTAGCGTTCTTTAACTTTGCAATCTTCAAGAGTTCCATTTCATGGCCTTCGAGTTTATCGATAAATGCTGACAGCTTGAAGAAATCCCTTTATCACTATTCTTCAGAACTATCAAATAAGTAGTCCATTCACCATCCGGTAGTGCGTCAGCAAGCTTGTCGATGTATTCTTGTTCTGTCTTCTCGAGACCGTGTCTTCGCATTTGAACTTTAAGATGACAGAAATGTTCGATCATTTGCTTCATGGTCTCATTCTTTAACATGGTGAAGAATCGAAATCTTTTAGAATAAGCGCCTTTTTACTTTTGATCATTTCGGCACTGCCTTGATATTTCTTCTGTAATGACAACCAAAGATCTCTTGCAGTAGTATACTCTGGCAGCAAAATCAGGATATCTTCTTTGACAGACTGTTGGATGAGACTGATCATCTTTTTCTCAGCAATGTATTCGTCTCTTTGTACTGTCGAGTAATTGTACTTTTCAAGGACTTGCTGATGTTCATCTACCGGAACAATGTAACCTCTTTCAATCGACACCCAGTCAGTGAAGTGCATGGCTTGAACCTAATATGTAAATTTCTCATTTCATGCTTCATACTCGTCCATGCTCATTAGCTTGGGCGGTTTAACAGTCGTTCCCATTTCGTTATCAAGATTGACTTGATGAATCACGTTGGCATTTGACAAACTAGCTCCGGATATGAAAGCTCTTTGAATATCATCCATCGTGAATAACGAGACGTGTACGCTGAAAATACTCAAAAACTTTTGAAAATGTTAGAAATACTACAAGTTCGGTCGAACTTGTAGTTTCGAATGAAGAATTCTTCAATTTATCACAAGTTTGGTCGAACTTGTGATATTTGTTTTGAAAAAAATTGATATATCTTCGGTCGAACTTGATACAGACACAACAGATCTTCGAGCGAACTTGTCGATAAGACTTTGATGAAACACCAGTAAGTTCGGGCGAACTTACTTCAAATTTCCTTGATATTACACAAGTTCGGTCAAACTTGCTATAAAATCAGTGAAAAATCAGTAACTTCGAGCGAACTTGATCAAAATTTCCTCAAAAACCACTTAAGTTCGAGCGAACATGCCAAAAAATCACTTGAAAAGTGAGTTTTTAGTCCAAGTTCGGCCGAACTTGGTTAACAAGTTCGATGATAAGGATTTTTGAAAACATGGTTTTTTCAAAATTTTGACATCAATTCGGTTAAATTTGGTCTCCAATCTTTCAAGGGTTTATCTTTGTTGTATTTTACATGATACATTCAAATTTGAAAAAAATTTGACCATGAATTCTTCATTTTATGTTCAAAGGTTATGAAAAAGAGAAGAATGGAGTAGAAATAGAAGTGTTCTTGTCTTGATACTATCAAATCAGGCTGTTCTAGCTCTGATACCACTTGTAGGACGGATCCTCGATGCTTAGGAACCTAAATTTGATATCTAACGTCCATAATAGCGGAAATATTACGCCGTGTTTACCAATAGACAAGTATTAATTAGTTAATCATCAGTTTCATTGATTAAACGTTGAGATTACAAAATGACAGAGATTCGCCTCCAAAATGCCAAAGTTACAAATGAGGAGCACTAGCTAGGTATTTATAGACTTAGAAGTTCGCTCATGTGGTACCTAAGTTCGCCCGAACTTGGCTAGACATGATGCCATGGGCGAACTTGATACAACATTTCATAAATACTTCACAACCTAGCCTATTCAGCTCTATACTATACAGACTCGATATAAGACTAAGACATAGACATTATGCACCAACACCATACACCATACGTTGTGCATTTTCAAGCTCTTCCTCGGTTTTTGGCATTCTTGTGTAGTTGTGATTATATGGTGGGCAACCTGATTAAATCCCAAACCCTTCCCATTGTTCTCCTTATATGCCATCTGCACATTGCACACGTCTTGAACGAGCTTGCTAGATGTATCAAACTTCTTTATATTAACTTCGCTTTGTTGATATTTTCCAGCAAGAAGTCCCAGCTCAACTCTTACCAAGTCACATTCCATGGTTTTTAAATGTAATCTGGTTTTGTAATCATAGACCCAACATATCTGTTGATTTACGTCCAGGTGGAGCTGAGAAATATCCTTATTTTGTGCTTCAACCTTTTCTGTAAGTAACTTGTTACTTTGTCGAAGGCCGATTCACTGAACCATTGCGCTGTTGTATCATTAGCCATTTTGGAGTTTAGTGCCCTGAGTTGCGCAATCATTTTCCTGCAATGTTCAGTACACAACAGATAGTTGACTATGTCAATGAGCGATCTTGTTTAGCAGTCTGAGGTTGGGCTTGTGGTGCTGGGCCATTGACAGCGGCTTGCTGGGTTTTGTGGTGCTGAGCTATTGACTGCAGCTTGCCGGGCTTGAGGTTTGTCTTCGGCCACTTCTTCGGGATAAGAATCTTTTCACTGTGCATATAGATCTTGGTTTGAGTGTAAATGTTCCCACAACCAAGATACAAAGGAGTCTTTATCATCACCCAAAAAGCTATTTATCTCATTCCTTACATCCTCTTTTCGTTTCCCACGTTCAAGCAAACACATCACATAGTAATAAACAGGATCAACATTGTATCCTCCTATAAACTCATTCAGGTTTTCCTTCACTCGGTCCTGCAATCTTGCAGCTCCATTTTCAGAGAAAATGCTTTCAAACTGCAGATCGTCAGCATTATCCGACACTTTTGGGTATTGATTTTGATCCTGGGGGATGTTGTTAAAGGCAGTTTGGGCAGGTGGGCTAAAAACAATGCGCAGATTGGCAATCCGGTTGGAATTGCAGACTGGGCTGAAAACTGGGTTGAACACTATGTTCGAGTACTGAGTTTGGGTTGTAGACATCTTTGTTTCAAACAATGTTCGTGATCTAAAACCATGAAATACAAGTCAAGCAAGAACCAGTGAACTCGCTAACTCGAACACTTTGCAATCGAATGGACCCGCTTAGTGTATCGCACCTCAAAATGTGACATCTGTGTATTTCAATCATGTATCGATTTCCGAACAATTTGATGATCAATGAAACTTTGTGTTGTTTACATTTTGTATATTTACTTATGACATTTGTGCATTTTTTATTTTTGTTTAATTTTGACCTTTCAAACGTTTTCTAGAAGTGAAGTCGCAAAACGTAATCAGTTAAACGCGACATATATTCCGGAATAGTGACATAAGCTAAACATGCCCTAAATATCCTTTACATAACTTAGAAATAAGTTTTGAAGGGTTTGGTATGTCAAAAACAAGCTTATTCGAACACAGGGACTATTTACGACAAACTATGAAAGTCTGCCGATTCTCGTAGCGACACACGCTTCGGAACAAGGTCACAAGGTTAACATACCTTAAATAACCATTACATAACTTAGAAATAAGTTTTGAAGGCTTCGGTATGGCAAAAACATGCTTTTGCAACTTTAAGGGCTATTTTGCAATTCTGCGAAACTATGCCGTTTCGCGTATTTCTTAATCTGGAACATGTACACACATCCAAAAACTTTTTAATCATTAAATCTTGTATTTTAATGATTGGAATGCAAAAATATCATTCGTTACGCATTTATAGTCATGCACGCGTTCGTTATGATTTTCGTCATAATTTACAGAAAACCGCAACCGTACGACCAAACGAACTGACATTCCGTGACATTTTCGGGCAAATTTCAAGTTCCCTATGCTTTATCATCCTTATGGTGCTTAAAAATCAGGTTAACTGGTGTTAGAAGTGCCAAAACGCGACGAAACATGCACAAGGGCCTGTTCTGCCAACTTTCGAAACTTGCTGCCTGCTAGGGGCCTTACGGACCGTAAGGGCAACCCCATATGGTCCATAAGGGGTGCCCAGCACGGTAGTTTGTTGGCAGCAGCTGGTTAACTCATTGGATGATTAAGCATTCGAAATTGCCACCCTTTCTTCTGCATTTGACAAGTGTTATGACACTAATCAAACCCCTTGATGACTCATGGAGACTTGTAATGACCTTGTATCTTCAATTCATCTATAAATACAATTGATCATCCTCATTTCAACTTGCTCAATTCTTTTTTTATCTCAAACACTCTAAGTGGAGGCTACCACATTGTTGGATGCCTCCTACCTGAGTTTTCTGGTCTTCTTGGAGCTCTTGAGTGTTCTTCAACACAAGTAAGTGCTCTATCCTTGTTTTGTTCATTTCTTTTAGCTTGTTTGAGCTAAAAGTCAAATTACTAGTTTGACTTTTAGTTCTGACCATGAATTGGTCAAAGCAAAGTCCAATTGGACTTTGCAACATGATCGTAATCATGATGGTTATGATCCATAGCGATCATGCCTACTTATTTACCACGTTACTAGTTGTAGTGACGAGTCAAAGTTTCGGTCAATAATGCTCAAAGTGCGCATTATACGACGAAACTTTTTTCGGGTATCAAAACACTTTGTTTTGATACCAAATCAGTTTTATAAACTTAGTTAGACATGTTTAACATGTCTAACTCGTCACTTTTAGTTTAGTGCTTGTTTAGGGTCGTAAGTCGAGTTGTCTTGACCACCGCTTTACTTTCGAATCCGACCCGTTTGGTCGATCTTAGGATCCGACCAAACACATAAATGTGACGATAGTTGTATAGGGAATAACCCTCTGAGGTTATACTGTATGGTCGTGTCGTTTGGTTAGTATTATGATAAGTCGCCTATTATGCCTTTATAAATGACCAAAATGCCCTTTTTGTGCATAAATCGATTTTAAGCTTATGTAACCAATGTTTTACCATATAGACTGATGTTACAACTATATTAAACTGGTTTTGGCATATAAGACTTATCATAGGGCATATCTAACCATCCGATCACGCGTTTACGCAAATGACCCGTCAAAGTAGGATAAACTACCTTAACGAACCATTATGGGTCAAAAGCACTTAGGAATCATTTCCAATCAGAATGTTAACATTGTTAAACCATTTCATATGAGTTCCAACACTCATTTAGTTTACAAGACCTCATTATATCCGATCCTCCGATTAATGTCCCGATACTAACATAGTTATCCGATATTTGGACATACGTGATTTCTCGGAATCCTGAGCTTTGGTTTATCTTCTTGATCAAGGACTTTCTTGCAATCCCAAGTGAGTACATAGACCCCTCTTTTTACATGTTTTGTGGTGACTATGTGAGTACATAGTCCCCTCTTTTATGTTTTTCAAATATTTTGGGGTGAAATACATGTGCCTACTTGTTACTTTCATGTTTTCATGCTTTCATGACAATATTTGTATGTTCATCTAGTACACATATAGTATATGATTTTAATTATGTTTTGCTATGTATGTTGACTGAGCATGCTAGCACATTGATATCAAATACACTTTTTGCAACATATGTGGACTTAGCATATGAGCACATTGATTTACATTACATTTTGCTATGTATGTTGACCGAGCATGCTAGCACAATGTTTTCATGGATATTTCTACTTCGTATTTTGACTTAGCATACTTAGTGCATGGTTTTCAAAGACATTTCATGACATGCTTACATTGTTTAATTCATATTGGTGCGTTGAACTCGACAATGATACATTCATTAACATTGATCACGCCGACCGGTAGTATGTAATGGTACCATAGGATTGACAATCCCGTTCCCACTTCCTAGGTATGTTTGGAAGCGACCTTAGGGAATGACAGAATCCGAAGAATATTGATAGACTTTTATTTTTATAAGGGTCTATCCGACAGCCAACAAGGCTTGAGTGTATTCGCCAACAATCCTAATATATGTTTTTACAATAAAAGCAAAGATTTTTAAGACATAACTTTTGATTTAAACAAAACCTTTGTTTATTCAAAAACATGGTTTTAAACACGACATTTTGTTTATACAAGACATTGTTTATACAAGACATTTGTTTTATGACATTCGGAATGATACATGATATTTGGACATTGGATTACACATGACAATTGGACATTCGTTTACACATGACAACAAGACATTTTCGATGGTTGGTTTATGGTGGGTGATTTAAATAACGAAACATGTGTAATGTGATAAAAGCATGGTGATCGCCGTTGGTACTTCTTAATATAAGTGCTTTTATCGTATTACATATCGTGGCGTTATATAAACCACTTCAGACAAGATACAAGACATGACATTTTTTTATACAAGATATAACATTTTATACAAGACATGATATTTTATTCAAGACATGAGATTTTCACATAAGACTCGACATATTTTTGGATATTAAGTTAACCTTACATTATTCCTTTTAATCATTTGATTTTTCATATGATTTTTATAAAAAAAATATTTACAATGGTTCATGGCTATTTTTGTACTAGTTAAACTTTTATTTTAACTTTCAAAGCCATGAAACATCAACACAAAACCTATGTTACTCACAGGCATCTTTATGCTGACGTATTTACTTTAACGTGTGTTTCAGGAGCTAATGTTTGAGGTTGATTCATGCGACACGTAGGATGGACTTTGGGCCTTAGTGACTATAAAAATCAAGAAGAACAGTTTAACTTTCGTTGTATTTTCCGTTTTTATTCCAGACAATGTAAAAATTTTATTAAATAAAACTTAACTTATTACGCCATGGTTGTTGAAACAATAGTTATGTTATGACACTCCCCGACGTTTCCGTCGCGGATTTGTTGTTTTACGAGATCGGGGTGTGACACAAAACCCTGTCAAAACTTTTCAAAACAATACAAACACCTTTTTAATAATTTTTTTAATTTTTTTAAATAAATAATAAAAAGTAATATTTATTATTATTATTTAGATTTATTATTATAATAAAAACCTAATGATAAAGTAATGATTAACTAATGATGATTATAATTATTATTTAAAAAAAACCCTTAAAACACACAAACGTCACTTTCAGTGCACAATTTCAATCCCTATCTTTCCGACACTTTGTAATTGTTAAAAGACGTTTGTTTTCTTCTTTATCAAACCCCTATTCTTTTCTTGGCAACCAAACCGTCACAAAAATTTGTCCTTTATCTTCTTCTTCGTTCAAACACCTCCAAACTGTTATACGATGTCGAGATGAAGAAGAGATGACGAGATGATGATTTGTCGATTGAAGAATAGATGACGAGATGATGATTGGCTCGAAGAAAGGTTGAATGACGAGATGATATTGATGTTGTCCGAGATGATGTTGAACATAACCGTTCGCGTGGTATGTAGGAGATGAATGATAAGACGTGGAGTTTATGAAGGTGATCGGAGTGAGGGTGTATGATGATCAATGTGTTGCAGGTTTTTGGAGTGACGTGCGATGAACGGTTGTGGGTCGGAGGTTGAATGGAGGAGGTGTAAGAGTGGTTAATGGGGAACAGAGGTGGTCGCGAGTCAGAGGTAACCGGTAGCTCGAAGGTGGTGAACAGTGGAGATGGTAACTTGATAACGATGATGGTGTTCGAAGATGGTGTTCGACGATGATAGCGATGGAGGTATATATGATGATGATGGTGTCCTGTGATGTTGGTCGCCGGAGAAGATGACGAGTGAACGACGAGGAGAGGATGGACTGTTATAATGGAGGAGCTACAGAGGTGCTACGGAGGTGTTATGGCGGTGCAACACTTGTTATGGTTGTCGGTCGAAATTGCGGGTTTTCGTTTCGGAATGGTGAACAATGTTTCAGATAAATGGCGGAGATGGGTGGAGTCGATTGAAGGTGATGACGATGAATGGAGACTTGATGGTTCGTTGGCAGCAATGATCGGACGGGTATTCGGAGTTGCAGATTTCGACGAAGATGATGATTAAAGGTTGGTGGTGGAAGTACAATGGTGTCGAGGTGGTTATCGGATAGAATAAATGATATTTCGGATAATGTTATGTGTATCTCGGATGAAATGATGTATCTCGGATCAAATCAGATGATGATTTCGGGTGGGGAAGGTATCTCGGATGGAGTCTGTTTCTTATATGTGTTTCGGATGAATGGAATTATGTATTGAATGATATGAAGTTGAGTTTCGGATGAAGTTGGCAGGTGATGATTATGTTGTCTCGGATGAAAAGATGTGTCTCGAATAAAAACTGTTGATGATGTCAAATGAGAGATGATGATGGTTAGATGAAATTCGGATAAGATAATATGATAATTCGGATACTATCAGCTATTTCGGATGATGAAGTTTTGAGTTTTCCTTTCTTTTTTTAATAATAAAATAACAACTTTTAACCTATTTTAACAGATCAAGACACCAAAATATACTGATTTTTCAAAATTCAGATGAATATTACGAAGAACGTGAAGAACACAAAGAACACCAACCAAAAAATTCCAGAAAACTTGAATGTTTGATATCAAATCGAGCCTAGAAATAGGTTCTAAAGGCTCTGATAGCAATTGTAAGTCCCGAATAATCTGATCAAACAATGATAAGGCTAGCATATCGTGTATACCGTACACGATAAGACACTATACACGAAATCCCATACACGAACACGACACAATAACTTATCGTGTCCTTTTTTCCAATCACGAACACGACACGAAAACACGAAAATTATCTGTTAATACATGTTAACGAACACTAGAATAATCATGTATTAACGGGTATCTAACAGGTAAACAGGTATTAACATGTATTAACGGGTATCTAACTATCTAACAGGTATTAACATGTATTAACGGGTATCTAACACGTAAACAAGTATCTTAACGGGTATCTAACAGGTAAACAAGTATCTTACCCACTCGATGTTAAGTGTTAACATGTATTAACGCTATACAGGAACAGACACGATAAGACATGAAAACACGAAACGCTATACACGAACACGACACGAAAATTAACAGGTTGTTTCGTGTCTACCTGTTTAGTACACGATACCTGTTAAGGTCGTGTAGGTCCGTGTCGTGTATTCGTGTAAAATTGCCAGCCCTAAACAACGATATCAAACAAGACCAAGGATGGGCGGAATCCAAACTTGGTGAGATTCAAGAAATCCGAAAATAAGAGAAACAAGATGAACAAGAATAGCACGCGAATCACTTCAAACTTGCATACGATTCTATTACTAACGAATTAGCAAAATCGTCTGATACAAGTTCTCTCTCTCGGTTTCTCTCTCTAGAATGGTGGAGGCTACCAAGGTTCTCTTTAAAGGCTTTGCCCTAATTATGACATAATGTTCCTTATATACCTAGGGTTTGCCCATGCCCCTCATGGGCTTGCCATTCCCATATGGCCTATGGCATGCCCAAGTGACCTATAAAGGTCCAAACCTAAAACAAACTAAGCCAGATAATCCCAATTCGTAACCATAGCTCGTTGCGTTAATTTGATGTGTTAGTCTCACACTTATAGGACCTAACAATTTATGCACAAATTTAGGGGGATAGAGAGAGATATCTGTATATATGTTTTTTGCTTTAAAGGGAGAAAAACAGAAAAATCCAAAAAGATTTTATTGCATAAGGGAAATGAAATAAATGTTCGTGTTAAAGGGTGTGACTAGCACATGTAAGGTGCTATAGCTGAAAAGACTTGGATCTAATGTGATATGTCGATAGGCTTGACGTTCAAAGTGATAAAAAGATACTAAGTGATATAAACATAACAAACTATGTATCATGTGGGTAACATACCATCGGTGTATTATTTTATGGTCTTAAATCTTGCGTTGATAGATAGCCAACGTCTGGGGTTTCGGGTCTTTATGCTGTTGAGTCATCCGGGGATATCATGGTTATCCTTCTGTTGCATCCACATTATATGCAAACCTAGGCACAGTCAGGATATCTTAAAAGAGCCAAAGAGGCCAAAAACCTTTAAGGAAGAAAATCTCAAAATGAGAGAATTATGTGTGCTGTTAAAGCAAAATTCATACCAAAAGGTATTTGCTTAACCCTCGTCGGACACAATATTGGTTACTCTGTTGTACGAAAGTACTGACCTGTTCACCAATAGTCTAGCGTTGTAAAATCAATTGGATGAACTCAGTATACTCACATGCTACGATGAATCGTTGTGCTTACTTTGATCGCGGGGGTATGTCATGGAATGGGACACACGGGTATTATTGTATAATATTACCTTAATAGTATCATGAGGTTGAAAGTGAAAGTTGAAAGTTGATTGTAAGGTTTAAGAGGACAAACATATTGTCAATCACTTAGACCAGTCTAAATAAGTTTGCACTGAAAAATGTTCCTTGGTCAGCCTGAAAACGATTTTGATCCTATTGCAATTGTAATTGTATATTATCTGTTGAGTTAGTTTCTTTGTTTACTTGCGTTATATTTATGTTCTCATAAAATTAATTAAGAAAATCGAAAACTAATCCAAAGATAGAGTGTTCATTTATTTTATTAAAAATTGTTAACTGTTCTTGAAGAGTTGAAAGAAATTTGAATTATGAAATCTGAGTACAAATACTTGGATGTACTAAGTGTTCATGTAGTACTTTCCTCTGCTGCATAAAATATTTGCTTATGAATTTCTGAGCATGTGTAGAACTTGATTTTAATCAAAAATAGGGGTTGATAAAGATTGAGATGTTGTTAGTTGTTGACAGAACATGAAGCATTACAACAACAAGGTGTACCAGAGTCAGAAGAATGAGATACAAGTCATTGTTTGACAGTGATAGTCCCTTCGAAGAAGTTCATGTGAACCTGCTCAAAAGAGAAAAGATTGTAGAAGAAAAGATCTGACGAGAGTCCTCATCTCACATTCTTTTTAAACAAGATGTTCAATTAAAAGCTGATAATGTTCAAGAAGAACAAAAGACCCAAGTTTGAGGATGAAGAGATAAAGTATCACTCCACAAAGATATGATAAAGAAAATATAAACCTATGGGGATATTGTAAGGCCATAAAATTAAGTAGGTTGACGCTTGTCTTTATTAAACACACTTATAGGTTATTGGACTTAGTTTTCTAGTGGGCTTGGGTTAGGCCATGTGGGCCGATTTATATGTGGACTATATATAATGTTATGTTTAGTTCATTATTAGGGTTAAGCATTAGTGTGGTTGATTGGTATTGCATTTGATCGATATATTGTACCCGACGAACCTAGAGTTTGTGTGCAATCTTGAATACAATCGACTTTTGATCTCTTGTTCATCACTTTCTTTAGTTTTCTGCACTTTAGATTGTGTTAGTGATATCTAGTTGAAGATCTCTGGACTTACAGAAATGAGGAATAACCACCACCACTATTATTGCTTGAAGAATTTCCAGAGGAAGTGTCTGCACTAAACACCTTTGAATCTTCGGGCTTTGAACATTTGCCGAACCATTACTCTTGTAATATAAATTCACATCTTGTTGAACGTTCGCACTTTGTATCTGCGCCATTTTTCTGATCTCCAGTTCATGTGCTTGTAATTTTTCGATGAACTTTGCCAAAGTTAAATTGTCATACTCTTTAGTATTGCTCTTCAAAATCGTCAAATATGTTGAGCATTCGCCTTGTGGAAGAGCATCCGCCAACTTATCAACCCATTCGTCATCTTCTTTTGAGATCTTCATTCTTCTCATCTCAGCAACAAGATGACAATACCATTCAATAAGTTGTTCATCGACTCTTCTTTTAAACATGTGAAGATATCAAATTCTTTCTTCACAGGGCCTTTTTGCTCTTCTGCATCGATAAGCTCCCTTGATATTTTACTTTCAAAGCATTCCAAATTGATTGAGTTGTTCCTTGATGTTGAAGCAGCGTGAATATATCTTCCTTGACAACTTGCTGGAGAAGATTCATCTTTTTCTTTTCTTTTATAAACTTCTCTTTCTCTGCTGTCGGAATTTGATTCACCATTATTCTTTCCCCATTCTCTCCAACGGAACTACATACTCTTCTTCAAACCTTTCGTGACAGCCCTTATAATCTTCCATGCTTATTAAATTGGGTGGCCTTGTCATGGTTCCCATCTCATTGTCTAAATTGAGATTTTTGACGATGGTTGTGGGTGTCATGGCAAACGCATTGTAAAATTCGTTTTGCATGTTGAAAGAAATTTGGTGTGGATGAGGTCAATTTGAACAAATGACAAATTTTCAGATGGATGTAAGCTTTGAGCGGATGAAACTGAAAAAATACTGACAAAGTTCCTTTCGTACGGATGACAAAAATTTTGTGCGGAGGTACCTAGTTCGTGCAAAGGAACAACAAAGTCAAACAAAATCGGCTACTTTCGTGCGAATGTAAGATTTTCAAACGGACAAAGATAACTTCGGTGCGGACGTAGTTGGTCTGTGCGGACATAGTTCGTTCGTACGAATGTGAAAAATCAGGTTTTAAATATTTTTTTGGACATTTTTAGCATGAAAACGTTTGAATTTTAAGCTGAATTTTTGAAAGATTTGTTAAAAACGTGTTTTATACAACCCCTGAGAAAATCAGTCCATTTTAACCGTTGAATGTGTAAAAAATAAAGAAAAGAGTAGAAAAACGATCTTCGTTAGATCAAATCTTGGACTACCAATAAAGATACAATAAACATAAACCCTTGAAAGATTGGAGACCAAAATCAATCGAATTAATGTCGAAATTTTGAAAAAACCATGTTTTCCAAAACATTGTTCATCGAACTTGTTAGCCAAGTTCGGCCGAACTTGTGCTAAAAACTCACTTTTTGAGTGATTTTTTACCAAGTTCGCTCGAACTTGAGGTGTTTTTCAAGAAAATTTTTGCCAAGTTCGGCTCGAACTTGAGTGAATTTTGAGTAATTTTGGTTAAGTTCGCTCGAAGTTGCTAGAATTTTATTGAATTTTTGTCAAGTTCGACCGAACTTGATAAATTTCAAAGATTTTTAGTTAAGTTCGCCCGAACTTGCTAGTTTCTCAACAAAGTCATTTTCTAAGTTCGCTCGAACTTACAAAATCTTTACAAAATCATCAACAAGTTCGACCGAGGTTGTTAAAAGGAAAATTTTTCAAAACAAAAATCACAAGTTTGACCGAACTTGTGATCAAAACTGAGAATTCTTCATTTCTACTACAAGTTCGACCGAACTTGTAGTTGAATTAATATTTTCAAAAGTTTTTGAGTATTTTCAGTATACACGTCTCGTTATTCATGATGGATGATATTCATAGAGCTTTTATGTCCGGAGCTAGTTCGTCAAATGCCAACATGATCCATCAAGTCAATCTTGATAACGAGATGGGCAGAACTGTTAAACCGCCCAAGCTAATGAGCATGGACGAGTATGAAGCATGGAAGGAGAAGTTTACATATTGGGTTCAAGCCATGCACTTTGCAGGCTGGGTGTCGATAGAAAGGAGGTTACACTGTTCCGGTGGATGAACATCAGCAAGTTCTGGAAAAGTACAACTACAGACTGTACAGAAAGACGAATACATTGCTGAGAAAAAGATGATCAGTCTTATCCAACAATCCGTCAAAGAAGATATTCTCATTTTGCTACCGGAATACACAACTGCAAAGATCTCTGGCTCTCACTTCAAAAGAAGTATCAAGGAAGCACGGAGATGATAAAGAGCAAGAAAGCTCTCATTATGAAAGAGTTCGATATCTTCAACATGCTGAAGGGTGAGACCATGAAGCAGATGATTGAACGTTTCTTCATCTTAAAGTCCAAATGTGAAGACACGGTCTCGAGAAGACGGAACAAGAGTACATCGACAAGCTTGCAGATGCTCTACCAGATGGAGAGTGGACTACTTATCTTATGGTTCTAAAGGAAAGTAATAAATGGGAATTCTTCAAGCTGTCAACATTTATCGATAAACTCGAAGGTCACGAAATGGAACTCTTGAAGATTGCAAATTCAAAGAACGCTAATGTTGTTCAAGACTGTTGGTTTGTACTACAAGAGTGGAATGCAAGATAACATTTCAAGTCCAAAGATTCAGACAGCATTTAATGCGAGTTTGAATTCTTCAAACAATTCGCAGCAGAATCAGAATCAGTCATATCCTCAATATGATCAAAGTCCACAGTCTTCATTCTCAAGTACTGGTTCAAATTCATCTTATCAAAGTCAAACAAATCAGAATCAACAAACAAATTCTGATTCGAATGTATACAAGTGCAACATCGCAATGAATTTGAACAATGTTGTTTCGGAACAAGTTGCTAAACAACATATGTATCTTCTTGCCACTGTTCTGGAGTCATACGAAAGTCTTGTAGCGGTAAAATTGGAAATCCCAAAATGACGACAGAAGATTATGACCAAGTGTATGAAGAAGAACTCGAGTTGATGGATATCAAGTGGTGTTTAGCATCTATCATTCAAAGGGTCACAAAGTTCGTTGCTCTCATTGGCCGAGATATCGGAAACTCAAGCAACAAACTAGGTTTTGACAAGACGAAAGTGACGTGCTTCAGATGTCGCCAAAAGGGACATTTTAAGAGAGAGTGTAAAAATCCTGAAGCAACGGGAAATCAAAGTCCATTCGAGGAGGCAACGAGTATTACAAGAAGTCACTTCAGTACAAGCCTTTCCCGAAGAAGACTCAGGTTCAAATCCAAAGAAACCGAATAGCAGCAACACTGAAAAGGCTATGGTTGCATCAAACGAAGATGACGGTTTCGACTGGAATTCCTACATCGGTAAGAAGACCGAGTTGCATTAATGGCTAAAATTGTTGAAGATACTTCTGCAGAAGAAGCAGTAGCTTTGGAGAATATTCTGCTGGAACAATATCTGCAACAACAACGTGAAGAAGAGAGTATATCCACATGCAGAAGCAAGGAATTTTATCTCCTAATTCTTGTGAAAATTTTGCAGGTCATTTTGATGGAAGTTATCCGGAGCAAATTCCCGAGAAAAAATCAACTGATGAAGTGGTCATTAATGTTACCCAAGAAGTGAATGCCGAAAACCTCAAGGATATTGCCGACAAAGCCTTGATGGCAAATCTAACTAAGGTAGGTCCTAGAGGTAAATGAAGTTGTCCAAGTACAAATGTAGAGGTTGAAAAACCTTGTACAAAATGTACCGAACCATGTTCTGAATGTGCTGAAAAATCAAAGATCATCGCTTGAAACAATGTGCATAATGAACTTTTGAAATACGATTATCGCACAATGAAGGAAGCGTATGATAAAATGAAAAATGATTATGGAAGGCTTGATAGAAATAATATCGAACAACATAATACCATAAGGATGTTGAAAGGAACAGTAATGGATAAGCAAAAAGCGATTAATATCTATATTAACACCATTGCTGAAACTAAGCAACAACTTCAGGACATGAAAATTGAAACAGAGCGTGTTCAACAACTTTTAAGAAGTTACACCTGTAACTCATATATCATTGATCACATCCTTCCGACAATTCCATCGGAAGAGAAACCTAAAAAGAAAATTGGTAAAGAATACAGCAATGTTCCTCCACCTCTATGCGAGAAGTATTGTCGCAAATCCACTGATAGGATGGATAAGGCACTCAATATTGAGTTGTATCTGAAAAGAAAACTGAGTTGCCAGAGAACATTGATGTAATCTATACTAAAACAAATGATGACAATGTTGTGGTTAAAAAAGTTGTTGAAAATGTTTTGAACGATTCTGATGAAGGCAGCTTTAAAAGCGCCGACTTGAGCTCAAAGAATTCCGATTCACAGTCCGAAGATGACGATACATCATTGGAGAATGATCTATGTGATGATCCTAATGTTGTCATGTACAAGATTAAGGAATCTGATAGATTATACTTTGATGACAGTTTTCCGATTCAGAACGTGAAGGAAGAATTGTTAGACAAATTCTTTAAACTCGTGGAAGTCACATCAGATGATTTGGAGATCAGTGAAAAGAAATTCTATTCTAAATTAAAAGAATATAACTACTGAAGGAATGGTGGTGATCATCCGGAAAACTGGAGAGCTGGGTTGGGATTAGAGGAATCAGATGAACCTAAAAAGAAAACGTAACCATTTCATGAATACAAGATAAAAACATGAATTTGGTATATGGGACAAACACGGTTCATGAGGAGATTTTGATCGGGAAACAATTAAACGATGAGTTAAAAAAACAGAAAGAACTTCGATATAAAGCCAAAATTGCAAGTGGTGCCAAAACAAGTGGTGTAAAACCCACAAAAGGACATCCACATGATTCTCGGACTTGTTTCAAGTGCAACGAAATTGGTCATATTGCACGTTACTGCCCGAAATCAAAGCCGGCTTATCTTCGAAGGAAAGAAAGTTCAAATGTTGTGAAACCCAAGCAACTAGTGTTTGTAAAACCTGTAAATATTTTGATAAGAAATGAATAGAAAGCTGAAGTCAAACCTAAGTTTGAAAATTCAATTTTTGAAAAAGGTGAAACTTCAAAGGCTAATGAAAACAATTTTTACATCAAGAAGGCTAACATAAAATCTTAAGCCTGGATTGCAAAGAAACGGTCAAAAACATCTGAGATCACTAAGTCTGAGCTTGTTAAGACTAGTGATAGCATGAAAGAATCAAAATCTGAAATCATAATTGAAACCATATCTGAAAATGTCAAAACTACAAGTGGTAACAATTCAAAAGATAAAAAGACAGTAAGTTTTCAAACATAAACATCATAGAAAATTCAGATGATGAATATGAATTTAATTATGCAGACGAGTGTGGATTCGATTACGCAGATGAGTGTGAGTTTTATTTTGACGATGGTTATCCAATTCAACCCAAGACCAAAAAGGCTTGGGTCTCGCTTTTTAAATAGATTGTTGAAATGTGCAGGGGCTCCAGAGATCCGTACTTTCTAAGTGGATTTTGTATAGTGGAGCGTCAGGCGTATGAAGGGAATGAAAACGTTGCTATTCGACATAAAAGCTATCAATGGTGGATATGTTGGATTTGCGGGTAACCAGGGTGGAAGGATAGTCGCCGAGGGAAAACTCTCCAATGGCGTTGATTTCATTTAGAGTTTGAAAATAATCTTCTGAGCATATGGCAAATTTGTGACAAGAAGTTCACGGTGCATTTCAACGACAAAGAGTGTATTATCCTGAAGTCGGGATTCAAAATACCAGATGAGTGGATCCTGATGCGAGCACCTCGAGAAAATGATCTATATGTTCTTGATATGGGCGTCGCTACCACTTCATCAAAATCAGCGCAGTGTTTTGTGACAAAGGCTACTGAAAAGGATTCTATTCTTTGGCATCGTAAGATGGGGCATATTCATTTGCGAAAAATGAATTACTTGGTTCATAATGATCTTGTAGACGGTGTAAATCTTTGGAGCTTTCATATGTCTGATCACTGCTTAGAATGTAAAAAGAGAAAGCCGATCAAGAAATCTCATCCGAAGAAAATTCTAAACTCAATCAAGTTGCCATTAGAACGTCTCCACATGGATTTATTTGGTCCTGTAAATGTTCGAAGCATCTCAGGAGACTTATATTGCTTGGTCGTGACAGATGACTATTCGAGATATTCGTGGGTATTCTTTCAGGAATCAAAAGACGAAACGTTCGAGAACTTGGTTATTCTATTCAAGAAACTCGAGAACCTTTATCATCTGCCGGTCAGATGCATTAGAAGTGATAACGGCACAGAGTTTAAGAATAACAAAATGAAGGAATTCTGCAACGCAAAAGGGATTCTGCACGAGTTTAGTGCTCCCTAAACTCCACAGCAAAACGGAATAGCTGAACGAAAAAACAGAACTTTGATTGAAACTACGAGAACCATGCTTGCAGATTCTAAACTTCCAATCAGCTTCTGGAGTGAAGCGGTTGCTGCGGCTTGCTACACGCTAAACAGAGTTCTCACTGTCAAACCAACAAAGAAAACATGTTTAGAGATGATAAACCGACGGAAGCCAAATTTGAAATTCTTAGAACCATTTGGTGCGCCATGCACTGTAATCGATCAAGATGCAAATTCGGAGCTAAATCTCTTGAGGGTTTCTTTGTCGGATATGCGAGTCCGTTAAGAAAAGTATATGTTCCTTCGTTGAGAAAGGTTATTGAAGCACAACACGTGGATTGTTTCAACTATACGGATCCTATTCGAATGAGAGCTGACGCGTGGCTGTTTAACTATCAAGACCTTTGGAAGTCATTCGACTTGCCGGAAGAACCGTCTGACGAAGAAGTTGCAGCGTTATATTATATTCACCAGTCAGCGAATCAAGAACAAATCATTAGACCAATTGTGGTTAATCAACCCACGTTGGATTCTTCATCTTCCGAAGCAGGTCCAAGCAATAGCAGTGGTGTTCAAGTTGAAAATACTTCTGAAGCAGAAGTATCACCTACTACACCTCTAGTGAATGCTTCTAATGAACTAGAAAACAGAACAGTGCCCAGTACGCCTCAGAATCAGAATTCTGATTCAGATGAAGCACCGACATTTGATGCTAATGATGAAACTTCATCAGATGAAGAAGTTGAGCAGATTTCTAACATGTTAAATCAATCTACTAGTCCGAGAAATCAGAACGAAGCTTCAACAAGTACTCCTAATGTTGATGTGAATAGTGATCTGATTGTTTCAAATCAGCAAAGCTCAGTTGATGTTCCAACAGAAGAAATGCCGCGAACATATTCGTACCATCCTTCAATGAATATTATAGGAGAACTACAAATTGGTGTGCGTACTCGAAACCAAATCAACAAAGCACTTAGTTGTTTCTACACCCGAGTTGCACCAACTCAGAATATTGCTACTACTCATGTTTCATTTCTCAAATAGAGCCAAAGACAGTTAATGAGGCTCTAGCAGACGAGAATTTGGTGATAGCAATGTAAGAGGAACTTTTACAGTTCGAGAAGTTGGGTGTTTGGAAACTTGTAGACTTGCCACCGAAGCAGAAAGCTATTGATACAAAGTGGGTCTTCAAGTGTAAAAGAGACGATCGGGAGGTTATAGTAAGTAACAAAGCTCAGCTAGTTGTCAAGGGATTCCACCAACAGGAAGGTATAGATTATACGGAGGTATACGCACTGGTTGCGCGATTAGAATCTATCCGCATTTTCCTAGCGTTCGCAACTTGGAAAGGATTTAAGGTGTACCAGTTGGATGTAAAATCTGCATTTCTCTACGGTAAACTTCGTGAACAAGTGTATATCGGCCAACACCGGGGTTTGTCGATCCACTGAACAAGAACAAAGCATATCTCCTGGATAAAGCCTTGTACGGTTTACACCAAGCCCCGAGAGCTTGGTACGAGACGTTATCGCAACATCTCGTAGGAAATGGTTTTACACGAGGCATAGTGGACAACACTTTGTTTACCAGAGAAGTTGGATCGCATCTGATAATAGTACAAATCTATGTGGACGACATCATTTTCGGTTCTACGGATGACAGTCTGTGCAAAGAGTTCGAAAAGATCATGAAGAAGAAATTTGAGATGTTCTCGATGGATGAAATGAAGTTCTTCTTAGGTCTTCAAGTGGATCAGCTTCCGGACAGGATATTTATTCATCATACTAAGTATGTTCACGACATTCTCAAAAAGTTTGAAATGGATTCTTTGAAGCCGCTTTCGACACCGCTGGCACTAAACCATGGGATTTGCGTAGACGAGACGGGAACGAAAGTTGATGAAACATTGTATCGATCGATGATAGGTTTATTGATGTATCTAACGGCATCACACCCGGACATCTTGTATCCTACATGCTTATGTGCGAGATATCAGTCAAGTCTTCAAATGTCACACTTGCAGATAGTCAAGCGAATCTTCTGTTACTTGAAAGGTTGCCCAAACACCGGCCTGTGGTACCCCAAGAACGACAATTTTGATCTCACTAGATACACTGACTCAGACTTCGGAGTGGATAAACTAAACTCGAAATCTACAACTGCAGGATGCCAGTTCTTTGGCACACGTTTGGTAACGTGGCAGTGTAAGAAACAGACCACGGTCTCTCTCTCAATCTATGAAGCGGAATACATTTCTGCTTCCAGCTGTTGCTCTCAAATCCTCTGGATTCAGCAACAGATGAGGGATTATGGTCTGCAGTTTCTTGACATGCCTTTATTTTTAGATAACAAAGCAGCCATCGATATAACTAAAAATCCAGTTCATCACTCACGTACAAAACACATTGAAATTCGATACCATTTCATTCGTGACTGTTACGAAAAGAAATTGGTTCGAATAGAAAAAATCCACACCGACGAACAAAGGGCTGATTTTTTTACCAAAGCATTTCCATTAACGAGATTTAAATATCTAATGCGGCTTAACGATATTAAAAATTTGCTTACAGGTGCGGAAGCTGAGGTTGAATACGGATCGGACGACGAATTCACGTAATCCGCATTGGTTTGTATGGTTTGTAAATATCTTTCTACTTTAGTATTTCTTAAAAATCTAAAATTCAAAAAATATGTTTTTGATTTTAGGGGGAGAAATAGTTGGGAAAATACAAAAACATATCAAAAATTTTAAAAATGTACAAAAACATTGAAAAAGACAGAAAATAATTCGATGTCACAAAAAGGAAATGATAGTACATTAGTGGACTATCACCGTACGCTAAAGAAATGAAAAGTTTAAAAGTGAAAACGAGTCTTATTGTGGATGTGTCGATAGACTTAACACGTTCAGTAAATTGTTTTCGAGATATAAACTAAATTTAGCAACTGCTTAATCGTGTGGATTAACACATCTTGGATATATGGACTTAGTACTCCGAAATTTCGTTTGAGAGATTGCCTGTTCTGATATACGAGGTCTTTATAGATAGTTGATATCTGGGGTATTATACAAGTCTTCTGATTTTGCGAAAGCAATAGCCTAGAACTTCTATAATACTTTCGCTATAAACCCTAAACTACATGCAAACTTGAAAAGTATCGGAAGATCTAAATTCATTTGCAGTGCTAAAAAGATTCCTTAAGTGGAACACACCTTAAAGACGAGCCTTCATCTTTTTGTCTGTACGGTAGTACTAACCTGAGCTCTCAAGGTTTCGCATTATCCTGATACAGATATCAATTACGCTATATTCATCTGTAAGATGAAATCTAGGGAATCTTGATACGGGAGTATATTCAAGAAGTGGGAACCATAGATAAGTCAAGTTTCATAATTCATACCTTAAACATATCTTGAAACAGTTGAGAAATGTGGTAAAGTTTAAGTGGACAAACATATCGACAATCTAGGTAAACGAGTTTAAAACTTAATGTCATCTAAAGGTCAACGGTACTAGTGATATGTCTCAATTAACTGATATGATCCTTTAGACACGAATTCACAAAAACATGTCTGTAAATATGTTTGTACATAGTTTACATTGTCCTGTACATAGTTTATCAGCTTTACAGATTAAAACCAAAAAGAGTTTCAGTGTGTTTTAGCATAATCTTACAAAAATACAAAAATATTTTGTTTCTACATTGCTTTCAGCAAACCAATGTTGGAGAACGGGTCTTCAAAGTCTGGTAAGATGCTAGAACTGGTGGGAATCTCTTTGACAACGGGCTGGGAGCTAATCTTTTAAATCTGAAAAGCCAAAACGATAAAAAGTTCATTAATTTGAAACTTTGATTTTAAAAATATCAACAGTTTGTTCGTAACGGGTCAAACCGGGGTCATTAACTTGGACTCGGCAGACAAATCGGTTAACCAATGTCATTAGCTTGGACTTGGTCAACTGAGTGTATTTTCATAACTGGTAAAAGTTGGAAGGGGTTAAATTGTAAAAAATTGAAAAAGTTTGAATTAGTGGTTTGGCAAGTTCGCTGAACTTGCTAAACAGAATCATGTTTAACAACAAAGCAAGTTTGACCGAACTTGCAGATGGTTGCAATCAAGTTCGCCCGGACTTCTAATGGGCTATGCATGTTCGCCCGAACTTGCCAGAGTATAAATACCGGCAAGTTCGGCCGAACTCATCACTTGCATCCTAAATACATCAGAGCGAACTTGATAGACTTTTGAGCGATCTTGCGAAATTGACAAAAACTTACCGTTTCTCTGCCCAAATTCTGATTGTTTTTGGTGATTCACACACCAACTACAATGTCTGAGGTAGTAATTTGATCTATGAACCGTATTTTGAACATATTCGATCATATGGGATATGAAATCCTTTAAAATATTAGATATAAGGGTTTAATGAACAAATTGAACATAAAATCTTGATTAAAATCATAAATCGACTGTATGAATGATGTCAATTTGATTTAGATGGTTGAAATCATATTGAACAGGTTTGGTATGAAGATGATGACAAGTTCGGCCGAACTTGTTATCAAGTTCGACCGAACTTGTTAACTAAACATGAACAAAGAAAAATAAAAGCATGTTCGACCGAACTTCTAAAATAGATTTTGAAAGAGCCTATGTGGAAGTTCGCCCGAACTTGATTTTGTGAAATCTGATAAGTGTTGAGTATAAGTTCGCCCGAACTTATGGTGATTAATGTTGAACATGTTTTATGTGCATGTTCGGGCGAACTTGAATAAAGCAGAATATTGTAACACTCATAAAGTTCGCCCGAACTTGATGAATGTTTCAGAAAAATTGTGATATTTTCTCGTTTTGTGTGCTAATTGTTTTGCGTCGTTTTTCAGGCTTAAGTACCAGTGCGTGCAATCACAATAGAGTTTTCAAAGACGCACAACACTTGTTTTACGCTCGACAAAACGATATGTCCATCTTTAAAGGAGTACGAGAGTATCTTGAAGTTTTTGGAGGAAAGTCCTATTCATCGGGCTATCACGGAACGCACAGTGTCATACAGATCTCATACTTTCCATTTCTGGATGAATGCTAGTCTTAGTGATGATCAGAAGACGATTAATTCATCAGTACAAGTTGGAAATGAGGTTATGAAGATTTCTGTAACTGAAGATGATATTCGACGGATTCTGCAATTCAACGACAACGAAGATGATCCAATATTCCTCAACGAGAAAATGGTTAGAGGTTGTTTCTTTCGTATGGGCTATAAGGGAAGTGTGAACAAGCCAACGTTTAAGAAAGGGGAAGTGCCTAACCCCTACAAGCTTCTCATGCATGCGATCATTCATACTTTTAGTCACCGAAAGGCGGGCCTTGACGATGTTCAAGATTATTTGTCCTGTATGGCAACGACATTAATTCTGAAAAAGCCATTCAACTATTCGAAGCTGGTATTGACACACATGTCGAAGAACATGGAGAAGTCGAGGTTATGTTTATATCCGAGATTTGTGCAAATGCTGATAGATGAGAAGTACCTAAATATTGCACGAGATCCAAACGATGTGTTATACCTAGTTCACCTCGATGAAACAACTATGAAGAAGCTCTTAAAGTTTCAGAAACAAGCGTCAGCACCAGTGGCTAAACCAGTTTTCGGAGCAATTAAGGATTCAAACTACATTGCGCCGCCTGAAAACAAATGGAGGAAAGACGGCAGTGATGATGAGAAAGAGATTAATGTCGAAAAGGAATGTTTTAAAGACTTCAAGCCAAAAGCTAGAAGTGAATGGTTCTTAAAGGCAGAAGCTGATAAGCCTAAGAAGAAACAAGTTGCAAAGAAAATTGAAACTATGCTCGTTGACGAAGATGAACCTGAGAATGTTCAAGGCGAAGCAGGTTCTAGTGCAGTTGTAGTTGTTGAAAGACAAGAGACTGAGAAAACAACACAAGATGATGTTATATCTGCTACTTCTGAACACCATGATGAATCTGACGAAGAACCTATGAAAGAACCTGAAAAGACAGCAACAGAAAAAGAAAAGAAATGGATGCTGATTTTGATCCAAATCAAGAAAAAGAGTCTAATGAGGAAAGACCAAAGAAGAAAACTAAACGTTTAAAGTCTGCAACTATTTCTTCGACAAAGACTATAGGGTCTCCTAAGACAAAAGGCAAGAGGAAATCAAAGAAAGCTTAAAAGGCAGTTAGCAAAAGATACAAAGGAACATTGAGAAGCGCAGAAGTTAGACAAGAACCTTCTGGCGCACAGGAGAAAGGAGTTACACAAGAACCTCCTACACAAGAACCTCCTGTTGTTGATATAAGTGAAACTGAACGTCCAGGAGTCACACAAGAACCTCCTGTGATTATTTCATCGGAAGCTGAAAGGCCAGGAGCTACACAAGAACCTCATGTGTCTGGTTTTGTGGAAGTACCTGTTATTCAATCACATGTTGCTCCAACGACTTCGAATCTTGAAAGTTCTACTCCAAGGAAGTCAACACCAAAGGCTGCTACTCCAAAGTCAATACCAAAATCTTCAGGGCCTAATGTATTTGGTGATATGCATAGTGATCCGATTCGTCTGCAAAATCTAAATGATTTCTTTCCAGAGACTAATGTTGAACTTCTGGAAAAACGTGTGAAGGTGTTAGAAGAGAAAGTTGCTAAGAATGAGGAGGAGAAAGCTGAGTTGATTAATAAAATCAATCAAAGCGCAGTTGAAAAGGAAATACTGGATGACAAAGTGAAAGTATTAGAGAATGAACGTGTATTTTAAAGCGTTGATCGAAAGTCTGCAAGATGCGAATGAGAAGATGCAGACAGAAATTACAGAGTTGAAGTCAATCCAAGCTCTAAACGTTCGAAGATTCATCAGATTGCAAAAGGTTTTATCTAACTCACTGGGAATAGATTTCATCAAAGAATATGATCGTCTAGATCAACAAGAAGCCAAAGAAAAGTCTGAGAAAGAACTAGCAGTGAGTGGTAAAGGAAAGGATGTTGAGGGTGAAGCCCCTAAATCTTCTGAAGCTGCTGAGAAATCTGTTGAAGATGTTTCTAAAGCTTCTGAGTCCGATATTCCAAAGGTTGACGAATCTGTCAAGCCTTCTGGTCCTATCATTACTGAAGAAAAGGACGATGAAGAAGCTGAAGATGAGGATAAAGAAGATGAGGAAAAGAAAGATGATTCTGAATATGAGGATTGGAATGTAGCAGACGATGATGATGATGATGATGATGATGATGATGATGATCAGGGTGGTGTTGGTATTAGAATCACTGAAGCCAAACTCTCAAGTGAATTTGATTTCTCTTCGGTTATGGATGATGAATCAAACAGGATGGATGATAAAAGTGACGGGGAGTCCGGGCAGAAAGGGCCAACTGATGAGATTGATCTGTTGAATGTTGATAGATTTGCTAAGCCAGTTGCTGCTATACCCACGAAGCCTTTATTGTTAATGCTTGAACATAACGTGGAGGAAGGCGAGTTTATACACAATTATACAAAGGAAGATCTTGCAAAGTTAGTTGAAGTTGATGCTGCAGATCTAGAGTTTGATTTCGAAGAAGATGTGTTGAATGTTAACACTTTCGAGCCGATGATTATCAGTATGTTAGAAGATTTGAGGCTGACGAGTATAATAGAGTGATCGTGGAAGATTGGTCTTCTGATGATGAGACAGACCAAACTGCGAAGTACGTCGGTCAATTCTGAAAGTTTTCCTTTCAAGGAGATGTACAAGCAGCTAGATGAAGACATGCTAAAAGAAAAGATTGAAGAATCTTTGCGTGAAGGAAAAGTACCAAAGCCAATGACTAAAGAAGAAATTGCTCAAGCGAAAAAGTCCTGGTTTAATAAGATGCCTCGCGAACGTAAGTTCCGACATCCTCTAGCATTATTTACCAGAGATAAAGATGTTTCTTTGGGGGATATCTTGAGTTGGGGTTGGTTTAAAGAACTGAACGTTTATGCAATCAAGAGGGAATTTGGAGTGCAATACTTCAAATACCTTGCTGATTTCAAGACATTACCGTATTAGGATGTGGAAGAGCTGGTTCAGACTATGAATGTTACATACCAATGAAAGTGATTGATCAGTTGCTGTGGAAATTGATCAAGTTTGAAGTGGTTAAAGGATTTAGATATTGGAAGCCATTTATTCCTGGTCGTAGAATCAAAACAAACAAAAAGACGGGTGAAAAAGACATCACGATGATAATGAAACGACCGAGGGCAATGAGAAACATGCCACTGATGCCGATTGAGCAAGACGTTCTATCCATTGTTCAAGTGGTGGCAGATAGATCCATCGACTTGTGAAGCAGTTATTGTTTTAAAGTTTGAAGAGCACTTGGATATTTCAAAGGAAAGCGTTGAAGTATTTGGATATCAGGGTATGAGGGGGTTATGGAGCACAATCAGGATTCTTGATCCTATGTGGTTGGTTAACTGCTCCAGTGAAGACATCAAAACCTTGTTCTACAACAAGATTGTTTTTAAAGAACGTGAGAAGGTACAAGCGATGCAGTTTCAGAAAGTTGTTAATGTTTGCTATGCACACGAAGTTAATTCAAGGAAGATGTGGCAAACAAAGTGGAGAGACCTAGAAAGAGTAGAGTTTCTGAAAGAGGAAAAGTGTCTTGAAGCGATTCATGAGAGAACTAGGAAGGCAAGTATTAAAAGATTTCGGCATTTGAACAAAGTGCCTCCTACAGACCAGGCGCCAGATCCTAAGCAAGAACAACGAAAGAAGCCATACAAGAACTTCTTCGGTCGTGTGCGTTAACGTTTATATGAAGACAGAGTTTTGGAGACTGATACAAGATGAAGACTATATCCAAGGGGGAGTCTGTTGGTGCATAATGTCTATGTCTTAGTCTTATATCGAGTCTGTATAGTATAGAGCTAAATAGGCTAGTCGTATGAAGTATTTATGTATGGTTGTAGCAAGTTCGCCCATAAACTTCATGTATAGCCAAGTTCGGCCGAACTTGCTAAGGCAAGTTCGGGCGAACTTAGGTCTTCCATGAGCGAACTTGTGAGTCTATAAATACCTAACTAGCCTCTCTCATCTGTAACTTTGGCATTTTGAAGATGAAGCTCTGTCAGTTTGTATCCTTGACGTTTGATCAATAAAATTGATGATTAACTTATTAATTCTTGTCTATTGGTAAACACGACGTAATATTTCCGCTATTATGGACGTTAGATATCAAATTTAGGTTCCTTAGCATCAAGGATCGGTCCTACATTTTAGCTCATGCCCTTCAATCTTTTCGATGAACTTACTTAGATTCATACCACTATATTCTTGACTATTCTTTAAAATCATCAAGTAAGTCGACCATTCACCCTCTGGTAATGCGTGGGCTAACTTGTCAACCCAGTCTTCATCTTCTTTGTGTATTCCTAACCGTTTCATCTCCACAACCAAATGACAATACCTTTCAATAATCTGTTTCATCGTTCTCCTCTAAAGGTTGTGAATATGTCAAATTGTTTCTTGAGTAAAGCCTTCTAACTTTTGATCATTTGTATACTGCCTTGGAATTTTACTTTCAATGCATTCCACATAGATTGTGCACTTCCGTTATTTTGGAGAAGCTTGAAAATATCTTCCTTTATCGCTTGTTGTAGAATATTAAGCATCTCTCTCTAACAAATTTCTCTTTCTCATTTGTAGTGAATTGCGTTAGCGTTTTTTCTAAACCATTTTCTCCGATCGGATACTTATATTCCTCTTCAATTGAGTACCAGCATTCTAAATAATTCGCATGAACCCAATTTTTAAAATGTTCCTGCCAGCCATTAAAATCTTCTATGTTCATTAGTTTTGGCAGCTTCGACGTCGTCCCCATTTCATTTTTAGATTTAAACTTTGAGCGATCGACGTGGGGGTTGTAGCGAAAGCATTATAAAACTCGTTATCCATTTTGACAAAAATTTCATTTGAAGATAAGCTTTGGTGCGAAGGTACACTTGTGCTAAGATAAACTTTGTTAGTCCCGTGATGGATCTGTTAAGGCACTAATTTGGCAAACCTAACGTAAATGTATGCATCAACAAACTTTTGGTGCGACGAAGTAACACTTACGTTTGTGCGAAGGTATATTTTTCAAACAAGTAAACTTTTATGTTCGTGCGAAGGTACAAACAATTATGCTCGTGCGAAGGTGTTTAGTTCGTGCGAACGTGACTACTTTGTACGAGCGTGAAAGTTTGACTTTTCTTGTTTTTCGTCAATTTTATCATGATTCTGATTGATTTTAGGTCCAATTTTTTCAAGGGTTTGTTAGAAACGTATTTAAAGTATTCCTTGAAAAATTCAATCCATTTCGATCGTTAGTTTCGTGAAAAATGATAAAAATGAGAAGAAATGAGTAGAAGATAAGTCTTCGATTGTTGAATCTTGTTGATTATCTTCAGATTTGACCTCCAAGCTCTGATACCACTTGTAGGTCCGTGATCCGAATGCTCAGGTCTAATATGTTAACCTAGTCCATAACGTGCGAAATCCATTTTAGATTAGGTGACAATAACAAGTTTGCTCAATTATTTATTTTCATTAATGATTCAACAAGTACAAGTTCCAAAAAACACACGGACAGAGCTTCGCCGTCGTATCCGTAAAACGCGATATCTAACACTAAGTTCACACTCCTATATATACTATCACTACCCTCGTGCGAACTAGGTCGTCTACTTTCGTATGGACTAATCAAGTTACCTTCGTACGAAGTGACTTGGACTACCTTGGTACGAACTTACACATTCGTACGAATGTGACTTACAAACATATTAAAATAATTCTAACATGTCAATTTCTATTACAGACTCGATACAATTCGATGACGTAAGCAACAGACATAGTGTACCAACAAGGACCGTTTGTCATTGAAGTCATGCTTAGGATATCTATTAACCGAGTCATAATGCGTGGAATTCATTACAGTTAGGCGACAACACAAGATTAGTTCGTTTTCAACGTTTTAATTCATATAATAACAGTGTACATCCAAGAATTCAACTGGACAAGGCTTCGCCATCAGTTCTGCAAAGTTACAAATGACTTGGACAACATGAGCTCTTTATAGGACATGAACTACCTTCGTGCGGACCAGACTACTTCCGTACAGATGAGATACATCCGTGCGGACTAACACTCATCCGTGCAGATGTCCTCATCTATACGGATGTAACCAAAAATTTACAAACCAAAAAATCTAACAATTAATCCCTATTACATACGACATGACTCGATGACGTAGGCAGCAGACATTGTATATCAACAAAAGTGAGGCTTCATTTCTGTTTTTGTTAAACTTTAACTTGTTACAAACTTTTCAACATCCTTCTTGGATGAACATGAACTCACCTTGTTCCCAACTTACTTGCATGTTGATGGACATGAGTTGAGGTATCATTCCAGAAAGTTTGAGGTGCAAGCACCTCCAATCCAATCAACCTAAGCCACTAAGTAAACTTTCTAGTAACAAAGTGTCCAAACTACACCAGGTCTCCAAACATTTGCCATGATTGGAATGCACTAGTCTAGTTTGAGCTCACTTGGTTACTTGGTGGATTAGAGAATTATTTTAATCTTATTCATTACCAACCGAAATCATTACCAAAGTTAATGATTTTTGTGCTTTGGTGAATCATATAATGAGGTTTAATGGATGGAAATCATGATTCCTCCTTGCTTGACATACTTGATACTACTTGACTATGGACATAATATATATATAGATATGGTTTGAGTTCAAATAATTCTAATTCATGGATTGATGTTAAAGGTTATTATTATATTATCGTAGACTAAAATATCTCATGTTTGGACTTCAAATAGGTGAACTTGTGCCTATAAAAACACATGAACGTGGTGTCCAATTTGGGTATTTTTATCAAGATAATTTTTATGTACTTTTATACTAAACTTACTTATTTGCATACTCATTCCTAATCCTAAAATCCATCGAACTTGTTTACCCTTGTAGGATAACTCGGCGGTTCCCAAAAAATCTCAACAAATCACCTCACGTTCGTGGAAATTCCTACGCAAACCGTGAGTATACTCGAATCCCCCTTTTACGCTTTAATCACTTTTGGAGTGCAATATGTATGGCTTAAACAAACACACTTATGCACCCAGTCAAACTTATAAATTCACTAAATCCATCAAACATGTTATTTGTTATGCTTAGGTTATTCAAGCTAGATATTCAGTCACTAATACATGCAAACTAGTTGTCATTAACTTCACTAGCCAACCTTAACATGTATAGCATTATAGAAGTTGCACACCGCCCTTGGGAAGGGTCTATGTTAAGTATTCAATCGTAAACGATCTTGTTCATTTCGATGGCAAGATTACGCTCGTGGAATCTTTGGTTTGATATTTAGGTAATACATGCTAGTATGTAATTTAACTTAGTATACGAATTACTATATTGGATTTGAGAAAATATTTTATACGTATGCTATGTAATCAGACTTGTATACTCACCAACTTTGTGTTGATTGTATTTTAATACGTGTTGTAGGAAACGTATGATGACGCTTGAAGAAATCTATCTAGGATGGATTTAGAAACGCACTTAATTTCCTTGTTTTGTATTTCTTATGTTGTTTATGTTCAAATTGCAAAATGTCGTACTTTTCTTTTCAAGGCAATGTATTCGATTCTAGTATGAAATGAAATATTGTCATGAATAGTATGTTATGAAGTCTCGAGCAATCTCGTTTTCGTCTCACTCCGATGTTTCTGCCATCGGTTGAGTTGTGACACTTTTGTGCATGAAAATTTTGAAATACTAATGTTTTACACTCGGTAAAGTGTAAGTATAGTTAAGTATACAATATTCAACAAACGTGAGCCTAACAAATGAAGTTAGGGTTAATAAGAGACAATTTAACAACTAATAATTTCTTAGTAAAACTAGAATATCTCCTACAACTCCTCTATCACTCGAGACGCATCCTCGGGTAGTCCATCCAAAAGCATACGAGTTGCTTCCTCAATCTATCTAAGGACCCTTCTACATTGTCAGAATCATAATTATCGCCTGACTGGTGGAAGTTAAGGTCATTGCTACTACTTCATATCCTCAGTCGAACGACTTCATGTTTGGTTTTCCCTCATTATTAACTTTTTTGTTACTCCCACTTCGTATCCTTGATGTTCGCACTAACGTCAATCGATATAATTATTAACTCTTAATCAGTATCGTTGGTAGCGTGTACCGTTGTCATGCTTTTGACTTTACTGGTATTGAATTTAATCATCATTTCATCCCTATACACTGACGTTTTATGTTATCGCCATTTCATTTGTCATCATTAGTTTATTTTATTATTTTTTTATATTATGGCTAGTTCATGCTGTATCGCATCCTCACCCATCACGTCTTACCTTTCCCCATAGTTTATTTGATGTGGGTATCGTCTCACTTATTCATAGATCGACCCTTCATTCATAACTATGGATGTAGGTATGGCCATCATTTAGTCACTCCCAATTTGGGTTATAGACTCAAGCATTGGATGATTGTGGTTTTGATTATGTTTATTTAATTAGTAAGTTTGAGTTGAGTTGTCACATAGAACCAATCAAAATCGTTGACAAAGCTGATGAAAATTGATAAGGGCATGGTGGATACGCCGTTGGTACTTCCTATATATAAGTGTTCTTATCAAAATATCAAAACTCTCATTGGACTGGTCATGAGAAGTTCTGTGTAAAGTTTTGTTTGTGTTGTCGATCATGACTCGAATAACGGTGTGGATGAAAACTTGGTAGAGACATGGTGGATACGCTGCTGGTACTTCCTATATAAAAGTGTCTCTGTCAAAGTTACAAAAACAATTTTAGACTAATCATGAAAGTCTATGTAAGTTTTGTAAGAGTCGTCAATCATGATTAAAATAACGATATGGATGAAAACTTGGTAAAGACATGGTGGATACGTTGTTGGTACTCTCTATATATAAGTGTCTCTATCAAATTTTTAAAAGCAACGTTAAACTAATCATAAGAGTTTTAGTTAGTCTATTTTGGTTTTGTATTTGGAGATTCAAGTTTTATGACTTCGTGCAATTAACTCTATTATTGTGACGTTTATGAGAGAATTTTTTTCAAGATCCCAAGTTGTGACACAGTATAGTTTAGGCATTATGATTATACTTTACGACTTAGTTGCCGAGTCTCTTATGTTACAAGTCATCGACGAGACATGATTTTCTCTTCAGGCGTAACCAATCCTCGATATGTCATTTATGGGCGTCATGATGTAACGAGTGTATCTGTTGATGTACTTTGTGTTCGTCACTTGTCGAATAGGCTAGATATAGCGTGTGTTGATTGTATAGGTTAGAATCGAACACACGACCAAAGTACGAAGCTTATAGTGAAAATGGGAACAAGTTCGCCCGAACTTGTCATGTGGTGGACAAGTTCGCCCGAACTTGGCCAATGCACATTTCAACCGAACTTGTTTGCCTCTATATAGGTGGTGTGTGTTCATTTGTTGTTTAAGTTTTTGCAATCCCTACAGGGAGATGCTGCGGATTCTCTCCAGGAACTCCGGCAGGTGGACAAGATGTATATACTTTTAGTATAAATGATGATATGACTTCCACTGCACTCTACTTCTACTCCATTCTTAATAACATTCTACCGAAACCGTCATACTACGCACTAACTTCCGTCTAGAACCGCCTGATCATGGACCTTCAATTGGTATCGGAGCTACGCGTATCACATTTGCTCATGAATTTGAACATTTATGGACATTAGGAGGGGTTTTGGATGTAAAACATGAAATAAACATACAATCCACGGACAAAAAGTAAAATTGAATGGATAGGATTGTTAGAAAACCATTTTCGACCAGATCTATGGTGGAATCATCTCGAAATTCGAAGAAATAAGGATTCTGAATCGAAAAATGTGAAAAAGGTTGGTTTTGGAGGACAACTTCGCACGAAGTTACGTACAAGTTCGCCCGAAGTTGGTCCATTTCATACAACTTCGCCCGAACTTATTATCTGGTGACCAACTTTGCACGAAGTTGGTGTTGGGTGGACAAGTTTGCACGAACTTGTACATGGAGCTTTTAAAAAACGGCATGGAAAAATTTTGTTGATCGTTTTGACGAGAAGTGTCCAGAAAAAATTTGGTGATAGAAATTTCTTTGAGATTTTAACGTTTAAATCGGCACGTTCGGGGACGCCTTCTAGAGCTTCAGAGTACAGATTTCGTGATACGGTCACAAAATTTTGAAGATGATAGGAAAGTCAATGATACTGGTGCATAAAGTTGATCATATGGTGTCGTGACTAGTAATGGGCCTAAACGTTAAATCCGCATTTGATGAATATTAAAAATTCTGGATTTGAGGGGGAATTTAAGTGAAAATTTCAGTATGGTCAGAATTTGCAAAAATGAGGGGGAATAAAAATTTTACACTATATGAATATTCAGACATTTTTAAATTCGTGACTCCTGCAACAGTATCCGGGTGGTTACCGATTGCAAATTAACTGGGAAATGCAGAGGATCGATATTCATTGGTGATCTCAAGTTGATGACTAGTTTGAAAGCGGGTGGTTACATAACTAAGTATTGGAGGAGTTGTTTATCAGATTCTGAGGTTATGGTTGTGGATTGACACCTGAGTCGTGCGTATTGTTTGGGAGCACATACGATTTCCTATCTTTAACTCTGCTTTGCACATGAACTATTGACTGGACTAACCGCCAGGAGATAAGGATGCTCTGTAGTTTCAGTTACCCCAGGTTGTACGTGTACCATGATTAAGGAAGATGATATAACGGGTTTTTCAGACAAAGAAGTGTACCGGTTGCTGACAAAAGAGGCTATACATTTGGGATTCCGTGATCACAGCAAGTTCAGATTTCTGAGATCATATACAGATTGATGCTTAAGGGTTAGAGTCCTGATTTCCGGTGAAGGGGTAGTTAGCAGGATTAGCAATCATTAATACCAGTGAGGAACTAAGGACGTTCAAGACGTTCAGTGATGATCTTAGGAATTAATGACTAGCTCCGGTGTATCAGATAGTTTCAAAATTACCAAGGAGATCTGAGGTTATTCAAGATACAACTGATGATAGCCTTTGGTGGCCATTGTTTTTAGTCTTCAAGTAGATGAATCATTCTTCTTGGACTAACCGCCGTTGGATGACAATGTTTGTTGATTAAGTTGCGCTGGTCTACCAGAGATAGTTATATATCTAGCATTGTGACTGAAGAAGAATGTGATTCTGATTACGGACGTGTGTTTCTCAGATTTGATGCTTTACCAGATTATCTGTTTTCGATGAAGATTTGCTGATTGAGCAGATTACCGATTTGCTGATCAAATCTTTCTAAAGGGTGCTTAACTGCGATTACGGCAATCGGGGTTTCAGATATTCGAGGGTATTCGTTGATTTGAAGTTTTCCGATGCGGTGATTTGAAGTTTCTATCAATTGCCGGTTGATTTTTTGATATTTTAGGAGTGTGTGGAATAAACTCTCGATGCTCAACGCTTATTCAAAAACTGAACTCAGATGCGGTTATCGTCGAAATGGAGAAGCCGCTGCATTGATTAGCTTCGAGTTGGTGGTTATTCGAGAAAATTTTCCAGTCAAGCAAATCAGAGGAGGTCGGAAACCATGCAACCAAAGATCTGAACTGGAGTTTTCAGCGGGAATTGAATGTTGATAATGCAAGCTTGGATCATCAATTAAGGGGGAATTTGTTGACGCGTTCTACGACATTGGCAGATACCTTGATTGAAGTTGCAGAATATTCAAACACGGCTCAGAGTTTTGAAGATCAAGATCAAGCTTCGACATTAACGAACAAGGGGGAATCTGTGGATGCACTTTGTGTTCGTCACTTGTCGAATAGGCTAGATATAGCATGTGTTGAATATTGTATACGTTAGAATCAAACACACGACCAAAGTACGAAGCTTACAGTGAAAATGGGAACAAGTTCGCCCGAACTTGTCATGTGGTGGACAAGCTCGCCCGAACTTGTCATGTGATGGACAAGTTCGCCCGAACTTGGCCAATGCACATTTCAAGCGAACTTGTTTGCCTATATATAGGTGGTATGTGTTCATTTGTTGTTTAAGTTTTTGCAATCCTTAGGGCGAGGTGTTGCCGGATTCTCTCCAGGAACTCCGGCAGCTGGACAAGATGTATACTCTTTTGGTATGAATGAAGATATGACTTCCGTTGCACTCTACTTCTACTCCATTCTTAATAACATTCTACCGAAACCGTCATACTACGCACTAACTTCCGTCTAGGACCGCCTGATCACGGACCTTCAGTATCGCCTATGACCGGCTATCTTGTACATAATAATTAGCACTCTTCAGTTCCGCATCCTTGGTATTTAAAAGAGATTATGTTAATTGTGTATGTAACCCATACTAGGAACGCAACCGCCTCAACCTGATCTAAACTTTACTTTTAATATATCCCAGCTCAAACATTTTCTCAGCATTCTCAAGACTCGTGCTTAACACTTGTTACCTGATGTCCCTAAGGAGCAAACTGATCTCAAGATTTGAGTTCCAAGTTTTTTTATCTAACCCTAACTGATATCATCTTCGTCTACAGAGAAACCCTACACACCATTCTACATGAGCATTTTCCTCCTAACTTCGGGACGAAATTCCCAAAAGTAGGGGAGACTGTAACATCCGCCAAAAACAGGTTAGGGAAAACCCGACCCATTTGTAAAACTGGATCCTAAATGGAATAAATGAAAATGAGAAACGTTATTATTATCTATAATATTGTCGTGTTTTAATTTGATTAAACTAATTATTGTCGGGTTTCAAATGTCATCACAAATTCATAACTGAAAATCAATATCACTAAAGTTATTCCCAACGGGTTTTCATTTTTTAAAACCTACCCATAATATCATCTAAAGAGATATCTATAAGCAAGTCTTTTACGTTATAACAAAGAAAGATATCACTCGAGTTTCATCACCAATCCGATTATGCAAATCGGCATTCACATACTTCGTTGCACACAAAGATTTCCCAACAATTGTTGCGACGGGTAAAAGCAAACTAACTTCAGTAAATGATATACCAATATGAATATGAATGATATGTGTTTTTTTTTTGTTTCAACCATCAATTATACAAGACTAGAAAAACCATAAAAGTTGGGAAATCTTGTATCTCCTTTTAATTATCAATATAGGTTGCGAGTTCAGACTCGAGTCTTCTTTATCACCTTAATCAAAATCGTATGGTTATATTTCAACTAATTGTAGTATCTTTGTATATCGAACCCATATGTTAAACTACCCGATGACTTAAACTACTCATACAAACGTATAAGCCAGGTGTTACCTCGTTAAAACGGTTCCTAAAGTCTTGGATTTGAATATCTAACACCGTGTTTAATTAATCATAATCGTAATAATGGTGATATTTGGTATTTGTTTTTTGTTGACTTCTTTACATTAATGTATTCATCATCTGTGCTTACCATTTCAAGTTCATGTTTGTTTTCGTAAAAAAAAGTTAACCTTCTATAAAAAAAAATATGAACCCTTTAATCTACATATGTCGCCTTCAACAAATCTTTTTTTCTTCAATGAATTTTGAACATTATGTTTGTGGTCTCTAAAATATGCATCACTAGTATGAGTAAAACAAAAAAAATATTTCTCATATCTGACTGAAGTCCATCTGCTCGTTTGACACTATTTGTACTCGTTTCTCTAACATATTCAAGCACGATATAAATTGACCAAACTAAAAAGTGTTTTATTTTGGTAATTCAAGTGTGTATATTCTGATTTATTTCTTGATTCGAACCACTTCCTGCATCAATGTTATCTTCCAATTTTTTTTGGCATCCGCGAAGCTTGTGTTGTCGTTTGCAAGACGCACAAATGACATTCATCAAACATCCTACCATTTCAAAAAGCCTCCAAACACATGTATGCTTATTTACAACCACGACAAATTCAAATTGGTGAGTTAAGTAATGTACATAGAATGTTGAAGCATTACGTGTTAGAACTTACCATAAATATTACTTACGCCACCATAACCTTGATCTCTTATATTAGCTACAATCAATCCATGCCGAGCAAATAAATCATCAGTAACAAATTTGAGAATTAATGCAGACGTTTCACTACATGAACAAAACTAATTAACCCGTTTTTAGATACATCACTTGGTTCGTCAACAAATAATAAAAACACATCATCACCAAGATCTTTAAAAATATGTTTAGAACTTCTTGTGCATAACAATACTTAAGTGTCGTTGAATTTTCAGAGATGTCATTTGGCTATTCTCAGGTGCATTCCCTGAAATAACCTTACCAGGTGCATTCCTTGAAATAATCCTTACCAAGGGTTCGTCTTATCTTCCCATTCAATCTAAAAGATCCAGAAGTTCTTTATTTAATAAATATTTTGATTCATCGTGACCACAAAAAGGTAATCCTTGGTTTAACATTTTTTGTGCAAGAAAAGTTGAAGCACTTAATCTAAGTTGATATTCATACTTTTGCTTATCACTTTATTTTTCAAAAGACAACTCGTATCGGTTGATCTTCTTTAAGCAAACTTCACACTTTTTCAAAGATTTGTTGTGCAAACTATTAACCTCACCCACATGACAATCAAGTATATACTTTGTTTTTTCCAATCATTAAACTTCTCGGTAACAAACGTGGCTTTGTAATTTCTAGTGTAATCCTTAAACATGTAGCACCATAAGCAACATCCACGGTCATTTTTTTGTACTATACTAACCATCTCGGATATGAATCAAACCAACTTCGATTAAAATATCTTAACTCATTACCGATCATTTTTGTGAGAGTATCATACCTCTTGGTTGACACTTGACATGGTCCTTTAAGTAAGTATGCACTTTCTAATTGCATCTTGTTGATTAGATTGAAAAGATTAAATTGGTTTCCGATCGGCAGGATTCAAAAGAAGAGTATCCAAGTCAATATATTTGAAAGTTTTAGAAAATGATTCTTCAATTTTTCTTTTGTAAAATCTTTGCATTGTGTGATTCATATTTTCTATGGTACAACAAAGCACAAAGTAATATTTTTGTTCAAACATCAAGCATAATCAACTAAACTATAACAAATTTTAAACCACTTGGATTCACAGAATTGTTTTAAACTAAAAGAAATAAAAGACACTTAATAAAACCATCTAACAAAAGACACAGTAAAATTATTTAATCAAATTAAAACTTCTTTACTTGATTAGGCCATTAGGGTTGGAAAGCTGGGATTGGAAATTAGAAAATAACATAAATAAGAATAGAAAAATAGGGGTAATGATGCAAAGGAGGACTGGTGGTCGTTCATGTGATCGCCGACCCGTGTCACACTGTTTGCTAAGTCCTATATTGCCGTTTCTTTTTTTATCTTTTATTTAGCTTTAAATAATGAAACAATCTTTCCGCCGTTCAAATTTTTTTTGTTTAACCGTTAAAATTCAAAGTGGGCTTGAAGCCTTAAAACAGTTTTACATTTCTGCTATTAGGCTTAAACAATTTAACATTGAGTATCGGGCTTAAAGTTTTACACAATTTAACACTTAGTAATTGGGCCTTTGGATGTAGAGGTGCACAAATCGAGTATTGTTGATAACTGGTTTTGGATTTCTTTTTTCTTTTCTGATGAGATGGAACCATGTATTGGTATAATCGGTTCGGTTTCGGCTCTGGTTATTGAGCAAAAAAACCATATGTTATGTATCCAGGTTTGTGTAGGGTGTAGAACGGTTTTTAAAAATCCGGGTGTTATAATAACCTGTTTTCGGGTTTTCTAATACCCTATATTTGGGTTTTCTAATACCTTATTTTCATGTTTTTTATTTGTTTAACATCAATGCATCGTACAATATAAAAAATTAAAATTAAATGCACTATCATACATTAAAACGATAGATTCTAAAAATGCATTTAAATTGTAGTATTAATATCTACAAAGATATAAAACTGTAAAGAAAAAAAGTAAAAACATACTTCAAATCTGATTTATATTTTTTGAAAAATTTAAGAGACGATAAGAACATAAATATTATAAATGCATTTAAATCGTCTTCGGCACGATTGTTTGTTTGTTGAGTATGCAATGATTGTTTACCACGAAGTAATAAGTTTAACTTGGTTTTTACTTTTTATACTCGTTGCAAGACGGGTGTTACATTTATCAAAATGCAAATAAAAAAAAACAAAATGAATAATGATTATATTTATTCCATTCTCATTGGTTTAGAGTAGACATTGATTGTTTACAACGAAGTAACAAGTTCATAAAAGCATTCAAGTTTGTAACTTGTAAAATGAGTTTAAACTCATAATTATAATATGTATTGGGTATTATAAAAAAAACCCCATGTATTGGGGTAATAAAAAAAACCGCTTCCGGGGTATTATTAAAAACGGGTTCCGAGTATTAAACGGGGTTAAATTGGGTATGGTTTCTGGTTTCCGATTTTAAGATCAAAATGCACACCATATCTATACCCTATGAGTAGAATCGGTTCCAGTTTCAGGTATAAAATACCCGGGTATTAAAAAAAATAATAAGGTTTTGGGTGTTTATACCAGGAATGATTCTGGATTTTCTTTTGCACCTACAATTAGATGTTTATAAAGTGTCTAATTGAGCTTAATAATTTATGTTAGATTTATATATGTAATTTCAATGTGCGTGACATTATCTTGTAATCGGGTTTCAATTTTTGCTGGCTCGTTTTGCCTTTTTCCTATTTCTTGCTGGCTTGTTTTGCCTTTAAAAGATATGTTTATAAAGATTTAATAGGGACTTGTTTGTAGATTTAGAAGTTGAAAGTTGTAATAACTTTAAGGACAAATACTTGATGACAATGCGGTACTATATAAACAAATAGCCGTTAAAAAAGAAGAAAAAAACTAATTAAACAAATATCCAATAAAAAAAGATAAGACTACAATATATTAAAAAGAAAAAAGAAGATTAACAAAACTAACATCCTCGTAATCCAAGATTTCATACTGCAGAAATAATAAAAAATATTTAAAAAAACATCTCACAGAAACGTCTCATAGTAAAAGAAAATCAATAGTAATTGTTGGGAATAATTCGTAAATGCTTGGATAACTCTGAAGTCGTGTAATCACTATCTGATCAAACAATTGGAGTGGCTACCAATCTTTGATCGGATAATATCAGAAAAATTCTAGATTTTTGTATGGCAATTTTTGATTGTGAGATTTTGGGGAATTCTTTTGAATCAAAATTCGTCCAGCTCGACAACAGCCAGGGGCTCTACTCCTTGGACCCTGCTCCCAGGGGCGCTACTCCCTTGGATCCCCCGTTAAGCGTGCACTCTTATTTGAACGTCGCACACAATCTCAAATTACACTAAAATATCCAACATACCTCCCCATTTTAGTGTAATCAAGAATTACTTAACTTGTTCACAGCAATCAAACAAACTAATGCATAAATGAAATGTCGTGACGATTGAATTTCATATTAGTATATTACACATTCCAAATATTCGAATTTAAGGGTGTCTCTAAGGATTGAACCCTTAATATCCATACTGAATACATGAAGATAATATACACATTAGTTTACATACATAGATCTAACTTGACACTATCTTTTACTAGCCTATGTCCCTATCCTTCATAAGCATATCAAAGCTAAGTCCAAGCTTCTTGAAGCAGCTAAACTTCATGCTCATATATTTGTTAAAGAAAAATGGTGTTGACGGAGACAATAGGTTCGTGATGTGTTGCTCAAGTACATTGATATCATTCCCAGATGGATCTTTAGCAACCTATCAAATCAACAAGACAATAGGTGTCATTAGTCAAATGTCTAAAATACCCTTTGTGGAGCAGCATAAGATACATGACCTAAATCAATATAATTACAAAAGCCGCGATCTTTCAAATCAACATTAGTTTCGGCTAAGGGTGTAAAGCAGCCAAGCCGCTTGTGAGCTAGAGTAATCTCGTAATCCTACACAAGCCTGTTATTTATATAACTTTCTATTTGATACATTAATTAAATATTTATTTACAAAATAATTATTATATATAGAACTATGAAAAAAATTAAATAATATATAGCATATTAAATATAAAAATCTATACGATAAATATATAAATATAACTAGAGTGAATTGCAAATTTTGTCCTTTATCTATATATCACATTTCAGGCGATGACCTTTATCTTTAAAATTAACCAGTTTTGTACTTATTGTTTCAAAATCTTGCACGATATGTCCTTTGACCCTAACATGGTTAATTTCTTCTGTTAAATCAGATCATATGCCTTGCACATGAGCTTATTTTTGTCTTTTTATCCTATTATTTAAAAAAAACTTAAAAAATAGAATTTTTTTAGATATTAATTCCATCTCTTTCTCTCTCTATACAAACATCTCTCTCTCCCTCTCTGTAGTCTGTATCACTCCCTCCGCAGAGATCAGAATATATCAATATCAAACACTGAAAACGCATCTGGAAAACTCTCAAACATGGCCTCCGACCTTGATTCTTGTCTGATTCTTCTAGATGATGACCTCCTCAACTTCTCCGTAGATGATGTCCACAAACACCTTCCCCTTATTGAAACCATAACACCCTTGACTACTCCAACGTCCACTCCCGCTCATTTCCGGTAAGTTTTTCTCGGTGCTGATACCACTCACTGAGTCATTATTGTACCCAACTCAGTTTGTTCTGAAGAGGGTAAATCTTTAATGTTGTAATGGTTTAAATTAGTAGTTTAATATTTGTTTTTAGTGCACATGTTCTCTGTGAATAATGACTTTAATTTGGGGAAATATGGTAAAAGTTGAAAGATTTTTTAGTTGAAGATTAGTTAAAATTATGTGTTTTAGGAATTTGTAGAGGAAGACCTGGAATGGTTATCAAACAAAGGCGCATTTCACGCCGTCGCGTCCACTGATTGGTCGTTCTCTCCAGTTTGTCGTTCACTGACCTGAACTCCCATTATTGATCGGAGTTTGGAGGAGATCTTTCCGTCGCCGTTAACGTCAAAATTTTTGGAAGTCTGTTGTAATTCGGTGTCAATCTGATCAATTTTGTGTATGATTTTGAGTATGATCGATTTCGATGTGAATTTGAAAGGATTTGGGGATTTTAGAAATATGTAGGGGGATTGTTAATTCATTTATATTTTTTACACAATTAGTCTCTAGAAAAATGAAATGACAAAAATACCTTTATATACAAAGTACATGATCTGATTTAACAGAAAAAATTATCATGGTTAGGGTCAAAGGACATATCATACAAGATTTTAAAACAATAAGTACAAAACTTGTTAATTTTAAAGACAAAGCACACCGACTAAAATGTGATACAAAGATAAAGGACAAAATTTGAAATTCACTCAAATAATTATAAATGTATATAATAATTTTAATTATATGATTAACAAATATTTTTACAAACCTCGCCCGACTCAACCTCGGGCTTAATAATTACCCGGAGCAAACACAAGCCAAGCTTAGTCAAGTTTGAGCTCGACTTCACTCATTTACACACATAGTTTTGACATTATTAAAATGTCCAAAATACCCTCCTCTAAATGAGAAGAAGAAAAAAATGAAACTTGACTCAAATCAATATACCTATCAAACCAAAAAGGTAATTTTAGCTTGACAACTTCCAAAAATATATCATAGTACTACAACAACACAGACACAAAAATAAGCAGGTTTGATGAACAAATAAATTTTGAGTATGATTCACCAACCATAGGCACACCAAACGTATACTTACATACATTCATAGCACAAACATATCAAGCTTAGTAATTTAAAAAATAAAAATAAAAAAAAAACCCCTTGTGACACAAGATGAAATTTCCAATTTAGTACCAATAAAGATCCACTATAAAAGTTTAAGCATAATTAGGGATTCTCCATCAATCTGAATGTCACAAACATAGTTAAATCGTATAGAGCCCAAAATCATAAACACAAAAAAAGAAAATAAAAAAAATCAGATCTATGTTCAAAACCTCTTAAATCTTGCATAAAACCCAAGATCCATGACAATTCAATCAAACCCAGATAAAAGCTAAGAGATTTCAATCATAAACAACAAATCAAGCAAAAGCCACCAAAATTATAACAAAACTTACAAAGCAATCGCCATCAATGGTGAAGATATATTTCTTCTTAGACACCATATAACCAAAGCACCGACAAGCAGAATCCTTAAACGAGATACAAGAAGATTTCGGACCCAGAATCCTATTAATATCGTTACGATTGTAGAGATCATAATCGAAACCTTCGGGAACTTTAATGACCTTCGAAGGATCGCCGTCTTGCACGATGATCAGATGATACGGTTGGAAGAACGGCCGCCACATCTCAAGGAAATCGAGGTTTCGGATTGTGGGTATTACGATGTCGAGTTCGTTTTTTAACAAGGGGGTGGGGGTTACAGAGGAAGCCATTGTTGTTGAAAGAAAGTTTGTGTGTGGAGGGTTGAAGGGGTGGAGATGGGGTATATATAGAGGCTTGAAAGAATTGTGGAATGAGTACCTATCATGTGTACTTGGTTAACTTTTTAGAAAACTAGGAAAAGAAATCAAAATTTGGAAAACTAGGAAAAGAAATCAAATTTAATTGATGACTGTGATTCTGTACTAAAATAAGGGTTAGGGGTGGCACCACTTATCCAAATCAATTTGGATAGCCTTTAGCCGACCAGTCACTCGGGTTGGGTATCAGAGGCGTACCTACTCACACTCGTGGGTGGGCGGCCACACCCCTTGAGAAAATAATTTTTAGTGTTAATTTTTCGATAAAATCTCGACCGCACCCCTTAGAATTTTTCACCCGCACCCCTTGGAAAATTTTAACCACCCTCGTTAGAAAAAAATCATATTTATTAATTATAAAAATAATATAATAAACACTGATTTTATAAAATGTAACACTATTTATAAGTTTGAAACCCACTCATTAATCCAAGCCCACTTAACCCAACCCAACCCAACAAAATTTGAACTATGTAAAATAACCTAACCCATGGCATTATAATCTTGAGGCATCTTAGGGTGGGATAAGGCTTAAAACCATTAGGTACTGCGTTCAATTCCCCCAAGGGTTTTTTTTCCTGATTTAGTGGGTTTCCCCTTAATTGGTGTATATATGCATTATTGCCTAGTGGAGATAGATATGATCAGGTGGTTCCGTTGATGGCACAATAATAGTCCAGTGGGTTTAAAATTTTATGTATTTTGATGTTTTATTTCGTTCTAGACTTTAGTATGGTGATTTTGTTGTTTATATGAGTTTTTGGTTGTTACAACTTACAAAGTAATCAACATCAGTAGAGCTTGAAAGTAAAAATGAAAATTATGGAGCAATAAACTTATGGAGCAATTCATGTGTTTAGTACTATAGTGTTGTTTTATAAACTTATGGATCGATTTATATTTTTGGATAGATTTATTAATTGAAAAGTAGCTCTAAATGATATTTTTGATAGATTTCAAAAAATGGAAACCCGTAGGACGACATTTTAAATATGTTTGTAACGATGTTTGACGTGTTTTTTATGGTTATATAAATTTTAGCTTGATGTTCTTTTGTTTTACATGATCCGACTCGAACCGACCGACCAGATCTGACCTGATATGAACCGATTTTTTTTATATACCTAAGGGTCTAAAATCTTTAAAAATATTTCGCACCCCCATGAAAAAATTGTTGGGTCCGCCACTGTTGGGTACTCGGGTATTGATTTAGGGGTGGAATAAGGCGTTGGAACAATAAGTTTTGCGTTCGATTCTCACAAGGAGGGTTTTCTCATATTTATAGGTTTCCTCCTAAATTGGTGTATAGGCATAATGCCTTGTGGAGATGGATATGATCGGGTGGTTCCACTAGCGACACAATGATACTTCAATGGTCCGTCAGTGATCCAAATTTGTCGTTCAAAAAAAAAAGTATAGTGCAAAAGTAGAGTACCCATACTTTAGCGTAGTGTTGTCGCATATTAACGGTTTTAGGATAGTTACGAGTAAAAGTAACGTGACACTACATCATTAGAGGGGGTCAGGGTGCTATTAGGTAGCTTTGAGTTTACATGTGCTATTAACTTGTTTATTTTTTTTCTAAAAATATCCACTCGACGTTTTTTTTATTTTTTTTGCTCAAAACCCTTAAAAACATGTATATTACATGTGTGATTTTTTTCAAAATAAAAAAATGTCGGGAGCTTTGAGTTTCCTAACTTTTCTCAATTACAAGGATTTTCTCCATATACTTACATTATATATATATATATATATATATATATATATATATATATATATATAGGGGATGGGTAAAATGAGAACCACCTTAAGTTGTGAGAACCGTAGGAATTAATATAAGTCATTGATCAAAAGTGTTTTAATGAATGAGATTAAAAGACAATAAAGTAGTTGTAATCATTGTGCTTTAATTAATAAGTTTTTGTTTTTAGTGAGATAAGGGTAAATTGGTATTTTTAATAAGCACTTTAATGATTGGTAATTAAAGTTGCAATCATTGTGCTTTAATTAATGTTTGTGATTTAATTAATTTTTTTTAATCATGCAGTAAGAAAATTATTTTACGTAGGGTTTCAAACTTTTTTTGCGCGCCGGTTTTAAACATTTTTACGCGCGGATTCAAACTTTTTTTGCGCCCGATTTTAAACTTTTTTACGCGCCAGTTTTAAATTTTTTTACGCGAGGTTTTAAACTTTTTTTACGCGGCGATTTTAAACTTCTTTTACGCGCCAGTTTTAAACTTTATTTACGCACGGTTTTAAACTTTTTTTACGCGCCGGTTTAGAACTTTTTTTATGCGTCGGTTTAGATTTTTTTACGCGCGATTTTAAACTTTTTTAACATACCGGTTTAAAATTCTTTTTACGCGCCGGTTTTAAACTTTTTTTACGCGCGGTTTCAAACTTTTTTACGCGCGGGTTCAAACTTTTTTACGCGCCGTTTTAGAAACTCTTTTTACGCGCGGTTTTAAACTTTTTTTTACGCATCGGTTTTAAACTTTTTTACGCGCCGGTTTTATAATTTTTTACACACCGGTTTTCAACTTTTTTTACGCGCGGTTTTAAACTTTTTTTACGCGATGGTTTAAAACTTTTTTTACGCGCGGTTTTAAATTTTTCTATGCGCCGGTATAAAAGTTTTTACGCGCGGTTTTAAACTTTTTTTACGCACCGGGTTTAAACTTTTTTTATGCGTGGTTTTAAACTTTAAAACAATTTTTTTTACAAAAAAACATTTTTTTACGGGTTTAAACTTTTTTACAAAAAAAAATATATTTTACGCCAAACAAAAATATTTTATTTTTACAAATAGTTTTTTACAATTTTTTTTTCAAAAACTTTTTTACAAATTTTTTTACGCCAAACATCTTTTTACGCCCTCGACACCCCGATTTCGGGTTTACGAAATTTGAGAATCTTACCAAACGAACTCACCCAAAAATCACGACTTAATAGATGTCTCATGTTGAATTTTAAATAGAAGAGAGAGAAAGGATGTGACATGTTGAGTTTTAAATAGAAGAGAGAGAAAAGATGTGACATTGGAAGTAAAAGACTAAAATACCCTTTTGATTTAATTTGGTTATGGGTGATGTGTAAATATATTATTGGATGATAGAAGTTCTCATGGTTTTCGCACTGAGATTGGTTCTCTCTTGAACCGAATCCTGTATATATAATATATAAATGAAAACCCACTTGAGTTGAGAAAACTCAAGAAAACCCTATGTAACATTTTTATTTTTTCTAAAAAAAAGGAATGTAAGTTACATGTTAATGAACGTTTTGTAACAAAAAAAAAAAAAAAAGCGCCGAGTGGATTTTTTATAAAAAGTTACAAAAATTCAATTTTTTAGCATTTTTTTTGTAAACAATGAAATTTTAAAAAAATTTATAAAAAAACCATTCGGCGCTTTTTGTTTTTTTTGTTACAAAATGTTCATTAACATGTAACTTACATTCCCTATTTTTTTAACAAAAAAATTTGTTACATAAGGTTTTCTTGAGTTTTTTCAACTTAAGTGGGTTTTCTTTCTATACTTCACCTATATATATATATATATAATATATATATATATATATATATATATATATATATATATGAGGTAAATAGATTTCAAATATTATTTCTTTTATAACATATCATTTATATGTTTGCGTGTTCACTAAGATTGTCAGATTGTTTTTTTTTTATGATACGGCAAATTTGGATCACTGACGGACCACTGGAGTATCATCGTGTCACCAGCGGAACCGCCCGATCATATCCATCTCCACAAGGCATAATGCCTATACACCAATTTAAGAGGAAACCCAATAAATATGGGAAAACACCCCCTTGTTAGAATCGAACCCAGGACCTATTAATCTCAAAGTCTTATCCCACCCAAAGATGCCACTAGATTATAAAGCCATGGCGATTGCCAGATTGTTTATTTGTTCACATTTTAACATGCTTTTTAGGAAAAGATATTTGTTTTGTTCACATTTTGACATGCTTGTTGGGAAAAGATATTTGTTTTATAAGAATAAATTATTTTTCCCTATTCATATAGTTTCAATAAAAATTACTATTTTTATATCTCATCTATTATCTATTATCTATTATATATAATAAATGAGAAGATTTGGGCAGTTGTGACAGTAGATTAGAGCCTCCTAAATCAAATTTTGGCGAGAAAAAAGCTGGGTGATATGAATCCCGCATGTTGATCAATACCCAGAATTTTGATACGGTTATATAATCTATTTTCTAAACCCCATCGTTTTGAATTCTCATTCGAAAACCCTAATCCTTGAATCTCCTTCACATCCTTCATGGCTTCTTGATTTCACAATGCCTTTCTCCTCCTTTAATCGACGATTCAATCATCACTTAATCATGATTTTTGTTTGGTGCTTCTTTGTTGGCAGAGATTCTTCATTTTCTACACAACTATATCTTATGGTATCACCTGATTAGGTTTTTACAAATTCAAAGATTGAACAATTGTTGATTAATAGTTCTGAAATCACAATTGGTGTTTTAGATCTGGGCATGTTTTGGTTTGATGACAAACTTGGTAGACATGTGTCAAGTCATTGATTTTATAGTGCATCCATCATTTTTTAACTTCATCTAAATCTTACTTTTTTGAGGATTAGGTGTTTTACAAGATTTTCATGCATCACGAGCAACCGTTATGTTGTTTATCGTCTTCGTAAGTGGCTCTCTATTGTTCCTGTTAGGGGTTGATTTTTATAACTATGGATCACATATCCTTAGATCAGCCTCTGAATCACTGATCCTTAGCGGATGGTGTAGGAAATCTGAGGATCACGGATCCTTATTATCAATTTGACTAACTAACAATTATATCCTCTTTATGAAACTTGTGTTCGCAGGTACATAGTGGACTAGACTCAGTCAAGCAAGAATCTTGGGGAATATGCTCTCCAATTCGCATGAGCTTAGAAGATTTTAGCCGTTACGGAGAACATGGAGGACTTGCACTATTAGCGGATTGTTTGTTATTTACTTATACCATTTTTATAAGGGGATAATGAGGCTCATTAGAAAATAATCACGAACATGCACACATTCTCTAGCTTTCTTTTGCTTTCGACTTTCCGAAGTTGTATTGAAACCTACTTGATATTGTTTTATTTAGTTGCTGATCAGTATTTTCCATCACCCGAGGTTTTTGTGCCGGAGATCCTATTGAGATCAAGGGCTTTTTCCTCGTATAAATCTCGTTGTTCATTGTCATTTCTGATATACAATTGTTTACCTTTTCATTCCAACGCATCAAGCACTGTACCTCACATTGATTTTGACTAAAACAGTTTATCGCCCACCATGGGGCAAGCGGTGCTTCAATTCTAAAACTTTTTGTTCATTTCCGTTCATTTTCATCAACATCCTGGCTTCTCAGGGAAAATCCACTTAAAGTGCCATGCCAACGGTTACCTCATCCCAAAACACTATGCCATTGCCTCCTATTCCCCCTGCATACTAGAAGAATGCAGAAAATTCTCAGAAGTAAACAACACATGTTTACACAGGATTAAAAAGTTCTACTATTTCTTCATCTGCAACTCCTAACAGTGATGTTTCTACCTTGATTTTACAGATGAAAAGCTACATGGAGAAGCAGGATAAAACTAACCAAAGGATCCTCCAGGAGATTGATGAGATCCAGAAGCAAAAGAGACCAGCCGAAAATCAGTCTCCATTGATGCAAGGAGCATTGGATTTTGCTACTCCGTCATCAACAATCCAGCATTCTAAAGGATCCACAAATCAGCCTGAAGGATCCTACAACTTTTAGCAAGGATCACTAGCAATGACGCAGCCTCAAGGATCCTACTTCCAACCTCAAGGATCATCTATCCTTAGGAGAGGATAACTGGAAACCACTGAGCCTCAAGGATCTCTCTACAAACCTGGTGGATCACAGGGAATGTACCAACCCCAAGGATCTTACATTCAGCATCAAGGATCCTCAGCTCAGATCCAAGGATCCATGGATCACTCGATAAGACCATCAGCGCCTATGTATCCATGATCCAACATATTCCAGGATCAAGGATCCTTAGGGAAACAATCATGGAGAAGTTCTAGAATTCATGAAGGGGACTTCATTCCCATGCAAACCATTGCTTCGTCAGCCTTACTGTAACAACAGACATACCCTGTCCTAGATACACTTCTGGGATACCAACTTCAAACCAATCAGGAGGTAACAATTTCAATACGTCTTTTGATACTAACTTAACCTACACGCAGGATGTAGGTATCAATCAAGCCATGGCCAAGGAGTTACAGAAACTCAAGGATATGATAGCCAGCGTCCCGGGATGTGGTCAAGCCCATTCCCGAGATTCCAGATGGGAGTCACAGAATATCTCATTTTGCACCTCACATAAGCAATGCCAAGATACCAAAGCGTTTCCAGACTCCCAATATGAAGCTATATTATGGTACCACTGATCCGAAATAGCATGTGGCTCAGTACAAAAAAAGGATGGAGATCAAACCCATTCCTAAAAGGTTAAAGGAAGCTTGCTTTTACAAGGGTTTCGGATCCACACTTACTGGATCAGCACTCAAATGGCTGCTAAGTCTTCCTCCCTATTCTATAACTTTGTTTTCTCATTTAGTTTATTTATTCAATAATCAGTTCTCTTGTAGTAGAACCTTTGAATGATTAACTAGTGTCTTATATAGGATCACCAAAGGCCGTGACAAATCGCTTAGAGATTAGGTTACTAAATTGGTAGAGATTCCTTGGAAATACTAAATTAGACATTGCTACTGCTATAGAAGCATTTAAAATGGGATTACAAAAAGATTCTCCTTTCTATGATGATCTTGTTATAACGCCTTGTAGATGAAGTAAGGAATATGGCCCTAAGGTTCATTCGATTAGGGGATGACAAGAGGATCCAGGACAGGTTGTCAGGATCATCTAAACAGGAGAAGCAATGATCCTTTTATAAGAATAATTGATCCAAGCAATACTCCAAACATGACAATCAGAATGTTCATTCTGTTGAACATGCAGGGGATGATGATGACTATCCTCATATATTTGTATATTGTTTTTTCTGCTGATAATAGTGAACTAATCCTTGCTTTGAAGAATTTAGGTGAAAAAGCTAGGTGGCCCAGAAAAAATGAAAAATCTACGTCCACTAAGGATAAATCGAAATGGTGTGCTTACCATGAAGACTTTGGCCACCTTACTGATGAATGTATAGCGCTCAGGAGGGAGATAGGTTACCTGGTCAGTAAGTGTTACCTAAAAGAGTTACTCGGAAGGAAGAACTCAAGGATCCAGGATCCTGAAAAAGTGCCCGAAAAAGCTCCTGCTCCACTTGCAAACGCTCAATTCATCAACTTTATTTCCGGAGGCTCTGAAATATGTGGAACCTCATTCTCTGCAGCAAAGAGGTATGCAAAAGAGACTAAACTGGAAAATAATGACAAGCCTATCCCCCGAGAAGAAAACCATATCCTTTTATGAGGATGATCGTGTTGATATCCAGGATCCTCACCATGACGGTTTGGTCATTACTTTATTTATCGCTAACCACTTTGTTCGCATGATCCTTATCGATGGAGGAAGTTCCGTCAACATTATCCAGCTTGATGTACTCAAGAAGATGAACATCCCATAGACTGAAATAATCCCAAGATCATCATTCCTCGTAGGATTCAGTGGCGGGACGAAGAATACACTAGGGGACATCAAACTCCCAATGTACATTGAGGAGTAAACTCCATACAAAAATTATGTGTTATCGATTGCTTATCTTGTTGCAGTGTTATTCTTGGCAGGCCTTGGATACCCGATATGAAGGCAGTTCCCTCATCATACCATCAATGTGTGAAGCTACCAACTCCATGGGGGTGGTGAAAATAGAAAGCGATCAACAGGAAGCAAAGAACTGGTTACACCTCTTCCATGAAGCCAGCTTCAAAGTCAAGGGAAGCATAGCAATTAAAGTATCCTCCAAGGGATGTCATGGAGGTAAGAGAGCAGGATGTCAAGGATATATTACTAGACCCTGAGGATCTTCAATCCAAAGTTTTTATAGGATCTGGGATCCTGGATAGCATAGAGAAGGATCTAGTATCCTTCCTAAAGAGAAAGAAATCCACTTTCGCCTGGTAGCATGAAGATATGACAGGTATCTCTCAAGATATTATTACTCATAAACTAGGCATTGATAAATCTTTCAGGCCAATCCATCAAAAGAGAAGAAAGTTTTCTCCTGAGAGAAATTCCATCATCCAAGAAGAAGTGGATAAATTGTTAAAGGCAAGTCAGATTAAAGAAGTCAAGTATCCAAAATGGTTAGCCAATGTGGTTGTTGTTCAAAAGAAAAATGGAAAGTGGAGGGTATACATTGACTTTACTGATTTAAACAGAGGATGTCCCAAGGATGCTTTCCCACTGCCTCACATTGACTCCATAGTGGATGAACAAAGGGTCATGAATTGCTTACTTTTATGGATGCTTGTTAGGACCGTCCTCCTTTAGCATAGGAACCTAGATTTGTATCTAACATCCGATTAGGTGGAAACTAATGACGTGTTAATCGAATAACAAGAATTACTCTTTTAATGTTTGTTTATTGATCAATAATGTTCAATACATTCAAGTTCTGGATCCGACAGAGCTTCGCCGTCTCTGTGCCAAAGTTGCTACTTCTTACAAATGAAAATCCAAGGCACCTATTTATAGGTTTACAAGTTCGCTAGGATGGTTAACAAGTTCGGGCGAACTTGTCTAGAACAAGTTCGGCCGAACTTGTTCTCGCATGTAGTGTTCCGGGCGAACTTGTACCATTACGTAGATAAATACGCCTCGTTTCTAACAGATTAAGCTCTAATCGCTCAGACTCAATATACAATGACGTAGGCAACAAACATATGCACTAACTGACTCCCCCTTGGATGTTGCCATAGTCATTTTTGTTGTAGTTATTTGACTTCAAATAAGCTCCTGATTCTTATCTTTATCCTTGAATAAACTTTAACTTCTTGATCTTCAAACCTTCTCTATTTCTTGAGTTAGTCTTGATAAAACTTTTAACCACCTTGCTCCTCCTTGCTGTAAGCTATTCTCTTCAAACTCCCCCTTGCTTTGAGCTTTCTGGTATCTTTAACGTTTTATCCTGCTCCTTCCAAAACTTTACTTCTGCTTCAAAGTTCTTAGACATTCAAATAAACATTTCAGATTCAAACTTTGAAATTTTATAACATCAATATTTCAAATTTTAATCTCCATTTTAAACTTTTTAAACTTTTAGTTATTCAAGTTCAAATTAATGACCTTGAACACTTTTACATATAAGACCTTGACCATTCACGTGATTATCCATTATGAAATCCACTTAGTTGATCAAGTCCAAGTTAATAACCATGATGAACCTTTGTCTACCAAGTCCAAGTTAATGACCTTGGTTTGACCTGTTGTGAACAAAGTGATGTTTTCTTCAAATTTAAAGTTTCAATTTAATGAACTTTTCAACACTTTCAATCATATTGATTTTTCACAGATGTCGTTTAAAATTTTCACCATTATAGCACCTTACCAGACTTTGAAGATCCGTTCTCCATTACTGGCTTGTAGAAACTAATGAAGAAACAAAATCTTTTTGATTTTTAGAAAGTTTATGCTAAAACACACTGAAAATCTTTTTGTTTTTAACCTGTAAAGCAACTAAAGAAAGTAAACTATGTACAAACATATTTACAGTCATAGTTTTGTGAATTCGTGTCTAAGGATCATATCAATTGTTTGAGACATATCACTAGTACCGTTGACCTTTTGAGACTTTAAGTTTTAAACTTGTTTACCTAGATTGTCGATATATTTGTCCACTTAAACTTCAACACATTTCTCAATTGTTCCAAGATATGTTAGATATGAATTATGAAACTTGACTTAACTATGGTTCCATCTCAGAATATACTCCCGTATCAAGATTCCCTAGATTTCATCTTATAGGTGAATATAGCGTAATTGATATCTGTATCTGGGTTAATGCGAAACCTTGAGAGTTCGGGTTAATACCACCGTATCAACAAAGAGATGAAGGCTCGACTTATAGGTGTGTTCCACTGAAGGAATCTTATAAGAATTGCAAATGATTAGATCTTTTGATTCTTTTCAGCTTTGCATGCAGTTTAGGGGTTTTTTTTTTTGCAAAAGCATTATAGAAGTTCTAGGCTATTGCTTCCGCAAAATCAAAAGAACTTGTATAATACCCCAGATATCAATCATCTATAAAGACCTCGTATCTCAGAATCAGGCAATCTCTCAAACGAAATTTCGGAGTACTAAGTCCATATATCCGAGAGATGTTAATCCACAAGATTAAGCAATTGTAAAATTTAGTTTATATTTCAGAAACAATTTACTGAACGTGTAAAGCCTATTGACACATCCACAGTAAGACTTGTTCATCACTTTTTAAAACTTTACAATTCTTTAGCATACTGTGATAGTCCACTGATGTACTATCATTTCCTTTTTGACACAAAATTCTTTTGTCTTTTTTAATGTTTTTGTACTTTTTGAATTTTTCAAATGTTTTTGAATTTTCAACTTTTTCATATGTTTTTATTTTTTCAAATATTTTTCTTACTCCCCCTAAAATCAAAAACATATTTTTGGATTTTAGATTTTAAGAATTTCTATTCCAAAAAGTTAACAAACCAATGAGGATCATGAGAACTCGTCGTCCAATCCCTTTTATTCAACATCTGCATCTGCACCTGTAACACAGATAAACCATTAATATTATTTACATGAAAGAATAAATGGTTTTGACATAAAATCAGTTTTCTGTTTCAGTGGTGTGGATTTTCACAATTTGTTCTTGACAAATTTTCTTTTTCAACTACTCCCCTCAAAATGATAAAGATATGACATTTCCGGAATAAGTTAAGTAATATGAAGCTCCGCTATCCTGATTCAACTTTGTCAATATGGATCTTTAGAGCCCATGCACATGAAAGTAACTATTGAATAGTGAAACCCAAACCTTTTTGGTTTTGGGTTGAACTTGATAAAGATCATCGTAATCACTTTCAAATTCATCATAGTAATCAATATCATCATCAAACATTGCGTCCAATGTCAATTTTGAAGACTTTTCAACCTTTTTTTCTTTGTTTGTTTTGAAAAAATTATCTTTGAAAGATCATTTTTGATTTCTGATTTATTTGATTTGACATTTTTAGTTCTATTAGAAACAGACTTTTCACTTTCTGATGATGAAGACTCTTTCTTCACAACCTAATATTGTGACTTACTTCTTGCCTTTTTTATACAAAATCTAGAATCTATGTTTTCATTCATTTTGGAAGTTTCACCTTTTTCAAAAGTTGAGTTTTCAAACTTCGATTCACACTTAGGTTTCACTTCGATTTCAGATTTTTTGATTCCATTTAACATTTTAATTGGTTTCACAATCTCTGGTTGTTTTTGTTTTTCATCTTTTGACATTGTTTTTCTTCGCGGATACACATGCTTAGACTTAGGACACTTGCGAGCAATATGACCAACTTCATTGCATTTAAAGAAAGTCCGATTATCATGAACATGTCTACTAGTGGGTTTTACTCCACTTGCAGACTTAGCCTTGTCCCGAAGTTCTTTCTCTTTCTTGAATTCATCATTAGATTGCTTACCGATCAAACCATCTTCCTGAACCGTGTTCGTCCCATACATAAACTTCATGTGTTAACCTTTGTATTCATGAAATGGTGACTTTCGGTTCTTTTTCGGCTCATTTTCATTTTCCTCCAAACCCAACCCTGCTCTCCTGTTCTCAGGAAAATCACCACCATTCTTTCGGTAGTTGTTAAAGTTCCTTTTGGGTTTCGAGTAAAATATTTTCTCATTTTTCTCAAGATCATCTGACGAAACTTCTACAAGTTTGAACAATTTATCAATTTGATCTTCTTTCACATTCCGAATCGGTAAGCTATCATCGAAATATAATCTATCAGATTCCTTAACCTTACACATGACAACGTTAGGATCATCACTTAGATCATTTTCAGATGATGTATCGTCATCTTCGGATTGTGATTCCGAGTTGTTAGAACTTGAGTTGGCGATTTCAGAGCTGCCGTCGTGAGAATCATTTCCTAAGACATTCTTTACCACATTTTTCACAACCGCTTCACTCTCATTATTTGATTTCATATAGACTACGTCAATGTTCTTAGGCAATTGATCTTTAGTTTCAGATAAAAGCGTTATGTTTATTGCCTTTTCAATACCATCCTCATTCTTGTGGCAGTAACTCGCAAGTAGTGGCGGTGGAACATTTCCGTACTCTTTACGTTTTTGACCTTTTGGTTTATCATCATTTTCCTCCCACATAATCATAGGAAGAATATGATCAATGACATATGCGTTTGTGGTGTAACTTTTTAACAATTGTCTTACCCTCTCAGTTTCAATCTTCATCTCTTGAAGCTCTCTTCTTGTTTCAGCAATTGTGTCAATGTACATGTTAATTGCTTTTTGTTTTTCAATGACAGTTGCACTTAACATTGTAACATTAGCACTTAATTCTAGATTAGCTTTTTCGACATTACAATAAGTACCTTTCATTTTTTCATACGCTTCTTTCATTGTTCTGTAATCATAGCGAAAATTTTCATTATGCACAGTTATTTCGCTTATGATTTTAGACTTTTCAGCACATTACTCACAAGGATTTGCGCACTTTATGCAAGGTTTTTCAACCTCCACAACTTTCACAATTTCCTTCTCAATATTTATTACCTCAGAATTTACCTTTTCAGCCTCTTATTTCAGTGCGTTTTTCGTTTGTTCTTCAAGATAAATCATCTCCTCTTCCTCTCTTTGTTGCATGTATTGCTCTAGAATTGCGTTCTCCAGCGCTTCATTCTCAGCAGACATATCTTGCTCTTCCACGATCTTAGCCATAAGAGCAACTCCCGTTTTCTTGTTAATATACTTGTTCCAATCAAAACCTTCATTATCATTTGAAGCAATCATAGCTTTCTCTGTGGTATTGGATGATTGATCTTGAACTTCGATTTTTCTAGGAAATGGCTTGTATTGAAGTGCCTTCTGGTAGTAATTATTTCCTCCAAAAGGACTTTGATTGCCACTTACTTCTTGGTTCGGACATTCACGTTTGAAATACCCTTTTTGTCGGCACTTGAAGCAAGTAATTTTTGTCTTGTCGAAGCCCAGTTTGTTGCTTGAATTACCAATATCTCTGCCAGTTAACGCTACAAACTTAGTAACTCTTCTGATGATCGAAGCCAGACTCCACTTAATGTCCATCAGCTCCAGCTCTTCTTCGTCCACCTGATCGTAATCCTCAGCAGTCATTTCAAGATTTCCGATCTTTCCAGCAACTAAGCTTTCGTAAGATTCTAGAACCATAGCAAGAAGTACTATGTGCTGTTTAGCCACTTTTTAAGTAAAAACATTCTTCAGATTAACAACAATGTTGCACTGAAAGACATTCGGATCAGAACTGGATTGGTTTGTCTGATACGACTGATTGTTCTGATTTTGAAACAAAGAATTTGAACCAATGTTTGAATATCCAGTGTTTGGAGAGCTCTGATTCTGTGATGAATAATTCGTGGAATTCATATTAGCACTGAATGCTGTTTGAATTTTCGGACACTGAATCGGAGTATCTTGAACAACGTTTGCATTCTTTGATTTTGCAATCTTTAACAGCTCCATTTCATGACCTTCTAGTTTGTCGATGAAAGATGACAACTTTAAATGCATCCAAGCTGGACTGTTCTTTAGAACCATCAGGTAAGTTGACCACTCTCCATCAGGAAGTGCATTAGCCAACTTTTCTATTTGTTCTTTTGTAGTTCTCTTGATGTCGTGCCTTCGCATCTGGACCATTAGATGACAATATCTGTCAATCATCTATTTCATCGTCTCTCCTCGTGAAGATTTCGAATTCTTTCTTAATTAACGCCTTTTTGCTATTTATCATCTCATTGCTTCCTTTGAATTTGTCACAAAGAGCTTGCCACAATTCTTGTGATATTTCACATTCTGGTAACAGTATCAAAATATCTTCCATCACAGATTGTTGAATAAGACTAATCATTTTCTTTTCGGCCACATACGCCTCTTTATCAGCAGGTGAAAACTTGATCAAAGGTAGATCTTGTTCGCGTTCACCCTTTGGCCATTTGTACCTGTTTTCTACTGCAACCCAGCTGTGGAACTGATTAGCTTGTACCCAGTTTACAAACTTCTCTTTCCATCCCTCAAACTCGTCTCCTTATCGAGATTCATCTGGTTAACCGTTGACGTTGAAGCTTGAGCTACTCCAGCAGCAAACGCGTTATGAAGATCTTCCATCTTTAAAAACAGATGAATTTTACCTGAAAACACACGTTCACAAACTTCGAAAAACTATCAGTACACTGACAAGTTCGGGCGAACTTGCAGTTGGTGAGAAAACAGATTTTGAAATTTACACAAGTTCGGGCGAACTTGTGTTTGAGTTTTGAAGAATTTCTCCCTGATTAAGTTCGGGCGAACTTATGTATGATTTTCAAGAAAATTGTTAAGTTCGTGCGAACTTATAACTGAAATTCAATAAACTTAATCAAGTTCGGGCGAACTTGATGTAAGTTTATTTGAAAATTGATGCAAGTTCGAGCGGACTTCTCAAAATCACTTGAAATAGAACTTGATTAAAAATCAGAGAATTTTAATCAAGTTCGGGCGAACTTGATTAAAAATCAGATAATTTTAATCAATTTTGGTCGAACTTGATGTTAAGTTCGGCCAAAGCTTGTTTGCAAAACATGGTTTTTTGAACTTTTTGATATCATTTCGTGTGAATTTGATGTCCAAACTCTCAGGGGTTTACCACAAGTGTATTTTACATGACATGTTCAGGTTTTAGCAACTTTTGTCCATGAATTCTTCAAATATGTGAAAAATATAAGAAAAATGATAGAATGAGGTAGAATTAGAGAGATTCTTGTGATTAATTCAGCAAATCTAGTTATCCAGGCTCCACTTGTTAGGACCGTCCCCCTTTAGCATAGGAACCTAGATTTGTATCTAACGTCTGATTAGGCGGAAACTATTGACGTGTTAATCGAATAACAAAAATTGCTCATTTAATGTTTGTTTGTTGATCAATAATGTTCAATACATTCAAGTTCCGGATCCGACAGAGCTTCACCGTCTCTGTGCCAAAGTTGCTACTACTTCTTACAAATGAAAATCCAAGGCACCTATTTATAGGTTTACAAGTTCGCTAGGATGGATAACAAGTTCGGCCGAACTTGTTCTCACATGTAGTGTTCCGGGTGAACTTGTACCATTACATACATAAATACGCCTCGTTTCTAACAGATTAAGCTCTAATCGCTCAGACTCGATATACAATGACGTAGGCAACAGACATATGCACTAACAATGCTTCGTCTGGATTTCAGCAAATTTAGATGGAACCATCTGATCAAGAGGATATAGCATTCATGACTCCCACTGGCATATAGTATTATATTGCTATGCCTTTTGGATCGAGAAATACAGGTGCTACCTATCAAAGACCGGTGAATATGATGTTCAAAGAGCAGCTTGGAGACACTATAGAAAAATATATCGACGACATGGTGGTCAAATCCAAAAAACTAGAAGATCACCTTAAGAATCTTGAAATTGCATTCAACATCCACGACCAATACAACATGATGCTGAATCCTTCAAAGTGTCATTCCGGTGTTAAAGGTAGAAAATTCCTAGGATACATGGTGACCAAGAGAGGAATTAAAGCAAGTCCAGAACAAATCAAGGCGATTGTGAACATCAAATCACCCGCCAATGCCAAGGATGTCCAAAGGCTATCTGGAAGGATTGCAACCTTGAATAGGTTCATCTCCAAATATTCAGAAAAGTGCAAGGATTTTTATGATATAGTGAGGAGGAATAGAAAATTCGAATGGACCGAGAAGCACGAAGCTGCACTCAAAGCTCTAAAGGATGATCTATCCTCGGCCCTACCTTGATAAAGCCAGAAGATGGTAAGCCATTATCCTTGTACTTAGCTATCTCATGTTAAGCGTTAAGTGCGGTCAAGGTCAAGGATCATGATGGTCAGCAACATCCAGTATACTATGTAAGTAAAAGCCTTCCTGATGTTGAAGCCATGTATTCCTATCTAGAGAAATTAATTCTTGCTTTAATTATGGCTTACACTAAACTTAGACATTATATGGAAACACATACTATTATTGTGAAAACTAAATTTCCTATTAAGAATGTTCTTAGGAAACCTGAAATGTCGGGTAGAATGGCAAAGTGGACAGTCAAGCTTAGTGCATATGACATTAAGTATGAACCTAGGATTGCCATCAAGTCCCAAGCTTTAGCTAACTTTGTGGTTGATTTTAGTAGTGATCTACAAAGGGAAGCTGAATTAAAAGTTTAACAACTTGAGGAGACCAAGGATCCTTGGACACTCGTCACAGATGGAGCTTCAAATGTCAAAGGAACTGGACTAGGCATACTACTAAAATCGCCACAGGGGGACATAATACCCCCAATCCATTGCATGTGAATTCTAAACTACTAATAATGAGGCAGAATATGAGGCCTTAATAGCAGGTTTCAGTTAGCTAAACAATTGAGGATTAGGTATCTTCAAGTATATGTAGATTTGTAATTTATTACTAACCATTATAATGGCTCATACACTGTTAAGGGAGAAAAACTAATCAAGTACTTAGAGATAGTCAGGAAACTGGCAGATTTTCAGTTTTTCAATTTAACACAAGTGCCCAGAGAAGTGAATGCAGAGGCAGACGCCATGGTTAACCTAGGATCATCATTAAAAATGCCAGAGGATGTCAAGATACGTATTATTTATGTTTTGTCTCCAGCAATTGAGGAGAATGAAGCAATGGAGGTAGTGGAGGATACTGCAATTGTACCCAGTGATGATGTGCAGTCAAATTCAGGATCCTGGATCCTTCCTGTAACGCCCTGCTTTTTCATACTTTCTATAATTAAAAAGGTCGCCTTGTAATTCTATTTTTGGAAGTCTTGTATTCTTTGTAATCGTAAATCCATTGTATCAGTCGAGACGTTGAACATAATTGAAGCTTATACATTCTTGAAATTCATATTTTACACATCCATACTCTTGATTTCGTTATACATATGAAACTTTACTTATGATTCTTGACAACATGTGAAAAATTTGCAAATACGTGACTTGCATGAATTATACATCATTTTTACGTACACGATAATAATCTATATGCAAAATCATACATGCTTATACTTGATTATATGATTGATTTACATAACAACCCTTGTATTATGCCTTTTATGCGAAAAACACCTTAAAACTATCAAAAACAAACTCCAGGACTAAAAATGACAAAAATCAACAAAGTTTGGGAAATTTACCTTCTCGCGGGCTGCGAGCGTGTTTCCATTTTTCTCTCACCCCTGCCAGAAGGCATAATCTGCATAATTGTATTACCAACTCATGGATTGGGCATTGGAGTGTTTGTTTATTGTGTTTCTTGCATTTAATCATCCCCAAACTAACCCTAATCCTCAACTATAAAACCCACACTACTTCCACACTTCATCCACTTTACAAACACTCAAATCTCTCTCTCAAAGCAACCATAATCTGCTGCTAATCTCAAGTTCGAGCAGATTGACCCTTCTTCACTAAAGTGAGCATAACTCACTCAATACTTGCTCGTTTTCCTCCATTCTTCTTCCCACTTGCTTGGATTAACCTTAGGAGCATTTCCATTGGGTTTTCATGAAAAACCAAGCTCTGGAATGTCACGAAAAAGGCTCGAAAGTGGACTGTTACATTTTGTTTCATTTGAATCTTGTTAAACTTTGTCAAACTTGAGTTATCTCATATCAAACCTATGTCCTAATGCTCATAATCAAATGAATGATTAGTTGAGCTTAAAAACAAGGCTGAGACATGTTAAATTAGAGGTTAAAACCTCACAAACATTCTGTTTTTAACTAGGGTTTTATACCCACAAGTAGTGTTCAAGCTTGAAGCTTGATGAATGTGTGATATTTGGACTAGCTTGGGCTATCCTTCATAGAAATCCACATACTACTTGATGATTTTCATTAGATTAGTTGTTTATTTCTTGTAAGTTCATGACCCTCCTTGAGTTTATAACACAAGTGTAGTGGTGAACATTAGAGGTACCTAAATGGAAGCTTGTTCTTCCTACCTATCTATGATGCAAAGAGGTGCCTAAATGTAGACTTTGATCTCCTACCTCATACTTGACTATTATTCTATATATTCTATGTATATATATACCTAAGTAACAAGACTTAATGATAACTTAATAGTTACTTGTTAAGAAACATGTTACATCATCCATGACCATGCACTTGTTACGATTCTAATGGATCTTTGAATCCATGAAAAACACACCAACTCCTTTGAGTTTCATAGTGTCAAGAACAAGTGTTATGAGTACAAGATGATTATTTTCATATGACTATTTTCCATGTTACTTAAATTCCAAATCTATAATCTTCCGTTAACTTCCAAAACTTACACACCTTCGTTTACCCCATGTAGGGTAGTCTCGGTGTTCCATCCTCAACACTCCAATCTTCACGGACTAACAAGGAAAGCTTGTAAAACCGTGAGTATACTCGATCCCATTTACTGTTTTAAACACTTTGGGTGCAACATGTACATTATTACAAATCACAAACCACCATAAAACTCGTTTACACAACTTACTCTATCCGTTATTAACATGATACTTGTCCATATTCTTGATTATCGCATGCTATGTTAAACTTGTGTTATATGCTCATTAACTTTGCTAGCCTACCTTAACAAATATAACGCTATAGGAGTAACGCACCGCCCGTAAACATGTGGTATTGTTAAGTAAACTATATTGCACCCTCTTCGTTTCGATGATGTTTGGTAAACACGATTGCGTTAGACTTTGGATTGACATATAAAATCACATGTTTAGTATGTTGTAACAATTATATGCCATGATTACCATGTTGGATATGAGTCAAATTTATTCACTAATATGCTATGTAACAAACTTGTCTGCTCGACAACCTTTTGTTGATATATATATTATTTTAATACATGTTGCAGGAATCTATTTGATGTCGTTGAAGAAATACATTTAGGGTGGCTTAGATACACACCTAGATTTAATTTACGAATTTCGTTTCATGTTGTATTGTGTTTTGAAACTTGTTGTATTTCCATTTGAAACGTTGTATTATCATTTTAGTATGAATGAAATTTTGAATTATTAAATATTGTCGCAAAGTAGTGTTATGACGTTTTGAGCAATTTGTTTGTCTCATCCCGATGTTTCCGCCATTGGTTGGGGTGTGACAGATTGCTATCAGAGCCATAACTATAGGGAATTAGGAAAAATTGCCATGCTTTTGACGTAGTCTATAGTTTAAATGTCCAACTTTTGACCATTCTTGATTCATGCTTAAAAACGTTAATTCTTCCTACTTTGCTCTTAATTCTTCTTTTGTCCTTAATATACAACGTGGCTTTCCTAAAACACTTACACAAATTACACACTTGATAACACTCATGTTAAATCAACGAGACGATTTGCACAAGATAGGCCCAATGGACCGCAATTTTTGGTGAAATCCCTCATTCCGCGTTTACGATTTTACACGAAGTTACGCCATCAAGTTAGGAGTGATATCCACATCTTGATGGAAGACTTCCATTTCAAACTCTAGTGGACCCTTACCAACGAGTCGGAATTCACACCTCGTTTGGTAAAGTACCAACCACATTTAGGGTACGATGGTTATCAAGTTAGGGGTGAAACCCGCACCTTGTTAACTAGTCCCATTCCTTGATTTTAAATCTCGCCAAAGTCTTGAATTTTCGATCGACTAGGGACATGTAGTAACTGGAAGGGTGAATACCGTTAGTCGCTTCTCGATGAGAGTATTCTACCTATTAGGCCAAAGCATGTTTCTCTAACTTGAAGGAATTTCGACCTACTTTGGAATAGTCGACGTTTCTCTACCCGAAATATTCTAATGTTTTACTGAGCCTATCTTTTATGTTTAATCAATTTTAATGTGTTTTATACTTTGAACGTTTGTAACTTCGATTCATTTACACAAATTGCACTTTCCTCGCAATCTCAAACAATAATAATCCTTCGTTAACAAACTAAATTTACACTCTTTTATGTCAATATTTGTGATTATACAATATGAATTCTTGTTTTGTCTATGTAAACTATTTGAAACTATGTGCTACATGTTACATGCTAAACTATGCAAGTTGTCTTTTCTTGAAAACATTATGATCATGTCTCATCTTTTATCATCAACCTTGTGGATGTCTTCCAACCGTTTCTCCAACTCTAAGAGGAACTCCAAGTCGAACTCAAGTAAGAAAATGCTTGCGTTCATGGTTAAGCAGATGGATCAAGTAATCCCTGATATCGTGAGCAAGGTTACCGCTAATACCCCCAATTCATCGGTCGACTCCAAAGCCGCCCAACCTAAGCCAACCACTTTCAGTTACAAATATTTTGTCTCTTGCAACCCTAGGCCATTTACTGGCAATGATGGTGTCACCGCAATGCTCGAGTGGTTCGAGAGCATTGAAGTGACGTTCATCAACAGTGAATGTCCCGAGCATTTTAAAACCCGAAGCGCAACGGGCGTCTTCCAATCACGAGCCCTCGAGTGGTGGACGAACGAGCGCAACCTTCGCTCTAATGAAGAAGCCTATAGTTAGGGAAATGATGATGTTGGAATTCTGTCCTCCGCACGAGCAGGAAAGGCTCGAGGAAGAATTCTGGAACCTCCGACAAGTGGGTGACGATAACCTCGCGTACACCAACCACTTGAAACAGTTAAGCATCATCGTTCCCCACCTTGAAAACACGCCCGAACGTGCGATCAGGAAGTACCTCAACTGTCTTCCTCCCGCCATTCAGACGCCATTCAAGCCTCAATACCCGACAACATCGAGCTGTGTTATCGCCTAGCAGCTGGAATTAATGATAACCGCGTGCGAGATAAGCTATCCAAAACCCCCATATCCACCAAATCAGCCCACCAAGCCACCACCGAACCCAGCGAACCGAAGTCTCAATCGCGAAAAACAATGGCAAGAAATGAAAGTTTCAAAACCAAAGTTGCAACGCAATTACACCTGATGCTAACTCAAATCCCCCTCATGAACTCGCTAGAAAACCGTACGTTGGGACTCATCCCAAGTGTACCATATGCCATCACCATCACCCAGCCAACATCGCATGCCGCCATTGCACCAATTGCAGTCGGTTCGCGCATGTAACCACCGCCTGCCGAAATGGTCCTGCACCACAAGGCAACCAAAACCAGCAACCTCCCCACAATCAAAACCATCAGAATCCTGCCAACAATGTTCGAGCCTGCTTCAAATGCGGTGATCCAAATCACCTTTGCCCTCAATGCCCTCAAAACAATCAGGAGCGACCGCAACAGCCTCGTGGACGCGCCTTCAGCCTCAATGCCAAACAAGCGCAAAACGACAACGAAGTCGTGAACGGTGCGTTTCTTGTAAACGGTTTCTATGCTTCTTTACTATTTGATACTGGTGCAGATAAGAGTTTTGTATCCATATAATTCGAACCAATTTTAAAATGTACACGTTCCAAACTTCCAAAATCATTCACCATCGAAGTTGCCAATGGCAAGTCTATCACCGTTGACTCTGTTCTTCGCGATTGTTTTCTCACCCTCAATAATAATGTGTTCTCTATCGATCTCATACCTATGCAATTGGGTAGTTTCGATATCATAGTAGGTATGGATTGGCTTCGTAAGAACCATGCTGAAATCGCTTTTCACGAAAAGTTTGTTCGATTACCTCTTTTATCTGGTGACACTTCGCACGTTTATGGAGAAAGACCCTCAAAAGGTCTCAAACTCATGTCATGCACCCAAGCGAACAAGTACTTACTTAAGGAGTACTTTGAATTTTTAGCCCACATTGTGGAAGAAAAGGGCAAGGGAAAGGACGTAAGTGATGTCCAGTGGTGTGTGATTTTCCCGACGTTTCCCAAAGACCTTCCCGGTCCTCCTCCTCCTCGTTCAGTTGACTTTCGTATCGATCTCATTCCTAGGGCTATGTCTGTCGCTAAATCTCCCTATCGCCAAGCACCCTCGGAAATGCATAAGTTATCTAGCCAACTTCAAGAACTTCTTGATAAAGGCTTTATACGCCCTAGTACTTTCCTTGGGGTGCTCCCGTTTTATTTGTCAAGAAGAAGGATGGTTCATTTCGTATGTGTATCGATTATCGCGAGCTCAACAAACTCACCGTCAAGAACCGTTATCCTCTTCCCCGCATCGATGACCTATTTGATTAACTCCAAGGCGCAACTTGTTTTTCCAAAATCGACCTTCGTTCTGGTTACCATCAACTTCGAGTCTTCGAAGAAGATATCATTAAAACCGCCTTTCGTACTGGATACGGTCACTACGAGTTCGTAGTTATGCCATTCGGTTTAACGAATGCACCCGCGGTCTTCATGGACTTAATGAATCGGGTGTGTAAGTTATACTTGGATCGCTTTGTGATTGTGTTCATAGATGATATTCTCATCTATTCCAAAACTCAAGACGAACACGAGCGACACCTGCGTCTTATCCTTGAACTTCTACAATGTGAAAAACTATACGCTAAATTCTCCAAGTGTGAATTTTGGCTAAAGGAAGTTCAATTTCTCGGTCATGTTGTGAAGGAGAAAGGCCTTCACGTTGATCCCGTAAAGATCGAAGCTGTAAAGAATTGGATCGCTCCTAATTCTCCGTCCGAAATTCGCTCCTTTCTTGGTCTAGCTGGCTATTACCATCGCTTCATTTCGAACTTCTCAAAGGTCGCCGTTGCCCTCACGTCCTTGACTCAAAAAGATAAAACTTTTGTTTAGGGTCCCGAAAAAGAGGAGTCTTTCCAAACGCTCAAGGACATGCTTTGTAATGCTCCTATCCTCGCTCTTCCTGATGGAAACGGTGATTTTGTCATGTATCAAACTGAGGTCTTGGTTGCATTCTTATGCAACAGGACAAAGTTATCGCTTACGTGTCAAGACAACCTATGATTATGAGAAAAAATACACTACGCACGACCTTGAACTTGGTGCAGTTGTTTTTGCATTGAAGATATGGGGACACTACCTTTATGGTACCAAGTGTGTGGTCTTCACCGACCATAAGAGCCTTCAGCACATCTTCAATCAAAAGAAACTCAACATGCGTCAACGTCATTGGGCAGAATTTTTAAACGATTATGACTGCGAGATTCGCTGTCACCCTGGTAAGGCGAATGTTGTGGCCGACGCTTTAAGTCGTAAAGCTCATGCGAAGAGTATCCACTGTTTCCAGATCCTAAGTAATCTTCAGGACTGAATTCGTAAAGCACAAGACTCGTCGATCAACGAGAACAATCTGTACAATGAGATGAAGTGTGGTGTTGAAGAACAACTCTCGTCCAAAGATGATGGTATGTTATACTATCTCAGTCGAGTCTGGATGTTACACCCCGACTCGCAGCGGAAGACACTTGCGGGGTGCGGCAGACACATGGTAATTCCTCATTATTTAAAAAACGTGATATCATAAAATGAGGGAACATCGGTTACAACATGCGTAAACTATCATATTACAAATCATTAGTTCAAGTGCTGTATTACACGCCGCTACAGCTTTTATTCTGCTACTGTCCGCTTATTCAAAACATTCCATACGCACATTCCTTATTCCTGTTTAGTTTCACCTGAAATGCATGTTAGTTTTAAAAAGGGTCAACTAAACGAGCCAGTGAGTTTCACTGGTTTGGTTGTTTCACAGCAAAATGTGTTAACAAGTTTAATTGCACGTGTCACAGATCGCAGATGGAATTACTGAGTGCACAAGTGAAACCTTGACTGTTTTAACCGTGCCGTGTCACGTTCGACACCTTAGCACATTGGGCTGTAACACCCCGACCGCGCAAAAACAAAAAACCATGGCGGAAACGTCGGGGAGTCACGTTAACAGATTGTTTCGACAACAAGTGGTAGTTGAAGTTACATTCGATTGAATATTAACATGTTACATTGTCTCTGGAATTTAAAGCAAACTAAACAAACATATTAATTGTCTTGCTTATTTTAAGGCACTATAGTCCGCGTGCGATCCTATGTGAGCATGCATCAAACCATCAAGCATTGTTCCCTGAAACATACGTGAAAACGAGTTAGCATAAAAGAATGCCGGCGAGTACATAGGTTTTGTGAGTGTGTCAGATTCATGGTCTCGTATATACATTGCAATACCTCGTCGGACTACTCTAGCCGTGAATGGATACTTGTATCAAATGTGTTTGATATTGTAATATAGTTAACCAACCGTAACTAGTTGGTTAAAGTTTGTAAAAAAATATGGTAACCATGAACCTTGACCAAAATGTTTCTTTTGTAAAACCAAGTTATAAACTGATTTAAAAGAAAACTTCGTATGGTTTATATCTTTAAGTGAAAATCGTTACGTGACATTGTTCGAAAACATTGTTCCAAGAAATTTAGATAAGGCCACGATATGTAATATTGCGAAAGCACTTATATATAGGAAGTACTAGCGGCGTATCCACCATGCTTTTATCACATTACACCCGTCACGTTATGTTTAAAACACTTATCATAAACCAATCGTCCAAATCGTCATTGTTATAAACCAAATCGTCATTGTCATAAATAAATCGTCCTTGTTTTAATTGTGAAAAGTTTTGGTCATTTCATTGAATACATTCAAACCTTTGTTGACTCGTCTATACCACCAAAGGGTATCTTTAAATTGCAATAACAAACCACCAAAGGGTTTGTTAAAGTAAACAGTTTCGGTCGTTCCCTAAACTTCCCCACAAACCCCAGGAACCTTTGGTAACGGGATTGTCAGTCCTATGGTACCATAACTTACTACTGGTCGGCTTGGCCAAAGTTAATGAATGTTATTCTTGTCCTCAATACAACGCACCAACAATTTCGTTCACATTATTGAAATCGTCTCGTTTATATAAACCATAGCATTTGTAACTCGAAAACTTGAAAAGAATTTAGCACATATGAATCACCCCAAAATATTTGCAAAACGTAAAAAGAGGGAAGCTATGTACTCACTTGGGATTGCAAAGTAAATATTGAATCAAAGATCAAACAAGCTCAAAAGTCCGAGAAATCAAGCGTGTCCTAAATTCGGATAATTGTGTAAATATCGGGACTTTAGTCGGCGGACCGGATAGAACGAGATCTTGTAAACCAAATGAGTGATGGAACTCATATGAAATGGTTTAACAAGGTCTACATTCTGATTTGAAAAGGTTCCTAGGTGCTTTCGACCCATTATGACCCGTTAAGGTAGTTTAAGCCACTTTAACGCGTCATTTGCGTAAACGCGTGAACGCATGATTAGATATGTGTTATGATAAGTCCTACATGCCAAAATATGTTTGAGTATGTTATAACATTAGTGTATAAGTCAAAATTTATGTTACATATGCTTATAGTTGATTTATTTGCAAAAAAGGCATTTTTGTCATTATTGAAGATCATAACAACTAATTATCATAACACTAACCAAATGATATGACCATAAGGTATAACCTCAGAGGGTTATTTCCTATTCAACTATGGTCACAAATATAAATTTGGTTGGGTTCAAAGATCAACCAAACGGGTCGGATTCGAAAGTCAAAGCGGTGGTCAAAACCGCTCGACAAACGATTCTAAACATGCACTAAACTAAAAGGTGACGAGTTAGACATGTCTAACTAAGTTATAAGAGTTGTTTGGTATCAAAACAAACTGTTTTGGTACCCAAAAATAGTTTCGTAGTATAATGCACATTTATCGCATTATTGACCGAAACTTTGACTCGCCACATTGACTAGTAAACGTGATAATCAGTAGGCATGATCACTAAGGACCATAACTATCGTGATCACGATCACGTTGCAAAGTTCAATTGAACTTTGTTTTGACCAATTCATGGTCAGAATTGAAGGTCAAACAGAAAGTCAAACTGTTTGTTTTTTTAACTCAAATATGCTAAAGGAATTGAACAAAACATGAATGGAACACTTACTTGCACTAAGGATAGCCAAGGAATCTCAGAGATGATCTCCAAATGGTTGCAACTTCAGATAATAGCAGATGAGAGCACGGATGATAGTTGCAAAAGTTCAATTGGCTAGAACCCAATGCTATTTATAGTTGAATTGGAGTTATAAGATCTATACATGTGTCCTTGAGTCATCAAGGGTTTGGATTAGTGTCATAACACTTGTTAGATGCAGGAGAATGGGTGGCAAGTTTGTTTGCATAATCATCAAAAGAGATAACCAGCTACTGCCAACAAACGGATGTGCTGGAAGCACCTAACGGACCATATGGTCCATATGCTTACAGTCCATAAGCAGTGGTGCTGGGCGCAAGTTTCAGAAAATGGCATAACAGGCCCCTGCACGCGTTTCGTCATGTTTTGGCACTTCTAACACCCCTTAACTTGATTTTTAAGCTCCATAAGGATGATAAAGCATAGGGAACTTGAAATATATTCAAAAATGTTCCGGGTGTCGGTTCGTTTGGTCATACAGTTGCGGTTTTTGGTTAGTTACGACGAAAATCGTAACGAACGTGTGCATGACCGTAAATGCGCAACGAATGATATTTTTGCATTCCAATCATTAATATACTAGATTTTAATGACTACAAAAATTTTTGGATGCACGTACATGTCCCGGATTAAGAAATACGCGTAGAGTTTGCAAAATATCCCCTGAAGTTGCATAAGCATGTTTTTGCCATACCGAACCCTTCAAAACTTATTTCTAAGTTTAAAGGTTTTTTAAGGTATGTTAAGCTTATTACTTTGTTCCGGAGTGTGTGTTGCTACGAGAATCGGCAGACTTTCGTAGTTTGTCGTAAATAGTCCCTGTGATTGAATAGACTTGTTTTTTACATACAAAATCCTTCCAAACTTATTTCTAAGTTATGCAAAGGATATTTAGGGTATGTTATACTTGTTTCATCATTCTAGAGTATACTTCGCAGTAAACTAATTACGTTTACGTAACAGTTTGCGATTTCACTTCCAGAAGTCGTTTGAAAGTTTGGAATCATGCAAGAATCGAATATGTGCAATTGTCATGATAAATAAACAAAACTCACAAATAAAACACAAACTTTCATTGATTGATAACTTGTTCATAATTGTTACAAGATCGAATCACCACAAATGTCATAGTCTCCCATACTTTAGGAAATTTTATCCCGAAATTTAATTCGAGGAACTTGCGGAAATAGATGTGGGTATTTCGCTTTCATTTGATCCTCTCGTTCCCAAGTAAATTCTATGCCATGTTTGGAATCCCAGCGAACTTTGACTATTGGTATTCGTCTTCGTTTAGTGTCTTGACTTCATGGTCCAAGATCTCCACGGGTTTCTCGAGCAAATGCATAGTGTCATTAACATGAATTTCATCGAGGGGGATGTGAAGATTTGTATCGGCTAAACATTTCTTTAGATTGGACACGTGAAATGTTGGGTGAATGTTTCCAAGTTTAGGAGGTAGCTCAAGTCGGTAAGCCACCTTTTCGGTTCTTTTGACGATATTGAATGGTCCAATGCATCGTGGTGCAAGTTTTGCTTTCTTCCCAAATCTGACAACTCCTTTCCAAGGGGATACCTTGAGTAGGACGTGATCACCAACTAGGAATTCCAAGGGCTTGCGTTGCTTGTCCGCATAACTCTTTTGACGGCTTCTAGCTGTCAGAACGTTATCACGTATTTTCTTAACTTTGTCTGTTGTGCCATGAATAAATTCAGGTCCACTAAATTTAGACTCTCCAATTTCATTCCAACAGATAGGTGAACGACATTTTCGACTGTATAAAGCTTCGAAAGGCGCCATGTTGATGCTGGCATGATAACTATTGTTGTAAGAGAATTCGATCAACAGTAATGCGAATCCCAATTACCACCAAAGTCGATCGCACAAGCTCTAAGCATATCCTCCAGTGTTTGAACCGTTCTTTCGATTTGTCCATCCGTTTGAGGATGATAAGCAGTGCTCAAATTGAGTTTGGTTCCCATAGCATATTGCATGGTCTTCCAAAAGTGAGATGAGAACCGAGCATCTCTGTCAGATATGATGTCCAAAGGAACACCATGACAAGATACAATCTCATCGACATAGATCTTGGCGAGTTTGTTAGCATAGTAATCCTCACGAATTGTAAAAAAGTGTGCTGACTTCATTAGACGATCAATGACTACCCAAATAGCATCATGACCTCTAGATGTGCGCGGTAGCTTGGTAATGAGATCCATCGCAATGTTCTCTCATTTCCATACCGGTATTTCTGGTTGTTCAAGTAAACCAGATGCGCGTTGATGTTCGGCCTTGACTTTAAGACAAGTTAGGCATTTTGACACATACAAGGCAATATCCGATTTCATACCCGGCACCAATACTGGGTATGGAGATCCTTGTACATTTTGTCTGCACCAGGATGGATTGAATAACGAGACTTATGATCTTTGTCCATCAATAAGGTGTGAAGATTGTCTTGACTTGGAATCCACAAACGATTCAAATAATAGAGTAACCCATTGTCTTTCGTCTCAAGTTGAAGCTCAAGTTGATGTGGTAATTCACTACCCATCATGCCGTGTGTAGCACAAGTACGCCGAGCTTGAAGGATACATGTTTGGATATCAGATTGAATTCGAACACAATGAAGTTTGACACGTTCCTTGCGACTAAGCGCATCAGCCACAACATTCGCCTTACCAGGATGGTAGCGAATCTCGCAGTCGTAATCGTTTAAGTTCGACCTAGCGTCGTTATCTCATATTTAGCTCCTTTTGATTGAATATGTGTTGGAGGCTTTTGTGGTCAGTGAAAACCACACACTTCGTACCATAAAGATAGTGCCTCCAAATCTTGAGTGCGAAAACAATCGCACCTAACTCAAGATCATGAGTGGTGTAGTTCTTTTCGTGGACTTTCAATTGTCTTGACGCTGTAGGACCGATCCTTATAGCATAGGAACCTAGATTTGATATCTAATGTCCATAATGGCGGAATCAATATGACATGATTACCAAATAACAAGAATTAATCAGTTAAACGTCAATTTTATTGATAAACTTCAAGTCTCCAAATTGACAGAGCTTCACTACACAGAGCACCAAAAGTTACAAATGAAGAACTCAAGCTAGCGATTTATAGGATATCAAGTTCGCTGGTGAGAGACTAAGTTCGGGTGAACTTGACCTAGTCAAGTTAGGCCGAACTTGACATCAACACATCATTACCAGCGAACTTGACTACCAATTACATAAATACTTGATTTTGCTAGCCTATTCATATCTAATCTATACAGACTCGATATAAGACTAAGACATAGACATTCTGCACCAACAGACTCCCCCTTGGATATCATCTTCGTCTTTTATCAGTCTCCAACACTCTGTCTTCAATAAAACTTTAACGTGAACGCCCAAAGAAGTTTTTGTACGGCTTCTTTCGTCTTTCAAGCTTTGGATCTGGCGTCTGATTAGTAGGTGGCACTTTAGTCATAAATTGGAACCTTCTGAACCTTGCCGCCCTACCTCTTTCATTAATCTCTTCGATACACTTCTCTTCTTTCAAAAACTCTACCCATTCAAGATCCCTCCAGCTTGATTCCAACATCCTACCAGAGTTAACTTCACATGCATAGCATACATTCATGACCCTCTGATATTGCATTGCTTGTTCTTTTTCACGTTCTTCGAAAACAATCTTGTTGTAGAACAAACACTTGATGTCTTCTTTTGAGCAATTGACTAGCCACATCGGGTCTAGTATCCTTGTCATTCTCCACAGCCCTCTCAGACCTTGAGCTCCAAACATTTCAACTCTTTCTTTCATAATATCCACACGATCTTAAAATTGTAACACAATAACAGCTTCACATGTAGTCGGATCAATCTGCCACCATTTGAATAAAGGATAGAAATTCGGTTCGATTGGCATCAAAGGCATGTTTCTCATTGCTCTTGGGCATTTCATGATCAACATAATGTCTTTTCTCCCTAGCCTTCTTGTTTGTTTTAATGCGACACTTCGGTATAAAAGGCTTCCAGTATTTGAACCTTGTGATGCTTCAAATTTGATCATTTTCCAAAGTAACTGATCAATGAACTTCATATGATACGTGACATTCCCATTTTGAACTAACTCCTCAACATCCCAGTAAGGAAGTGTCTTAAAATTAGCCAGATATTTGAAGTATTGAACTCCAAATTCCCTTTTGATGGCATAAACATTCAGCTCTTTGAACCATCCCCAACTCAGAATATCACCCAATGACACATCTTTGTCTCTGGTGAATAATGCTAGTGGACGTTGAAACTTATGTTCCCGCGACATTTCTTTGAACCAGGACTTTTTAGCTTGAGCTATCTCCTCCTTTGTCATCGGTTTAGGAACTTTTCCTTGTCGCACAGACTCTTCAATCTTTTCCTTTAACAAGTCTTCTTTAAGCTGCTTGTACATCTCTTCGTAAGTTGGAAAACTATCTTTGTTCTGACCGACGTACTTCTCAGCTTCATCCTTTTCATCATCAGAGGACCAATCTTCACAATAATTTATTGTATTCATCTGCCTCATATCTACGTTGATAATGATACTCGTTCGGCTCAAACGTATTCACATTAAGTACTTGCTCTTCGAAATCAAAATCAAGTGATTCTGCATCAATGTCGACCAACTTTGCTACATCTTCTTTAGAATAGTTGTACACGAATTCACCTTCTTCGACATTATGTTCAAGCATAAGTATCAAAGGCTTTATCGGAACTGCAGTAACAGGCTGTAAAGAAGTAACAGTATTTGACATATCATCAGTCGGCCCTATTTGCCCTGACTCCCTTTGATTTTGATCGTCTATTCTGTTTGATTCATCATCCATAAGTGAGGTAAAATCAAAATCATCATTCATTGTTGCATCAACCACCTTCAACCCTGTACCACTTGAATCATCATCATTTCCTCCATCATGATCAGAATCATATTTCGGATCATCCGTTGGTGGTTCATCATCTTTTTCGTCATATTCAGCTTCATCATTGTCCTTATCTTCAGTAACAGTTACAGTATCAGAAGGCTTGACAGATTCGTCAACCTTAGAAGTATCGACTCAAAAACTTTAGTAGATTCTATCTGTTTTACAGATTCAGTGATCTCGGGCATACTTTCAACAACGTTCTTGCCCTTGCCCTGTTCAGCTAGCTCTTTCTCAGCTTTCTCTTTCGCTTCTTGAAGATCTAAGCGTTCATACTCTGCGGCAAAATCAATCCCTAAACTGTTTGTCAGAACCTTTTGTAGTGTATTGAATCGTCTATCATTCATTTCCCTTTCAGATCGAAGTTCTGCAATCTCTTTGATCAATCTTTCATTCGCTTCCTGCAGACTTTCTACTAGTGCTTTCAAGTATCCTCTGTCGCCTTCAAGAAATTTCACCTTGTCAGACATAATCTCCTTCTCAACTTCGCTTTGTTTCACCAGCTTCTCTAACTCAGCTTTTTCTAATTCATTCTTCGCTACTCTATCTTCCAGAATCTTTACACGCTTTTCTAGAACATCAACATCTGTTTTGGAAAGAAATCATCTAGATCCTGTAGATCCACCGGCACATTCGGAATATCTCCAAATATCTTTGACTTTGGAGTTTTTGGCGTCGATTTAGGAGTATCCTTTGGTGTAGACTTCTTCGGAGTTGAGCCTTCATGTTGAGAAGTTGTTGGAGGATCCACAGATTGAATGATTGGAACTTCAAATAATATAGTCTTAGGAGGTTCTTGTGTAACTCCTGGACGTTCTGCTTCAGCTGTGATAATAAAAGGAGGTTCTTGTGTGACTCCTTTCTCCTGTGCACCAGAAGGTTCTTGTGTGACTTCTGTGCTCTTTAACTTTCCAACATACCTACAACTTGCTGGTTTCTGAACTTTCTTTTCTTTCTTTCCTTTTGCCGTTGGAGACCCTGTAGTCTTCTTAGATATTTCTGTTGCTGAAGACTTTGTTCGTCTTGCTTTCTTTTTCGGTCTCTCTTTATCAGATTATTTTTCTTGCTCGGGATCGTAGTCAGCATCAGTTTCTTTGACTTTTTTGGCCTCATTTTCTGCTATTGACTTTTTAGTTTCTTTCTCGAGTGAATCATCACTATCATCGTCATTATCAGAAGTCGCAGAGATCACATCGTCTTCCTGTGTAGTCTTTACAGTCTCTTGGCTTTCAAATACAATTGCTGTACTAGATCCAGCCTCTGTTTGCACATTTTCAGGCTCATCTTCATCAATTAGCATAGTGTCTGCTTTCTTAGGCGCACGTTTCTTTTTCTTTTCAACTTCAGCCTTTGAAACCATTCGATGCGAGCTTTAGGCTTGAATATCGCAAACCATTCTTTTTCAGCATTTAATTCTTTTTCATCACCACTACCATCATTCCTCCACTTGTTTCCAGCAGGCGCAACATAATTTTCATTTTTCAACGCCCCAAACAGTTGTTTTGCTACTGGTGCTGAATCCTGCTTCTGAAACTTGATCAACTTCTTCACAGTAGTTTCATCAAGATGACTAAAGTGTATAATGTCATTTGGATCACGTGCAATATCTGTAAAATTTTCATCAATGAGCATTTGCACAAATCTTGGATACAAGCACAATCTAGTATGTTCCATATTCTTTGACATATGAGTAAACACGAGCTTTGAATAGTTATACGGCTTTTTCAAGATCAACGCCGTAGCCATGCAAGCCATATAGTCTTGGACATCATCAAGACCTGCTTTTCGATGGCTGAACGTATGTATAATTGCGTGCATGAGAAGCTTGTAGGGGTTTGGAACTTCCCCTTTCTTCAGTGTAGGCTAGTTAACACTTCCTTTGTAGCCCATTCTATAAAAACATCCACGAACCATCTTCTCTTCAAGAAAAATCGAATCATCTTGGTCGTCGTTGAACTGTAAGATTCTTCGGATATCATCTTCAGTGACCGTGATATCTTTATTCTCATTTCCGACTTGAACTAGCGAGCTAATAGTCTTCTTATCTTCACTAAGACTTGCATTCATCCAGAAATGATAAATGTGCAATCGATAGGACACAGTTCTTTCAGTGATAGCACGATGTATCGGACAGTCCTTTAAAAACTTCAGAATTCTATCATACTCCTTGAGCGATGGACACAACGTCTTGTCAAGAGTAATACAGGTGTTGTGAAACTTAGACTAATCCATCGTAATTACTCGCGCTGGAACTGGAACCTGAAAATCGACGAAAAACATTTAGCACGCATTTCGAGAAAAAAATACATAATTTTCAACATATTACATCAAGTTCGGGCGAACTTGATGTTGAATTTACAAACAAGTTTGTCAAATTCACATAATCCATCGTATTTACAAACAAGTTTGTCACAATAACATGTTCAACAATATAACATGAGTTCGGGCGAACTTATTGTTAATACATTTCAAGTTTATTTCCTAAGTTTGAGCGAACTTCTCAAACAAATCACATTTTCAGATTTTAACCTAAGTCCGGCGAACTTAATGTTTGAACATGGATTTTATGGATGCAATTCGGCCGGACTTGATAAACAAGTTCAGGCGAACTTGTCATCTTCTCCACCAAAACATGCAACATTCAATTCATATAAATCTGAATGAATCCATCTCAAATCTATGGTCGTTTTATGTTGATTATTACAATTTTAAGTTCAATTTGTCCATAAGAACCCTAAATCTACAGGTTTTAACACTTTCAGATCTAAGATAACCGTTTTAAGTTCAATTCATGGTCCAATGAACGATTTCTCACCTCTGCCATTGCAATAGATGTGCTAATCACCTAAAGAATTTCAAATTTTGGCAACACAACGGTAGATTCTTTGCAATTTTAACAAAATTCTCTAAATCGCCAAGTTCGCTCAAGGTTTTCAGATCGGTGATAATGAAGTTCGGCGAACTTGCTTTCTATTTATACCCTAGCAAGTTCGGGCGAACTTATAAGCCCATGTTATAAAAGCCCAAAGTAAGTTCGGGCGAACTTACATAATCTCAACAATTACTAAACAAGTTCGGTCGAACTTGTTTCACTACATATCTCTAAACCTGGTAAGCAAGTTCGCCGAACTTGCCTAAACCAAGTTTCAAATTTCAAGTTTTTGCAATTTTAGTCCCTGAACTTTTCACATTTTACCAGTTCTGAAAATCCACTCAGTTGATCAAGTCCAAGCTAATGACCTTGGTTAACCGATTTGTCTGCCGAGTCCAAGTTAATGACCCCGGTTCGACCCGTTATGAATAAACTGTTGAATTTTTCAAAATCAAAGTTTCAAATTAATGAACTTTTCATTGTTTTGGCTTATCAGTTTTTAAAGATTAGCTCCCAGCCCGTTGTCAATTAGATTCCCACCAGTTTAGCACCTTACCAGATTTCGAAGATCTGATCTCCAACATTGGTTTGCTAAAAACAATGTAGAAACAAAAACTTTTTGTATTTTTGTAAGATTATGCTAAAATACACTGAAAATCTTTTTGGTTTTAATCTGTAAAGCAAATAAACTATGTACAGAACAAAGTAAACTATGTACAAACATATTTACAGACATATTTTTGTGAATTCATGTCTAAGGATCATATCAGTTGTTTGCGACATATCACCAGTACCGTTTACCTTTAGATGACTAAGTTTTAAACTCGTTTACCTAGATTGTCGATATGTTTGTCCACTTAAACTTTGACACATTTCTCAATTGTTCCAAGATATGTTAAGCATGATTTATGAAACTTGACTTAACTGTGTTTCCCACTTCTTGAATATACTCTCGAATCCAGATTCGCTAGATTTCATTTTACAGGTGAATATAGGATAATTGATATCTGTATCTGGGTTATGCGAAGCCTTGAGAGCTCAGGTTAATATAACCGTATCGACAAAGAGATGAAGGCTCGACCTAAAGGTGTGTTCCATTTAAGGAATCTTCTCAGCACTGCAAATGATTAGATCTTTCGATTCTTTTCAAGTTTGCATGCAGTTTAGGGTTTTTTTTTAGCATAAAGCATTATAGAAGTTCTAGGCTATTGCTTCCGCAAAATCAGAAGAACTTGTATAATACCCCAGATATCAACTATCATAAAGACCTCGTATCTCAGAATCAGGCAATCCTTCAATCGAAATTTCAGAGTACTAAGTCCATATATCCAAGATGTGTTCAACCACAAGTTTAAGCAGTTGTGAAATTTTGTTTATATCTCAAAAACAATTTACTGAACGTGTAAAGTCTATCGACACATCCACAGTAAGACTTGTTTATCACTTTTAAACTTTACATTTCTTTAGCATACTGTGATAGTCCCTGATGTACTATCATTTCCTTTTGTGACAACAAATTCTTTTTGTCTTTCTCAATGTTTTTATACTTTTTGATTTTTCATATGTTTTTGTATTTTCTCAAATTTTCTCCCCCTAAAATAAAAAACATATTTTTGTATTTTAGTTTTAAGAAATACTAAGCCAAAAGATAGACAAACCAATGTGGATCACGTGAACTCATCGTCCGATCCGTATTCAGCCTCAGCTTCCGCACCTGTCAGCAAATTTGTAACACCGTTAAGCCTCATTAGATATTTAAATCTTGTTAAAGGAAATGCTTTGGTATAAAAATCAGCCTTTTCTTCATCGGTGTGGATTTTTTCTATTCGCACCAACTTCTTTTCGTAGCAGTCACGAATGAAGTGATAATGAATTTCAATGTGTTTAGTGCGTGAGTGATGAACAAGATTTTTCGTGATAGCGATCGCTGCCTTATTATCTACAAATAAAGGCGTATCAAGAAATTGCAGACTATAATCCCTCATCTGTTGTTGAATCCAGAGGATTTGAGAACAACAACTGGAAGTAGAAATGTATTCTGCCTCACAGGTAGAGAGAGAGACCGTGGTCTGTATCTTGCATTGCCATGTTACCAAACGAGTTCCGAAGAACTGGCAATCCGCAGTCGTAGATTTAGAGTTCAACTTGTCCACCCCGAAGTCTGAGTTAGCGTATCCCGTAAGATCAAAATTGCCGTTCTTTGGATACTACAAGCCGATGCTTGGACATCCCTTCAGGTATTGAAAATTAGCTTGACTATCTGCATGTGTGACACTTGAGGACTGAACTGGTATCTCGCGCATAGGCAGGTAGGATACATGATATCTGGGCGCGATGCCGTCAGATACATCAGAGATCCTATCATCGATCGATAGAGTGTGTCATCAACTTTGGTTCCAGTCTCGTCAATGCAAATCCCATGGTTCAGTGCCAGCGGAGTCGAAAGCGGCTTCGAGCTATCCATTTCAAACTTCTTGAGAATATCGTGAACATACTTTGTTTCTTGAGAATATCGTGAACATACTTTGTTTGATGAATGAATATGCCGTCTGGTAACTGATCAACCTGTAATCCGAGAAAGAATTTCATTTCACCCATAGAGGACATCTCGAATTTCTTCTTCATGGTCTTTTTGAACTCTTTGCAAAAACTATCATCTGTTGAACCAAATATGATATCATCCACATAGATTTGTACAATGATTAGATGAGATCCAACTTCTCTGGTAAACAATGTACACTCCACTGTGCCTCTTGTAAAGCCGTTTCCAACGAGATGTTGTGATAACGTCTCGTACCAAGCTCTCGGGGCTTGGTGTAATCCGTATAAGGCTTTGTCTAGGAGATATGCTTTATTCTTGTTCAACGGATCGACAAACCATGGTGGTTGGCCGACGTACACTTGTTCACGTAGTTTACCGTAGAGAAATGCGGATTTTACATCCAACTGATACACCTTAAAACCTTTTCAAGCTGCGAACGCAAGGAAAATGCGGATTGACTCTAATCGTGCAACCGGTGCATAAACTTCTGTGTAGTCAATACCCTCTTGCTGGTGGAAACCTTTGACAACCAACCGAGCTTGGTTTCTGACAATCACTCCCCAATCATCCCTTTTACACTTGAAGACCCACTTCATATCAATAGCTTTCTGCTTCGGTGGTAAGTCTACAAGCCTCCAAAATCCCAATTTCTCGAACTGTAACAGTTCCTCTTGCATTGCTATCACCCAGTTCTTGTCACTCAGAGCTTCATTTACTGTTTTTGGCTCTATTTGAGAAATGAAACATGAATAGTAGCAGTAGTCTTGAGTAGGAGCAACTCGGGTGTAGAAACAACTAAGTGCTTTGTTGATTTCGCTTCGTGTACGCACCACCAGTTTGTAATTCACCAATGATATTCGTTGAAGGATGGTAAGAATATGATCACGGCATTTCTTCGCTAGGAACATCAACTGAGCTTTGCTGATTTAAGATGTTCAGATCAACGTTAAATTCAACATTAGGAGCACTTGATGAAGCTTCGTTCTGATTGTTCGGGCTTGCAGATTGATTCAACATGTTGGATATCTGCTCAACTTCTTCCTCCGATGAAGATTCACCATCAGCATCAAATGTCAGTGCTTCATCAGAGTCAGAATTCTGATTCTGAGGCATACTTGGCACTGTTGTTGCATTTTCTGGTTCAGAAGAATCATTCGATGGAGTTATAACAGGTGTTACTTCTGCTTCAAAAGCATGTTCAACTTGAACACCGCTATTACTCGGACCTGCTTCGGAAGATGAAGTATCCAACATGGGTTGATTAACCACAATTGGTTTAATGATTTGTTCTTGATTCGCCGACTGCTGAAGATAATATAACGCTGAAATTTCTTCTTCAGACGGTTCTTCCGGCAAGTCAAATGACTTCCATAGATCTTGATAGTTGAACAGCCATTCGTCACCTCTTCTTTGAATAGGATCCGTATAGTTAAAACAATCCACATGTTGTGGCTTCAATTACCTTTCTCAAAGAGGGAACATATACTCTTTTTAACGGACTGGCATACCCAACAAAGAAACCTTCCAGCGATTTAGCCCCGAATTTACCATCTTGATCGATTACAGTACATGGCGCACCAAATGGCTCTAGATGCTTCAAATTTGGTTTCCTTCAGTTTATCATTTCAAAACATGTCTTTTTGGATGGTTTGACAGTTAAGACCCTGTTTAGTGTGTAGCAAGCCGCTGCAACCGCCTTACTCCAGAAACTAACAGGAAGTTTCGAGTCTGCAAGCATCGTTCTTGCTGTTTCGATTAAAGTTCTGTTCTTCATCTCAGCTACACCATTTTGTTGTGGAGTATAGGGTGCACTGAATTCGTGCAGAATTCCCTTGGCGTTGCAAAATTCTTTCATCTTATTATTCTTGAATTCTGTGCCGTTGTCTCTGCGGGTTCGTCTGACAGGGAGATGATATAAATTTTCGAGTTTCTTTAAAAGAATCACCAAATTATCAAACGTTTCATCTTTTGATTCTTGGAAGAAAACCCATGAATAACGCGTATAGTCATCTGTGACGACCAAGCAGTATTAGTCTCCTGAAATACTTCGAACGTTCATAGGACCAAATAAATCCATATGAAGACGTTTAAGCGGTAGCTTAATAGAATTAAAAATCTTCTTCGGATGTGAGTTTTTGATCTACTTCCCCTTTTTACATTCTAGGCAGTGATCAGTCATATGGAAGCTCTGAAGATTTACACCCTCAACCAGATTGTAATGTACCAGAAAATTCATTTTTTCGTAAATGAACGTGCCCCATTTTCTGATGCCAAAGAATAGAATCTTTCTCTGTAGCTTTTGTTACAAAACATTGAGCCGATTTTGATGATGTGGTAGCGACACGCATATCTAAGACATATAAATCGTTCTCGCATGGGGCTCGCATCAGAATCCAATCATCATGTATTTTGAAACCCAGCTTTAAGATCATGCACTCTTTATCGTTGAAATGCACCGTGAACTGTTTGTCACAAATCTGCGAAATGCTCAAAAGATTGTTCTCAAGCTCAGCAATGTAGCTTACTCGATCAAACGATATTATGCCATTAGAGAGTTTTCCCTCGGCGACAATCCTTCCACCTTGATTACCGGAAAATCCAACATATCCGTCGTTAATAGCTTTTATGTCGAACAAAAGAGCTTTCATCCCTGTCAAATGTTTGGATGCTCCACTATCCAAAATCCACTTTGAAAGAACGGATCTTTGGAGCCCCTGCACATATTAAAATCTAGTTAAAAAGCGCGACCCAAGCCTTCTTGGTCTTGGGTTTAGGATAAAAAAGCTTGGTAATCATCCTCATAATCTCCATCTGAGCCCCACTGTCAGTTACATTTTCAAAGTTCACTTTCTTTTTACCTTTTGTTGATTTGTCAGTTTTGTTTTGATCTTAGATTTTGATTCTTTCTTGTTATCAATCTTAACAAGCTCAGACTTGATAACCTCAGATGTTGTTGACTTTTTCTTAGCAATTCAGGCTTGTGATTTTATGTTTGCCTTTTTGATATAAAACTTTGTTTCGTTTGCCCTGGAAGTTCATCTTTATCGAAAGTTGAGTTTTCAAATTTCTTTTCAGTTTTAGGTTTAACTTCAGGTTTTGAGTCAGTTCTTTTCAAAATCGTTACAGGTTTTAGAAATTCTGGTTGCTTAGGTTTTACAACATCTGAACTTTCTTTCCTTCGAAGATTGGCTGACTTTGATCTCGGACACTTGCGTGCAATATGACCAACTTCATTGCACTTGAAGCAAGTTGATTATTATGTGAGTGACCACTAGTGGATTTTACACCACTTGCAGCTTTGGCCTTATCTCGAAGTTCTTTTGCTTTCTTAAACTCATCGTTTGATTGTTATCCAATCAAAATTTCCTCATGAACCGTGCTTGTCCCATAAACGAATTTCATGTTTTTATCTTTGTACTCGTGAAATGGTGACTTTTTCTTAACAGGTTCTTCTTCCACTTCTAAACCCAGCCCAGCTCTCCGGTTTTCCGGATGATCACCACCATTTCTCCGGTAGTTATTGTAATTTCTTTTGGGTTTAGAACAAAATTTCTTTTCATTCTTCTCCAGATCTTTTGATATAACCTTCAACCAGTTTGAACAGTTTATCCAATTGATCTTCTTTGACATTCCGAATCGGAAAAGTGTCATCAAAGTATAGTCTATCAGATTCCTTAACCTTGTACATGACAACGTTAGGATCATCACATAGGCCATCTTCCGATGATGTATCGTCATCTTCGGATTTTGTGTCAGAACTGTTCAAACTCGAGGTGGCGCTCTGAAAGATGCCATCATCAGAATCATTCAAAATGTTTTCAACCACATTTTTAACCACCGCATTATTGTCATCATCTGATGTAGTATAGATTACATCAATGTTCTCCGGCAACTCATTTTTCTTTTCAGATAATAACTCAATATTGAGTGCCTTATTTATACCATCAACAGTTTTGCGACAATATTTCTCGCATAGGAGTGGTGGAACATTGTTGTATTCTTTACCATTTTTCTTTTTAGACCTTTTATCATTTTCTTCCAACGAAATCGTGGGAAGAATAAGATCGATGACATAAGCGTTAGTTGTATAACTTCTTAAAAGTTGTTGAACACGTTCTGTTTCTATTTTCATATCCTGGAGTTGTTATTTGGTTTCAACAATGGTGTTAATATAAACATTTATTGCTTTTTGTTTATCCATTACTGTCCCTTTTAACATCCTCACAGTATCGTGTTGTTCAATATTATTTCTGTCGAGCCTGCCATAATCATCTTTCATTTTGTCATACGCTTCCTTCATTGTACGATAATCATATTTGAAATGTTCATTATGTACATTGAGTTCATCGATGATTTGTGATTTTTCGGCACATTTAGCACATGGCTCGGTACATTTTATGCATGTTTCTCAACCTCCACAACTTGCAGTTTGACAACTTCCTTTTTGACTATCTTTACCTCTAGACATACCTTGTTTAGATTCACCATCATAGCTTTATTGGAAATGTCCGTGAGGTTTTCAGCATTCATTTCTTGAGTAACATCAATAACTTCTTCATCAATCGATTTCTTTTCAACCACTTGCTCCTGAGAACTTCCATCAAAATCACTTGCAAAACTAGAAGTTGAGTTAGTAGGTAAAATGCCTTGTGTCTTCATGTGAAGATAAGTTTCCTCTTCTTGTTGTTGTTGCAGATACTGTTCAAGTAGAAGAGTCTCTAGAGCTGCGTCTTCAGCAGATGTATCTTCGACAATTTCAGCCATCAAAGCAACTTCTGTCTTCTTCCCAATATAAGAATTCCAATCAAAACCATCATCTTTGTTTGTAGCAACCATCGCCTTCTCGGTATTGTTGGATGATTTTTCTTGAATATCAACTTGAGTCTTCTTTGGAAATGGTTTATACTGAAGAGACTTTTTGTAATAATCACTTCCGCTTTCGAACGGACTCTGGTTGCCGCTTGCCTCAAAATTCTTACATTCTCTCTTGAAATGCCCCTTCTGTCGGCATCTGAAACAAGTGACCTTTGATTTATCAAACCCTAACTTGTTGCTTGAATTTCCGATATCTCGGCCTGTGAGTGCAACAAACTTTGTCACCCTTCGAATGATAGAAGTTAAAGACCATTTTATATCCATCAGTTCAAGTTCTTCTTCGTCCACCTGATCGTAGTCTTCTGCGGTCATTTATGGATTACCAAATTTTCGGCCACCAGACTTTCATACGATTCTAGAACTATAGCGAGAAGAGTCATGTATTGCTTAGCAACTTGCTCAGAAACAACATTGTTTAAGTTGACAACAATGTTACACTTGTACACATTCGGATCAGAATTCGTTTGTTGATTCTGCGGACTTTGATCATATTGTGGATATGATTGATTTTGATTATGTGGCGAATGATTAGAAGAATTCATATTCGCACTGAATGCTGTTTGAATCTTTGGGCTTTATATGTTGCCTTGAACTCCGTTCTTGTAATATAGACGAAAATCTTGAACGATATTAGCATTTTTCGACTTTGCGATCTTTAGAAGTTCCATCTCATGGCCTTCAAGTTTATCGATAAATGTAGCCAACTTGAAGAATTCCCAATTTTGACTTTCTTTTAATACCATGAGATATGTAGTCCATTCTCCGTCAGGTAACGCATCAGCAAGCTTAACAATATACTCCGGTTCCGTCTTCTCAAGACAGTGTCTCCTCATTTGAACCTTCAGATGACAAAAACGTTCAATCATCTGTTTCGTTGTCTCGCCCTTCATCATAGTAAAAATTTCAAACTCCTTCAAGATAAGAGCTTTTTTACTCTTGATCATCTTTGCGCTTCCTTGGTATTTCTTTTGCATTAATAACCAAAGTTCTCTCGCAGTCGTGTACTCAGGCAACAAGATCAAAATATCCTCTTTAACTGACTGTTGAATGAGGCTAATCATCTTCTTTTCAGCGATATATTCTTCCTTTTGTTGTGAAGAATACTTGTACTTCTCAAGAACTTGCTGAGTTTCGTCTAACGGAACGACATATGCTCTCTCAATAGCCACCCAGCTTTGGAAATGCATGGCCTGAACCCAATAATTGAACTTCTCCTTCCATCCCTCGTACTCGTCCATATTCATTAATTTCGGAGGTTTAACGGATGTGCACATTTCGTTGTCGAGGTTAACTTGATTTATCACATTGGCAGTGGATGTACCAACTCCTAACATAAACGCTCTCTGTAAATTTTTCATCGCGAATGTTGAACACGTACGCTGAAAACACGTTCAAACTTTGAAAAATATTAGAACTACTACAAGTTCGGTCGAACTTGTAGTGGAAGATTGAAAATTCTCAGTTTTTACACAAGTTCGGTCGAACTTGTGTGACTTGATTTGAAAAATGATCTTGAGATTAGTTCGAGCGAACTTACACTTGATTTTAGAAGAAAATTTGCAAGTTCGGGTGAACTTGAAATAAATTTCAATGAAAATACTCAAGTTCGAGAGAACTTGAAGAAAATCAAAGAAACTACCACAAGTTCGATCGGACTTAACACAAATTTCCTCAAAAACTCTCAAGTTTGAGCGAACTTGATAGAAAAACACTCAAAAAGTGAGTTTCTAAGTCAAGTTCGAGCGAACTTGACATAGAAGTTCAATCAAAATGGATTTTTCAAACATGATTTTTTCAACAATTTTGCATCAATTCGTTTGATTTTAATCTCCAAACTCTCAGGGGTTTATCTATGATGTATTTAACATGGCATATTCAAATTTGGACAGAATTTGCCCGTAAATTCTTCATTTTTAGTGTAAAAGATAGAAAAATAGAAGTATGGAGTAGAATAAGAGTTGTTCTTGTCTTGATATCAATCAAATCAGGCTATCTAGCCCTGATACCACTTGTAGGACTGATCCTTATAGCAAAGGAACCTAGATTTGATATCTAATGTCTATAACGGCGGAATCAATATGACATGATTACCAAATAACAAGAATTAATCAGTTAAACGTCAATTTTATTGATAAACTTCAAGTCTCCAAGCTGACAGAGCTTCGCTACACAGAGCACCAAAAGTTACAAATGAAGAACTCAAGCTAGCTATTTATAGGATGTCAAGTTCGCTGGTGAGAGACTAAGTTCGGGCGAACTTGACCTAGTCAAGTCCGGCCGAACTTGACATCAACACACCATTACCAGCGAACTTGACTACCAACTACATAAATACTTGATTTTGCTAGCCTATTCACATCTAATCTATACAGACTCGATATAAGACTAAGACATAGACATTCTGCACCAACAAACGCATATGCTATGACTTTATCGCGTTGCATGAGAACACAACCAAGAGCTAGATTTGATGCGTCACAATAGACAACAAAATTATCGTTGCCATCAGGTAAAGATAGAATAGGAGCATCGCAGAGCTTTTGTCTCAAAGTTTGGAAAGCTTCCTCTTGCTTGGGTCCCCACTCAAAAGGCTTATTCTTTTGAGTCAAAGCAGTGAGGGGAACCACGATCTTTGAGAAGTTCGCAATAAAACGGTGATAATACCCAGGAACACCAAGAAATGAGCGAACTTCTGTGGGAGTAGTGGGTGTGTTTCAATCCTTAATCGCAACGATTTTGGAAGGATCCACATGTATACCTTGCTCGTTGACTATGTGCCCTAAGAATTGAACTTTTTTTAACCAAAATTCGCATTTGGAGAATTTGGCATAAAGTTGTTCTATCGTCAGTAGTTCCATCGTTAATTGAAAATGTTGTTCGTGCTTGGCTCGAGACTTGGAATAAATGAGAATGTCGTCGATGAAAACAATGATGAACTTGTCTAAATAAGGTTTACAAACCCGATTCATCAAGTCCATGAATACAGCAGGTGCATTTGTCAAACCAAATGGCATAACAGTAAACTCGTAGTGGCCGTATCGTGTGCGAAAAGCAGTTTTGGGAATATCTTCCTTGAGTACACGAAGCTGATGATACCCAGAACACAGATCGATCTTGGAGAAAACTGTAGCACCTTGTAATTGATCAAAAAGGTCATTAATTCGAGGTAGGGGATATAGATTTTTGATCGTGAGTTTGTTGAGCTCACGGTAATCGATACACATACGGAAAGATCCATCATTCTTTTTCACAAATAGGACAGGAGCACCCCATGGTGAATAGCTCGAACGAATGAATCCTTTATCAGATAACTCTTGAAGTTGTTTCAATAATTCTTGCGTCAGACGGTGCAAGACGATAAGGTGATTTGGCTATTGGGTGGCACCAGGTACAACTTGACGTGCTGGAGGTAAACCATGTAATTCTTCGGGAAACACCTCAGGATAATCCAGAACAACAGGGATATCTTGAATACTTTTACCCTTGCCTTTCTTTTCCATGATATGCGCTAAGAAAGCTACATAGTTCTTTCGTAGGTATTTCTGGGCTTGGGTACAAGTCATGAGTTTTAGATTACTAGCAGATTTTTCTCCACAAACTTTCAAGACTTCACCAGAGGGAAGAGGTATACGAACTATCTTGTCAAAACAAATAACTTTGGCGTGATGTTTAGTCAACCAATCCATCCCAATAATAATGTCGAAACTCCCAAGTTGCATTGGCGTGAGGTCAATAGAAAACAAATGATTGTTGAGGTTTAACTAGCAATTTCGAATAACATGATCGAGCACAAGAGGTTCACCACTAGCGACTTCTACTGTCAAAGGCTTTGCTAGTCTAGTTCTTGGCATCGAAAGTATAGATTCAAAGGTAAGTGACACAAAACTTCTATCAGCACCTGAATCGAAAAGAACAGAAGCAGGATGATTGTTAACAAAGAACGTACCGTTAATAACTTCATTATCAGCACGAGCCTCGTTGGCGTTAATGTTGAATGCTCGTCCACGAGCTTGATTGGCATTTGCTAGTCTCGGGCAGTTGTTTCTGTAGTGACACATTTCACCACAATTGTAACATGAACCAGGTGGGAAGTGAGGTCGAGCAACATTTGCTTGAAGTTGAGCGGGGTTTTGAATAGCTAGATTGGGAACAAATCGACAAATGTTGGCCAAATGACCAAGTTTTCCACAGGAGGACACTGACGACATGGCTGGTGAGTTTGGTGATGACCATTGCACAGGTTTGTTGGTGCATATGTATGTTGTCTATGTCATTATATTAGAACGTGTCTGAATGAAAAGAGCATCTGAAGACCGATCAAGACGAACACGATATCCAAGGGGGAGTCTTTTAGTACAATATGTCTATGTCTTAGTCTTGTATCGAGTCTGTTTAGATTGGGCTAGATTATGTCAGAAATGAGGGGTATTTATGTAAATGGTAGACAAGTTCGCCCAGAAGCTTGAAGTTGGAACAAGTTCGGCCGAACATGTTCAAGCAAGTTCGCCCGAACTTGCTGTCCTCCAAGCGAACTGGTACTACTATATATAGGTGCCTTAGGATTTCATTTGAAGAACTAAGAGGAACTTTTGGCAAACTTGAGGCGAAGCTCTGTCCGATCTAGAACTTGAATGTTTACGAATATTGACCAATAAACAGATAATTAATGAGTAATTCTTGTTATATGATTAACATGTTATTTAGTTTCCGCCTAATTGGACATTAGATACAAATTCTAGGTTCCTGTGCTATCGAGGATGGTCCTATCAAGTGGTATCAGAGCCTTAATACCTAGATTTAGTGAAATCATCACAAGAAATACTCTATTTCTACTCATTTCAACCATTTTTCTTAACCTTTTCACACATTTGAAGAATTCATGGTAAAAAATGGCTAAAAATTGAACATGTCATGTAAAATAAACTAAAGGTAATCCCCTGAAAGTTTCAAGGACTAATTCAAACGAATTGATGTCAAAAAGTTGAAAAAAATCATGTTTTGCAAAGTTGGTTTGACCGAACTTGACATCAAGTTCACTCGAACTTGATTGAAAAATTCACATTTTTCATCAAGTTTGCCCGAACTTGATTGATTTTCAAGGATTTTAGCACTAGACCGCTCGAACTTGCTTCATTTTCAATCAAATTTTATTAAGTTCGCCCGAACTTGATTAACTTTTGTTGAAAATATATTACAAGTTCGCCCAAACTTGATAATTCTCTTGAAAACCTACACAAGTTCGCTCGAACTTCATCAGGGAGAAAATTTTCAAAATTTTTCAGCAAGTTTGCTCGAACTTGTGTGAAACAAAATTTGATTTCTTCCACTGCACAAGCTAATGTGTATGGACGAATTTGAAGGGTGGAAGGAAAAGTTTGTAAACTGGGTACAAGCCAATTAGTTCCACAGCTGGGTTGTGGTAGAAAACGGATACAAGTGGCCAAAAGATGAACGCGACTAAGATCTCCCTTTGGTTAAGTTTACACCTGCTCATAAAGATGCATACGTGGCTGAAAAGAAAATGATTAGCTTGATACAACAATCGGTGAAGGAAGATATCTTGATACTACTACCAGAATGTGAAACTTCACAAGATTTGTGGCATACTCTTTGTGATAAATTTAAGGGAAGCGATGAGATGATAAATAGCAAAAAAGCGTTAATCAAGAAAGAATTCGAAATATTCAATATGATCAAAGGAGAGACTATGAAACAGATGATTGACAGATATTGTCATCTAATGGTCCAGATGCGAAGGCATGACATTAAGAGAACTACGGAAGAGTAGATAGAAAAGTTGGCTGATGCACTACCAGAGGGAGAGTGGTCAACTTACCTGATGATTTTAAAGAACAGTCCGGGTTGGAGGCATTTAAAGTTGTCATCTTTCATCGATAAATTGGAAGGGCATGAAATGGAGCTGTTAAAGATTGCAAAATCAAAGAATGAAACGTTGTTCAAAATGTTGGTGTATATTACAAAGGAGGTGTTCAAGATACTCAGATTCAGAGCCCGAAAATTCAAACAACATTCAGTGCAAATATGAATTCCTCGAATTTTTCATCACAAAATCAGAGTTCCCCGAACACTGGATATTCAAGCACTGGTTCAAATTCTTCGTTTCAAAATCAGAACAATAAGTCGTATCAGACAAACCAATCCAGTTCTGATCCGAATGTTTTTCAGTGCAACATCGCAGTTAATCTGAAGAATGCCTTTCCTGAAAAAGTGGCAAAACAGCACATAGCATTGCTTGCTACTGTTCTAGAATCTTACAAAAGTTTAGTTGATGGGAAGATCGGAAATCCTGAAATGACTGCTGAGGATTACGATCAGGTGGATGAAAAAGAGTTGGAACTGATGGATATCAAGTGGAGTCTGGCATCAATCATCAGAAGAGTTACCAAGTTTGTAGCGTTAACTGGAAGAGACATTGGTAATTCAAGTAAAAAGCATGGATTTGATAAGTTAAAAGTCACATGCTTTAAATGTTGACAAAAAGGACATTTTAAACGTGAATGTAAGAACCAAGAAGCAAGTGGAAACCAAAGTCCTTTCAGCAACAATAACGATTATTACAAGAAAGCGCTCCAATACAGGCCATACCCGAAAAGAAAACAAGTTGAAGTTCAAGATAACTCTTCAAGGCCAACCGAACAAGCTCTAGTCATGTCTCACGAAGACGAAGGTTTTGACTGGAACAAGTATATCGGAAAGAAGACTAGTGTTACTATGATGGCAGAGTTAGCGGATGAATCGGAATCAACATTTGATGACACTGTTCTAGAAAATGCTTTTCTAGAAGAATATATGCAGAGAACTGAGGAAGAGGAGATGGTTTATCTTGAAACTTAGAAGAAGAATGCTATGTTTTCTAATTCTAATCCAAATTTTGCAGGTTGTTTCGAGAACATATCTCAAGAGCAAGTGACTGAAGATCAGAAACCAGAGGATGAGAAGGTAGGTTCAGAGGTAAAAGTGATTCAAAAGGAAATTGTGAAAGTTGTGGAGGTTGAAAAACCTTGCACAAAGTGCACAAATCCTTGTGAGCAATGTGCTGAGAAAACTAAAATCATAAGCGAAATGACTGTACATAACGAAAATTTTCGTTATGATTACAGAACGATGAAAGAAGCTTATGACAAAATGAAAGGCACATATTGCAATGTCGAAAAAGCTAATCATGAATTAAGTGCTAGTATAACAATGTTAAATGCCACATTAATAGAAAAACAAAAAGCAATTAACATGTATATTAACACAATTGCTGAAACAAAGCAAGAGCTTCAAGACATGAAGATTGAAACAGAAAGGGTGAGACAGCTTTTGAAAAGCTATACCACAAACGCTTATGTCATTGATCACATTCTTCCTACGATTAAGTCGGAGAAAAATGATGAAAAACCAAAAGGTACAAAGCGTAAAGAGTACGAAAATGTTCCACCGCCACTACTTGCGAGTTACTACCGCAAGAAAGAGGATGGTATTGAAAAGGCAACGAACATAACACTTTTATCAGAAACTAAAGATAAATTGCCTGAGAACATTGACGTAGTATTTACGAAGACAAACGATGACAGTGAAGCGGTTGTGAAAAATGTGGTAGAAAATGTTTTGGAAATGATTCTGATGACGGCAGCTTTGAAAGAGCCAACTCAAGTTTGAACAATTCGGAATCACAATCCAAAGATGACGATACATCATCAGAAAATGATCTAAGTGATGATCCTAACGTTTTCATGTACAAAGTTAAGGAATCTGATAGATTATATTTTGATGATAGCTTTCCGATTCAAAACGTGGAAGAAGATCAAATCGATAACTTGTTCAAAGTTGTGGAAGTTTTGTCAGATGATCTTGAAATAAATGAAAAGAAGTTTTATTCAAAACCCAAAAGGAATTTTAATAACTACCGAAAGAATGGTGGTGATTTTCCTGAAAATAAGAGAGCGGGTTTGGGTTTGGAGGTAAATGAAGATGAATCAAAAAGGAAAAAAAAGTCACCATTTCACGAATACAAAGGTAAAAACATGAAGTTTGTGTATGGGACAAACACGGTTCAAGAAGAAAGTTTGATCGGTAAGCAATCAAATGAAGACTTCAAGAAAGAAAAGGAACTTCAGGATAAGGCTAAATCCGCAAGTGGAATAAAACCCACTAGTGGACACTCTCATGATACTCGAACTTGCTTCAAATGCAATGAAGTGGGTCACATTGCTCGCAAGTGTCCGAAGTCAAAGCCTGTGTATCACCGAAGAAAAACAGTTTCGGATGTTGAGAAACAAAAGAAACCAAAGATTGAGAAACCTGTCACAGTTTTAAAAACAAACTATGAATCTAAAATCGAAGTAAAACCTAAGTATGAATCAAAGTTTGAAGATTCAACTTTTGAGAAAGGTGAAACTTCAAAATCGAATAAAAACAAAGATTCTAGATTGTACATCAAGAAAGCAAGAAGCAAGTCACAATCCTGGGTTGCAAAGAAAGTTTCTTCATCATCTGAAAGTCCAAAGTTTGTTTTAGAAAAAAAATGATAATGTCAAATCAACCAAGTTTGAAATAAAAAATGATAAGAAAGAAAAGGTCGAAAAGTTTTCAAAGTTAACATCGGACGAAATGTTTGATGATAATTTTGATTATGATGATGAGTTTGAAAATGATTACGATGATCTTTATCAAGTTCAACCCAAAACCAAAAAGGATTGGGTTTCTCTTTTTAAGTAGTTACTTTTCATGTGCAGGGGCTCTAAAGATCCACATTGTCGAAGTCGATTCTGGATAGTGGAGCTTCATGTTACTTAACTTATTCCGAAAGTGTCATAATCTTTGTCGTTTTGAGGGGGAGAAGTTGAAAGGAAAATCTGTGAATAACAAATTGTTAAAATTCACACCGTTGAACAAAACACTGATTTTATATCAAACCATTTATTCTTTCATGTAAATGAAATTAATGGTTTATCTATTGGACAGGTGCAGATGCAGATGTTGAAAAAAGGATCGGACGACGAGTTCTTGTGATCCACATTGGTTTGTTATCTTTTTAAAATTAGAATTTCTTAAATGTAAAATCCAAAAATATGTTTTTGATTTTAGGAGGAGTAAGAAAAATGTCAGAAAATAAAAAAAACATATGAAAAAGTTGAAAATTCAAAAACATATGGAAAATCAAAAAGTACAAAAACATTGAAAAAGACAAAAAGAATTGTAAAGTTTAAAAAGTGATAAACAAGTCTTACTGTGGATGTGTCGATAGGCTTTTAGTAAATTGTTTCCGGGATATAAACTAAATTTTACAACTGTTAAAACTTGTGGATTAACATCTCTTGGATATATGGACTTAGTATTCCGAAATTTCGTTTGAGAGATTACCTGATTCTGAGATACGAGGTCTTTATAAATGATTGATATCTGGGGTATTATACAAGTTCTTCTGATTTTGCGGAAACAATCGCCTAGAACTTCTATAATGCTTTTGTTAAAAACTCCTAAACTGCATGCAAACTTGAAAGAATCAAAAGATCTAATCATTTGCAGTGCTTAAAAGATTCCTTAATTGGAACACACCTTAAAGTCGAGCCTTCATCTCTTTGTCTGTACGGTAGTACTAACCTGAGCTCTCAAGGTCTCGCACAACCCAGATACAGATATCTGTTACGCTATATTCACGTGTAAGATGAAATCTAGGGAATCTTGATGCGGGAGTGTATCTGAGATGGGAACCATAGTTAAGTCAAGTTTCTTATTTCTACATAACATATCTTGGAACAATTGAGAAATGTGTCTAAGTTTAAGTGGATAAACATATCGACAATCTAGGTAAACGAGTTTAAAGCTTAAAGTCATCAAAAGGTCAACGGTACTGGTGATATGTCTCAGTCAACTAATATGATCCTTAGACACGAATTCACAAAATATGTATGTAAATATGTTTGTACATAGTTTATTTTCTTTACTTTCTTTACAGAATAAAACCAAAAAGATTTTCAGTGTGTTTTAGCATAAACTTTCAAAAATACAAAAAGATTTTGTTTCTACATTAGTTTCAACGAGCCAATGATGGAGAACGGTTCTTCGAAGTCTGGTAAGGTGCTATAATGATAGAAATCTTGATGTCATCTGTTAAAAATCAAAATGATCAAAAGTGTTGACAAGTTCATTAATTTGAAACTTTAAAATTGAAGAAAACATCAGTTTATTCCCAATGGGTAGAACCGAGGTCATAACTTGGACTCGGTAGATAAGATTGGTTAACCAAGGTCATTAACTTGGATTTTTGGTCAACTAAGTGGTTTTTCAATAATTGGTAATCATGTGAATGATCAAGGTCTTAAATGTTAAAAAGTATTCTAGGTCATTAATTTGACCTTGAATATCTAAAAGGAATTAAAAGAAGATTAAAATTTGAAATGTTGATGCTATAAAATTTCAAAGTTTGAATCTGAAATGTTTATTTGAATGTCTGAGAACTATAAAACAAGAAGTAAAGTTTTAGGGGGAGCAGGATAAAACGTTGAATGAAGATACTAGAAAGCTCAAAGTAAGGGGGAGTAAACCTCACAGCAAGGGGGAGCATGGTGATTATTGTTTTATCAAGGTAAGCTTAAGAATCAGAGTTGGAGAAGATTCGAAGATCAAGGACGTTAAAAGTTATTCAAGACTAAAGGTCAAGAATATTAAAAGACTCAGGAGCTTAATTGAAGTCAAATGACTATGGCAACATCCAAGGGGGAGTCTGTTGGTGCATATATTTGTTGCCTACGTCATTATATTAGAACGAGTCTGAATGAACAGAGCTTCTGAGGACTGATCAAGACAAAGACGATATCCAAGGGGGAGTCTGTTAGTACAGTATGTCTGTGTCTTAGTCTTTTATCGAGTCTGTTTAGATTGGGCTATATTATGTCAGAAATGAGGGATATTTATGTAAATGGTAGACAAGTTCGCCCGGAAGCTTGAAGTTGGAACAAGTTGAACTTGTTCAAGCAAGTTTGCCCGAACTTGCTGTCCTCCAAGCGAACTTGTACTATTATATATAGGTGCCTTAGGATTTCATTTGAAGAACTAAGAGGAACTTTTGGTAAACTTGAGGCAAAGCTCTGCCCGATCTGGAACTTGAATTCTTACGAATATTGATCAATAAACAAACAATTAATGAGTAATTCTTGTTATATGACTAACATGTCACTTAGTTTCCACCTATTTGGACATTAGATACAAATTCTAGATTCCTGTGCTATCGGGGATGGTCCTATCACAGTTGCACAACGGTGCAGTACAAGCATACGGTTTCCTCGCAGGAGGCTGTGCTGGTTGGTTGGGAGCGGCTTGAGCGGGTTGTGCAGACAAACCAATCACAAAATTAGAGTTCTCCGAACACTGGATATTCAAGCACTGGTTCAATTCTTCGTTTCAAAATCAGAACAATCTGTCGTATCAGACAAACCAATCCAGTTCTAATCCGAATGTTTTTCAGTGCAACATCGCAGTTAATCTGAAGAATGCCTTTCCTGAAAAACTGGCTAAACAGCATGTAGCATTGCTTGCTACTGTTCTAGAATCTTACAAAGGTTTAGTTGATAGGAAGATCGGAAATCCTGAAATGACTACTGAGGATTACGATCAGGTGGATGAAGAAGAGTTGGAACTGATGGATATCAAGAGGAGTCAGGCATCAATCATCAGACGAGTTACCAAGTTTGTAGCGCTAACTGGAAGAGACATTGATAATTCAAGTAACAAGCATGGATTTGACAAGTCAACAGTCACATGCTTCAAATGTCGAGAAAAAGGACATTTTAAACGTGAATGTACGAACCAAGAAGCAAGTGGAAACCAAAGTCCTTTCGGCAACAATAACGATTATTACAAGAAAGCGCTACAATACAAGCCGTACCCGAAAAGAACACAGGTTGAAGTTCAAGATAACTCTTCAAGGCCACCAAACAAGCTCTAGTCGTGTCTCACAAAGTTGAAGAGTTTGACTGGAACAAGTAAATCGGAAAGAAGAGTGGTGTTGCTATGATGGCAGAGTTAGTGGATGAATCGGAATCAACATTTGATGACGTTGTTCTAGAAAATGCGTTTCTAGAAGAATATCTGCAGAGAACTGAGGAAAAGGAAATGGTTTATCTTGAAACTCAGAAGAAGAATGCTATGTTTTCTAATTCTAATCCAAATTTTGCAGGTTGTTTCGAGAACATATCGCAAGAGCAAGTGATTGAAGATCAGAAACCAGAGGATGAGAAGGTAGGTTCAGAGGTAAAGGTGACCGAAAAGGAAATTGTGAAAGTTGTGGAGGTTGAAAAACCTTGCACAAAGTGCACAAATCCTTGTGAGCAATATGCTGAGAAAACTAAAATCATAAGCGAAATGACTGTACATAACGAAAATTTTCTTTATGATTATAGAACGATGAAGAAGCTTATGACAAAATGAAAGGCACATATTGCAATGTCGAAAAAGCTATTCGTGAATTAAGTGCTAATATAACAATGTTAAATGCCACAGTAATTGAAAAACAAAAAGAAATTATGTATATTAACACAATTGCTGAAACAAAGCAAGAGCTTCAAGACATGAAGATTGAAACAGAAAGGGTGAGACAGCTTTTGAAAAGCTATACCACAAACGCTTATGTCATTGATCACATTCTTCCTACGATTAAGTCGGAGAAAAATGATGAAAAACCAAAAGGTACAAAGCATAAAGAGTACGAAAATGTTCCACCGCCACTACTTGCGAGTTACTACCGCAAGAAAGAGGATGGTATTGAAAAGGCAACGAACATAACACTTTTATCAGAAACTAAAGATAAATTGCCTGAGAACATTGACGTAGTATTTACGAAGACAAACGATGACAGTGAAGTGGTTGTGAAAAATGTGGTAGAAAATGTTTTGGGAAATGATTCTGATGACGGCAGCTTGAAGCGCCAACTCAAGTTTGAACAATTCGGAATCACAATCCGAAGATGACGATATATCATCAGAAAATGATCTAAGTGATGATCCTAACGTTGTCATGTACAAAGTTAAGGAATCTGTTAGATTATATTTCGATGATAGCTTTCCGATTCGAAACGTGAAAGAATATCAAATCGAATTGTTCAAACTTGTGGAAGTTTTCGTCAGATGATCTTGAAATAAATGAAAAGAAGTTTTATTCAAAACCCAAAAGGAATTTTCATAACTACCAAAAGAATGGTGGTGATTTTCCTGAAAATACGAGAGCGGGTTTGGGTTTGGAGGTAAATGAAGATGAATCAAAAAGGAAACAAAATTCACCATTTCACGAATACAAAGGTAAAAACATGAAGTTTGTGTATGGGACAAACACGGTTCAAGAAGAAAGTTTGATCGGTAAGCAATCAAATGAAGAGTTTAAGAAAGAAAAGGAACTTCGGGATAAGGCTAAATCCGCAAGTGGAATAAAACCCACTAGTTGACACTCACATGATACTCAGACTTGCTTCAAATGCAATGAAGTTGCTCGCAAGTGTCCGAAGTCAAAGCCTGTGTATCACCGAAGAAAAACAGTTTCTGATGTTGAGAAACAAAAGCAACCAAAGATTGAGAAACCTGTCACAGTTTTAAAAAGAAACTATGAATCTAAAATCGAAGTGAAACCTAAGTATGAATCAACGTTTGAAGATTCAACTTTTGAGAAAGGTGAAACTTCAAAATCAAATAAAAACAAAGATTCTAAATTGTACATCAAGAAAGCAAGAAGCAAGTCACAATCCTGGGTTGCAAAGAAAGTTTCTTCATCATCTAAAAGTCCAAAGTCTGTTTCAGAAAAAAATTGATAATGTCAAATCAACCAAGTTTGAAATAAAAAATGACAAGAAAGAAAAGGTCGAAAAGTTTTCAAAGTTAACATCGGACGAAATGTTTAATGATAATTTTGATTATGATGAGGAGTTTGAATGATTACGATGAGGAGTTTGAATGATTACGATGATCTTTATCAAGTTCAACCCAAAACCAAAAAGGATTGGGTTTCTCTTTTTAAGTAGTTACTTTTCATGTGCAGGGGCTCTAAAGATCCACATTGTCGAAGTCGATTCTGGAAAGTGGAGCTTCATGTTACTTAACTTATTCCGAAAGTGTCATAATCTTTGTCGTTTGAGGGGGAGAAGTTGAAAGGAAAATCTGTGAATAACAAATTGTTAAAATCCACACCGTTGAACAAAACACTGATTTTATATCAAACCATTTATTCTTTCACGTAAATGAAATTAATGGTTTATCTATTGGACAGGTGCAGATGCAGATGTTGAAAAAAGGATCGGACGACGAGTTTTTGTGATCCACATTGATTTGTTATCTTTTTAAAATTAGAATTTCTTAAATGTAAAATCCAAAAATATGTTTTTGATTTTAGGAGGAGTAAGAAAAATGTTAGAAAATCAAAAACATATGAAAAAGTCGAAAATTAAAAAATATATGAAAAATCAAAAAGTACAAAAACATTGAAAAAGACAAAAAGAATTTTGGTCAAAAAGGAAATGATAGTACATCAGTGGAGTACACAGTATGCTAAAGAATTGTAAAGTTTAAAAAGTGATAAACAAGTCTTACTGTGGATGTGTCGATAGGCTTTACACGTTCAGTAAATTGTTTCCGGGATATAAACTAAATTATACAACTGCTTAAACTTGTGGATTAACATCTCTTGGATATGTGGACTTAGTGCTCCGAAATTTGGTTTGAGAAATTGCCTGATTCTGAGATACGAGGTCTTTATAGATGATTGATATCCTAGGTATTATAGAAGTTCTTCTGATTTTGCGGAAGCAATAGCCTAGAACTTCTATAATGCTTTTGCTAAAAACTCCTAAACTGCATGCAAACTTGAAAGAATCAAAAGATCTAATCATTTGTAGTGCTTAAAAGATTCCTTAATTGGAACACACCTTAAAGTCGAGCCTTCATCTCTTTGTCTGTATGGTAGTACTAACCTGAGCTCTCAAGGTCTCGCACAACCCAGATACAGATATCAGTTACGCTATATTCACGTGTAAGATGAAATCTAGGGAATCTTGATGCGGGAGTATATTCTGAGATGGGAACCATAGTTAAGTCAAGTTTCCTATTTCTACATAACATATCTTGGAACAATTGAGAAATGTTTCTAAGTTTAAATGGGTAAACATATCGACAATCTAGGTAAACGAGTTTAAAGCTTAAAGTCATCAAAAGGTCAATGATACTGGTGATGCGTCACAGTCAACTGATATGATCCTTAGAGACGAATTCACAAAAATATGTATGTAAATATGTTTGTACATAGTTTATTTTCTTTACTTGTTTTACAGAATAAAACCAATAAGATTTTCAGTGTGTTTTAGCATTAACTTTTAAAATTAGTTTAAACGAGCCAATGATGGAGAACGGTTCTTCGAAGTCTGGTAAGGTGCTATAATGATGGAAATCTTGATGTCATCAGTTAGAAATCAAAATGATCAAAAGCGTTGAAAAAGTTCATTAATTTGAAACTTTAAAATTGAAGAAAACATCAGTTTATTCACAACGGGTCGAACCGAGGTCATAACTTGGACTCGGTAGATAAGATTGGTTAACCAAGGTCATTAACTTGGATTTGGTCAATTAAGTGGTTTTTCAATAATTGGTAATCATGTGAATGATCAAGGTCTTAAATGTTAAAAAGTATTCTAGGTCATTAATTTGACCTTGAATATCTAAAAGGAATTAAAAGAAGATTAAAATTTGAAATGTTAATGTTATAAAATTTCAAAGTTTGAATCTAAAATGTTTATTTGAATGTTTGAGAACTATAAAACAAGAAGTAAAGTTTTAGGAGGAGTAGGATAAAACGTTAAATGAAGATACTAGAAAGCTCAAGTAAGGGGGAGCAAAGCTCACAGCAAGGGGGAGCATGGTGATTAAGGTTTTATCAAGGTAAGCTTAAGAATCAGAGTTGGAGAAGATTTGAAGATCAAGGACGTTAAAAGTTATTCAAGACTAAAGGTCAAGAATAATAAAAGACTCAGGAGCTTAATTGAAGTCAGATGACTATGGCAACATCCAAGGGGGAGTCTGTTGGTGCATATATTTGTTGCCTACGTCATTATATTAGAACGAGTCTGAATGAACAGAGCTTCTGAGGACTGATCAAGACAAAGACGATATCCAAGGGGGAGTCTGTTAGTACAGTATGTCTATGTCTTAGTCTGATATCTAGTCTGTTTAGATTGGGCTGGATTATGTCAGAAATGAGGGGTATTTATGTAAATCGTAGACAAGTTCGCCCGGAAGCTTGAAGTTGGAACAAGTTCGGCCGAACTTGTTCAAGCAAGTTCGCCCGAACCTGCTGTCCTCCAAGCAAACTTGTATTACTATATATAGGTGCCTTAGGATTTCATTTGAAGAACTAAGAGGAACTTTTGGCAAACTTGAGGCAAAGCTCTGTCCGATCTGGTACGTGAATGCTTACGAATATTGATCAATAAACAGACAATTAATGAGTATTTGTTATATGATTAACATGTCACTTAGTTTCCGCCTAATTGGACATTAGATACAAATTCTAGGTTCCTGTGCTATCGAGGACGGTCCTATCACAGTTGCACAACGGTGCAGTACCAGCATACGGTTTCCTCGCAGGAGGCTAAGCTGGTTGGTTGGGAGCGGCTTGAGCGGGTTGTGCAGTAATGGCAAAGTTTTGATAAGCCTTATGCTTCCTCGATTTCTTGCAAGGCTCGGCTTTTTTCCCTTCTGTTTCTCTTGGGTTGACTTAGCAGATGATTTCTTATCGCGTTTGTGATGAAGTTTACCCTTTTGACCTGAGACTCGGTCAAAGTTGCAGCTAGCTCAATGGCCTAGCGAACGGTAGTAGGGTTACTGCCACTAACGATATCCTGAATTGGATCAGACAAAACATCAATATACTTCTCGATCGCCTTATCCAAAGGCGTCACCATCGAAGGGCAAAGTAAACTCAACTCCTCAATCGGTCGGTATAAGCATGACTCTCACCACTGTCTTGCTTAAGATCGTGGAATTCATTTTCCAGTGCCCGTTGTTCATGAAGCGGGCAAAATTCCTTCATCATTAGAGCCCTAAGCTCTTCCCAAGTCTGAGCTAAGGCCACATCGGCGCCTCTGTCTCTCATTATACCATTCCACCACGTAAGAGCTCTTTTCTTGAATACACTCGACGCGAACTCAACCTTTCGCTCATTTGGACATTAAACAAATCGGAACGTGCTTTCGAAACTCTCAAACCATTGCAGAAGCCCAGTGGCTCCCTCAAACCCAGAAAACAAGAGTGGTTTAGCCGAAAAAATAGTTGCACGGAGCTGGTGCATTGTTATTGTTTGCTTGGTTTAATTAGTCACGAGATTCGGGAGTACTGCAACAACTTGTTGAGCGATGAGTGCTTTGCCATTTCGGCATTTTGAGTTGTATCACGTTGAGGAGGAATTCTAAAAGAAAACACGAAGGAAGATTTGTGAGATTGAATTTGAAATAAATCAATAGAGGTATTGAAAATATTAACGAAATAAGGATGGTGGTCATTCGTTCGTTTTCTCCAAACAAACAAACGACACACAGTGACTAATCAAAGTAAATGGGTCTTTATAATGTACCGCGAAGACATGCTTTATCCTACAAGTGGACACTCACCCCAAGAGTTCCCAGGTAAGAGTGATTGGTCCGATTAAGTGGATTTGTACGAACACTCTAGCCTTAGACAGAAAACTCAGGGTACAGGCACCCACCCTTCCAGATTGCATGTGTTCATATTATTAAAACCCAAACTTTGACGAGATTTGAAAACTTTAAAGACCTAGAGTGGAAAACGATTCATTTAAGAATGGATGTTTTCTTGTAAAATGTTTTCGAAAAAGATTTTTGTGACTTTTGTATTGTTTTTGATAATCACCTAAGGATAGGTGATAGTATTGTATTTTATGAATCTAAACGCAAGTAAACTCGCGTTAGGGTCCTAGGAAGGTTATAGTCTAGGTCAAAGCATTACTAATAACCTAATTCCATATAACCAGTGCTCTGATACCAATTTGTAACACCCCAACCGCGTAAAAACAACAAACCGCGGCGGAAACGTCGGGGAGTCACGTTACAGATTGTTTCAACAATACGTGGTAATTAAAGTTACGTTTTATTGAGAATATTAACATGATTTGTAGGACCGATCCTCGATGCTTAGGAACCTAAATTTGATATCTATTGTCCATAATAGCGGAAATATTATGACAAGTTTACCAATAGACAAGAATTAATCAGTTAAACGTCAATTTTATTGATTAAACGTCAAGAATCCAAATTGACATAGCTTCGCCTTAGAGATGCCAAAGTTACAAATGAGGACAACAAGGTAGCTATATATAGTGATACAAGTCCGCTCATGGAGGGTATGAGTTCGGGCGAACTTGCCTTAGCAAGTTCAGCTGAACTTGACAATCCAAGAACTTCATGGGCGAACTTGACCCTATTTCACATAAATACTTCGTATTGCTAGCCTATTCAACTCTATTCTATACAGAATCGATATAAGACTAAGACATAGACATTCTGCACCAACAGACTCCCCCTTGGATATCATCTTCAGTCTTGTATCGGTCTTCAAAACTCTATCTTCGAATAAACATTAACACACACGACCGAAGAAGTTCTTTTAAGGCTTCTTTCGTCGTTCTTGCTTTGGATCCGGCGTCTGATCTGTAGAAGGCACTTTGTTCATAAACTGAAATCTTCTAACACTTGCCTATCTACCTTTCTCATGAATAGCTTCAAGACGCTTCTCCTCTTTCAGAAACTCAACTCGTTCTAGATCCCTCCAACTTGTCTGCCACATCTTTCGTGAATTTACTTCATGCGCATAGCAAACATTCACAACTCTTTGGTACTGCATAGCCTGTTCTTTTTCACGTTCCTTAAATACTATTTTGCTGTAGAACAAGGTTTTGATATCTTCTCTGGAACAATTAACAAGCCACATTGGATCTAGAATCCTGATCGTTCTCCATAATCCCATCATGCCTCGAAATCCCAATATCTCAACTCTTTCCTTCGAAATATCCAAGTGTTCATCGAATCATAACACAATAACAGCTTCACAAGTAGTTGGATCTATCTGCCACCACTTGAACATTGGATAGAAGTTTTGCTCAATCGGCATCAACGACATGTTTCTCATAGCTCTAGGTCGCTTCATTATCAAAGCTATGTCTTTTTCCCCCGTCTTTTTGTTTGTTTTGATTCGACGACCTGGAATGAATGGTTTTCAATAGTTAAATCCTTTTACCGCTTCATACTTGATCATCTTCCATAACAACTGATCAATGTACTTCATCTGATATGTAACATTCACAGTCTGAACCAGCTCCTCAACATCCCAATACAATAAAGTCTTGAAATCAGCAAGATACTTGAAGTATTGCACTCCAAATTCCCTTTTGATTGCATAAACATTCAGCTCTTTAAACCAACCCCAACTCAGGATATCCCCCAATGACACGTCTTTGTCTTGGGTAAAGAATGCTAGAGGACGTCGAAGCTTACGTTCGCACGACATTTCATTAAACCAGGACTTCTTGGCTTGAGCAATTTCCTCTTTCGTCATCAGCTTTGGAACTTTACCTTCACGAACTGATTCCTCAATCTTCTCTTTCAACATATCTTCATCTAGTTGCTTGTACATCTCCTCAAATGTAGGAAAACTATCTGTATTAGGACCGGCGTACTTCGCAGTTTGATCTGTTTCATCATCAGAAGACCAATCTTCAACAATCACTCTGTTGTATTCATCACTTCAAATCTTCTAACGTACTGATAATCATTTAGCTCAAACGTGTTAACATTCAACACATCCTCTTCAAAGTCAAACTCTAGATTTTCAGCATCAACTTCAATTAACTTGGCCAGATCTTCCTTCGTATAGTTATGCACGTAGTCGCCTTCCTCTACATTATGTTCAAGCATCAACATTAAAGGCTTTGTGCGAACTGCAACAACAAGCTTTGCAAATCTTTCAACATTCGCCATATCAACATCATCTGATGGCCCTGTCTGTCCTGACTCCCCCTAAATCTGATCATCCATATTATTCGATTCATCGTCCATTAGAGAAGAAAAATCAACATCATCAGAAACTTTTCCTTCACTTATTCTCATACCAACTCCTCCCTGATCATCATCATCATCATCATCAGCAACATTCCAATCTTCATACTTAGAATCGTCTTTCTTTTCATCATCATCTTTATTCTCTTTTTCTGCTTCTTCATCGTCCTTATCATCAAAAGCAACGATAGGATAGGAAGGCTTGACAGATTCGTCAACCTTTGGAATATCAGACTCAGAAGCTATAACAACATCATCAACAGACTTCTCTGTAGTTTCGGATGGTTTAGGGGCTTCACCCTCAACACCTTTATCTTTTCCTCTTGCAGCTAACTCTTTTTCAGACCTTTCTTTAGCTTCTTGACGATCCAGACGATCATATTCAGAGATGACATCAATCCTAAGTGTATTAGATAACACTTTCTGCATTCCCATGAATCTTCGATCATTTAGGGCTTGGATTGATTTTAGATCAGCAATCTCTGTTTGAAGCTTCGCATTGGCATCCTGTAAACTTTCGATTAACGCCTTGAACAATTCGCCTTCATTCTCTAACACTTTTACTTCAGCATCCAACATTTCTTTCTCAATTGCGCTTTGATTCATCTTATTGATCAACTCAGCTTTCTCTTCTTCATTCTTGGCCACTTTTTCTTCCAAGATCTTTACATGCTTTTCGAGAAGATTAACATTCATCTCTGGAAAGAAATCATTTAAATCTTGAAGACTAATTGGATCATTATGCATATCACCAAATAGATTTTCCCTTGCAGTAGACTTTGGAGTAGCAGCTGTGGTGTAGTCTTCTTTGGAGTAGAACATTCAAAATGTGAAGTCGTTGGAGCAACAGGGGACTGAATAATAGGCACTTCCAATAAACCAGTCACAGGAGATTCTTGTGTTTCTCCTGGCCTCGTAGCTTCTGATGAAATGATCACAGGAGGTTCTTGTGTGACTCCTGGACGTTCAGCCTCACTTGTAACAACAACATGAGGTTCTTGTGTAGGAGGTTGTTGTGTAAATCCTTTCTCCTGTGCGCCAGATGTTCTTGTGTAACTTCTGCGCTTTTCAGCTTACTATTATATCGTTTACTAACTGGCTTTTGGGATTTCTTTGTTTTCTTCCTACCCTTTGTCTGAGGAGACCCTGTTGTCTTTCTCGATGACATAGTAACAGACTTCACTCGCTTAGCTTTTTTCTTGGGTCTTTCCTCATCAGATTCTTTCTCAAGACTCAGATCGAAATCAGCATCAGTCTCTTTGGCTCTTTCTGCCTCAGTCTCTGCTATTGTTCTCTTAGTAATTCTTTCAAGAGAATCATCAGAATCATCATTCTCTGAAGTAGCTGATATCACATCATCTTCCTGAGTCGTGTTAACTGTTTCCTGACTCTCAACAACTACTGCTGCACTAGAACCAGCTTCAACTTGAACATTTTCTGGTTCTTCTTCATCAACAAGCATTGTATCGACTTTCTTTGCTGCTCGTTTCTTCTTAGGCTTGTCAACTTCAGCCTTTAGGAACCAATCACTGCGAGCTTTCGGTTTGAATCCTTTAAGCCATTCTTTCTCATCACCGCTACCGTCTTTCCTCCATTTTTTGTCTGACGGTGCAATATAGTTTGAATTTTTGATAGCTCCAAATACTGGTTTAGCAACCGGTGCTGATGCTTGCTTTTGAAACTTTAACAACTTCTTCACCGTTGTATCATCAAGATGACTGAGATAAAGAACATAATTTGGATCTCGTGCAATATTTGTGTACTTCTCATCAATTAGCATCTGAACAAACCTCGGATATAAGCACAATCTCGAATCATCCATATTTATCGACATATGTGTAAACACAAGCTTTGAGTAGTTGAACAACTTCTTCAAATCAGTGTCGTTGCCATACAGGCCATGTAATCCTGAACATCGTCTAGGCCTGCTTTGCGGTGACTGAAAGTGTGTATAATTGTAGGCATCAAGAGCTTGTAGGGGTTTGGCACTTCCCCTTTCTTCAGAGTCAGCTTATTAACACTCCCCTTATAACCCAGCCTGTAGAAACAGCCTCTCACCATCTTTTTGTCTCAGAAAATCGGACGTCTTTGTCATCGTTGAACTGAAGAATCCGGCGAATATCATCTTCTGTAACCGTGATCTCTTTATCTTCATTTCCTACTTGTAGAGATGTTGTAATGATCTTTTTATCATCGTTGAGCTCTGCGTTCATCCAGAAGTGGTATATATGAGATCTATACGACACTGTGCGCTCCGTGATCGCTCTATGAATATGACACTCCTTAAGAAACTTCAGAATAATGTCGTAATCCTTCAGCGATGGACATATCGTTTTGTCGAGCGTGATGCAAGTATTATGAAACTTCGAGAAATCCATAGAAATCATCCTCGCTGGTTCTTGAGCCTGAGAAACGACGCAAAACAATCAGCGCGCTTTACAAGAAAAAGTTAAAATTTTTTTCAACATTTTCATCAAGTTTGGGCGAATTTGATGTGTGTTATAACATTCTGATTTTATCAAGTTCGCCCGAACATGTATTACATAACATGTTCATTATTCAACTATAAGTTCAGGCGAACTTAATCCAAATAACATCATTCAGAATGACTAAGTTCGGTCGAACATGAAATTTGATCAGATTCAATTTTTAACATGAGTTCGATGTGCTCAGATTTTGTATGTACTTTGATTATTTAGCAAGTTCGGTCGAACTTGATAACAAGTTCGGCCGAACTTGTCATCATCTTCAACAAAACAAACCTGCTATTTACAACATCAATCAGTTCAATCAAATTAAAATCATTTATACGGTCGATTTATGTTTTAGATCATGATTTTATGATCAATTTTTTCCAACAAATCCTCGATCTATCATGTTTTAAGTTTTCAGATCTGATTCTATCAATTAAGGTTCAATTAATGATTCAATCAAGCAATACACACCTCTTCCATTGAAAGTGGTGTGTAAATCACCAAGTTCAATTAAAATTTCGGCAGAATAACGGCTTGATTTTGACAATTTCACTCAAATCGCTCAAACGCTCAAGTTCGCTCAGAGGGTTGTCTTTGCATATAATGAGTTCGGCCGAACTTTCTTAGGTATATATACCTTGGCAAGTCCGGGCGAACTTGCAAGCCCAGAACACAGGCCCATTCAAGTCCGGGCGAACTTAACATTTAAATAAATCAGCCATCACTGCAAGTTCGGTCGAACTTGCTTAATTGTTAAACTTGATTCAGTTTAGCAAGTTCGGCCGAACTTGCCAAACCCAAAAACAAACTTTTTCAAATTTTACAATTTAACCCCTGAACTTTCCAACTTTTACCAGTTATGAAAATCTACTCAGTTGACCAAGTCCAAGTTAATGACCTTGGTTAACTGATTTGTCTGTAGAGACCAAGTTAATGACCCTGGTTTGACCCGTTACGAACAAACTGTTGATATTTTCAAAATCAAAGTTTCAAATTAATGAACTTTTCATCGTTTTGGCTTTTCAGTTTTTACAGATTAGTTCCCAGCCCATTGTCAATGAGATTCCCACCAGTTCTAGCACCTTACCAGACTTCGAAGACCCGTTCTCCAACATTGGTTTGCTGAAAACAATGTAGAAACAAATATTTTTGTATTTTTCTAAGTTTATGCTAAAACATACTGAAAATCTTTTTGGTTTTAATCTGTAAAGCTGATAAACTATGTACAGAACAAAGTAAACTATGTACAAACATATTTACAGACATATTTTTGTGAATTCGTGTCAAAAGGATCATATCAGTTGTATGAGACATGTCACCAGTATCGTTGACCTTTAGATGACTTTAAGTTTTAAACTTGTTTACCTAGATTGTCGATATGTTTGTCCACTTAAACTTTACCACGTTTCTCAACTGTTTCAAGATATGTTATGGTTAGATTTCTGAAACTTGACTTATCTGCGGTTCCCACTTCTTGAATATACTCCCGCATCAAGATTCCCTAGATTTCATCTTACAGGTGAATATAGCGTAATTGATATCTGTATCAGGGTTTTACGAGACCTTGAGAGCTTAGGTTAGTACTACCGTACAGACGAAGAAATGAAGGCTCGACTTAAAGGTGTGTTCCATTTAAGGAATCTTTTCAGCACTGGCAATGATTAGATGTTTCGATTCTTTTCAAGTTTGCATGCAGCTTAGGGGTTTCTTTAGCATAAAGCATTATAGAAGTTCTAGGCTATTTCTTCCGCAAAATCAGAAGAACTTTTATAATACCCCAGATATCAACTATCTATAAAGACCTCGTATCTCAGAATCAGGCAATCCATCAAACGAAATTTCGGAGTACTAAGTCCATATATCCAAGATGTGTTAATCCACAAGATTAAGCAGTTGTAAAATTTAGTTTATATCTCGAAAACAGTTTACTGAACGTGTTAAGCCTATCGACACATCCACAGTAAGACTTGTTTATCACTTTTAAACTTTTCATTTCTTTAGTATACTGTAATAGTCCACTGATGTACTATCATTTCCTTTTTGTGACATCGAATTCTTTTTGTCTTTTTCAATGTTTTTGTACTTTTTGCATTTTCAGATTTTCAAATGTTTTTGTATTTTCTCTAACATTTCTCCCCCTAAAATCAAAAATATCTTTTTGTATTTTAGTTTTTAATAAAATTCTAAACAAGAAAGATATAGACAAACCAATGTGGATCACGCGAATTCGTTGTCCGATCCGTATTCAACCTCAGCGTCCGCACCTGTCAACAAATTTTTCATACCATTAATTCTCAACAACTATTTAAACCGTGATAAAGAAAATAGTTTGGTATAAAAATCAACCTTTTGTTAGTCGGTGTGGATTTTTTCTATTCGCACCAACTTCTTTTCGTAGCAGTCACGAATGAAGTGATCACGAATTTCAATGTGTTTTGTGCGTGAGTGATGAACCGGATTTTTGGTTATATCAATGGCTGCCTTATTATCAAGATACAGCGGAGTGTCGAGAAATGGCAGACCATAGTCTCTCATCTGCTGTTGTATCCACAGAATCTGTGAACAACAGATGGAGGCCGAGATATACTCAGCTTCACAGGTAGAGGGAGCGACCGTAGTCTGTTTCTTACACTGCCAGGTTACCATTCTTGTTCCGAAAAATTAGCATCCCGCTGTAGTCAATTTTGAATTCAACTTATCTACACCAAAATCGGAATCAGCATATCCTGCAAGATCGAAATTATCATTCTTCGAGTACCACAAGCCGGTGCTTGGGCATCCCTTCAGGTATCTGAAGATTCGCTTCACGATCTGCATGTGTGAAATTCTCGGGGTTGACTGATATCTGGCGCATAGGCAGGTAGGATACATGGCATCTGGGCGCGATGCCGTCAGATACATCAACGATCCTATCATTAATCTGTAGAGCGTCTCATCAACTTTGGCTCTAGTTTCGTCAATGAAAATCCCGTGATTAAGAGCAAGAGGAGTTGATAACGGCTTCGAGCTTTCCATATCAAACTTCTTCAAGATGTCGTGCACATACTTGGTCTGATGAATGAAAATACCGTTTGGAAGTTGATCTACTTGTAATCCGAGGAAGAACTTCATTTCGCCTATCGAAAAAATTTGAATTTCTTCTTCATGATGCCCTCAAACTCCTTGCAAAGACTATCATTCGTTGATCCAAAGATGATGTCGTCTACATAGATTTGAACGATAATTTGATGATTACCAACTTCTCTGGTGGGGAGAGTACTATCCACAGTTCCTCTGACAAAGCCCTTTCACATGAGATGTTGCGATAACGTCTCGTACCAAGCTCTCGGGGCTTGGTGTAAACTGTAAAGAGCTTTATCAAGAAGATATGCTTTCTTTTTATTGAGTGGATCGACAAACCCCAGTGGTTGTCCGACGTACACCTTCTCGCGTAATTTTCCATACAGAAAACCTGATTTGACATCCAACTGATAGACTTTAAATCCTTTCAATGCTGCAAAAGCAAAGAATATTCGAATAGAGTCTAAGTGAGCTATTGGTGCGTAGACTTCTGTGTAGTCTATCCCTTCCTGCTGGTGAAATCCCTTGACAACAAGCCGAGCTTTGTTTTGAACTATAACCCCTCGATCGTCTTGCTTACATTTGAAGACCCATTTTGTATCAATCGCTTTCTGATTTTCAGGTAGGTCTACAAGCTTCCACACTCCTAACTTCTCGAACTGTAACAGTTCCTCTTGCATTGCTTGTACCCAGTTTTCATCACCTAGAGCTTCAGAAACACTCTTTGGCTCCATCTGGGATATGAAACATGAATAGTAGCAATACTCTTGAATTGGAGCAACAACCCGAGTGTAGAAACAGCTCAAAGCTTTGTTTATTTGACTCCGTGTTCTCACACCAGTTTGTAATTCGCCTATTACAGAATTTGACGGATGATAAGAATATGATCTTGGCATCACTTCACCTGGAACAACCACAGTATTCTCTTGATTTGTGATATGTTGATCTACCACTACTTCAACTTCAGAAGCACTACTCGGGCTTGCAGATTCATTCAATAAACTTGTAGTCTGCTCTGCTTATTCATCTGAAGAAGATTCTCCATCAGCATCGAATGTTGGAGCCTCGTCCGAGTCTGAACTCTGTGCTTCAAAAAGATTAGGATTAACTGTATTATTGACTGGTTTCTGTAATCTGTGTCACTTGATTTGTTTGAATTTCTTAACCATTGTTATTACTTGAACTAGCATCAGAAGAAGATGATCCCAACGTGGGTTGATTAACCACAATCGGTCTGATGATTTGCTCTTGATTTGCTGATTGATGAAGCTAATATAACGCTGCAATTTCTTCATCGGATGGTTCTTCAGGCAAATCAAATGATTTCCACAAGTCTTGATAGTTGAATAACCATACATCACCTTTTCTCTGAATAGGATCCGTATAGTTAAAACAATCAACATGCTGCGCTTCAATGACTCTTCTCAATGAAGGAACGTAAACTCTTCGTAATGGACTTGCATATCCGGCAAAGAAAACTTCAAGTGATTTAGCTCCAAACTTGCCATCTTGATTATTACGGTACATGGCGCTCCAAATGGTTCTAAGAACTTCAAATTCGGTTTCTGTCGGTTGATCATCTCAAAACAGTTCTTCTTCGTTGGTTCTACTGTTAAGACTATGTTAAGTGTGTAACAAGCCGTTGCAACTGCTTCACTCCAGAAGCTGACTGGAAGCTTTGAGTCTGAAAGCATGGTTCTTGCAGTTTCTATAAGCGTCCTATTCTTCTATTTAGCAACACCGTTTTGCTGCGGAGTGTAGGGTGCACTAAACTCGTGCAGAATCCCTTTAGCATTGCAGAATTCCTTCATTTTGGTGTTTTTGAACTTAGTACCATTGTCACTTCTAATGCGTCTCACCGAAGATGGTACAGGTTCTCAAGTTTCTTGAAAAGAATCACCAAATTTTCAAACGTCTCATCTTTTGATTCTTGGAAGAATACCCACGAGTATCCGGAATAATCGTCTGTGATTACCAAGCAGTAGAGATCTCCAGAGATGCTTCTGACATTCAGTAGACCAAAGAGATCTATATGAAGTCTTTCGAGAGGCAACTTTATCAAATTGAGAATCTTTCTCGGATGAGATTTCTTGATCTGCTTTCCCTTTTTACACTCGAGGCAATTATCTAACATATGAAAACTTTTCAGATTCACACCTTCTACCAAATCGTTGTGCATCAAATGATTCATTTTTCTTAGGTGAATGTGACCCATCTTTCTATGCCATAAGGTTGATTCCTTCTCAGTAGCTTTCGAAACAAAACACTTTGTCGTTTTTGAAGAAGTAGTAGAATTTCCCATATCAAGAACATACAAATCATTCTCTCTTGGTGCACGCATGTGTATCCGCTCGTCTGGTATTTTGAAACCCGGTTTGATTATCATGCATTCTTTATCGTTGAAGTGGACGGTAAACTTTTTATCACAAATTTGAGAAATACTCAGAAGGTTGTTCTCAAGCTCCACAATGTAGTTCACTTGATCAAATGAAACAACTCCGTTTGAGAGCTTTCCCTCGGCGACAATCCTTCCACCTTGGTTTCCAGCAAATACAACATATCTGCCATTGATAGCTTTTATGTCAAACAAGAGCACTTTCATTCCCGTCATATGTCTGGAAGCTCCACTATCCAGAATCCACTTGGAAAGTACGGATCTCTGGAGCCCCTACACATTTCAACAATTAGTTAAACAGCGCGACCCAAGCATTCTCTTGGGGTTGAATTGGATAACCATCATCGTAATCAAATTCATACTCGTCAGCATAATCAAATTCATCATTTGAATTTTCTTCGATGTTTATGTTTGAAAACTTCACTTTCTTTTTATCTTTCAAATTGTTACCACTTGTAATTTTGACAGTTTTAGACTTGATTTCAGATTTTGGTTCTTTCATGCTATCACTAGTCTTAACAAGCTTAGACTTAGTGATTTCAGATGTTGTTGACCTTTTCTTAACAACCCAGGCTTGTGATTTGATATTAGCCTTTTTAATATAAAACTTTGTTTCAGTTGCTTTTGAAGATTCACCTTTTTCGAAAGTTGAATTTTCGAATTTCTTTTCAAAAATTTGTTTCATTTCTTCTTTGTCAACAATTATTTTTAAGATTCTTATTTGCCCAATTTCTGGTTGCTTTGGTGTTTCAACATCTGCACTTTCTTTTCTTCAAAGATAAGCCGGTTTAGATTTCTGACACTTCCGTGCAATATGACCAACTTCGTTGCACTTGAAGCAAATCCGATTATCATGTGAATGTCCACTAGTGGATTTTACACCACTTATGGCTTTCGCCTTATCTCGAAGTTCTTTATGTTTCTTAAACTCGTCATTTGATTGCTTCCCAATCAAACTCTCCTCGAGAACCGTGCTTGTCCCATAAACAAATTTCATGTTTTTATCTTTGTACTCGTGAAATGGTTACTTTTTCTTAACCGGTTCTTCTTCCTCATCTAGACCCAACCTAGCTCTCCGGTTTTCCGGATAATCACCACCCTTTATCCGGTAGTTGTTATAATTTCTTTTGGGTTTAGAATAGAATTTCTTTTCATTTTTCTCCAGGTCATCTGATGTGACTTCAACCAGTTTAAACAGTTTATCCAATTGATCTTCTTTGACATTCCGAATCGGAAAATTATTATCAAAGTATAATCTATCAGATTCCTTAACCTTGTACATGATAACGTTAGGATCATCACATATATCATCTTCCGATGATGTCTCGTCATTTTCAGAATTTGTGTCAGAACTGTTAGGATATGAGTTTGAATTACTTGTAGTTTTTGTTTCAAAAATGGAAAATGATTGAGTTTTAAAAGAGATTTGCAGCGGAAATAAATGGAAAACTTTTACTACAAGTAACGGTCGTTTTTTTTCATCATCAACATGCTTTCAAGTTGGTAAACTTGCATGTGATTCACAACTCCCCCTCAGCCTTTGCAATTGAAGTTTGGTAGTAAGAAAATGCAGAGAAGATGATATGCGAAAGTTGATCTTTGATAGACAAGTTAGACTGTTACACAAGTTACCTATTTATTCTAAAATATCTAACCACTGAGCATCTTTGATGACGTCAGGGTTGATAGTGACAGGAAACTATATGTAACTAACTACAAACACTGCTAATACTAACTATCAGTGCTTAGCACTGTTACATTGATTATCTATCTAATGACTAAGCTCTAATCTCTATCCTCTGATCCTTGTAACTCTTGCAGACCTTTGCAACTTAGTGAAGTCAGATGATAGGAGGGCAATCTTTAGAGAAAGTAGTGTATACAACAGAGGTTGTAACCTCTGATAGTTTAACCGAAGCTCGGATAGTGTTATTTGGCTTTGTATCATCTGTTCCTTTCATAGGGTTCAATCCCAACAATCCCCCCTGGAACAGATGATGCCAAAAACACTTTATTTTTGGTCTTTATTCTTCAGGAAGAAATCTCTTATTTAACCTTTGAACTGAAGTTCAAAGTTAAGAGATTTTATGTAATCAGCATCCTTCTCCAGTTCTAAACATAATAACTCTTGGAAGTCTTCTACTGTAAGCTCATAAGAAGCTTCCATAGATAGTTTAGTGGCATCACCATCAGACTTGAGCAGTGTCAATTCATGGGTATCTTTGTCGACCTTCCACTTTAGAATTTTTGGGTCCGAAGGTTTTCTTGAAGGAACTTTTAAAGCTGAGGATTGAGAAAGAGCTATTTGTGATAAATCTTTAGCCAGCTTGGCACTTGAATCATATGTTGGATAATCAATCATGTTCTGTATACCTTCTTTCATAAATGTATCCTCAAACTCTTTGTCAGTCTTTTCAGACATCTTCCCTTGCCTTTTTCTGTGAAACAGGGAAAGTGTGGAATGGGCAGATGTTGTGCTGGACTTTTTAGAGAGTTGAACTTTGAGAATAGCATCTTCTTTTGAATAATCAGGTTTACGAGGCATGGATGGATCCTTTTTCCTCCTTTCTTCCAAATTTTTGTAAGTGTCTGTCACCCTGACCTCACCCCATCTCATCACTTGGTTCTTTGAACCATAATGATTCTGAATTAGTTCATTCTTCATTCTCTTCAACTTTAAGTCTCTTTCAGGCATATATTTCTTGTGTAAATCCCAGTTGGGAGGAGTTGGCTTTTTAAGAGGATCTTTCAACATTTCTTGCATTCTGTTGATCTCTTCTCTCAGCTCATCTAAGCTCCAATCCCTGAATTGTGCCCTTGTTGCCTTATACTTCTTGTTCTCCATGATATACTCAATGAGTTCACTTTTGACCAGCTTATCTTCCCTTTATGAAATCTGGTTACTCAGGTTCTTGACAAAGTTTTGTAAAATGCTGGCTTTACTTAGTTGAAAGGACATGGCAATTTGTATTTCTCTATCATCTTTACCAGATGATTCTCTTTTGGCAATATCCTCTGCTTGCTTCCGTTTCAATTCCAGGTAATCATCAACATTTGCAGGTCTTGGATAGCCATCAAGGGATATGATTGTTCTTTTGTCAGGGTCATCCTCTAAAAAGAAACTTAGGATCTCTTCCCTGACTGCTGGTAAATAAGGAGGATACAGCTTTGCTGCAGGAGTAATTTCAAGAGTTGAAGATGTTGTAAGCACTGATGTGGAGGTCATTGGTTGTGATGATAGTGGAAGAGGTGCAGGAATCTTATCATCATTTATCACTTTTGCGATCTTTCTCCTTTTAAACCTTAAAGTGGGTGATGGTGGTAGTGGGATCTTAGGTGATGTGGATAATGGATGAGTTGATGTGGAAAATGTGATCATGGTAGTGGATAGAGTTGCATCTGTTGCAACCTCTGCTGTATCAACAGATGTTGACACAACAGGTGCTGTAACATCTGCTTGTGTGGATGTGGGTTGTGGTTTTGAAGGTATGATAGGTTTTTGTGAGGCAGAGGTTTTAATGGTTTGATTGGTTGCAGGCTTAGTTTTAGGAGGTGTGGATGTTGGTTGCCTGGCTTTTCTAGCAGGTATTCTCTTTGATGAAGTACCAACCTCTCCTTTTTCTTTTTTCTGTTCAATCTTTTTCTCAACCAACACTCTGTTCTCCTCGATCACTGTCTTCTTGTGACTAGCCCTTACCTTGGCCACAGTTTCAGCAGTTAAATCTATCTTCTTTGAACCATCAGGCCTTGGAATATTTAAAGTAGGTCTGGCCTTATCATCATCTGTTTTCAGCTTTTTGTTTCCCAAAGGTTTCTCCCCCTTTTGGCTTCATCTGTTGTAACAAAGATAACCGTTGGAGGTGCATGGCCAGTGGTTGTGAGTAGATGAGCTTTGATGGCTTTAATGTTGCTACAGTGTCTTGATACCTTGATTTAACCATGTTTCTAAGATCATTCATCTGGTGCTTGTGTTGTAGATCCAAATAATGTTGTTGATGTTGAAACAGAGGGTTAAGAGCTTCTTTGAGATCAGCATGGATAGAATAGAGGGTTGACTTTTTGTAGCTATCATCTGCTTCAATAACTTTTGATTTCATAAACATAATTTTCTATCCTTGTCACTCTCTCCGTCAAATCCTGGTATTTTAGCTCATCACCTAATTTACTAGGATCATCTGAAACTCCTACCTGAAGTGGTAGTTGTATCTATGGTATCATTAGCAGTGGTTTTAGTACCAGCTTCAACCATAGATGCCCCTTTGTCTTGGAACTGGGACTTCCCACAACAGAGGTAATAGTTGTTGCCTCAACAGTGGTTGCCTTCAACCAAGTCTTAGTAATGAAACCACTGTCTAACCGAGAACTTAGGAGTTCAGCAATTGTAGTGGCTGCTTGAGTTGAAGTATCACCAAGGGTTACATGTAACCCAAGGGATGTAGCCTCTTCATGTGCTGATGGGCTAGCAATGAATAAAGAGTCAGACCCAGCCTCTTGATGAAGTATATTCTCAGTAATAGGTTGTTGAGAAGTGATGGTTTGTGCCTGGTCTAATTCAATTGCATTCAGCAATGGTAAAATAGTAGATGGAAGTGTGGTCATTGGTGAAGGTGGCTGTGTAGAAAGCGACAATGCCCTGGGAGAGGGCTGTGGAAGATAGAACCAAGTGGATCTAGAGCTTCATAATTTGGTGTCCCTGTTTCTATATCCGGATCCTTTTGTAACGATGCAGGAGGAGTTTCATAGCCGGTTGGAGATCTTTGATCCATCTGCTTTGAAGAAGTAGAAGCAGTGGTTGGAGACTTTGTTGCTGTCACTAGGTTAACCTCTGGGATCTCATCTTCCAGAGGACCCTTTTTGGGTTTGGTGGGCTTTTTGGTAAGTGTTTTGGTTTTCTTTTTGAGGATTTTTGGTGTGGGCTTCAGAGCAGCAGTTGTGGTGCCCTGATCACCAAGAGCAATGGGCTTAGTAGCAAGAGGTTGAGTTTGAACATTTTGTTCAGGTAAAACTTGCTCAGCCTCCTCTACTTGTGTTTTCGCAACTTTATCTTGGTTTGTTATTCTGGTGAAGGTTTCATGAGTGAGGCAGCCTGGTTTAGTCACAGCGCCTATTTTACTTTCAGGACCTTTGATTTGATCTTGTAAGTAAACACTCAGAAAACGTGGATGAATCAAAAAAAACTTTTCTTTTTGCAATATTTTAAAAATTATTCACAAGATCATTGAACAGTATCTGGGAGTAGTGACGATTACATGGCATTTGTTGCAAGATCTGATGGCTAACATCTGGCCACGTGTAACCTCTGATGAGAAAAGTACTAATTTTTAACACTATCAGTGGATAGCTATCAGTGTTTTGAAAAAGTGGTAAAAATGGAAGTCAGAGGATACACTTTAACAGTGGATAAGATTTTGAAGCCTATCAGAGGTTTTGAGCAAACATATGTTATGAGCAGACTTTTAAAGATTTATTGAAAAATTTCAACTTTAACTATTTTTAAGGATGAGTTTTTGATTTTCTGAACACATTTTGATGCTATGTACGCATGGATTTACAAAAAAAAACTTGTTTTAATCCATGTTTAGCATTCCAATTCTTGAGATCAAGTTTTCAAAGGTATATGTATCCAATGCCTTGGTTAAAACATCTGCCAACTGATCTGAAGTATGGACATGATGCAAAGAAATCAAACCTTTTTCATAGCAATCTCTCACAAAATGATGTCTGATGTCAATGTGCTTTGTAGTTGAATGAGAAGCTGTATTTTTAATGATGTTTTCAGCAGCTTGACTGTCCAATCTGAGTGGAGTCTTTAGTGTAGTTACACCAAAATCCAGCAACTGGTTTTGAAGCCACAAAAGTTGAGCAGTGCAGCTAGCAGCGATAATATACTCTGCCTCAGCAGTGGATGTTGAAACTACAACCTGCTTTTTGCTTTGCCAAGACGCTAGACAATCACCTAGGAATTGACATCCTCCTGATGTGGACTTCCTTGTAGTTTTGCACCCAGCAAAGTCACTATCTGAAAAACCTGAAAGCTCAGTATTTCCATTAGCTGGATACCAGATACCAAGTGTGGGAGCACCTTTTATGTATCTGAATATCCTTTTTACAGCAATAAGATCAGACTTTCTAGGTAAGCCTGTGATCTGGCACAAACACATGTTGCAAACATGATGTTTGGCCTTGATGCAGTTAGGTACAATAAAGACCCAATCATGCTTCTATAAAGAGTTTGATCAACAAGGTCATCTTTACCATCAATGGTGACTAGCTTGGTGGTTGCCATGGGTGTGCTACATTGTTTACAATTATCCATCTTAAACTTTTTAAGCAGTTCTTTCACATACTTGTTTTGATGGATAAATGTACCATTTTGCAATTGTTTAACTTGGAGACCAAGAAAACATTGGAGCTCACCCATTGCACTCATCTCAAACTCTGCTGCCATGAGTTTTCGAAACTCTTCACACATAGCAGTGCTTGTGGATCTAAAAATGATGTCATCCACATAAATTTGGACAAGCATCAAATCCTTTCCTTTCCATTTTAAGAATAGGGTTTTATCTATTTTACCTCTAGTAAACCCTATGGATAAGAGAAAAGTGGATAGAGCTTCATACCAGGCTCTTGGTGCTTGCTTCAAGCCATACAATGCTTTGTTGAGCTTGTAGACATGGTCAGGATGGAATGCATCTTCAAAACCTAGAGGTTGACAGACATACACCTCTTCTTTGATTTTTCCATACAAAAATGCACTCTTTATATCCATTTGATACACCTTTATGTTGTGGTTAGCAGCAAAAGCTAAGAATAGGCGAATAGCTCCAACCTTGCTACAGGAGCAAAAGTCTCATCATAGTCTATACCTTCTTCCTGTCTGTAAGCTTGAACCACGAGCCTTGCTTTGTTTTTTACAACAATACCCCTTTCATCAGTTTTGTTCTTGAAGACCCACTTTGTGCCAATTGGACTTGCATCTTTCGGCAGTGGCACAAGCTCCCAAACTTGTTGTCTCTTGAACTGAAGGAGTTCTTCTTGCATGGCTTCTACCCAGCTGTTGTCTTTCAGTGCCTCTTGGTACTTGACTGGCTGTGTGAGTGATAGAAAACCAGCAAAAAGACAAATATTTTGGGATTGGCTCTATGTAAGCACCCCAGATTTGATGTTGCCATTAACTTGATCTGTTGGATGGCTTTTGAAATAAATCAAATCACCTTGGTATGGAACAATAGCATTTTGAGGTGATGGCTGCAAATGTGTATCATCTGAGATAACCTCTGCTGGTGAATTTGAAGTATCAGCCGCTGATGTAAATGGTGGTGGTGGTATTGTGGGTATAGAGGTAACATTCTGATGATTTTTGTGCCCAAATGTAGGACTTTTATCAACAGATGATTTTGTGAACTGGCAGAGGTTTGAGGATCAAACACTGTTGACCCAGAAGTGGCAGAGTTTACACAAGAGCTTGTGGCACCTAATTCTCTGTTGGAAGAATTGACTTTCGTTTTTGGAAGCACACAGTCATATTCTTGATCTTGATCTTCTCTAGATGATTGTGGTGTACCTGCATTGTCTAGCTTGATAGGAACATCAGCAAATGTGAATTTATCTAAATCAAAAAGCTGTGCAGGATTTGCTGGGATTTTCAGTGATGAAAGTTCATTGAACTTCACATTCAAAGTGTCTTCAACACACTTGGTCCTAGAGTTAAAAAAATTGTTGCTTTAGCAGTGGTTGAGTATCTCAGAATATAGCCACAGTTCAATTTTGGCTGCAAACTTAGATATAGAATCTTTTAAGTTCAAAATGAAGCATGGACAGCGAAAAACTTTAAAATAGGAAACCAGAGGTTTGAATTTATACAAAATCTCATAGGCAGTCTTTTGATGCCTAGGGTTAATCAAAACTCTGTTTTGGACATAGCAAGCAGTGTTTACAGCCTCTGCACAGAAAGACAGGGTAAACCAGAGTCTGCAAGCATAGTTCTTGCTGATTCAATCAAAGTTCTATTTTTCCTTTCAACTACCCCATTTTGCTCTGGAGTTCTTGGAATGCTATATTGTGTAACAATTCCTTTTGACTCACAAAAAGCATCCAACTCCCTATTTTTAAACTCTGTTCCATTGTCACTCCTAAGGATTTTTACTGGAAGATCAAATTGCTTTTCTACTTGTTTAACAAAGTTTTGCAAAATGACTGCAGTTTCATCCTTAGATTGGAGAAAGAAAGTCCATGTAAACCTAGAGAAATCATCAACTATCACTAGGCAATACCTTTTGTGTTTTAAGCTCATGATTTGCACTGGGCCAAACAAGTCCATGTGAAGCAATTGTAAACACTAGCTTGTTTTGGACTCTTCAATTGATTTGAAAGAACATTTATGTTGTTTTCCTTTTAAGCAGGAAACACAATGTTCTTCACAGGAAAATTGCTTGTGAGGCAAACCTCTTACAAGACTTTGTTTTGAGAGTGTGGTGATAGTTTTAAGATTTGTGTGTCCAAGTCTTCGATGCCATAACTCAGTCTCTTTGCTAGAAGCAACTGAGAATAAGCATGTTCCAGACATAGGATTATCTTTTAGCATATCTACCACATACACATTCCCACTTCTGTGTGCAGTGAGTTGTGCTTTGCTCTCAGCAATGATTTGATCAATCTTTTTAACAACCTCTGGTCCCACAATTTGACAAGTTTTCTTAGTGAAGAAGGATCCATACCCTCTGTCACTCGTTTGTGAGACACTAGCAGGTTAAATTTCAGATTGTCAATTAAATTCACATTTTCAAACTTGAGTTTACCAGCCAGAACCGACCTAGACCCTAAAACCTTTCCCTTTGAGTTATTAGCAAAAGATATATCACCCCCCATGAGCCATGAAGTCCTTGAGAAGGGCTCTACATCCTGTCATGTGCCTGGAACCTCCACTATCTACATACCATATACTATCAAGGCAAATAGAGGGTCCCTGCACATCAAGTAAATAGATCCATTAAGATAGGTCTCCAAAGCCAAAATGGCTTTGGATGGGGTCACATATGGTCCAGCCTCAAGTCTAGGACAATGGTTAGTGGTTTGGATATTTTCTCGTAAGATCTGCTCTTGACCATTTCCTATTAGATGATTGTATCCATAGGGATGCTTATTCACTCTTTGCTTGGAAGGCTTTTTGTATCCTTCATAAGTAAGAGGAACCCTTTTATAGGCTGGTTGGCCATACCCTCTTGGAAATAAGTTTGATGGTGGGGCATCTGTCACTTGCACCTCTCTAGGAACATAGGTTTTGTTTAAAGCTTTTGTAACAGATGTTTCAGTTGGTTCAAAACTCTGCTTAGATTTATTTCTAGCAGAACTTGAACCTTCTCTTTCTAGTGCTTTTGCCTTGATCTCTTTTACCTTTACTCATAGTTTTTGAGATAGGCACACTCTTGAGTTAAGTGATTTGTTTTGTTGCAGATGGTGCATCTTGAAGAATTTTTTATAACAAAAGTTTTGTTAATGTCATAGGCTTTTAAAAGAAAACAATCTGCAGTCACATAATTTCTTTTTTCACAAAATTCACAAAACAAGTTTTTATCTTTACTCTTCTTTTCCTATCAGACTTTTTATTAGCAGTGGTTGTAACCTCTGCTGGTACATCTTTGATAGGGATCACCAGTGCTTTTGGGGTTTTAATACCATCAAAGGTTGTAAAGTCCATTGGCTTAAAGTTTTCTAAAATATCATATTCATCTGACCAAGTTGGTTTAAACTGATATTTTTCAATTTTTTTATCTTTTGTTGAAACCTCTGATTTTTCCAAAACAATTTTGTTTCCAGCTTTATTTGTGATTTTTATTTCTTCACCAGCCAAATTTGTTGGGCTATTTCAACCAACTCATAATCAATTTCAGCAACATTTTTCTCATTTTGGTCATAGGTTCTAAAACCTACACCAAACTTAATGTTGCTCTTGATCTGAGCATCAAGCATAATCTCATAACCTTTACAGGACTCAACCCATTTTTCACAAGTGATTTGGGTTTCTTCTAACTCCTTTTTACACACTTGGTATTTTTCTACCATAGTTTGGAGTTGGTCCTTGGTTATGCTTGATTCATGTCTCAGGCTACTCATTTCAGAATCTTTTTCACTTAACTTTGATTTTAACTCTTTAATCAGTTTTTCAAAATTAAGTTCATCTTCTAAAATTTTGTTCCTCAGGTTTTCATTCACCTGCTTAATGTTTGCAAAAGCAATGAGGCATTTGTCAGAACATAGATCTTTAAGGATCTGAGGTGATACCTTTGTAGCAGCCATGAGAGCACAATCATACTCATCTTCACACACATCAACATTCCATGGGTCAGCAGGAGAGTTCGTTTCCTTATCAGCAGCATTTTTCTTTTCTTCACTTGAAACCACTGTTTCATCACAAACTTGAACTTCATCAGTGTTTGACACTAACTCCACAGATTCAACACCGTCAGCAATTGTCTCTAAGGCCATTAAACAAAATTCTTGTTCAACATCATTTTTGGCCATTAAAGCAAAGTTCTCATCAATCAAATCCTCAGGCAAGCTACTCCAGTCAACATATCTTTGTGTGAAAAAGCTCTATTGACCAACCTCTGCTGACTAGCAGTGGTTTGAGCAGGTTGCGTGACAATGGGTACTTGTTGTACATGCACTTGAGGATGTGATGGTGCCTGAACATATTCAATTTGTGGAGCAGTGGATTGAACATAATGCACTGGAACAGTAGTAGCAGGATGTGCAAAGTGGGCAGTATTTTGAACATGTTGAGCAAGGGTATATTGGGAATAGTGAGCATTGTTTTGTGTGTGCTGAGGTCTAGGGCCAGGATGAGTCACTCTTGGTCCAGAATTTTGAGACCTGCATTCTCTAGCAAAGTGTCCTAACCTATTACACTTATAACACTTGACTTTTGATTTATCCAGCCCAACCTTCAGTCCCCCATGCAATCCTGGGAATTTCCTACAAGTTTTCTTATAGAATTTACTAGCCCTAACACTCAGTAGGGCCAGTTGGTGCAAAATATCCATTTCTTCAGATTTTAAGGTTCAAAATGTTGCAAGTCATTCAGCTCAAAGGATATATTATCAGAGGTTTGACTTTCCCCACTAGCAGTGAAAGCATAGTTGGGTGCATATGTTTCAGATCCAAAGTTCCCACCAGAAGTAATATCTATATAGTGATCATAACTTTGGTCCTTACTGCTGCCAGATCCCTCTTCTTGGCCAAAAAGAGTTGTATTACCCAATGAGTAATCATCAGTCATTTTGCCAGAATCTTGCAACTTCTTTTTCTGGTTTAACTCTCTCTCATAAGTGAGGAGTATCCCATGAAGTTGTGTCAACGACATTTCTTTAAACCCAACAGACTTTCTTGTTACATAAGCTACAGTCTCCCACTTATCTGGTAATGATCTAAGGAAACGACTATTAACAGTTGAATTAGGAAAAACCACGTTAACCAGTCTAAGTTTACTGATGAGACAGCTGTAACGTTCGAACTGTTGTGTTAGAGACTCTCCTTTCAAGTGACAAAACGTTTCATACTGCTGATTTAGAACTTCTCTGTTACTTTCAATCACTTCCTCAGTCCCACCGAATTGCTCTTTCAGTGCATCCCATAACTCCTTTGCATTATTGCAATGGAGTAGACCAGCATGAATCTCATTGGGTAAGGCCGAAGCAACTATGCTAAATGCCTTAGCATCCAATTCAATTTTCTGGAAATCCTGCTCCGAAAAGTTTACAGGATTATTTGGCACTTGTTTAGTTGGATCTTCTGTGCTTGGAACCATCGGAACGTGAGGTCCAAAAGCAACAGATCTCCAGCAACCGGTGTTTTGCTGAGCAAGGATATGACCCATTCGTCGTTGCCAAATGAAATATTCATTTCTTTTGAGCATCGGCGGTTTGAATAAGGATCCAGAGTTGGCATCCTGTGTGTTTTGAGACATTTTTAGTTGATTTTACGCAGATTTCTGTTTTAAAAACTTTGAACGTAATAAACTCTGTTTATCAAGCAAGAACAACCAAACTGATTAGCAGAGAGCTGATCTGTTCGAATCAAATTGATTGTTAGATCGAATTTAGTGAATCAAGCTCTGATACTAATTGTTAGGATCTGAGTTTGAATTACTTGTAGTTTTTGTTTCAAAAATGGAAAATCATTGAGTTTTAAAAGAGATTTGCAGCGGAAATAAATTGAAAACTTTTACTACAAGTAACGGTCGTTTGTTTTCATCATTAATATGCTTTCAAGTTGGTAAACTTGCATGTGATTCACAAACTCCCCCTCAGCCTTCGCAATTGAAGTTTGGTAGTAAGAAAATGTAGAGAAGATGATATACGAAAGTTGATCTTTTGATAGACAAGTTAAACTATTACACAATTTACCTATTATATACTAAACTATCTAACCACTGAGCATCTTTGATGACGTCAGGGTTGATAGTGACAGGAAACTATATGTAACTAACTACAAACACTACTAATACTAACTATCAGTGCTTAGCACTCTTACATTGATTATCTATTTAATGACTAAGTTCTGATCTCTATCCTCTAATATTTGTAACTCTGGCAGACCTTTGCAACTTAGTGAAGTCAGATGATAGGAGAGCAGTCTTTAGGGAAAACAGTGTATATACAACAGAGGTTGTAACCTCTGATAGTTTAACCAAAGCTCGGATAGTGTTATCTGGCTTTGTATCATCTGTTCCTTTCATAGGGTTCAATCCCAACAAGAACTGTTCAAACTCGAGGTGGCGTTATCGAAGCTGCCATCATCAGAATCGTTTAGAACAGTTTCAACCACCTTTTTTACTACCGCATTGTCATCATCAGATTTAGTATAGACTACATCAATGTTCTCTGGCAACTCATTTTTCTTTTCAGATAACAACTCAATGTTGAGTGCCTTATCCATCCCAACAACTGTTTTGCGACAATACTTCTCGTAAAGAGGTGGAGGAACATTGCTGTATTCTTTACCAATTTTCTTTTTAGGTTTTTCTTCCGATGGAATTGTGGGACGAATGTGATCAATGACATACGCATTAGTTGAATAACTTCTAAAAAGTTGTTGAACACGTTCTGTTTCAATTTTCATGTCCTAGAGTTGTTTTTTGGTTTCAGCAATGGTGTTAATATAGATGTTTATTGCTTTTTGTTTATCCATTACTGTACCTTTCAACATCCATATGGTATCATGTTGTTCAATATTATTTCTAACGAGCCTGCCATAATCATCTTTCATTTTGTCATACACTTCCTTCATTGTACGATAATCGTATTTGAAATGTTCGTTATGTACATTGAGTTCAACGATGATTTGTGATTTTTCGGCGCAATTAGCACATGGCTCGGTACATTTTGTGCAAGGTTTTACAACCTCCACAACTTGCACTCTGACAACTTCCTTTACCTCTGAACCTACCTTTGTTAGATTTGCCATCAAAGCTTTATAAGCAATGTTCTTGAGGTTTTCAGCATTCATTTCTTGAGTAACATCAATGACTTCTTCAGCAATAGATTTCTCCTCGGCAACTTGCTCCTGAGAACTTCCGTCAAAGTGACATGCAAAACTATAACATGAGTTAGGAGATAAAATGCCGTGATTCTGCATGTGAATATACTCCTCTTCTTCCTGTTGTTGTTGCAGATATTGTTCCAGTAAAATATTTCTAGAGCTGCTGCTTCTTCGACAGATGTATCTTCAACAATTTCAGCCATCAATGCAACTCCGGTCTTCTTACTGATATAAGAATTCTAATCGAAGCCATCATCCTCGTTTGAAGCAACCATTGCTTTATCAGTATTACTGATGTTTGGCTTTTCTTGAATCTGAACTTGTGTCTTCTTTGGCAAAGGCTTGTATTGAAGAGATTTCTTGTAATACTCGTTGCCTCCACCAAATGGACTTTGATTGCCCGTGGCTTCAGAATTTTTGCATTCTCTCTTAAAATACCCTTTCTATCGGCATCTGAAACAAGTGACCTTCGATTTGTCGAACCCTAGCTTGTTGCTTGAATTTCCGATATCTCGGCCAGTGAGTGCAACAAACTTTGTAACTCTTTGAATGATAGAAGCTAGTGACCACTTGATATCCATCAGTTCAAGCTCTTCTTCGTCCACCTGATCGTAGTCTTCGGCGGTCATCTCGGGATTGCCAATCTTTCCAGCTACAAGACTCTCATACGATTCTAAAACTGTGGCGAGAAGTGACATGTGTTGTTTTGCAAGTTGCTCAGAAACAACATTGTTTAGATTCACAGCAATGTTACACTTGTACACATTCGGATCAGAATTTGTTTGTTGATTCTGATTTGGTTGACTCTGATAAGAAGCATTTGACCCTATGCTAGAGAACGAAGAGCTTTGTGGACTTGATCATTGTGGATATGATTGGTTCTGATTTTGTGGAGAAGAATTCATGTTTGCACTGAATGCTCCCTGAATCTTTGGACTTGAAATGTTGTCTTGCGTTCCTGTTTCGTAATATAGGCCAACATCTTGAACAACATTCGCATTTTTAGATTTTGCGATCTTTAGAAGTTCCATTTCATGGCCTTCGAGTTTGTCTATGAATGTAGACAACTTGAAGAATTCCCAATTAGCACTTTCTTTCAGAACCATCAGGTAAGTAGTCCACTCTCCGTCAGGTAACGCATCTGCAAGCTTGTCAATGTATTCTTGTTCCGTCTTCTCAAGACCGTGTCTTCTCATTTGGACTTTTAGATCACAGAAACGCTCAATCATCTGCTTCATTGTCTCGCCCTTCAACATGTTGAAAATATCGAACTCCTTCATGATGAGAGCTTTCTTACTCTTGATCATCCCTGCGCTTCCTTGGTATTTCTTTTGCAGCGATATCCAGAGTTCTCTCGCAGTCGTGTATTCTGGCAACAAGACCAGAATATCTTCTTTAACAGATTGTTGAATGAGGCTTATCATCTTTTTCTCAGTAATGTACTCATCTTTGTACTTCTCTAGTACTTGCTGATGTTCTCTCTCAATCGACACCCAGTCTTGGAAATGCATGGCTTGAACCCAATACGTAAATTTCTACTTCTATCCTTCATACTCGTCCATGCTCATTAGCTTTGGCGGTTTAACGGTCGTGCCCATCTCGTTGTCAAGATTGACTTGTTGAATCACATTGGCATTGGATGTACCCACTCCGGACATAAATGCTTTCTGAATATCATCCATCGCGAATAACGAGACACGTACGCTGAAAACACTTGAAAACTTTGAAAACAATTAGTTCTACTACAAGTTCGATCGAACTTGTGACTTCTGATTTGAAACATTTCTCTTGAACTTCGGTCGAACTTGCAGTTGTATTGTGAAAATAACCCGAGTCAACCTAGAGCGAACTTGTTTATTGAATTTTATAAAAGACTAGCAAGTTCGAGCGAACTTAGCTAAATTCTTGAACTTTTATCAAGTTCGGTCGAACTTAATAGAAAATCAATGAAAATATAACAAATTCGAGCGAACTTCACTAATATTTTCCTCAAAAATCACTCAAGTTCGAGCGAACTTGGCAAAAATTCACTCAGAAAGTGACTTTTTACTTCAAGTTTGGTCGAACTTGGCTAACAAGTTCGAAAATGAGTGTTTTGTAAAACATGGTTTTTGCAAAATTTCAACACCAATTCGATTGATTTTGGTCTCCAATCTTTCAAGGGTTTATCTTTGTTGTATTTTACATGATATATTCAAAATTGAAAAGATTTTGACCGTGAATTCTTCATTTTTGAGAAAAAGTTAAGAAAAATAGAAGAATGGAGATGAAATAGAAGTGTTCTTGTCTTGATTACTATCAAATCAGGCTGTTCTAGCTCTGATACCACTTGTAGGACTGATCCTCGATGCTTAGGAACCTAAATTTGATATCTATTGTCCATAATAGCGGAAATATTATGACAAGTTTACAAATAGACAAGAATTAATCAGTTAAATGTCAATTTTATTGATTAAACGTCAAGAATCCAATTGACAGAGATTCGCCTCAGAGATGCCAAAGTTACAAATGAGGACAACAAGCTAGCTATATATAGTGATACAAGTCCGCTCATGGAGGGTATGAGTTCGGGCGAACTTGCCTTAGCAAGTTCGGCCGAACTTGACAATCCAAGAACTTCATGGGCGAACTTGACCCTATTTCACATAAATACTTCGTATTGCTAGCCTAACTCTATTCTATACAAACTCGACATAAGACTAAGACATAGACATTCTGCACCAACATGATTACATTGTCTTGGGAATTTAAAACAAACTAAACAAACATATTAATTGTCTTGCTTATTTTAAGGCACTATAGTCGGCGTGCGATCCTATGTGAGCATGCATCAAACCATTAAGCATTGTTCCCTGAAACATATGTGAAAACGAGTCACCATAAAAGAATGTCGGCGAGTACATAGGTTTTGTGAGTGTGTCAACTTCATGGTCTCGTATATACATTGCAATACCTCGTCGGACTACTCGAGCTGTGAATGGATACTTGTATCAAATTTGTTTGATATTGCAATATAGTTAACCAACAATTACTAGTTGGTTAAAGTTTGTAAAAAAAAATTGTAACCATGAATCTTGACCAAAATGTTTCTTTTGTAAAACCAAGTTATAAATTGATTTAAAAGAAAACTTCGTATGGTTTATATCTTTAAGTGAAAATCGTTACGTGACATCGTTCGAAAACATTGTTCCAAGAAATTTAAATAAGGCCATGGTATGTAATATGATGAAAACACTTATATATAGAAAGTACCAGCGGTGTATCCACCATGCTTTTATCACATTAACCCGTCACATTATTTAAAGCACTTATCATAAACCATTCAATCGTCCAATCGTCATTTTATACCAAATCGTCATTGTTAAAAACCAAATCTTCATTGTCATAAATAGATCGTCCTTGTTTTAATTGCGAAAGCTTTTGGTTGTTTCATTGAATACATTCAAAGCTTTGTTGACTCGTCTATACCACCAAAGGGTATCTTTAAATTGCAATAACAAACCACCAAAGGGTTTGTTAAAGTAAACAGTTTCGGTCGATCCCCAAACTTCCCCACAAACCCCGGAACCTTGGTAATGGGATTGTCAGTCCTATGGTACCATAACTTACTACTGGTCGGCTTGGCCAAAGTTAAGGAATGTTATTCTTGTCCTCACTACAACGCACCAACAAGTTCGTTCACATTATTGAAATCGTCTCTTTTATATAAACCATTGCATTTGTAACTCGAAAACTTGAAAAGAATTTAGCACATATGAATCACCCCAAAATATTTGCAAAACGTAAAAAGAGGGAAGCTATGTACTCACTTGGGATTGCAAAGTAAATCTTGAATCAAAGATTAAACAAGCTCAAAAGTCCGAGAAATCAAGCGTGTCCTAAATTCGAATAATTGTGTAAATATCGGGACTTTAGTCGGCGGATCAGATAGAACGAGATCTTGTAAACCAAATAAGTGATGTAACTCATATGATATGGTTTAACAAGGTCTAAATTCTGATTTGAAAAGGTTCCTAAGTGCTTTTGACCCTTCCGTTAAGGTAGTTTAAGCCATTTTAAAGCGTCATTTGCGTAAACGCGTGAACGGATGGTTAGATATGTGTTATGATAAGTCCTATATGCCAAAACATGTTTGATTATGATATAACATCAGTGCATAAGTCAAAATTTATGTTACATATGCTTATAGTTGATTTATTTGCAAAAAGGGCATTTTGGTCATTATTGAAAATCATAACAACTAATTATCATAACACTAACCAAATGATATGACCATAAAGTATAACCTCAGAGGGTTATTCCCTATTCAACTATGGTCACAAATATGAATTTGGTTGGGTTCAAAGATCAACCAAATAAGTCGGATTCGAAAGTCAAAGCGGGGTCAAAACCGCTCGACAAACGATTCTAAGCAAGCACTAAACTAAAAGGTGACGAGTTAGACATGTCTAACTAAGTTATAAGAGTGTTTTGGTATCAAAACAAACTGTTTTGGTACCCGAAAATAGTTCCGTATAATGCACATTTATCGCATTATTAACCGAAACTTTGACTCGCCACAATGACTAGTAAACGTGATAATTAGTAGGCATGATCACTAAGGACCATAACTATCATGATCACGATCACGTTGCAAAGTTTAATTGAACTTTGTTTTGAAAAATTCATGGTCAGAATTGAACGTCAAACAGAAAGTCAAACTGTTGAATTTTAACTGAAATATGCTAAAGGAATTGAACAAAACATGAATGGAACACTTACTTTCACTAAGGATAGCCAAGGAATCTCATAGATGATCTCCAAATGGTTGCAACTTTAGATAATAACAGATGAGAGCAAGGATGATGGTTGCAAAAGTTCAATTGGCTAGAACCCGATGCTAATTACAGTTGAATTGGAGTTATAAGATCAATACATGTGTCCATGAATCATCAAGGGTTTGGATTAATGTCATAACACTTGTTAGATGCAGGAGAATGGGTGGCAAGTTCGTTTGCATAATCATCAAAAGAGATAACCAGCTACTGCCAACAAACTGATGTGCTGGAGGCACCTTACGGACCGTATGGTCCATATGCTTATGGTCAGTAAGCAGTGGTGTTGGGCACAAGTTTCAGAAAATGGTAGAACAGGCCCCTACACATGTTTCGTCGCGTTTTTGCACTCCTAACACCCGTTAACTTGATTTTTAAGCTCCATAAGGACGATAAATCATAGGGAACTTTAAATATATTCAAAAAGTTTCCAGGTTTCGGTTCGTTTGGTCATACAGTTGCGGTATTCGGTTAATTACAATGAAAATCGTAACGAACGCGTGCATGACCGTAAATGCCCATCGAATGATATTTTTGCTTTCCAATAATTAATATATTAGATTTTAATGATTACAAAATTTTTTGGATGCGCGTACATGTCCCGGATTAAGAAATACACGTAACGGCATAGTTTCGCAGAATTTGCAAAATAGCCCCTGAAGTTGCATAAGCATATTTTGGCCATACGAACCCTTCAAAACTTATTTCTATGTTATGTAAAGGTTGTTTAAGGTATGTTAAGCTTATGACTTTGTTCCAGAGTGTGTGTCGCTGCGAGAATCAGCAGACTTTCGTAGTTTGTCGTAAATAGTCCCTGTGATTGAATAGACTTGTTTTTGACATACCAAATCCTTCAAAACTTATTTCTAAGTTATGGAAAGGATATTTAGGGTATGTTATACTTGTGTCATCATTCTAGAGTGTACGTCGTGTTAAAATGATTACGTTTACGTAACAGTTTGCAATTTCACTTCCAGAAGTCGTTTGAAAGTTTAGAATCATGCAAGAATCGAATATGTGCAATTGTCAAGATAAATAAACAAAACTCATAAATAAAACACAAAAATTCATTGATTTACAACTTGTTCATAATCATTACAAGATCGAATCGCCACAAATGTCACACGGGCCGTGTCACGTTCAACACCTCAGCACACCGACTGCGTCATGTGCTGTCCAACGCCCTAGTATAGTTATGCCTAACAACATAACAGTGTTTTGGACGTGTGCAGTTTCCTGTTTTCTGAAACACAGTCTGGTCGTAGCAACTGGGTTTGTCAGACTAGTAGTACTATTCACTGCCCACGACTTACGTTAATCACTTGTGGTGGGGATAATTTGTGTGTTAGGTAATTCACATCATCACAAGTTTGTGCAATTAACACAGTTTGTAACATGCAAATCACCCCAGAAAACAGTAAAATAGTTTAAAAGTGGGGGAGTGAAACTCACAGTGAAAGTAGTAGTCCCAAACAAAGAGTGATCAATCAACTGGATTAGCTTTAATAACACGCATGCAAGTAGGGACTCAAATCAATATCTAATTGGAAATGGTTATAACTTGGACCTGGTTATGAGTTTTCACCCTGGATTGAACCCATAGGATACTGGTATGGTGATGGATGTCAGGGTAGTATTAGTTTTCAGTTTGGCTTCTAGGCACCGTTTCGCGTGCCAGCCACAGTTGGTTGTTTAATATGTTCGGGTAATAGTACGGGAATACCAATTGTACCAATATGTTGTTATTCAAGAAAGATTAACTTTTCATTATGGGAGTTTGGGTGTTTGGTGAGTCTAGTTTGCCCAAAATTGAGTTTCCGCTTTCGCCGTCGGGGATTCTCCCGAACGGTGGTGGAACACACCCCGAGTGTCCAGCTTACCATGGAGCTTCCCAGAATACCCCCAGTTTTCCACTTATAGTCACAATAGGGTTTAGTCCGTTCCCAGTCCCGGCAGGTTCGTTGTCGGTAAACTGCCGAAATTAGTTAAAAGAAGCGTTTTAAAAGCTGAAAAATCCCATTTAATCTATGTATTTTATAAAACTCTGGAAATTTTTGTAGAAATATGTAACAATATATAGATTTAAGGAAAAATATTTTGGGAATTTATAAAGTTATTTTTATAACTTAAATAATTTATATGTAAAATAGTATTTAACCGAATAATTTACATCGCTTATCATCCAATGTCTAAAAATTCTCAAAATATTTCAGTAAACTCCTTATATGTCCAAAAACTCCCTGCAAAAATTTGAGATTTTTCCGATTTCGTTTCAGCGCTTTTGCGACTACCGAAAACTCTCAAAAACGCGGATTTTTAGTCTGAATCAAAATTCAACCAATAGACTCCCAAACTTTCCATAAAATTTCCTATATGTTCCTTAGTGTTCAGATAAATTTTCGTGATTTATTGACTCTGTTCGGTATTTTTCCCCAATTTCTTTTGTAAAACAGTTAAAAATTAGCCAAAAATATTAGAAACTTTTGAAAATTCTAAAATTATACGTGGACATTTCTGTGACTACCCTACATCATCAAACCAGTTTTCAGCTCAACCAAGAAACACGGACCAAATTATAGTCTAAACAATATTATGCCTACACTAATCGAAGGTTTCGGGCGATATACCTAGCGTAAGCTTCGTTCCCGAGCGTTTCTCTTGAGTCCAGAAGTGTGTGGGTTCTATATTCAGTACCTACACATCAAGTTCAATCCAAACATGCCATAATTCATGTCAATCAAGCTTTGTTTCACTTTTTTCGGTTAATCGCTTTGTTATTCGATTTTGGTCGATTAGGGCTCGATTAGGGTATCAAAATCAAAAGTTTTGTGATCTTGGATACCATATAACATCAAGGAACCCCTGATGTGATCTTATTCAGCCAACAATCATGTTTAATTCATCTAAAATCATGGATTAAAAAGAGTTTTCTTAAGCTAGTTCATGTTTTCTCAAGAAATCATCATCAAAATCATAAGAGCCTTGAATTATACCTTTGATTTGGCTTAAATTGGTTGAATATCAGCTGAGTTCTTTGAGAGTTTGAGCAGAATTTTGATGGAGAATGAAGAAGAAAATAAAAAAAAGAATATAAAAGGGGGTGGGGGGTCGCAAGTGGGGGCACCCCTACCCCACTTCTTGCTTTGTCGTGCTTCGTTTTTTGAGATAAGAAGATGATGTTTATCTTTGGTTTTGTGTTTAGGTTTGTTTTCGGGTCCCACCCGCGTCCCCGATTCGCCAAACGGGCTCTTTTTTTCACGTTTTTAGTGTTAAAAGACTCAATTTTAAAGAAGATTCATAACCGTGTCGAAATTCGAACACGGTTACGTTTTAATCATGATAGCCTCATATTAGGGTAGTTTAAGTGTTTTTAAGCTTGATTGACCGTTCCTTGCATCTTTGGTTGCCTTGTGTTGTTTTCAAAACGAAGGCGTTTCCCTAATCGGGAAGCTGCCTCATTTTGCATGCCCGAGCTTCGATTTGCTTCAATTCTAATGTCATGGTCTAAGGCACATAACTATGATGTTCCGCTCAAATAGATCTACCAATGGCATAATAATCATCGTCAAATGTTTAATGTGCTGTTAAACGGAATGCTCCCGTTTAACACGTTGTTACAGGATAAGGTCACCAACCTCGCATCGTTGGCCCTTAATAGTGTCATGTTAACCATGACGTGCTCTCGGATTTCTCCGAGACATAACAGAGATCGTTTAGCATTTGTTAGTGCATATGTCTGTTACCTACGTCATTATGTATTGAGCCTGAGTGAATAGGGCTTAACCTGTTAGAAACGAGGCGTATTTAAGTGAGATTTAGGTCAAGTTCGCTGGTAATGGTGTGTATGAAGTCAGTCGCGAACTTGACTAGTCAAGTTCGCCCGAACTGTCTCTCACCAGCGAACTCTATAAATAGGTGCTTTGGTTATTTCATTTGTAACGTGGAGAGATTCTGGCACAGAGACGGCGAAGCTCTGTCGGATCCGGTTCTCGAATGTATTGAACTTTACATCAATGAAAACAACATTTAAATGAGTAATTCTTGTTATTTGGTTAACTTGTCATTAGTTTCCGCCTAATTGGACAATAGATAACAAATTTAGGTTCCCGTGCTAATCGTGGATGTTCCTACAAGGGGTATCAGAGCCTGGATATCTAAATTTGCTGGAATTAAGACAAGAATTTTTCTTATTCATCTCCATTCTATCATTTTTTCTTAACATTTTCACATATTTGAAGAATTTATGGATAGAATTGGCTAATTTTTGAACATGTCATGTAAAATACATTTGTGATAAACCCCTGAGAGTTTGGACATCAAATTCAAACGAATTGATATCAGATTGTTGAAAAAACAATGTTTTCAAACACATCAGGATCGAACTTATAAGCCAAGTTCGACCGAACATGACTTAGACCAACAACTTGAGGTTTTTGAGTGAAATTGTGTTAAGTTCGCTTGAACTTAATAAGTTTTCATTGAAATTTTATCAAGTTCGCTCGAACTTGATAAAAAAACAGGAAACTTAAGCTAAGTTCGCCCGAACTTGCAAGTTTTTCTTTGACTTCAGTTGTAAGTTCGCTCGAGGATAAATCAAGATACCTAAGTTCGACCGAACTTAAGTGTTCTTCTTAAAATCCTTTACAAGTCCGCTCATAGGTGTAATTTGTCTGAAATCTCACATCAAGTTCGACCGAACTTGAGGTTTGTGTGATAAAATTTGAAATCTTTCATCTAAGTTCAACCGAACTTGTGGAAAACTGAAATCAAAATCTGATTTTCACACAAGTTCGACCGAACTTGTCTGTTTCTAATCAATTTTCGAGTGTTTTTTATCGTATTTTCAGATACGTCTTCAATTGCAAAATGGAAGATTTCCACAACATGTTCGTTTCACAAATGTCTTCTTCATCAAATGCTAATACTCTTGCGGCGAACCAGATGAATATCGACAACAAAATGGGTACTACGTCGAAACCGCCAAAGCTAATGAGTATGGACGAGTTTGAAGGGTGGAAGGAAAAGTTTGTGAATTGGATACAAGGGAATCAATTCAACAGCTGGGTTGTAGTTGAGGATGGTTACGAATGGCCAAAGGATGAGCGTGATCAAGATCTTCCGTTGAACAAGTTCTCACCAACCGACAAAGAAAATTATGTCACCGAGAAGAAAATGATTAGCTTGATTCAACAATAAGTAAAGGAAGATATCTTGATATTATTGCCAGAATATGAAACGTCACAAGAATTATGGCACGCTCTTTGTGACAAATTTAAAGGAAGTGATGAAATGATCAAAAGCAAAAAGGCCCTGATAAAGAAAGAGTTCGAGATCTTCACGATGATCAAAGGTGAAACTATGAAGCAGATGATCGATAGATATTGTCACCTCATGGTCCAGATGCAGAGACATGATATTAAACGATCTAATGAAGAGAAAATCGAGAAATTAGCTGATACACTTCCAGAAGGAAAATGGACAACATATCTGATGATTCTGAAGAATAGTCCATCTTAGAGACATTTCAACTTTTCATCTTTCATCGACAAATTAGAAGGTCATGAAATGGAGTTGATGAAGATTGCAAAATCAAAGAATGCTATTGTTGTTCAATATGTCGGTGTTTATTACAAAGGTGGTGTTCAAGATACTCCGATTCAAAGTCCAAAAATTCAAACAACATTTAATGCAAATATAAATTCTTCTCCAAATCAAAGTTCCCCATATGCTGGGTATACAAGTACTAGTTCAAGCTCTTCATTCCAAAATCAGAATAGTCAGTCGCATCAGACAAACCAATCTAGTTCTGATTCAAATGTTTTCCAGTGCAACATAGCAGCCGATTTGAAGAATGTTTTTCCTTAAAAAGTGGCCAAACAGCACATAGCACATCTTGATACTGTTCTTGAATCATATGAAAGTCTTGTTGCTGGAAAGATCGGTAATCCAGAAATGACTGCCAAAGATTACGATCAGGTGGACGAAGAAGAGTTGGAACTGATGGATATAAAGTGGAGTCTGGCATCTATCATCAGAAGAGTTACTAAGTTTGTGGCACTCATTGGAAGGGATTGGGTTTGATAAGTCAAAAGTCACATGCTTCAGGTGCCGACAAAAGGGACATTTCAAACGTGAATGCAACAATCAAGAAGCAAATAGAAACCAAAATCCTTTCGGCAGCAGTAACGAGTACTACAAGAAAGCTCTTCAATACAAACCATATCCAAAAAGAACACAATTCGAAGTAGAAGATAAATCTACAAAGACAACTTAACAAGCCCTTGTTGTTACTCATGAGGAAGATGGTTTTGACTGGAACAGATACATCGGAAAGAAAACTGGTGTTGCTATGATGGCAGAGATAGTGGATGAATCTGAGACATCGTATGCTGATGCTGCTTTGGGAAATGCCATTCTGGAAGGTTATAAGCAGAGAGCTGAGGAAGAAGAAATAGCTTACCTTGAGATGCAAAGGCAAGAAGCATTGAAATCAGAGGCAGAAAAGGTAAAAACTGAGATAAGAATGTCTGACAAGGAAGTTGTGAAAGTTGTGGAGGTTGAAAAACCTTGCACAAAGTGCGCAAGTCCTTGTGAACCTTGTCTTGAAAAGGTCAAAGTCATAAGAGAAATGACTGTACACAACAAAAATTTTTGTTATGATTACAGAACCATGAAAGAATCTAATGACAAAATAACAAGCAAATATAAAAATGTAGAAAAAGCTAATCTTGAACTCAGTGCTAATGTAAAGATGTTAAATGCCACAGTAATTGAAAAACAAATAGCAATTAACATGTACATTAATACTATTGCCGAAACAAAGTGTGAGCTCCATGATATAAAGATAGAAACAGAAAGAGTAAGACAATTGCTGAAAAGTTACACCATAAATGCCTATGTCATTGATCATATTTTACCTACGATTAAGTCGAGGATAATGGTAATAAATCAAAGCGTAATGAATACGGCAGTGTTCCTCCACCACTTCTTGCAAGTTATTCCTGCGAGAAAGATGATGAGATTAAAAAGGCATTTAACATATTACTTTGGTCAGCAATGAAAGATAAATTGCCTGAGAACATTGTCGTAGACTTTATGAAATCAAATGATGACAATGAAGTGGTTGTAAAAAATGTGGTTAAAAAAGTGTTAGGAAATGATTCTGATGAAGGCAGCTCTGAAAGCGCCAAATCAAGTTCGAACAACTTGGAATCGCAATCTGAAGATGATGTTACATCATCAGAATATGATCTAAGTGATGATCCTAATGTTGTCATGTACAAGATTAAGGAATCTGATTACTTCGATGATATTCGTAACGTCAAAGAGGATCAACTTGATTAATTTTTCAAACTTGTAGAAGTTTCATCAGATGATCTTGAGAAAAACGAGAAAAGATTTTACTCAAAACCCAAAAGGAATGCTAACAATTATCGAAAGTTTGGTGGTGATTTTCCTGAGAACAGGAGAGCAGGATTGGGTTTGGAGGAAAATGAAGATGAGCCGAGAAGGAACCAGAAGTCGACATTTCATGAATACAAAGGTAAACACATGAAGTTTGTGTATGGGACAAATACGGTTCAATAAGAAGGTATGATCAGTAAGAAAACGAATGATGAATTCAAAATGGAGAAAGAACTTCAGGACAAGGTTAAGACCAAATCCACAAGTGAAGTAAAACCCACTAGTGGACATGTTTCTGATAATCGGACTTGCTTTAAATGCAATACTATTGGTCATATTGCTCGCAAGTGTCTGAATCTAAAGCCTGTGTTTCCACGAAAAAAACTACGTCAAAAGATGAAAAGCAAAAACAACCAGAGATTGTGAAACCTGTCACAGAATCTAATAGAAACTATGAATCTAAAGACGAAGTGAAACCTAAAACGAGTTCAAGGTTTGAAACCTCAATTTTTAAAAAAGTTGAAACTTCAAAATTAAATGAACACAAAATTCTAGGTTCTATATTAAGAAAGCGAGAAGCAAGCTACAATCCTGGGTTGCTAAGAAAAAACTTTCATCATCAGAAAAATCAAAGTCTGTTGCTGACAAAACTTAAAATGTCAAAACAAACGAGTCAGTAATTAAACAGACAAAGAAAGAAAAGGACAAAACTTTTTCGGAATCGAGAAGGAACCAGAAGTCGACATTTCATGAATACAAAAGTAAACACATGAAGTTTGTGTGTGGGACGAATACGGTTCAAGAAGAAGGTATGATCAGTAAGAAAACGAATGATGAATTCAAAAAGGAAAAAGAACTTCAGGACAAGGTTAAGACCAAATCCACAAGTGAAGTAAAACCCACTAGTGGACATTTTCTGATAATCGGACTTGCTTTAAATGCAATACTATTGGTCATTTTGCTCGCAAGTGTCTGAATCTAAAGACTGTGTTTCCACGAAAAAAACTGGGTCAAAAGATGAAAAGCAAAAACAACCATAGATTGTGAAACCTGTCACAGAATCTAATAGAAACTATGAATCTAAAGACGAAGTGAAACCTAAAACGAGTTCAAGGTTTGAAACCTCAATTTTTGAAAAAGGTGAAACTTCAAAATTAAATGAAAACAAAGATTCTAGGTTTCTATATTAAGAAAGCGAGAAGCAAGCTACAATCCTGGGTTGCTAAGAAAAAACTTTCATCATCAGAAAAATCAAAGTCTGTTGCTGACAAAACTTAAAATGTCAAAACAAACGAGTCATTAATTAAACAGACAAAGAAAGAAAAGGACAAAACTTTTTCAGAATCGAGAAGGAACCAGAAGTCGACATTTCATGAATACAAAAGTAAACACATGAAGTTTGTGTGTGGGACGAATACGGTTCAAGAAGAAGGTATGATCGGTAAGAAAACGAATGATGAATTCAAAAAGGAGAAAGAACTTCAGGACAAGGTTAAGACCAAATCCACAAGTGAAGTAAAACCCACTAGTGGACATTTTCTGATAATCGGACTTGCTTTAAATGCAATACTATTGGTCATTTTCCTCGCAAGTGTCTGAATCTAAAGCCTGTGTTTCCACGAAAAAAATGGGTCAAAAGATGAAAAGCAAAAACAACCAGAGATTGTGAAACCTGTCACAGAATCTAATAGAAACTATGAATCTAAAGACGAAGTGAAACCTAAAACGAGTTCAAGGTTTGAAACCTCAATTTTTGAAAAAGGTGAAACTTCAAAATTAAATGAAAACAAAGATTCTAGGTTCTATATTAAGAAAGCGAGAAGCAAGCTACAATCCTGGGTTGCTAAGGGAAAACTTTCATCATCAGAAAAATCAAAGACTGTTGCTGACAAAACTTAGAATGTCATAACAAACGAGTCAGTAATTAAACAGACAAAGAAAGAAAAGGACAAAACTTTTTCAGAATCGAGAAGGAACCAGAAGTCGACATTTCATGAATACAAAAGTAAACACATGAAGTTTGTGTATGGGACGAATACGGTTCAAGAAAAATGTATGATCGGTAAGAAAACGAATGATGAATTCAAAAAAGAGAAAGAACTTCAGGTTAAGGTTAAGACCAAATCCACAAGTGAAGTAAAACCCACTAGTGGACATGTTTCTTATAATTGGACTTGCTTAAATGCAATACTATTGGTCATATTGCTCGCAAGTGTCTGAATCTAAAGCCTTTGTTTCCACTAAAAAAATGGGTCAAAAGATGGAAAGCAAAAACAATCAGAGATTGTGAAACCTGTCACAGAATCTAATAGAAACTATGAATCTAAAGACGAAGTGAAACCTAAAACGAGTTCAAGGTTTGAAACCTCAATTTTTGAAAAAGGTGTAAACTTCAAAATTAAATGAAAACAAAGATTCTAGGTTCTATATTAAGAAAGCGAGAAGCAAGCTACAATCCTGGGTTGCTAAGAAAAAACTTTCATCATCAGAAAAATCAAAGTCTGTTGCTGACAAAACTTAAAATGTCAAAACAAAGGAGTTAGTAATTAAACAGACAAAGAAAGAACAGGACAAAACTTTTTCAGAATCGACATCAGACGAAATGTTGGATATGATGATTTGGATTTTGATGATGAGTTCGAAGATGATTATGATGCTTATCATGTCAAACCCAAAACCAAAAAGGTTTGGGTTTCCTTATTCAAATAGCTGCTTTGTGTGCAGGAGTTCCAAGGACCCAATTTGTCAATGATAAACCTGGATAGCAGAGCTTCATGTTACTTAACTTATTCAGAAAGTCAAATTCTTAATCATTTTGAGAAAAGAGGAAGTTGAAAAGGAAAAATTGTCAAAATCAAATTGTGCAAATCCACACCGTTGAACGAAACAGTGATTTTATAACCGTTTGATTCTTTCATGTAAATGAGGATAATGGTTTATTTGTTAAACAAGTGTAGATGCAGATGTTGGGAAATGGGATCGGACGACGAGTTCTCGGGATCCACATTGGTTTGTTATATTTTTAGAATAGTATTTCTTAAAAAACCTAAAATTAAAAAATATGTTTTTGATTTTAGGGGGAGTAAGAAAATTTAAAAATGTTGATAAAATGAAAAATGTATGTAAAATTTGAAAATACAAAAACATCAAAAAAGACAAAAAGAATTTGGTTGTCAAAAAGGAAATGATAGTACATCAGTGGACTATCACAGTATGCTAAAGAATTGTAAAGTTTAAAAGTGATAAACAAGTCTTACTGTGGATGTGTCGATAGACTTTACACGTTCAGTAAATTGTTTCCGGGATATAAACTAAAATTTTACAACTGCTTAATCTCGTGGATTAATATCTCTTGGATATATGGACTTAGTACTCCGAAATTTCGATTGAAGGGTTGCCTGATTCTGAGATACGAGGTCTTCATAGATGATTGATATATGGGGTATTATACAAGTTCTTCTGATTTGGCGGAAGCAATAGCCTAGAACTACTATAATGCTTTTTCTAAAAACCCCAAATTAGCATGCAAAATTTGTAAAGAATCGAAAGATCTAATCTTTTGCAATGCTTGAAAGATTCCTTAAGTGGAACACACCTTAAAGACGAGCCTTCATGTCTTTGTCTGTACGGTAGTACTAACCTGAGCTCTCAAGGTCTCGCATTAACCCAAAGACAGATATCAATTATGTTATATTCACCTGTAAGATGAATCTAGGGAATCTGGATTTGGGAGTATATTCAAGAAGTGGGAATCATAGTTAAGTCAAGTTTAATAAATCATACCTAACATATCTTGGAACAGTTGAGAAATGTGGTAAAGTTTAAGTGGACAAACATATCGACAATCTAAGTAAACAAGTTTAAATCTTAAAGTCTCAAAAGGTCAACGGTACTGGTGATATGTCTCAATCAACTGATATGATCCTTAGACACGAGTTCACAAAATATGTTTGTACATAGTTTACTTTCTTTAAATTGCTTTACAGATAAAAATCAAAAAGATTTTGTTTCTTCATTAGTTTCAACGAGCCAATGATGGAGAACGGTTCTTCGAGGTTTGGTAATGTGCTTTTATGTTGAAAATCTTGATGACATCTGTGAAAAACAAAAAATGATCAAAAGTATTAAAAAGTTCATTAAGTTGAAACTTTAAACTTGAAGAAAACATTTTCTTCTCAAACGGTTTCAAACCGAGGTCATTAATTTGGACTCAAAATGAAATTGGTTAACCAAGGTCATTAACTTGGGCTTGGTCAATCAAGTGGATTTCATAATTGAAAATTTTTATTAAGTAGACAAAGACTTAAATGGAAAAGGTTTCAAGGTCATTAAGTTGAATTTGAAACAACTAAAGTTTTTGAAAAGATTAAAAGTGAAGATTAAAATTTAAAATGTTGATGGTACAAAAGTTCAAAGTTTTGAATCCGAAATGTTTATTTGAATGTCTTAGAACTTTGAAACAGAAAGTAAAGTTTTAGGGGGAGCTGGATAAAACATTGTCAAAAGATTTCAGAAAGCTCAAAGATAGGGGGAGTTTGAAGTCTAAAGATCAAAGCAAAAGGGAGTCTGAAGACTAAAGCTGAAAGCAAAGGGGAGCATGTTGACTAAAGTTTTATCAAAGACAAAGATCAAGAAAGAGGAAGAGGATATAAAAATCAAGATGTTAAAATTTATTCAAGAACTAAAGATCGAAAGGCTCAGAAGATTTAAAAGTCAATGACTACGGCAACATCCAAGGGGGAGTCTGTTGGTGCATATGTCTGTTGCCTACGTCATTATGTATTGAGTCTTAGTGAATAGGGCTTAATCTGTTAGAAACGAGGCGTATTTAAGTGAGATTTAGGTCAAGTTCCCTGGTAATGGTGTGTATGAAGTCAAGTTCGGCCGAACTTGACTAGGTCAACTTCGCCCGAACATGTTCTCTCACCAGCGAACTTGTAATGCTATAAATAGGTGCCTTGGTTATTTCATTTGTAACGTGGAGAGATTTTGGCACAGTGACGGCGAAGCTCTGTCGGATCCGGTTCTCGAATGTATTGAACTTTAGATCAATGAAAACAACTTTTAAATGAGTAATTCTTGTTATTTGGTTAACTTGTCATTAGTTTCAGCCTAATTGGACAATAGATAACAAATTTAGGTTCCCGTGCTAATCATGGACGTTACTACAGCATTGCACATAGGTCATGCATGTATTTAGGGTTTTCGCACAATTATTGTTTTATTAATGCTTTAAAGTCTTGGACCGTTTAGGGTGTACCTGGTTTCGTCACGGGTATCGCAGTCTCCCCTGGTTAAGAAATTTCGTCCCCGAAATTTACCCTGTCTAGCTAGGGGAAAAGGTGAGGGTATTTTCTACGGAATTCATCCTTCCGTTCCCAGGTGTATTCAGGTCCTTGTTTAGAGTTCCGCCGGACTTTAACCAATGAAATTTTGTTGTGCCTTAATTGTTTAACTCTGCCATCAACTACTTCTATTGGTTCCTCCACAAAGTGGAGTTTATCGTCAATGTGTATGTCTTCCAAAGGTATCTGGGTGGCTTCGCCTGGTAGGCACTTCTTTAGGTTTGAAATGTACAAGACATTATGAATGGCACTAAGCTCGGTTGGTAGCTTCAACCAATATGCTACGGGACCTACCTTTGCTAGGATCTCGTAGGGTCCAATTTATCGTGGTGCTAACTTTTCGGTCTTTCTAAATCTGATAATGCCTTTCCACGGCTATACCTTTAACAATACCCGTTCACCCACTTCAAACGATAACGGTTTTCTACGTACATTGGCCCAGCTCTTTTGCCGGTCCTGGGCGGCTTTCAATCTGTTCTGAATATGGTGGATCTTATCAGTCTTTTCTTGTACTAGCTCAGATCCTGTCAATTGGGTGTCACCCACTTCGGCCCAACAAAGTGGTGATCGGCACTTTCGACCATAAAGCGCCTCGTACGGGGCTGCCTGGATACTATTGTGGTAACTATTGTTATAGGAAAATTCTACCAGTGGAAGATGCTTGTCCCAACTTCCTCCGAAGTCCAGGACACAAGCGCGAACCAAGTCCTCAAGTGTCTGGATCGTGCTTTTTGATTTGCCGTTGATTTGGGAATGGTAAGCAGTACTCAGATCGATCCGCGTCCCCAAAGCATCTTGTAACTTCTGCCAATATCGCGAGGTAAAGTGGTTGTCTCGGTCTGAAATAATAGAAACCGGGATACCGTGTCTGGCTATTACCTCGTTAGTGTAGATTTCGGCCAATTTGTCGGTTTTATAAGTGGTATGATCGGAATAAAATGTGTGGATTTGGTCGATCGATCAACGATTACCCAAATCGCGTCATGACCACGAGGCATTCTTGGAAGATGGGTCACGAAATCCATCGTGATTTGCTCCCTTTTCCACTTGAGGTGTCTCGGTTGTTGTAACATTCGAACTTGCAGGAATCCACAGTCGATTCTTAAAATACCACACTTCATCCGATTTCTTCACAAAGCTTTTCTCATTTCCATGCTTCCCTTCGTTGGGTAACTGGTGTTCCTCCAAGGCTTGCATTTGCGCGTTCTGGATTTGCTCTTTAAGGCTCGTTTGCATAATCATTCCCAATGCTCGCACTCGGAGTGGTTTAATTCGATCCTTCCTACTTAGTGCATCCACTACCACATTAGCTTTCCCCGTGTGATACTTTACTTAACAATCGAAATCATTTAATAACTCCATCCATCTGCACTGCCTCATGTTCAACTCTTTTTGGTCTAAGATATGTTGGAGGCTTTTGTGGTCCGTATATATAGTACACTTTGTACCATATAAGTAATGTAACCATATCTTTAGTAGAATATAACCGGACCCAGTTCCAAATCATGCGTCGTGTGATTCTTCTCATGCTGCTTTAGTTGTCTAGAAGCGTATGCAATTACTTTGTTTCTTTGCATTAGGACACATCCGAGCCCTCGCCGAGATGCGTCACAATATACAACGTAGTCATCGTTACCTTCGGGCAACGTCAGAATTGGGGCTTCGCATAACTTTTGTTTTAACAGCTTGAATGCTGTTTCCTTGGTCTTCACTCCATTCATACTTCCTATCCTTCTGTGTCAAAGCTGTTAGCGATTGGGCAATACTAGAGAATTTTTTTTGAATCGACGGTAGTATCCCGTCAGTCCCAAGAATTGGCGTATCTCTTTCGGAGATTTAGGCACTGGCCAGTTCTTGATTGCTTCTATTTTACTTGGATCCACATGAATTCCATACTGATCCACCACATGTACCAAAAATTGTACGGCTTGCAACCAGAAGTCACACTTAGACAATTTAGCGTACAATTGCTCCTTCCGTAGTATCTCCAATATAGCACGTAAATGATACTCGTGCCCATCCTTGCTCTTGAAGTAGATCAGAATATCATCGATGAAGATGATGACAAACTTATTGAGGTATGGTTTACATACCGGTTCATGAGATCCATGAACACATCAGGTGCGTTGGTTAGCCCGTATGGCATAAACAGGAACTCAAAGTGGCCATAACGAGTTCGAAAAGCCGTCTTGGGGATATCGTCCTCTTAGACCTTCACTTGATGGTAACCCGATCGAAGATCTATTTTAGAAAAATATCGGGCTCCTTGCAGCTGGTCAAAAAGATCATCGATCTGCGGAAGAGGGCATCGATTCTTGATAGTGACCAGGTTTAATTCTCTGTAGTCGATGCACATTCGGAAGCTCCGTCCTTTTTCTTTACAAACAAGACTGGGGCTCCCCAGGGAGAATAACTAGGACGGATAAAACCACGGTTAAGTAGCTCCTGCAGTTGCATCGAGAGTTCTTGCATCTCGGACGGTGCAGGACGATATGGGGCTTTGGCGATGGGTTTTTTTGTTGTTCACGGAATTAGGTCGATGTGAAACTCGATTTGCCAATTGGGCGACAATCCGGGAAATTCCTCCGAGAACACGTCTGGGTATTCGCACACTATCGGGATATCTTCAGTTACATTTTTCGGCAAGTTCATTTTTCGTAACGCTGGCTAAAAACACGTCACATCCCTGCGTATATATTTCAGTGCCTTGAGGTGGGATATGAGGTTCACATGGTACCTAACTTCTCTCCCTGTACCATGATCACATTGTCCGGGAACAAAGGAATCTTTACAATCTTCTGCTCACACAACACTTCAGCGTGATGATTGGCCAACCAGTCCATTCCTATGACAACGTCAAAACTGCCCTGTTCTATGGGTAAAAGGTCAAAAGAAAATTGGTAACTGTTAAATGTTATAGGGCAGTTACTAATGAGTTGGTGACTGGTGATTGATTTCCCGTTAGCAAGTTCAACGGAATACGATTGTTTTAAGTTAATAGCGACCATATTTAATAGTGGCAAAAATGCAATGAAACATAACTCCTATCAGCCCCGTATCAAATAACATGAAGCAACTTAATCTGAAACAAGGAACGTACTTGTAACCATGTTTGATCCATGGCGTGCATCACCGGACCCAATAACGAAGGCACGACCTCGCGCTGCATTTGAGGTAGATGCTTGGCCCAGCGTATTCCTTCCTGCTATCTGTTGAGCTAACTTCGGGAAATTTCTCTTGAAATGCTATGTACTGCCACATCAATAGCACGTATGGGGGTAAGTAACCTGTTGTGTTGGTTGTTGGGGTCACTGCTGAAGAGGTTGAGGTCTTGGGGGTTGGAAACGTGTTGGTTTGGGGTTTGGTTCCATGGACATCTTACAGTTTTGGGCATCATGCCAATTCCCGTGACACCTCGAGCATATCACCGCTCGGCATGCACCATAGTGGTGGAAAGTGCACTTGTTGCACTTTGGGGCTTTTCCTTTGTAGTTACCAAAGTTACCAGTTGGGGTAGTCATGGCATAACTCTGTCTGAGTGCTTTCCCCCTATTCGCTGTTGCTGCCTCTGCTTGACTACTTTCTAGGGCTCCTCGCTTATTACCGGCCTGCTCTCCAGGCATTGTCAAAATCTTACGTCTAACCATGTCGAACGTAACAGTACCTGACCTGGCTACCACTCCGTGCATAGTCAGGTGTTTCACCGAGTTGATAATGCTCCTCACTTCTGGGGCCAGTCCCCAGATATTTTCGATCCGCTTATGCTCCGGTCGGACCATGTCTGGCAGTATACGTGCCAATTCATTGAAACGATTAGTGTAACCTGCATGGTCATCACCTTGCATCTGCAGGTTCCAGAAGTCATGTTCAAGCTTCTGAATCTCGTTGGTCGGGCAGAACTTTTCCATCATTAGTGCCTTAAGATCGTCCCATGTCATAGCATTAATTGCGGCCTGCCCGCGAGATTGAACGATGGTGTTCTACCAATTTAAGGCATTGTCAGTGAAGGTACAAGTGGTATACATAACCGCACAATCACCGGGAAAATTACTTATATTGATTACCGATTCAGACTTCTCGATCCATTTCCTAACCCATTCGGTCCTTCGATTTCACTGAATTCTATTGGTCTGCATTCCATAAAGTGCTTATACATGCAGACCGGTTTAACCTTGTTTTGATTATTATTTTTACCTACCGACCCTGTTTACGGTTCTGTTATGGGTTAGCATTGATGCCGATGCTAACCTGCGCCACAGTCGTGGGGATAACTGCCTGAAGCTGTTGCGCTATCATTTGCGCAATTTCCGCCTCCGTCATTTGTGGTGCATGTTTTGGGGCCATCCTCATTATAAACAGTATATATATGCATCAATGTAACATGTTCAATAGTCCAAAATCATCATCATATATAATAACACATGTCATCATACAACTGTCAAAATTTGCACATAGACTTAACCCATAAGTGCCAGTGCTTACAGGTGCTGTCAAAACTGGTCACCGAAGTGACGTAAAAACACCATGGTAATTGAGTAATCATAACATGTAACATATATCAGAGCATGCGATAATGATTTTAAGAAAGTATGAATCTATCGCATGAGACAAGGCTGAAGTCAAGACGTAATATTGACTAAAGCATAACAAGTCGGAGAACATATCGTAACATGAAACTCGTGTGTCTTGATTAACGGTACCTTGGTAATGTAGCCGGGTGTTTATATATAGGAAGCACCGCAGTGTATCCACCACACCCAGATACGTGATCAATGTTCCGTTTACCAACATATTCGGGCCTCATATTACTTTCCATGGAAAACCAACTGAAATCTGGAACAATCATTAATCGTAAAGAACACAATGTAACCGATGGTCACACGAAACGGGGTTGCACAATGCAAGGCGTTTCAAAGGAATCTGTATAATCACAAAATTTATACCCAATGGAACCAAATGACAACGGGAAGGGTAACTTATTCACGCACTCCATGCCATCTCCATAACCCCGAGATCATCATACTCATACATAACATATATCAGAACATGTGCTAAGGAATACCACTAAGCATCATAGTATCACACGAAGTGAAGGCTAAAACCCATATTGTAAGCAGAAAAGGAATCCAACAGACAATCAAATGAATGGTTGATCCAAGGACGAGAAAGTTTCGTAAGATGTTTGAACTATGCGATTGTATAACAATCGAATGTGAAGCAACGGGAAGGATCCGTACACGTCCCCCTGTCTATCAGAACGACCTACGCGTTCTTTGTATATCTATGTTCTTTTTGGAGTCTCATTCAGGTATATAATCGTCGTTATAGTAACTATAAGGATAGAGTTGGTGAGATTGTATCGTAATAAAGACTTAAGTTCTCACATCATAACGTATATAACAACTGTATAAGTGATAGGAGTCCAACTCTAGTGTATATTAAATATGTGATCAGTGGAATGGACTGTAATAGAAGTTTTTTGCCTGTCCCGAAGGCACATGTAGTAACGTATTATCCACCAATCCCAATTCATTTATCAATCCACGCACAAACTTCCACACACTATCACCTAGGGACATGTATGTATCACTCCACGTATTTAAGTGTGTTTATTACCGCGAGTTTCCCAACACTGCCTTGTATGAGCAAGTCTGTTATTACGTTCCGGACCATAATAACTCACTTGCCCCACAAGGTCATCCTGGTACTCGCCAGTAGGATACTTTACAGTGTTCACTAACTACTCTTAGTAGAGGTTAATTTTCCCAATAATTTCCACTAAGGTCCAAGCCTGTAGTTATAGTCTAGGTTCTTTAGGGATAACTATTTCGCTATAACCGATGGCTCTGATACCATCTTCTGTCACACCCTGACTCGCAGCGGAAGACAATTGCGGGGTGCGGCAGACACATGGTAATTCCTCATTATTTAAAAAACGTAATATCAAAAAAAGTGGGGACATCGGTTACAACATGCGTAAACTATCATATTACAAATCATTAGTTCAAGTGCGGTATTACACGCCACTACAGCTTTTATTCTGCTAGGGTCCGCTTATTCAAAACATTCCATACGCACATTCCTTATTCCTGTTTAGTTTCACTTTGAATGCATTTTAGTTTTAAAAAGGGTCAGCTAAACGAGCCGGGAGTTTCACTAGTTTGGTTGTTTCACAGCAAAATGTGTTAACAAGTTTAATTGCACGTGTCACAAATCGCAGATGGAATTACACGAGTGCACAAGTGAAACCTTGACTGTTTTAACCGTGCCGTGTCACGTTCGACACCTCAGCACACTGGGTCGTGTCACGTTCGACACCTCAGCCCACCGACTGCGTCACGTGCAGTTCAACGCCCCAGTGTAGTTATGCCTAAAAACAGAACAGAGTTTAGGACGCGTACAGTTGCCTGTTTGCCGACACACAGTTCGGTCAAAGCAACTGGGTTTGTCAGACCAGTAGTACTATTCACTGCCCACGGCTTACGTTAATCACTTGTAGTGGGGATAGTTCGTGTGTTAGGTAATTCACATCATCACAAGTAGGTGCAATTAACAAGTTTGTAACATGCAAATCACCCCAGAAAATAGTAAAACAGTTTAAAAGTAGGGGAGTGAAACTCACAGTGAAAGTAGTAGTCCCAAACAAAGAGTGATCCATTCACTGGATCAGCTTTAATAACACGCATGCAAGTAGGGACTCAAATCAGTATCTAAGTTGGAAATGGTTATAACTTGGACCTGGTTGTGAGTTTTCACCCTGGATTGAACCTATAGGATACTGGTATGGTGATGGATGTCAGGGTAGTATTAGTTTTCAGTTTGGCTTCTGGGCACCGTTTCGCGTGCCATCCACAGTTTGTTGTTTAACATGTTCAGATAATGGTACGGGAATACCAGTTGTACCAATATGTTGTTATTAAGAAAGATTAACTTTTCATTAAGGAAGTTTAGGTGTTTGGGGAGTCTAGTTTGCCCAAAATTGAGTTTCCGTTTTCGCCGTCGGGGATTCTCCCGAACGGTGGTGGAACACACCCCGAGTGTCCAGCTTACCCTGGAGCTTCCCAGAATACCCCCAGTGTTCCACTTATAGTCACAATAGGGTTTAGTCCGTTCGCAGTCCCGGCAGGTTCGTTGTCCGGTAAACTGCCGAAATTAGTTAAAAGAAGTGTTTTAAAAGCCGAAAAATCCCATTTAATCCACGTATTTTATAAAATTCTGAAAGTTTTTGTAGAAATCTATAACAATATATAGATTCAAAGAAAAATATTTTGGGAATTTATAAAGGTATTTTTATAACTTAAATAATTTATATGTAAAATAGTATTTAACCGGATAATTTAGATCGCTTATCATCCGATGTCTAAAAATTCTCAAAATATTCCAGTAAACTCCTTATATGACCAGGAACTCCCTGCAAAGATTTGGGATTTTTTCGATTTGGTTTCAGCGCGTTTCCGGCTACCGAAAACTCCCAAAAAACACGGATTTTTATTCTGAATCAAAGTTCAACCAATGCACTCCCAAACTTTCCAGAACATTCCCTATATGTTCCTTAGTGTTTATATAAAATTTAGTGATTTTTGACTCTGTTTGGCATTTTTACCGAATTTCTTTCGGTAAAACAGTTAAAAATTAGCCAAAAATCTTAGAAACTTCCGAAATTTCTGTGCATACCCTACATCACCACACCAAATTTCAGCTCAATCCAAGCATTATAGACCAAGTTATAGTCTAAACAATATTTTGCCTATACTAATCGAAGGTTGCGGGCGATATACCTAGCGTAAGCTTCGTTCCCGAGCGTTTCTCTTGAGTCCAGAAGTGTGTGGGTGCTATATTCAATACCTACACATCAAGTACAATCCAAACATGCCATAACTCATGTCAATCAAGCTTTGTTTCACTGTTTTTCGGTTAATCGCTTTGTTATTCGATTTTGGTCGATTAGGGTATCAAAATCTGAAGTTTTGTGATCTTGGCTACCATATAACATCAAGGAATCCCTGATGTGATCTTATTCAGCCAAGAATCATGTTTAGTTCATCCAAAATCATGGTTTAAAAAAAGTTTTCTTAAGCTAGTTCATGTTTTCTCAAGAAATCATCATCAAAATCATAAGAACATTGAATTATACCTTTGATTTGGCATAAATTGGTTGAAGATCAGCTGAGTTCTTTGAGAGTTTTAGCAGAATTTTGATGGAGAATGAAGAAGAAAAAAAAAGATTATAAAGGTGGGGGGTCACAAGTGGGGGCACCCCTACCCCACCTCTTGCTTTGTCGTGCTTTGTTTTTCAAGATAAGAAGATGATGTTTATCTTCGGTTTTGCGTTTAGTTCGTTTCAGGTCCCACACGCGTCCCCGATTCACCAAACGAGCTCTTTTTTTTCTCTTTTTTAGTGTTAAAAGACACGGTTTTGTAAACCATGCATAACCGTCTCGAAATCCAAACACAGTTATGTTTTAATCATAATAGCATCGTATTAGGGTAGTTTAAGTGTTTTTAAGCTTGATTGACAGTTCCTTGCATGTTTTGTTGCCTTGTGTTGTTTTCAAAACGAAGGCGTTTCCCTAACTGGGAAGCTGCCTCATTTTGTGTGCCCGAGCTTCGATTTGCTTCAAGTCTTATGTCATGGTCTAAGGCACATAACTAAGATGTTCTGTGAACTCAGAATCTCAAATAGCCCTACCAATGGCCTAATAATCATCGTCAAATGTTTAATGCGCTGTTAAACGAAAAGCTCCCGTTTAACATGGTTTTACAGGCTAAGGACACCAACCTTGCACGGTTGGCCCTTAATAGTGTCATGTTAACCATGCCATGCTCTCGGATTCCTTCGAGACATAACATATCTCGTTTAGCATAGCACACAAGTCATGCATGTGTTTAGGGTTTTCGCACAATTATTGTTTTAAGCATGCTTTAAAGTTTTGGACCGTTTAAGGTGTACCTAGTTTCGTCACAGGTATCCCAGTCTCCCCTGGTTAAGAATTTCGTCCCCGAAATTTACCCTATCTAGCTAGGGGAAAAGGTGAGGGTATTTTCTATGGAATTCATCCTTCCGTTCCCAGGTGTATTCATGTACTTTAACTAGTGAAATTTTGTTGTGCCTTAATTGTTTAACTCCGCCATCAACTACTTCTACCGATTCCTCCACAAAGTGGAGTTTATCATCAACGTGTATGTCTTCCAAAGGTATCTGGGTGGCTTCGCCTGGTAGGCACTTCCTTAAGTTTGAAATGTTGAAGACATTATGAATGGCACTAAGCTCGGTTGGTAGATTCAACCGATATGCTACGGGACCTACCTTTGCTAGGGTCTCGTAAGGTCCAATGTATCGTGGTGCTAACTTTCCGGTCTTTCTAAATCTGATAACGCCTTTCCACGACGATACCTTTAACAATACCCGTTCAGCCACTTCGAACGATAACGGTTTTCTACGTACATCGGCCCAACTCTTTTGCCGGTCCTGAGCGGCTTTCAATATGTTCTGAATCTGGTGGATCTTATCAGTTGGGTGTCACCCACTTCGGCCCAACAAAGTGGTGATCGGCACTTTCGACCATAAAGCGCCTCGTACGGGGCTGCCTGGATACTATTGTGGTAACTATTGTTATAGGAAAATTCTACCAGTGGAAGATGCTTGTCCCAACTTCCTTCGAAGTCCAGGACACAAGCGCGAAGCAAGTCCTCAAGTGTCAGGATCGTGCGTTCCGATTGGCCGTCGATTTGGGGATGGTAAGCAGTACTCAGATCGATCCGCATCCCCAAAGCATCTTGTAACTTATGCCAATATCGCGAGGTAAAGTGACTCTCTCGGTCTGAAATAATATCAACCGGGACACCGTGTCTGGCTATTACCTCGTTAGTGTAGATTTCGGCCAACTTGTCGTTTTATAAGTGGTATGGATCGGATATAAAATGTGCGGATTTGGTCAATCGATCGACGATTACCCAAATCGCGTCATTACCACGAGGCGTTCTTGTGTTGGTTCATATGTCTGTTGCCTACATGATTATATATCGAGTCTGAGTGATTAGAGCTTCATCTGTTAGAAACGAGGCATATTTAAGTGTGAAATAGGCCAAGTTCGATGGTTATGGGATGTCAAGTTCGGCCGAACTTGACTAGGTCAAGTTCGCCCGAACTCGGTCTCCCACCAGCGAACTTGTGTAACTATATATAGGTGCCTGGGTGATTTCATTTGTAACTTGAGAGATTTTAGCATAGAGATGGCGAAGCTCTGTCGGATCCGGTTCTCGAATGTATTGAACTTTAGATCAATGAAAACAACATTTAAATGAGTAATTCTTGTTATTTGGTTAACTTGTCATTAGTTTCCGCCTAATTGGACAATAGATAACAAATTTAGGTTCCTGTGCTAATCGTGGACGTTCCTGCAAGTGGTATAAGAGCCTGGATACCTAAATTTGATTAAAGCAAGGGGAGAGCTTAAAGCAAAGGGGAGCAAGTTGATTAATGTTTTATCATGACAAAGCTCAATAAAAAAATTAAAAATTGTTGAAAAAAATCAAAAACATATTAATCAAAAACATATGAAAAAGTTGAAAATTCAGAAAAAGTTGAAAATTCAAAAAGTATAAAAACATTGAAAAAGACAAAAAAATTTGGTTGTCAAAAAGGAAATGATAGTACATCAGTGGATTATCACAGTATGCTAAAGAATTGTAAAGTTTAAAAGTGATAAACGAGTCTTACTGTGGATGTGTCGATAGACTTTACATGTTTACTAAATTGTTTCTGAGATATAAACTAAATTTTGCAACTGCTTAAACTTGTGGTTTAATACATCTTGGATATTTGGACTTAGTACTCCGAAATTTCGATTTAAGGATTGCCTGATTCTGAGATACGAGGTCTTTATAGATAGTTGATATCTGGGGTATTATACAAGTTCTTCTGATTTTGCGGAAGCAATGGCCTAGAACTTCTATAATACTTTATGCTATAAACCCTAAAACTGCATGCAAACTTGAAAAGAATCGAAAGATCTAATCATTTGCAGTGTTGAAAAGATTCCTTAAATGGAACACACCTAAAGACGAGCCTTTATCTCTTTGTCTGTATGGTAGTACTAACCTGAGCTCTCAAGGCCTCGCATAACCCAGAGACAGATATCAGTTACGCTATATTCACCTGCAAGATGAAATCTATGGAATCTGGATTCGGGAGTATATTCAAGAAGTGGGAAACACAGTTAAGTCAAGTTTCATAAATCATACCTACATATCTTGGAACAACTGAGAAATGTGTCGAAGTTTAAATGGACAAACATATCGACAATCTAGGTAAACGAGTTTAAAACTTAAAGTCTCAAAAGGTCAACTGTACTGGTGATATGTCTCAAACAACTGATATGATCCTTAGACACGAATTCACAAAAATATGTCTGTATATAATGTTTGTACATAGTTTACTTTCTTTAATTGTTTTTTAGATTAAAAATCAAAAAGATTTTAAGTGTGTTTTAGAATAAACTTTCTGAAATTCAAAAAGATTTTGTTTCTTCATTAGTTTCAATGAACCAATGATGGAGAACGGTTCTTTGAAGTCTGGTAAGGTGCTATAATGGTGAAAATCTTGATGACATCTGTGAAAATCAAAATGATCAAAAGTATTAAAAAGTTCATTAAGTTGAAACTTTAAAATTTGAATAAAAACATGGTTCAATCACAACAGTTTCAAACCGAGGTCACTAATTTGGACTTGGTAAATAAAATTGGTTAATCAAGTTCATTAACTTGGACTTGATCAACCAAGTGGATTCCATAATTGAAAATTTTAATCAAGAGGACAAGGTTTTTAATGTAGAGTTTTCAAGGTCATTAAATTGAACTTGAGTAACTAAAGTTTGAAAAGTTGAAAGTGGACATTAAAAATTTGAAATATTGATATTACAAAATTTCAAAGTAATGAATCTGAAATGTTTATTTGAATGTCAGAAAGTATTTTGACAGGAACTAAATATTTAGGGGGAGTTAATAAAACAAAGATTGAAGATACCGGAAAGCTAAAAGCAAGGGGGTGAGCTTAAAGCAAAGGGGAGAATGTTGATTTAAGTTTTATCAAGACAAAGCTCAAGAAAGAGGAAGAAGATATAAAGATCAAGATGTTAAAGTTTATTCAAGAACTAAAGATTGGAAGACTCAGAAGATTTTAAAAGTCAATGACTACGGCAACATCCAAGGGGGAGTCTGTTGGTGCATATGTCTCTTGCATACGTGATTATATATCGAGTCTAATTTATTAGAGCTTAATCTATTAGAAACAAGGCGTATTGAAGTGTGAAATAGGCCAAGTTCGCTGGTCATGGTATTGACGATGTCAAGTTCGGCCGAACTTGACTAGGTCAAGTTCGCCCGAACTCAGTCTCCCACCAGCGAACTTGTGTAACTATATATAGGTGCCTTGGTGATTTCATTTGTAACTTGAGAGATTTTTGCATAGAGACGACGAAGCTCTGTCGGATCCGGTTCTCGAATGTATTGAACTTTAGATCAATGAAAACAACATTTAAATGAGTAATTCTTGTTATTTGGTTAACTTGTCATTAGTTTCCTCCTAATTGGACAATAGATAACAAATTTAGGTTCCCGTGCTAATCGTGGACGTTCCTACATCTTGGAAGATGGGTCACAAAATCCATCATGATTTGCTCCCATTTCCACTGAGGTGCTCGGTTGTTGTAACATTCTAGAGGGTTTCTGATACTCTGCTTTGACCCAGGCACAAGTCAAGCATTGGCTTACATATTCTGCCACGTCGTTTTTCATTCCCGGCCACCAATAAAACTCTTTAAGGTCATGGTACATCTTGTCTGTACCAGGGTGAATCAAATATTTCAATTTATGGGCCTCGTCCATGATTAACTGTCTCAGCTCCGAACTTCCAGGAATCCACACTCGAGTCTTAAAATACCACACCTCATCCGTTTTTTTCACAAAGCTTTTCTCATTTCCGTGCAACCCTTCGCTGGGTAACTGGTGTTCCTCCGAGGCTTGCATTTGCGCATTCCGGATTTGCTCTTTAAGGCTCGTTTGCACAATCATTCCCAGTGCTCGTACTCGGAGTGGTTTAATTCGATCCTTCCTACTTTGTGCATCTGCTACCACATTAGCTTTCCCCGGGTGATACTTTATTTCACAGTCATCATTAATAACTCCACCCATCTGCGCTACCTCATGTTCATTATTATGCTATGTAACAAACTTGAATGCTCGCCAACCGTTTGTTGATTATATATATACATATATATATATATATATTATTTTAATACATGTTGCAGGAATCTAGCTGATGTCATTGAAGAAATACATTTAGGTTGGATTAGATACACACCTAGATTTAATTTACGAATTTCATTTCATGTTGTATTGTCTTTTGAAACTTGTTGTATTTCCATTTCGAAACATTATATTATCATTTTAGTATGAATGAAATTTTGAATTATTAAATATTTTCGCAAAGTAGTGTTATGACGTTTTGAGCAATTTGTTCGTCTCATCCTGACGTTTCCGCCATCGGTTGGGGTGTGACACTTCAATCCTGAAGTATATTCAGAATGGGGAAATTCTCGCTGGGGAGAATCCTGGAGCCTTCAGGATAAAGGTATCTCAATTTACCATACTAAATAACATGTTATATAAGAGATCTCTTGCAGGTCCCTATTTGCGGTGCATTGAGGATCCAGAAATTCAAGAAGTCTTGAAGGATTTTCATGATAGAAATTGTGGAAACCACACTGGGACAGAGCATTATTCTCAAGGATTCTTAGAACAGGATATTATTGGCCAAACATGAAGAAGGATGTTATAAAATATGCAAGAAAATGTGATGCTTATCAAAGACATGGTGTGAGTCCCAAATCAGCTACAGATCACAGTGGTTTGATTGTTAACACACAAACACCAATAGATTAGGTGTTTGAATGTATAAAGTTAAGAAAAATCAAAGATGAAGATGAGGATTCTTGTTTTTGATGAAACTACAAGTGTTGTATATTGAATCCCAACTGATAATAACGATTTAAGCACCTGGATGTACGGATTAAGCACAAGAACAATCACAAGAACCACAACACAAGAAATCACCAAAATGACTAGTCCAAGAACCTTGGAACTAGGGTTTCATTAAGCATCATATATATAGATCTTGCTGCCTGGCGTAATTAATAATTACTCCAGACTGATAATTGCACCGCCAGTAGATAAGTTTCCCATAATTACATTTTCACCCCCTAAACTATCTAAAACATATTAAACTAACTCAAAACAGTCCAAAACCTAGTTTAGTCAAGTATCAACAATCTCAAAATTTCCAACAATATCCCCCCTAGATCATTGCATGCTTGACCGTTCTTCATTATTGAGCTTTCGGTTCTGGATTTGTTGCTTCTTGTTTAGAGGACTATTCTGGAGGTGCTTCAGTTGTTGGTGGTTGATTAAAAAACTCACTTGTTGGTGGTTGGACCTCCATAGTGACTTCATATGTGGATGAAGTCGGAGGTGGTGGAATGACTACTTGAGGATCTGATTTTGGAGGAGGATCAGTTGGGGGAGAAGATGAGGATTGCTCCTTGGGAGTTTGTTCAGCAGATTTCTCTTGTCTTGGTTTGTCGATTCTGTTCAAGATTTCCATAATTTCAATCTTTCTTTCTCTAGCTCGTTCAACGGCTCTTTGAAATAGCATGTCTTCCTCCAGAAATACATTACCTGCTCCAACGTGTATTTTGTTTCCGTAAAGAATGTTCAGGTCAGATAAACAAAACATAAACACGTCATCGGATCCAAAATTCTAATGTCTTTGTTTGTGTTGTACCGAATAAAAGCTTCACCAGTTTGACCATCATAGAACCATTTCTTGAAGTCTTTGAGCATGACAGGTTTCTCCAGAGGAAGCTTCACCCTTGTGACCACCTTAGCTGGATTGATGACCGATGTAACTTTTCCCTTTCCAGTCATTGGGTCTTTAGTGGTATTTGATACTCTTCTTCGAGAACGTTGCAGTTGGAAGACAGTGAATCCACGAGCGCACTCTCTTAGTATAAGTCTTTAGAAATCACCACCGACGCTACTGTTGGTGGATTAATCATATTGTGCTTGCTCAATTCTCTGATGTCCCAAGTGGGTAAGCTTTGCATGCCATTTCCGTTTCTGAAATATTGGATCACTCCTTTTCGCTTTACAATGAACCACCCGGTCAGATTGTCGTATTTCCAACTTATAATGCGGTCTGTTGCCTCGGTTTTCTCCACAGTAATTACCTGATAAAAGTCTGGCAACTTGGCTCTTTCTTTCCTGAACCATTCAGGTGCTGAGGTGCGAACTCATCACCACCTTCTGTTTCGTACACAACTTCATCCACCAATTCCCATTCTAAAAACTTTCTGGCATCTCGAGCCTATCAAATTCTTCTTCATCATTGTCATCACCAACGGTCACATCCACTGCAGAATCGAGACGCTTCTTCTTCTTTTCGGCAAGCTCAATCTTGCGTTTTTCTTCTCCTTTTCGGAAGCTATCAAGGTTAAATATTTCATCAGTTGAATATCTCGTTCTCGATTCACGGCTCTGTATAAATCTTGTACTAACTCGTGCAGATTCTCTAGCCATTCTTGTTAAAATATGATAAAGTCAGTTTGCTTTGACACATACAAGCTCACTCCTTGTTCTTTTTACGTTGCTCCTTCAACTTTTCGCGGGGCAAGTTTGTTTCGTTGACCTAATTCTTAAGTAAACAGAACTCTTTAAAAGGAAACTTTTCGGTGTCCTTTGAGAGACGGTCGTAAAGATCCTGGAAAGGACGTGGCCTGGTTGGAGCTCGTGGTGGAGTAGCAGATGTTGGTTGAATAATCTTTGGTGGTGCATCCTTGGAGGAACCCTCACCAGTTTTTCTTTTCTTCTGTACCAGAGACTTACTGGGACTAGTCAGAGCAGCTTTAGTTGGATCGCTGATTAGACTTTCAACAAATCGATCCATGTTCTCCTGTTCCTCAATCACTATGACCGGAGTTTCGGATTCAGTCATCTCTCTTCTCTTCAAACGACGTTCACGCTTCTCAGCTTCTCTTTGTGGGTCCGGATCGTGGCGGTTTCAAACGGAAGTTTGGGTGTATGATAACCGATTCGGTAGAATGTTATTTACAGAATGGAGTAGAAGTAGAGTGCAGCAGAAGTCATACGTTTATTTATTCATACCGAAAGAGCATACATCTTGTCAGGCTGGCGGAGTTCCAGGAGAGAATCCGCCAGCACCTCCCCTCAGGGAGCTTCCAAAACTTACAAACAAATGAACACACAACACACATATATATAGGGACGAGGATTTTCGTACAAAAATGAGCATTTGCGTACGAAAATTTTTGTACGAAAATGTTACATATTTCGTAGGAAAATTGACCATTTCGTACGAAATTGACAGATTTTGTACGAAATGTGTCCATTTTCTCATCCGACATTCGTGCTCGGGTCGTGTGTTCATATCTAATCTATACAATATTCAACACACGCTCTAACTAGTCTATTGGCACAGTGACAGACACAAAGTGCATCAACAGATTCCCCCTTGTCCGTTACTGTCGAAGCTTTTTCTTGATCTTCAAATCTCTGAGCCGTGTTTGAATATTCTGCAGCTTCAATCAAGGTATCTATCGATGTCGTGGAACGCGTCAACAGATCCCCCTTAATTGATGATCCGGGTTTGCATTATCAACATTAAATTCCCCTGAAATCTGCAGTTCAGAACCTTGCTTGCACGGTTTCCGACCTCCTCTGATTTGCTTGATCAACAATTTTCTTAAATAAACACCAACCTCGAATACTAATCAGTGCAGCATCCCTGTTTCTTCGTTAACCACATCCATTTTAGGTTTAGTGCATATCTCTTATGCTTGATCCTCTGATCTTCAAGACCCATCCGTCAATTGATAGAAACTTTGATTAGCCACACTACCAAACTTCAAATCAATGAATACCCATGAAAATCTGAAATCGCGATTTTCGTAATCGTATCTTAAGCACACTCCTGGAAAGATGGATCAGCAAATCGGTAATCTTTTCAACCAGCAAATCTTCATCGGAATCAAATTATCTTGAAACACATCAAATCTGAGAAACGTTCATCCGTGATCAACATCGCATTCTTCCTCTACAGTCATAATATAGATGTATAGCTATCTCCGCTGAAGCGGATACCTTGAAACTACAAAACATCCTCATTTATGGATTCCTCGCGAAAACAATTTATTTGCGCTCCAGAGTTAAAGATAAACGGTCGTGTATGCATCAACCTCACATCGGAGATCAGGATCTAAATCCTATATCCCTTAAGCATCAACCATAATCTGAAAACTATGAACTTCCTGTGATCACGGAATTCCAAATGTATAGCCTCTTTTGTCAGCAACTGGTACATAGCTTTGTCTGAAAGATCCGATCCCATAAATCATCTTCTTTAGTTGTGAAATGCAAACATCTAGCCATGGTCGGAGCGCATGGGTACTGAAACTACAAGACATCCTTATTTCCTGGCAGTTAGTCCGGAAAATAATTCATTTGCAATGTAGAGTTAAATTGGATACATTGTACCACTAAGCGGTCGTGTGTGCTTCTTCGAACTTTACGACTGTCGGCATTTAGTTGTGGTCAGAGCACACGGAGCACTGAAACTACAAGACATCCCTATTTCCTGGCGGTTAGTCCGGAAAATAGTTCATATGCAATGCAGAGTTAAAATGGGTACTCCATATCACTAAGTGGTCGTGTGTGCTTTCGTGAACTTGAGGACTGCCAGGCATCAATGTGACATTGACTACAGAATCTGATAAACAACTCCTCCAGAACTCAGTTATGTGACCCCACTTTTACGAAAAGTAGACATCAACCTGATCTCATCACTAATGCTTCATCAGATAATTTGCATTGAAAACCACCCGAATGCTAGCTGCACCGTCCGAATTTCTAAAAATGCCGGAATTTTCAATGAGAAGAAGATGATGAATCTTCTACAACAAGCCAAAAAGGAAGATATCTTGGTTCTTTTGCAACACGACGACGATGCTCAATCATTGTGGCTTGCTTTACAATTAAGGGCACAAGGTAGTACTCAGCTCCGGAAGGGAAAGAAACGCTTTTGAACAAAGAATTTTAAGTTTTCAATCTTATTCAAGGCGAAACAATGAAGCAGCTCATAGAAGATACTACCACCTGGTAGTTCAAATGAAGCGAATGGGAATTGTTAAAACTAATGAAGATTTAGTCGATAAACTAGCAGATTCGCTACATGAAGGAGAATGGGAACATATCTAACCATCCCGAAGAATGGAGCAGAGTACGATAGTCTTAGCTTGCCAAGATTTATCGAAAAATTGGAAAGGCATGAATTGGAAATGCAGAAAATGGCAAAATTCAAAAGGACGAACTCGCAACAGGATGTTGGCTTGTACTACAAAGGAAATCCTAATACACCGATTTAGAGCCCGAAGATTCAAACGGCTTTCAGTGCCAGTTCTAACGCAAGTCCACCTTCAAACCAGTCAAGTGGATTTCAATCGTTTTCTTCCTTCAATCCAAATATTTCGCAAGGGCAACAATCGTCTCAAAGCTCCAACCAACCACAAAACAATCAACAAAATCAAGCCAATTCCAACCAGCGAATACTACAATGTAACATTGCAGTAAATTTTCAAAATGCTCAAGAATTTAGTGAGCAAACCGCAAAGCAACACATGGTATTACTCACAGCAGTTTTGGAATCTTATGAAAGTTTGGTAGCTGGAAGAATCGAAAATCTGGAAATGACAAAAGAAGATTATGACTAGATTGATTCGGAAGAGATGGAATTAATTGATATTATGTGCTGTATGGCATCAGTGTTTCGTTGAGCTCAGCGCTTCATGGAAATCACGGGGAGAGACGACTTGAGAGGTCTTGATGGAAAACTCGGTTTTGATAAGTCAAAGTTACATGTTTTAAGTGTAGAGAGGAAGGACATTTCAAACGTGAATGTCCGAATCGCGAAGTAAAAGGAAATCATAATCCATTTGGAGATGATTATTACAAGAAGGTGATTTATCACCGACCACAACCTGAGAAAAGAATGATGCAAATCGAAGACATACATTCGAATACAAAATAAAAAGCTCTAGTGGTCACACAAGAAGATGAAGGATTCAACTGGAACAACTTCATCACTAAGAAAGAAAGTCTTGCTCTCGTAGCCGAAATTATGGAAGAACCTGAACCATCAGAAGAAGTCTCAGAAGAAGAGTTGGAAGAAGTTCTTGCATTCTACTTCAGATCATCGGCAGAAGAAGAAGAATGTCTTAAAGGTACTCCTGAACCTTGTTTGTTTGACAAAATTCTTAAAACTTTTGTAGGAAGTTTTGATTCAAGTCACCAAGAAGAAAGCAACGATGAAAGAAAAGCAGAATGTGTAGAAGTAATTGATGTAACCAAGCCTGTAACACTAGAGAGCTTAACTAACATTGCCAACAAAGCACTCATGGCCAATACAAAAGAGGTAGTCAGTGTAGAAGAACATGTAGAAAAGGTTGAAACTGTAAAAGAAACAATCAATGCTCAAACTGTCGAAATGGTCAGCCCATGCCTGAAATGTGACATGCCATGTGCGTCAAAAGGAAAAAGCTTTTAAATATCTTAAAACATACAATGATAAGTTTTTATATGATTATAACACCGTAAAAGAATCATATGATAAACTTAGCAGGACCATTCGACAGTATGAGAAAACTGTCAAAGAAAATGACAAAACACTTTCAATGCTCAAAGCAACTGTGATGGACAAACAAATGGCCATTAATCTTCATATTAACACAATTGCTGAGCTGAAAAATGAGCTAGAGAAAACTAAAATTGAAACTAAAAAGGTTAAAAAATTGTTAATCAGTTACTCTACCAGCATGTATGTCCTTGATCACATTCTTCCAAAATAAAAAATACAGCAAAGAAGTTAAGAATGAGAAAAATCTTGAAAATGTTACGATCATGTTGTAGGTCCGTTGGACGGATCGTTCTGGTCCTAATTTGGCAAATCTAAGGTAAACGTGCGGAATCCGTTGCATAGGCGACATTGGATACAAGTTTGTTACTGTTTAACACCATTTCATTAATGTTCAAACATTACAAATCCTGGAAACACTTGGACAGTGCTTCACCGTCCAGTACACAAAATCTCTCAATCTTACAAATGTGAACACAAGTCACATATTTATAGGAGAACAAGTTTGCCTGGAATGTGCCTTGGACAAGTTCTGGCGAACTTGTTCATATACACTACAAGTTTGGGCGAACTTGTCTCTCAACATACATAAACTTAACGCTTTACTCCTACACACAGACTCGACGTAATACGATGAGTTAGGCAACAAACATATGCATCAACAGACTCCCCTTGGATGTTGTCGTATTCATCATTCTTCAATTAAGTTCATGAGTCTTTAATGTTCTCTTGATCTTTATTTCTTGAATAACTTTAACTTCCTTGATCTTCATAGCATCTTCAATATTTTTCTCTTTTCTTCTGAAGCTTGTCTTGATAAAACTTTAATCACCATGCTCCCCCTTGCTTTAAGCTTTCTTGTATCTTCAATTAACTTTTTTTATCTAGCTCCCCCTTAAATTTTACTTCCTGTTTCAAAGTTTCTCAAACATTCAAATAAACATTTCAGATTCAAACTTTGAAATTTCATAACACAAAAAATTCAAATTTTAATCTTCTGTCAGTTTTTAAACCCTCTCAGTTAAACAAGTTCAAATTAACGACCTTGAATATCTGATTTTTGTTTCAAATTTAACGTAATGATCTCGATTAAACGTTTTAACACTAAACTGACGCATTCATTTAGATGGAAGTTTCAACCTAATGAACTTTTATACTTTTCAGATCAACTTTCAAAAGTTTTTAGAATTTGTTCAGCAACTCTAGACTTTGAAAATCAGATTTTCATCATCAGTGGTTGAAACTAAAAGAGAATATAATCTTTTTGTTTTTATCTAATGAATATCAAACTTTAACTATGTACAAACATATTTACAGACATACTTTTTTTGAGTTTGCGTTAAAGGATCATATCAGTTTTTGAGACTATCACTAATACCATTGACCTTTTGAGACTTTAAGTTTTAAACAAATTTACCTAGATTGTCGATATGTTTGTCCTCTTAAACTTCAACATATTTCTCAATTGTTCTAAGATACGTTAGGTAGAATTAATAAACTTGACTTAACTATGGTTCTCATCTCAGAAATACTCCCGTATCAAGATTCCCTAGATTTCATCTTACAGGTGAGTATAGCGTAACTGATATCTGTATCTGGGTTATGCGAAGCCTTGAGAGCTCAGGTTAGTACCACCGTACCGACAGAGAGATGAAGGCTCAACTTATAAGGTAGTGTTCCAAATTTGGAATCTTTTGACTGCAATTGATTAGATCTTTTGATTCTTTCAATTTTGCTACAGTTTAGGGTTTTTAGCAAAAGCATTATAGAAGTTCTAGGCCATTGCTTATGCAAAATCAGAAGAACTTGTATAATACCCTAGATATCAATCATTTATAAAGACCTCGTATCTCAGAATTAGGTAATCTCTCAAACGAAATTTCGGAGTACTAAGTCCATATGGAGAGATGTTAATCCACAAGTTTAAGCAGTTGTAAAATTTAGTTTATATTCTGGAAACAATTTACTGAACTTGTAAAGTCTATCAACACATCCACAATGAGACTTATTTATCACTTTTTAAACTTTACAAATCTTTAGCATACTGTAATAGTCCACTGATGTACTATCATTTCCTTTTATCCACAAAACTCTTTTTGCCTTTTTCAATGTTTTTGTACTTTTTGCTTTTAATATGTTTTCGGATTTTCTGAAATTTTTTTCTCCCCCTAAAATTCAAAAACATATTTTTGGAATTTTTTATTTATAGAAAAACATTGACCAACCTATGGGAATCACTTCAATTTGCATCCATTACTCCTTCACAAATTTTCTTTTAAGTCCTCTCCCCATCATAAGGACAAAAACCTTGACACCTTTGTGTTTATAGAACATTTTTATCCCTGAGTTTTGTCTGTTCAACAATGAGGGTTCTGTGATAGTTTTCATATTTTCTTAAAAAATTTGTAAAACTTTCAAGTATACGTTATTGGAATGTATTTTTGAAAAATTTTCTCCAAAAATTTTCAAAATTTTAAAGTAAACATTATTAAAATGTAATAAGGCCTTTATATAGAACTTGATAACCCAGTCCTTCTTCATTGTGTGCTACTGAACTCCATTCTCAGTAATTTACTTTCTTCTCAGAAGTTCTGCACAAAAGTTCAAACAATTAATTTAATAGTGACACCCAAGCCTTTGCAGTCTTAGGTGTTATTTCTTCAACCTTAATTTTGACTTTCTTTTCACAATTAGGTTTATTTAGAACTTTCTCAAGTTTTGGAAAGTCCTCTAATCTTTCAATTTTCACTGATTGTGTCACTTCCTTTCCCTTTACCAACCATGTTTGATTTTTCATTAAAGCTTTCTTGAAATACAATGTAGAAACTATTTGTTCATTACTATTCGAGGATTCATCAGTTTCAAAATTTGAAAATTTTGTAATAACTGGTTTCACCTTGTTTGTAGTTTATGTACCTTGTTTCCAAACCTGAGTTGATATTTTCAAATCTTTAGATTTTCTTATCAATATGAACAGGTTTAGGATTAATTTGTAAACATTTTCTAGCAATGTGTCCCTTTATCCCACATTTGTGACACAACCTGTTATCATATCGATCTTTTCTATCAAACCATACACTCAAATCGTAACACTGATTTGATGTGTGGTAACCATCTTTCCTGTTTCTTCTATAAGTCTGATTTGACATTGAAGCAATGCGGTCCGACCTGCACCACTTATTTTCAAATTTTTTTAAGTTTTTATTTTCAAATTGTTTTGAATTTTTATAACGATTGGATGATCGTACCGATGAGCTTTTATTTTTCTTCTGGACATTTTTAGAATTTTTAGAACTTTGTTTTTCCTTTTGTTTTCGTTCTTCATTCTCCTTAGAAGGTTTTTGCGTTGAGCATTCACCTTTTTCAGTAGATTGTAAAACAGTTTCCTGAAATTTTTCTTTTAGTTTTAAAAATATTTCATTTTTCTCTTTTTAGCACTTTCATCATCGGTATCATCATCACAATTCTCAATTATGACCTTGTCATAATTTGTGACTTTATCACTTATTGGAATTTCCTTTTTATTCTCATTGATAGGTTTTGGACAAGTATGATCTAACATCAATGATGAGTTCACAAAACCTTTCAATTTCTTTTCTAAATCATCAATTTTATTTTTATCAATCTCAGCATCTTGTTTAAGTTTTCTGATTTTTTCAAGATGCGAGTTTATTATATTTTGTTTCTCAAAAGTATTTTTATTTAAAACAGAATTTTCATTTTCTACAATTTTTATTCTATTTTCAAAAATATTTTCATTTTCTTTTAATTTTTTATTTTCTAATGTCAAACTGTCTAGATTATTCAAGAGTTTGACATTATCTGCCAGATAGTCAGTCAGATCTACATCATAAACTGGGCAGATTGGTTTAGAACTTGAAGGCTCATTTGCAGATGTACTTAAAACTTGTGCTTCACAGTTCTTAGCTACTATACTCCCTTCTCTCTTCAACTGAACATTCCCTTGATTATTGACAAGATTAGACTTCTTTAGTAATTCCACTTCATATCCCTCTAATTTGTCAATGAAGGTAGAAAGCTTGAAAAATTCCCAGCTCGGACTTTCCTTTAACACCATTAAGTACGTTGTCCATTCACCCTCCAGAAGAGCATCAGCCAAGTTGTCAATATACTCTGCTTCTGTCTTATCAAGACCATGCCTTCTCATCTGCACTTTCAAATGACAAAATCGCTCTATCATTTGTTTCATCGTTTCACCTTTGATCATCTTAGATATATCAAACTCCTTTTTGATTAGAGCCTTCTTGCTCTTAATTATCTCAGCACTCTCTAAATATTTAGCACGTAGAGCATTCCACAACTTCTGTGCTGTATCACATTCTGGTAGTAGAATCAAGATATCTTCATTTATCGATCGTTGTAACAAGCTGATCATCTTCTTCTCATGAACATTCTGGTAGAAGAAATTCGCTCGTTTCCAGTTCTTGAATTTTTCTTTCCAGCTTACTCATCCATACTCATCAACTTTGGCGGCTTCATGGACCCCGTTTCGTTTTCCAAATTTAACTGTCATTCAAAAACACTTGAAAAATGATTAGCAAACAGACAATTCTAGTAAAATTTGACTTCTTAATTGATAATATTAACGTATCAGTTTGCTAAAAATGTTTAAAATTTTTTCGAACACTATTTTTACCAGTTTAGAGCTTTAAACTCGTCTCGTCAATATGAACTCAACAATGTATAATGTCCGAGACGTTTTTCTGAATTTTCATGCCTTGGACAAGTTCGGGCGAACTTGTCACAACTTGTGAAAATCAGCTACTTAACAAGTTCGGGCGAACTTGTATTGAGATTTATGAAAATATCACCCTGAGAACAAGTTCTAGCGAACTTATGTGAAAATTCATGAGAAACAGCAAGTTCGGGCGAACTTGTAAAGAATTTCAACAAATTTTGATCAAGTTCGGGCGAACTTGATTAAATTTGATGAAAAATACTAAGTTTGAGCGGACTTGAGTGAAAATCTTTGAAAAATCAATCAAGTTCGGGCGAACTTGATGAAAAATCACTCAAAAAGTGAAATTTTCAGTCAAGTTCCAGCGAACTTGATGATAAGTTCGAGCGAACATGTGTTTTCAAACGTGGTTTTTTCAAAATTTCGACATGAATTCGTTTGTTTTAAGCTCTGATCTTTTCAAGGGTTTTACTGTTATGGATTTTACGTATTATACTTGAAAATCAGTCCATTTTGTCCATGTAATGTCCAAGAAAAGTTTAAAAAGAATGAAATGAGCAGAAGATGAGATGTTCTATGTCCAATGTCTTCAAATTAGGCCAATCCTGCTCTGATACCAATTGTAGGTCCGTTGTACGGATCGTTCTGGTCTAATTTGGAAAACCTAAGGTAAACGTGAGGAATCTGTTTGCATAGGCGACATTGGATACAAGTTAGTTACTGTTAACACCGTTTCATTAACGTTCAAACGTTACAAATCCTGGAAACACTTGGACAGAGCTTCGCCGTCCAGTACACAAAATCTCTCAATCTTACAAATGAGGACAAAAGTCACATATTTATAGGAGAACAAGTTCGCCTGGAATGTGCCTTGGACAAGTTCGGGCAAACTTGTTCATATACACTACAAGTTCGGGCGAACTTGTCTCTCAACGTACATAAACTGAACGTTTTACTCCTAAACACAGACTCGACGTAATACGATGACATAGGCTACAGACATATGCATCAACACATGTTCCACCTCCTATGCGGAATAGCTATGCTAAGAAACATCCTGATGGGGTGGAAAAGGCGCTAAATTTAAACTACTCACTGAAAAGAGTAACGAGCTGCCTGAAAATCTTGACGTAACATATTCCAAATCTGAAAAGGAGTGTGAATCCGAGGTGGTAACCAAAGTGGTTGAAAATGTTTTTGAAAATGAGTCTAATAGCACAAATTATGATAGTGCTGAGTCGAACAATGAGAAATCAGAGTCAAGTCACTTTCTGGAAGCGAGAAAAGTTTTCATGAAAATTTTATTACAGCAACAGATAATAGGTTAAATGATGATCCTAATGTTTTCATCTACAAACTAAAAGGATCAGATAAACTATATACTGACGAAGATTTTCCAGTCCAGAATGTTAATTTGGACCGTGTCGACAAATTTTTTAAACTCATTGAAGTTGAAACATCTGATCTTGAGAAGAAAGTTGCTGGTTCTACTCAAAACCAAAGAAGTCCAACAAAACCATTCATCCCAGAGGTAGAAGTTACCTTGAAAACAAAAGGGATGCGTTAGGGTTTTGAAAAGAAGAAAAATAACAATAAGTCACGAAAAACAAATTTTACAAAGAAAGTTGAGTTTGTTTTTGGAATCACGGCTCACGTATTTTATGTCCAATGTGACTGGCCAATGTGGCATATTTTATGTCCAAAGTGACGGGCCAATGTGCCATATTTTTCAGTCCAATGTGACGGGCCAATGTGCCATATTCTATATCCAATGAGATTAGCCAATAAGCTATATAGAGAATTGCCAATACAGCAATGACAGTAGTGCCATTATGATCCATTGTCCAATAAATTCGTGGAATTTGTCCAAATTATATTTTGCCTGTGATGGTTAACTGAGACTTGGGCCAATACATGTCAATACTCTAAATAACACTCATAGTAGTGATAAAGCCGAATAATTATGACTAATGTGCACAAACGCGAAGGATTTACATATCCAAGTTTATAAGCCTAAATGGTTGGCTAATACCATGGCTAACATATGAAATATCTATTTTGATGCCTAGCACCGAAGCATTAGAAATGGCTCACTCCGATGGTGCAAGCAGCCACCACAACGATAATGATAACAATAATGCAAATATAGTCATTAATGAGGAAGACTTCCAGGCACGTATAGATGCAGCCGTAGGACTGGCTATGGAAAAAGTCTTCGAGAAGTTTGAAGAGTCGAATGCTACTCGCTCTAAATCTGTATCCAAACCATCTCATTCCAAAAAGGAGAGTTCTGTACACTCCTCCAATGTGAAAAGCGAGGCTAGAGAAGCAGGAATTTTATGATAAGATCCATTCTTCTAAGGATGGTTGTTCGTATAAGTATTTCTTCTCATGCAAACCACAAGACTTAAATGGCAAAAAGGGGCTATTGAGACCCTAAGGTGGTTAGATGAGATGGAAACTATGGTTGAAATCAGCGGCTCTACCGATAAGGATGTCGTGAAATTTGCATCCTAGTCTTTCAAGGGCAATACCCTAATCTGTTGGAAGGCTTTAATGTAGTCGACTGGGAAAGTACACTTATATAATCTGGGATGGTCCAAGTTCGTCGATCTGGTCAAGGACACATATTGCCTACCTCATGAGGTAGAGAAGATAGTGATGGATTTTATAGCTCTCATAATGAAAAATCTTGATTGTCGAAAGTACGTTACCGACTTCGATTCATACTCTAGACTGGTGACTGACCTGGTTACTCCGGAACCTAAACGCATCACAGATTTTATTAATGGGTTAGCTCTGGAGATAAGGAGCTTGGTTAAGGTTGTTCAGCCTAGCACTTATAAATCAACAGTGGAACTATCTCTTTCACTCACTCAAGATTTTGTGAGGCGAATGCCAGTCAAGGCTGACAAGGATGGGAAAAGGAAACGGGAGGAGGAAAACTCCCGCAAATTTAATAAAAATGGAAAGTTTGGGTTCAACAGGAACCAACAAAGGTCCGATGATAAACCTGTCTATAAGACATGCGGAAAATAACATGGGGGACAGTGTCGTGCTGAGCAAAGCCCAAGCAGTGTAATATCTGCAAGAAGGTTGGTCATAGACTCATGAATGTAGAGAAAGGCCACATCAAAACCAATTGACCTAAAGCTGCTGAGGGAGCAGCAAAGTCTGGGGAAGCTAAGAAAGGCAATGCTCGAGCCTTTCAAATGAACGCTCGAGAGGCGGTCAATGACAATTATGTCATTACGGGTACGTTCCTCGTCAACGATGTCTTTGCTAGAGTTCTTTTCGATTCAGGGGCTGATAAATCATTTGTAGATCATAAGTTAATAAATTATTAAACTTGCCCATAACAACTCTAGACATAACTTATGAAGTAGAACTCGCTAACGGAACTATAGAAATCGCTTATACTATTCTAGATGGATGTTCTATATCCATCAAGAATCATTCTATCCCTATCTCTCTTCTACCAATGAAATTGGCAGGGTTTGATGTAGTTTTAGGCATGGATTGGTTATCTCATAACCAAGCTCGTATTGCCTGCGATAAGAAACTCATTGAAACCAAAACCCCATCTGGTGAAATGCCCACTATCTCGGGAGACCATCATTACAGGTAACCTGAGAAAGCATTATTGCTTAAAGCATCTCAATGTTTGAAGAGAGGTAATGTCATTTACATGGCACAAGTGACTATTGACGAGCCTAAGCCGAAGATGGAGGATATTCCTGTCGTTTATGAATATCCTGATGTATTCCCGTAGAGGACAAGTCCAATATGCGACAGAAGTACCCCCATATTTTTGAATAAAATCTCGAGGTCAAGATTTCTTTTAAGGGGGTGAGGATGTAACACCTCGAAAAATTTGACCGATAATATATTGACATGAGTCACGCTGATCCTCATATGCCACATGTTAAACGAGAGGGACCAATTTTGTCGTCATGTCATTTTGACCGCTGAACGATAATTAAAATTTTTATTAAGGAAAATAATATGTCGTTTTGTCTCTTGTAGACCTCTGAACGATGCCTGATGTTTAAAGGACTAGTACGGTCATCATGTTATTTTATTAACTGTTGAACAACGTTGGATAAAGTCTGAGGACCAAAGGTGTTAACATGGGAAATTTTTTTGCCCTCTGAGTGACCCTTACGGACCATAAGGCAAGGAAAAGGAGAATTTCTGACAGGCGCTTACCGACCGCAAGGATAAACTCTTACGACATATTCAAAACTAGGGGCGCGTAACAGGCTTACGGACCGTAAGCCATAACCCTTACTGTCTGTAAGGGACTGCCAGTGGCAGATTCTTTGGCAGCTTCCTAGCTTTCCACCTCTTTCATGAATTACCACCTTTGTGCAGCCATGGACCCATCCACATAAACCTGGGGAGATCCTAGAACATGCCTTGACACTTGGAATGATCTTGTGCATCATCTCCAAGTATAAATAGCAACCAATGTTGCTCACTTTTCCTTGCAAATTCATCTTTTCTCCTCTCCTCACTCTAATTGGAAGTTCCACATATCTGGAGCATCCTACTGAGTATTCTAAGATTTCTTGGATCACTTGTAAGTGTTCCATCCCTGCTTAGTTCATTTTATTAGGCTTTAAAGCCAAAAGTCAAGCGTTATCGTAATAAAGCTTTGACTTTTGGGAAGACCATTATGGTCCAGCCATTGTTCGAATTGAACATGGCTAAGTGATCATAATTAGGTAGGTGTTAATCCCTAAAAAGGTCACCTCCTAAAAATCACGTTTACTAGACCTATTGCGGGTCAAAGTTAAATTGTTAAAAGTCGAACGGGTCAAGATTTTTATAAAACTCATAATCTAAGTTTATATATGTTATAAAAATGTTTTCACATATAAAAAAATTTGGTGACTAATAATAGAGCATGCATAAACATGATCAGCCCGTCAATCTTAGTCTAAGTGTCAGTTCGCAACCGAAAGTCGCGAAGTTTGACTTCTACTTTAACTTTCAATTACAAACTGAATTAGCAACTTTAGCTACCGCCTTTAAGTTACATTATGATCCTAATATAATGTAGTATAACTCTCTAAGGTTATACTACAAGATCATAATCAGAATTTGAGTTTTATGAATTAGTTCAACATTATGCCAACTTTGACCATTTTGCCCTTTTTGCTAAAAATAAAGGTTTAATTGACAAAGAGCTTATAAATGAAATGTATACTGATATGTTATTTTAAATAGCATATCTTGATGTTATGATATGGATCATAAACTGAGTTTTGATAATATTTGCAAACTATGTCCTTAAAAGGACCAAAATGCCCTTATGGCATCTAAATCGGTTTCTAAACATGATCTTCGAATCAAACTAGAGACAAACTGATATAATATCATAATTTGACATATTTTGGATATCGGATCAGATTATATTCTGAGTTTATGTATGAGTTCTTGTGTTTAACGGTAAATGATGATAACGCCCTTTTGGCGCATAAATTGATTTTAATAAACCTTTTTACATAAAAACCAAAAACCTACTGATATTATATTAAATAACATATCTTCGTCACACAAACCTATTTATAACTTCTGTTACGTTAAACATTGCTTGATCGTCATTTAAACGTCTTAAAAGCCGTTTCGACGCATAGTATGGTATTTAACCATACGTGGACACCAAGACTTGTTACCTACTGAACTAAAAACTCATTTTTAATATTTTTACAGTAGGTACCCGTCCCGAGCTCAGAATCCTAAATAAGATGTCAAACTATATGTGAAATGACCAAAATGCCCCTACGGTGCATAGTTTGGTCTAAATCGTTAAACAACATATATTATTGATACTAAATGATATTATATCATATTTATAAAACTTTTCTACATCAATTTATATACAAGTTCCTTTTTTTACGTCACATAATGACCAAAACACCCTTATGAGGCATAGTTTTATTTTAAAACCTTATCGGGCATGTAAGTTGATATCTTACTGATACTACAAATTATTTAAAGTATATTGGCATGTAGAACTTGTCCATGACTCATCCTGTTACCCGGTATCTCATTTATGCGTTCAGTTAAGCTTATGTAGACTTTTTACGTAAGTTTAATGAAACAGATCAAACCTTATCATTTAATTCTCAAATTCCAGAATGTATATTATTTATCCATATTATACAAGTCCTAGTACTTATTGGGTTTAAACTACATTCAATTTCGGTCACCGCTTAATCTAGCGTATCGTACCGATTTCAATAATTTAAGTTAGTCGGTCTAAGTCAATGACTTGAATGAAGACCCGCTAACCATCTAGTTGGTTAGTAATACCATTTACTTGAGACTAGAGACTTCCGGTAGATTGCATTCGAGCTAGTTATTTTGTATACGGCTGATTTATCTTATTTCCTTATTTGAAGAATTTGCTAACCCAGGTAAATACTCTTAACCTATATTCCCTATACGAGCTTGGGATACAGTAAAATATTTACCGCATGTTCAGGTATGGGATTTGAAGACCAATGTGTCGGGAACTTCAAATAATTCGTTTTAATTCGCATATTAAACATTGGGGGTTAATGCGACCGTGTGTTGGATATCCTCGGCTCATTTAATTGCAAATGGCCATGACCTAAGTGTGAGGTGTAGGCATACACCCGACAGATGCTAAAATATTTTATAACCCAATATGGGTATACCTAATAAAGGTATGAATGTGGCGTGTCGGTTAATCATGATCTTGGCATAGTTTCCGGGCCCTAAATGTATTATTAGCTTGTAAAACTGATAACATGAGATATAGTTTCTCCCAAGTTATTTATGAAAATAAATATACCATTGTGTGTATAAAATATTTTGAAATGTTTTCAAAACGTGTCGGTTAATTGTATTTACTAGTGAAAACTGACAACTCCTTGCGTAGAAAGCCCATAGTCTGATAATACTTCTTTTGTTCCCTGATTTGATCCGCATGTGGTTCTATTACAAACGTTGTATTATATTTAAATTTGGAACAATACGTTTGTAATAATAATTTTATTCCAATGACTCCCGCTATACTATTAGATGTTGTTTGGTTATGATGATATCAATCTTACATCACGATACTCCCCCACTGTGCCCACCGGGACATACGTGGAAATCGGGGTGTGACAGGTCATGGAAACCCAAGATCGCATTATTCATACATGTTTGAAACCATGATAATGTGAATAACCGCAATCCAAAATGCGTAGTACCTCTTGCATGTATCGGCCATATGTCTAAATGGAAAGAAATAATTCGTTGAGGAGGATAAAGCAAACGGTCGTCTCCAACCTTACAACATGTATTCCATACTTCATGGGCCTTGATTATCCAAAGTAGGAAAATCATTCGTCGCACTAACCCGTGTGACATATACCTTGATATCCCTTGAGCTCCACGAGCTCCAACAAGATTGTTATAATTTCCATAGATGTCGAATAGAATGTAACGAGGGAGTTGCAGCATGGCTCATGCCATACCATCCCTTGGAATAAGAAAGATGTCAAACGACAAAGTTTAATGTGTCTACTACCAATAAATAAGATAAGGTGTCATAGACACCAAAGAACCAACCCATGTATCAGATTCCTAAAATGTTGAGGAGAATTCCTCTCAGGCTGGCTAACCAGTTTTTTTTGTTTAGATGACTAGTCTTAAGCGACTCGTGATATAGACCGAATATTAGGTGCGAACAAATATGTGTGGTCTTTTTGTATCGTAGGGTATTATTAATAACCACCCTGGTTAGTGTTCCACTAGATAGATATTTGAACAACTTAAGAATTTCAAATGGATAGTGATCATTAGCTTGACCCGCAGAGTCCACCAGGATTCCCATGCACTACAAGTTGTCATAACGTGGGCCCCCGTAATAATAAATTGCCTTACATGGTCACCCTAGCCTTCTCTCGTTCAAAGCAGATGATCAATCAGAGAGAGGACACTATTGTCTACATACCTTCAAGATAGGAGGGACCTTAGTGATGGTCCACGTGCTAATGTCCTTTGCCATTTCTCGTGAAAGGGCGCGACGTTAGGCGAAATATAAGTAAAAATAGAGAGAATATGCAACAATAACAGCCTAATGGCACCTTTAAGATGAGTACCTCGTCTTCCTTTTCTGGACAAGAGTATCATCCATCATGATTCGTATGAGCCACAGGGACCTCGTCCCACTAAGAGAGTTGTTGTGCAAGGCTACCAACTCCACCTCGTCGTCACTACTGTAGTCAGGCACCTTCACATTTGAGGGGAAATCAACCATCTTCTACAGAAATAAAGCTTTGAGTCTCATTTAGGAACCACGCCCGCCATAAGGTCCGCAAGAAACGCGAGGTCGACATTCTCATCCATACAACATGTATATGTATCAATAAATAATATAATTACTTATTATATATATATTAATATGGGTATATCAAATATAATCACGTTGGTTTATGCGAATCAATCTAGTTTAGCATGTCTATCCCGTATAGACTTTGCCCCAACTAATGTCCTTGCATTAGTTATTTGAAAAGGGTTTTGTTAGTGGATCTTGCGTTTTTGTATATGCAATGAAATTTTTTTACAAAATCAAACGTTTTCATGAGGGGATCCTAATGATTATAGACTAGACCGAGAAGGAATCCTTGATCACTACAATCGAAGCTCTGATACCAATTAGTCACACCCGGTCGATAGCAAGAAGCGCGCGGTGTGAACTTGATTAGTTTTCATCGCATACGATATAAGTAAACAACTATAACAAAAAACGACATGAGTGATAACATTTTACAAAAGGCTTATCCAAATATAGTTTTTAAATATTCAGGCTTTGCATCCTATATTTCATTCGAAGACAAAATATATGGAACAAACCCTTCAAAATATGATGACATCTATTTCTTGATAACCTTGAAAGCCTGTAACTGACCACGCCAAGATCCACTTAGTTTTCTGAAATACATTTAAGTTTGAAAACATCAACAAAAGTTGGTGAGTTTATGTGTTTTTAAGTGTACTCCAAATGATCTTAAAACATTTGAATAATCGTTACTTGTAAATGTGGATGTAAAGCGTCAATGAACTTGATGATCATTAATGTTTTGCAGGGACATTAATATGTGTGCCGACATAGGAAGCACTCAACCCTCGACGATTTAGTGTCCGGTCCACTCGGCTGGGACAACAAAAGCACAACATGTGGCCACACAAGGAACCATGAGTGGGGCTCGCCTACACCCGATAGATCTACCACTCTTGTCCTAAGGTCTTATAAAAGATTAATGGCGCTTACGAATGGTCTTATTCGCACATGATCTAGTATTTCATTTCATATCTAAACTATACCATCAAAACATGTACTTCCCCCTAGAGTTATAAAACAGAAAACATTTAAGAGAAAAGGGGGATATGAACTCACAAGTTTGTGTCCATAATAGTGTGCTAGCGAAATGGTTATCCAACAGCGCGTAATAACCTACAAGTGTTCTTGAACGTTATTGTATAAGTTATGTGTTTGGATCCCTTTTGTATTTTGAATGTGTTGGCATTTGTTTCATATGTTTGTTTATATATATATATATATATTGTATTCATCATGTGTATGAACTGGCCTCGCCCTTCGTGAGTCTACGTGCCTCGCATGAGTATAAGTTGGCCTAGCCCATTTGAGTCTCTGTGATCCACACGGTATGAGTGGGCCTTGCCGATGAGAGTCTCCGTGCCACGCACGGCTTGCGTTCGTTGAGTGTGATATATATATATTCCCCAAATATATATATCTTGAGTCTAGTGAACCTCGTTCACTTGTAACATCATGTTCGGTTTAAGTATATGTACTTGTTCTTGATGTTGTATACTTTTGATAATTATAAGTGTTAAGAGTATTTATTTTTAACCATATACATACGTTAATGTATTTGTACGACATTCTTTGCGAAAGTATACTTCAACAAGTATATGCGGGTACATCATTATGTACTTGAGTATTTTATACGTATACGTGTACCTTACTGTTTGGTGTTTATACCGTATTTATACGTATTTATATACTTGTACAATACTTGTACTTTTGTGATTTCCTCCTAGTGTATCCATGTGTATAGATATACTTAGAAATTTTACCACATGACCCAGATGAGTTACCTGGTCATCTAGGTTATCAATTGATTTTCGAGACATAACCCTGATGAATTACCTAGTCGTCTAAGTTATTAGTTAATTTTTGTGACATAACCCAGATGAGTTACCTGGTCATCTAGGTTATCAATTAATTTTTGAGACATAACGCAGATGATTTACCTGGTCGTCTAGGTTATCTGTTCATCTTTGAGACATGACCCAAATGAGTTACCTGGTAGTCTATTATATCGGTTAGTTTTTTGTGACATAACCCAGATGAGTTACCTGGTCGTCTAGGTGATAACTTAATCACCATTAAGGCTACTAATCATGATTAACCATGTAAATCACCCCGTCAATTACATTTTAATCGCGATTAAGATTTTAGAAAATTTAGCCATAGTTTCCCCTAAACTATGGCGTTTTCCACGTTTTAAAATGTATTTTAAACATGTTTAAGTCCCTTACTCACAATCCAACTCGAATTAAGTTTCAATCTACCAACTTTGCATGAAATAACACAACCACCTCTCTGAAGGCTAATGAACTAGTATACATATTTACTTATCAAAATCACCAAAATACCCTTATTTTCATGTTCATCATTTATCATAACACATTTATACAAGTTTATTCATGTTAAAACCTCAAGGTCGTTCTTTTAAAATCATATTTCTAGCTTCTTAATAAGTTCATATTTTCCCAATCATTTTCATGTCCAATGTTTAAGCCCATAAACTTTCAAGAGGGTGATCTTGCTAGATATAAACATCAATGTGTTTATATCACATTTTTATGCATAACCATGCAAGATCATCAAGTCTAACCATACTACAACATACTAAATGACAAAATCAACACATGAACACTTAAATATATAAGATTATATTGTTAAATTTGGGTTTTAGGCTTTGTTTTTAAGGATGTTCAAGATGATCAAGTTGTACTGTTAATCTACACAACATAATAAGCCTAAAAAATGGTGATAGAAGGTCTTACTACTATGACATGGCTAGGGAAGCGCTGAAATGAAGAAGATGAGAAGGCTATGAAGAAGTGAGAGCACCAAAATGATTCCTAGTGCACTCCCAAGCTTTGGGTCATCTTAGATCTTCATGAAGTAGGTGTATGAGGCTTGAAACTAGGAGTTTAAGTGAAGAAAATGAAGGTGGTGATGGATGTTGTTGTTGCCATGAGTTTGAGGGGAAAGAGAGAAGGAGGTTGTTGTGAAGAGTAAACTGCCATTTTGGTTCCTGTGGTTTGGGCAGTTTTGTCACTTTAGTCCAAAACTTACATTTTGGTCTTTGTGGTTTCAGTTTTGTGCAATTTTAGTCCAAAAGTGAATTTAGGTCAGATTTCTCAAAAAATAACCTGCTATTTTGTCCTTTTCCTCAAGGGCAAAATGGTCATTTAAACATTATATATATAAATTACTCTCTCCTCATCTCTCTCTCCCTCTCTCCTCCCTCCCACCGTTGAAGAAGCAATCCCAACCGAAAACCCTAGCTCATCACTAGTAACATAACCTCAACAATATTCAACCAAAATAACTAAATCCAGTTAAATCCGTGAACCTACCTTTCCAAATGGTTCCTCCTATAGTCGGTTTGTATTTCAGATCATACGTAGCTTCTAACGAGAAGCTGCAAGTGTCGTTGAAGAACGTTTTGAGTTTACCTGTTGATTTGTCCTGTTCGTAGCCGGTGATGCCGATCAGGAGAATGCCTTTTAGGAAGCCGTATGATTTTATGACATTATAGGCGGTGAGGCTGTCGTCATCGCCACCATTAGCGGTGGTGGTGAGTGGTGGTGAGATTAGGAGGATTAAGGATGTGAAGATGATGATTGATGGCATAATTTGGGGATTTGGTTTTTTAAACTTTTGATTGGATCTTAATTAGGGAGATTTAGCTTCTAGAAATGGTTTTAACAGAGTTAAGAGTGTGTGTTGATGGATCTATAGATTGGAGGTTAGTTTGCTTGAAAATCGACGTTGTTTCTCTCTCTCTCTCTCTAAAGAACTTGATGGTGAAGAATTTGATGAATCTGGATCTTGATTCTTGAATTTAGAAATGTTAATTTTAGGGCTTTTAACTAAAATAATCATTTTGATGGTGGTGGTTCGGTGGGGTGAGGGTGGTTCAGTGGTGGTGTGGCGGCGATGGTGGTGGTGTGGCGGCGGTGGCTTGGTAGGGCAGCAGTGGTGCTAGGGGTTGGAGATAGTGGTGGTTCTAGAGGCACGACGGTGGCTTGGTAGGGCAGCAGTGGTGCTGGGGGTTGGAGATGGTGGTGGTTCTATGAGGCTGATGAAGGTTGAAGATGAGAAAATATGACATATGACCATTTTGCCCCTAAGGAAAAGGACAAAGTAACAGGTTCTTTTTTGAGAAATCTAACTTGATTTCGTTTTTGGACCAAAATGGCAATAAAACTGAAACCATAGGGACCCAGATGCAAAAGGTTTCAAATTTGGACTAAAGTGGCAAAATTAAACCACAAGGACCAAAATGGCAGTTTACTCTTGTTGTGAATTATTTGAAGTGATGGTGATGATAAGTGAGGTGGTAAAATGAGCCTATAATAGTCTTGCAACTTGTAGTCTACAACATTCCTCACACCATGCTTTTCATCATGATGATCAACACAAGTCAAGGTGGGAAGGCCCACCTTGAAACCGTCAATTAGAGGGGGTACAAGAGATGGTGTGTTGATTATTTTATGTTTAGGACATGTGATGAATTACTAACTTGTAGATATTTTGGTCATTAGGTATAAGTGTAGATGATTAGGATATTAAGCATGGTTTAGGGTGTTATTTAAGCATAACTACTCCACTAGACTAGTCGTTTAGGTAGTTGGATGATAGAAATATAACTTGTTCACCTAGCGGCTCGAATTTGGGTAATATGTAAAAGTTGTGGCGTAACACCGGGAGTTTATGCTCCGGGTATCCCATTGATATCTCTAAGCTTATTTAGGATGTAAAATATTATTTACAAGTCCTACGGACATTAACATGCTGAATTTTAATGTTGCGGACAATTTATTTTTTATTACAGTTTGGCACGGATCAAAACTTTATATTTATGTGCATTTTCAGGTGTTAGTGCACTATCCGTGTGGCCATAGATAGCAATCTAACTGTACATGTAATGTCTAGTGTCTTGAGTTTGTAATATACTGGACAGAGGTTTCGCTAGGTTTCGGTACGACACAGCGTGTAGAGAGCGGGCATGATCGGGAATGATGTCATCACAATTATGTGATGACATCACAATGACTTCATCATGAATACATCATCATGAGATCATCAATCTTCAATATGGAAAACATGCATGTATAAACAAAGCAATCAAGTTTGGTAGAAGTAAAGATGGTATAACATCACCCGAAGTGGATCAGCATGTTTCATCTATAAATAGAAACAACTTCGTTCAAGAACACAATAACACAACAGATCAAAAACTTCGCTTCAGAGCTCCCACCTACAAGTTCTTCGGTTCAGAGCTAGATCGAGTGATTTTGTAACGTAGACATCGAAACTCTGTCCGGTTGTCGATTAGAACGTAACAAACATTCATTATTGACAATTCGCTATCATGATTACAGTTCGGTTTAACGGATTCCGCACGTTAAACCGGATTAAATGCGGAGCTTGTGTTATTCGGTGAATCGATCCGGACCTTCATCAGGAATGTTTATGTGTTTTAGCATTGCCCCTAATTAGGGATTTTTTTTGTTGTATATCAACTACAAAATGCTTTCACGCCACTCGTTGCCCATTCGGGCAGTTTCCAGAACTAGCTGGCATGAATAGTGTGTTCAGGTGAATAGTGTTTTCATCACTTTACCAACATATTCAGACATAGTTTGTAGTTTTCTCGCGACGCGGAGAATATAATGATATCGTTTAGCATAATTTACCGACATAATCATGCTTCCAAATTAAATCATAATGAACGCAATTAAATATATAATGAAGTTGTTAAGTTGTACGGAATCACCATTATTTTGCCGGTTGTCACATTTTCTATGAAATCTTGAGCATTCTGAAGATTTATAGCCATGTTGCACTACAGGATATGAGGATTGGAATTTCTTTGATTATGATGGCTATTGTAACTGTTTGAGTGATGACTTGGGGCTCTACATCGGGGTATTTGTTTCAAAACTTGAATACGATGTGAATCAAGTGTCACTATTTGCGGTAATTGTTGAATAACCAGGTGAACTTTCTACACTAAATGTGGTTTGATTCTTTGGGCCTTGAATGTGTCAAACCCTGGTCGTAGCAGAAGCGCAACGTGTGACTAATAATGTGACACCTCGAAAATTTCATCTAATAAAATTCCGACACGTGTCCCGAAATCTTTGGTTGCCACGTGCTAAAAGAGAGAGACAAAAATCGCCAACATGTTATTTTATAACCTCTGAATGGTGAATATTAAGGTCTAGGGGTTAAACGTGTCAACATGCTAAATCTATGCCTCTGAGTGATCTTTTAATAAACCCGGAGCTTAATGATGTTCGGTTATACTCCCAAGAGTGCTAACCAGGGGCCATATTGATAAAACATGCTTTTATGTGGAAATATGGGAGTTTGGAGAAGTTCAGGGGCCAAAATGGAAATTTTATGATTTGGCACCCCAGGCGCCATGCGCCAGGGACCTAGTGTCCCCGCGTGACGCGCTGGAGAAGCCCGTTCGCAGAATTAGCAGCCAGCTGCAGGACCTACATGCTTGCCACCTCCTAACCCATTTCAGCTCCTGAATTCCGAAACCATGGCCTCAATTCTGGTTTTGGACACCTCATGTAACACCTGGAGTGATCCTAGGTGAGCTCTAAACACTTGGATTGATCTTGTTCATGATCTCCAAGTATAAATAGAGGTGTTCATCAACCTCTCACTTTCTTTCTCTCTATTACTCACTTGGAAGGCTCCTAATCTTCAAGGAGCAATCCCCTGAGTTTCTTAAGTCATCCTTGGTTCACTTGTTAGTGTTTCAATCCTTTCTTTTCATTTTTATTAGGCTCTAAGCCAAAGTCAAAGCGTTGACGTAAAACGCCTTGACTTTAGGCTAAGACCATTACGGTCCAGCCATTGTTCGGTACGAACATGGCTACGTGACCGTACTTAGGTAGGTGTTAATCCCTCAAGAGGGCACCTCCTGATTACCACGTTTGCTTGGTCAATTGACGGGTCAAAGCTATTAATAAAAAGTCAAACTAGGTCCGTTTTTAAAATAAATTCATATATGATAATGTAGGTGTTATAAAATACATTTTGACACTTTAATAAGTTGGTAATAAGTATTAGAACATGTATAAACATGTTCGGCCCGTCAAGTCCAGGTCTAAGGTCGGTTCGCAACTGAAAGTCGCAAAAGTTGACTTTTGCTTTGACTTTCAGTTCTGACCCGATTTAGCAACATTAGCTTCTGTCCCTAAGTTGCATTATGACCATGATATAGTATACTATAACCCTCTGGATTTATAGGACATGGCCATGTAGTAATCCAAGTTTTTACACAAGTATCCGTTAAATATGCCTAAAACGCCCTTTTAACACATAAAATGGTTTAAACATGATTTTGACATCAAAACTCAATACCTACTGATGTAATATCACTATTAGGGCTATTTGGGATATTCATTCAGGTTGCAAACTGAGTTTAAGCTATAGTTTGCCCACTAAGCATTGAAATGATGATATTGCCCTTTCGGCACTTTAAACGGGTTATAAACATTTTTATGAATCAAAACATCATACTTACTGATGTAATATATATATATTAACATATTTTGGTCATTCAAACCCGGTTACAACAACAGTTTTACTTAAATATCGTTTAAATCGTCATTTAGCTACTTAATCGCCGTTTCGGCACATAATGTGGTCTAAAACCATATTGGAGCATTGAGACTTGGTACCTACATATTTCAAAACATATTTTCAAATTATTAACAGTGGGTACATGTCTCAAACTCAGATTCCCAAATAAGTTATCAATTATATATGAAATGACCAAATTACCCTTTAGGGATGTAGTTTGGTCTTAAACTATAAACCACGCATATAATTGATGTCCTATTGATATAACACCATAAAATAGGTATTTTTACAGAATGTTTATATTAATAACATCAGTTTACATATAAGCCCGTTTATTACATTTTAGAAATGACGAAAACGCTCTTTAGGCATAGTCTGCTTTTAAAACCATAACGGGCCGTCATATCAATAACCTACTGTTATAATAACGTATTTTAAACTTAATGGCATATGGAACTTGTATAGGACTCACCCGGTTACCCAGTTTCGCTTATATGCGTACGGTTAAGCCTACGTGACTAGTTTACGCAACTTAACCGAAAACGGGTTTAACCATATCAAAATATTCTCAAACTCCAGAATGTAAAATGGTAACCCATATTATACAAGTCCTAGTACTTGTGGGGTCCAAAATACATTCTTTTTTTCGGTCATCGCTTAATCTAGCGTTTTCATACCATTATCTTTATTTTAAGTTAGTCGGTCTAAGTCAATGACTAAATAAAGACCCGCTAACTAACTAACCGGTTAATAATACCATCCAATCGAGACTAGAGACTTCCGGTAGATTGTCGCTGAGCTAGTTTATTTTGGTTACGGCTGTGCTTTGCTTACTTTCTTATTGCTAGAGACTTTTGCAAGCCAGATAAATACTTTAACTTATTTTCCTTTATACGGGCTTGGGATACGGTATACTAATACCGCATGGTTGGATATGGGATCGAAGACCAATGAGTCGGGAATTCAAATAATCCATTTTAATTCGTATTGCTTAATATTAAACATTTGGGGGTTAAAACGACCGTGTCCTGGATATCCACGTCTCATTTAATTTCAAATGGCCACGACCTAAGCACGGGGTGTAGGCATATACCCGTCAGATGCTAAAATAAAGTATTACCCAATAGGGGTGCACCTATTAAAGGTGTTAAAGTGGCATGTCGATTAATCAGAATCCCGACATAGTTTTCGGGCTCTAAATGTATTATTAGCATGTAAAACTGATAACATGAAATTATTTATCCCAAGTAATTTATAAAACAAAGTACCATTGTGTACACTAAATGTTTTATAAATGTTTTCAAAATGAGACGGTTAAATGTATTTACCAGTGAAAACTGACGTATTTTTAAAAGACTAAGCGCAGGTGACAAGTATACGTAAATAGGCTGGAAGTACTCGGCGGAGCTTAAGAGGAATTGGAACCCTTTGCTTAGAAGGCCTTAGTCTGTCAAGTTTCATTTTGGATTCACATTTCGATCCGCCTGTGGATCTAGTTACAAGCGTTGTATTTATTATTTTTTGAACTTTGAACATTCAAACGTTTGTAATAGTAACTATCCAGACTTCCGCTGTGTATTATTGTATTGTTTGGTAATGATGATATCAATTTACGTCACGATATTCATCAACCGGGCCCACCGGGTTACACGTGGAAATTAGGGGTGTGACATATAAGTAATCAATGCATTCGATCGAGTAGATAAACCATAATTAACAACGGTGCCTTGTCATAGATTTAGTACAACCAAAGTTTACAAATTTTTTTAACACGTTCACGTTTGTTATGATAGAACACACTTCCAGGTTTTGTCATAGATTTATGTTACAACACAAAAGATAATTTGTTATCATTCTGAAACACATCAAGGTTTTGTCTCCTATATACCCATTCGAAGCTGGGATATAAGAGGCGAACCCTTCAAAAGTGGCATGCGTTGTTATGTCTTCCCAAATTCCCAAGGTCTATCACCGGCTCAAGTCTTGTTTCCTGAAATACATGTAACTTGAAAAATCAACAAAAGTTGAGCGAGTTCATGTAGTTATTGTTTTCGTATAAAATGTCATAATTGAAATCCGGCCACTGTCATAAGCCATTTGTCATAATTGAAATCCGTCCACTCTCACAAGCCATTTGTCATAATTGAAATCCGGCCACTGTCATAAGCCATTTATCATCAATTTTGAAAATCCCGGTATGTTATTGTTATTCCTAGGGTTTAAGGATCTATCAGTGGGTAGCGAGCCCCTGACATTATGTGTCATAAGTAAATAACCAAACCGAGACAACTTGTCATTCATAGTTTCATAGGGCTCACAAAAGCACTCTGAGCGGACTTTTTTATTCAGAGTGGAGCGTGTCTCAAGCTCAATAGATCTACACCGTTGCACATTGGTCACTAAGTGATTAATGGTTATTATGTTATCATCCTACTCACACACATTGATATTGTTATCTTCTAAACCCATAGCTAACATACCCTTTGTCATAGAATGTCATAGCATATATTTCACCCCTGGTTGTTATAAAACCGAAAAACTTTTAAAAGAAAAAGGGGGAACATGAACTCACTGCTTTGCGTTCCGTATAGTCGTACTAAGGTACTACGAGTGGCCGTACACGTGTATAACCTACATGTGGATTGATTTCATTAGACTCTTAGGTCTAATTGGACCTCGTACAAGTTGTTCATCTTGAATTATTGTTATGTATTTGTTTGCTTTCTTTGAACAACTTCATTGCTTTTATAGTGTTGGTAGGTTTGTGTTTTCGATTAATATTTACATAAATATTCGACAAATATATATTTGTTATCTTGTATTTATCGTATGTGAACGGGCCTTGCCCTTCACTTTTCCTCGTGCCTAGCACACATGTCATTGGGCCTTACCCACTTAGTTATGTCCTTGGGCCTAGCCCACTTAGTTATGTGATTGGGCCTAGCCCACTTAGTTATGTGATTGGGACTAGCCCATATGTTTTATGTAATTTGGGCCTAGCCCATTGCCATAAATTGAGTCCATTAGTGGGAATTCTTACACTTAGTGAATTTTAATAAGTATGGAATTTTTCAAGTAACTGATATACTTATATAATCACTTAGTAGTTTTTATAGTTTTTAACTTTCTGGATTTTGTTATCGGAGGCACATATATATATATATATATATATATGTTCGGTGTCTAAATATATTTTAGACGTGTCGCTGTTATCGTTTAATATTAATATTTTTTGTGTCGATGAACGACCAAGTGTCGTAGTAGCTCCTTGTGATGACGATACGCCCCCTTGTTATCGGTGACAATATATGTTCTTATAATTTTTGTTCGTTGCCCGGGTTATCCGCTCGTCCGTTTAGTCCGTTAATTTAGCATTATTAGTAGTTTGAGGATATTGTGTATAAGTATTTTTGTGTATTTATACCTATTATCCTTCACGTATTTTTCTTGGTATACTTTGTGTATTATTTAGATTATTCCAAAGTATCTAAATACATACACATAACACATGATATATACACTTTGATGGTTTCTCCAATAATATATATATTTTCCCAAGGATTTATATATATATATATATATATATATATATATATATAAGTTTCATTCTTTGATTTATAAAAACCATTACAAATAATTTGGAAACTTATATGGATGATTAATACTTAAGCCTTTCATCAAAAGTTCGTTTAACCATGATTAAAATCCTTAAGTGTAATTAGCCACTTTAGTCACACTTTAACCCTTAATTAATCATAAATTTTAAGTTAACTTTCAAGACTTCAAGTTAACCACTTTTCAAGTTTATTAGAAATTTCCACGACTTTTACACCACTTGTTATAAATAATGTCTTACAAACTTGTTTTAAATAAAAACCAAGTTGTTAGGGTTTTAAAAGTCTTGAATCATGTTTGTTCCATGTCTTATCTTTCCAAAAATCACTAATCAAAGTTTATATACATAATACTCATGATCTTTGAAGCTGATGATCTTGTATGTTTAAACATATACATGTTTAAATCTCATTTTTAAGTGTATCATGGCTAGATTAACACTAATCTTAAATACTACATAAAACTAATCACAAGATCATAATAAATATAAACTTTAAACCACTAATCTTAACAAAATCAACAAGATTACACCAACAAGATATACTAATCTACATAAATATCCACATAATAAGTTTAGATTAGTAGATTATTAGCTTTGAGATTAGGGTTTTTGTTTGGATTTTGATTAATCTTCAAGATAATCAACTTGTACTTTTGATATTTAATAGTTATATGAAGCTTAAAATAATGGTTTGAAGACTTACAAGATTGCACAAGTTAGACAAGAGAATAAGAAGATATTTAAGCTCCTTGATGATCTTCAATGAAGCTCCATGTTTAACCCATGTGTAGAGGTTCTTGTAAGGCTTAAAATTGTATGAAATATGGTTTTTAAAGGTGGCAAATGGTGGTGTTTGGGGGCTGCTTGCTGTCGTGAGTTAAGAGGGGGAGAAGAAGGTTTTTGGTGATTGATTTTTGTGATAAAAATGAAGATAAGTTCAAGTGTTCATGTCTTATAATTACTTACATGTATTGTCCATCACCATTTGCATGACCATACCTCTATTCCACTCTTTCACACAAATCAAGTGGGGTGGGACCCACTTGATTTCAGCCAACTATGAATGGGGGTAAAGTGTAAATTTTATCAAAAGAATCATTAAAAGGTAGATATTTTGGTAATTAGGAAACGTATGGTGATTAGGGGTAATCTTTCACCATTAGGGGGTAATTAGGGATTCAGAGAACTAGTTCACTAAACTAGTAAAAATCATGTTTTTATACTTTGAACGCTTTTCATTTCATCGTTGGTTAGTTTACCGCACTTTTGTGGCGTACCGACGGAAGTTTGGCGTAAATTGTCATTCCGCCTCCAAAAGATGTATGAAGTTATTTTGAATCCCAAAATAAGCTTAACTAGTTCACCAAAGCTTTCATCTTGTTGTTTTCGGCGTCGGTGTTGTCTGTTGCCTACGTCATCATATAATATCGAGTCTGACTGTGTTTCGGAGCGAAACGTTAAGTTTATGTGTGATATAAGACATGTTCGGCCGAACTTGTAGAGCACATGAACAAGTTCGCTCGAACTTGTACTGTCTCATTCCGGGCGAACTTGTACTACTATATATAGGAGTCTTTGGTTTCTCATTTATAAGATTCAAAGATTTTGTCACGACAGAGGCGAAGCTCTGTCCAAGTGTTTCCAGGATTTGTAACGTTTACTAATCAATGAAACAATGATTAAATATTAAAGAACTTGTATCTAATGTCACCTATGCAAACGGATTCCGCACGTTTACTTTAGGTTTGCCAAATTAGGACCATAACGATTCGTACCACGAACCTACAAGTGGTATCAGAACCTGGATACCTGAATTGGTGAAATCATTGCAGGATCTACTCTTATTCTACCTCTTTCTACCATTTTTCTTCATTTTTTTCGAGAAAAACGATGAATTCATGGATAAAAGTTGCTAAGTTTCGAATGTCATGTAAAATGCAGTAAAGATAAACCCCTGAGACTTTCAAAATCAAATTCACACGAATTGATATCAAAAAGTTGAAAAAACCATGTTTCACAAAGTTGTTTTGGTCGAACTTGGGATCAAATTCGCCCGGACTTGATTAAAATTCTTTCATTTTAATCAAGTTCGCCCGAACTTAATTGATATTTCAAGTGTATTTGAGAAGTCCGCTCGAACTTGTTTGTGTTTCAACTAGATATTCTATCAAGTTCCCCCGAACTAGATTAAACTCTGTTGAATTTCACTTATAAGTTCGCCCGAACTTGATAATCTTCTTGAAAATCAACATAAGTTCACCCGAACTTCATTAGGGATAAATTTTCAAAATTGTCAACGCAAGTTCGCCTGAACTTGTGTAAAATCAAAACCTGATTTTCTCAAACTGCAAGTTCGCCCGAACTTGACAGTATACTGATTATTTTTCGAAGTTTGTGAACGTGTGTTTTCAGTAAAATTCGTCAGTTTTTCAAGATGGAAGATCTTCACAGTGCATTCATTACTGCTACAGCATCAAACGCTCAAATGGTGAATTAAGTGAACATTAATAACAAAATGGGCACATCCGTGAAATCACCAAAACTCATGTGTATTGATGAATACGAAGGTTGGAAAGAAAAGTTTACTAACTGGGTGCAAGCTACGTATTTCCACAGTTGGGTTGCAGTACAAACTAGCACACTTGGCCCAGAGATGAGAATGATAATGTTATCGACATCAGCAAGTTCTCTACTATACAAAAGGATGCCTATGTCGCCGAGAAGAGAATGATAAGTTTGATCCAACAATCGGTGAAAGAAGATATATTAGTGCTGCTACCGGAATATAAGACTGCACAGGAATTATGGACATTCTTGAATAACAAATACCAGGGAGGTGGAGAAATGGTAAAAAGCAAGAAAGCGCTGATCATGAAGGGATTCGATATATTCATGATGATTAAAGGTGAAACGATGAAACAGATGATCGAAAGGTTTTGTCATCTAAAAGTGATTATGAGGAGACATGGGCTTGAGAAAAAAAGAAGAAGAATATATTGATAAACTGGCTGACGCATAGCCTGAAGGAGATTGGATGACATATCTCATGGTTCTTAAAGAAAGTCCGAGCTGGCAGTTCTTTAAACTATCCACATTCATTGATAAACTGGGGGGTCATGAGATGGAGTTGTTAAAGATAGCAAAATCAAAAAATGCAAAGTGACTCAAGATGTAAAGTTGTACTACAAGTCAGGAGCTCAAGAAAACATCACTAGCCCGAAGATTCAAACCGCTTTTAGCGCAAATCTGAATTCCTCGAATTCCTCACCACAGAGTCAAACTCAATCATATCCACAATATGATTAGAGTCCTCAGAATTCTTCATATTCAAGCACCGGATCTAATTCTTCATGTCAGAATCAGTCAAATCAGAATAATCATTCAAATTCTGATCCAAATGTGTTCAAATGTAGCATTGCTGTCAACTTGAATAATGCCATTTCTGAACAAATCGCTAAACACACATGGGAATTCTTGCCACAGTGTTGGAATCGTATGAAAGTTTGGTGGCTGGAAAGATTGGTAATCCTGAAATGACGGCCGAAGACTATGATCAAGTAGATGAAGAAGAGCTTGAGCTGATGGACATCAGTGGTCCTTAGCATCGATCATTCGGAGGGTTACTAAGTTTGTTGCTCTAACCGGAAGAGATATCGAGAATTCAAGCAACAAACCGGGTTTCGATAAGATGAAAGTTACTTGCTTCAGATGCCGACAAAAAGGGCACTTCAAAAGAGAATGCAAAAATCCAGAAGCGAGTGGCAACCAAAGTCCATTTGGAGGTGGCAGTGATTATTACAAGAAGTCGCTACAGTACAAGCCATTCCCAAAGAAGACACAAATTGAAGTTCAAGAAAAATCATCCAACAACACAGAGAAAGTTATGGTTGCTTCGAATGAAGATGATGATTTTGACTGGAATGCATATGTTGGCAAAAAGACTGGAGTTGCTTTAATGGCTGAGATCATAGAAGACACATCTGCTGAAGATACAGCCATGGAAAGCTCAATGCTAGAAGACTACTTACAACAAGCAGAAGAAGAGGAGATTTATCATCACACAAAGATGCAGAGTGCTCTTTCTTCTAATATGACTTCTAGTTTTGTAGGTTGTTTTGGTGAAACCTCTTCCGAGCATGCTGTTGAAGAAACAAAATTGGAAGTTGAAGAAGTCATCAATGTGAACAAAGAGAAGAATAAAGAAAACCTCACTGAGATTGCCAACAAAGCTATGATGGCAAATCTGACAAAGGTAGGTACGGAGGTAAAAGTTGTAGAAAAGGAAGTTTTTAAAGTGCAAATCATTGAGTTTGAAAAACCTTGTGCGAAATGTGTTGAGTAATGTGTTCAATGTGTTGAAAAGAGCCAAATCATAACTGAACTCAATGTGCATAATAATAATTTCAAATACGATTACCACACAATGAAGGAGGCATATGACAAAATGAAAGATGATTACAACAGGTTGGATAGAAATAACATTGAACAAGATGATATGATAAGAATGTTAAAAGCCACTTTACTAGAAAAAAAAGGCTATTAATGTTTACATAAACAACATTGCTGAAGTAAAACAAGAACTTCAAGACATGAAAATCTAAACAGAAAGAGTCAGACAACCTCTAAAGAGCTAAACCACGAATGCATACGTTATTGATCACATTCTTCCTATGATCTCGTCGGAAGAAAATGTTCAAAAAACCAAAGGAAAGAAACGTGGAGACTATAGCAATGTTCCACCACCCCTTATGCGAAAAGTATTGTCGCAAGAAAGCTGAAGAGATGGATAAGGCGCTTAACATTTAACTTTTAACTAAAAATTAAAATGAGCTGTCTAAGAACATTGATATAACCTACACGAGTGATGATAGTGAAGCAGTAGTTAAGAATGTTGTTGAAAAGGTTTTAAATGATTCTGATGATGGCAGCTATGAGAGCGCCAACTCGAGTTCGAATAATTCTGATTCACAATTTGAAGATGGCGATGCATCATCGGAAATAGCCTAAGTGATGATCTTAACGTTGTCATGTACAAAGTTAATGATTCCGATAGACTATACTTCGACGATAGCTTTCCGATTCGGAATGTGAAGGAAGAACAGCTTGACAAATTCTTCAAACTTGTTGAAGTTTCATCAGAAGATTTGGAAATTAATGAAAAGAAGTTTTACTCTAAACCTAAAAGGAATGGTGGTGACTTTCCTGAACATAGGAAAGCAGGGTTGGGTTTGGATGTGGAAGAAGAACCGAATAAGAAAATGTCACCATTTCGTGAATATAAAGATAAAAACATGAAATTTGTGCATGGGACGATCATGGTTCAAGAGGAAAGTTTGATTGGAAAGCAGTCAAATGATGAGTTCAAAAAGGCAAAAGAACTTCGAGATAAGGCCAAAGCCACAAGTGGTGTAAAATCCACTAGTGGACATTATCATGATGATCGAACTTGCTTCAAGTGCAATGAAGTTGGTCACATTGCACGCAAGTGTCTAAAATCTAAGCCGGTCTATCCTCGAAGGAAAACAAGTTCAGATGTTGAAAAGCCTAAGCAACCAGAATTTGTAAAACCCGTTAAAATTCTGAAAAGAAATGAAACTAAACTTGAAGTTAAACCTAAAACTAAATTTGAAAACTCAACTTTCAAGAAAGGTGAAACTTCCAAGTCAAATGAATCAATGTTTTACATAAAAAAGGCAAACGTAAAATCACAATCCTGGATTGCTAAAAAGAAATCATCAACATCTGAAGTTACCAAGTCTGAGCTAGTTAAGACTGGTAACAACAAAGAGTCTAAATCAGAGAGTAAAACTGAAACTGTCAAATCACAAAAGATAAAAAGGAAGTTACATTTGAAAATGGTAACAACAATGACATATCAGATGGTGATTTTGAGGATGATTATGAAGCTTTTTATCCCAAACCTAAGACTAAGAAGGCTTGGGTCGCGCTTTTTAACTGAATGATAATGTGTGCAGGGGCTTCAAAGATCCATTCTATCAAAGTGGATTCTGGATAGTGGAGCGTCAAGGCACATGACAGGGATGAAAGCTCTTCTCTTTGACATCAAAGCTATAAACGGTGGATATGTTGGCTTTGTGGGTAATCAAGAAGGAAGGATCGTCGCCGAAGGAAAACTTCCCAATGGCGTAGTATCATTTGATCATTTGAATTACATTGCCGAGCAAGAGAACAATATTCTAAGCATCTCGCAGATTTGTGATAAACAGTTCACAATTCATTTCAATGATAAAGAGTGCATGATATTAAAGCAGGGCTTTAAGATTCCTGATGAGTGGATTCTGATGCGCGCTCCACGCGAAAACGATCTCTATGTGTTAGACATCGGTGTTGCTACCACATCAACGAAATCTGCTCAATGTTTTGTCACAAAAGCCACGAAGAAAGATTCGATTCTATGGCATAGGAAAATGAGGCATATTCATCTGAGGAAAATGAACTTCTGGTTCACAACGACCTGTTTGAAGGAGTTAATCTTCAAAGCTTCCACATGATGGATCATTGTCTCGAATGTAAGAAAGGGAAGCAGATTAAAAAGTCACATCCTAAGAAGATTCTCAACTCAATAAAGTTACCGCTTGAACGTCTACATATGGATCTTTTCGGTCCGGTAAATGTTCGAAGTATTTCAGGAGATCTATATTGTTTGGTAGTCACAGATTATTATTCTCGATATTTGTGGGTTTTCTTTCAAGAGTCAAAAGATGAAACGTTTGAAAATCTAGTGATTCTCTTAAAGAAACTCGAAAATCTTTATCATCTCCCTGTCAGACGTATTCTAAGCAATAATGGAACGGAGTTCAAAAACAACAAGATGAAAAAATTTTGCGATGCCAAAGGTATATTGCACGAATTCAGTGCACCGTATACTCCACAACAAAATGGCGTAGCAGAGAGGAAGAACAGAACGTTGATTGAAACGGAAAGAACTATGCTTGCTGACTCAAAGCTTCCTGTCAGCTTTTGGAGTGAGGCGGTTGCAGCGGCATGCTACACTTTGAATAGGGTCTTAACTGTCAAGCCGACTAAAAAGACATGTTTCGAAATGATCAACTGAAGGAATCCAAATCTCAAATTTCTAGAGCCGTTTGGTGCACCATGCACAGTGATTGATCAAGATGGCAACTTTGGTGCTAAAACGCTTGAAGGTTTCTTTGTCGGGTATTCAAGTCCGCTAAGAAGATTTTATGTTCCTGCGTTGAGAAAGGTGATCGAAGCACAACACGTTGATTGCTTTCGGTACACAACTCCTATTCAAAGGAAAGGTGACGCGTGGTTGTTCAAGTATCAAGATTTGTGGAAGTCATTCGACTTGCCAGAAGAACCGTCTGAAGAAGAACTTGCAGCTCTTTATTATCTTCAACAGTCGGCTAATCAAGAACATATTTTAAGGCCAATTATGGTTAATCAACCCACTGGTTCTGCATCGTCTTCTGGTGCAGGTCCGAGTAATAGTGGTGTTCCAGATGAACAAGTTCCTGAAGCAGAAGTAGCACCTACTAAAACTCCAGCAAATGTTTCCACTGAACCAGGAAATTCAAAAACAGAGCCCATTATTCCTCAGAATCAGAATTCCGACTCCGATGAAGCTCCAACTTTCAATGATGATGAAGAATCCGAGCAGATATCCAACATGTTAAACGAATCTGCTGGCCCTAGCACTCCAAACGAAGCAACATCAAGTGCTCCTAAAGTTGATTTGATAGTTGATCTAAATATTTCAAATCAGAATAGCTCAGTTGATGTTCCTAGCGAGGAGATGCCACGATCTTATTCATATCACCCTTTGACAAACATTATTGGTGGGCTACAGACTGGTGTGAGAACGAGAAACCAAATCAACAAGGCTTTAAATTGTTTCTATACTCGAGTGGCTCCGACTCAAGATTATTGTTATTATTCATGTTTCATATCTCAAATCAAGCCGAAGACTGTGAATTACGCTTTGGGTGATGAGAACTGGGTGATAGCGATGCAGGAAGAGTTGTTACAGTTTGAGAAACTGGGAGTCTGGAAGCTTGTCGACTTACCACCAAAGCAGAAAGCAATAGATACGAAGTGGGTCTTCAAGTGTAAAAGGGATGATCAAGGTGTGATTGCCAGAAACAAAGCTCGATTGGTTGTCAAAGGTTTCCACCAGCAAGAAGGAATTGACTACACGGAAGTCTATCCACCAGTTGCACGCTTAGAGTCAATCCGCATTTTCCTTGCATTTGCTGCTTGGAAAGGTTTTAAAGTGTACCAGTTAGATGTAAAATCCGCATTTCTCTATGGTAAGCTACGCGAACAAGTGTACGTTGGCCAATCACAAGGGTTCGTCGATCCGCTGAACAAGAACAAAGCTTATCTCCTGGACAAAGCCTTATACGGTTACATCAAACCCCGATAGCTTGGTACAAGACGTTATCTCAACATCTTGTTGGAAACGGCTTTACTAGAGGCACAGTGGATAGTACATTGTTTACCAAGGAAGTCGGAAATCATCTAATCATCATAAAAATCTATGTGGATGATATCATCTTTAGTTCAACGGATCATACTCTTTGCAAAGAGTTCGAGACGAGTATGAAGAAGAAGTTCGAAATGAATTCTTTCTCGGGTTACAAGTTGATCAGCTACCAGACGTCATATTCATTCATCAAACGAAGTAGGCTCACGATATTTTGAAGAAGTTTGAAATGGAGAGCTCGAAGCCGCTTTCGACTCCTCTGGCGCTGAATCACGGGATTTGCATTGACGAAACAGGAACCAAAGTAGATGATACGCTCTATCGGTTAATGATAGGATCTCTTATGTATCTGACGGCATCTCGCCCAGATATCATGTATCTTACCTGCCTTTGCGCGAGATACCAGTACAGTCCCCGAGTGTCACACATGTAGATAGTCAGCGACTATTCCGTTACCTGAAGGGATGTCCAAGCACCGGCTTGTGGTATCCAAAGAATGATAATTTTGATCTGACGGGATACGCTGATTCGGACTTTGGGGTGGACAAGCTGAATTCAAAGTCTACGACGGCTGGTTGCCAGTTCTTCAGAATAAGATTAGTAACTTGGCAATGCAAGAAACAAACCACGGACTCTCCCTCAACTTGTGAGGTAGAATACATTTCTGCTTCCAGCTGTTGTTCACAAATCCTCTTTGGATTCAACAACAGATGAGGGACTATGGATTGCAATTTCTTGATACGCCTTTATATGTAGATAATAAGGCAGCAATCGACATCACTAAAAATCCTGTTCATCACTCTTGAACTAAACACATTGAAATTCGTTATCACTTCATTCGTGATTGCTACGAAAAGAAGTTGGTGCGAATAGAAAAAATCCACACCGATGAACAAAAAGCTGATTTTTATACCAAAGTTTTCCTTTGACGAGATTTAAATATCTAATGAGGCTTAACGCTATTAAAAATTTGTTGACAGGTGTGGAAGCAGAGGTTGAATATGGATCGGACGACGAGTTCACGTGATCCACTTTGGTATATTTATCTTTTAGATTAGTATTTCTTAAAAACTAAAATACAAAAATATGTTTTTGATTTTAGGGGGAAAAATTTTGAGAGAATACAAAAACATATGAAAAATCAAAAAGTACAAAAACATTGAAAAGGACAAAAAGAATTCTGTGTCACAAAGGAATGATAGTACATCAGTGGACTATCACAGTATGCTAAGGAATTGTAAAGTTTAAAAGTGATAAAAAAGTCTTACTGTGGATCTGTCGATTGGCTTTACACGTTCAGTAAATTTTTTCCGGGATATAAACTAAATTTTACAACTGCTTAATCTTGTGGATTAACATCTATCGGATATATGGACTTAGTACTCCGAAATTTCGTTTGAGAGATTTCCTGATTCTGAGATACGAGGTCTTTATAGATAATTGATATCTGGGGTATTATACAAGTTCTTCTGATTTTGCGGAAGCAATAGCCTAGAACTTCTATAATGCTTTTTCTAAAAACCCCTAAATTGCATGCAAAACTGAAAAGAATCGAAAGATCTAATCATTTGCAATGCTTAAAAGATTCCTTAATTGGAACACACCCTAAAGACGAGCCTTCATCTCTTTGTCTGTACGGTAGTACTAACCTGAGCTCTCAAGGTCTTGCATAACCCAGATACAGATATCAGTTATGCTATATTCACCTGTAAGACAAAATCTAGGGAATCTTGATACGGGAGTATATTCTGAGATGGGAACCATAGTTAAGTCAAGTTTCATAATTCATACCTAACATATCTTGGAACAATTGAGAAATGTGTCGAACTTTAAGTGGACAAACATATCGACAATCTAGGTAAACGAGTTTAACACTTAAACTCATCTAAAGGTCAATGGTACTGGTGATATGTCTCAATCAACTGATATGATCCTTAGACACGAATTCACAAAAATATGTCTGTAAATATGTTTGTACATAGTTTACTTGTTAAAAAGTTCTGTAAATAGTTCTGTACATACGTTATCTGCTTTTAGATTAAAACCAAAAAGATTTTCAGTGTATTTTAGCATAAACTTTCAAAAATACAATAAGATTTTGTTCATACATTAGTTTCTACAAGCCAATGTTGGAAAACGGATCTTCAAAGTCTGGTAAGGTGCTAAACTGGTGGGAATCTGATTGACAACGGGCTGGGAGCTAATCTGTAAAATCAGATAAGCCAAAATGATTAGAAGTTCATTAAATTGAAACTCAATTTTGAGAAAAACCAACAGTTTGTTCATAACGGGTCGAACCGAGGTCATTAACTTGGACTCCGCAGACAAATCGGTGAACTAAGGTCATTAGCTTGGACTTGGTCAACTGAGTGGATGGTTAAAACTGGTAAAATCTAAAAAGTTCAGGGTCTAAATTGAAAATTTTGAAAAATTTTGGTTTGAAATTGATCTAGTACGCCCGGACTTGTAATCAAATTCGATCGAACTTGTATATGCTCTTTATGTTTCATCTGTTGATAAGTTCGCCCGGACTGGTTAGTTAATCTTAACTTATTGAATTAACAAGTTCGCCCGAACTTGAGGAGCATAAATAGATCACAAGTTCAACCGAACTTCATTATCAGTCTTTAACACATCAGAGCGAACTTGAGGGCGATTTTGAGAGATTTCCAAAATTAGCACGAATACGTCGAATTGCTACTGAAATTGAGAATGATTTGTGGTGATTTACACACTACTTATCATGGCTTTGGTGAGTGATTTTGTTTTGAACCGTATTTTGACCGAGTTTGAATATGTTAAGCTTTGTGATGATCGATTGGACTTGTATTAGGCCTTTAACGGACAAATTTAACAATAAAACAAGATAAACAATGATAAACGATCATAATCATGGCATTAAATTGATTCAAATCGATCTGGACAATGTTTGCAGATGTTTGATGAAGACGATGACAAGTTCGCCCGAACTTGTTAAATGGTTCTTTGAACCAACTTCGGTCAAACTTGTCCTCAGGAGTTATAATGCTATATCTAAGTTCGCCCGAACTTATCTTAAAATCTGTAAAAGTGTTTTTCTGACAAGTTCGCCCGGACTTATATGAATGGGATTTAATTATTAAACATTAACAAGTTCGCCCGAACTTGTTTAGGAAATGGTTAACTGTTTAACAAGTTTGCCCGGACTTGAAGATTTGTAATGTGTTTGTTTGTTTTGCAAGGCCACCCAAACTTAATGTTGTGTAATGGTTAAATAACCAATCAAGTTACCCGAACTTGATATGGATTTTGTGAAAATTGTCAAACATTGCTAATTTTGTCTCGATCTTCGTGTTTGCAGAATATTCAGTTATCGTTAAACAAGTTCCATAACACGTGCATTACATTAGACAAGACCATCTGCCCATCTTTGGAAGCTTTTGATAGTATTCTCACATTTACGGAACGAATTCCGATACACAAGGTGATTACGAAAAAAACAGTGGTCTACAGGTCGCACGTCTACAGATTTTGGAATTCTGCAGCGACGAATAAGGATGATACAGTGATTAAGTGTGTAGTTCGAGATGGAAATGAAGATAAGGAAATTACTGTTATTGAAGCTGATATTCGAAAGGTTCTGAATTTCACCGATGCAGCAGATGATCCGATAATGCTTGATGAGAGAATGGTTAGAGGGTGTTTTTGTCGTATGGGATACAAAGGGCATGTTAATGAATCTACTCTAAAGAAAGGATCAGTTCTTAACCCCTACAAGTTCCTGATGCACGCTATTATTCATGCTTTCAGTTCCTCAAGCTCAATAGAACTACACCTTTTGCACCTTGGTCACTAAGTGATTAATGGTTAGTAATGTTATATTGTTCTCAATCCTACTTACGCACATTGATCTTGTTGTCATCTAACTCCATAACCAACATACCATATCTCTTAACATGCATTTCCCCTGAATGTTATAAAACCGAAAACGCTTAAAAGAAAAGGGGGACATGAACTCACGGATTTGCGTTCCTTGTGTAAGCTCACAAATGTTTTTCCTTGGTCTCAAACTGAAACCTACAAGTGCTCTGTACCATTAGACACTTAAATCTATACTTGTTCTATGTACAAGTTCCCATATTGTGTTAGTTATTCTTAATTGTTTTCTTGATTAATTATTTCTTGACTTAGTAATATATACTTTGTTATCGAGTCTTGAATAGTGTATGAACGGCATTGTTTGTTCCTTGTCCTCGTGCCTAGCATGCGTGTCATTTGGCCTAGCCCATGTCATTGGGCCTAGCCCATGTCTGTGTCATTGGGCCTAGCCCATGTCCTTGTGTCATTGGGCCTAGCCCGTGTCCTAGTGGCATTGGGCCTAGCCCATGTCCTTGTGTTATTAGGCCTAGCCCATGTCTTTGTGTTACTGGGCCTAGCCCAAGTTATATTTATTCTTCAATAAATATATATTTTCCAAGTTAAGATGGGTTGTTAAAAAAATATGATTTTTAACTTATACTTATATTTGTATACTTATACTTTTCTAAGTATTTTTGTGTTAAAAATGATATGATCAAGTCAAAGTATATGTTTAGTTATATTTATTTTTCCAAAATAAATATGTATGCTTTGTAAATAATATTCCCAATATTATTTTAAGTATAAGTATATTTGTTATTCACCAAATGTATACTTAGGCAAGTATACATGTATTTATGTATTATTGTTCATGTATTTCCCATTAAGTGACAAAATCCTTTCTAGTAATTTTTATACTTTCCGGAAATTAGTTTTCTTAAAAATAATATATTTTTACGGCTTGTATGAGATATATATATATATATATATATATATATATATATATATTTACTACCAATCTTGTTAAATATGTATATCTTGTGTATACGTCCATCCAATTGTCCAAGTCCATATAAATCAAGAAATATATATATAAGTTTATATATATATATATATATATATATATATATTTTGTTGTATTTGTCCAAGCACCCAAGTATGGGCATTTTTGTGTATAATCTTCTTTGGTATTTTTCTTGGTATTTTGATGATATTTGCGTTTATACTCCATTAGGAGTATTTATTGTTTTGAACGCCCTAAATTGTCCACTATCATATAATACACTTAGTTTACACATAGCACACAAATACTTGGTGACTTCTAAATATATATTTACCTAAATATATATTTATACTTGTTTTTATACTTTAAGAAATCTTTATTTTCTTAATTGTATTTTTATACAAAATAAGGTATGGCCATGTTTAATTTATTTAAACATCTAAAAATCAAAAGTTTGGTAGTAAACTTTATATTTTTCTAAGTGTTGAATTTTTATAAAAATTTGGCCATAGTTTCCTCTAGATTTAGGAGTTTTCCCATGTCTAAAACATGTGTTTAAGCTTTACAAAACTCACTTGATCAACACAAAACAATTTCTATATGTTTAAACAACTTCATATACACACTTTTTACAAGATGATGAACTAATATTTTCACAAAAACATGTAGTCTTTTAAATCTAAGTTTAACATGTTTATTTAACTTCAAAAACACTAATTATCCACTAATTACACAACTTTTGTAGAAATTCAACTTTAACAACTTGTTCATACAACTTCTAAAAAGGTTTAAATCCATGTTTATGTTATTTTAAGCTCTTAACAAGTTCATCTTTCTAGTAAACTAAGTTCATCATCCTTGTTCTTCATGGATCTTTCAATATCCATGTATATACTTGTTAGATCCTTACTTTTAACAAGTCTACACATGATGAGCATCATGCTAAGCACAAAATAATCATACACAACATTATTGTACTTCAAGATTATATTGGTTTTCTTTAGATCTTTAGTGTTCTTCATGTGTTCATCACTTTAAGTTTATGTTTCTTGATGGTTTCACTTGCACACTAACAAAATACTAATAACATGAACTAAATCAAAGATCAAGAGGCTTACAACTAGCTCTTGTGGCTAGGGAAGTGGCAAAAGAAACAAGGAGATGAAGATAGCACAATGTTGGTGGATAAAAGCTCCTCAAGGTGGTCCTTCAACTTCTAGCACTTGCAACCTTCTTATCTTGCCTTAGGACACCCTTGGATTTGCTTGAATATATTAGAAAGTGGCTTGAAATTGGAGGTGGTATGATGGTGGTGGTGGCCGTGAGCTATGGAGGGCAAGGAAATGGATTGTATTTTGAATTTTGAGTTAGGGAGTTGTGAGATTATGATAAGGTTATGTTTCCTTATAACCTTACAACCCTTGTTCCTTCCATCATTTAATAACATTGTCCATCATCCCTTAATTACAATTTGGAGACAACATTGGGGCATGGGGTGGGCCCCATGTGACCGCCCACATCAAGGGGGGGTCTAGTTGTGTTTCAATTACTAGTTAGTTGTTTAGTTGAGATTTAATGGTGCTTAGTTAGGGTGTCATCTGTATTAGTGATCTTTAGATGAACGAAGTCTCGGATGATCTTTATTGGTCGTGTCAAAATAGTGTTAACTAGTTCACTAGATGCTTCTAGTTGTGTTCGGATGGTCGTTTCGTTAGCGATTGTTTATTTGCTAAATTGTGCACTTTGTATGTTATTATGTGTTTTTGAATCACCATTAACTTCCCGATACTTTTGTAAGTGTTTTAAGTTTCTTGGACTTATTTCTGGACATTACATCAGCTAGTAGAAAGTTAAAATGCTGAATTTTTGCTGAATTGGCTATTTATTGTCCGGTTCGGACACTTTTTAGTGCTTATAGTATTTCTGGAAGGTGTTATCACAAATCCTTGTTTTCCATCCTAGGATTTAATGTGTAATTTCTATTGGACTTCTATCTAAGTCCTAGAATTGTCATTAAGCTGGGTACCGGACTAGTAGTGACACAGCTAGTCTAATCGGCAAGTCTACTAGTTGTTTTAGTGCATTGTCTAATTGTTTTCAGGCGCGATGGTAAAAATGAATAATATGCACTATTTAAATGTAATTCATGACATTTTCAGATATACAAAATGTAATCTAGCAGAACATGGTGTTTTAACATATAATTGCATGATTAAATTAACAGTTTAATTGTATGGAAATTTCCCGAAAGTTGCCAGTTGTCACATACTCCCCCTGTTAAAAGGAATTTCGTCCCGAAATTCAAGCTGAGCATCCGTTGCAGGAGTCTTCTCAAACAGGTGGGGGTATTTGACTTTGAGTTGATCTTCACGTTCCCAAGTATACTTGGGTCCGTGTCGAGAGTTCCAACGGACTTTGACTAGCTTGATACGAGTTCTCCGTGTTTTCTGGACCTTCGAGTCCATAACCTCAACAAGTTCTTCAGTAAATTGGAGTTTGTCGTCTATATGGATTTCATCCGCAGGGATGATAACTGTCTCTTTAGTTGGACTCTTTTTGAGATTAGACACATGGAATGTGTCGTGTACATTATTGAGTTCCTAAGGTAATTTTACCTTGTATGCAACAGTACCGACTTTTGCCAGAATTTCGAAGGGTCCAATGTATCGTGGGTTAAGCTTTCCACGCTTGCCAAATCTAGCTACGCCCTTCCAAGGCGAGACTTTCAACAAAACCTTGTCTCCGACCTCGAAGTATAATGGTTTACGTCTTTTGTCGATCACGAGCTGCCTTAATAAGCTCGCGGATTTTGAATATCTTGTCTGTGGTTTCTTGATTAGTTCGGGACCAATGCGTTGTTTGTCACCAACTTCCGCCCAGCATAGCGGAGATCGGCACTTGCGTCCATAAAGTGTTTCGAATGGTGCGGCCTTAATGTTAGTTGTTCCGCCTAAGTCCATCACACAAGTGCGAAGCATGTCCTCTAAGGTTTGGACGGTTCGCTCGCTTTGTCCATCAGTCTGCGGGTGAAACGTTGTGCTTAGATCTAGGCGAGATCGAAACGAAGCTTGAAATGATTGCCATATCCGCGAAACAAAGCGACCATCTCAGTCGGAGATTATGGAGACTGGCACTCCGTGACATGCCACAATTTCCTTAAGATACAGCTCAGCTAGTTTCTCAGTGCTGTCTTTCTCCCGAATCGGCAAGAAGTGAGCCGACATGGTTAACCGATCTATGATAACCCAAATCATATCATGTCCTCTGGTGGTTCGCAGGAGTTTGGTTATGAAATCCATTGATATATGTTCCCACTTCCAAACAGGAATCTCGGGTTGTTGTAATAATCCAGACGGTTTTTGGTATTCGGCCTTAACCTTTGCACAAGTCAGGCATTTCCCAACATAGGTTGCAACGTCTGCCTTGAGATTAGGCCACCAGTAATACTCTTTCAAGTCCTGATACATCTTATCCGATCCTGGATGAATTGAGTACTTTGAGTTGTGTGCCTCGTCCAATACCAGGTCTCGTAAATCTCCAAAATAGGGAATCCAGATCCTTCCCATGAAATATAAAGTTCCATCTTTATTTTGTTCCATTTGCTTTTCCGTTCCTCGCAACGATTCTGCTGGGATGTTTTCCAGTTTTAAAACTTCTTGTTGTGCCTCACGCACACGGGTCGCAAAGTTTGTCTGAATTGTCATCTCCAAGGCTCGTACTCTTAATGTCTTGACTCATTCCTTGCGGCTCAAGGCGTCCGATACAACATTCGCCTTGCCCGGATGATACTTGATCGTGCAATCGTAGTCATTCATCAATTCAACCCAACGTCGTTGATGCATATTTAATTCTTTCTGATTAAATATATGTTGAAGACTCTTGTGATCCATGAATATAGTACATTGAGTACCATATAGATGATGTCACCAAATCTTCAGAGCGAATACCACGGCGCCTAACTCGAGGTCATGCATGGTATAGTTTTTCTCATGAACCTTCAATTGGCGTGATGCATACGCGATGACTTTTACTCGTTGCATAAGCACGCAACCTAAGCCTTGATATGAAGCATCACAGTACACAATAAAGACATCGGTACCATCAGGAAGTGATAAGATTGGCGCATCACATAGCTTATCCTTTAAGAGTTGGAATGCCTCTTCTTGTTTTTCGTCCCAAACAAACTTCTTGTCTTTTTGCGTGAGAATCGTTAGCGGGTGAGCAACTTTAGAAAAGTTCTCAATAAATCTCCGGTAATAGCCCGCTAATCCTAGAAATTGCCGAACTTCAGTTGGAGTCTTGGGCGCTTCCCAATTCTTAATGGCTTCAATCTTTGATGGGTCTACGTGAATACCTTTCTCGTTTACCACGTGTCCAAGAAATTGTACTTCGCGAATCCAAAATTCATACTTTGAAAATTTATCGTAGAGTTTCTCCTTCTTTAGAAGTTCTATAATGGTTCTCAAGTGTTGCTCGTGCTCTTTCTCCGACCGTGAATATATTAAGATATCATCAATGAATACTATCACGAATTCGTCGAGATACAGCTTGCACACGCGATTCCTTAAATCCATAAAGACTGCCGGTGCATTTGTTAGACCGAATGGCATCACAAGAAACTCGTAATGGCCATAACGAGTTCTAAAAGCCATTTTTGGTATACTCTTTTCTTGGATTCGCAATTGATGATATCCAGACCTTAAGTCTATCTTGGAATAGAAGCTCGAACGTTGTAGTTGATTAAACAAGTCATCAAGTCTCGGTAGCGGATACTGATTCTTGATAGTAAGCTTATTCAACTCTCGTTAATCGATACACATTCTGAACATTCCATCCTTTTTCTTCACGAATAAACGGAGCTCCCCAAGGCGAAAAGCTCGGTCTAATGAATCCTTTATCTAGCAACTCTTGAAGTTGTGTAGATAATTCTTGCATTTCGGAAGGTGCTAGTCGATATGGAGATTTGGCTACAGGCGCGGCTCCCGGTACCAAGTCGATGCAAAATTCGACTTGTCGTTGAGGGGGTAATCCCGGAAAGTCTTCAAGAAATACTTCAGGGAATTCCTTCACGATTGGAATATCTTCAAGCTTAGGTCCTCGGCCTTCTTGTCGACAACATGTGCTAGAAAAGCGATGCAACCCTTCCTTAAGCACTTTTGAGCTTTCATGCAATTAATAATTCGTAGTGGCGTGCTTTGCTTTTCCCTGTGGACTATCAAATGTTCTCCGTTTAACGTTGGAATACGAATGATCTTTTCGTAACATAAGATTTCAACTCGATTTTCGGATAGCCAATCCATGCCGATAACGATATCGAAACTACCTAATTGAAAAGGTAAGAGATCTATGTCGAACTTTCGTTCGCCCAGTTCTAAGGTACATTTCTTTATAACTTCGTTTGATTCTACCAATTTTCCGTCAGCTAGTTCAATTGAGTAAGGAATGTCTAATTTACTCGATTCTACCCCAAGTACATCTCTAACTTCCTTAGAAATAAAGCTAAAGTCTGCCCCGGTATGAAAAAGTATAGATGCAAAGTGGTTGTTTATAGGGAACGTACCGGTGACCACATTCGGGTCCTCGCTTGCGTCCTTAGCTCCAAGTACAAAAGCTCTTCCCCGAGCTTGATTTCCTTTCGGGCAATCCTTCTTGAAATGCCCTTTTTCACCACAGTTATAGCATCCATCAATTGTTCCTCGACACGAAGTGGTAGTATGACCAAACCTTCCACACTTGCCGCATTTGGGGCCTCGGCATTCCCCAGAATGGTGGAAAGGGCATTTGGGACATTTTGGTGCGTCTCCACCATAAGGCTTCCTCTCAGCATTGTTTGGTGTGGTAGCGGCATAAGCTTTCGCTACTTTGTTTTCCCTTGGCGCTTGCCTCTTGCCTCTGTTATAGTTGTTACCACGAGTACTCTTCTTAAAGTGGGAAAACTTCCTTTTGTTGGAGTCCGTAGTCTCCACAGCAGTTTATTTCTTGATTTCCCCAAGTTTTGGTAGCTTCTTTTGACGCACAGCCTCTTCAGTAAGGCTCACAGCTAACTCAATCGCTTCCCCAATTTCAGTCGGTTTCGATGAAGTCACCATACTTAGAATTTCAGGGGCGAGTCCCCATATGAATCTTTCAATCCTTTTGAACTCCGGTTCCACCAAGTACGGAACCACTCGTGACAAATCATGAAACCTTTCAACGTATCCCGCGATGTCAGAGCCAATAATCTTAAGATTCCAGAATTTCGTTTCCACCCTTTTGAATTTCAAACCTTGAACAATACCTTTTCCTCATAATCTCTTTCAACTCCTCCCAGGTCAGACCATATGCAGCATCGTCTCATTTGGTCTGCACCTGGATATTCCACCAAGATAACGCTCCATCAATGAAGAGTCCAGTGACATAAGTGACTCTTTGTTCAGCAAGGCACTTGCTCATTCGTATGACCGAGTCAGTCTTTTCAGACCAGCGCATGAATGAAACAGCACCGCCGGTACCATCGAAGTTCAGAGGCTTGCAGTCCAAAAACTGCTTGTAAGTGTACCCTGAAACAAATGAGATGTACCAACTCAAAGATGAGACTCAAAGCACGAATAGAATAAACGAGAGTGTCACATGGTTATATAGATAACCAAAGATTACCGGTGTGTGGGTTGGTTCCAGATGAACCTCCGGTTCCACCGCTTTGTTCAGTGCAGTTGGCCTCGTGTTGCGCGAGGGCCTGAGATATGCGCTCGTTCAGCTCTACTTGGGTCGTTGGGAGCAGGTCGTTGTTGACACTTCTTCGGTGGGGAGGCATCGTCTTCTAGTATGAAATATTGATATGTAATTAGACAATTGTTTAATAATGCAGGAAACATTTATTATATAATGTTTCCTGCATTATTAAACAATCGTCTAATTACATATCAATATTTCATACTAGAAGACGATGCCTCCCCACCGAAGAAGTGTCCACAACGACCTGCTCCCAACGACCCAAGTAGAGCTGAACGAGCGCATATCTCAGGCCCTTGCACAACACGAGGCCAACTGCACCGAAGAAAGCGGTGGAATCGGAGGTTCATCTGGAACCAACCCACACACCGGTAATCTTTGGTTATCTATATAACCATGTGACACTCTCGTTTATTCTATTCGTGCTTTGAGTTTTTTTTGTCGAGTATATAAGGAAGCATCGCGTCGGATAAGGGGTAAGAAGTCGTATGTATGGCGTACAACACACAATTGCGAACATGCAAGAATAAACCAATCATCGCAACGTCATGCAATATCTAACGTACATGCGTACAACAATAAATAAATATCGTCCACTACATCATCATAAAATCAACCACGACATATCACCACATCACAATATCAACCAATACATCACAATATCAACCAACACATCACAATATCAACCAACACATCACCACATCACAATAATACCAACCACGACAAAAATAAAATACAATGTAAAATAAAGAAAATACACTTTCATACATCATGACAACTTAGTACATTTGTTCTGGAGAATCAAAAGGACTTGGGGTTACATAGCCCCAGTCAATACAAATTTCTAAATATAAAAGTAAAATTTTCTTCCCCATTGCATCTTCGTCTCTAGTCGTCACAAAAGCTGGATCTTCTGGCTTGAGTCTTCGGAAGCTAGATCCACAAAAGTTGGGGCTGATCCCCAATGACTGCTAGTACTAAACTACTGGGATGGCGGGGTGGAGGGGATGGTGACCTATGGAGCAATCTGCGGTGCAAGGCCAACTCCTCCTCTATCCCGGAGACACGGCGAACGGTGGCAGCCTGGATACACTCCCACTCGTGCACAAGTGCCTCGAATGGACATCTGGGGTGGTGATAGGGACACTGGGGTAGTGGAGTCGGTGGTGGTGGTGAAGATCGTGTATATGGTGGTGGTGATGGTGGTGTAACATCCGTCGAAAAACGGGTTTTCAAAACCCGCTTCGTTTATTAATTGAATAGTCAGTTTCAAATTTTTGTTGCTTATTTAATGCTCATTTTAATTTTAAACAATACATAACTAATAAACATTTTAGAATATGGAAACTAAAATTGTTAAAAAGTAAAAATAAAGTAAATAAAAAAGAAAATAGGCTGCCGGGTTTCGAACCCGGGTCAGCCGGAAGACACAACCAACACACAACTTAACCACTCCGCCACTTGGTTCTTTTGTATAAACAAGGAAACAAATAAAACTTAACTCTACCCGTGAACTCATCTGTTTGCGCCAAAACTGAAACCGATAATCGGCTTTCAACTATCCAGAGACGTTTGAGTGATCGTGAGTTACTGATTATAACCGATAAATCCATTACAACCCACGTTCTTAATCAATTCCGACTTCAATGAACTCGCTTCATATGATTTTGAGTTTTGAAAACCGAAATCATATTCCTCCTGTTATACACTGATAATATCATCGTCTCGTAACTTGGAAACACTCGCAGAACCTTTAGTTTCATTTGCGCTCTAATTTCTGCTCATCGAAACGTTATCTGCTATCGCCGGACTTTCGCCGGAAAACCGTGACTTACACAAAATCGGTAAATTCTCGACTCTTTCGTTTTCAATCTATTGTTAGACTTATACTAACTCAAATACTTCTATCAGAATCGGTCCCAGACGACGTTACCGGATATTCAGCACTCGCCGGAAAATCTCTGGACATTTCCGAAAACACGCTGTGAATCGGTACAAACATCTAAACCCTCTGATAATCATTGTTTCGTAACTTAATTTCGCAACTAATTGATCAAAACTGATAATTGATCCGATCAGACGGAATTCACAAAACAGAGCCGACGACCTTTGCCGGAGTTCTGAGAAAAACATCTTTCCGGTACATTCATTTCCAAAACCTTCTTAATGATTACATTTTAATCATTTATATGTTCGTTAATCGAATTTAAACAAGAACTGTCGAACATCGGTTGTCTGTGTCTTTGAACGAAGAAGATGAAGTCGAACCTTATGTATAAGTTTAATTAAAACAAGATATTAAACCGGGTTAGACACACAGTCCAGCGGTGGACTGTGTGCAAACACATAGCGCACGTCACGAGTTCGAATCTTACAAACGCACCGGCTTAATTAAAAACCAATTTTTTTTACTGAATCAGAGTAGGACCCAGGATGTTTTTAAGATTAATAAAAACTGTAAGTTTAACAGATAAGTCACACAGCCCAACTGGTTGGGCTGTGCGCTTACAAACCGAAGGACCCGAGTTCGATCCGGCTCCCTGCAAACCGGTTCAACCATTTAAATTCTTTTAAATATAAACCGAATAAATTAAACATTTAATTAGTATATATATATAATTAAAACATAGAATATTTCGGGTTAGACAAGTAGCTTAGTTGGTAGAGCTGCGTGCACGCGTAAGGGAGGTCACAAGTTCGAACCTCCCTCAGTGCACTTACACCACAGTCCGACCGGTCAACGGTCAACCCAAAAAGTCAACATTTTTTTTATATTTTTATTTATTTATTTAATTTAAAAATCAATTAAAATACTTAAAAATAATATTTTTAAAGTTAGAAAATGACCTTAAACTCACAAAAATAAATCTAAAAATCCTATTAAAATTGTTAATAAAATCCAATTATTTACCGTACCTTTTCGTTATTATTTAGGTTAGTTATTCCTCGTCGATCAACTCTCTAAACTTGTGCGCATTCAACATCATCTAACGAACGCACCCAATGTGAGTGAATCTCTACAAATTCCCCGTTTTAATCACATTTTGGGGTGTATCATGTGTCACTTATTATTTATTACATTTAAACACTTGTGCATCCATCATATCCATGATCAAATGTGTATCCAATATGTATCAATTGTTTGTGTGGCTAATGTTTAGATTTAATTTATCATTTTCAGTACATACATCATCATAGGCTCGTCTGTTCCCCATTACCTATGAGCGGAACCGTTCCCCATTACCTATGAGCGGAACGTGGTGTTGCCAACATACGATCGGCTCCATTTGATTGAGCCTTGATCGCACATACATCATCATAGGCCGTCTGTTCCCCATTACCTATGAGCGGAACGTGACGTTGCCAACATATACATTATCATTCATGTCATATACTCATGCAAGGTGGTTTGTTATTGTATGATTATTTACGTTTGCTCACATATGATTATTGCACAATTTTTCCATATTAAATACAACAAGAAATCAATAATAAATGTTTTCTAACAAGGTTCACTCGCCAACTTTTGTTGACCCAAAAACCCCCCATTTTTACACATGATACAGGTGATCCAGTTGCAACAAGAAACGTATAGGACAGCCTAGAAGAATAAATCAGTTTAGGCTTTGGATTGTTTGTTTAGCTACATTTTGCTTGTAATTGTATGAACTTGTTTGGAATATTGAAGTTGTAATTTTGAATTTAATAAATATGAAACATATTAGTAAACATCATGAGCTTTGGTGATAACCCAATTATGCCCCGACTCTTATTCCGCTGCGGGTCGGGGTGTGACAGATTGGTATCAGAGCCATGACTATAGGGATATAGGATAGGTTATTAGACCCTTAGAGCCTATACTATAGTTGATTAGAATTTTAAAATTGTTTATGTGTTACATACAAAATTCATGATGTTTATATGCTTTATGTTTATTGTTACATTCAATGTTATGCAAGCATGTTCATAAGTACATATTACTATACAATGCTCATCATGAATCATATCCTCATAACATATCATATCCATGAGAGCACACACCACACAATTTCCATGATTTTTGCAACGATTTTTGTATTTTTTTTTCAAATCACATCAAAGTGAGTTCTCATGACGGGCATGTAGTAACTGGAAGGGTACAAGTACCGATAGTCGGAACGTCCTGTCTAGGCTTGGCATTCGTATAAATCCAAAATAAAGGACCAGTTTGCCTACCTGGGGACTAACGATGAGAGTACGAAGGACCTATTAGGCCAAAGCATGCTATACCAAACGTCGTGTGAGCTAACCCAACTTTGAGTTGTCATTGTGTCTACACCTGGACACCCTCCGACCATACATCTCGCAAACATATTTCATGGTTTTCATTCGGGTGATGCGAGTGTTAAACCGCCAACACCAATGTGAATCCTACTAAGCCAATAGCCATGGGGGCCCACATGACTATACAGGCGATGGTATGGGGGACATTGGAGGCCCAAACATGAGCAAACCCAAGACATCCTATGGATGTAGTTGCATTATTGATGTTTATGTTATTTTTTTTAAACGACACATGACACCTAAAAAGACTCCTTAAACTCACCATCCTCTTATGTATGTTCCTGTAGATGTCGGCTAGGCAGCAACGTGGAGGTAGAAGGTCAGGAAGGTCAAACGAACGCTTGGCCACCCAAATCGCAAAACAAATGGCCGCGGTGCTTCCTGACATCGTAATTCAAGTCCAACAAGCTCTCGCCGCAAATCCTATCAACCCTCCCAATCAAGACGACCAGAACGTCGACAACCCTCCCTCCAAAAAGTGCTCTTACAAACAATTCAAGTCTTGCGATCCCCCGAAATTTGAAGGGACCGAAGGTGTCACTGCTCTCCTCTACTGGTTTGAGGAAATGGAAAACACCTTCCTCAATTGCGATTGTCCCGAGGATCGCAAGGTACGTTACGCAACCGGGAGACTATTTGGAGTAGCTCTTACCTGGTGGAATACAGAAAAAGGTAAGAGGGGAATCGAAGATGCAATGGCCTTAACATGGGAGGAGTTAAGGGAAATCATGACGAGACGCTTCTGTCCAAGAAGCGAGATCAAAAAGTTAGAGGATGAATTCCACTCGTTAAAGCAAAAGGAAGGAGATCATACTTCCTACAACAAAAGGTTTCTAGAGTTGAACCAAATGATCCCCAACTTGTTACCCCAGTATACCGCTTAGTCGAACACTATATTCAAGGCCTCCCCTCGAAAATTCAAGACTCAGTTCTAAGCACTTCGCCTGCAACACTTGAAGCTGCTATGGAACTAGCTACCGAGCTTACCGAGAATCGCATCCGAAACGGCAAATTTAAGGATGAGAAAAAGAAAGCCCCATTGAGGGCCAAACTTCAAACCATTCCACCTCCTCCTCAAAATTTGCTAGTAAGAGGAAACGAAACACCAGAAACTTTGCTGTCACTCAAACAAATTCCCCTATCCCTGCTGCACCCATCACTCAAGTTGCCCCCTCATCTGCACCATATAAAAGGCCATACTCCGGCCCCTACCCAAAATGCAACCGTTGCCAATACCATCACTTTCCTGATCATCCCTGCCAACATTGCACCGGCTGTGGCCGCGCAGGTCACACCATTCAAACCTGTCGCGCACTTCAGCGAACGAACCACAATCAACCCTCAACCCAAACCCACCATCAGATAGTGGGTCAAGCCCAACAACCTTTACTCCTACCACCTGCCCAACATGTAGCCCAATCCTACTACCAACCCAACTATCCCATGGTGCAACCTATGCGGGCTTGTTACAACTGTGGAGACCCGAACCATTTCCGGAACACTGTCCACGCTTGGTGAACATCATCCATGCCCAAGCACAAGCAAATCCAGTAAATCAGGCTAACCAAGCTCCTCCACCTGCAAGGGGAAGAGCTTTCAACATCAACGCCAATCAAGCTAGGGCTGACAACAATGTGGTTAACGGTACGTTTCTCATCAATGGTAGTTATGCATCCATGTTATTTGAATACTGGCGCGGATAAGAGTTTTGTGTCCTTAGAATTTGAACCCATCCTCAACCAAACTCGTGATATACTCATGGAATCCATAACGGTAGAAGTTGCTGACGAAAAACCGGTCTCATTAAACTCTATTATACGCAATTGTACTCTCACCCTAAACGATCACGATTTTCCAGTTGACCTCATACCTATGAAGTTGGGAAGTTTCGACATTATAATTGGTATGGACTGGCTCAGCCAACATCATGCTGAAGTTGTATGCCGCGAAAAGTTTATTCGCATTCCTCTTACAAACGGTCAGACTCTACGAATCTTTGGAGAAACCCCTTTGAAAGGACTCAAATTAATGTCCTGTCTTCAAGCCCGAAAATATCTCCGCAAGAATTATGTCGCATTCCTAACTCACGTCGTCAAAAAGGGGATCAAGGAGAAGAAACTCGAAGACATCCCAGTAGTAAAAGATTTTCCGCAAGTTTTTCCTGACGACATTTCAGGACTTCCTCCCGTGAGAGAAGTCGAATTCCGCATTAATCTTATACCTGGAGCTACACCAGTCGCAAAATCTCCTTACAGGTTAGCCCCATCAGAAATGAAAGAGCTGGCCAGTCAACTGCAAGAGCTGACTGACAAAGGATTCATACGTCCTAGCTCATCGCCTTGGGGTGCACCTGTTCTTTTTGTGAAGAAGAAAGATGGAACGTTTCGCATGTGTATCGACTACAGAGAACTCAACAAGTTAACGGTCAAGAACCGCTACCCATTACCTCGCATCGATGATCTTCTAGACCAACTTCAAGGCGCCACCTGTTTTTCAAAAATCGACCTACGTTCTGGTTATCATCAACTCAGAGTACATGAAGAAGACGTCTAAAAGACCGCCTTCCGAACTCGTTATGGTCATTACGAATTCATGGTCATGCCATTTGGTTTAACCAACGCCCCAGCTGTCTTCATGGATCTAATGAACAGAGTCTGCAAACCCTATCTCGACCGTTTTGTCCTAGTCTTCATCGACGACATCCTCATCTACTCAAAGTCTAAGTCTGATCATGAACGGCACCTTCGACTCATCCTTACACTCTTAAGGACAGAAAAGCTGTACGCTAAGTTTTTGAAATGTGAATTCTGGTTAAAGGAAGTACAATTCCTTGGACACGTCGCCAATGACAAGGGAATTCATGTTGATTCCTCTAAAATCAAGGCAGTACAGGAATGGCAAGCGCCACGTACACCTACCGAAGTAAGATCATTTCTTGGTTTGGCTGGTTATTATCGCCGTTTCATTGCAAATTTCTCCCGTATTGCTGTACCACTCACGGCTTTAACACATAAAGGAAAACCCTTCTTATGGGGACCTAAACAAGAAGAAGCCTTCCAAACCCTTAAACAAAAACTCTATGACGCACCTATCCTCACACTTCCTGAAGGTTGTGATGACTTCGTGGTTTATTGCGACGCGTCAGGGCAGGGACTAGGCTGTGTACTGATGCAAAGAGGAAAAGTGATAGCTTATGCTTCTAGACAACTCAAAATTCATGAGAAGAATTACACCACCCACGACCTGGAACTTGGAGCCGTTGTGTTCGCTCTTAAGATATGGAGACATTACCTCTACGGTACTAAGTGTGAAATATACACTGATCACAAGAGCCTCCAACATATCTTTAACCAAAAGGAGTTGAATATGAGGCAACGAAGATGGTCTAACTTCTTAATGACTACGACTGTGAAATTCGGTATCATCCTGGCAAGGCAAACGTGGTGGCCGATGCGCTCAGTCGAAAGGGTTATGCGAATTCCATTCGTCTTCTATGTTCGCAAATCATGACCGACATCAAAGATCAAATCCGAGAAGCCCAACATGTTTCAATAACGGAAAACGACGTACGCAAGGAGCTGTCTTGTGGAGCAGAACTTAAAATCGAAACTAAATCCGACGGTATCCTGTACTATCTAGATCGCATATGGATTCCCGATCACAATAACCTTCGTGATTTCCTTATGAATGAGGCGCACAAAAACACGGTACTCTGTACACCCAGGAGCCGACAAGATGTATCAAGACCTTCGATACACCTACTGGTGGCCTGGCATGAAGAAGGATATCGTTGTTTTTGTTTCCAAGTGCCTTACATGTTCCAAAGTAAAAGCTGAACATCAAAGACCCTCAGGACTTCTAGTCCAACCTGAAATACCTGTATGGAAGTGGGAAAACATAACCATGGACGTCATTACCGGGTTACCTCGCACCTCCAGTGGGTATGACACTGGGTAATCATTGATCGTCTTACAAAATCAGCTCACTTCATTCCGATTCGCGAGGACTTCAAGAACGAGAAGTTAGCTCGTACCTACATCAGCGAGATCGTAAGCCGTCATGGTGTACCTTTGAGCATTATTTCAGACCGTGATGGTCGTTTCACTTCACGAACATGGCAAGCCGTACAAACCGCTTTGGGTACACGATTAGACCTCAGTACCGCTTATCATCCTCAAACTGATGGACAATCTGAATGCACCATCCAAACACTTGAAGACATGCTTCGAGCATGTGTCATAGACTTCAAGGGAAATTGGGACGCTCATCTACCATTAGTTGAATTTTCGTACAACAACAGCTATCATTCAAGTATCGGCATGGCACCTTTCGAAGCTTTATATGGTCGTAAGTGCCGATCACCAATATGTTGGCACGAAATTAGGGAAGCTCAAATCACAGGTCCAGAATTGATTCAGGAAACAACAGACAAGATCCAACAGATTCGAAACAATCTTCTAGCGGCACAAAGTCGTCAAAAGAGTTATGCAGACAAACGACGAAAGCCCTTGGAGTTTAACATTAGTGATCATGTACTTTTAAAAGTATCACCGTGGAAAGGAGTAGTTCGTTTTGGTCAGAAGGGCAAGCTAGCACCACGCTACGTAGGACCTTTCAAGATACTCGAAAGAGTAGGACCTGTAGCATACAAGCTTGACCTACCAGAAGAACTCAACAGAATTCACCCCACATTCAACGTATTAAACTTGAAGAAGTGCATCGCCGATGAAAACCTCCATATTCCCCTAGAAGATATTCAGATCGATGAATCTATGCACTTCATTGAAAGACCAGTAGAGATCATGGACTCCGGAGAAAAACGTTTAAGACGGAGTCGTATTCCAATTGTTAGGGTACGCTGGGAGTCGAAACGAGGACCTGAGTTTACTTTGGAACGTGAAGACTCAATGCGCGAAAAATACCCGCATATTTTTCCTGTTACCACTACTACTTAAATTTCGGGATGAAATTTCTAAAAGTAGGGGATACTGTAACATCCGTCGAAAAACGGGTTTCCAAAACCCGCTTAGTTTATTAATCGAATAGTCAGTTTCAAATTTTTGTTGCTTATTTAATGCTCATTTTAATTTTAAACAATACATAACTAATAAACATTTTAGAATATGGAAACCAAAATTGTTAAAAAGTGAAAATAAAGTAAATAAAAGAGAAAATAGACTGCCGGGATTCGAACCCGGGTCAGCCAGAAGACACAACCAACACACAACTTAACCACTCCGCCACTTGGTTCTTTTGTGTAAACAAGGAAACAAATAAAACTTAACTCTACCCGTGAACTCATCTGTTTATACCAAAACTGAAACTGATAATCGGCTTTCAACTATCCAGAGACGTTTGAGTGATCGTGAGTAACTGATTATAACCGATAAACCCGATTACAACCCACGTTCATTCCGACTTCAATGAACTCGCTTCATATGATTTTGAGTTTTTAAAACCGAAATCATATTCCTCCTGTTTTACACTGATAATATCATCGTCTCGTAACTTGGAAACACTCGCAGAATCTTTAATTTCATTTGCGCTCTAATTTCTGCTCGTCGGAAACGTTATCTGCTATCGCCGGACTTTCGCCGGAAAACCGTGACTTACACAAAATCGGTAAATTCTCGACTCTTTCGTTTTCAATCTATTGTTAGACTTATACTAACTCAAATCCTTCAACCAGAATCGGTCCCAGACGACGTTACCGGATATTCAGCACTCGCCGGAAAATCTCTGGACATTTCCGAAAACACGTTGTGAATCGGTACAAACATCTAAACCCTCTGATAATCATTGTTTCGTAACTTAATTTCGCAACTAATTGATCAAAACTGATAATTGATCCGATCAGACGGAATTCACAAAACAGAGCCGACGACCTTTGCCGGAGTTCTGAGAAAAACATCTTTCCGGTACATTCATTTCCAAAACCTTCTTTATCCATTACATTTTAATCATTTATATGTTCGCTAATCGAATTTAAACAAGAACTGTCGAACATCGGTTGTCTGTGTCTTTGAACGAAGAAGATGAAGTCGAACCTTATGTATAAGTTTAATTAAAACAAGATATTAAACCGGGTTAGACACACAGTCCAGTGGTGGATTGTGTGCAAACACATAGCGCACGTCACGAGTTCGAATCTTACAAACGCACCGGCTTTCCGAATTAAAAACCAATTTTTTTACTGAATCAGAGTAGGACCCAGGATGTTTTTAAGATTAATAAAAACTGTAAGTTTAACAGATAAGTCACACAGCCCAACTGGTTGGGCTGTGCGCTTACAAACCGAAGGACCCGAGTTCGATCCAGCTCCCTGCAAACCGGTTCAACCATTTAAATTGTTTTAAATATAAACCGAATAAATTAAACATTTAATTAGTATATATATATAATTAAAACATAGAATATTTCGGGTTAGACACGTAGCTCAGTTGGTAGAGCTGCGTGCACGCGTACGGGAGGTCACAAGTTCGAACCTCACTCAGTGCACTTACACCACAGTCCGACCGGTCAACGGTCCGGTCAACGGTCAACACCCAAAAAGTCAACATTTTTTATATTTTTATTTGTTTATTTAATTTAAAAATCAATTAAAAATACTTAAAAATAATATTTTTAAAGTTAGAAAATGACCTTAAACTCACAAAAATAAATCTAAAAATCCTATTAAAATTGTTAATAAAATCCACTTATTTAGCATACCTTTTCGTTATTATTTAGGTTAGTTATTCCTCGTCGATCAACTCTCTAAACTCGTGCGCATTCAACATCATCTAACGAACGCACCCAATGTGAGTGAATCTCTACAAATTCCCCGTTTTTATCACATTTTGGGGTGTATCATGTGTCACTTATTATTTATTACATTTAAACACTTGTGCATCCATCATATCCATGATCAAATGTGTATCCAATATGTATCAATTGTTTGTGTGGCTAATGTTTAGATTTAATTTATCATTTTCAGTACATACATCATCATAGGCTCGTCTGTTCCCATTACCTATGAGCGGAACCGTTCCCCATTACCTATGAGCGGAACGTGGCGTTGCCAACATACGATCGGCTCCGTTTGATTGAGCCTTGATCGCACATACATCATCCTAGGCCGTCCGTTCCCCATTACCTATGAGCGGAACGTGACGTTGCCAACATATACATTATCATTCATGTCATATACTCATGCAAGGTGGTTTGTTATTGTATGATTATTTACGTTTGCTCACATATGATTATTGCACAATTTTTCCATATTAAATACAACAAGAAATCAATAATAAATGTTTTCTAACAAGGTTCACTCGCCAACTTTTGTTGACCCAAAAACCCCCATTTTTACACATGATACAGGTGATCCAGTTGCAGCAAGAAACATATAGGACGGCCTAGAAGAATAAATCAGTTTAGGCTTTGGATTGTTTGTTTAGTTACATTTTCCTTGTAATTGTATGAACTTGTTTGGAATAATGAAGTTGTAATTTTGAATTTAATAAATATGAAACATATTAGTAAACATCATGAGCTTTGGTGATAACCCAATTATGCCCCGACTCTTATTCCGCTGCGGGTCGGGGTGTGACAGGTGGTGAGTCTGAGGGTGAGGATGGTGAATATGGTGGTGGTGATGGTGGTGCAGGTGGTGCTCTAGCAGCAACCTGAGCAGGGCCCTGACCCTAGAGCTCATGAATCATACGATAAAGCTGTGCGATCTGGCGATCGTGTGCTATCACCTCCTCCTCGAGACGAACAGTATGGTAGTGACAGGGGTGGTATGGGTCAGATGGGCTTATGTCCGGTGGAGGAGAAGGGGGATACCTTCGGTAACGGGGTAGCGAAGGGTATGAATCATACATGGGTGGTGCAGTAAGGGATGGGGGTCTGGCCCAATGTGATGATCAGGCCGCATGTGGGTCATGAATGGGATGATAATGTGGAGCTACTCATAAAAGGTGGGGGTGATGGCATAGATGGGCGTGGGGTACCGCTCAACGAATAGTGATGTGGGGGTCTAGAGAATTGGGTAAACATAGGAGCAGGAAGGCTAGCAAAAGGCTGGTAATCGTCGAGGTCCTCGTCATCAGAGACCTCATGAATAGTTGCATCCTCCTGAGGTATAGCCTCAGCAACCTCAACTTCGAATCTATCATCAGAGAGGAGCTCTATCGGGTCCTCCTTGTATGAAGAAAAAGAAGACATGGTCCTTGTAGGAACGTCCACGAACAGCTCGGGAACCTAAATTTATTATCTATTGTCCGATTAGGCGAAAACTAATGACAAGTTAATCAAATAACAAGAATTACTCATCTAAAGGTTGTTTTCATTGATCTAAAGTTCAATGCATTCAAGATCTGGATCCGACAGAGCTTCGCCTCTGAATTGACAAAGTTACAAATGAATTAAGCAAGCTAGGTATTTATAGTAGTGCAAGTCCGCTGGAAGAGGGTATAAGTTCGCCCGAACTTGCCTTAGCAAGTTCGGCCGAACTTGACTACACAAGAAACTTATGAGCGAACTTAACTACTACTTACATAAATACTCCATACCACTAGCCTATTCAGCTCTATTCTATACAGACTTGATACAAAGACTATTCTAAAGACATTATCCACCAATATACTCCCTCTTGGATATCTACTTTGTCTTGTTCGGTCTTCAGAAACTCTCGTTTATTCCAGACTCATTCTTGTGTAATAACGAAGGCAACAGACATATGCACCAACAGACTCCCCCTTGGATGTTGCCGCAGTCATCTACTTTCATAGACATCTTTGACAATAATCATCCTTGTCAGTCTTTAAGTGTCGTAGTCTTCTTTGAACACCTTGTAATCATCAGACTTCAAATAAGTTCCTGAGTCTTTATCTTTATCCTTGAATAAGTATTAAACTTTTATAATCTTCAAACTTTCTCTTTTCTTCAATTTAATCTTGATAAAACTTTAATCTCCAAGCTCCTCCTAGCTGTGAGCTGTGCTCCCCCTAGCTTTTAGCTTTATCTTTAATCACGTTTCATCCTGCTCCCCCTTAAACTATACTTCCTGTTTCAAAGTACTTGGGAATTCAAATAAACATTTCAGATTCTAACTGTTTAATTTTGTTCCACATGAATTACATACCACCTGTAAAACCTTGTACTTCAAAATTTCATTTTTCAGTTATTTCAAGTTCAAACTCATGACCTTGAAACATTTTACGTTTAAAACCTTCAACTTTCAATTATTGAAATAAAATCCACTTAGTTGATCAAGTCCAAGGTAATGACCTGATTAACTAATTTTGTTTACCAAGTCCAAGTTAATGACCTTGGTTAAACCCGTTGTGAACAACTGATGTTTTTGTCAATTTTAAAGTTTCAAATTAATGAACTTTTTCTTACTAGACTTCGATGATCCGTTCTCCAACATTGGCTCGTTGAAAATCTTTTTGGATTTAAAAAGTAAATAAGGTATTTACAGAAACTTTTTAACAAGAAAAGTAAACTATGTACAAACATATTTACAGACATATTTTTGTGAATTTGCGTCTAAGGATCATATCAGTTTGTTTAAGACATATCACCAGTACCGTTGACCTTTTTTTTAGACTCTTATGTTTTAAACTCGTTTACCTAGATTGTCGATATGTTTGTCCTCTTAAACTTCATCATATTTCTCAATTGTTCCAAGATATGTTAAGGTAAGAATTATGAAACTTGACTTAACTATGGTTCCCACCTCTTGAATATACTCCCAAATCCAGATTCCCTAGATTTCATCTTACATGTGAGTATAGCGTAATTGATATCTGTATTTGGGTTGTGCGAGACCTTGAGAGCTCAGGTTAGTACTACCGTACAGACAAAGAGATGAAGGCTCGTCTTTCAATAGTGTTCCACTTAAGGAATCTTTTCAGCATTGCAAATGATTAGATCTTTCGATTTTTTCAAGTTTGCATGCTATTTGGGGTTTTTAGCAAAAAGCATTATAGAAGTTCTAGGCTATTGCTTCCGCAAGATCAGAAGAACTTGTATAATACCCCAGATATCAATCATCTATAAAGACCTCGTATCTCATAATCAGGCAACCCTTCAATCAAAATTTCAGAGTGCTAAGTCCATATATCCAAGATGTGTTAAACCACAAGATTAAGCAGTTGTAAAATTTAGTTTATATCCCGGAAACAATCTACTAAACGTGTAAAGTCTATCGACACATCCACAGTAAGACTTGTTTATCACTTTTAAACTTTACAAATCTTTAGCATATTGTGATAGTCCACTGATGTACTATCATTTTCTTTTTGACAACAAATTCTTTTTGTCTTTTTCATGTTTTTGTACTTTTTGAATTTTTCAATGTTTTTGAATTTTCAAGTTTTTCATATGTTTTTGATTTTTCAACAATTTTTTTAAAAATGTCTTACTTCCCCTAAAATCAAAAACATATTTTTGGATTTTAGATTTAAAGAAATTCTTCTAAAAATGTAAAAACCAATGCGGATCCCGTGATCTCGTCATCCGATCCTTTTTTTTAATCCTGTATCTGCAATTGTTTAACAAACAATCATTAGACTCATTTACCACTTGTAAAAGCAGTTTGAACTTGTAAGAACTTTGAAATTAGTTTTTCTTTTCAACGGTGTGGACTTTCCTAATTTTGACTTTTCAAAATTTTTCCTTTTAACAACCACTTGTAATTTCAAAAACTTTTCTTTTAAACTACTCCCCCTCAAAATGACAAAGATATGACATTTCTGGATAAGTTAAAACAAACTGAAGCTTCTTAATCCTGAATCATCTCTGATAAAGTGGATCTAGGAACTCCTGCACACGAAAGTAACTAAGTGAAGAGTGAAACCCAAGCCTTTTTGGTCTTGGGATGAATCATGTAATCGTCATTTTCATATTCACTTTCAAATTCATCATCATAATCAAAATTTCCATCAAACATTTCGTCCAATGTTAATTTTGAAACTTTATTGACCTTTTCTTTTTCTGTTTGTTTTAGAAAATCATTTTTCAACTTTGGAAGATCATTTTTAATTACTACTTCATTTGATTTGACAATTTTAGTTTTAGCTATAACAGACTTTTCATTTTCAGACTTCTTTTTAGCCACCCAGGATTTTGACATACATCTAGCTTTCTTGATATAAAGCCTTGAATCATTTTTGAGTTATATTTCAGAAACATATTCAGTCTTTGGTTTCACAATCTCTGGTTGTTTCTTTTTCTCAACCTCCGAATAATCACTCCTTCGTGGATACACAGGCTTTGACTTCGGACACTTGCAAGCAATGTGACCAACTTCATTGCATTTAAAGCAAGTCCGGTTATCATGTGAGTGTCCACTAGTGGGTTTTATACCACTTGTCGATTTAGCCTGATCACGAATTTCTTTTTCTTTCTTGAACTCATCGTTTGATTGCTTACCAATCTTACCTTCTTCTTGAACCATAGTCGTTCCATACACAAAGTTGATGTTTTTACCTTTGTATGCTTGGAACGTCGACTTTGAGTTCTTCATCGGTTCTTCTTCAGCTTCTAAACCCAGTCCATCTCTCCTGTTCTCTGGAAAATCACCACCATTTCTACGGTAATTGTTAAAATTCCGTTTGGATTTAGAGTAAAACCTTTTCTCATTCTTTTCAAGATCATCTGAGGAAACTTCCATAAGTTTAAACAGTTTATCAATTTGATCTTTTACATTCCAAATCGGAAAACTTTCTTCAAAGTACAATCTATCAGATTCCTTAATCTTGTATAATACAACAATAGGATCATCACATAGATCACTTTCTGAAGATGTATCGTCACTTTCGGACTGTGAACAAGAACTGTTTGAACTCTCATCAGAATCATTTCCTAAAACATTTTTCACCACATTATTTACAACCACTTTAATGTCATCGTTTGATTTTGTAAAGTCCACATCAATGTTCTCAGGCAATTCATTTCTCATTTCTGACAAAAGAAGAATGTTAAATGCCTTTTCAACTTCATCATCTTTCTTGCAACAGTAATTTTCAAGAAGTGGTGGAGGAACATTTCCGTACACTTTATATTTTGATTTTTCACCATTTTCCTCCGACTTAATCGTAGGTAAAATGTAATCAATGATATAGGCATTAGTGATATAAGATTTTAGCAATTGGCTTACCCGTTCATTTTCGATTTTCATAGCATGAAGCTCTCTTTTTGTTTCAGCAATTGTGTTAATGTACATGTTAATTGCCTTTTGTTTATCAAGTACTGTAGCTTTTAACAATTTTTATTAGCACCAAGTTCAAGATTAGCTTTTTTGACATTTTTATATTTGCCTTGTATCTTGTCATAAACTTCTTTCATGTTTCTGTAATCATAACGAAAAGTTTCATTATGTTCAGTTAATTCTCTTATGACTTTGACCTTATCAAGGCATGGTTCACAAGGACTTGTGCACTTTGTGCAAGGTTTTTCAACCTCCACAACTTTCACAACTTCCTTTTCAGACATTCTTACCTCAGCTTTTACCTTCTCAGCTTCCTCTGTTTTCTGCTTTTCGAGATTTGCAATCTCCTCTTCCTCAGCTGCACTTTCCAGAATAGCATCAACATCTGACGCTTCGGAATCTTCCATAACCTCAGCATCATAGCTACTCCAGTTTTCTTGCCAATGTATCTGTTCCAGTCAAATCCATCTTCTTCTTTATTAGCAACAAGAGCTTGTTCAGTTTTCTTTGAAGATTTTTCTTCAATATCAACTTGTGTCTTCTTTGGATATGGTTTGTATTGAAGAGCTCTCTTGTAGTAATCATTGCTTCTACCGAAAGGATTTTGGCTTCCACTTGCTTCTTGATTGCTACATTCGCGTTTGAAGTATCCCTTTTGTCGACACCTGAAGCATGTGACTTTTGTTTTGTCGAATCCAAGCTTGTTGCTTGAATTACCAATATCCCTCCCAGTAAGCGCCACGAATTTCGTAACTCTTCAAATGATAGACGCAAGACTCCACTTGATATCCATGAGTTCTAACTCTTCTTCATCCACTTGATCGTAATCCTCGGCAGTCATTTCCGGATTACCGATCTTTCCAGCAACAAGTCCTTCATAAGATTCAAGAATAGTAGCAATAATTGCGATGTGTTGTTTCGCCACTTTTTCAGGAAATACGTTCTTCAAATCTACCGCAATGTTGCACTGGAAAATATTCGAGTCAGAACCAGCTTGGCTTGTCTGACTTTGATTCGGAGAAGAGTTTGCATTTGCACTAAAGGCCGTTTGAATTTTCAGATTTTGAATCGGAGTATCTTGAATACCTCATTTGTAAAAAACACCTACATCTTGGACAACATTAGCGTTTTTGGATTTCGCTATTTTCACCAGCTCCATTTCATGACCTTCTAACTTGTCAATGAAAGATGACAATTTGAAGTGTCTCCAAGATGGTCTATTCTTCAGAATCATCAGATATGTTGTCCATTCTCCTTCTGAAAGTGCATCGGCCAATTTCTCAATCTGCTCTTCATTTGATCGTTTAATATCATGTCTTCGCATTTGGACCATGAGGTGACAATATCTATCGATCATTTGTTTCATCGTCTCTCCTTTGATCATTGTAAAGATCTCAAACACTTTCTTTATCAACACATTCTTACTCTTGATCATTTCATCACTGCCATTGAATTTGTCACAAAGAGATTGCCATAATTCTTGTGAAGTGGTAAACTCTGGCAACAATATCAAAATATCTTCCATTACTGATTGTTGAATCAAGCTAATCATTTTCTTCTCTGCGACATAATTTGCTTTGCCGGTTGGTGAGAACTTGTTCAACGGAAGATCTTGATCACATTCATTTTTTGGCCATTTGTAACCATCTTCAACTGCAACCCAGCTGTCGAATTGGTTTGCTTGTATCCAATTCACAAACTTTTCCTTCCATCCTTCAAACTCATCTATACTCATTAGCTTCGGCGGTTTCTGAGTAGTAGCCATTTCGTTGTCGATATTCATCTGGTTCGCCGCAAGAGTATTAGCGTTTGATGATGAAGCTACTTGTGACACGAATACGTTGTGGAAATCTTCCATTTTGACAATCTGATGGATTATCTGAGAATATGATCAAAAACAACTTGGAAATTGATTAGTAACAAGCAAGTTCGGTCGAACTTGTGTGAAACTCAAAATTTTGATTTCACCTTTAACAAGTTCGGTAGAACTTTGGTATAATTTTCTGATTTTGTACAAACACTTCAAGTTCGGTCGAACTTGAAGAAAATTTTGAAAATTTTATCACTTCGAACGGACTTGATGTTTAAAGAAACAAAACAACAAGTTCGGTCGAACTTAAGACTCAATTTCAATGTTTCAACTAAGTTCGGTCGAACTTATGCAATATTTCAGCAACTTTTAAGGAAGTTCGGTCGAACTTGGAGTTTAAACCTTGAAAAACTAACAAGTTCTGTTGAACTTGGTCTCAAGTTCAATGGAATTGGTTTTGACAAACACGGTTTTTTGAACCTTTTGATATCAAAATGATTGAATTTGATGTCCAAACTCTCAGGGGTTTGTTATTAGTGTGTTTTACATGTCATATTCAAAAATCACCAATTTTTGACCGTGAAATCATCAAGAATATGAAAATGTTAAATAGAGAGATTCTTGTCTTGATTTCAACAAATCCAGGTATCCAGGCTCTGATACCACTTGTAGGAACGTCCACAAACAGCTCGGGAACCTAAATTTGTTATCTATTGTCCGATTAGGCGAAAACTAATGACAAGTTAATCAAATAAAAGAATTACTCATTTAAAGGTTATTTTCATTGATCTAAAGTTCAATACATTCGAGATCCGGATCCGACAGAGCTTTGCCTCTGAATTGACAAGTTACAAATGAATTAATCAAGCTAGGTATTTATAGTAGTGCAAGTCCGCTGGAAGATAGTATAAGTTCGCCCGAACTTGCCTTAGCAAATTCGGCCGAACTTGACTACACAAGCAACTTATGAGCGAACTTGACTACTACTTACATAAATACTCCATACCACTAGCCTATTCAGCTCTATTCTATACATACTTGATACAAGAATATTCTAAAGACATTATGTACCAATAGACTCCCTCTTGGATATCTACTTTATCTTGTTCGGTCTTCAGAAACTCTCGTTTATTCTAGACTCGTTCTTGTGTAATGACAAAGGCAACAGACATATGCACCAACAGTCCTGGAAAATACAATCCATAGAATGTATAAACATATGGGTTAGTAATTATATTACTTATGATATATTTTATTTTAATCATCAAACCTCATGCAATTTGTTCTTAATGCTCGTGTGATAGAACCTCATGTTATCGTGACAGTTTGTAATACTTTTGTCATATACTTGAAAATAGTTTTGTAATGTTATAAACTTTGTTTTCATGTGAGAGCCCCTGGTGATTGTAGACCAAACTTGGTAAAAGTTTGTCCCCAGTTCACTACAATCGAAGCTCTGATACCAATCTGTCACACCCTGGTCGTAGCGGAAGTGCAAACGTGTGACTTAACGGTAATCATTGCAATCAATCGTGTAAACATAATCATAACTAACAACGATGCCATGTGTTTCATAATTTCAAATTTAAAGTTTACAAGTTTCCAACAAGTTTCATAAGTTGTCCAAAAACCATATTTAGTTAAGTTACATCACCAAAATATGTTTGTTATCATCATAAATTAAATCGAGGTTTTGGCTCCTATATGCCCAAACGAGGAAGGGATATAAGAGGCAAATCCTCCAAAAGCGGTCGTCGTTGTATCTTCTGAGAATCCATCACCATTTACGCCTTGTTTCCTGAAATACATGTAGTTTGAAAAATCAACAAAAGTTGAGCGAGTTCATGTAGTTTTGTTTTCGAATAAGATGTCATAATTTTAATCCAATATTGAAATTCAGGTATGTAAAATAATTATGGATTATAAGGATCTATCAGTGGGTAGCGAGCCCTCCGGTACTATGTGTCGTAAGTAAATAACCAAACCGAGACACTTTGTTCTCAAGTTGGGTTGACAAAAGCACTCCATGGTATACAACTAGGAGTGGAGCGTGCCTCAAGCTCAATAGATCTACACCTTTTGCACCTTGGTCACTAAGTGATTAATGGTAACTAATGTTATATTGTTCTCAATTCTACTTACGCACATCGATCTTGTTGTCATCTAACTCCATAACCAACATACCATATGTCTTAACATGTATTTCCCCCGAATGTTATAAAACCGAAAACGCTTAAAAGAAAAGGGGGACATGAAATCATGAATTTGCGTTCCTTGTGTAAACTCACAAATGTTTTTCCTTGGTCTCGAATCGAAACCTACAAGTGTTCTAAGTTCCATTAGACACTTAAATCTATGCTTGATCTATGTACAAGTGCCCATCTTGTGTTAGTTGTTCTTAATTGTTTTCTTTATTAATTATTTCTTGACTTAGTAATATATACTTTGTTATCGAGTCTTGAATAGTGAATGAACGACATTGTCCGTTCCTTGTCCTCGTGCCTAGCACGCGTGTCATTGGGCCAAGCCCATGTCCTTGTGTCATTGGGCCTAGCCCATGTCTTTATGTTATTGGGCATAGCCCATGTCTTTGTGTTACTGGGCCTAGCCCAAGTTATATTTATTCTTGAATAAATATATATTTTCCAAGTTAAGATGGGTTGTTAATAATAATATGATTTTTAACTTATACTTGTATTTATATACTTATACTTTTCTAAGTATTCTTGTGTTGTACTTCTTTGATCAGTCAAAGTATATGTTCCGTTATATTTATTTTTCCAAAATAAATATGTATACTTTTTAAATAATATTCCCAATATTATTTTTAGTATAAGTATATTTGTTATTCACCAAATGTGTACTTAGGCAAGTATATATTTATGTATTTTTTTCATGTATTTCTCATTAAGTGACAAAATCCTTTCTAGTATTTTTTATACTTTCCGGAAATTAAAAATAATATATTTTTAAGGCTTGTATGATATATATATATATATATATATATATATATATATATATATTTCTACCAATCTTGTTAAATATGTATATTTTGTGTATAAGTCCATCCAATTGTCCAAAACCATATAAATCAAGAAATATATATAAGTTTATATGTATATTTTGTTGTATTTGTCCATGCACCCAAGTATGGGCATTTTTATGTATAATCTTCTTGGTATTTTTCTTGGTATTTTGAAGATATTTGTGTTTATACTCCATTGGGAGTATTTATTGTTTTGAACGCCCTAAATTGTCTACTATCATATAATACACTTAGTATACAAATAGCACACAAATACTTTGTGACTTCTAAATATATATTTTCCTAAATATATATTTATACTTGTTTTTATACTTTAAGAAATCTTTATTTTCTTAACTTGTATTTTTATACAAAATAAGGTAGGCCATGTTTAATTTATTGAAACATCTAAAAATCAAAAGTTTAGTAGTAAACTTTATATTTTTCTAAGTTTGAATTTATATAAAAATTTGACCATAGTTTCCCCTAGATTTAGGAGTTTTCCAATATCTAAAACATGTGTTTAAGCAAACTCACTTGATCAACACAAAATAATTTCTATATGTTTAAACAACTTCATGCACACACTTTTTACAAGATGATGAACTCATATTTTCAAAAAAAACATAGTCCTTTAAATCAAAGTTTAACATGTTTATTTAACTTCAAAAACACTAATTATCCACTAATTACACAACTTTTGTAGAAATTCATCTTTAACAACTTGTTCATACAACTTCTAAAAAGGTTTAAAATCCATGTTTATGTTATTTTAAGCCCTTAACAAGTTCATCTTTCTAGTAAACTAAGTTCATCATCCTTGTTCTTCATGGATCTTTCAAGATCCATGTATATACTTGTTAGATCCTTACTTTTAACAAGTCTACACATGATGAGCATCAAGCTAAGCACAAAATAATCATACACAACATTATTATACTTCAAGATTATGTTGGTTTTCTTTAGATCTTTAGTGTTCTTCATGTGTTCATCACTTTAAATTTATGTTTCTTGATGGTTTCACTTGTACACTAACAAAATACTAATAACATGAACTAAATCAAAGATCAAGAGGCTTACAACTAGCTCTTGTGGCTAGGGAAGTGGCAAAAGAAACAAGGAGATGAAGATAGCACAATGTTGGTGGATAAAAGCTCCTCAAGGTGGTCCTTCAATTTCTAGCACTTGCAACCTTCTTATCTTGCCTTAGGACACCCTTAGATGTGCTTGAATATACAAGAAAGTGGCTTGAAAATGGAGGTGGTATGATGGTGGTGGTGGCCGTGAGCTATGGAGGGCAAGGAGGTGGATTGTGTTTTGAATTTTGAGTTAGGGAGTTGTGAGATTATGATAAGGTTATGTTTCCTTATAACCTTACAACCCTTGTTCCTTCCATCATGTAATACCATTGTCCATCATCCCTTAATTACAATTTGGAGACAACATTGGGGCATGGGGTTGGCCCCATGTGATCGTCCACATCATGGGGGGGGGGTCTAGTTGTGTTTCAATTACTAGTTAGTTGTTTAGTTGAGATTTAATGGTGCTTACTTAGGGTGTCATGTGTATTAGTGATCTTGAGATGATATGTGTTTTTGAATCACCATTGACTTCCCAATATTTTTTTAAGTGTTTTAAGTTGCTTGGACTTATTTCTGGACATTACATCGGCTAGTAGAAAGTTAAAATGCTGAATTTTTGCTGAATTGGCTATTTATTGTCCGGTTCGGACACTTTTTAGTGCTTATAGTATTTCCGGAAGGTGTTATCACAAATCCTTGTTTTCCATCCTAGGATTTAATGTGTAATTGCTATTGGACTTCTATCTAAGTCCTAGAATTGTCATTAAGCTGAGTACCGGACTAGTGCTGACACAGCTAGTCTAACCGGCAAGTCTACTAGTTGTTTTAGTGCATTGTCTAATTGTTTTCAGGCGCGATGGTCAAAATGAATAATATGCACTATTTAAATGTAATTCATGACATTTTCAGATATACAAGATGTAATCTAGCAGAACATGGCATTTTAACATATAATTGCATGATTAAATTAATAGTTTAATTGTTCGGAAATTACCCGAAAGTTGTCAGTTGTCACATTAACAATCCTCAAGCCCGGGCGAACTTGTCAATCTGTTTTAAACATTTCTACACAAGTTCAGGCGAACTTGTTTTTTGATGCATATGTCTGTTGCCTACGTCATCGTATAATATCGGGTCAGTATTTAGGAGTGAAATGTCAAATTTATGTATGTTTAAGAGTCAAGTTCGCTTGAAATTGTAGTGTGGAAGTCAAGTTCGGCCGAACTTGACTAAGAAAGTTCGCCCAAACTTGACATTACTATAAATAGGGGTCTTGATGTTTCATTTTTAACATTCAGTGATTTTGGCACAAGACGGCGAAGCTCTGTCCAAGTGTTTCCAGGATCTGTAACGTTGAATATTAATGAAACGGTGATTAAATAGAAACAAATGAGTGTATCCAATGTCGCCTAAGCAAACAGATTCCGCACGTTTACCTTAGGTTTGTCAGATTAGTGCCCGAACGATCCGTACAACGGTCTTACAATTGGTATCAGAGCAGGATTGGCCTAATATGAAGACACTGGACAGTAGAACATCTCATCTTCTATTCATTTCTTCTATTTTTAACTTTTCTTGGACAATTCACGGACAAAATGAACTGATTTTCAAGTATAATACGTAAAATCCATTGTAGATAAACCCTTGAAAAGATTAGATCTTAAAACAAACGAATTCATGTTGAAAAATTAAAAAAAAATCATGTTTTGTAACTCAAGTTCGCTCGAACATAGCATCAAGTTCCCTCGAACTTGTGATTTTTTCATAAAATCTCAACAAGTTCGCCCGAACTTGTTTAAGTAGCTGTTTTTGACAAGCTGTGACAAGTTCGACCGAACTTGTCAAGGTTTTCTAAAAAAAGGCATGAAAATCCCGAAAAACGTCACGAACATTATATATCGTTAGAATCGTATCGACGAGATGATTTTAAAGATATAATCGGGTAAAAACAGTTTTCGGAAAAATTTAAAACGTTTTTAACATATCGATTGTCGTTTAAAACGTCAGTTTTTGCTAAAATTGTCTGTTTGCTAATCATTTGTCAAGTGTTTTTTGAACAACAGATTAGTTTGGAAAACGAAATGGGGTCCATGAAGTCGCCAATGTTGATGAATATAGATGAATATGAAGTTTGGAAAGGAAAATTTGAGAGCTGGGTCAAAGCTATGCATTTTCGTACTTGGTTCGTGATTGAAACAGGTTATGTCATTCCTAGAGATGAGAATCAGCAAATTCTGGAGAAGTGCAAATATTCTATTCAACAGAAAGATGATTATTTTGTTGAAAAGAAAATGATTAGTCTGATACAGCAGTCGGTCAAAGGAAATATCTTGATTCTGCTACCAGAATGTGATACGGCACAAAAGCTATGGAATGCTCTACGTGCTAAATATCTGGAGCGTGCTGAGATGATTAAAAGCAAGAAGGTAAAGTCAGAGGTAAAGGTTGTTGATAAAGAAGTGGTAAAGGTGCAAATTGTGGAGGTCGAAAAACCTTGCACAAAGTGTACTGAATCTGTGTGCTTAAATTGTCAAAATAATCTATTAATTTCAAACTTTTGAAAGATTTAGATGTTTGTCATTAGAAAATAAAAAGTTAAAAGAAAATGAAAAGAATTTTTAAAATCAAATAAAAATTTTAGAAAATAAAAGATTACAAAATGTGAAATACTTTCAAAATAATATAAAAATTTTGGAAAATGATAAATCTGTTTTAAATAAAAATATTTTTGAAAAACAAAATAAATAAATTCGCATCTTGAAAAAATTCGAAAACTTGAACAAGATGTTGAGATTGCAAAAAATAAAATTGATGATTTAGAAAAACAATTGAAAGGTTTTGTGACTTCATCTGTAATTTTAGATCAGATATGTCCTAAATCGTTCAATAAGAATAAAAAGGAAACTTCAATAAGTGACAATGTCATAAATTGTGACGATGTCATAATTGAGAATTGTGATGATGATACCGATGATGAGAGTACCAAAAATGATAAACATGAAATATTTTTAAAACTAAAAGAAAATTTTCAAGAAACTATTCTACAATCTACTGAAAAAGGTGAATGCTCAACGCAAAAACCTTCTAAGCAGAATGGAGAACAAAAACAACATGAACAAAAAATTCTAAAAAATTTCAAAACAAAAAAAAACTCATCGGTACGGTCATCCAATCATTATAAAAACTCACAAAAATTTGAGAATAAGTGGTGCCGGTCGGACCACAGTGCTTCAAAGTCAAATCAATTTTACAGAAGAAGCAGGAAATATGACTACGACACATCAAATCAATGTGCTGATTTGGGTGTTTGGTCTGAATGGAGAGATTGGTACGATAACAGAGTGTGTTACAACTGTGGATTTGGTTGACACATTGCTGTTAACTACCTGAAAAAGAGATTTGATACGAGAAGATGCTATAAAAGTCAAATCAAAGGTCATATTTCCAGGAATTGTCTGACTAATCTGAAAAGAAGATCGGTTAAATATCAGGGGGAGAAAAGACCAGAGGAGAAGAAAACAGAGAAGAAAAATGAGAAAACTGTAGAGAAGCCCAAAGAACAAAAAGTCAAAGATTTTGTCCTCGGATACGTCTAAAAAATCAGATAAAAGTTCTAATGAATCATTTTACTAACAGTCAAGTAAAACGAATTCATCAGATACAAATCTGAGGACAAAAGAGAAAGCAGTGAAGAATAATTTGATAATTCAAACAGTTAAAAAATCAAAGAAAGTAATTTTTTCCAATAAAGTTTCTATTAAAATGTTTGACTATCAAAAAGAGTGTGAATGTTTGTTTACTTCAGATGTTAATAAATTTAGTAAACTTAAATCCAGAATGGATTGGGTTCCAAGCTTCAAGCCAAAGGTCATTTCAGAAGCAGTGGTTGTTCATACATAGAGACAAGAGACAGGAGTGATATTCCATACAAACAAAATGGTAGTCTCGCGTTCACATTCATAAAAAGTCGTTAAATGGTTAAAATGGAAGATTCTTATTTTCGATTTTAATAAGATGTTTTCAATTTTAGGGGGAGAAAAAATTTAAAAATTGTCAAAATCAAGAATTTCTGTAAAATTGAAAAACATCATTTCAAAAATCATTTTAGATAGATAAATTTTTTTTAAAAAAGCCACAAACAATAGAAAATCTCAAAATATCAAAATATCAAAATATTGAAAAATGAAAAATGAGATTACTTTTGCGAAAAGAGGAAATGATAGTACATCAGTAGACTATCAGTGCATGCAAAAGATATGAATTATTTAAAATGGTTAAACAATCTCACTAAAGATGTGTCGGTAGGCTCAGCTAGACTAGTAGTTTTGCAAAAATGATACAAATCTAAATAGAAAAGCCTAGTTCTAGTGGGTAACGTGATTGAAAGCATAGTACTTAGTTTTGTCCTTCGTGAGTGTGTGCGTACTCGGTAATCGCTGAGTGCTAAAAAGCATAAAAACCGGTTAGTTTGTAAACTTTCACATCTTACTGAAAAAGTCACTGTGATTGTGTTTTCATTTTCAAAAGATCTAAACTTGTTTTATTTCTTTATTTTGATTAAGCATTGGACATCCTCTACGTATACGAAAGTATCGAACTGGATGTTAGTGCCTAAATGTTTCGGCTTTATTTTCCTTGGTGTTTCATTTAAATCTTGGATCCCTCTGCGTATATGAGAATATCGAACTGGTGATTAAGATCTAAACAATTTCAACTTGTTTTTATTTCTTATTTTTGTTTAAACATTGGACTTTCTCTGCGTATCGAAAGATCGACCTAATTGTTAATGTTTGAACATTCTGCATTATTTTCACTCAGATCACAGTTTATGATAGTTTAATGGCTTTACTTGAGTTAGTGTATTACATGATGAGAGGATATGCTGAGATCGTGGGGTCCATAAGAGCTTAGCGCAAATTAATGTACCTTAACATATCGGTAAGCATTACGCAAGTTTTTAGATTGAGTTTAAGTGGACAACAATACCGACAATCCATGTGAATTGTTTAAACTGAATGTGACATCTAAATCAACGGTGCAGCTGATATGTCTAACTAAAACTGATATGATCCTCTAGCATATTTTCTCATAAAAATATAAACTGTAAATATTGCATTTTAGTTTGTTTACATTTCTGAATTCACTATTAAAAATCCAAAAAGATTTTCTTTCAAAATCTTCCATGATAACCTGATAATGTTGAATGTGAGTTGGACCAATGAGACTGTTACGAAATTGTTTGTGTGTGGATACATGTGATTGTTCTTAATCGTCAAATCTTAGAGATTCGAAGCATCATTTGAGGGGGAGCTGGATAAACACGTTGATTAAAGATACCAGAAAGCTCAAAGCAAGGGGAGCATGGATGTTAAAGTTATTCAAGATTTAATGATCAAGAGAACATTAAAGACTCAAGAACTTAATTGAAGAATGATGACTACGGCAACAATCAAGGGGGAGTCTGTTGATGCATATGTCTGTTGCCTATGTCATCGTATAATATCGAGTCAGTATTTAGGAGTGAAATGTCAAATTTATGTATGTTTAAGAGTCAGGTTCCCTTGAAATTGTAGTGTGGAAGTCAAGTTCGGCCGAACTTGACTAAGCAAGTTCGCCCGAACTTGCATTCCACCAGCGAACTTGACATTACTATAAATAGCGGTCTTGATGTTTCATTTGTAACATTCAGTAATTTTGGCACAGAGACGGCGATGCTCTGTCCAAGTGTTTCCAGGATCTGTAACGTTGAATATTAATGAAACTGTGATTAAATAGAAACAAATGAGTGTATCCAATGTCGCCTAAGCAAACGGATTCCGCATGTTTACCTTAGGTTTGTCAGATTAGTGCCCGAACGATCCGTACAACGTACCTTCATTGTTTAAAGTTCATTAACTTTCATTTATACAAGTCCGGGCGAACTTGTAATGAAAAACATTTTTGAATTTTCTCAGGAAGTTCGGGCGAACTTATATATTATCATTTTGAAACTCCTGAGGACAAGTTCGGCCAAACTTATAGACAAGTTCGGGCGAACTTGTCATCGTCCCAAGTTATCCTGCAACAATCAATTCATGATCTTCTGAGCGATTTAAATGACAATATTGTGGTCGATTTTGATTTTTAATCATGTTTTAAGTTCCAGTTAGTTCATTAGAGTCCTTAATCATGTCCAACCAGCAATCTCAGATCTAAAACTGTTCAAACTCATTCAATTCGTGGTCCAAATCATGATTACTCACCAACGCCATGACGAGTGATGTTAAAATCACCACTAATCTAGGAACAATCGGGCAGCACTTCGACGTGTGAGTGTCAATTTCAAAATCGCCTTTTCCGCACCTTACGTTCGCTCTGATCGTGAATAACTAGTGATGAAGTTCGGGCGAACTTGTCTTCTATTATAGATGACATGTTCGGGCGAACTTAATAACAGTTAATCACTTTCAAAGCTTTATACAAGTTCGGTCGGACTTGTTTACAAGTCCGGGCGAACTTGATTGACTTTCAAACTTAAATTTTTCAAAATTTCCAATTTAGACCCTGAACTTTTTAGATTTTACCAGTTTTAACAATCCACTCAGTTGACCAAGTCCAAGCTAATGACCTTGGTTAACCGATTTGTCTACCAAGTCCAAGTTAATGACCTCGGTTCGACCCGTTATGAACAAACTGTTGGTTTTTCTCAAAATCAAGAGTCAAATTAATGAACTTTTAATCGTTTTGGCTTATCAGATTTTACAGATTAGCTCCCAGCCCATTGTCAATTAGATTCCCACCAGTTTAGCACCTTACCAGACTTCGAAGATCCATTCTCCAACATTGGCTTGCTGAAAACAATGTAGAAACAAAATCTTTTTGTATTTTTGTAAGTTTATGCTAAAACACACCGAAAATCTTTTTGGTTTTAATCTGTAAAGCAGATAAACTATGTACAGAACAAAGTAAACTATGTACAAACATATTTACAGACATATTTTTGTGAATTCGTGTCTAAGGATCATATCAGTTGATTGAGACATATCACCAGTACCGTTGACCTTTTGATGACTTTAAGTTTTAAACTCGTTTACCTAGATTGTCGATATGTTTTTCCACTTAAACTTCAACATATTTCTTAATTGTTCCAAGATATGTTAGGTAGAATTATGAAACTTGACTTAACTATGGTTCCCATCTCAGAATATACTCCCATATCAAGATTGGGATTTCATCTTACAGGTGAATATAGCGTAATTGATATCTGTATTTGGGTTAATGCGAAGCCTTGAGAGATCTGGTTAATACCACCGTATCGACAAAGAGATGAAGGCTCGACTTATATGTGTGTTCCATTTAAGGAATCTTTTTAGCATTGCAAATGATTAGATCTTTCGATTCTTTTCAGCTTTGCATGTAGTTTAGGGGTTTATAGCAAAAGCATTATAGAAGTTCTAGGCTATTGCTTCCGTAAAATCAGAAGAACTTGTATAATACCCAAGATATCAACTATCTATAAAGACCTCGTATCTCAGAATCAGATAATCTCTCAAACAAAATTTCGGAGTACTAAGTCCATATATCCGAGAGATGTTAATCCACAAGACTAAGCAGTTGTAAAATTTAGTTTATATCTCAGAAACAATTTACTGAACGTGTAAAGCCTATCAACTCATCCACAAGTAAAACTTGTTTATCACTTTTTAAAACTTTACAATTCTTTAGCATACTGTGATAGTCCACTAATGTACTATCATTTCCTTTTTGTGACACAAAATTCTTTTTATCTTTTTCAATGTTTTTGTACTTTTTTGAAAATTTTCATATGTTTTTGTATTTTCTCAAATATTTCTCCCCCTAAAATCAAAAACCTATTTTTTATTTTAGTTTTTTTAAAGAAATACTAAGCTAAAAGATATACAAACCAATGTGAATCACATGAACTCGTCGTCCGATTCGTATTCAACCTCTGCTTCCGCACCTGTCATCAAATTTTTAATCCTGTTAAGCCTCATGAGATATTTAAATCGGTTTAAAGGAAATGATTTGGTATAAAAATCAGTTTTTTGTTCATCGGTGTGAATTTTTTCTATTCGCGCCAACTTCTTTTCATAATAGTCACGAATGAAGTGATAACGAATTTCAATATGTTTAGTACGAGAGTGATGAACATGATTTTTAGTGATATCGATTACTGCCTTGTTATCTACATATAAAGGCGTATTAAGAAATTGCAATCCAAAGTCCCTAATCTGTTGTTGAATCCATAGGATTTGAGAACAACAGCTGGAAGCATAAATGCATTCTGCCTCACATGTAGAAAGAGAGACCATGGTTTGTTTCTTGCATTGCCACGTTACTAAGCGTGTTCCAAAGAACTGGCAACCAGCCGTTGTAGATTTAGAATTCAATTTGTCCACCCCAAAGTCCGAGTTAGCGTATCCTGTCAGATCAAAATTGTCGTTCTTTGGATACCACAAGCCGACGCTTGGATATCCCTTCAAGTAATGGAATATTCTTTTGACTATCTGCATGTGTGACACTCGAGGACTGGACTGATATCTCGCGCATAGGCAGGTAGGATACATGATATCTGGGCGAGATGCCGTCAGATACATCAGAGATCCTATCATCGACCGATAGAGTGTATCATCCACTTTGGTTCCAGTTTCGTCAATGCAAATCCCATGATTCAGTGCCACAGGAGTCGAAAGCGGCTTCGAGCTATCCATTTCAAACTTGTTGAGAATATCGTGAACGTACTTTGTTTGATGAATGAATATGCCGTCTGGTAACTGATCGACCTGTAATCCGAGGAAGAATTTCATTTCGCCTATAGAAGACATCTCGAATTTCTTCTTCATGATCTTTTCGAACTCTTTGTAAAGACTATCATCCGTTGAACCAAAGATGATATCATCCAAATAGATTTGTACGATGATTAGATGGTTTCCGACTTCCTTGGTAAACAAGGTACTATCCACTGTGCCTCTAGTAAAGCCGTTTACAACGAGATGTTGCGTTAACGTCCTGTACCAAGCTCTCGGGGCTTGTAATCCGTATAAGGCTTTGTCTAGGAGATAAGCTTTGTTCTTGTTCAACGGATCGACGAAACCCGGTGGTTGGCCAACGTACACTTGTTTGCGTAGCTTACCATAGAGAAATGCGGATTTCACATCTAACTGGTACACCTTAAAACCTTTCCAAGCTGCGAATGCAAGGAAAATGCAGATTGACTCTAATCATGCAACTGGTGCATAGACTTCTGTGTAGTCAATTCCTTCTTGTTGCTGGAAACCTTTGACAACCAACCGAGCTTTGTTTCTAACAATTACACCCCGATCATCCCTTTTACACTTGAAGACCCACTTCGTATCTATAGGTTTTTGCTTCGGTGGTAAATCTACAAGCTTCCAAACACCCAATTTCTCAACTGTAACAGTTCCTCTTGCATTGCTATAACCCAGTTCTCATCACCCAGAGCTTCATTAACAGTCTATGGCTTTGTTTGAGATATGAAACATGAATTGTAGCAGTAGTCTTGAGTAGGAGCAACTCGGGTATAGAAACAACTTAGTGCTTTGTTGATTTGGCTTCTTGTTCGCACACCAGTTTGTAATTCGCCAATGATATTCGTTGAAGGATGATAAGAGTAAGATCGTGGAATTTCTTCGCTAGGAACATCAACTGAGCTATTCTGATTTGAGACATTCAGATCAACATTCACTTCAACTTCTGGAGCGCTAGATGTAACTTCGTTTTGATTCTCAGACCAGCAGATTGATTTAAGATGTTGGATATCTACTCGGATTCTTCATCGGAAGAAGATTCTTCATCATCATCATCATACGTTGGAGCTACATCAGAGTCGGAATTTTGATTCTCAGCAGTATTGGGCTCTGAATTTGTATTTCCTGTTCAGTAGAAACATTTGCAGGAGTTGTAGTAAGTGCTGCTTCTGCTTCAGAAATTTGTTCAAACGAAACACTACTATTACTCGGACCTGCACCAGAAGAAGATGTAGAACCAAACGTGGGTGATTAACCACAATTGGCCTAATGACCTTTTCTTGATTAGCCGACTGTTGAAGATAATAAAGCGCTGCAAGTTCTTCTTCAGACGGTTCTTCCGGCAAGTCGAATGACTTCCACAAGTCTTGATAGTTGAACAACCACGCGTCACCTTTTCTCTGAATAGGAGTTGTATACCTAAATCAATCCACATGTTGGGCTTCAATAACTTTTCTTAGAGCAGGAACGTAAACTCTTCTAAGTGGACTAGCATACCCGACAAAGAAACTTCAAGCGATTTGGCACCGAACTTACCATTTTGATCAATTACTGTACATGGTGCACCAAAAGGCTCTAGATATTTCAAATTTAGTTTCCTTCGGTTAATCATTTCAAAACATGTCATTTTAGTCGGTTTGACTGTTAAGACCCTGTTTAGTGTGTAGCAAGCCGCTGCAACCGCCTCACTCCAGAAGCTAACAGGAAGTTTTGAGTCTGCAAGCATTGTTCTTGATGTTTCGATCAAAGTTTTGTTCTTCCTCTCAGCTACGCCATTTTGTTGTGGAGTATAAGGTGCACTGAATTCGTGCAGGATTCCTTTGGCGTTGCAATACTCTTTCATCTTGTTGTTCTTGAATTACGTGCCGTTGTCACTGCGAATACGTTTGACAAGTAGATGATATAGATTTTCGAGCTTCTTGAATAATCACCAGATTATCGAACGTTTCATCCTTTGACTCTTGAAAGAATCCCATGAATATCAAGAATAATCATCTGTGACGACCAAGCAGTATAGACCTCCTAAATACTTCGAACGTTCACCGGACCGAATAGATCCATATGAAGACGTTCAAGCGGTAACTTGATAGAATTCAGAATCTTCTTAGGATGTGATTTCTTCTTCTGCTTCCCTTTCTTACATTCAAAACAGTGATCGGTCATGTGGAAGCTTCGAAGATTCACCCCCTTGACTAAATCATTATGAACTAGAAAATTCATTTTTCTTAAATGAATGTGCCTCCTTTTTGATGCCATAGAATAGACTCTTTCTCCGTGGCTTTAGTGACGAAACATTGTGCCGATTTTGATGATGTTGTAGCAGTGCCCATATCTAACACATAGAGATCGTTTTCGCGAGGCGCACGCATGAGAATCCAATCATCAGGAATATTGAAACCCGACTTTAATATCATGCACTCTATGTCATTGAAATGAACTGTGAATTGTTTATCACAAATCTGCGAGATGCTTAGAAGATTATTCTCCAGCTCAGCAATGTAATTCACACGGTTAAACGATACTACTCCATTTGAGAGTTTTCCTTCTGCGACATCCTTCCACCTTGGTTACCGGCAAAGCCAACATATCCACTGTTTATAGCTTTGATATCGGACAGAAGAGCTTTCATCCCTTCATGTGCCTTGATGCTCCACTATCCAGAATCCACTTTGAAAGAACGGATCTCTGGAGCCCCTGCATATACTAAAATTCAGTTAAAAAGCGCGACCCAAGCCTTCTTGGTCTTGGGTTTAGGATAAAAAGCTTCATAATCATCCTCAAAATCTCCATCTGAGATATCACTGTTGTTACCATTTTCAAATTAAACTTTATTTTTACCTTTTGATGATGCGATACCAATTGAAGATTTGACAGTTTCAGATTCTCATATTTTGATTCTTTGTTGTTACCAGTCTTAACAGGCTCAGACTTGGTAACTTCAGATGTTGATGATTTCTTTTTAGCAATCCGGGATTGTGATTTTACCTGTGCCTTTTTAATGTAAAACCTTGATTCATTTGCCTTAGAAGTTTCACCTTTTTCGAAAATTGAGTTTTCAAATTTAGTTTTAGGTTTAACTTCAAGTTTAGATTCATTTCTTTTTAGAATCGTGACCGGTTTTACAAACTCTGCTTGCTTAGGTTTTTCAACATCTGAACTTGTTTTCCTCCGAGGATAGACCGGCTTATATTTCAGACACTTGCGTGTAATGTGACCAACTTCATTGCATTTGAAGCAAGTCTGATCATCATAAGAGTGTCCACTACTGGATTTTACACCACTTGTGGCTTTGGCCTTATCTCGAAGTTCCTTTGCCTTTTTGAACTCATCGTTTGATTGCTTCCCAATCAAACTTTCTTCATGAACCGTGCTCGTCCCATATACAAATTTCATGTTTTTATCTTTGTATTCTCGAAATGGTGACTTTTTCTTAACCGGTTCTTCTTCCACATCCAAACCCAACCCAGCTTTCATGTGTTCACGAAAATCACCACCATTCCTTCGGTAGTTATTTCTTTTAGGTTTGGAATAAAACTTCATTTGATTGATTTCCAAATCATCTGATGAAACCTCAACGAGTTTGAAGAATTTATCAAGTTGATCTTCCTTCACATGAGAATGTTGGGATCATCACTTAGACTATCTTCCGATGATTTATCGTCATCTTCGGATGGTTAATCAGAATTGTTGGGATCATAACTCGAGTTGGCGCTTTCAAAGATGCCATCATCAGATTCACTCAAGACATTATCAACAACTTGCTTAACCACTGCTTCACCATCATCACTCGTGTAGGTTATATCAATGTTCTTAGGCAGCTCATTTTTCTTTTCGGTTAAAAGTTCAATGTTGAGCGCCTTTTCCATCCCCTTAGCCTTTTTGCGACAATATTTTTCGCATAGGGGTGGTGGAACATTGGTATAGTCTCCACGTTTCTTACCTTTGGCTTTCTGAACATTTTCTTCCTATTGAATCGTCGGAAGAATGTGATCGATGACATAGGCATTCGTGGTATAGCTCTTTAGAAGCTGTCGAACCCTTTCGGTTTCGATTTTCATGTCTTGTAGCTCTTGTTTTACTTCAGCAATGTTATTAATGTAAAAGTTAATAGCTTTTTGTTTTTCCATTAAAGTAGCTTTTAACATTCTGATAGAATCATCTTGTTCAATGTTATTTCTATCCAACCTGTTGTAATCATCTTTCATTTTGTCATATGCCTCCTTCATTGTGCGATAATCGTATTTGAAATTATTATTATGCACATTGAGTTCAATATGATCTGAGACTTTTCAGCACATTGAACACACGGTTCAGCACATTTCGTACATGGTTTCTCAACCTCGACGACTTGTACCTTAACCACTTCCTTTTCTACAACCTTTACCTCTGGACCTACCTTTGTTAGATTTGCCATCATAGCTTTGTTGGCGATCTCTGTGAGGTTTTCTTCATTCATTTCTTTGGTCGTGTTAATGACCTCTTCAATCACCTGTTTTTCCTCAGCAACTTGCTCCAAAGATGTTGTATTGCCAAAACAACCTGCAAAACTAGTAGACATGTTAGGGGAAAGGATACCCTGCATCTTTGTATGCTGATAAATTTCCTCCTCCTCAGCTTGTTGCATGTACTCTTCAAGTAATGCACTTTCCATGGCTGCATCCTCAGCTGATGTGTCTTCCACGATCTCGGCCATAAGAGGAACACCGGTCTTTTTGGCAATATATGAATTCTAGTCAAAACCGTCATCTTCATTTGAAGCGACCATTGCCTTTTCTGTGTTGTTGGCTGGTTTCTCTTGGATTTCGACTTGAGTCTTCTTTGGGAATGGCTTGTACTGAAGTGACTTCTTGTAGTATTCGTTCCTGTAACACCCCAAAAACGGGTTTATTAATTATATTAAAGTAACCGTAAATAAACGGATAAAATACCGTAAGTGGTAAAAGTAAACCGGTGAATATTAGGATTTAAACAAATAAACATGATATTAAATAAAAAGTGAATAAAAGCGTTTGAGGAAATAAAGCTTATAAAAGGTCCAAGGTAACGGGACTTAAATATAACGTGTTATAACTTCCCGAACCCATTAAGTTAACTAGGAATAATTAACCTAGTTAGTGGGGTGTAAATAAGTAATAAAACATGGAGTCCTAGTCCCTAATAATTAAAGTTAAACTTGAGGGACCAAAATCGTTAAAAAGGAAACATGATTCTATAAATAAAATTAAAAAGAAAATAAAACACACACTACGAGTGTGTTTCAGAATCGAGCAGAAGAAGCTCCAAGGAGCCAAGAACCCTAGTTCAAATAATCTTCAAATTGAAAGGGAAATCGAAGACCAAATTTGAGTGTGAATATATATTAGCGATCACCAAGTCATGGGGATCGTAAGATATGTCGAATTTTTGACCTCATGAAGTTGTAAAATTCTGATTAACTTTACAAGATGTGATTTAGGTATGAATGTTAAAGTTATTGCTAGATTAGAGATGTATACTTGCTTAGGAACAAAACCCTAAGTGAAAATTATACATATATTGCTATGATTTAAGTGTTTGGATGAATTACCACACTTCGATAAGTGGGATTTAATGTTTTGATGAAATTGATGTTATAACAATGCTTAGAATCATCATGCATGATAATCATAAGAAGGTGTTTATTAAACTATGAATTTGGGTACATGATCATACTCCTCACAAAATGGGTTTTTGTATGATATAAAAAAACCGATATTAAACCGGGATATTGATGCCTAAAAGATTGTTAGCTACTAGTTGTAAGTAGAACATGATTAGATTAGGTATTCGGATGAATGCCTAATAAAGTGATGAAACGGGTTTTACTTATAAATGAAAATCCATAGACTTTGCATAACGAAAGGAGAAACTATCCTTGATAAACGGGAGCTAAGTTAAATTGATGTTAATAATAGCATAAATATGGATAGAAAAATAGATAAAACGGTGGCTTAAAAGAACGCCTACTGGGTAGTTTGAGAATGCCTAAACTAGCCGATGAACTTGAATGTGCATTTTATATACTAATGGACGCTTGACTTTTAAAAAGTCAAACTGACCTAGAATACCATGAATGATAATTTTGGGTATAAAATGCGTAAGGTGGAATAATCGTATTACATTGTGATTAAACTAACCACCTTGTAAACGATGATGATAGTTTGACGCTTAACAAGCTAGGTGGAAGCTTGGACCCCTTTGTAATTACAATACACTTACTTGTGAGTATTAGTTATGAAACATGTTAAGTATTGGAAATATGACGTTCCGGCATGATACAATGCAAGTCAGAATAAATAAAAATGGTAAGAAACCATAAATTATGGTAATAAGGGTAAAATGGTAAACTAGTCGGGTGAAGACTAATAAACAAGGATTTTTGAATATCACGTTGTGGGGTGAACAATAACGGGTAAAAGTGGTCAAATAATAATCCGTACACGAGTTGACAGATGGATAAAAGATTTGAAAAGACACCATTTGGTGAAAGTTATAACAGGTATCTTTTAAGTAATAACAACTCCTGGCGCGAATCGGAATAGGTTCAAGGGGCATGATGGTATTAATATACCATCATATGTTGATAAATGGTCAAGTCAACTAAACAGGTCAAATGGTGTGTTAATACCATTTGATAATAATAACTGATGACTACTTGTTGAGTTTTGTGATCATAGGAAATAATATATGTTTGCGTTGCTTTAACTAGAAATTTTAAAGCATAAGGTATGTAAACGGGTCAATGCTATGACCCGAACCAGGTACGCGTAAATAAGATTATATTTAAACATGTGATTTTGGTCAAATATCTTAACGAAAGTCCTTCGTCGTAAAATGAGGGACTAAAGTTGACCAAAACGCCCTTAACCGATAAATCGGTCAAACGACCCTTAAGGGTTGTTGAGGAACATGTATTATGACCATATAAGCCTTTGATAATCATAAAAGTTATAGGCATAAGCCTTTTTGGGTCAAACGCCTAAAAATGAGACTTTCCGTAAAATGACTATCCGAATAATACAAATCGGAAAGTAAGATTTTATTATATGAGATCCACCACGAATATACTTGTGGTGGAAGATAAATGAGAATCCTAGTGCGGGAATATGAGTCGTGGAAAGAATAAGCGAGATTTGAACTTAGTGCTCAAATCTTGAAACGGGTCAAATAATTTTGTAAATAAATATTAAGCCAAAGGTCTATAAGATGAAAATTTTGTTAATACAAATGGTGGATTTTGAGTCCAAATAATAGAGAAAAAAATTACGATTACGTAGGAAGAAACGTAAAGTTAATCAGATAAACGGTTTGAAAGTTACGGCCGTTTTCGTAATAAGGACCAAAACTGAAAAAATCTGCAGCTAGGCTGCAGCGTGACCTACGGTCCAGACCATGACCTACGATACAGGGGTGCTGTCTGCAGCGTGACCTACGGTCAAGACCATGACCTACGTATGGAGCTGTTGTCTGCAGCGGGACCTACGTTCCAGACTATGACCTATGGTACAGAGCTGTTGTCCAAGTTATTATGTGTGCCGTAAGCTACGGTACACCAACCGTAGCCTACAGCGAGTCCTCAAAAATGAATTTTGATTGTTCATTTGTTATTTATGGGTTATAAATGAAAGTCTAAGCACCATATAACTAACTTATGATTTGTTATTGGTGTATAGGTGATAGGTAGGACCTCACGGATGAAGATCAAGCTCAACGAAGAACCGAACACAATCAAGTTCAAGCTTCCGCATTATGTACAGTCATTTACGAAATCATTCATCGTTAATATGAAGAAATATGTGTATATATATTTTTAAGAAGCATTATAAAACTCGAAGTTTTAACGGACTTGTATTTGTATAAATACTTTTATATGTGAAATTTTTTATAAAATTTTACTTTAGCAAGAAGGTCCTTACAAGTTGGTAATCAGAGCTCAAGGTTGTTGACAAATGTGTTTGGTTCGAGACTTGATCGCGGAATCCGGTAAGTTATAAGTCTATTAAAGGCCTTGCATGTTAAACTGTTGTAAACAACACATAAGGTTATCGTGTAAATGCACGTTACCCCAACTAAACCGACGAACGATTGATATAGTTAACGAATTATGTGTGTTAACACATATCGTAAAAGCCTTGTATTATAGTATGGGCGCTTGTTAATGTTAACATTTCTAATGTTTTGTAAATGTTTTAGCTGAAGGACACTCGCATCCGAAGATGGAGAGAGTTTAATAACGGGTATGAAAGAGGAATGGTCTGAAGTATGACAAGTAGAGCATGCTCACCAATGACCTAAATCGCGTAACAATCGCAAATAAGAGTAATGACAAGGAAAGCTTGTTGGGGCAAGCATTACAGGAATAAATCTTTTGTCATCAATTCCCCGATGAGAGTAATTAACATAAGTTAAAAAGAAAAAGAATGTTAAACGAAAAGTCAGTTTTAGTCAAAAGCTACGTTTAAACACACATAAGGCCAAAGAGGGCAACATAATATACCCGGATGACGGGGTATGAAGTGACGGTGACTAATTAGTCTAGCCAGTAAAAACCATTCAAGGCCACGATAGTGTCATGACTTATGCAAGCACTTGTCAATATAAGACTAGCGCGGAGTAAACATGTCGACGGACTAACACGACTTACTAGTCAAATGACAACTTAGTTAATTAGGCGACAAAGATAAGAAATAAAAGGTGAAAGCTATGGTTCGTGAGGACTTGCACATAAATGACGTGCACGTCAATCCGAATGATAACTTTTGACCGAAAGAATGAATATCATTAAAATGAAACTAAGTTTGTTTGTCTAAAATTAATGAACTACGTAAATAAGGTTTTGGGGACGAAACCTCTTTAAGGGGGTAGACTTGTAACACCCCAAAAACGGGTTTATTAATTATATTAAAGTAACCGTAAATAAACGGGTAAAATACCGTAAGTGGTAAAAGTAAACCCGGTGAATATTAGGATTTAAATAAATAAACCTGATATTAAATAAAAAGTAAATAAAAGCGTTTGAGGAAATAAAGCTTATAAAAGGTCCGAGGTAACGGGACTTAAAATATAACGGGTTATAACTTCCCGAACCCATTAAGTTAACTAGGAATAATTAACCTAGTTAGTGGGTGTAAATAAGTAATAAAACATGGAGTTCTAGTCCCTAATAATTAAAGTTAAACTTGAGGGACCAAAATCGTTAAAAAGGTAACATGATTCTATTAATAAAATTAAAAAGAAAATAAAACACATACTACGTGTGTGTTCGGGAATCAAGCAGAAGAAGCTCCAAGGAGCCAAGAACCCTAGTTCAATTAATCTTCAAATTGAAAGGGAAATCGAAAACCAAATTCGAGTCCGAATATATATTAGCGATCACCAAGTCAAAGGGATCATAAGGTATGTCGAATTTTTGGCATTCATGAAGTAGTAAAATTTTGATTAACTTTACAAGATGTGATTTAGGTATGAATCGTTAAGTTATTGCTAGATTATAGATGTATACTTGCTTAGGAACAAAACCCTAAGTGAAATTTATACATATATTGCTATGATTTAAGTGTTTGGATGAATTACCACACTTAGATAAGTGGGTTTTAATGTTTTGATGAAACTGATGATATAATAATGCTTAGAATCATCATGCATCATAATGATAAGAAGGTGTTTGATTAAACTATGAATTTGGGTACATGATCATACTCCTCATGAAATGGGTTTTGTATGATATAAAAGAATCGATGTTAAATCGAGATATTGATGCTTAAAAGAATGTTAGCTACTAGTTATCAGTAGAACATGCTTAGATTAGGTATTCAGATGAATGCCTAATAAAGTGATGAAACGGGTTTTACTTATAAATGAAAATCCGTAGACTTTGCATAACGAAAGGAGAAACTATCCTTGATAAATGGAGCTAAGTTAAATTGATGTTAATAATAGCATAAATATGGATAGAAAAATAGTTAAAACGGTGACTTAAAAGAATGCCTACCGGGTAGTTTGAGAATGCCTAAACTAGCCGATGAACTTGAATGTGCATTTTATATACAAATGGCCGTTTGACTTTTAAAAGGTCAAACTGACCTAGAATACAATGAATGATAATTTTGGGTATAAAATGGGTAAGGTGGAATAATCGTATTAAATTATGATTAAACTAACCACCTTGTAAACGATGATGATAGTTTGACGCTTAACAAGCTAGGTGGAAGCTTGGAGGAGGAAGCGGGTCAAACGAATCAAGAAGGAAAACATAAGCGTAATTTGGATGCGAGGCAAGTTAAGCTTACACCCCCTTTGTAATTACAATACACTTACTTGTGAGTATTAGTTATGAAACATGTTAAGTGTTGGAAATATGACGTTCCGACATGGTACAATGCAAGTCAGAATAAATAAAAATGTTAAGAAACCATAAATTATGGTAATAAGGGTAAAATGGTAAACTAGTCGGGTGAAGACTAATAAACGAGGATTTTTTAATATCACGTTGTGGGGTGAACAATAACGGGTAAAAGTGGTCAAATAATAATCCGTACACGAGTTGACGGATGGATAAAAGATTTGATAAGACACCATTTGGTGAAAGTTATAACAGGTCGAACAATTTAAGAAAATGTCTTTTAAGTAATAACAACTCACGACGCGAATCGGATTAGGTTCAAGGGGCATGATGGTATTAATATACCATCATATGTTGATAAATGGTCAAGTCGACTAAACAGGCCAAATGGTGTGTTAATACCATTTGATAATAATAACTGATGACTACATGTTGAGTTTTGTGATCACAGGAAATAATATATGTTTGCGTTGCTTTAACTAGAAATTTTAAAGCATAAGGTATGTAAATGGGTCAATGTTATGACCCGAACCAGGTACGCGTTAATAAGATTATAATTAAACATGCGATTTTGGTCAAATATCTTAGCGAAAGTCCTTCGTCGTAAAATGAGGGACTAAAGTTGACCAAAACGCCCTTAACCGATAAATCGGTCAAACGACCCTTAAGGGTTGTTGAGGAACATGTATTATGACCATATAAGCCTTTGATAATCATAAAAGTTATAGGCATAAGCCTTTTTGGGTCAAACGCCTAAAAATGAGACTTTCCGTAAAATAACTAATCGAATAGTACAAATCGGAAAATAAGATTTTATTATATGAGATCCACCACGAATATACTTGTGGTGGAAGATAAATGAGAATCCTAGTGCGGGAATATGAGTCGTGGAAAGAATAAGCGAGATTTGAACTTAGTGCTCAAATCTTGAAACGGGTCAAATAATTTCGTAAATAAATATTAAGCCAAAGGTCTATAAGATGAAAATTTTGTAAATACAAATGGTGGATTTTGAGTCCAAATAATAGAGGAACAAATTACGATCACGTAGGAAGAAACGTGAGGTTAAATGGATAAACGGTTTGAAAGTTACGGTCGTTTTAGTAAAAAGGACTAAAACTGAAAGATTTGCAGCTAGACTGCAGCGTGACCTACGGTCCAGACCATGACCTATGGTACAGGGCTGCTGTCTGCAGCGTGACCTACGGTCCAGACCATGACCTACGGTACAGAGTTGTTGTCTGCAGCGTGACCTATGGTCCAGACCATGACCTACGGTACATAGTTGTTGTTTGCAGCGTGACCTATGGTCCAGACTATGTCCTACGGTACAGAGCTGTTGTCCAAGTTATTTTTGTGTGTCGTAAGCTACGGTACACCAACCGTAGCCTACAGCGAGTCCTTAAAAATAAATTTTGCTTGTTCATTTGTTATTTATGGGTTATAAATGCAAGTCTAAGTACCATATAACTAACTTATGAGTTGTTATTGGTGTATAGGTGATAGCTAGGACCTCACGGATGAAGATCAAGCTCAACGAAGAACCGAACACAATCAAGTTCAAGCTTCCGCATTATGTACAGTCATTTATGAAACATTCATCGTTAATATGACGAAATATGTTTATATATATTTTTAAGAAGCATTATAAAACTCGAAGTTTTAACGGACTTGTATTTGTATAAATACTTTTATATGCGAAATTTTTTATAAAATTTTACTTTAGCAAGAAAGGCCTTACATTTGCCACCTCCAAATGGACTTTGATTGCCCGTTGCTTCTGGATTCTTGCATTCTCTCTTGAAATGCCCTTTATGTCGGCATCTGAAGCAGGTAACCTTTGTTTTGTCGAACCCCAATTTGTTGGTTGAATTCCCGATATCTCCACCAGTAAGAGTAACAAACTTAGTAACCCTCTGAATGATCGATGCTAAGGACCACTTGATGTCCATCAGCTCAAGCTCTTCTTCATCTACTTGCTCATTGTCTTCAGCAGTCATCTCAGGATTACCAATCTTTCCAGTCACCAAGCTTTCATATGATTCTAACACTGTGGCGAGAAGTGTCATGTGTTGTTTTGCAACTTGTTCAGAAACAACATTGTATAGATTAACAGCAATGTTGCATTGTACACATTTGAATCATAATTTGATTGATTATTTTGATTTGCTTGATTCTGATATGAAGAATTTGAGCCTGTGCTTGAATACGAAGAACTCTGCGGACTTTGATCATATTTTGGATATGATTGAGTTTGACTCTGCGGCGAATGATTCGAAGAATTCAGATTCGCACTAAAAGCGGTTTGGATCTTCAGGCTAATGATATTCTCTTAAGCTCCTGTCTTGTAGTACATCCCTACATCCTGAGTCACGTTTGCATTCTTTGATTTTGCTATCTTTAACAACCCCGTCTCGTGCCCTTCTAGTTTATCAATGAATGTGGACAGTTTGAAGAACTCCCAACTCGCACTTTCTTTGAGCACCATGAGATAAGTCGTCCACTCACCCTCAGGCAAAGCGTCAGCTAGCTTATCAATGTATTCTTCTTCTGTTTTCTCAAGCCTGTGCCTCCTCATGATCACTTTCAAATGACAAAATCTTTCGATCATTTGTTTCATCTTTTCCCCTTTAATCATCGTCAATATGTCAAATTCTTTCATAATTAATGCTTTCTTGCTTTTGACCGTTTCTGCACTTCCCTGGTATTTGTTCTTCAAAGATTTCCATAGCTCGTGTGCAGTCTTTAATTCCAGTAGAAGCACCAAAATATCTTCTTTCATCGACTGTTGAATCAAGCTTATCATTTTCTTCTCGGCGACGTAAGCATCTTTCTGTAAAGTTGAGAATTTGCTAATGTCGATAACATTATCATTCTCATCTCTGGGCCATGTATAACCAGTCTCAATTGCCACCCAGCTGTGGAAATATGTAGCTTGGACCCAATTCATAAACTTCTCTTTCCAACCCTCATATTCGTCCATACACATGAGTTTTGGAGGTTTTACAGACGTGCCCATCTCGTTGTCGATGTTCACTTGATTCACCATTTGAGCGTTTGAAGCTGAAGCAGTCATAAATACACTGTGTAGATCTTCCATCTTGAAAAAACGACGAATTTAACTAAAAAACACACGTTTACAAACTTTGAAAAATGATCAGTACACTGACAAGTTCGGGCGAACTTGCAGTAGGATGAAAAATCAGATTTTGATTAACACAAGTTCGGGTGAACTTGTGGTTGAGATTTGAAAATTCTCCCTAATTAAGTTCGGGCGAACTTATGATGAATTTCAAGAGAAGTTATAAGTTCGGGCGAACTTATGCTAGAATTTCAACAAGTTTTACTCAAGTTCGGGCGAACTTGGTAAAAATTGAAAGAAAAACAATAAGTTCAAGCGGACTTGTAAACCTTGAAATAACAGTCAAGTTCGGGCGAACTGGATTAAAAATCAGAGAATTTTAATTAAGTCCGGTCGAACTTGATGTTAAGTTCGGCCAAAGCTTGTTTGCAAAAACATGGTTTTTTGAACTTTTTGATATCAATTCGTTTGAATTTGATGTCCAAACTCTCAGGAGTTTATCACAAGTGTATTTTACATGACATACTCAAAAATTAGCAACTTTTATCCGTGAATTCATTGTTTTCTTTTAAAAATGAAGAAAAAAATGGTAGAAAGAGGTAGAATAAGAATAGATCTTGCTATGATTTCGCCAATTCAGGTATCCAGGCTCTGATACCACTTGTTGGATCACTCCATTACAGCATAGGAACCTAATATTGGTATCTAACCTTCGTATTTGCGGAATTAATATGATGTGTTAATCGAATATGCAAGATTTACTGTTTAATCATTGTTTATTGATCATATAATGTTCAGTACATGTCAAATCCTGATCCAGCAGAGCTTCTCCGTCAGAGTGACAAAGTTGCAGAAGTTACAAATGAAATCACCAAGGCACCTATTTATAGAGTTACAAGGTCGCTGGGAAGTGATCAAGTTCGGGCGAACTTGACTTGATCAAGTTCGGCTGAACTTGATCTTACAATATAGTTTCAAGAAAACTTGTAACCTATTTACATAAATAACCTTCTAATTTGACGTATTCTAGCCCAAAAAAAACAGTCTCGATCCAAGACTAAGACATAGACATTATGCACTAACAACGACTGTAAAAAGAGATAGCAGATCTAAAATCAGAAAGGGATTTGAATGATAAAAGACTCAACAGACTACATAAAGTTTTATCTAATAGTCTGGGTATTAATTTTGCGGCTGAGTATGCAAGATTAGATCAGCAGGAAGCAAAAGAGAAAGCAGAAAAAGAATTGGCTGAACAGGGGAAGGGTAAGCATGTGATTGAAGGGATGCCTGAGATTGCAGAGCCTATTGTTGAATCTGCAAAAGCTTCTGAGTCTGTTAGTATTCCAGATAAAGAAACAGAACAGAAAGACGATGAAGAAGCTGAAGATAAAGATGATGATGAACCTGTCGATGATTCAAAAGACGACTCCGACAACGATGATGGAAATAATGATGATCAGGGTGGAGTTGGCCTAAAGATTGTTGATGCCAAGGTAAATGATGAGTTTGATTTTTCCTCGTTGCTTAACGATGATGTTAATATGATGGAAGATCAAAGTCAGCGGGAGCAAACAGGGGAAACAGGGCAAAAAGATGATGTTGACATGACAGATGTGATTGTTGCAAACCATGTTGCTGTGAAACCTATGAAGCCTATGATTCTGATGCTAGAACAAAATGTTGAGGAAGGTGAATTCGTTCATAACTATTCGATGAAGATTTGGCAAAGCTGCTCAACGTTGAAGCTGAAACGCTTGATTTCGATTTCGAAGAAGATGTGGTGAATATTGATAGTTCGAACCGAACGAATATTGTTATAAAAGAAGATCTGACGCTGACGATTACAACAAAGTGATTATTGAAGATTGATCGTCAGACGATGAAAAGGATGAAGCTGAAAAGTATGTTGGTACAAATACAGATAGCTTTCCTACATTTGAAGAGATGTATGATCAGTGGAATGAAGATTTATTGAAAGATAGAATTGTTGAGTCTACATGTGAAGGTAAAATCCCTAAACCAATGACAAAATAAGAAATTACACAAGCAAAGAAATCCTGGTTTAAAGAGATGCCAAGGGAAAGAAAGTTTCGACGACCGTCAGCATTCTTTACCAGAGATAAAGACGTATCATTGGAGATATATTTAGCTGGGGATGGTTCAAAGAGCTGAACGTTTATGCCATTAAACATGCATTTGGGGTTCAATACTTCAAATATCTGGCAGATTTGAAAACACTTCCATACTGGGATGTAGAGGAGTTGGTGCAAACGAGAAATGTTACATATCATATGAAGTTTAATGATCAGTTACTATGGAAAATGATCAAATTTGAAGTGACGCAAGGATTCAAATACTGGAAACCGTTTATTCCGAAGCGCCGAATCAAAACAAATAAGAAGACTGGTAAAAATAACGTTGATTATGAAGCGTCCAAGAGCAATGAGGAACATGCCCCTAATGCAGATTGAACAAGATTTCTATCCTCTGTTTAAGTGGTGGCAAATAGATCCGATGACATGCGAAGCAGTGATAGTGCTGAGATTTGAAGATCATTTGGATATCCCTAAAGAAAGAGTTGAAATGTTTGGGACAGAAGGGTTGAGAGGGTTATGGAGGACGATTCGTATACTAGACCCGATGTGGCTAGTGAATTGCTCAAAGGAGGATATTAAAGGTTTATTCTTCAGTAAGATAGTTTATAAAGAGCGTGAGAAAGAACAAGCGATTCAATACCAAAGGGTCGTAAATGTTTGCTACGCGCATGGTGTTAATGTGGGAATCAGTTGGAGAGAATTAGAGCGCAAAGAGTTTTTAAAAGAGGAGAAGCGTATTGAACGTATACATGAGATGGGTAGGGAGGCGAGGCTCAGACGTTTTCCATTCATGACTAAAGTGCCACCAACAGATCAAACGCTGATTCCGTCGCAAGAACGAAGAAAGAAACCATACAAAAACTTCTTTGGACACGTAAGACAAAAGTAGAGCTTTGAAGACTGATCAAGACGAAGACGATATCCAAGGGGGAGTCTGTTAGTACATAATGTCTATGTCTTAGTTTTGGATCGAGTCTGTTTAGTTTGGGCTAGAAATACGAAATAGTCGTATTTATGTATATAGTTGATCAAGTTCGCCCGGGATTGTAATGTTGGAACAAGTTCGGCCTAACTTGTTCAAGACAAGTTCGCTCGAACTTGTGTCCTTCCAAGAGAACTTGTAAAACTATAAATAGGTGACTTTTGATTCTCATTTGTAACTTCTGCAACTTTGTCACTTAGACAGCGAAGCTCTGCCCGATCTGGATTTGACATGTATTTGACATTTAAGATCAATAAACAAACATTAAACGAGTAATCTTTGCATGTTCGATTAACACGTCATATAGATTCCGCCTATACAAACGTTAGATACCAATTTAGGTTCATATGCTAAACATGGAGCGACCTACAAGTGGTATCAGAGCAGGATTGGTCTAATTTGAATATATTGGACATAGAACTTCACATATTCTACTCATTTATTTCTTTTTAATCTTTTCTTGGACATTACACGGACAAAATGGACTGATTTTAGAGTATAATACTTAAAATCCATAATAGTAAAACCCTTGAAAAGATCAGAGCTTAAAACAAATGAATTCATGTCGAAAATTTGAAAAAACCATGTTTGAAAACACATGTTCGCCCGAACTTGATTGATTTTTCAAGATTTTTGGATAAGTTCGCTCGAACTTGCTAAGTTTTTTCTCAGATTTAATCAAGTTCACCCGAACTTGATCAAAGTTTGCTGAAATTTCTTACAAGTCCGCCCGAACTTGATAAATCTCTTGAAATTCCAACAAGTCCGCTCGAACTTGTTCTTAGGGTGTTTTTTTTTCATAAGTCTCAATACAAGCTCGCCCGAACTTGTTAAGTAGTTGATTTTCACAAGCTGTGACAAGTTCGCCCGAACATGAAAATTCAGAAAAACGTCTCGGACATTATACATCGTTGAGTTCGCACTGACGAGACGAGTTTAAAGCTCTAATCTGGTAAAAACGTTTTCCGAAAAATTTTAAACGTTTTTAGCAAACCGATACGTTAATATTGTCAATTAAAAAGTCAAATTTTCCTAAAATTGTCTGTTTAATCATTTTTCAAGTGTTTTTGAACGACAGATTAGTTTGGATAACGAAATGGGGTCCTTGAAGCCGCCAATGTTGATGAGTATAGACGAGTATGAAGCCTGGAAAGGAAAATTCGAGAGCTGGGTACAAATAAGTTTCTTCCACGTTTGGGTTGCCTTTAAAACTGGATTTAAATGGCTAGTTGATAATGGAGCTATTCTCGCAGTATCAAAGTTTACACCAGAACAGAATAATGCATATGTCAATGAGAAGAAGATGATCAGTCTGATACAACAGTCTATGAAAGAAGATATCTTGATTTTGCTACCAGAATGTGATACGGCACAAAAGCTGTGGAATGCTCTACGTGTTAGATATATGGAGTGTGCTGAGATGATCAAGAGAAAGAAGGCTCTAATCATGAAAGAGTTTAACATCTTCACAATGATCAAAGGTGAATCAATGAAACAAATGATAAAACGCTTCTATCAGTTGAAGATTCAGATGACAAAACATGATCTTCTTAAAACAGAAAGAGAGTACATTGACAAGTTGGCTGATGTACTTCCGGAGGGTGAATGGACAAAATACTTAATTGTACTAAAGGAAAGTCTAAGTTGGGAACATTTCATGCTTTCTACCTTCGTTGACATATTAGAGTGATATGAAGTGGAATTACTAAAGAAGTCTGATCTTGTCAGTTAGCAAAGTTCAGATGATCAGTTAAAGAAAGAAGGGAGTATAATGGCTAAGAACTATGAAGCACAAGTTTCAAGTACATCCACAAATAAGGTTTCAGGTTCTGAATCTGTGTGCTCAAAGTGTAAAAAATCCAGATCTGATATTGTCAAACTTTTGAAAGATGTGGAAAGTTTGACATTAGAAAATAAAAAAAATTAAAAGAAAACGAAAAGATTTTTGAGAATAGAATAAAAATTTTAGAAAATGAAAAATCTGCTTTAAATAAAAATGTTTTTGAAAAACAAAATATAATAACCTTGCATCTTGAAAAAAATCAGAAAACTTGAACAAGATGCTGAGATTACTAAAATAAAGTTGTTGATTTGGAAAAGAAATTGAAAGGTTTTGTGACCTCGTCATTGATTATAGATCAGATATGTCCAAAACCGTTCAATGAGAATAAACAGGAAATTCCAATAAGTGACAAGATCACAAATTATGACAATGTCATAATTGAGGATTGTGATGATGATACCGATGATGAAAAAGCTAAAAATAATAAAAATGAATTATTTTTAAAACTAAAAGAAAAATTTCAAGAAATTGTTCTACAATCTACTGAAAAAGGTGAATGCTCAACGCAAAAACCTTCTAAGCAGAATGGAGAACAAAAACAAAAGGAAGAACAAAGTTCTAAAAATTTCAAAAGAAAAATAAAAGCTCATCGGTACGATCATCCAAGCATTATAAAAATTCAAAACAATTTGAAAATCAAAACTTACGAAAATTTGAAAATAAGTATAAAAGAAGCAGGAAAGTTGGCTACCACACTTTAAGTCAATGTTATGATTTGAGTGTATGGTTTGCTAAAAAGGATCAGTATGAGAACAGGAAGTGTCATAAATGTGGAGTAACTGGACACATTGCTAAAAAATGTCTACAAATTAATCCTATACCTGTTTATATTGATAAGAAAAATACTGAAGATTTGAAAATACCAGCTCAGGTTTGGAAACAATGTACAGAAACTACACACAAAGTGAAACCAGTTATTACTAAGTTTTCAAATTTTGAAACTGGTGAATCTTCGAATAGTAATGAACAAAAAGTTTCTACATTGTATTTCAAGAAAGCTTTAACGAAAAATCAAACATGGTTGGTAAAAGGAAAGGAATTGACACAATCAGTGAAAATTGAAAGATTAGAGGACTTTCCAAAACTTGAGAAAGTTCTAAATAAACCTGATTGTGAAAGAAAGTCAAAGTTAAGGTTGAAGAAATAACACCTAAGACTGCAAAGGCTTGGGTGTCTCTATTCAACTAATTGTTTGAATTTTTGTGCAAGAACTTCCGAAATAAAAGCAAAATCACTGACCGTGGCACACATCAAAGACGAAGGGCCGGATTATCTTGTTATATATAAAGGCCATTTTTACAAAACATGTTCCAACAATTTTACTTTAAAATTTTGAAAATTTTTGGAGAAAATTTTTCGAAAATACATTCCAATAAACGTTACTTGAAAATTTTTACAAATTTTTGAAGAAAATTTGAAAAAATTCACAGAACCCTCACTGTTGAAGAAGACAAAACTCATGTTCAGTAAATTGTTATAAACACAAAAGTGCCAAGGTTTTTGTCATCATGAGGGGGAGTGTGCTTAAAAGATAAATTGTGAAGCAGTAATGGATGGAGAATTGAAGTGATTCTCATCAGTTGGTCAATGTTTTTCCATAAATCAAAAAATCCAAAAATATGTTTTTGAATTTTAGGGGAGAAAAAATTTAAAAAAAACCAAAAACATATTAAATACGAAAAGTACAAAAACATTGAAAAAAGAAAAAGAGTTTTATGTAAAAAGGAAATGATAGTACATCAGTGGACTATCACAGTATACTAAAGAATTGTAAAGTTTTAAAAGTGATAAACAAGTCTTACTGTGGATGTGTCGATAGGCTTTACACATTCAGTAAATTGTTTCCGGGATATAAACTAAATTTTACAACTGCTTAAACTTGTGGATTAACATCTCTCGGATATATGGACTTAGTACTCCGAAATTTCGTTTGAGAGATTACCTGATTCTAAGATACGAGGTCTTTATAGATGATTGATATCTGGGGTATTATACAAGTTCTTCTGATTTTGCGGAAGCAATAGCCTAGAACTTCTATAATACTTTTGCTACAAACCCCAAAACTGCAGCAAAATTGAAAGAATCGAAAGATCTAATCAATTGCAGTCAAAAGATTCCAAATTTGGAACCCTACCTTAAAGTTGAGCCTTCATCTCTTTGTCTTTACGGTGGTACTAACCTGAGCTCTCAAGGTCTCGCACAACCCAGATATAGCTATCAATTATGCTATATTCACCTGTAAGATGAAATCAGGGAATCTTGATACGGGAGTATATTCTGAGATGGGAACCATAGTTAAGTCAAGTTTCTTAATTCTACATAACGTATCTTGGAACAATTGAGAAATGTATTGAAGTTTAAGAGGACAAACATATCGACAATCTAGGTAAATTTGTTTAAAACTTAAAGTCTCAAAAGGTCAATGGTACTAGTGATATGTCTCAAAAAAACTGATATAATCCTTTAACACAAACTCAACAAAAATATATTTGTAAATATGTTTGTACATACTTAGTGTTTGATATTCATTTCATAAAAACAAAAAGATTATATTATCTTTTAGTTTCGACCACTGATGATGAAAAGTTGATTTTCAAAGTCTAGAGTTGCTGAACAAAATCTGAAAACTTTTGAAAATTGATCTACAAAGTTTAAAAGTTCATTAAGTTGAAACTTACATTTGAGTGGATGCGTCAGTTTAGTGTCAAAACGTTTAATCAAGATCATTAAGTTGAACTTGATACATGAATCAGATATTCAAGGTCATTAATTTTGACTTGAATAACTGAGAGGGTTTTAAAAACTGATAGAAGATTAAAATTTGAAATGTGTGTGTTTGGAAATTTCAAAGTTTGAATCTGAAATGTTTATTTGAATGTTTGAGAAACTTTGAATCAGGAAGTTTATTTTAAGGGGGAGCTAGATAAAAACGTTGATTGAAGATCCCATAAAGCTCAAAGTAAGGGGGAGCTTGGTGATTAAAGTTTTATCAAGACAAGCTCGAGAAGAAAAGAGAAAATGATTGTAGATGCTATGAAGATCAAAGAAGTTAAAGTTATTCAAGAAATAAAGATCAAGAGAACATTAAAGACTCAGGAACTTAATTGAAGAATGATGACTACGGCAACATCAAAGGGGGAGTCTGTTGATGCATATGTTGTTGCCTACGTCATCGTATAATATCGAGTATGTGTTTCAGAGCGAAACGTTAAGTTTATGTGTGATATAAGACAAGTTCGCCCGAACTTGTAGAGCACATGAACAAGTTCGCCCGAACAAGTCGCCTATGCAAACGGATTCCGCACGTTTACCTTAGGTTTGCCAAATTAGTACCATAACGATCTTACAACGGACCTACAGTCGGAAATGTCGTTTATTAGTTTGTCGGTTGGAAAACGGACAAGTTGTGGGGTTTGAAATGAAGCACCAAAAGCTTCTGTTTCGGACACTCCATTTACATCCTCATATTGCTTTCAAGTGTTTGTCATCATTTTTCATATTTCCGGAGTCCCGAAAATGCTAAATTACTAGTTCGGACGATTAAAATTGTTATATTTTTAGCAAAACGGACGACTTTGAAATTAGGGCGTTGTACCGGAAAGTTATGTAATATAGTAAAACTTGTTCCCACATTAGTGTCTTCATAATTCCATGGACTCAATTATGTCATCAATATATCTTAGTTCGTTGTTCTGTTATGTTTCGGTGATTGCCGGCATACATCACGCAACCGTCGATTGTCGTTCAGCACTTTCTACCAACACTTTTAGGACATAGTTTTAATTGTTTCTCGATATAACGAAAACTAATATATGGTAACATGTTTTGCTTTTCCTAATACTTGTTATCTGATATACGGAACAGTTATGTATTTAAATTACGCTAAATGCATGAGATTATGAAATAACATAGGTGATTAGATTGTACGGAATTGCTGGTTGTTTGTCGTTTGTCACATACTCCCCCTGTCAAAAAGAATTTCGTCCGAAATTCACTTTGAGGCATCCTCTGAAGGAGTCTCCTTGAATAGGTGGGGGTATTTTGCTCTGATCTTCACGTTCCCAAGTATACTCAGGTACGTGACATGAATTTCAGCGGACTTTGACCAGTTTGATCTGGCTTCGTCTTGTCTTCTGGACTTTCCAGTCCATAGCCTCAACAGGTTCTTCGGTAAACTGGAGCTTGTCATCATTATGTATTTCATCTGCTGAGATGACAATTGTCTCGTATGTTGGACTCTTTTTGACATTAGACACATGAAATGTGTCGTGTACGTTATTGAGTTCCTCTGGAAATTCCAACTTGTAAGCGACAATACCTACTTTTGCCAGAATTTCAAAAGGTCTAACATATCCTGGGTTTAGTTTTCCACGCTTCCCGAACCTAGCTACGCCTTTCCAAGGTGAGACCTTTAGTAATACTTTGTCTCCGACCTTGAAGGATAATGGTTTGTGTCGTTTGTCCGCGTATGTCACAGACAACATGTTCGCATGGGTCTATAGCCCACCTCGTGCTAGAAAGTGCCTTACCAAACCGCTTACTCAAGACGATAGACTAGCAGGTGGTTAAAGTCCCGATATGTAGCGAGGGCTTCATTGTACAGTTTTAAGCGACCCTACGGCCCTTAGTGTTGAGTAGAGGACAATCCAGTCCTTGTGTCTATAAGCAGGACCAACCAGTCCCCTTATTCGTACGTAGGGCAAACTAGTCCAGGTGTTGTCTGTGGTTTCTTGGACTAGTTCAGGACCAATGAGTTGTTTTTCACCGACTTCCGCCCAGCATAGCGGAGATGGGCACTTCCATCCATATAGTGCTTCGAATGGCTCAGCCTTTATACTTGTGTGATAACTGTTATTGTAGGAAAACTCTACCAATAGTAAGTGAGTATCCTAGTTTCTGCCTAAATCCATCACACAGGCTCGAAGCATGTCTTCCAGAGTTTGGATGGTTTGTTCGCTTTGGCCATCAGTTTGAGGATGAAATGTCGTGCTTAGATCTAAACAAGATCCAACGGTGGCTTGAAATGACAACCATATCCGTGACACAAAGCGACCATCTTTGTCAGAGAGTATGGAAACAGGCACTCCATGACGTGCCACAATCTCTTCAAGGTATAACTCAGCTAACTTCTCGGTACTGTCTTTCTCGCGAATCGGTAAGAAGTGAACTGATTTGGTTAATCTATCAAAGATACCCAAATCATGTCATGACCTCGAGAGGTCCTTAGGAGTTTTGTAATGAAATCCATTGATATCTGCTCCCATTTCCAAACTGGAATCTCGGGTTGTTGTAATAAGCCAGATGGTTTTTTGGTATTCGGCCTTGACCTTTGTACAAGTTAGGCATTTCCTAACATAGGTTGCAATATCTCCTTTGAGATTAGGCCACCAATAATACTCTTTCATGTCTTGATACATTTTATCAGATCCTGGATGTATCGAGTATTTTGACTTGTGTACTTCATCCAGCACAAGGTCTCGCAGACCACCAAAATATGGAATCCAGATTCTTCCCATAAAATATAAAGTTCCATCTTTGTTTGGTTCCATTTGTTTTTTTTTCATTCCCCGTAATGATTTTGCGGGAATGTTTTCTGGTTTCATTTCTTCTTGTTGTGCATCATGTACTTGACTCGTAAAGTTCATTTGAATAGTCATTTCTAAAACGTGTACTCGTAGAGTTTCGACTCGTTCCTTCCGGCTCAAGGCATCTGTCACTACATTTTCCTTGCCCGGGTGATACTTGAGCTCACAGTCATAATCATTCAACAGTTCAACCCAACATCGTTGACGCATATTCAATTCTTTCTGATTGAATATATATGTTGAAGACTTTTATGGTCTGTGAATATAGTACACTTAGTGCCATATAAATAATGATGCCAGATTTTCATTGTGAACACCATCGCGCCTAACTCTAGGTCATGGGTGGTATAGTTCTTTTTGTGAACTTTCAATTGGCGCGACGCGCACGCGATGACCTTCTCACGTTGCATTAACACACAACCCAACCCTTGATGCGAAGCATCACAATACACCTCTAAGTCATCGGTACCGTCCAGAAGTGAAAGTATCGGCGACAAACATAGTTTGTCCTTCAACAACCGGAAAGCCAACTCTTATCTTTCTCCCTAATCGAAGTTTTTGTCTTTTTGTGTAAGCGAGGTTAGCGGTTGAGCAATTTTTGAAAATTTCTCAATGAATCTTCGGTAATATCCCGCTAAGCATAGAAATTGCCATAACTCCGTTGGAGTCTTTGGGGCATTCCAGTTCTTTATGGCTTATATCTTGGATGGGTCAGCATGTATTCCGTTCTCATTCACCATGTTCCCGAGGAATTTGTACTTCACGAATCCAAAATTCGCATTTCGAGAATTTGGCATATAAATGTTCTTTCTTAAGTAGATTCAAGATTGTTCTCAGGTGTTGCTCGTGTTCTTTCTCGGTTCGTGAGTATATTAATATGTCATCAATAACTACGATCACGAACTTGTCGAGATATGGCTTACATACCCGGTTCATCAAATCCACGAACATGGCGAGAGCGTTTGTTAAGCCGAAAGGCATAACAATGAACTCAAAATGACCATAGCGAGTTCTGAAAGCCGTTTTAGGAATACTTTCCTCTTGGGTTCTTAACTGAAATACTTGGATCTTAGATCTATCTTCGAATAAAAACTAGAGCCTTGCAATTGATCGAATAAATCATCAATCCTCGGTAATGGGTACCGATTCTTGATGGTTAGTTTGTTTAGTTCTCGATAGTCGATGCACATTTGGAAGGTTCTGTCTTTCATTTTTGACAAATAGCACTGGAGCTCCACAAGGCAAGAAACTCGGTCTTATGAATCCTTTGTCAAGAAGTTCCTGGAGCTGAGTAGATAATTCATGCATCTCCGAGGGCGCTAGTCTATATGGGGCTTTTGCTACCTGTGCAGCTCCTGGAACTAAGTCGATACGAAACTCGACTAGTCATTATGGAGGCAATCCCGGCAAGTCTTCCGGAAAGACTTCAGGGTATTCCTTCACTGCTGGTATGTCTTCCACCTTGCGCTCCACGGCTTTCTTGTCAACCTCATGGGCAAGAAAGGCGATGCATCCTTTCCTCAGACATATTTCTGAGCCTTCATGCAATTGATAATTCGTAGCTGCGCGTCATGTTTTTCTCCGTGCACCGACAATTGTTCTCCATTGGGTAAGGGAATACGAATGACTTTTTCGTGACATATGACTTCAGCTTGGTTATCGGATAGCCAATCCATACCAATATCGGCATCAAAACTACCTAATTGAACCGGTAAGAGATCTATATTGAACTCCCGTCAGACAGGGGAAATGTGAATAGTTTTCTCAGAGGGACTACTTCCGCTCGGTTGTCGATCAGCCAGTCTATGTCAAACGCTACGTCGTAACAACCCAATTGAATAGGTGAAAGGTCGATATTAAATTTCCTTGCTCTAAGTTTGAGTGTGCATCCTTTAATGTCTTCGCCCGACTTAAATTTACCGTTGGTCGATTCTATAGAATGAGGGGACGTCTAGCTTACTTGACTCTATGCCAAGTATATTTTGAATTCTATGGGGATGGAACTAATACCGACACGATATTAAACAAAACGGATGCAACAGGTCGGTTGATAGGAAACGTATCGTTAACCCTTATTGACTTCACATGACTCTGCTAATTTCCCATTAGTTAACATGATAGAGCAAGACATGTCTAACCTACATGACTCTAATTCGTGTATATGCTTAACATCTAAAGACACTAAGTTAGGTTGATGTTGGTATCAAAAGAATTGATGCATGCTGGTTGTAGAGTAGAACGTACCCATGGCAACATTGGGATTTTGTGGAGTATTCATAGTTCTACCCATACACCGACGTATTCACTTGCTTGATTCATCCTTAGACATCTATGCTCGTAGTTATCTCTTTACCACAGTTAAAATCTCCTTGTTCTTTCTTGAGTATGACTAACTCATTAGTTTCCATTTTTGTGTCCAGTCTCACCACATTACCATTCTTGGCACTTTTGCAAGTGCCCTCAGGGTGAAAGTTTCATTTATCTCATTCAGGATCTCAGGGCTACACCCCAAATGTAGTGCTCAAGGTGTTTGGATGCGGGTGTTATCCAGTATGGAACAATCCTTGAGAGATCGTAGAGGGATCAGAGCTAACCAACAACATTAACTCTAATCATGATCGAGTTCTAGAGTTCGGTTCCCAACCTTGGAATTTTTCCGCTAGTGAGCAATACTCATCTCGCGTAAGATCCTTGAGTTCTTCCACAGATAACCTCTTTGCTATAATACTCCTAAAAGTTTGTACTTGGAGATTTCCCCTAAGCCAACGTTTCATTCAACAGAAGACTATTCGTTTACCAAATTGTTTACTTAGGATTACACTTACTAGCACGGTTAACTGACTTCATTGTCTTTATTTAGCGGACAGAACCTACCGCACCTCCTGTATCAATGAGTTTCTCGCGGCGTATAGTCCAGAAAAGCATTAGAATTAAAACCTGGTGTTATTGTCTCCAAGTGTGGCATTGCCACTCGTTCCCGTCTCATATGGATTTGAATCATTGGAACTATCGGTACCATCCGTACCATCACTAGTGTCGACTCAACAACCTCGTGTTGTTCCATAAAAACTCTAATTCGACTTTAATAGTAGGGCGTAGATTTTCTTTTCCATGCCATGTTATTTTTATACATAATATCAAGGATCTAGGCTTGTATTTGGACAATTATAGTCTACCATGCGCCTCTTGCATGTACTGGCCATATGCCTAAGTGGGAAAAGAAGTAATCCATTGAGGAAGAGAAACCAAACGGTCGTCTCCATCCTTTTAGTATGTACTCCATACTTCAGGGACCTCGATAGTCCAAAGTAGAAAATCCCTCGCCACACTAACCCGTGTGACGAAAGCGTTGATATCCCTTGAGCTCCACGAGCTCCAACAAAATCGTTATAATTTCCATAAATGTCGAATAGAATGCAATGAGCATGGCTCATGACATACTATCCCTTTGGAGTAAGACAAATGTCAAATGACGGAATTTAAGGTAGCCTTTTCCAATAAATAAGATGAGGTGCCATAGACACCAAGGAACCAACCCATGTACAAGAAATCTAGAAAGTTGAAGAAAAATCCTCCTTGGGTGGTTAACCAGTTTTGTTTGTTTATGACTAGTCTCAACGACTCGTGATATAGATCGAATGTTAGGTGCGAACAAATACGTTTGGTCTTTCGGTATAGTAGGGTGTCATAGTAACCACCCAAGTTAGTGTCCTACTAGATTGAAACTTGAACAACTGAAGAATTTCGAATGGATAGTGATCATTGGCTTGACTTGTAGAGCCCACCAGGATTCCCATGCACTACAAATTGTTATTAAGTGGGCCCCCGTAATAATAAATTGTCTTGCATGGTCACCCTAGTGTCTTTCGTTCAAAGCAGAAAATCAGCCAGAGAGAGGACACTATTGTCTACATACCCTCAACATAGAAGGGACCTTCGTGATGGTCCACATGCTAACCCTCGTTGTCATTATTCGTGAAAGGGCACAACGTTATAAAAAATAGAAGTAGAGAGAATCCGTAGCAATAGCAACTGGAGGGGCACCTTTAAGATGAGTACTTCATCTTCCTTGTCTGGACAAGAGTGTCATCAATCACGATTTGCATGTGTCTCAGAGACCTCGTCCCACTAATAGAGTTGTTGTCCAAGCCAGCTACCTCCGCCTCGTCGCCACTTCCGAAGCCGGACATATACCCATCCGAGGGAAAACAACCATCTTCCATGGGATCAATGCTTTTGGGTCTCACTTATGAACCACGTCTGCCATAAGCTTTGTAATAGATGCGAGGTCGTTATTCTCATCGTGTGAGTCAAGGGTAATAATAGAATTCGTAATTGAAGGTATTTTCGTCATGGAAAAATATTTCACACAACACATATATAAATATATTATATATAAAATCACTAAATCTCATGTTTTTTTGTTCTCGTGTTTCACATGTAATCCTTAATGTTTTCGAGTCTATTCCTCATAGACTAACCATGTATTGATCCTTATTCGTTACTTATGATTAAGCTCGCGTGATAGATCCTCATGTTATCGTGAGACAATGAAACCTTTTTGTCATAATTTCAAAAATAGTTTCTGTAATGTTATAAACTTTGTTTTCCTGTGAGAGCCCTTGGTGATTATAGACCAAACTTAGTAAAAGTTTTTCCCCGGTTCACTACAATCGAAGCTCTGATACCAAACTGTCACACTCTGGTTGTAGCGGAAGCGCAACGTGTGACTAATAAGTAATCAATTCATTCGATCGAGTAGATAAACCATAATTAACAACGATGCCTTGTCATAGATTTAGTACAACCAAAGTTTACAATTTTTTTAACACGTTCACGTTTGTTATCATAAAACACACTTCAAGTTATATTACAACACAAAAGATAATTTGTTATCATTCTGAAACACATCGAGGTTTTGTCTCCTATATACCCATACGAAGTTGGGACATAAGAGGCGAACCCTTCAAAGTGGCATGCGTTGTTATGTCTTCCCAAAATCCCGAGGTCTATCACCGGCTCATGTCTTGTTTCCTGAAATACATGTAATTTGAAAAATCAACAAAAGTTGAGCGAGTTCATGTAGTTATTGTTTTCTTATAAAATGTCATAATTGAAATCCGGCCACTGTCATAAGCCATTTGTCATAATTGAAATCCGGCCACTGTCATAAGCCATTTGTCATAATTGAAATCTGGCCACTGTCATAAGCCATTTGTCATCAATTTTGAAAATCCCGGTATGTTATTGTTATTCCTAGGTTTAAGGATCTATCAGTGGGTAGCGAGCCCCCTGACATTATGTGTCATAAGTAAATAACCAAACCGAGACAACTTGTCATTCATAGTTTCATAGGGCTCACAAAAGCACTCTGAACGGACTTGTTTTATTCAAAGTGGAGCGTGAATCAAGCTCAATAGATCTACACCTTTGCACCTTGGTCACTAAGTGATTAATGGTTATTATGTTATCATCCTACTTACACACATTGATCTTGTTATCTTCTAAACACATAGCTAACATACCCTTTGTCATAGAATGTCATAGCATGTATTTCACCCCCGATTGTTATAAAACCGAAAAACGTTTAAAAGAAAAAGGGGAACATGAACTCACTGCTTTGCGTTCCATATAGTCGTACTAAGGTACTACGAGTGTCCGTACACGTGTATAACCTACATGTGGATTGATTTCATTAGACTCTTAGGTCTAATTGGACCTCGTACAAGTTGTTCATCTTGAATAATTGTTATGTATTTGTTTGTTTTCTTTGAACAACTTCATTGCTTTTATAGTGTTGGTAGGTTTGTGTTTTCGATTAATACATACACATAACACATGATATATACACTTTGATGGTTTCTCCAATAATATATATATTTTCCCAAGGATTTATATATATATATATATATATAAGTTTCATTCTTTGATTATAAAAACAATTACAAATTAGAAACTTACTTGGATGATTAATACTTAAGCCTTTCATCAAAAGTTTGTTTAACCATGATTAAAATTCTTAAGTGGAACTAGCCACTTTAATCACACTTTAACCCTTAATTAATCATGATTATGTTTTTAGAAAATTTCGTCATAATTCCCCCAAAATTATAGCGTTTTCCACGTTTTCAAAAACGTATTTAAATCATAATCAAATTCCAAATCATCACCAATATATCATGTTTCACCACAAACCACTTTACATATCATAATCACATACTTTTTCCTTCAAACTTTCATGAGCATAAATTTTAAGTTAACTTTCAAGACTTCACGTTAACCACTTTTCAACTTTATTAGAAATTTCCAAGACTTTTATACCACTTGTTATAAATAATGTCTTACAAACTTGTTTTAAATAAAAACCAAGTTGTTAGGGTTTTAAAAGTCTTGAATCATGTTTGTTCCATGTCTTATCTTTCCAAAAATCACTAATCAAAGTTTATATACATAATACTCATGATCTTTTTAAATCACATTTTTAAGTGTATCATGGCTAGATTAACACTAATCTAAAATACTACATAAAACTAATCACAAGATCATCATAAATATAAACTTTAAACCACTAATCTTAACAAATATCAACATAGTCAACAAGATTACACCAACAAGATATATTAATCTACATAAATATCCACATAATAAGTTTAGATTAGTATATTATTAGCTTTGACATTAGGGTTTTTGTTTGGATTTTTATTAATCTTCAAGATAATCAACTTGTACTTTTGATATTTACTAGTAATATGAAGCTTAAAAATAGTGGTTTGAAGACTTACAAGATTGCACAAGTTAGACAATAGAATAAGAAGATATTTAAGCTCCTAGATGATCTTCAATGAAGCTCCATGTTTAACCCATGTGTAGAGGTTCTTGTAAGGCTTAAAATTGTATGAAATATGGTGTTTAAAGGTGGCTAAATGGTGGTGTTTGGGGGCTGCTTCCTGCCGTGAGTTAAGAGGGGGAGAAGAAGGTTTTTGGTGATTGATTTTTGTGATAAAAATGAAGATAAGTTCAAGTGTTCATGTCTTATAATTGCTTAGATGTATTGTCCATCACCATTTGCATGACCATACCTCTATTCCACTCTTTTCAACACAAATCAAGTGGGGTGGACCCACTTGATTTTAGCTAACTATGAATGGGGGGTAAAGTGTAAACTTTTATCAAAAGAATAATTAAAAGGTAGATATTTTGGTAATTAGGCAAAGTATGGTGATTAGGGGTAATCTTTCACCATTAGGGGGTAATTAGGGATTTGGAACATAAATTAATATGAACTAGTTCACTAAACTAGTAAAAATTCATGTTTTTATACTTTGAACGCTTTTCGTTTCGTCGTCGGTTAGTTTACGGCACTTTTGTGGCGTACCGACGGAAGTTTGTCGTAAATTGTCATTCCGCCTCCAAAAGATGTATGAAGTTTTTTGAATCCCAAAATAAGCTTAACTAGTTCACCAAAGCTTTCATCTGGTTGTTTTCGGCGTCGGAAATGTCGTTTATTAGTTTGTCGGTTCGAAAACGGACAAGTTGTGGGGTTTGCAATGAAGCACCAAAAGCTTCTATTTCGGACACTCCATTTACATCCTCATATTGTTTTCAAGTGTTTGTCATCATTTGTCATATTTCCGGAGTCCTGGAAATGCTAAATTACTAGTTCGGACGATTAAAAATTGTTATATCTTTAGCGAAACAGACGACTTTGAAATTAGGGCGTTGTACCGGAAAGTTATGTAATATAGTAAAACTTGTTCCCACATTAGTGTCCTTCAATTATGTCATCGATATGTCTTAGTTCGTTGTTCTGTTCTGTTTCGGTGATTGCCGACATACATCGAGCAGCCGTCGATTTTGTCATCGGTATGTCTTAGTGCGTTCAGCACTTTCTACCAACACTTTTAGGACATAGTTTTAATTGTTTCTCGATATAACTGTCACACCCTCAATTTCCACTTGCGGAGTTTTACCGCGAGGCGTGTGAACAAACCAGAATCTGAAACACTAGTACGTCGAACGACTCTACATGATTTGATAATACGTTTTCCAAAATCGTTCATTTTAGATTTTATATCAATTACCAATATTTAGCAGAGCATTAGTTTTAAGTTTGAGCGGAAGCATAAATAAGTAGTGATGCGGGCGCCAACACAAACGCCAAAACAAATGAAAAATCCCAAAACAATATTAATAAATAAGACTCGATAATGATGTCTTGTTCAAGCATGTGCGTGCACCTAGAGCTCCTAGCGTCCTGAGAAACATGTAAAGAAACAAGTGTCAACATTAAAGATGAGTGAGTTCACAGGTTTTCATAAATTCGTTTGTTCGGTTATAGTTTGTTTACTCCCGTTATCCCCAACCCGGGATAACGTATCAGTTCCATTATTCCAACCCGGAATAATAAGTTGTTGCTTCCAATATTCCCATACCCGGAATATTAAGTTGTTTCCAATATTCCAAACCCGGAATATTAAGTTGTTGTTTCCATATTCCATACCAGGAATAATTAAGTTGTTGTTTCCAATATTCCATACCAGGAATATTAAGTTGTTGTTTCCAATATTCCATACCAGAATATTAAGTTGTTCCGTAATTAAGTTCAATGTTAATATATATAGGTAGCTAGCCTAAAGTCATGTCACTAAGTGTTCGCGATCGAAGCTGACAGTTGTGCCTCCGTTTTGCCAGGCCTATCACATGACCATGGCGATGTTAGGCCAATCATACACCCGTTGACCATACCCGGTCGGCTAGCGCGACTAGCTCGGATGGGGCTCGTCAGACCCAGTAGTACTACTTATAATTCCCCCGCTATTTAACCCAAATACTAACGATCCGAGGAGATTGTCGAGGACTTAAGTGATAAAGCTGCTTAGTGCCCATAACATTACATAACATTAACTTAGTTACCGTATAGTTATGTGACGTTAAATTCGTATAACGTAAAGAGTTTGAGTTTGAGAGTGTATACATGTTTCTCCCCCTGTTGTTTAAAAACCGGATAAAGTTAGGGGCCGTGAACTCACCTTTATTTGCTCGGTTAGTGTAGCAAAGATGTTATAAGAGATGGGACCGCTAGTTGCGTCCTAACAAACCAATTAATTACACGTCAGTGTGAAATCACACCAATACAAATTCCACACGCAATTTACTCACAAAGTGATACACACAAACACATATCTAACACTCAAACATGCATGCAAGTATTCTCATGTGATCATAGTAATCAAACAACTTATCATGAACATATTCCAAATCCATGCAACACTTTAATGCATAAAATCACAAGTTATCACTTTCTGCTTAACACTCAATTATTCAGCTATTTTCTAGGATTTTTATAAAATAGTTCTAGCATTCCAAAAATTCCCATATTTTTACAGTAGGTGACATTTATACCATAGAAATTTATATAATTTTTTCAAGTCCTAAATCTTTACCAATTAACCATAAATATTAATTCATTAAGCTGCAGTCAGATTTACCGCTTTCTGACTGCAGTCCACGGAAGAATTATTTAAAAATCACTGATCGTCCGATTAACAAAATTCCAGTTGGAGTTGCCCGGAAATTTCCATACCTAGTTGCTGTACAAAAATCATGACTCAACTCCCTACTGATTTTAAAATCTAACCTGATAAACAATCAACAAAATTCCAGCATTTTAACAGCTTTAGCTACTGAACTTGTTTGGCCCTTTAAAAATATCAAACGATTTCAGAAAATTATGAATCCTGGCGCCATAAGATTCCTTATTCAAATCTCTACGTTCTAGACATCAGAAAATCCGTTTTTCGACGACTAACGACCAAGTTACAGCCAGATGAAGTCGGCTGTAACTATGACTCAGCATCCTGTTTCAGCATTATTGTTACCATTAATTCGTGTAATCCCGTTCATGCGATTAATCTAGGCGATCAAGAACTGATTTTTAATCATAGACTAATACTAATAACCTATCCATGCAGCCCTAGTTCTTACCTCTAGCTTTTACAAACAATACATACTTGCACTTATGATATCCGCAAACAATTATACATAAGAACATAATCAAAACAGCCGATTATTTATTCAACATATAAGACCCGAAACAACAAATCAATTAATCATTAAAGCATACATATATATATATTCCGAACATGCTCTCATAATCAAATATGATCCTAACCTGAATAACTAGACAAACAAGCCGGATGTGGACAAGGGCGACCCGGCTGCTCCAACAAGATCACGTCCGAACCGACAAGAACTGGAAGAAAGGCTGCCTGTGATCAACAAGAAGTGTAGGGCTGGTTGCGGTTGAATGGACTGAACAAGGGCTGATCAGATGAAGGCTGTTTGCGGTTGAATGGACTGAACAAGGGCTGATCTGATGAAGGCTGTTTGCGGTTGAATGGACTGAACAAGGGCTGATCTGATGAAGGCTGTTTTGCGATCGCAAGGGCTGTGAACAAGCTGCCGACGGCAGTTTTTCCTTCTAGGGTTTGTGTTTTTGTGTATGAAACATGCATGGGTATGTGTATATATATAGCACAAAGAGGTGAGGGTTGCGGTTTTGGTTAAGGCTTGTGGCCGAGGGACTTGGGTTGGTTTGGGTTTGAGTTTGGTCTTGCGGCCAATAGCTTTAATTTAAGGTTTTGGTTTGATCTTATGGCCGAAACATGTTTGGGCTGTTTTGGTTTGGTTTTGAACAAAATAGCTTTGCGGTCTTGGGCTTAATATCGCGGCCAAGGATTAGAGTGGTTTGGTTTGGGTTTGGTCTTAGCCGAATAGTTAGAGTTTTAAGTCTAGGTTTGATCGTTGTTTTCTTTTAGCCGAAGACTTGGGTTCAACGTTTAAACTTTGTGAACTCCTAGAGTCACAATGAACCAAGGTTGGAACGTGTCGCGGTTCGGTTTAGTTCGTGCACATATCAACTCTAATTATTCAATCACTAAAACAATCACACAACACACATCACGTATTCATTTAATTCGTACACGTTCGTACACATAGCACGTAATTAGTTTGACAAGTATCACGTTTAAGTTATCCGAAAAACCCGGGATGTCACATTATCCCCATGTTGAAAGAATTTTCGTCCCGAAAATTGAGTAAACGCGGTTTAGCATGTAGCATACATGTTCAGAGTGCCACGCACAAAGAGTTAGTTCGTTTATGATGGTACGCAACGTTACAAGAAGTTCCCAAGTGTCGTACACAGAGATTTCCAAGTGCCATGCACAAGAATTTAGTCAACAATAGTACACGAAAGTATAAGAAATTTCCAGGTTGTCACATCATCCCCTTGTTGAAAGAATTTTCGTCCCGAAAATTTAGTTACTGGTATCATTAGTTTGCTGCTCAGTTGCAAAGAGGTGTGGGTATTTGCTTTTCATTTGGTCCTCTCTTTCCCACGTGAACTCCGGTCCACGCTTAGAATCCCAACGAACCTTAACGATCGGAATCTTGCTGTGCCTTCGAGTCTTGATCTCACGATCCATGATCTCAATAGGCTTTTCCACGAAGTGTAGTTGTTCATCCACTTGGATCTCATCCAATGGAATAACTAAAGTTTCATCTGATAGGCACTTCTTCAGATTTGAAACGTGAAATACGTTGTGAACTCCACTGAGTTCGGCAGGAAGGTCTAATTAATATGCTACGGGTCCAATACGTTTCAAGATTACAAACGGGCCTACATACCGTGGGTTAAGTTTGCCCCGTTTTTCCAAAGCGGATTACACCCTTCCAGGGTGACACCTTTAGTAGGACGCGATCGCCTACTTGAAATTCGAGCGGTTTGCGTCGTTGGTCGGCGTAGCTTTTCTGTCGATCTCGTGCCGCCGCCATGCGGTTTCTGATTTGTACAATCTTTTCAGTAGTCCTCAAGTATTAACTCAGGGCCTGTGAGTTGACTGTCACCGACTTCTGCCCAACAGACCGGTGATCTACATTTACGACCGTATAATGCCTCAAACGGTGCTGCCAAAATACTCGTGTGATAGCTGTTGTTATATGAGAATTCTACTAGAGGCAGGTGAATTTCCCAATTATTTCCGAAGTCCACCACGCATGCCCTAAGCATGTCTTCCAAGGTTTGTATGGTCCTTTCGCTTTGACCATCAGTCTGAGGGTGATAAGCTGTGCTCATAACTAAGCGGGTTCCCAACGCTTTCTGGAGTGACTGCCAGAAGTTCGACGTGAAGCGAGCATCTCTGTCTGAGATGATGGATGTTGGCACACCGTGCCGAGAAACTACTTCCTTAATGCAGATGCGAGTCAACTTCTCCATCTTATCTGTTTCTTTAATAGCTAGGAAGTGTGCGGACTTCGTTAAACGATCCACAATCACCCAGATAGTATCGCAACCACCCAAGGTTCGCGGGAGTTTAGTGATGAAATCCATTGAGATCTGATCCCATTTCCACACTGGGATCTCAGGTTGTTGGAGTAGCCCCGATGGCTTTTGGTACTCCACCTTGACTTTTGCACAAGTCAAACATTTACTCATGTAGGTGGCTATATCGGCTTTCATGTTGGGCCACCAATACGCAGCTTTAAGGTCTTGATACATCTTATCCGAACCCGGATGGACAGAGTATCGAGATTTGTGAGCTTCGTCCATGACTAGCTCTCTGAGGTTTCCGTAGAGAGGTACCCATATGCGATTCATGAAATACCGGGCTCCATTGGGCTTTACTTCCCAATCACGTTCCATTTTTCCCACGGATTCGGCTTTGATGTTTTCCTCCTTAACTGCTTCTAACTGGGCGTCGCGTATTTGTTCGGGTAGCCCCGAATGAATAGTGAGTTGTAGTGCTCGTACGCGACGAGGTTTCAAGTGTTCCTTCCTACTGAGGGCATCAGCTACCACGTTAGCTTTACCCGGGTGATACCGAATGGCACACTCATAATCGTTCAAGAGTTCGACCCAGCGACGTTGTCGCATGTTCAACTCCTTCTGATCAAAGATGTGTTGGAGGCTTTTGTGGTCAGTAAAGATTGTGCACTTCGTTCCATAGAGGTAGTGTCTCCAAATCTTAAGTGCAAACACTACTGCTCCCAATTCCAGGTCATGCGTCGTGTAGTTTTTCTCGTGAACCTTCAGCTGTCGCGACGCATACGCGATGACCTTATCGCGTTGCATGAGTACGCATCCCAATCCCTGAATGGAAGCATCACAATACACTACGAAGTCATCTGTCCCTTCCGGCAAGGACAGAATGGGTGCACTGCAAAGTTTCTGCTTCAGCAATTGAAACGCTGCTTCTTGTTTTTCACCCCAAGCATACTTGATGCCTTTCTGGGTGAGGGTAGTGAGCGGTTGTGCAACCTTTGAAAACCCCTCGATGAAGCGTCTGTAGTAACCAGCCAATCCTAAGAATTGGCGGATCTCCGTCGGTGTCTTAGGTGCTTCCCAGTTTTTAATGGCTTCAATCTTGGCAGGGTCTACGTGAATACCCTTTTTATTCACGATATGCCCGAGAAACTGAACTTCCCGAATCCAGAAATCACACTTCGAAAGCTTGGCATTTAGTTTTTCCTTTTGAAGTAATCCTAGTAGTAATCGTAGGTGCTCAGCATGCTCTTCTTCACTTTTGGAGTAGATGAGTATGTCATCGATGAACACGATGACAAATTTGTCAAGGTATGGTTTACACACGCGGTTCATGAGGTCCATGAACACCGCAGGTGCGTTAGTGAGACCGAATGGCATGACCAAAAACTCGTAATGGCCATACCGAGTGCGAAAATGCTGTCTTAGCGATATCCTCCTCCCTGACGCGTAGCTGATGATAACCGGACCGTAAATCAATCTTAGAGTAGTAACTTGACCCTTGCAGTTGGTCGAATAGATCGTCGATGCGAGGTAACGGGTATCGGTTCTTGACTGTAACCTTGTTGAGTTCCCTATAGTCAATGCACATGCGGAAAGTCCCGTCCTTCTTCTTGACAAACAGGACTGGAGCTCCCCATGGCGAAACGCTTGGTCGGATAAATCCTTTTTCTAGCAGCTCTTGAAGTTGGGTAGACAGCTCCTGCAGCTCGGCTGGAGCTAGGCGGTATGGAGCTTTGGCGATAGGAGTTGCATTGCTTGCCAATTCGATTTCAAACTCCAATTGTCGATGTGGTGGAAGACCAGGTAGTTCTTCTGGGAATACATCGGAAAAATCACAGACGACAGGGATGTCTTCTATACGTTTCTCGTCCTTAGGCTGTTCGGTAATTAGTGCGAGTAAAGCGAAAGAGTTCTTTCTCCGAAGATACTTCTGCGCTTGCATGTAAGAGATGATGTTGGTGACGGTGCTTGCCTTATCGCCTTGTACTGTCAGGATTTCGTCGTTCGAGAGTGGAATACGGATAGACTTTTCAAAGCAGAGGACTTCAGCCCGGACATCGGATAGCCAGTCCATTTCGACTACCACGTCAAAACTACCCAGGGTAGTTGTCATCAGATCGATGGTAAAAGTGTGGCCCGCGAGTTTGAGTTGACAGCCGGATACGATTTGGGTCACATCTACCGATTTACCATTGGCTAATTCTATCACATAAGGGGTCTCTAATGGTTTAAGCGTGAGATTTAGGTTCTTCCTAAAAGACTCAATATAAAGCTCCTATCCGCACCCGTATCAAAAAGCACAGAAGCAAAATGTTCATTAAGGGGAAACTTACCGGTGACCACGTTCGTGTCGTTTCTGGCCTCTCTGCGGCCCAATGTAAATGCGCGACCCTTGGCACCTCCTGTGCCACCGTTCCCATTATTGTTGTTGTTGTTATTGTTGTGGTTGTTGTGGTTGTGGTTGTTTCCACCATTGTTGTTGTGGTTGCGCAACTGTGGGCAGTCTCTTCTGAAATGAGCAGTGCTACCACACTGATAGCATCCCCGTTTATACCCTGCTGCTGACCCTGAGGCTGATTCTGATTTTGTCGGGACATGATTTCCCCACGACAATCCTTTGCCGCATGTCCTATCTTGCCACATTGTTGGCAACGATTTCCGGCACAAGGGCCGTTATGGTGAAGATTGCAGCGATTGCACTGCGGCTTTCGACCTACATAGCCGCCAGCATTCTGGTTGTTGTTGTTGTTGTAGTTGTTGTTTTGTAGGCTGGATGATTTTGATGTCCCCGGTGGCTGTGGTAGTGATTGAACCGTTTCTGGTTCCCTTGCTGCGGATGTGATGACGAAGACTGTCGAACAGTGGAGTCTTCAATTTTCTTTTGTTATCCGGGGCAACTTCAGTTGTACCCCGTGCTGGCAGTTTCTTCTGTTCCACCGCTTTATCGGTGAGTTTGTGAGCCAATCGGATTGCTTGATGTTCTGTTACAGGGTTACTAGCCATTACCATGCCCTGAATTTCCGGAACCAGACCCCCGAGATAGAACTCGAGTCTTTTCTCCACCGTGTTGGCCAATTCAGGACACAGAAATACCAAGTCATGGTGTTTGCGGTGTAAGCCTCAATTTCCGATCCCACCATCTTGTGGTTCCATAAAGCTTGCTCTAACTGTTGTACTCTGTCTCGTGGACAGTACTCCTCTTTAATTAGGGCCTTGAACTCAGCCCATGCCATTGCATTTGCAGCTAACAGTCCACGTGTTTGGACTTGGGCATTCCACCATGTCAGTGCCCCATCTTCCAGTGTTGAGGCTGCATATTTGACCTTGTTTGCCTCTAGGCAGTTGCACATTTCAAAAACGGATTCAGACTTTTCGATCCAGCGGACCAGTCCAATGGGTCCTTCCGCCCCCGAGAACTTGCTTGGCTTTGCGTCAAGGAACATCTTATAGGGGTTAAAGCCCCCTCCTGCTGCTGGTGGGTTTTGAACATCTGCCAGAACAGCGTTCACGTGTTCTTGGATCGTTGCGGCCAATTCTTCGTTGACATGTTGAGGTTTCCACGACGTCCAGTTGCCATTTCAAATAAACTAAAAAAAAAAACAAAGCGGGGATTGGCGAGACGAGTTAGTCATCTACGCCTCCATCTCCCAAGTTGCTATCGTTGCCGTTATCCTCCGCGGCGTTTCCAGCTTCTACAGCTGGGTCCTCCCCCGGATCCTCTTCAGGATCCTCCTCTGGATCCTCCTCTGGATCCTCCTCTACCGGCACTGGAGGGGCCGGTGCGGGTGCAAGTGCTTGATTTTTGCAGCTCCTGAATGTTCCAACTATTTTCCAGGACTCTGTCCTCAAGCCAGTCAGCTCTTATCTGCTCAGCACGCAGATCCCTGGCTATGATGTTACGAGCTATCTTGCTCGTACGATGCTCTTCCTCGAGCGAGTCGGTCTTTCCGGTAAGGTGCCGGATCATCCATCCTTGTGCTAGGATGGTTTCCTGCATTCTTTCTAACTGTTTTTGTTGTGTATGCACCAGGATTCTAAGCATGTCAATTCCTATTTCTACAGGGTTAACCGGTTCAACCGGTACAGCAATAGTTGGGCGTAACGACGACTCCTCCCCCAGAGCGAGCCTTTTCCTCGCTGCTGAGCGTGTCTCCACGCCATAAGGTGGTATGGGTTCCACCATTGGTGCCTTTCCTGGTGCCCTTGGTGGCGTAAGTCTGTCGGACGATGATGACGATGAGGATGATGACATTTCCTGTTAGGTCGTGTAGTTAGTTACGAGTTGTTTTCATTCCTTATCATGAAGGCATAATCTACCAAACACAGTTGTGGTGTATTACATAACAAGATATAATAATTCGGTGCCAAACTAAGTCTAGTGTCGTGATATCAGCTATAGTTTAGGTCTACTTCTAATGCAAACCTGGTTCTCTATAGCTAGTGGCTCTGATACCAATCTGTCACACCCTCAATTTCCACTTACGGAGTTTTACCGCGAGGCGTGTGAACAAACCAGAATCTGAAACACTAGTACGTCGAACGACTCTACATGATTTGATAATACGTTTTCCAAAATCGTTCATTTTAGATTTTATATCAATTACCAATATTTAGCAGAGCATTAGTTTTAAGTTTGAGCGGAAGCATAAATAAGTAGTGATGCGGGCGCCAACACAAACGCCAAAACAAATGAAAAATCCCAAAACAATATTAATAAATAAGACTCGATAATGATGTCTTGTTCAATGCATGTGCGTGCACCTAGAGCTCCTAGTGTCCTGAGAAACATGTAAAGAAACAAGTGTCAACATTAAAGATGAGTGAGTTCACAGGTTTTCATAAATTCGTTTGTTCGGTTATAGTTTGTTTCCTCCCGTTATCCCCAACCCGGGATAACGTATCAGTTCCATTATTCCAATCCCGGAATAATAAGTTGTTGCTTCCAATATTCCCATCCCGGAATATTAAGTTGTTTCCAATATTCCAAACCCGGAATATTAAGTTGTTGTTTCCAATATTCCATACCAGGAATATTAAGTTGTTGTTTCCAATATTCCATACCAGGAATATTAAGTTGTTGTTTCCAATATTCCATACCAGGAATATTAAGTTGTTCCGTAATTAAGTTCAATGTTAATATATATAGGTAGCTAGCCTAAAGTCATGTCACTAAGTGTTCGCGATCGAAGCTGACTGTTGTGCCTCCGTTTTGCCAGGCCTATCACATGACCATGGCGATGTTAGGCCAATCATACACCCGTTGACCATACCCGGTCGGCTAGCGCGACTAGCTCGGATGGGGCTCGTTAGACCCAGTAGTACTACTTATAATTCCCCCGCTATTTAACCCAAATACTAACGATCCGAGGAGATTGTCGAGGACTTAAGTGATAAAGCTGCTTAGTGCCCATAACATTACATGAACATTAACTTAGTTACCGTATAGTTATGTGACGTTAAATTCGTTTAACGTAAAGAGTTTGAGTTTGAGAGTGTATACATGTTTCTCCCCCTGTTGTTTAAAAACCGGATAAAGTTAGGGGCCGTGAACTCACCTTTATTTGCTCGGTTAGTGTAGCAAAGATGTTATAAGAGATGGGACCGCTAGTTGCGTCCTAACAAACCAATTAATTACACGTCAGTGTGAAATCACACCAATACAAATTCCACACGCAATTTACTCACAAAGTGATACACACAAACAACATATCTAACACTCAAACATGCATGCAAGTATTCTCATGTGATCATAGTAATCAAACAACTTATCATGAACATATTCCAAATCCATGCAACACTTTAATGCATAAAATCACAAGTTATCAACTTTCTGCTTAACACTCAATTATTCAGCTATTTTCTAGGATTTTTATAAAATAGTTCTAGCATTCCAAAAATTCCCATATTTTTACAGTAGGTGAAATTTATACCATAGAAATTTATATAATTTTTCCAAGTCCTAAATCTTTACCAATTAACCGTAAATATTAATTCATTAAGCTGCAGTCAGATTTACCGCTTTCTGACTGCAGTCCACGGAAGAATTTATTTAAAAATCACTGATCGTCCGATTAACAAAATTCCAGTTGGAGTTGCCCGGAAATTTCCATACCTAGTTGCTGTACAAAAATCATGACTCAACTCCCTACTGATTTTAAAATCTAACCTGATAAACAATCAACAAAATTCCAGCATTTTAACAGCTTTAGCTACTGAACTTGTTTGGCCCTTTAAAAATATCAAACGATTTCAGAAAATTATGAATCCGGCGCCATAGGATTCCTTATTCAAATCTCTACGTTCTAGACATCAGAAAATCCGTTTTTCGACGACTAACGACCAAGATACAGCCAGATGAAGTCGGCTGCAACTATGACTCAGCATCCTGTTTCAGCATTATTGTTACCATTAATTCGTGTAATCCCGTTCATGCGATTAATCTAGGCGATCAAGAACTGATTTTTAATCATAGACTAATACTAATAACCTATCCATGCAGCCCTAGTTCTTACCTCTAGCTTTTACAAACAATACATACTTGCACTTATGATATCCGCAAACAATTATACATAAGAACATAATCAAAACAGCCGATTATTTATTCAACATATAAGACCCGAAACAACAAATCAATTAATCATTAAAGCATACATATATATATATATATCCGAACATGCTCTCATAATCAAATATGATCCTAACCTTGAATAACTAGACAAACAAGCCGAGATGTGGACAAGGGCGACCCGGCTGCTCCAACAAGATCACGTCCGAACCGACAAGAACTGGAAGAAAGGCTGCCTGTGATCAACAAGAAGTGTAGGGCTGGTTGCGGTTGAATGGACTGAACAAGGGCTGATCAGATGAAGGCTGTTTGTGGTTGAATGGACTGAACAAGGGCTGATCTGATGAAGGCTGTTTGCGGTTGAATGGACTGAACAAGGGCTGATCTGATGAAGGCTGTTTTGCGATCGCAAGGGCTGTGAACAAGCTGCCGACGGCAGTTTTTCCTTCTAGGGTTTGTGTTTTTGTGTATGAAACATGCATGGGTATGTGTATATATATAGCACAAAGAGGTGAGGGTTGCGGTTTTGGTTAAGGCTTGTGGCCGAGGGACTTGGGTTGGTTTGGGTTTGAGTTTGGTCTTGCGGCCAATAGCTTTATTTAAGGTTTTGGTTTGATCTTATGGCCGAAACATGTTTGGGCTGTTTTGGTTTGGTTTTGAACAAAATAGCTTTGCGGTCTTGGGCTTAATATCGCGGCCAAGGATTAGAGTGGTTTGGTTTGGGTTTGGTCTTGGCCGAATAGTTAGAGTTTTAAGTCTAGGTTTGATCGTTGTTTTCTTTTAGCCGAAGACTTGGGTTCAAGGTTTAAACTTTGTGAACTCCTAGAGTCACAATGAACCAAGGTTGGAACGTGTCGCGGTTCGGTTTAGTTCGTGCACATATCAACTCTAATTATTCAATCACTAAAACAATCACACAACACACATCACGTATTCATTTAATTCGTACACGTTCGTACACATAGCACGTAATTAGTTTGACAAGTATCACGTTTAAGTTATCCGAAAAACCCGGGATGTCACAATAACAAAAACTAATATATTTTATAACATGTTTTGCTTGTCCTAATACTTGTAATCTGATATTCGGAACAGTTATGTAATTAATTACGCTAAATTCATGACATTATGAAATAACATAGGTGATTAGATTGTACGGAATTGCCGGTTATTTGCCGGTTATTTGCCGTTTGTCATAGAATGTTGGTTGTTGGACTTCCTTTGTAGTAAAGATTAACATCTTGTTGAATATTTACACCTTTTGATTTAGCCATTTTTCGCATTTCTAGTTCAGACCCTTCGAGTTTTTTAATGAATTTACTCAAACTCAAACTACTATAATCAGAATTGATTTTCAAAATCATTAGATAAGTTGACCATTCTCCCTGAGGAAATGTGTCGGCCAACTTGTCAACCCATTTTTCATCTTCTTTCTGAATACCGAAACGTTTCATTTCCACTACCATATGACAATATTGTTCAATCACTTGTTTCATCATTTCGCCTATAAATGTTGTGAAGATGTTGAATTCTTTCTTCAGTAGCGCTCTTTTGTTTTTATCATTTCTTTACTACCCTGAAATTTAACTCCTAGCGCATTCCAAATTGACTGAGCATCACCATCATGTTGAAATAATGTGAATATGTCTTCTTTGATGGCTTGCTGTAAGATATTTATCATCTTATTTTCTCTCACAAATATTACTTTTTCTCTTTTAGTCAACTGAGTTAACGTTTTTTCAAGCCCATTATCTCCGGTGGGAGCAACATATTTCTCCTCAATAGCGTACCAATAATCGAAATAATTGGCCTGCACCCAGTTGACAAAACGTTCATTCCAACCTCCATAATCTTCAAGATTCATTAACTTTGGCGGTTTCTGCTTACTACCCATTATATTAACTAAGTTTAGATTTTGGGTGATTGCATTAGAGGTTGATGTCAATGATGTAGCAAAAGTATTATAAAACTCGTTTTCCATTTTATCGAAAATTTGCCTTTGTACAAAGTGACACTTTGTGCGAACTGAAAATTCAAAAATTCGGTTCACTTCGTGTGAATTGAAGTTCACTTCGTGGGAAGTGAAAGAATCTATTTGGACAAAGTTTCACTCCGAGCGAAGTGGATGTTCACTTCGTGCGAAGCGAGTTTATCAGTTCGTGCGATGTGTGTTCACAAGTTTACGTTTTTTGGCAATTTTTGTCATGATTTTATGTCTGATTTTTTCAAGGGTTTGTTAGAACATGATTTTACTTAATCCTTGAGAAAATTAGGTCATTATATTCGTTAAATCTTTGAAAATGATCAAAAATAAGAAAAAATTAGTAGAAGATAAGTGTTTTGTGGTTGAATCTTGCTGAATGTTTTCAAATCAGGCCTTCTAGCTCTGATACCACTTGTAGGTCCGTTCTCGGATCCAATAGCTCAGCCACTAACTTGTTAAGCTAGTCTTAAACGTGCAGAATCCATTTTAAAGTTAGGCGATAATATTAACAAGATTCACTTTTAACTATTGTATCATTAACCGTTCAACGTTTATAGATCCTGGAAACATCTGGACAGAGCTCCGCCGTCCTGATTACAAAAAACGTCTAAACAATACTAACCTTGCAAACCTATATATAGACTTGCCACTTCGTACAAGTCTAGATGTTCACTTCGCACGAAGTGAGTTGTTCGCTTCGTGCGAAGTGACTTGTCCTCTTCGTACGAAGTGTACTCCTCTTCGTGTGAAGTGAGCTTATACAACAAGTATTATAACATTATGCTCCTATTACAGACTCGATGTTTTGCGATGACGTATGCGACAGACATATGTATCAACAGTGCATGTGTATGATGTATGTGTGTTATGATAGATGTGCATAATCTGTGTATATTGTGTGCATGTGTGTGTTATGCATATTTTATTACTATTATGTGTGTATGTAGCATGATATATGTATATGTACGTGATAGTTTGTTGTAGTTTTTGATATAAAACAAGATAACTAATACTTAAGATACCAATCATATCATATTCTTAATATACGTATATAACATATATTAATTTAAACAATTAACTTTCTTTTTGTGAGTGTTAACTAAAAGTGTAGATCTTGATAAGTTATTACGGGTGATTTGGGTGATTTCGTTGGCGACAGTGATTTCGTTCGCAATCGCCGGGAGATTTAATGAAAGATTTTCTAATCTAAATAAATTATATAATACTAATCTCGTAAATACGGGTATTTTTGCTTTGCTCTCTTAACTAAGGTACGGATCATGTTCCTTTTTCATCATAGTATAAATTTCATTTCCTCATACGGGTACAGATTCTTTGGTCTTCTCATCATTGTATTATTTTCATTTTATTATATCTGTCACTTCGCAGTACAAATTTTTGTTTGTTCATGTTAGCCTTTTGATATGTGATGCGTTATCAGGATCAGTCTGGTATTGTTTGTATGATTATTAGTGTGTTGTAGCATGCCATACCTCAAACTTGTACTGGTGATCGCATGTTCATGTTCGTATCATTTTTAGTTGCTTGTAAATTATTTACATGGCCTTAGCTTTTGTACTCTTTCACCCGAACGTCTAGCTTGCCGTTTGAGCGTCAGCAACATGGCACTTATCTTTACAGTGCGTAACAAAAGTTCACTGCGTCTCTTGTTTGTGCTCGTGTAGCACCTTGGCCCCTAGAGGCGTATAGATCGATCTTAGCTCTGCGTTTGAGTTTGTTTGTGTGTGAGGGATGGAATAATGGGTGTACGCCACACTCACCACCTCATAGGTTCATATAGTAGCTACCTGTGTACAAGTCTGTTTATGGCTCTAGGTGCTCCCGTGGTACACGATTTATTTTGTTGATATACACGTATCGTGTAAGTTAGTATATGTTTCCGTATGTGAATATGTTCCATGTCTAATTATGGTCTGATAAGTTATGTATGTCTCTGATTATGGTTCCGATCGTGTATCGGATTATGTTTTGACATGTTTAGTTCCCGATTATGTTTTATATCTAATTATGGATCTGTTTTTTATCCAGACCTGTATCTGTATTAGTTGACTCTATTTTTCACCTCAGTATCCATATCGGTTTTGTATTAGTATGTGTTTAAGTGTCTGTCTTAGCACCTTGTATATGCTTCCGTTTTGGCTTGCATATCAGTTTTTGTTTCTGTATCGGTTTACCACATCGTGTTACAATATTAAATATATAACGATTTAGTTATTTTGTTTTTAAAATCCATATCACCCATATTATGTTGTTTCTTATATGAAACTTTCAAAAGTTAAAAATACGTTTATTATTATTTTTATGATTTATTTTGAAACCCGATAACTTAGGTTGGTTCATAAAAATCTTCAATAGTGCCTTTAGTGTTTTGTTTTGAAATCCAATTATCTGAATTATTTGGTACTAAATATAAATCTTTAAGATGTTATAGAAATAGTATTTCGTCAAATAACGTCCTGTCACCAAATCTCATAAATCACTAGCATTCGATTTAATATAAACGTTTACTAAAGGTAATTAGTTTGCCAAGTATCTTGTTTGAAAATCATGGAATATTAAACGAGGTCTAAAACATAACTAGTTTATAAAATAAAATTGCTTTATTCTTCATGATCAACAATGTATCTGTCTTCATAAGTCTTTGTATTGGTTTCGGTATAACTTCAATTTTCTTATTTGTTTTCGCATCAGTCTTGTACCCCAAAATTGTATTTTGTATCCATACTAGTATTTTTGTTAGTGAGTATTGTGTTAGTTCAATATCTTTTATGTTCAGTACCCGTTTCGGTTCAGTCTCAGCTCCGTTGTGTTTTGATTCTCCGTTACTAGGCAATTTTAGGCTCAGCCATAGTTTTCTTTTTATGGTTTTATATTTGATAACATGTAATTTGGGAGACCTAGGAAATCAGTGGGGAGTGTTAAACACAAGTTAAAGGTCAAGCAAAATTATGTATTTTTTGTCATGTTATAAAATGTAATTAGAATCCTTTCGATTTAATGTTATGGAGTAGTTTTTGGATTTGATATATGTAATAGTGACACGTAAGCCCATCGGGTTACGGTGTTACACCGCATGTGGAATTTGAGGGAGTGACAGTGGGGTGGGGGTTTTAGGGTTTTTTTTTTAGGATTTTGTGGGTGGGGGTTAGGTTTTCGGGGTAAGTGGGTTTATATTGTCGTGTTCACATTGGTTCTCTTGATTCTTGCAAAAACCCTACCATATATATATACATATATATATAGGGGATGGGTAAATTGAGAATCACCTTGAGTTGTGAGAACCGTAGGAACCAATATTAGTAATTGATCAAGTTGGTTTTGATGGATTAGATTAAAAGACAATAAAACAATGTAATAATTATGTTTTTATTAATGACATTTTGTTTTTAGTGACAAAGGGCATATTGGTCTTTTACTATAGCTTTAATAATTGGTATGATTATTGATTTTGTTTTAACTAATAAGATTGTTTTTTGAAAAAATTAAACATGCATTATTGATTTTCTTTTAACTCTCGTATATTTTTTTATTTTAATTCTCATTTAATTTTACCTTTTTTACGCGCAGTTTTTTACTTTTTTTTCGCCTCTTTTTAAATTTTTTTACGCGCCGATTTTAAACTTTTTTGCGCGTGGTTTTAAAATTTTTTAACGCGCAGGTTTAAAAACTTTTTTGCGCGCCGGTTTTAAGTTTTTTTGCGCGCGATTTAAAACTTTTTTTACGCGCGGTATTTAAGCTTTTTACGCGCCGGTACAAAACCTTTTTACGCGCGGTTTTAAACTTTTTTTACGCACGGTCCTAAACTTTTTATACGCACCGGTTTTAAACTTCTTTTATGCCCCGTTTTAAACTCTTTTTGCGCCCCGGTTTTAAAAATTTTTACGCGTCGGTTTTAAACTTTTTTTGCACGCCGGTTTTGAACTTTCTTTACGCCCCAATTTTAAAACTTATTTTACACGCCGGGGTAAAAGTTTTTTTACACGCTGGTTTAAAACTTTTTTTACGACCCGGTTTAAACTTTTTTTACGCGCCGGTATAAAACCTTTTTTACGACCCGGTTTAGAAACATTTTTTACGCCAAATTTTTTTATGGTTTAAACTTTTTTATAAACAACTTGTGGGATTACCCGCGCTCCGTGGCGGGAATTCGATTCGGTTCGTCATGGTATCGGCCCGATTCTCGTATGTTTACAATACCGAAAAGTTAAGGAAACTACGTATTCGTTTTTTTAAGAAAGCTAACAAACATATTAAAAAAACCAAATTAGTAAAATCAATAAAAACTTGTATCACATATATAGTGTGGGGTATAAAAATGAAAAGTAAAAGAAAATTTTTATTTATTATTTTTTCTTCGCACCAAAACCTACCATATCAAACTAACCTACATTTATTACTACACAATACACAATAATGACTAATTAAAAATCGCAACTTAACAAAATTTTGCTCTGGAAAAAAAAGTCAAATTGACTAATCAGAAAGAAGCACCGAAATATCATATTAATATTATGTATAATAGGTTTTTTACCATAAAACAATTTTTTTTAGATTTAAGAGAGAGAGAGAGAAAGAGAGAGTAGATATCACATCCTGATTGATGGAAAAGTCTGATAAGATGTTAAAGAGAGAGAAAACATGACATTTTGAGTAAATTACCAAAATAATCTTTAAGATTTAAAATTATAGTGTAAAGGTGGCATGATCTGATTGGTGGAGAGTGGTTCTTGTGGTTCTCGCAACTAGGATGGTTTTCATTTGAACTGATCCACATATATCTATATATATATATATATGGGTTGGTTATTGTACAATTCGCCTTTACGTACGCTGCGTATGAGATTGGTTATCAAGGTGCGAAAAACAGTTTATAACTTGTGATTTTGTTATAACGTGCGAACTTGCCTCAGTGTACGCTCGTACGTTAGGAACCACCCTTTTATTGCGAGAACCGCGAGAACCACCCAAAAATACCTCAAAAAATCTAAAAAACACCCAAAACAAATTTTTAATATTTTTTTTGAAGAAATTGCTATATTTCGTCAACAATAAAAAAAATTCAAAAAAAGAAAAATTTTGAGAAACAGTTATTCATGCACATGTGCATTTTTATCATTTCTTTGACAAATTCCATAATACATTACAAACGTTGGACAATTGTACTTTGATTTACACTACCACGTGTAATACACTATTTTTACGTTACCAATATTAGAAATACACATGTGCATCTATATGTATCAACATGAAATAAGGTGTTTTGGTACACTACTTTGAATATACTTTCTCTTTCATCTATCATTCCATCCATAATACACTACCATGCACATGTGCATATGTATCATTTCTTCGACAAATTCCGTAATACGTTACGAATATTAGACAATTGTACTTTCATTTACACTACCATGTGTAATACACTACTTTTTAGATTACGAATATTAGAAATGCACATGTGCATCTATATGTATCAACATGAAATAAGGTGTTTTGGTATACTACTTTAAATACACTTTCTCTTTCATTTATCATACCATCCATAACACACTTCCATTACCTCATACCATCCATAATACAATAGCATTACCTCCTATCATCTATAATACAATACAAATAGCAATATTTTCACTTTATTACATATATATCAATACAATTTATACCATCCAATCAAAATATTACATCATAAAGTGACAACTATAACCAAACCATCAACCACTAGATATAACTAACCAAAAAACATGTATATGAGCCTACTTCATCATTCAAAATCAAAAACTTTTTTTTACCAAAACACGTTATATAATGGTTATACATAATGATGCACATGTACATTTTGAATATTGGTAATGTAAAAAGTAATGTATCACGAATGGTATTGTAAATTAAAATGCAATTGTCTACTACTGATAATGTATTACTGAATTTGTCAAAGTTATGATACATATACACATGTGCATGGATAACTGTTACTCGAAAAAAAAATATTTTTTTGGAAAAGAAATATAGCGATTTTAAAAAAATGCTAAAAAAAATAAAAATCTTGAGTGCTTTTTGATTTTTTAAGATATTATTTTATATATATATATATATATATATATATATATATATATATATATATATATATGGAGAGGATCATAAGAAACTAGATATAGATGAGAAAACTAAAAAAACTAACTAAAAAAACCTAAAAACATACAAAAAAAATTTTACAATTTTTTATTAAAATCGCTAGTTTTATATATAAAAAAACTTTTTTTCAAAGAAAAAAAAACTTATACTCCACATGTGCATTATATGCTTAAAGTTAGCTTTTGAGTTTAGTTTAGGGTTTTTGAAGATTTAGGATTAGTATTAGGTTTTTGGGTGTGGGAGGGGATGGGGTTTTGGTTTTTGGGGGTGCGGGTGGGGGGTTAGGTTTTTTTTTTGAGGTGTGGGTGGGGGGTTTAGGTTTTTTGGGGTTTATGTTTACAGTTTAGTTTTAGGGTTTTTTGTAGGGGTGGGGGGTTTAGGTTTTTGGGGGTGGGGGATGTCGGCGGGGGATGGGTTAGGTTTATGCTTTTCCGTATTAGTGCACATGTGAAGTACAACTTTTTTTTTTGAAAAAAAAGTTTTTTTATATATATTTTTGAGCATTTTGTAATAAAAATAATTAATATGTTTTTTTGGCTTTTTTAGTTAGTTTTTTGGTTTTCTCATTTAAACTAGTTTTCTCATAATATATCCCTATATATATATAGTGTGTGTGTGTGTAATAAAGAGTAAAATGCAATTTGCGTCCATAAGGTAAAAGGTCAGTGTTAGCTTGAGTCCCCCAAACGGTATTTTCAACGTCTGAGTCCCCGTTATTGAAAAAACGCTACAACTTAAGTCTATGCCACTAACCGAGTCAACCAAACTAAGAGAATGCCCATTTATCCCTTTTCTTTGAGTTCTTGTGGTTTAAAAATCGTTATCCACTTGAGTTACTTGTCGAATATTAATTGTATTTAGATAAAGTATTTTGTGAATATGGTTTTATAAAGTATATTATTCGTATTTAAATTGCGTATTTTGTGAATGTTAACATAAGATTATATAAACACATCCGAAATCCTTTTTCATATAGTAAAGTTTTACGAAAATATTATACTAATTTATGACGAGTTGTAGACGACGTTGAAGGATAAAGTATGATTTTAAAAGGGATAAAATGTTAATGGTATTTAAAATTAAAAATCATAAAATCTCTTTTTGCTTCGAGAATAAATACATCTATCATGACTCTTATTTCTATAATATATATGGTATATTGAGGTTAACATCGAACCACTGGATATATACATATATATATACATATATACACGAATACACATAGGATCCGGTTTAAGGAGGAACCACTACCAGTTGCGCAAATCAATAGAACTCCTCCTATCTAATATAATTTTAACACGTGACCTATAATCAATTTAATTATAAAGGGTATTTTAGTTTTTTTCTCTCAATGTGACATCCTCTCTCTCTTACCTCTAAAACATATCAAATCATCATTTATATGTCTGACATAACAATACCTCTCTACTTTCATCTCTTTTATATTTTTTATATTTAAAATTAGAAAAAAAGTTTCTTAGGTTTTAAATTCAAACACCAAAATTATTACGTAATTTAGAAAATACAAAAATTATTGAAATGATATCTATTTCTTTTTGCTCCATTTCTCCTAGTTATGACATAATGTTCTTTATAAAATGCAAACTATATATGTTTTATATGTTTATTAGGAAATACACATTTTCAAAGAAATAATATCTACTTTTTTGCCTTATTTTCCGTAAGTCTGACATAATATTCTTTATAAAATGCAAGATATATTTGTCTTATATGTTTATTGAGAAATTTCTATTTCATTTGTTAATGTTTGATTACTTTGAACAACAACTTTTTTAAAAAAACATTTGAAAACGTGCGTAAAAAAAGTTTTGACGACGGACGTAAAAAAGTTTTGAAAACGTGCATTAATCTTTTTTGACAACATGTGTAAACTTTTCACGAACTGAGTATGAGAACACCAATATGTAAAACAAATAAATAAAAAATGTTCTGACAACGTGCGTAAAAAAGGTTTTTTTACGCCTCTGATCGTCTGCCCGAGCTCCTCTAAAGGTCAAGCGTAAATCTAGTTTTCAAACGTATGTAAAAACAAAAGGCGTAAAATGGTTTTTACGTACGTTTGAAAAATATTTTTAGGTAAGTTGTCGAATGTAAAATATTTTTTTTGCGCACGGGGTCGAATGAAAAAAATGTTTTTTTTCGCCCCTGAACGTCGGTCCGAGCTCATCTAAAGGTCATACGTAAATCTATTTTTCAAACGCATGTAAAAAGGTACGCGTAAATGTTTAGTTTTTACATACATTTAAAAAATTGTTTCTCGTACATCGTCGAATGTAAAAAGAATCACGTACGGTGTCAAGTGTAAAAAATGCTTTTTTTATTACATACGATATTTAATTCTTTTTTTGTATAAAAAATAATGTGTTATGATTAATTCTTTTTTTAATAGATAAACGTAATTCATGTTGATATGAAGAGTGATGTAGTCTATGATGTTTGATTATCAGTTTGACAAGTTGACATGAATTAGGGGTGTTCATGAGCTGATCCGCTCCGAGCGAGGGTCTGCTCGTGCTCAGATTGAATTACAACCGATCTGATCCAATCGGATCGAATTTGCAAAACCGAGCACAAAAGTGATGCTTGTGCTCGGATTGATATGAAAACTGAAATCAAGACTATTACAAGGTTGCATTCAACAAATACAAATCCTAACTTAATTAAAATATGTCCAACACCTTAATAAATAAAATCATGATTCTAAAAATGTTCTTAATAATATCAAGAAGCACAAAATAAAGTGTGAAATACAAATTGTCATTTAGCTCAAAAGCCATAAACTTCTTCTTTAAGCTTGATCCTCTTCATCCACATCATCATGTTTTTAATTAGCTCCTATTAACACCATGACTGACTGATACAACAACACATTTATATCAATCAAGATCAAAATAAATGAATATACTATTTGTGCATCAAACAATTCCGAATTTACTCTTCTAATTATACATCAATTGTTCAATCTCGGTTTCGAAATTGAAGTAAAATCGAGATGAGCGGTAGCGTGAGAAAAGATTATTTGAGGTAGGAGATTGAATAGTGAGAAAAGATTGGATCCTCAACAATCAAACATGAGCAGAGCGAGGTGTGTGACAGGAGGTAGGAGATTGTACCTCTGCTGATTTGAAGTAGCCGGCGAGGTAGGAGATTGTACCGTATCCGTATGAGTTGAACTTGAGCAGCAGCGAGGTATGTGGCAGGAGATATGTAGAAGAAGATTAGCTGTTGATTTGAATTTTTAGGAATTAGGGTTAGGTTTTGGTATTGAGTTGGGCTAGTATGTTTCTTGGGCTTTTAATTTTTCTTAGGCTACTTATCTATATACCTATATATGTATATATTAATCTTTAAAATCTATAATATATATTAATTATTTAATAAAAATAATTCGAGCAAAACCGAGCGATCGACGAGCGAGCGGACCTTTGCTCATGCTTGGCTCGTTTTCAAATCGAACCGAGCGGCTCATTTACAAACTGAGCGGGAATCAAACGAGCATTTTTCAGACATTTTTTCAAGCGATCGTCGAGCGATCCTCGATCGTCAAGCAGTTTGGATAACCCTAACATGAATAGTACACAAGTTAAATTTTCGAAAATACCCTTCGTGTACTATTTATTCTTTTTTAATCAATAAAATCACTCAAAGACAATTCAAACTTAAACAATTCAAATTTCAACCACAAATACATCAGAGATCTATGGGATGGATCATGAGAAAACAAAAAAACTAACTTAAAAAGCAAAAAAAAACATATCAAAAAAAATTTTGAATTTTTTATTAATAAAAAAAAATTTTCAAAAAAAAAAATTGTACTGCACATTTGCACTAAATACGAAAAAGCCTAAACTACCTATCCCACCCCCGGCCAACACCCCTAAAAACCTAACCCCCCCCCCTCCCCAACCCCCCAAAAACCTAAATTTACCCTCCCACCAAAAGCCTAAACCCCCTACCCCCCCCCCCCCAAACTCCACACCCCCCCTAAAAAAAACTAAAACTAAACCGTAAACATAAACCCCAAAAAACCTAACCCCCCCCCCCCCCCCCCCGCACCTCTCAAAAAAAGCTAAACCCCACCCCCACGCACACCACACCCCAAAAACCTAACCCCCCCGACACCTAAAAACCTAATGCTAATCCTAAATCTAAGAAAAACTAACCTTAAAAGCTAACCTAAACTCAAAAGCTAACTTTAATCATATAATGCACATCTGCAACATATACATATAATGCACATGTGTAGTACACATATAATGCAAATGTGCATTATAAGTTTTTCTTCTTTTTTATTGAAATTTTATATATATATAAACTAGCGATTTTTTATTAAAACAAATTGTAAAAAATATTGTATGTTTTTAGGCTTTTTTAGTTTTCTCATTATCCTCTCCCTATATATATATATATATATATATATATATATATATATATATTTTCAGTACACTAAAGATCCATTTTTACACTAAAACTATATCAAACAGGGTATGCATATTTTACTATTTTTTATCTATTAATTTTAATATTTTATACTCTTAATTACCACCTAATCAACCTGTATTTTATGATATTTAATTCCACATTATTTATACCACTAGACTATAAGATCATAAAATACTTGACAGTTTGTAAACAAAAGAACGTAACAGTTGTACAATCACGTATACAAGCATAAACCATATATGGGTGAAAAGAAAATGAGACAGTTATTATACACTAAGATTATGTGTTTTGATAAAAAAAACACTAGATGATGCGATTATGCGATGTTTTAGTTCGCTATGTAAATTTAAATTTTTATTGAACGTATAAAGGTATATAATCACATTTCATGAGATAAAGTTTTTCGAATATTATGTAATCTGTGATATATAAAAGACAAGAATGTAACTGAAAAGATTATACTATATTATTGATTTTGCTATGTAATATTAAGAGTGAGCAAATTAATAGTTATAGCCGATAACTGAACCATAACTGAACCACTAATAACCGATAACCAACATAACCAATGGTTATGGTTATGAAACTTTGTATAACCGCTCAAGCAATTATAGTTTATGGTTATGAAGCTTTGGTTAACCAATATAACCGAACCGAACTTGTAATTTTAAGTTCATATTATGGATTTATGTTTTACATAATCATATAAAGGGTATTATTTTGTTGTTGAGAATTACCAATATAACAAAATGATCTTGATGTAGATGCCCTTTATTTTGATGAAGAATTAAGGTGCTATGATCATAATTATTTTGTTGTTGAGAATTACCTTAAAAGAACCCCAAATCGGTAGTTTAACCAAAAACTTAATCTTAGTTATCTTAAAAAAAGGCTCAAGCTAAGTTCAAATTGTACACAACCCTATTCATTTCAAACCTTGCCTGGTTACTTAACTGAAACCAATCAAAACCAAACCATAACCGACTTCATAAATGATTAACCATACACGAAGTTTGGTTAAGGTTATGGTTACCAAAATTCCATAACCGAAACTAGTGGTTATGGTTAATGGTAAAAACCGAACCAAACCGACCCATGCACACCCCTATGTAATATAACTAATATATGCATTTTGGTATGTTATGGTAGGTGTTTATATTAATCTTACGTTAATATTCAAAAAATACGCAATTTAAACACAATTAATATACTTTATAAAACCATATTCACAATATAATTTATTTAGATACAATTAATATTCAACCAGGGACTCAAGTGGATAATAGGGTTTAAACTACAAGGAGATAAGGATAAATGGGCATTCTGTTAGCTTGGTTAACTAAGTTAGTGGCAGAGACTCAAGTTGTAGCGCTTTTTCAAAGATGGGGACTCGGACATCGAAAATCTCATTCGGGGACTCAAGCTGACACTGCTTGTTACCTGAGGGACGTAAATTGCATTTTACTCTACAAGAAATAAATAATTTAATTATTATAATTAGCTCTATGGTGCTTGCTTTTTACAGATGATATTGTGCTTATTAAGGAGAGTAAACAAAACCTGAATGCGAGGTTAGAGACATGACAAGTAGCCTTAGAGTGCAAAGGTTTAAGGATTAGTCGCTATAAGACTGGATACCTTTACAGTGATTTTCGGTGGAGTAGTAGATGATCACGACACTCATATAACCTTTGAGGGCCATGTGGTTCCGCATGCAACTAAGTTCAAGTATTTAGGATCGTTGGTTCAAAGTAATGAAAAGATATATAGTGACGTAGATCACCGTGTTCAGGTTGGATGGTGGAGGTGGAGAGCAACCACATGGGTATTGCGCGATAAGAGGTTCCCAACAAAATTATAAGGGAAATTTATAAACTTGCAGTTACACCTACTATGTTATACGGTATATATTGTTAGGCAATTAAGAAAATTTCCGCACAAGAGCTAGTAGAGAGGAGGATGCTAAGATGGATGTGTGGGCACATTAGGTTGGACAAGATAAGAAATGGTGTTACTAAGTTCTTGTCTTAGGAGGTTAACTTCAGTTTCTTTGAGGAGTATATGGCATTTTTAAAGGTTTGTACAATTTCCCGATGTCGTAGTTTTACTAAAAAATAATTTTTTTATTTATGCGTGCATTTTTATTTTATTTTCCCCTTTTAATTGTGTGTCTGTGCATGTATCTGGAATCTTATGTATTGATTATGGTTTTTAGAGTCAGACACTTGGAAGCAACTTTTCTATTCTCTAAATTAGAGGTAAGACTTGCCTACATTACATCTTCTCAAGAGGCTATCAATAGCTTAACTATATGTTGGATTATATTGGGTAAGGTGGTTATTGTTGTTATTGTAATTATTTATATCTAGTATAAAGAATAAAGAAAAAACAAAAATGATAAAACAAATCCACATCATTGTCCAACTCATATGTCCATGTTAGAAAAAAAAAAACTATCCATGTTTAATTTTTTTAATCGATGTCCATTGAAAAAAAAATAGTATTAAAGTTTGGACCGGTGACAAATATATTTTCATGTGAGATTATTATTGGGCAATAAAAAAATAAATTATTAAAATCCAAATTTCTATTGTTGATATTTTTGAAGTTGCATATTTTCATCAAATATTGTTACGATACTAAAACCATAATTGCAAAAGAATGTGAAAAAAAAACATTTTGTAACCATACAAAAATTGAAAAAACGAAACAAAATGGGTAAAAGAAATGTATACCACTAAATATAAACCAAGTCCAATACTTACTCTTTTTCCGTCGTTTTTTCTGTACAAACTAAAACCATAATTGCAAAAGAATGTGAAAAAGTAAACATATTGTAACCATACTGAAATTGTAAAAACGAAACAAAATGGGATAAAGAAATGTATACCAACCACTAAATATAAACCAAGTCCAATATTTACTCTTTTCCACCGTTTTTTTCTGTTAAGAGTATACTTAAAAAAAATCTAGCTTGTGAAATATGCTATATTGACCGGTTGAGTGGTCATATTTTTATCTACTAACTTTTTCCAACTTGCTAAACATGCTATTTTGACTCGTTGAATGGTCTATCATTTTCATCTATTACCTTTTTTCTAACTTGTTAAACATGCAATTTCACCAGTTGAGTAGTTTTTTTAGGTGAATTTTTTCATAGTTAATTGTGTGTAAATATTTTATATGTGTGTTTAATTTAAGAGGCTGTTTAACAACTTCTAAAGTGTTAAGTGCTGAACTAGTAAAAGGTCTGAACCATTAAGTCCTGAATCAGTAAGAGGTCTGAACTATTAAGAGCCGGTATAATGTTTAACCGTTCAGAGGCAAATGTCTCACTAATTCGGATCAGAGGTCTTAACCAGTCAGACTCTGTATAAAACTTAACCATTCAGAGGCAAATGTCTGAACCATTCAGACATCTGCTCACGAAACAAACAGTCTGAACCATTAAGTGATAAACCAGTAAGCGGTCTGAACCATTAAGAAGCTCATTAAGAGGTAAACAAACAGCCCCTAACTCAACTTCTAAGATTTTGAGGAGTGGAGATGCTTATATGATTTGACACGTGTTTGCCACGCAGGTAGTGTGTGCTTCTCAACTCAAGCCTAAAAGGTAAGGAAGTGGAGGAGATTAGGTTTACGTATGAGTTGACATGTGACATTCTTTTTTTATATTTTTTAAGTAAATGAATTAAATTTATATAAAAGACATTTATATTAATAAAAAAAAGATAATGACAATAATACTAAAAAATACAAAAAATTAAATAAAAAAACTTTAAATAAAATAAAATACATTAAATAAAATAAAACTACTACATATCGTATTTTTAATTATCTTCATGAGACTTGAACCAAGTACTCATCCTTCCAAACTCAGGTGTTTAAAAGTTTTGTCTTTGCTAGTATCTTGGAACCATCAAAATATGTTCAACCAAATCCACTCGAAGGTTGTAATTCGCCTGTCTGTTCTCGATTTCAAATATATTTAATGTTCGCGCATCATCACTAACGTCTTCGGTATCTGATTGCCTAGCCTCCCAAATGTATTCGCAAATTGCACGTCCTTATTCCTCTAAAATCATATTGTGTAAAATAACGCGCTCGTACAGCACAATTCTTTTTTTTCTTTGTCCCACAATTGACATGACATGCTCAAAATGCGCTATCTTTTCTCTATAACGCCAAAAGCTCGTTTAATGTCTTTGTGTGCCACCATTTGAGCTACGTTGAACTTTGTTCTCTTTTCATCTAACGTTGTATCTCGTGAAAATGATTTTATGAACACAACATACTCAGGGTAAATTCTATTTGTTAGATAATAATCGTACGTGTATTCAACCACGTTTACCAAAAAAAAGATCCTTTTGGTCCCACATCGTTTATAAAATCATTGAAAATGGGCGATTGATTAAAAATATTTATATCGTTATGCGCACCGGACACATCAAAGAATTGTATGCCAAATCCAAAGATCGTGTGATGCAACCACTTCAAGCACCATAGCCGATGCGTCTAATATTGCACATTGTGATGTTTTGCTTAAAAAATATTATTTAGTATGAATGTGTGATTATAATCGTGTCTAATGTTACACAGGGGCATATAAATACTTTACAACGCCATGTCTAAGTCGTCAAGATCTGACACATAAACAGAATAACGAGATTCTAATTGCTCATAAAATTCATTAAAACGTTATATTTTTGGTTTTTGAACAAAGGAAAATTTGTAACAAACTAAAACTAGCAAAGAGCTAGAAATGAAAAAAATCGTATACCAGAAAACCACCCAATATCCATTATAATCTAGTCAACGCACCCTCATCCTCAAATTCGTATGTTACGTTGTGAATTCTCGTTACAATTCTCATTGTACTTTTCAGTTTTTATGTAACCAAACTGACTCATATATCATAAAGTTTGAAATTCTTTTGGTAGGAAAGGACGGCAGATGGCATGACAGGTGTGCCATGGTGACAGGGTTGATGTAAACACAGCTGCCTATGCTTGTACTATTGACGTTTGTCGGACCACTCAAAGTTCCGGTCGCATTTTCCTTTTGTTTTTACATTGTTCCTAAGGAAAATTAATAATATTATATATTTTATGCAATGTTTATTAAATCTATAATTAATAAAAAATTATAATTTGGACAAAAGTTATCGAAATATTATTTTAATGATTAAAAAAAATAGTTAATTAAAATTAATAATTGTTTTTAGTTACAGTGTTGACAAAAAAATATGAAATAAAACTAATCAATCTTCCTACTATTTCCTACAAAGTTGGTTTGGATTAAAATATTAGTATAACGAAATATTGTTTTGGCCGCTAGCGTCCAACACCGGGTTCTAGTGTAGTTGACGGACCGAAGATATGCTTAGCAGTGGATTAGGCCGCTAGCGTCCAACACCGAATTTATGGAATTGATAAATCTTTGTAGTTTGTTGTATCATTTTTCGTTGAATCAGGAGAGAGCAAGAGGGTATGGATTGGAGCAGCCGTGAAGACTATTGTGTTGGTGCGATCAGCGTCTTCTTGATAAAAACAGGGTTAACTCAAATTTTTACGTTTCTGGATGGTATAAGTGGTTGCCGAATAAATGTAATATTTTTATTTGACGTGCTGAAATGAATAAGATTGCGACCTTAGACGCGTTAAAAATAAAGGAATATTGGAGGGGATGTTTTGATTGCTGCTTGTGTGGTGATGTGTATGAAGATGTGGAGGATCTCTTCACTTCTTGCCTCACTCCTTCAGCATTATGGTCTCATATCAGTGCTTGGTTCAAACTTCCTAACTTTGTGGTGTTTTCGTTTAGAGATCTTCTAGAAGTTCAAAATTATGTCGGTTTGAAAGGTCAAAGAAAAGAAGCTCCTAAAGGTCTAATTCGCCTTGTGGTGTATTTAGAGAGCTAGGAATGGGGTTAAATTCAATAACAAGAAGGTCAAGATAGAAGATATCATTAGCGAGACAAAGTCGATTGTTTTTTTTGGTTTAAGAGTAGGTCGAAAAATGTTTATATTTCTTGGGATGATTGGTGTAATTATGTAAATTTGTAGTTTTTGGTGTTGGGCCGCCTCGTTTGTAGGCTAAGCTTGTTGTGTTAATGAAATTTACCTTCAAAAAAATATTGTTTTGATTTCCAAATGTATACAGATATATAAAGTCTCTTAGTTGGTTTTTAGAAATAAAAGGATAATATAAAAAACATTAAGAGATCAACCCGGCCAATCACGGTTCACATTAACACTAACTTAAATTATACATATGGGCTCATATGTGAATTTGAAACAACCTATGACCTATTTGTTATTACAAGTCCTTTGGATCAAGCTTAGGCTCATATGTGAATTTGAAACAACCTATGACCTATTTGTTATTACAAGTCCTTTGGATCAAGCTTAGCTTACGTGTTCAGGCATTGGTAAGTTCATCCTATTAGGGTGGGAGGTGTGCTCCATGACACTACCTTGGATGTCGCTAATCTTACACTTTCACCTCACTTTTATCCTTGTCGACAGGGGCCCCTGGCTAGGCTCCCTGTCTGGGCCGGTCCTACGGGGCTTCCACAACAGGCCCGATTGTTACTCTTGTTATGCTACATGTAGAAAAGGCGGTAATCAGGGGAGATCATCTTCCCTGTAAAATCATTAATGACCTGCAAGAGGAGAGAGAAAGAAGTGGTCGGTAAAGTACGAGGTACGCCTTTGCCTCATTAATGGTACGAACCTCTTCTCCGCCAAGAAGGTGACACGTAACCCTTGTAGCCAGTGATATGAGGTGGCATATGGGAAACTGTCGGGAGACAATAAATGGGTGGACCAGTACATGTAAATGTTCATCAAGGAAAGTATGAATATAAAGGGGGTCCCCGAGGTGATGAAGATCATCATTTTTATAAATGGGTTAAAGCATAATCGGCTATGCAAGAAGCTGGGGGAAGATTTCCCTGAAACGTTTGATGGCATCATGGATAAGGTCAGGGCCTTTGTTAGAGGAAAAGATACTAGCAGCAAAGCTGCTGGGCCTAGGAGGATCAACACCACTCCTCATCCGCAGGAAAAAAACGTAACATTTATTCCAAAAAGCCTTCTTATGATAAAATACAACATGACAGGCCACAACCCACCTTCTCCCCTACAAACCCAGGGGAGGGGACCGCCCCCTTATTGCGATAGCTTCACTCCTTTGACTAAAAATCCGGTGAAATATTAGCAACCGAAAGGGTTAAAAACTCTTTCCCAAAAACTCCTTCGCTAAAGCCAGGACCAAAGGCTTATCCAAAGGAATATTGTAAGTTCCACATAGGGTGTGGACATAAAACAGACGATTGCATGTATTTGAAAAGGAAAATCGAATTAGCAGTCAAAACAGGGAAGTTATCTCACTTTGTAAGGGAGATAAAAGAGGAGGGGGACAAGAAGGGAAAGGATAAAAAGACGGGAGAACCTGGGAGATGTTTTGTGGATATGATTAGAAGAAGAGATAAACATGGCTCCACCCGGAGTGTCAAAGCCAGAGTACTGGGACCCCCGGCTTGCATGAAAGCAACCATACACATGCCCCACATGGAGGATCATGAGATTCAGAAACTGTAGGACCGATCCTCGATGCTAAGGAACCTAAATTTGATATCTAACGTCCATAATAGTGGAAATATTACGATGTGTTTACCAAAGACAAGAATTAATCCGTTAATAGTCAATTTTATTGATGTAACAGTCAAGAATCCAGATTTACAGAGCTTCGCCTCCAAGATGCCAAAGTTACAAATGAGTGAGGCAAGCTAGGTATTTATAGTAGTGCAAGTTCGCCAGAAGGTGACATAAGTTCGCCCGAACTTGCCACGCTTTTCAAGAAGTTCAACATTCGTTTCTGGAAAGAAATCATTCAGATCTTGAAGACTTATTGGATCATTTGCATATCACCAAACATATTAGGCCCTGGAGTAGACTTTGGATAGCAGTCTGTGGTGTAGTATTCTTTGAAGTAGAACTTTCAAAATGTGAAGTTGTTGGAGCAACAGGAGATTGAATAATAGGCACTTCCAATAAACTAGACACAAGAGGTTCTTGTGTGGCTCCTTGCCTTACAGCTTCAGATGAGATCATCACAGGAGGTTCTTGTGTGACTCCTGGAAGTTCAGCTTCACTTGTAACCACTACAGGAGGTTCTTGTGTAACTCCTATCTCCTGTGCGCCAGAAGGTTCTTGTGTAACTTCTGCGCTTTTCAGCTTACTCTTGTATCGTTTACTAACTGGTTTCTGAGCTTTTTCGTTTTCTTCCTACCATTTGTTTGAGGAGACTCTGTAGTCTTTGTCGATGAAATAGTAGCAGTCTTCACACGTTTTGCTTTTTTCTTGGGTCTTTCCTCATCAGACTCCTTCTCAAGATTCGGATCAAAATCAGCATCCATTTATTTCTCCTTTTCTGCTCTAACTTTAGCCTCTGATTTTTCTGGTTCTTTTACTGGAGTTTCATCAGAATCTTCATCATTTTCTGATGTAGTAGAGATAACATCATCCTCTTGAGTCGTTTTAACTGTTTCCTGACTCTCAATAATCACTGCTGCGCTAGAACCTGCTTCAGCTTTAATATTTTCTGGTTCATCTTCATCAACGAGCATTGTTTCAACTTTCTTCGCAGCTCGTTTCTTTTTCGGCTTATCAACTTCAGCCTTTAGGAACCAATCGCTTCGAACTTTCGGCTTGAAACCTTTGAACCATTCTTTTTCAGCGTTTAACTCTTTTTCATCACCGCTACCGTCTTTTCTCGATTTATTGTCAGGCGGCACAATATAATTTGAATCTTTGATAGCTCCAAATATTGGTTTAGCAACCGGTGCTGATGCTTGCTTTTGAAACTTTAACAACTTCTTCACCGTTGTATCGTCGAGGTGACTTAAATATAACACATCATTTGGATCACGTGCGATGTTTGTGAATTTCTCATCTATCAGCATTTGCACAAACCTCGGATATAAACATACCCTTGAATCTTCCATGTTCTTTGACATATGAGTAAATACAAGCTTTGAATAGTTGAACGGCTTCTTCAAAATCAGTTCCGTTGCCATACAGGCCATGTAATCCTGAGCATCGTCTAGACCTGCCTTGCAGTGACTAAAATTATGAATAATTGCATGCATCAGGAGCTTGTAGGGGTTAGGCACTTCCGTTTTCTTCAGTGTCGGCTTATTCACGCTCCCCTTGTAACCCATTCGATAAAAACAACCTCGAACCATCTTTTCATCAAGATATATCGGATCATCTTTGTCATCATTAAACTGTAGGATCCGTCGAATATCATCTTAAGTAACAGTGATTGGTTTGACTTCATTCCCGACTTGTACGGATGAAATAATAGACTTCTTATCATCGCTGAGCTCTGCGTTCATCTAGAAATGGTGTATATGAGATCTATACGACATTGTGCGCTCTGTGATCGCTCTATGAATAGGACACTCCTTAAGAAACTTCAGAATACTGTCGTAATCCTTCAGCGATGGACATATCGTTTTGTCGATCGTGATACACGTGTTATGGAATTTCGAGAAATCCATAGAAATCACCATTGCTTGTTCTTGAGCCTAAAAAACGACGCAAAACAATTAGCACGTAGTACGAGAAAAAGTTACAAAATTTTCAAACACTTTCATCAAGTTCGGGCGAACTTGAGAAGTGTTAAAAAACATTCTGATTTTATCAAGTTCGGCCGAACATGCCTGTCACAACATGTTCAATCATTTCAGTATAAGTTCGGGCGAACTTATATCATATTTTCTCATTTAGAATTTCCTAAGTTCGGTCGAACTTATAATCTTAAACATTTTCAGATTCAACACAAAAGTTCGGTCGAACTTATAATCTTAAACATTTTCAGATTCAACACAAAAGTTCGGTCGAACTTAAATTTAACAAGTTTTATTCATGGTTTATTTAACAAGTCCGGTCGAACTTGATAACAAGTCCGGCCGACTTGATAACAAGTCCGGCCGAACTTGTCATCTTCTCCAACAAGAACTTGTTCAACATTAACATGACCATTTTACACACGATCAACATGAACTTATGGTCGATTTATGTCCATTATTATGTATTTATGTTCAATTTGGTCCAATGAATCTTAGATCTATCATTTTTAACTTTTCAGATCCGATTTGTTCAATTAATGTTCAATTTAGGGTTAAAATCACCAATACACACCTCTTCCATTGAAAGTGGTGTGCTAATCACCAAGTTTCAATTCAAATTTCGGCAGAGTAACGAAGCTTTCTTGCCAATTTTACTCAATCGCACAAAACTGATAAGTTCGCTCAGAGGGTATTTGGTTGCTGATGAATGAGTTCGGCCGAACTTGCACGGTATTTATACCATGGCAAGTTCGGGCGAACTTGATAAGCCCATGCCATAAGCCCAATCAAGTCTGGGCAAACTTCTACTATAACAACCAGCCATCACAAGCAAGTTGGTCGAACTTGCACAATCTGCATGTGTGAAATTCTCGGGCTTGATTGATATCTGGCGCAAAGGCAAGTAGGATACATGATATCTGGGCGCGATGCCGTCAGATACATCAACGATCCTATCATTGATCTATAGAGCGTCTCATCAACTTTAGTTCCAGTTTCGTCAATGCAAATCTCGTGATTAAGAGCAAGAGGAGTAAATAACGGCTTCGAGCTTTCCATATCAAACCACTTCAAGATGTCGTGCACATACTTGGTCTAATGAATGAAAATACCGTCTGGAAGTTGATCTACTTGCAATCCGAGGAAGAATTTCATTTCGCCCATCGAAGATATTTCGAACTTCTTCCTCATGATGCCCTCAAATTCCTTGCAAAGACTATCATTCTTTTATCCAAAGATGATGTCGTCCACATAGATTTGAACGATAATTAGATGATTACCAACTTCTCTAGTGAAGAGAGTACTATCCACAGTTCCTCTGACAAAGCCGTTTCCCACGAGATGTTACGATAACATCTCGTACCAAGCTCTCGGGGATTGGTGTCAACCGTAAAGAGCTTTATCAAGAAGATATGCTTTCTTTTTGTTGAGTGGATCGACAAACCCTGGTGGTTGTCCAACGTACACCTTCTCGTGTAATTTTCCATACAGAGAAGCTGATTTGAATCCAACTGATAGACTTTAAATCCCTTCCATGCTGCGAAAGCAAGAAATATTCGAATAGATTTTAGACGAGCTACTGATGCGTAGACTTCTCTATAGTCTATCCCTTCCTGCTGGTGAAATCCCTTGACAACAAGCCGAGCTTTGTTTTGGTACTATAACCCCTCGACCGTCTCAGTAGCAAATCCCTTCCACCAAATCGTTATGCACCAAATGATTCATCTTTCTCAGGTGAATGTGGCCCATCTTTCTATGCCATAATATTGACTCCTTCTCAGTAGCTTTCGGGAGAAAACATTGTGCCATTTTTGAAGAAGTAGTAGCATTTCCTATGTCAAGAACATACAAATCATTCTCTCTTGGCGCACGCATGAGTATGCACTCGTCTGGTATTTTGAAACCTGATTTGATGATCATGCATTCTTTATCATTGAAGTGGACGGTAAAATTTCTTATCACAAATTTGAGAAATACTCAGAAGGTTGTTCTCAAGCTCTGCAATGTAATTCACTTGATCAAAAGAAACAACTCCGTTTGAGAGCTTTCCCTCGGCGACAATCCTTCCACCTTGGTTTCCAGCAAATCCAACATAACCGCCATTGATAGCTTTTATGTCGAGCAAGAGCGCTTTCATTCCTGTCATATGTCTAGAAGCTCCACTATCCAGAATCCACTTGGAAAGTACGGATCTCTAGAGCCCCTGCACATGTCAACAATTAGTTAAACAGCACGACCCAAGCCTTCTTGGTCTTGGGTTGAATTGGATAACCATCATCGTAATCAAATTCACATTCGTCAGCATAATCAAATTCATATTCATCTTCTGGATTTTCTACAATGTTTATGTTTGAAAATTTCACTTTCTTGTTATCTTTCAAACTGTTACCACTTGTAATTTTGACAGTTTAGACTTGATTTCAGATTTTAATTCTTTCATGCTATTAGTCTTTATAAGCTCAGACTTAATAACATCGGATGTTGTTAACTTCTTCTTAGCAACCCAGGCTTGTGATTTGATATTAGCCTTTTTGATATAAAACTTTATTTCATTTGCCTTTGAAGAATCACCTTTTTTGAAAGTTGAGTTTACAAACTTCTTTTCAGTTTTGAGTTTATCTTCAGGTTTTGATTTATTTCTTTTCAAAAACTTTACAGGTTTTAAAAACTCTGGTTGCTTTTGTTTCACAACATCTGAACTTTCTTTTCTTCGAAGATAGGCTGGTTTTGACATCGGACACTTACGTGCAATATGACCAACTTCGTTGCACTTGAAGCAAATTCGATTATCATATGAATGTTCACAAGTGGATTTTCCACCACTTGTAGCTTTCGCCTTATCTCGATGTTCTTTCTGTTTCTTAAACTCGTCATTTGATTGCTTCCCAATCAAACTCTCCTCATGAAACGTGCTTGTCCCATAAACAAATTTCATGTTTTTATCTTTGTATTCATGAAATGGTGACATTTTCTTTTTCGGTTCATCAAATTCCTCTAATCCCAACCCAGCTCTCCGGTTTTCCGGATGATCACCACCATTCCTTCGGTAGTTATTGTAATTTCTTTTGGGTTTAGAATAGAATTTCTTTTCATATTTCTCCAGGTCATCTGATGTGACTTCAACCGGTTTAAACAGTTTGTCTAATTGATCTTCTTTGACGTTCCGAATCGGAAAACTGTCATCAAAGTATAATCTATCAGATTCCTTAACCTTGTACATGACAACGTTAGGATCATCACATAGATCATCTTCCGATGATGTCTCGTCATTTTCAGAATTTGTCTCAGAACTGTTCAAACTCGAGGTGGTGCTTTCGAAGCTGCCATTATCAGAATCGTTCAGAACATTTTCAACCACCTTTTTCACTACCGCATTGTCATCATCTATTTTAGTATAGACTACATCAATGTTCTCCGGCAACTCGGTTCTCTTTTCAGATAATAACTCAATGATGAGTGCCTTATCCATCCCATCAACGGTTTTGCGACAATACTTCTCGCATAGGGGTAGAGGAACATTGCTATATTCTTTACCAATTTTCTTTTTAGGTTTTTCTTCTGATGGAATTGTCGGAAGAATGTGATCAATGACATATGCGTTACAAGTATAACTTCTTAAAAGTTGTTGAACACGTTCTGTTTCAATTTTCATGTCCTGGAGTTGTTGTTTGGTCTTAGCAATAGTGTTTATATAGATGTTTATTACCTTTTGTTTATCCATTATTGTACCTTTTGGCATTCTCACAGTATCATGTTGTTCAATATTATTTCTATCGAGCCTGCCATAATCATCTTTCATTTTGTCATACACTTCCTTCATTGTACGATAATCATATTTGAAATGTTCGTTATGTATATTGAGTTCAACGATGATTTGTGATTTTTTGGCACATTCAACACATGGCTCAGTACATTTTGTACAAGGTTTCTCAACCTCTACAACTTGTACTTTGACAACCTCATTTACCTCTGGACCTACCTTGCTAGATTTGCCATCAAAGCTTTATCGGCAATGTCCTTGAGGTTTTCATTCATTTCTTGAGTAACATCAATGACTTCTTTATCAATAGATTTCTCCTTGGCAACTTGCTCTTGAGAACTTCCGTCAAAGTGACCTGTAAAACTATCACATGAGTTAGGAGATAAAATGCCTTGATTCTGCATGTGAATATACTCCTCTTCCTCATGTTGTTGTTGTAGATACTGTTCCAACAAAATATTCTCTATAGCTGTTTCTTCTTCGGCAGATGTATCTTCAACAATTTCAGCCATCAATGCAACTCCGGTCTTCTTACCGATATAAGAATTCCAATCGAAACCATCATCTTCGTTTGATGCAACCATGGCTTTCTCAGTGTTGCTGCGGTTTGGCTTTTCTTGAATTTCAACTTGTGTCTTCTTTGGGAAAGGCTTGTATTGATGAGATTTCTTATAATACTCATTGCCTCCACCAAATGGACTTTGATTGCCTGTGGCTTCAGGATTTTTGCATTCTCTCTTAAAATGCCCTTTCTGTCGACATCTGAAATAAGTGACCTTCGATTTGTCGAACCCTAGCTTGTTGCTTGAATTTCCGATATCTCGGCCAGTGAGTGCAACAAACTTTGTCACTCTTCGAATGATAGAAGCTAGTGACCACTTGATATCCATTAGCTCAAGCTCTTCTTCGTCCACCTAATCGTAGTCTTCAGCAGTCATTTCGGGATTACCGATCTTTCCAGCTACAAGACTTTCATACGATTCTAGAACTGTGGCGAGAAGTGATATGTGTTGTTTTGCAACTTGCTCAGAAACAACATTGTTTAGATTTACAACAATGTTACACTTGTACACATTTGAATCATAATTTGTTTGTTGGTTCTGATTTGCTTGACTCTGATAAGAAGCATTTGACCTTGTGCTTGAGAATGAAGACTGTGGACTTTGATCATTTTGAGGATATGATTGGTTCTGATTCTGTGGAGAAGAATTCATGTTTGCACTGAATGCTCCTTGAATCTTTGGACTTGAAATATTGTCATGCATTCCAGTTTTGTAATACAGACCAACATCTTGAACAACATTCGCATTTTTAGATTTTGCGATCTTTAGAAGTTTCATTTCATGTCCTTCGAGTTTGTCGATGAATGTAGACAACTTGAAGAATTCCTAATTAGCACTTTCTTTCAGAACCATCAGGTAAGTAGTCCACTCCCCGTCAGGTAGTGCGTCTGCAAGCTTATCGATGTATTCTTGTTCCGTCTTCTCGAGACCGTGTCTTTGCATTTGGACTTTTAGATGACAAAAACGCTCAATCATCTGTTTCATAGTCTCTCCCTTCAACATGTTAAAGATATCGAACTCTTTCATAATGAGATCTTTCTTGCTCTTGATCATTTCCGCGCTTCCTTGATACTTTTTTTGAAGCGATAGCCAGAGTTCTCTTGCAGTCGTGTATTCCGGTAGCAAGACGAGAATATCTTCTTTAACAGATTGTTGAATGGGACTGATCATATTTTTCTTAGCAATGTATTCATCTTTCTGAATTGTGGAGTACTTGTACTTCTCCAGAACTTGCTGATTTTCGTCCAATGGAACTGTATAACCTCGCTCGATCGACACCCAGCCTAGAAAGTGCATGGCTTGAACCCAATATGTAAACTTCTCCTTCCATTCTTCATACTCGTCCATGCTCATTAGCTTTGGTGGTTTAACAGTCGTGCCCATCTCGTTGTCAAGATTGACTTGTTGGATCACGTTGGCATTTGACGAACCCACTCCGGACATATAAGCTCTTTGAATATCATCCATCGCGAATAACGAGACTCGTACACTGAAAACAATTAGCTTTACTACAAGTTCGGTCGAACTTGTAATGTAATGAAGAATTCAGATTTTTCTATCACAAGTTCGGTCGAACTTGTGATTTCTGATTTGAAAAGTTTCCCTTTCAACTTCGAACTTAGCTAAAATCCTTGAAATTTTATCAAGTTCGGTCGAACTTGTAGCAACTTCGAGCAAACTTAGCCTTAATTCCTTCAAAAATACCTCAAGTTCGAGCGAACTTGGTAAAAAATCACTGAAAAAGTGACTTTTTGGTCGAACTTGGCTAACAAGTTCGATGGAAATTGTTTTGAAAATCATGATTTTTTCAAAATTTGACATCAATTCGGTTGAATTTGGTCTCCAATCTTTCAAGGGTTTATCTTTGTTGTATTTTCCATGTTATATTCAAAATTGACCGTGAATTCTTCATTTTTGTGAAAAAGTTAAGAAAAATAGAAGAACGGAGATGAAATAGAAGTGTTCTTGTCTTGATATCAATCAAATCAGGCTATTCTAGCTTTGATACCACTTGTAGGACTAATCCTCGATGCGAAGGAACTTAAATTTGATATCTAGCATCCATAATAGCGGAACTATTACGACGTGTTTACCAAAGACAAGAATTAATCAGTTAAAAGTCAATTTTATTGATGTAACAGTCAAGAATCCAGATTGACAGAGCTTCGCCTCCAAGATGCAAAAGTTACAAATGAGTGAGGCAAGCTAGGTATTTATAGTAGTGCAAGTTTGCCAGAAGGTGACATAAGTTCGCCCGAACTTGTCATTACATGACAACTATGGGCGAACTTGACTCTATATAACATAAATACTTCATACAGCTAGCCTATTCAGCTCTATTCTATACAGACTCGATATAAGACTAAGACATAGACATTATGCACCAACAAAAACTCTCCCTCAATATTTCAACAAAAATTGCAGGGAACAAGTTAACACTAATACACGTTGATGGGGGGAGGCGGTGGGTGGAAGTGATATACGAGCATTGCTTCTTAAGGTTTGACAAGGACATAAGAGACATACTTGAAGAAGATTCCATGCCCCTCGTGGGGTTCAACAATAGTGTCTCACATCCTCTAGGAAAAATCAAGCTCCCATTCACAGTGGGTGTGGGCGACAAGACAAGAACCATTGAACTGATGTTCATTGTGATAAGGTCGCCCTCCAAGTATAACGCCATATTGGGAAGGCCAGGCATTGGAGACCTTAAAGCACAAGCATCAACCCCTCACAGAGCTCTTGTATTCCAAACCCTCACAGGGCTTGCTCGGGTTAAATCCTCCTACGAAGTAGTGTCATCTGTCTCAGAAAGAAGTACCGGAAAGAAACCAAGAGAAGAAGGGATAAAGGAGTGGGTCCTAAGCGAAAGGTTCTCAGAACAGACTGTACGAGTTGGGCACACCCGAGCGACAAATGTAAAAGCGCCCTGAAGGAGCTACTGCTCTTCAATATAGACGTCTTCGCTTTCCAACATGGAGACATGAGTGGTATCCCACGAAGCTTGACAGAACACCGGCTCAACACCCATAACTGGGTAAAGCCGGTCAAGCAGAAGAAGCGGAGCATGGGGCCACATAAAAGAAGGGCATCATGTGAAGAAACTAGGAAGCTCCTTAGAGCTGCCATAGTTAGGGAAGTCAGGTACCCTATCTGGGTCTCAAACCCAGTGATGGACGGTAAGAAAGACAGAGGGCGGAGGATGTGTATAGACTACAAGGACCTCAACAGGGCCTGCCCGAAGGACTGTTACCCTCTACTGGAAATCGACGTTCAAGTAAATTCCTTGGCCCAGTACCCTTTAAAGTGCTTCCTTGACGCATACAAGTGGTACCACCAGATTCAGATGTCCTTGGAGGAGTAAGAGAACACAACATTTCTGATAGATGAAGGAACTTTTTGCTACACAAATATGCCATTTGGGCTCAAGAACGCAGGGGCAAACCTACCAAAGATTCATGAATACATTGTTCCAAAACTAGTTGAAACGAAAACTATAAGTACACGTGGATGATATCGTAATCAAGAGCTTGATGGAAACTCTAATGCTGGATGATGTGGCGGAAACTATTAGAAACATGCAAGAAGTGAACATGAAGCTAAATCCAGGAAAATGTTATTTTTGAGTAGAATAGAGGAAGTTCTTAGGACTGATCGTAACTAACGGATGGATCAAAGCCAATCCGGAAAAGACACAATCCATTGTGGAGATGAGGTCTCCAAGGTCCCTCAAGGAAATTCAACAACTAAACGAAAGGCAGATCGCACTTAATCGCTTCTTATATGTACACCAGTAAATTTTCCTCCAATTGTGAGGCGACACGTGTCCTGAATTTCCAACTAAGGAAAGGGGAATTTATCGTTCGACTATGTAACGATATATATTACTCCTCCAATTAATTCCCGACTGTGTGAAGGAGGAAGGAAATTATATTCTACGTTCATTGAAACGTACTTTGTATCTCCTCGACTGATCCCGATTCTAGGAAGGAGAGAAACTTTTATCGTGCTTTAACTAAAATGCATCCGGGATCTCCGACTAATCTCAACTACGAGAGAGAAGAGGGACTGAATGTGCCAAATGGCCAAATATGTAAAGTCCAAGGGCTTAAAGTTTAAAAATCTCAAAATTTTGCCTTTAAAGTTCCTTTACAGACCGCAAGGCTTAGTCCTTATGGTCCGTAAGGATGTTGGGTTTAATTTGGTGCGTTGAAGGTCCTTACGGACCGTAAGCAGTGAACCCTTATAGTCCGTAAGAGGTCATTTGGCAGTTCAGAACTTGCAGCCCAAGGATTTTAAGCACAGGTTGACATCTAGCTCGAATTGCCACCTTTTCTCCTGGTCTTGACACCTCATAAACACTTGTTAACATCCTAGAAACTTCCTTGACACATGTCTTGAACTTGTTAACCTTCTACAAGTATAAATAACTAGATTGAATTCATTTTAACTTGCTCCTTTTCATACTTTTCTCCTCTATATTCTACCTTGGAGGTTCCTGATCATTTTGGGAGCTTCCTTGAGTTCAATACTTCTCCCTGGATCATTAGTAAGTGTTCTATCTCAGTGTTGTTTGTTAGGAAACTATATTTGTAAGTATTGAAGAAGAAAACATGATTAAACAGATCAAACAAAGGATATATATCATCAAGATCAGAAGACAATCAAGACAAGAAAAGACAAAGATTCTTCACACTGAAAAACAAAATCAGACAACCATCAGAAACTGCATTTCTGATGGAAATCCGAAGAATCTGGTGAAATTGAAGATTACCAGAATTTCTGGTAAACAAACCATCAGAAATTCTGATGAACCAACATGATAAAATTTCTGATCCTGTCAACTTGCTTATCTACTTGTCTCTGCCAGTTTTGAATGTTACAAGTTGACCCATGCAAATTCATTGAACCTACCACAAGGGGAACTTTTGATACAATGCAAGTAGAAGAATAAACTATTTTTTATTCACCAGGACTTATATAAATAGAAGGACCAATCACAAGAGGAGTAAGAGTGTGCACAAGCATTTAATACATCCCACAACACTCTCACACCTTTCATCACAGAATTCTCAAAGTATTTGTTTTACAGTAGCCAATAAATCACATTGTAAACTGATTAGTTTCTCAAAGTGATATAAACGTGAAAATTCTGTATTTGATGTCTTTTGTTTGTTGAAAGTTGGTTTTCTAGTCCCGCACAATATTTTCTCATTTGTTGAAATCATTTGCCAAGATCAGTTGAAGAAATAACTGTTTCTTAATTTGGGACCAACATTGTTCATTTGTGGCTAATTATTAGCCGAAGGTCAAACAGTTTGACTTTTTGTTTGACTTTCGGTTATGACCATTATGGTCAAGCCAATTCGATCCGAACATGGCTACGTGATCGTAATAATAAAGGTAATAATCCCCTGGATTATACCTTTGTAGGTATTCCAGCAACTGATGACACACCAGCAGTGCCTGCATCATTTGTGCCAAAACCTGAAAAAAATTGGGATGGACATGATAGGGCATTGGTGGAAGCTGATGAAAGGGCCAAATCACTCTTGATTATGGCACTTCCCAATGACATATTTTCTCAAGTAGATGCATGTGCTTCTGCCAAATAATTATGGGATCAGTTGGAAAATTTATGTGAAGGAGGAGAAAGAATGAAAAAGAAACAAAAGAACAAATTGTGTTTCAGCATATGAATGTTTCATAAGGCTACCAAATGAAAGCTTGTATGAAACATACAACCGATTTGCAAAAATTCTAAATGAATTAAAAAAGTTTAGAATTGAAAAATTAAATGATGAGAGAAATGTCAAATTCTTAGATGACTTACCCAGAGAATGGAGGAGTCTAACAATGACTCTAGCTTCCACATTAGAACTAGGAAACATGAATCTACATGATCTTTATAGCATTCTAGTTCCTAGGGAAGAAGAAATCTATGAGGATACCAATCAAAGGGGAGGTCCCATTGCTCTCATCTCCAACTCACAAAAAATCTCTAACCCAGATCCACAAACCTCTTACATCCAAAGTGCAGAAAATCCAGACACTTCATCTGAATTTTCATCATTTGCTGAGGCAATAGCCTTACTCACTAAAACCTTCTAACAAAGAATAAGAGGGGGAAACCATAGATACCAGAAGGGTGATAAAACCAAGATGGAGGGAAGGTCAAAAGATAAAGGAAAACAGAATTTGCTTGTTACAAATGCAAACAAAAGGGTCACTTTGCTTCTGAATGCAAAAACAAAAGGCTAAAAGATGTTGCCTATTATGAGAAAAAAATGGAAGAAGCAAAGAAGCAACAACAGCCGGTTGGTCTAATAGCTGGAACAGACTCCTGGTTTACAGATGATTCTTCTGATGATGAAGAAGAAGAGATGGCCAATTTCTGTTTGATGGCCAAGCTTTCAGACAACAAAGCTGAGGTTGATGAAAATTCTGTAAGTAACACCAACTCAGATCTTGAACTAAAATTAGATAAGCTAATACAAGACTTTGTTAATTTACAAGAAAAACAAAATTTGGAACAGAAGAACATTGAAAATTTGCAGCAAAAACTAAATAGTACATGTAACATTTGCAAAAGTTCAACCGTTGTTCCTTTCGATCGATTACGGTTTTAATAAAATTGTTTACAAAATACGTAATCTTACAAGGACCTTAATCACAACCCCGAACACGCACGATGAAACCCGACACGAATAAAAAAACCTTGGACATCTCAGGCGCCATGCGCCAGAAACCCTGTCACCTCCCGCGACGCGCGGGAGAGTGCCAAGACACATGTCTCCGTTTTGCGACAAGTGTCCAGCCTATACCTTTGACGGGGCTAGCCTAGCCCTAGGGGTCACCCGCAGCACCACGCGAGGGACACCCCTGTTTTTGTCGCGACGCACGGGAGAAACCCAGTTTGGGCATATAAAGGCCGGCCTAGGACGAGTTCAAATCGCTCAGTTCGATTGAAAATCGACATCTCTTACTCTCTCTAAACTCTGTTCGAATTCCAGTCCCCCCTAAACCCCTAAACCTGCGAACTCTACTCCGTTGTAAGTATTTTAACCCCGATCCCTAATTCGTCACCCTACCCGATTGATTTAGGACCCACCAACGCATGTCGAGGCTCTGCCTGACTAAGTTCGTTGGGGTTCTGTCTCGTGTAGTATGGCCACCCTAACCGATTGATTTAGGACCCACGAACGCATGTCTAGGCTCTGCCCGACTAAGTCCGTTGGGGTTCTGTCTCGTGTTATATGGCTAAAGTGACTTGGGTTATTAACACGTGTGCATTGTATGTTATTAGGAAACACTTGAGCTTTGATAAACTCAATTAAGCAAGTCATCCACAATCCAAGTGAGTACATAGTCCCCACTTTTATGTTTTCTTAATGTTTTGGGGTGATTCATATGTGCTAAACTATTTTCAAAATTTCAAAACAATGCATATGGTTTATATATACACAATGTGTTTTCAATAACGTGTGAAACTGGGTGGTGCGTTATCCATAACACGAGTATGTTCATTAACTTTGGCCAAGCGACCGATAGTATGTTATGGTACCATAGGACCGACAATCCCGTTACCAAATTTCCCGGGGTTTGTGGGGAAATTTGGGGAACGACAGAAACTCCGCAATTAATAAACCCTTTGGTGGTTTGTTACACAAGTCAACACAGGCTTGAATGTATTCACACATGACCACACTTGTTTACACAAATACGATTAAAATACGAACAATTGATTTACACGAAAGAAAAAAGATTGGGTTAGACAAAACACGAGTGGTTTTCAATTAAAGGTATATAAACCATACAAAGCGTTCTTTTAAATCGATTACTTCCACGATTTTACAAAGGAAACACTTTTGTCAAGAGTCATGGCTACAAGATTTTCTTAATCATACCAACTTTTATAATGGGTTAAACATGTTGCAATACCAACCACATTTTATTACAAGTTTGGTTACAAGATTTTCACTTATCAACTCTCGTAGTCGAACGAGGTATTACAATACAAATACAAAGCCATGAATTTGACTTACAAAACCTATGTTACTCGCCAACATTCAATGTTGACTTTATTTTTACATATGTTTCAGGTACTAATACATGATCAAGTATGCTACACATAGGATGGACGCTGGCCTTAGCTTGATTAAAAATAAAATAGTTGTTGTATTTTGTTTCGAATTCTCTAAGACAATGTCAATTATTAATTCAATAAAACAAATCTTCAAATATCACGTGTTTGAAACAATTTGTAACGTGACCCCCGACGTTTCCGCCGCGAGTTGTTTTATACGCGGTCGGGTGTTATAGGTTGGTATCAGAGCCATGGTTATAGGGAATTAGGTTATTAGTAACTCTTTTGACCTAGACTATAACCTTCCTAGGACCCTAACGCAAGTTATCTTGCGTCTAGATTTTTAATACAATATCATCACCTATCCTTAGGTGATTACAAAATAATACAAAATCTCACATTCATTCATAAAAGTCAAGATTTCCCAAAATTTTACAAGAAATCATCATATATCCTTAGATGATTTGTTTTTAGGCTTTTAAGCCTTATAAGTTTTCAAAATCTCGTCAAAATTTGGGTTTTAATAGTGTGAACACGTGCAATCTGGAAGGGTGGATGCCTGTACCCTGAGTTTTCTGTCTAAGACTAGAGTGTTCGTACAAATCCACTTAATCGGACCAGTCACTCTTACCTGAGTTTTCTGTCTAAGACTAGAGTTTCGTACAAATCCACTTAATCGGACCAGTCACTCTTACCTGGGAACTCTTGGGATGAGTGTCCACTTATAGGCTAAAGCATGTCTTCGCTATACATTATAAAGACCCATTTACTTTGATTAGTCACTGTGTCATTTATTCGTTTTAAGTAATAAATAAATGGATACACTCCTTATGCTTCGTCGACATTTTTAATGTTTCTTATTAACTATACTTTATCAATCACCCTCGTTTCCTCTCATATTTCTTTCTCTTTTAGAATGCCTCCTCGTCGCGACACTACTCAAAACGCCGAAATGGAAGCTATGATCGCTCAGCAAATGGCTGCAATACTTCCAAACCTTGTGACCTAACTCAATCAAGCCAACAATAACAATAACAACAACAATGTACCCCCACTATGTAATTTCAAACAGTTCAATTCGGCTAAACCACCCAAGTTCTATAGGTCTGAAGGAGCTACTGGTCTCCTACAATGGTTTGAAAGTATTGAGAGCACTTTCCGCCATTGTTAGTGTCCTAATGAGTGCAAAGTAGAGTTTGCTTCAAGAGTATTCTAAAAGAGAGCACTCACATGGTGGAATGGGATCATGAGAGATCGAGGTGCAGATGTAGCTATGCCACAAACTTGGAGGAACTTAGAGCTCTTATGATGAAAGAGTTCTGCCCACGCAATGAAATAAGGGCACTTGAGAACGAATTCAATGATCTTAAGCAATATAGTGGAGAAAATCGAGCGTATACCGACCATTACGAAGAGTTAAGTTTACTCTGTCCCACCATGGTCACGCCTTTAGATCAGGCCATTGAGAAATATATTGATGGCCTACCCGATCCCGTTCAAGACCTAGTCACTGGTAGCCAGCCAGCCACCGTTAGGGAGGCTATTGAACTAGCCGCAACCCTAACCGATTCTCAATTCAAGAAAGGGAAAATTTTCCATAAGGGAAATAAGAAACAATCTGATAAGGCTACCCCAGAGAAACCAAAAGAAACCAAAACCGAACCCTCCAAAAATTCAAGGAAGCATAAGGCTTCAAGGAATTTTGCTTTACCACTCTAACCAATCAAGCTACCCTCAACCAACCAGCCCAACCTCCTGTTAAGAAACTTTATGTTCGTACTGCACCTCTGTGCAATCAATGCAATGGCCACCAGCAAAATCAAATGCCCTGTCGTCAATGTACCTCATGTGGACGATTCGGTCACTTGGCCAATGTATGTCGATCTGTTCCTAACCAAGCTATCCCGAATCTGGTTCAACCCCAAGCAAATCCTGCTCGACGTCATTTCCACCTGGGTCTTGTTACAATTGAGGTGAGATGGGCCATTTCAAGAACAACTGCCCAAAGCTTGTTAATGCTAACCCAGCCTGTGGGCGTGCGTTTAACATAAACGTAACGAGGCTCATGCATCACGAATGGTGAACGGTAAGTTCCTTGTTAACAACCATCCTACTTCTGTTCTTTTTTATTCAGGTGCCGATAGAAGTTTTGTGTACTTAGCATTTGAACCTTTTCTTTCGATGCCCCGAACTAAGCCGGTAAAGCCTTTAACATTAGAAATAGCAATTGGCGAACCCCTTGTACTCGATTCTGTCAATAGCAATTGTCAACTAAACCTCAATGACCACCTTTTTCCCATAAACTTCACGCCAATGCAACTTGGCAGTTTCGACATCATAGTAGGCATGGACTGGTTAACCAGACATCATGCCAAAATCATCTGTTCCAATGAGATTGTTCGCATACCCCTTTCATCTGGCGAAGTCTTAGAAGTTCATGGAGAGAAACCTTCCGGTAAACTGAAACTCATGACATGTACCCAAGCCCAGAAATACCTACAAAAGAATTAGGTAGCCTTTTTGGCGCATATCGTGGAAAAGAAAGACAAGAGCAATAGTATTCAAGACATCCCCCTTGTTCGGGATTTTCCCGAGGTATTTCTGGAAGATCTACCTGGCTTACCCCCGATACGCCAAGTCGAATTTCGCATCGATCTTATACCTGGTGCCAACCCAATTGCTAAATCCCCTTACCGTCTTGCACCATCTGAAATGCAAGAATTGTCAAAACAACTCCAAGAGCTTTCAAACAAAGGTTTCATTCGTCCAAGTTTTTCACCTTGGGACGCTCCTGTGCTTTTTGTGAAAAAGAAGGACGGATCCTTTCGGATGTGCATCGATTATCGTGAGCTCAAAAAACTCAGGATTAAAAATCGGTATCCCCTACCTCGTATTGATGATCTTTTTGATCAACTACAAGGTGCTACATGTTTTTCAAAGATCGACCTCCGTTCAGGGTATCACCAACTTCGTGTGCAAGAAGAAGATATTCCCAAAACTGCTTTTCGAACCCGCTATGGCCATTACGAGCTCACTGTCATGCCTTTTGGGTTAACAAATGCTCCTGCCGTTTTCATGGACTTAATGAATAGGGTTTGTAAACCTTATTTAGATAAGTTCATCATTGTTTTTATCGATGACATCTTGATATATTCAAAATCTCGAACTGACAACGAACATCATCTTCGTCTAACGATGAAACTTCTAAAGAAAGAACAACTTTATGCCAAATTCTCCAAGTGTGAATTTTGGCTAAATGAAGTTCAATTCTTGGGTCACATTATCAATGGACAAGGCACACATGTGGATCCCGCCAAAATCACAGCGATCAAGGATTGGAGTACACCCACTACTCCTACCAAAGTTCATTCTTTTCTTGGTCTAGCCGGTTACTACTGTTGTTTTATCGCAAACTTTTCCAAAATTGCGGTTCCACTCACTTCTTTAACTCAAAAGAATAAACCATTTGAATGGGGACCCAAACAAGAGGAAGCTTTTCAAACTTTGAAACAAAAGCTTTGTGATGCTCCTATTCTATCCTTGCCTGATGGTAATAACGATTTCGTTGTATATTGTGATGCCTCAAATCTAGGCCTTGGTTGTGTTCTCATGCAAAGAGACCAAGTCATAGCAAATGCATCAAGGCAATTGAAAATCCATGAAAAGAACTACACAACTCATGATCTTGACTTAGGTGCTGTTTTTTTCGCTCTCAAAATTTGGAGACATTACCTCTACGGTACTAAATGTGTGGTTTTCATTGACCACAAAAGTCTCCAACATATATTTAATCAGAAGGAACTAAACATGAGACAACAACGTTGGGTCGAACTTCTGAACCACTATGACTGCGAATTCGTTACCATCCTGGCAAGGCGAATGTCATAGCAGACGCACTTAGTCGCAAGGAACAAGTCAAACTTCATTGTGTTCGTGTCCAATCAGATATCCACTCTTGAATTTTCCAAGCCCAACGTACTTGCGTAACCCAAAGCTTGATGAATAATGAACTACCGCATAATCTTGAACTTCAACTTGAAACTAAAGATGATGGGTTACTCTATTTCTTGAATCGTTTATGGGTTCCAAACCAAGATAATCTCCGTACCATATTGATGGACGAAGCACACAAGTCACGTTATTCTATCCATCTTGGTACGAACAAAATGTACATGAATCTTCGTACCCAGTATTGATGGCCGGGTATGAAGAAGGATATAACTTTGTACGTGTCCAAATGCCTTACTTGTCTTAAAGTCAAGGCAGAACATCAACATCTCTCCGGTTTGCTCGAACAACCAGAAGTTCCGGTATGGAAGTGGGAGAACATCGCCATGGATCTCATCAGTAAATTATCACGCACTTCTAGAGGTCATGATTCCATTTGGGTAATCATTGACCGTTCAACTAAGTCAGCACACTTTCTGCCAATTCGTGAGGACTTCTCTACTACAAACTTGCTAAGATCTATATCAATGAGATTGTATCTCGTCATGGTGTTCCTTTGAAATCATTTCAGATCATGATGCTCGTTTCTCATCTCGTTTCTGGAAGACCATGCAATCTGCCATGGGGACCAAATTAAATTTAAGCACTGCTTATCATCCTCAGACGGATGGACAAACCGAAAGAACAATCCAAACACTTGAGGATATGCTTAGAGCTTGTGTGATTGACTTTCGTGGTAGCTGGGATTCGCATCTACCTTTGATCGAATTCTCCTACAACAACAGTTATCACTCCAGCATCAACATGGCTCCCTTTGAAGCTCTTTATGGTCGGAAATATCGTTCACCTGTCTATTGGAATGAAGTTGGTGAAGCTCAAATCACCGGACCTGAACTCATTCAAGAAACAACAGACAAAATCATGAAAATCCGCAATAACCTTTTGACAGCAAGAAGTCGTCAAAAGAGTTATGCTGACAAACGACGCAAACCTTTGGAATTCCAAATTGGTGACCATGTTCTACTCAAGGTATCCCCTTGGAAAGGTATGGTCAGATTTGGAAAGAAAGGTAAACTAGCTCCTCCATATGTGGGACCTTTTAGGATCACTGAAAAGATCGGAAAGGTAGCCTACAAACTCAAACTACCTCCTGAACTTGGAAATGTTCATCCAACATTCCATGTGTCCAACTTGAAGAAGTGTTTAGCCAATGAAAACCTCCACATTCCTCTTGATGAAATTCGTATTGAAGACGCCATGCATTTTGTCGAGAAACCTGTGGAAATTATGGACCGTGAAGTTAAGAAACTCAATCGTAGTGGAATACCAATTGTGAAAGTTCACTGGGAATCCAATCGTGGCCCAGAATTTACCTGGGAACGAGAGGATCAAAAGAAAGCGAAATATCCACACCTTTTCTCACAAGTCTCCTCTGATTAAATTTCGGGACGAAATTTCCCAAGTAGGGGAGACTGTAACATTTGCAAAATTTCAACTGTTGTTCCTTTCGATTGATTACGTTTTTAATAAAATTGTTTAAAAACGACATATCTTACTCTCTCTAACTCTGTTCGAATTCCAGACCCCTAAACCCCTAAACCTGCGAAGCTCTGCTCCGTTGTAAGTATTTTAACTCCGATCCCTAATTCGTCACCCTACCAGATTGATTTAGGACCCACCAATGCATGTCGAGGCTCTGCCTGACAAAGTTTGTTGGGGTTCTTTCTCGTGTAGTATGGCCACCCTAACCGATTGATTTAGGACCCACGAACGCATGTCAAGGCTCTGCCTGACTAAGTACGTTGGGGTTCTGTCTCGTGTTATATGGCTAAAGTGACTTGGGTTATTAACACATGTGCATTGTATGTTATTAGGAAACACTTGAGCTTTGATAAACACAATTATGCAAGTCATCCACAGTCCAAGTGAGTACATAGTCCCCTCTTTTACGTTTTCTTAATGTTTTGGGGTGATTCATATGTGCTAAACTATTTTCAAAATTTCAAAACAATGCATATGGTTTATATATACACAATATATTTTCAATAACGTGTGAAACTGGGTGGTGCGTTATCCATAACACGAGTATGTTCATTAACTTTGGCCAAGCCGACTGGTAGTATGTTATGGTACCATAGGACCGACAATCCCGTTACCAAATTTCCCGGGGTTTGTGGGGAAATTTGGGGAACGACATAAACTGCGTAATTAATAAACCCTTTGGTGGTTTGTTACACAAGTCAACACAGGCTTGAATGTATTAACATACGACCACACTTTTTTACACAAAGACGATTAAAATACGAACAATTGATTTACACGAAACAAAAAGGATAGGGTTAGACAAAACACGAGTGGTTTTCAATTAAAGGTATATAAACCATACAAAGCGTTCTTTTAAATCGATTACTTCCACGATTTTACAAAGGAAACACTTTTATCAAGATTCATGGCTACAAGATTTTCTTAATCATAGCAACTTTTATAATGGGTTAAACATGTTGCAATACCAACCACATTTATTACAAGTTTGGTTACAAGATTTTCACTTATCAACTCTCGTAGTCAAATGAGGTATTGCAATACAAATACAAAGCCATGAATTTGACTTATAAAACCTATGTTACTCGCCAGCATTCAATGTTGACTTTATTTTTACATATGTTTCTGGTACTAATACATGATTAAGTATGCTACACATAGGATGGACGCTGGCCTTAGCTTGATTAAAAATAAAATAGTTGTTGTATTTTGTTTCGAATTCTCTAAGACAAGGTCAATTATTAATTCAATAAAACAAAACTTTAAATACCAATGTGTTTGAAACAATTTGTAACGTGACCCCCTGACGTTTCCGCCGCGAGTTGTTTTATATGCGGTTGGGGTGTTACAGTTTAACTCTTGAAAATCAATTGTTAGAAAAAGAAAACTTAAATAAACAAGCAAAGCTTGAATTTTATGAAAAACAAAGAAAAGAGTTATACAAAAAGATTCATGAAAAAGGGATAAATGTAAAAGGTATTCAACAGGAAAGAAATTTCATAAATTACATTGAATCCACAGAAAGAAACAGGGGAGAAGGACTGGGATATGTAAAAACACAACACAAAAATCCAAATGTTTTCGAGAAAGCTTCAAAAGAAAATCTTGAAAAACAAACTAGTGAATCAGATAGTGAATCTTGTAAATCAGAAACTTCAAGTAATTGTTCATTCAGTTCAAGAGAAAACAAAACAAATCAACATTGTTTTTCAAAAAAATTATATCAAAAGTCTGAGAGCTTTCCATCAACATCTATTGAGCAAAAAAAGAATTGCATGTGTGTTGACATACACAAAGTAATCAGAAAACATATGCAGTTGAAAAATAAGAAATTTTTTGTTGAAAGCTCAAAAGATCACAAACACACTGATGAAAAATATTCACCAGAAAAAGAAAAATTGATTAAAAATTCATCATAAATGTACCCTAGCAAGTTTGGGTACCAAAATCCTTCTGACCTTACCATTTCAGGACCATCATGTGCAACAGATCTGGTACTGCTATTCTAGAAGCTCCAAGCACATGAATGGGAACAGGAGCTTGCTTAGAAAATTTATTTCTAAGCCAGGAAAACTTGTAAATTTTGGTAACGGTGTGAAAGTAAAAACTTTGGATTATGGGTGTATAAAATATGGTTCTTGTTGGGATTGTACCCTATGAAAGGAACAGATATACAAAGACAAATAACACTATCCGAGCTTGGTTTAAACTATCAGAGGTTACAACCTCTGTTGTACATACACTGCTTTCCCTAAAGACTGCTCTCGTATCATCTGACTTCAAAAAGTTGCAAAGGTTTGCCAGAGTTACAAGGATCAGAGGATAGAGATCAGAGCTTAGTTATTAGATAGATAATCAATGTAACAGTGCTAAGCACTGATAGTTAGTATTAGCAGTGTTTGTAGTTAGTTACATATAGTCTCCTGTCACTATCAACCCTGACGTCATCAAAGATGCTCAATGGTTAGATAGTTTAGTATAAATAGGTAACTTGTGTAACAGTTTAACTTGTCTATCAAAAGATCCACTTTCGCATATCATCTTCTCTGCATTTTCTTACTACCAAATTTCAATTGCAAAGGCTGAGGGGCAGTTTGTGAATCACATGCGAGTTTACCAACTTGAAAGCATGATGATGATGAAACAAACGACCATTGCTTGTAGTAAAAGTTTTCCATCTATTTCCGCTGCAAATCTCTTTTAAAACTCAATCATTTTCCATTTTTGAAACACAAACTACAAGTAATTCAAACTCAGATCCTAACAATTGGTATCAGAGCTTGATTCATCAAAATTCGATCTAACAATCGATTTGATTTGAACAGATCAGCTCTCTGTTATTTAGTTTGGTTGTTTTTGCTTGATAAACAGAGTTTTATTACGTTCAAAGTATTTAAAATAGAAATCTGTGAAAAATCAACTGAAAATATCTCAAAACACACAAGATGCCAACTCTGGATCCTTGTTCAAACCGCCGATGCTCAAAAGAAATGAATATTTCATTTGGCAACGACGAATGGGTCATATCCTTGCTCAGCAAAACACCGGTTGCTGGAGATCTGTTGCTTATGGACCTCACGTTCTGATGGTTCCAAGCACAGAGGATCCAACTAAACAAGTGCCAAAAAATCTTGAAAACTTTTCGGAGCAGGATTTCCAGAAAATTGAATTTGATGCTAAGGCTTTTAGCATAGTTGCTTCGGCCTTACCCAATGAGATTTATGCTGGTCTACTCCATTGCAATAGTGCAAAGGAGTTATGGGATGCATTGAAAGAGCAATTCGGTGGGACTGAGGAAGTGATTGAAAGTAACAGAGAAGTTCTAAATCAACAGTATGAAATGTTTTGTCACTTGAAAGAAGAGTCTATAACACAACAGTTCGAACGTTACAGCTGTCTCATCAGTGAACTTCGACTGGTTAACGTGGTTTTTCCTAATTCGACTATCAATAGTCGTTTCCTTAGATCGTTACCAGATAAATGGGAGACTGTAGCTTATGTAACACAAAAGTCTGTTGGGTTTAAAGAAATGTCGTTGACACAACTTCATGGGATACTCCTCACTTATGAGAGAGAGTTAAACTAGAAAAAGAAGTTGCAAGATTCTGGCAAAATGACTGATGATTACTCATTGGGTAATACAACTCTTTTTGGCCAAGAAGAGGGATCTGGTAGCAGTAAGGACCAAAGTTATGATCATTATATAGATATTACTTCTGGTGGGAACTTTGGATTTGAAACATATGCACACAACTATGCTTTCACTGCTAGTGGGGAAAGCCAAACCTCTGATAATCTATCCTTTGAGTTGAATGACTTGCAACATTTTGAACCTTCTGATCTTGAAGAAATGCATATTTTGCACCAACTGGCCCTATTGAGTGTTAGGGTTAGTAAATTCTATAAGAGAACTGGTAGGAAATTCCCATGATTGCATGGGGGATTGAAGGTTAGGCTGGATAAATCAAAAGTCAAGTGTTATAAGTGTAATAGGTTAGGACACTTTGCCAGAGAATGCAGGTCTCAAAATTCTAGACCAATAGTGACTCATCCTGGCCCTAGACCTCAGCACACACAAAACACTGTTCATTATTCCCAATATACCCCTGCTCAACATGTTCAAAACATTGCCCACTTTGCACATCCTGCTACTACTGTTCCAGTGCATTATGTTCAATCCATTGCTCCACAAATTCAATATGTTCAGGCACCATCACATCCTCAAGTGCATGTACAACAAGCACCCATTGTCACACAACCTGCTCAAACCACTACTAGTCCAGCAGAGGTTGGTCAACAGAGCTTTTTCACACAAAGTTATGTTGACTGAAGTAGCTTGCCTGAGGATTTGACTGATGAGAACTTTGTTTTAATGGCCAAAAATGATGTTGAACAAGAATTTTGTTTAAAGGCCTTAGAGACAATTGCCGAAGGTTTTGAATCTGTGGAGTTAGTGTCAAAAATTGATGAAGTTCAAGTTTGTGATGAAACAGTTGTTTCAAGTGAAGAAAAGGAAAATGCTGCTGATAAGGAAAAGAACTCTCCTGCTGACCCATGGAATGTTGATGCGTGTGAAGATGAGTGTGATTATGCTCTCATGGCTGCTACAAAGGTATCACCTCAGATCCTTAAAGATCTATGTTCTGACAAATGCATCATTGCTTTGCAAACATTAAGCAGGTGAATGAAAACCTGAGAAACAAAATTTTAGAAGATGAACTTAATTTTGAAAAATTGATTAAAGAGTTAAAATCAAAGTTAAGTGAAAAGATTCTGAAATGAGTAGCCTAAGACATGAATCAAGCATAACCAAGGACCAACTCCAAACTATGGTAGAAAAATACCAAGTGTGTAAAAAGGAGTTAGAAGAAACCCAAATCACTTGTGAAAAATGGGTTGAGTCCTGTAAAGGTTATGAGATTCTGCTTGATGCTCAGATCAAGAGCAACATTAAGTTTGGTGTAGGTTTTAGAACCTATGACCAAATGAGAAAAATGTTGCTGAAATTGATTCTGAGTTGGTTGAAATTGTCCCAACAAATTTGGCTGGTGAAGAAATAAAAATCACAGATAAATCTGGAGACAAAATTGTTTTGGAAAAATCAGAGGTTTCAACAAAAGATAAAGAAATTGAAAAATATCAGTTTAAACCAACCTAGTCAGATGAATGTGATATTTTAGAAAACTTTAAGCCAATGGACTTTACAACCTCTGATGGTATTAAAGCCCCAAAAGCACAGGTGATCCCTATCAAAAATGTACCAACAGAGGTTACAACCACTGCTGATAAAAAGTCTAATAGGAAAAGAAGAGTAAAGATTAAAAACCAGTTTTGTGAATTTTGTGAAAAAAAGAAATCATGTGGTTGTAGATTGTTTTCTTTTAAAAGCCTATGACATTAACAAAACTTGTGTTATCAAAAATTAGATGCACCATCTGCAACAAAACAAATCACTTAACTCAAGAGTGTGACTATCTCAAAAACTATGAGCAAAAGGTAAAAGAGATCAAGGCAAAAGCACTAGAAAGAGAAGGTTCAAGTTCTGCTGAAAATAAATCTAAGCAGAGGTTTGAACCAACTGAAACATCTGTTACAAAAGCTTTAAACAAAACCTCTGTTCCTAGAGAGGTGCAAGTGACAGATGCCCCACCATCAAACTTATTTCCAAGAGGGTATGGCCAACCAGCCTATAAAGGGTTCCTCTTACTTATGAAGGACACAAAAAGCCTTCAAAGCAAAGAGTGAATAAGCATCCCTATGGATACAATCATCTGATAGGAAAGGGTCAAGAGCAGATGTTACAAGAAAATATCCAAACCACTGACCATTGTCCTAGACTTGAGGTTGGACCATTTGTGACCCCATCCAAAGCCATTTTGGCTTTGGAGACCAATCTTAACTGATCTATTTACTTGATGTGTAGGGACCCTCTACTTGCCTTGATAGCTTATGGTATGTAGATAGTGGAGGTTCCAGGCACATGACAGGATGTAGAGTCCTTCTCAAGGACTTCATGGCTCATGGGGGGGTGATATATCTTTTGGTAATAACTCAAAGGGAAAGGTTTTAGGGTCTGGGTTGGTTCTGGCTGGTAAACTCAAGTTTGAAAATGTGAATTTAATTGATAATCTGAAATTTAACATGCTGAGTGTCTCACAAATGAGTGACAGAGGGTATGGATCCTTCTTCACTAAGAAAACTTGTCAAATTATGGGACCAGAGGTAGCTAAAAAGATTGACCAAATCATTGCTGAGAGCAAAGCACAACTCACTGCACACAGAAGTGGGAATGTGTATGTGGTAGATATGCTAAAAGATAATCCTATGTCTAGAACATGCTTATTCTCAGTTGCTTCTAGCAAAGAGACTGAGTTATGGCATCGAAGACTTGGACACACAAATCTTAAAACTATCATCACACTCTCAAAACAAAGTCTTGTAAGAGGTTTGCCTCACAAGCAATTTTCATGTGATGAAAATTGTGTTTCCTGCTTAAAAGGAAACAACATAAAAGTTCTTTCAATTCAATTGAAGAGTCCAAAACAAGCAATGCTTACAATTGCTTCACATGGACTTGTTTGGCCCATGTAAATCATGAGCTTAAAACACAAAAGGTATTGCCTAGTGATAGTTGATTTCTCTAGGTTTACATGGACCTTCTTTCTCCACTCTAAGGATGAAACTGTAGTCATTTTGCAAAACTTTATTAAACACGTAGAAAAGCAATTTGATCTTCCAGTAAAAATCTTTAGGAGTGATAATGGAACAGAGTTTAAAAATAGGGAGTTGGATGCTTTTTGTGAGTCAAAAGGAATTGTTAGACAAATATAGCATTCCAAGAACTCCAGAGCTGAATGGGGTGGTTGAAAGGAAAAATAGAACTTTAATTTAATCAGCAAGAACTATGCTTGCAGACTCTGGTTTACCCTTGTCCTTCTAGGCAGAGGTTGTAAACACTGCTTGCTATGTCCAAAACAGAGTTTTGATTAACCCCGGCATCAAAAGACTGCCTATGAGATTTTGTATAAATCAAACCTCTGATTTCCTATTTTAAAGTTTTTGGCTGTCCATGCTTCATTTTGAACTTAAAAGATTCTATATCTAAGTTTGCAACCAAAATTGACTGTGGTTATTTTCTAGGATACTCAACCACTACTAAAGCCTACAGAGTTTTTAACTCGAGGACCAAGTGTGTTGAAGAAACTTTGAATGTGAAGTTCAATGAACTCTCATCACTGAAAATCCCAGCAAATCCTGCAGAGCTTTTTGATTTAGATAAATTCACATTTGTTGATGTTTTTATCAAGCTAGACAATGCAGGTACACCACAATCATCTCGAGAAGATCAAGATCAAGAATATGACTGTGTGCTTCCACAAACAAAAGTCAATTCTTCCAACAGAGGATCAGGTGCCACAAGCTCTTGTGTAAACTCTGCCACTTCTGGGTCAACAGTGGTTGATCCTCAAACATCTGCCAGTTCACAAAATCAAACATATGTTGATAAAAGTCCTACAATTGGGCAACAAAATCATCAGAATGTTACCTCTATACCCCCAATACCACCACCTCCATTTCCATCAACGGCTGATACTTCAAATTCACCAGCAGAGATTAGCTCAGATGATACACATTTGCAGCCTTCACCTTAAAATGCTATTGTTCCATACCAAGGTGATTTGTTTTATCTCAAAAGCCATCCAGCAGATCAAGTTATTGGCAACATCAAATCTGGGGTGCTCACACGGAGCCAATCCCAAAATATTTGTCTTTTTGCTGGTTTTCTATAACTCACACAGCCAGTCAAGTACCAAGAGGCACTGAAAGACAACAGCTGGATAGAAGCCATGCAAGAGGAACTCCTTCAGTTCAAGAGACAACAAGTTTGGGAGCTTGTGCCACTACCAAAAGATGTAAGTCCAATTGGCACAAAGTGGGTCTTCAAGAACAAAACTGATGAAAGGGGTATTGTTGTCAAAAACAAAGCAAGGCTCGTGGTTCAAGGCTACAGACAGGAAGAAGGTATAAAATATGATGAAACTTTTGCTCCTGTAGCAAGGTTGGAAGCTATTCGCCTGTACTTAGCTTTTGCTGCTAACCACAACATAAAGGTGTATCAAATGGATAAAAAGAGTGCATTTTTGTATGGAAAAATCAAAGAAGAGGTGTATGTCTGTCTACCTCCAGGTTTTGAAGATGCAGTCCATCCTGATCATGTCTACAAGCTCAACAAAGCATTGTATGGCTTGAAGCAAGCACCAAGAGCCTGGTATGAAACTCTATCCCCTTTTCTCTTATCCATAGGGTTTACTAGAGGTAAAATAGATAAAACCCTATTCTTAAAATGGAAAGGAAAAGATTTGATGCTTGTCCAAAGTTATGTGGATGACATCCATTTTGGATCCACAAGCACTACTATGTGTGAAGAGTTTCGAAAACTCATGGCAGCAGAGTTTGAGATGAGTGCAATGGGTGAGCTCCAATGTTTTCTTGGTCTCCAAGTTAAACAATTGCAAAATGTTACATTTATCCATCAAAACAAGTATGTGAAAGAACTGCTTAAAAAGTTTGATATGGATGATTGTAAACCATGTAGTACACCCATGGCAACCACCAAGCTAGTCACCATTGATTGTGAAGATGACCTTGTTGATCAAACTCTTTATAGAAGGATGATCGGGTCTTTATTGTACCTAACTGCATCAAGGCCAGACATCATGTTTGCAACACGTGTTTGTGCCAGATGACATGCATTACCTAGAAAGTCTGATCTTTTTGCTGTAAAAAGGATATTCAGATACAAAAAAGGTGCGCCCACACTTGGTATCTGGTATCTAGCTAATGGGAATATTGAGCTTTCAGGTTTTTCAGATAGTGACTTTGCTGGGTGCAAAACTACAAGGAAGACCACATCAGGAGGATGTCAATTCCTAGGTGATGTCTAGTGTCTTGGCAAAGTAAAAAGCAGGTTGCAGTTTCAACATCCATTGTTGAGGTAGAGTATATTGCTGCTGCTAGCTGCACTGCTCAACTCTTGTGGCTTCAAAACCAGTTGCTGGATTTTGGTGTAACTGCGCTAAAGACTCCACTCAGATTGGACAGTCAAGCTGCTGAAAACATCATTAAAAATCCAGTTTCTCATTCAACTACAAAGCACATTGACATCAGACATCACTTTGTGAGAGATTGCTATGAAAAAGGTTTGATTTCTTTGCATCATGTCCATACTTCAGATCAGTTGGCAGATGTTTTAACCAAGGCATTGGATACATCTACCTTTGAAAACTTGATCTCAAGAATTGGAATGCTAAACATGGATTATAAACAAGTTTTCTTGTAAATCCATGCGTACATAGCATCAATATGTTTTCAGAAAATAAAAAACTCATCCTTAAAAATAGTTAAAGTTGAAATTTTTCAATAAATCTATAAAAGTCTGCTCATAACATCTGTTTGCTCAAAACCTCTGATAGGCTTCAAAATCTTATCCACTGTTAAAGTGTATCATCTGACTTCCATTTTTACCACTTTTTCAAAACACTTATAACTATCCATTGATAAGGTTAAAAATCAATACTTTTCTCATCAGAGGTTACACGTGGCCAGATGTTAGCCATCAGACCTTACATCAGATGCCACGTCATGTTCACTTTTTTAAGACCCTATAAAAACCCTGTTTTATCCCTCACCAGTGTTTACCCTAAACTGTGTCGATTTCAAAAATCTCAAAACAGTTTTTCTCTCTAACACAATGGCTCCCAAATCAAAATCTTCAAAGAAATCCACACAAGAACTTCCACCCTACACTCTCATAATCAAAATCCCACATAATTACACCGCCATACTTAAAGCAAACGACGCAAATACTCGCTATCATCCAATGATTCGAATTTTGCAAAAGTCGAAATTCAAGCACATGTTAGAAGTCAAAGCCCCAATTTACATTGATTATCTTTGTGACTTCTGGATTAATGCTAAGGTTCACTCAACTGCTACTGGTGTTCCTTATACAATAATCTCAAGAGTAGGGGGAGTGTTGATGCAAATTATCCCCCAATTGATCTCTAAAGTTTTCAAGTTAAATGACATAGAACACCCTGTGTCATTTCCCCAAAATGAGATCTAAGCAGAGTTTCTAGAAAGAGGTTATGTAGGCCAGATGATAGGTATGACCATCTTTAAACCTAACTTTCCTGCTGAGATGAGATTTTTCTTTCACACAATTCTAACATGTCTCTCAGCAAAAACCACTGCTTTCAATGAAATTCCATTGAACATGCAATATCTGGGGTATGCAATTTTAACTAAACAGATTTTAACTACTCCCAGATACTGTTCAATGATCTTGTGAATAATTTTCAAAATATTGCAAAAAGAAAAGCTTTTTTGATTCATCCACGTTTTCTGAGTGTTTACTTACAAGATCAAATCAAGGGTCCTGAAAGTAAAAAAGGCGTTGTGACTAAACCAGACTGCCTCACTCATGAAACCTTCACCAGAATAACAAACCAAGATAAAGTTGCGAAAACACAAGTAGAGGAGGCTGAGCAAGTTTTACCTGAACAACATGTTCAAACTCAACGTCTTGCTACTGAGCCCACTGCTCTTGGTGATCAGGGCACCACAACAGATGCTCTGAAGCCCACACCAAAAATCCTCAAAAAGAAAACCAAAACACTTACCAAAAGCCCACCAAACCCAAAAAGGGTCCTCTGCAAAATGAGATCCCAGAGGTTAACCCAGTGACAGCACCAAAGTCACAAACCATTACTGCTACTTCTTCACAGCAGATGTTTCAAAGATCTCCAATCGGCTACTCCTCATTCTTCCTCACAAAAGGAAAAGGTTGTAGACACAGGGACACCAAATTATGAAGCTCTAGATCCACTTGGTTCTATCTTCCACAACCCCTCTCCCAGGGAACTGTCGCTTTCTACACAGCCACCTTCACCAATAACCACACTTCCACCTACTATTTTACCATTGCTGAATGCAATTGAATTAGTCCAGACACAAACCAGCACTTCTCAACAACCCATTACTGATAATATACTTCATCAAGAGGCTGGGTCTGACTCTTTATTTGTTGCTAGCCCATCAGCACATGAAGAGGCTACATCCCTTGGGTTAAATGTAACCCTTGGTGATAGTTCAACTCAAGCAGCCACTACAATTGCTGAACTCCCAAGTTCTCGGTTGGACAGTGGTTTCATTACTAAGACTTGGTTGTAGGCAACAACTGTTGAGGCAACAACTGCTACCTCTGTTGTGGGAAGTCCCTAGTTCCAAGACAAAGGGGCATCTATGGTTGAAGCTGGTACTAAAACCACTACTAATGATGCCATAGATACAACTACCACTTCAGGTAGGAGTTCAGATGATCCTATTAACTTAGGTGATAAGCTAAAATACCAGGATTTGACGGAGAAAGTGACAAGGATAGAAAATTTTGTTGACGCATTCAAAAGTTTACTAAAGCAGATGCTAGCTACAAAAAGTCAACCCTCTTTTCTATCCACTACTGATCTCAAAGAAGCTCTTAACCCTCTGTTTCAACATCAACAACATTATTTGGATCTACAACACAAACACCAGATGAATGATGTTTGAAACATGGTTGAATCAAGGTATCAAGCTACTGCAGCAGACATTAAAGCCATCAAAGCTCATCTACTCACAACCACTGGCCATGCACCTCCAACAGTTATCTTTGTTACAACAGATGAAGCCAAAAAGGGGGAGAAACCTTTTGGAAACAAAAAGCTGAAAATAGATGATGATAAGGCCAGACCTACTTTAAATATTCCAAGGCCTAATGGTTCAAAGAAGATAGATTTAACTGATGAAATTGTGGCCAAGGCAAGGGCTAGTCACAAGAAGACAGTGATCAAGGAGAGCAGAGTGTTTGTTGAGAAAAAGATTGAACAACAAAAAGAAAAAGGAGAGGTTGGTACTTCATCAAAGAGGATACCTGCTAGAAAAGCTAGGCAACAAACATCCACACCTCCTAAAACTAATCCTGCAACCAATCAAACCATTAAAACCTCTGCCTCTCAAAAACCTATCACATCTTTAAAACCACAACCCACATCCACACAAGCAGATGTTACAGCACCTGTTGTATCAACATCTGTTAATACAGCAGGGGTTGCAGCAGATGCAACTCTATCCACTGCCATGATCACATTTCCCACATCAACTCATCCATTATCCATATCACCTAAGATCCCACTACCACCGTCACCCACTTTAAGGTTCAAAAGGAGAAAAATCACAAAAGTGATCAATGATGATAAAATTCATGCACCTCTTCCACTATCATCAAAACTAGTGACCTCCACATCAGTACCTACAACATCTTCAACTCTTGAAGTTACTCCTGCAGCAAAGCTGTATCCTCTTGATTTACCAGCAGTCAGGGAAGAGATCATAAGTTTCTTTTCAGAGGATGACCCTGACAAAAGAACAACCGTATCCCTTGATGGCTATCCAAGACCTACAAATGTTGATGATTACCTGGAATGGAAATGGAAGCAAGCAGAGGATATTGCCAAAATAAAATCAGCTGGTAAAGATGATAGAGAAATACAGATTGCCATGTCCTTTCAACTAAGTAAAGCCAGCATTTTACAAGACTTTGTCAGGAGCCTGAGCAACCAGTTGTCAGAAAGGGAAGATAAGCTACTCAAAAGTGAACTCATTGAGTATATCATGGAGAAGAAGTTGTATAAGGCAACAAGGGCACAATTCAGGGATTGGAGCATAGATGAGCTAAGAGAAGAAATCAACAGAATGCAAGAAATGTTGAAAGACCCTCTAAAAAAGCCAACTCCTCCCAATTGGGATTTACAAAAGAAAGATATGGCTGAAAGAGACTTAAAATTGAAGAGAATGAAGAATGAATTAATTCAGAATCATTATGGTTCAAAGAACCAAGTGATGAGATGGGGTGAGGTCAGGGTGATAGACACTTACAAAAAGTTGGAAGAAAGGAGGAAAAAAGATCCATCCATGCCTCCTAAACCTGATTATTCAAAAGAATATGCTATTCTAGAAGCCCAACTCTCCAAAAAGTCTAGCACAACATCAGCCATTCCACACTTGTCGTGTTACACAGAAAAAGGCAAGGGGAGATGTCTGAAAAGACTGACAAAGAGTTTGAGGATACATTTATCAAAGAAGGTATACAGAACATGATCGATTATCCAACAAATGATTCAAGTGCCAAGCTGGCTAAAGATTTATCACAAATAGCTCCTTCTCAATCCTCAGCAATAAAAGCTCGTTCAAGAAAACTTTCAGACCCAAAAATTCTAAAGTTGAAGGTCGACAAAGACACCCATGAATTGACACTGCTCAAGTCTGATGGTAATGCCACTAAACTATCCATGGAAGCTGCTTATGGGCTTACAGTAGAAGATTTCCAAGAATTATTATGTTTAGAGCTGGAGAAGGATGTTGATGGCATAGAATCTCTTAACTTTGAACTTCAATTCAAAGGTCAAATAAGAGAATTCTTCCTAAGAAATAAAGACCAAGAATAAAGTGTTTTTGGCATTATCTGTTCCAGGGGGAGATTGTTGGGATTGAACCCTATGAAAGGAACAAATGATACAAAGCCAAATAACACTATCCGAGCTTTGGTTAAACTATCAGAGGTTACAACCTCTTTTTGTACATACACTGCTTTCCCTAAAGATTGATTTCCTATCATCTGACTTCACAAAGTTGCAAAGGTCTGCCAGAGTTACAAGGAGCAGAGGATAGATATCAGAGCTTAGTAATTAGATAGATAATCAATATAACAGTGCTAAGCACTGATTGTTAGTATTAACAGTGTTTGTAGTTAGTTACATATAGTTTCCTGTCACTATCAACCTTGACGTCATCAAAGATGCTCAGTGGTTAGATAGTTTAGTATATATAGGTAACTTGTGTAACAGTTTAACTTGTCTATCAAAAGATCAACTTTCGTATATCATCTTCTCTGCATTTTCTTACTACCAAACTTCAATTGCAAAGGCTGAGGGGGAGTTTGTGAATCACATGCGAGTTTACCAACTTGAAAGCATGATGATGATGAAAACAAACGACCATTGCTTGTAGTAAAAGTTTTCCATCTATTTCCGCTGCAAATCTCTTTTAAAACTCAATCATTTTCCATTTTTGAAACAAAAACTACAAGTAATTCAAACTCAGATTCTAATAGTTCTCTAACCAAAGAAAAAGTTACATATGTGGAAGGACTGAAGTACAACTTACTTAGTTGTGGTCAGTTCTGTGACAAAGGATTTCAGGTAACATTGTCACCAGAAAAATGTTTGTTAATTGGTTTAGAAGACAACAAACTCTATCTAAGAGGAAAAAGAATCAGAAAATCAATTTACTACTTTGATTTTAAAGAAGAAATTGAATATCCACAACTTTGTTTATTTTCAAAAGAAACCTAAAGTAGTAATTGGTTATGGCACAAAAGATTAGCTCACTTAAACTTCAAAATCTAAACCAATTGGCTAGCAAAAATCTGGTAAAAGGGTTACCCTATATATCATCCAAAAAGGATAAGATATGTGATGCCTGTGAAATGTGAAAATCCAAAAAAGCTCACATAAAACTGTGTCAGAATCTTCAATTAAACAAAACTTAGAACTCTTACATATGGACCTTTGTGGACCAATAAGTAAGGCAAGTTTTTCAGGTAAAAAGTATGTTCTGGTTATTGTGGATGACTACTCAAGATACATTTGGGTAGAATTCCTGACAAAGAAAAGTGAAACACCAGATTTAGTCATAAACATCATCAAAAGAATTGAAAACTTGTTAAACTTACCAGTTAGAAGAATCAGAAGTGATAATTGGACAAAATTCAAAAATTCAAAACTTGAGACATTCCTAATTTCTAAAGGAATATCTCATGATTTCTCAGCTCCCAGATCACCTCAACAAAATGGGGTTGTAGAAGAAGGAATAGGACCTTAGTAGAAGCAGCAAGAACCATGCTGGCCTATGCTAAGTTACCCATTTACTTCTGGGCTGGAGCAATTGCCAATGCATGCTTTACTTAGAACAGATCCATCATTAACAAAAGACATCAGAAAACACCTTATCAAATCATAAATGGTTGGATACCAAATGTCACATTTACACACTTTTGGGTGCAGATGTTTTGTGTTTAATGATTTTGAAAGTCTTGAAAAATTTGACAGAAAAGTAGAAATAAGGATTTTCTTGGATAATCTTTAACATCTGAAGCTTACAGAATTTTTGTGTTAAAATCAAGAACAATTAGAGAAAGCATATATGTGTCATTCGATGATGCATCAGAAACTGAAATCTCTGATGAAATTCGGAAGGAAATCCATCATCATGAATCAACAGAAAATCTCACCCATCTTCTAAATACACTAACTGAAGAATTTCTGGAAACAATCAACAAAATGAAACAATTTTTGAAAAATTAACTCCTGAGGTCAAAGAAATTCATCAGAAGAGATGAATTCTGATCCTCTGGACTCACCAGAAAATCAAGGGGAAACTGCAGAACCATCAGAAAATCAGATTTCTAATCAAACAACAACATTTGCATCAGAAAACCATAATTCTGATCCTCTGGACTAATCAGAAAATCAGGGGAAACCTCAGAACCATCTGAAAACACAAATAATCATAACAATCAAAGATGGATCAGAGGTATTTCTCAAACAAACATAATTGGAAATCCTGAAGATGGAGTAAAAACGAGATCTGCAACTTCTCATGAATGTCTATATGCTGGATTTCTAAGCATGATAGAACCCAAAACTGTCAAAGAAGATTTGAATGACCCAGATTGGGTAAAAGCAATGCAAGAATAAGTAAACCAATTCGAAAAGAGTCAAGTGTGGGATCTTGTACCTAGACCAAATGATAAATCTAACATTGGATCTAAATGGGTGTTCAGAAACAAGTCAGATGAACAAGGAATTATAACAAGAAATAAGGCAAGACTGGTAGTAAAAGGGTACTGTCAACAAGAAGAAATAGACTATGATGAAACATTTGCACCAGTAGCAAGATTGGAAGCAGTTAGAATATTCCTTGCTTATGCAACTTCAAGAAATTTCAAATTTTACCAAATGGGTGTAAAGTGTACATTCTTAAATGGTAAAATTGAAGAGGAAGTGTATGCCCATCAACCAGAAGGCTTTGTTGATCCAAAATATCCAAAACATGTTTACAAACTAAACAAAGCACTATATGGTCTGAAGCAAGCTCCAAGAGCATGGTATGAAACACTTTCCAAAATTTTGATCAATTCTGGCTTCACAAAAGGTACAATTGACAGAACCTTGTTTAAAAAACTCACAAAGGTCACACACTGTCACACCCCTATTTTCCACGTGTAACCCGGTGGGCCCGGTTGGGGGAATATCATGATGCAAGTTGATATCATCATTACCAAACGATACAATAAAACACAACGGAAGTCTGGATAATTACTATTACAAACGTTTGAATGTTCAAAGTTCAAAATAATATACAACGCTTGTAACTAGATCCACAGGCGGATCGAAATGTGATTACAAAAGGAAATTTAGCAGACTAAGGCCTTCTAAGCAAAGGGTTACAATTCCTCTTAAGCTTTGCCAAGCACTTCCAGCCTAATTACGTATACTTGTCACCTGCGCTTAGTCTTTTGAAAATATGTTAATTTTCACTGGTAAATACGTTTAACCGACTCATTTTGAAAATATTTTCGAAAATATTTAGTGTACACAGTGGGACTTATTTTAATAAATAACTTGGGATATATAATTTTCATGTTATCAGTTTTACATGCCAATAATAACATTTAGAGCCCGAAAACTATGTCGGGATCATGATTAATCGACACGCCACTTTAACACCTTTAATAGGTGCACCCCTAATGGGTTATACTTTAATTTAGCGTCTTCTGGGTGTATGCCTACACCTCGTGCTTAGGTCGTGGCCATTTGCAACTAAATGAGCCGTGGATATCCAGGACATGGTCGTTTTAACCCCCAAATGTTTAATATTAAGTAATACGAATTAAAATGGATTATTTGGATTCCTGAATCATTGAGCATACCGTATCCCAAGCCCATATAAGGAAAAATAAGTTAAAGTATTTACCTGTCTTGCAAAATCTTTAATAATAAGAAAATAAGCAAAGCACAACCGTAATCAAAATAACTAGCTCGGAATCAATCTACTGGAAGTCTCTAGTCTGGAATGGATGGTATTATTAACCGATTAGTTAGCTAGCGGCTCTTTATTTAGTCATTGACTTAGACCGGTTAACTTTAAAATAAGGATAACGGTACGAAACGCTAGATTAAGCGATAACCGGAAAAGAATGTATTTTGGACCTGACAAGTACTAGAACTTGTATAATATGGGTTACTATTTTACATTCTGGAATTTGAGAATATTTTGATATGGTTAAACCTGTTTCGGTTATATTACATAAACTAGTTAATTGGGCCGAACCGTACGCATATAAGCGAAACCGGGTATCCGGGTGAGTCCTACACAACTTCCATATGCCATTAAGTTTAAAATAAGTTAAAACGTCAGTAAGTTATCTATATGTTGGCCCGTTATGGTTTTAAAATCAAACTATGCCTTAAAAGGGCAATTTGGTCATTTTACAACATAATAAATGGATTTATATGTAAACTGATGTTAAGGTCATAAACATTCTGTAAAAACACTTATTTTATGATGTTATATCAGTAGGATATCAATTATATATGTGGTTTATAGTTTAAGACCAAAGTATGTCCTGAAAGGGCATTTTGGTCATTTCACATATAATTCGATAACTTATTTGGGAGTCTGAGTTTGGGACATATACCTACTGTTAATATTTTGAAAATATGTTTTGAAATCAGTAGGTATCAAGCCTTGATGCTCTAATATGGTTTTAAACCATATTATGCGCCGAAACGGCGATTAAGTCGCTAAATGATGATTTAAATGGTATTTAAGCGAAACTGTTGTTGTGACCAGGTTTGTATGACCAAATTATGTTAATATATATTACATCAGTGGGTATGAAGTTTTGGTTCATTTAAATGTTTAAAACCCATTTAAAGTGCCGAAAGGGCAATATCGTCATTTAAGAACATAATATGCAAACTATAGCTTAAACTTAGTTTGCAACCTGATTGAATATCCCAAATAATCCTAAGATATTACATCAGTAGGTATTGAGTTTTGGTGTCAAGTTTATGTTTAACCCATTTTATGCGCCAAAAGGGCGATTTGGTCACTTTAAACGTGTTAATTACGTTAAATAGTTAAACATAGTTTATGACCAGGTTACTAATATCAAAATAGGTTCACTAATATAATATTTCAGTTTATAACTCATTTATATGCTTGTTAGTGATCAAAACTTTAGTTTATGACAAAAGGGCATTTTAGGCATATTTATCGGATACTTGTGTAAAAACTCGGATTACTACATGACCATGTCCTATAACTCCAGAAGGTTATAGTATATTATAATATGGTCATAATTCAACTTAGGGACAGTAGCTAAGGTTGCTAAATCGGGTCAGAACTGAAAGTCAAAGCAGAAGTCAACTTTTGTGACTTTCGGTTGCGAACCGACCTTAGGCCTGGAATTGACGAGCCGGACATGTTCTTACATGTTCTAATAATTATTACCAAGTTATTAGAGTGTCAAAACATATTTTATAACACCTACATTGCTAGTTATGATTTTTATATCAAAACTGGCCCGTTTTGACTTTTTATTAACATAGCTTTGACCCGTCAATTGACCAGGCAAACGGGGTAATCAGAAGATGCCCTCTTGAGGGATTATCACCTACCTTATTACGATCACGTAGCCATGCTCGTTATGAACATTGGCTGGACTATAATGGTTTAGCTCAAAGTCAAAGCATTTTTACGTCAACGCTTTGACATTGGCTTAAAACTTAATAAAACTGAAAAGAGTAGGTTGGAACACTTACAAGTGAACCAAAGGTGACTAAGAAACTTAGAGGAAGTCCCCAAAAATCTCAGGAACCTCTATGTGAGCAAGATAGAGATGAAATTGAGGATGAGCATGTTCTAAGCTCACTCAAAGGTGCTATTTATAGCAAAGGATGGAGCATGAGGCCATGACAACTGTCTAGGGGTGCTACAAGGAGTCTCCAGGTGTTTTTGGACGTGTCACAACTAGCCAAGAGGGTGGCATTGGCGAATAGGTGGCAGGGCAGGAAGCTGCCAAGCAAACTGCCACTAGTAGTCCCTTACGGACCGTAAGGGTAAAGCCTTGCGGTCCATAAGGACCTCTGACGCCCACAGATTTGAATTGGTTATGGACCGTAACCCTAAAGGCTTGCGGTCTGTAGCCGCCTCACTGAATTCATATTTTGAGTGCCTTACGGTCCGTAACCAGTGATGGTTAAGGACCTCCCAGATGGTAAATGATTGGCATTTTCCACTTTTGATCCTCCTACTTTCCGATGCTCGTTCAGAGATTATTTAAAATAACATGACGGTGTCTTTTAGTCCCTCTCGGCTACACGTGGCAACTAAAATTTCCGGGACACGTGTCAGATTTTTATTTGACGAAAATTTTGAGGTGTTACACACACTCTTGGTTCAAATATATGTAGATGACATTATATTTGGATCAACAAATGATAAGGTTTGTAAAAAGTTTGAAAAATTAATGACAAATCATTTTGAAATGAGTATGATGGGAGAATTAACCTTTTTCTTAGGTCTACAAGTCAAACAAAGAACTGATGGAATATTCTTAAGTCAATCAAAATATGTCAAAACAAAGAACTGATGGAATACTCACTTGAAAACAGTTCAACCTCTAAAACTCCAATGGCAACTAGCAATAAGCTAGATTCTGATCCAAATGGTAAGTGTGTGGATATTAAAACCTACAGGGGAATGATAGGATCACTGTTGTATTTAACTGCAAGTAGACCAGATATTATGTTTGCAACATGCTTTCTAGCAAGATATCAGTGCAATCCTAAAGAATCCCACCTAAAAGCTATAAAACGAGTTTTTAAATATCTAAAAGGCACACCTAATCTTGGTCTATTTTACCCTAAGGATACAAATTTGGATTTAATTGCGTATATAGATGCAGATCATGCAGGTTGTAAGATAAACAGGAAGAGCACATCTGGTGCTTGTCAATTACTTGGAGACAAACTTGTATGCTGGACAAGCAAGAAACAGAACGGTGTCTCAACTTCAACAGCTGAATCAGAATATGTAGCTGCTGCTCTCAAGTAATTTGGATGCAGACACAACTGAGAGATTATGGAGTTCATTTGACCAAAACACCAATCTTGTTGGATTCAATGAGTGCTATTGCAATAACAGAAAATCCAGTACATCACTCAAGAACCAAACACATAGATGTGAGGTATCATTTTAAAAAAAAATCATGTGGAAAAGGGAAACATAGAAATGTGTTTTGTCCCAACAGAAAAGCAAATTGCTGATATTTTCACAAAACCACTTGATGAAAGAAGGTACAATTATTTGGTCAGCAGTCACAAACTGAGAAAAATGAAACAACTCAAGATGATCAGAAAGAGATCACAAATCATGGAAATTCATCAGAAAATTAACAGTCTTATTAGAAATTCTAATGAACTATCAGAATTTCTGGTGATATATCAGACCCACTGATAGAATATCAGAAATTCTGATAAAATATCAAAAATTCTGGTAGGTACAGTCAGAATTTCTGGTAAGAATAATTTCTGACGATCTATCAGAAATTCTGATGACTTATCAGAATGTCTGGTAAATTAACACAAGAAAATCTTTTTGGTACATATGAAAGGACTCATTTTTCATGCATAAAATGTCATTTCAAAAAAAAAAACCCAACGAAATCCAAAGTATGTAAATATTTTTATTATTCTATAGGTTTATCACTTTAGATTAGGGTGAGTGCGTCACTTGACCCAAAATCTGGGCAAAAATTAATGGTTAATGCTATATTTCTCAAGTCTTCATGCTTACTCAGCGTTACTAATAAAGAAAACTGAAGACACCTGTCATTTAATGATGATAGTTTCAGTAAATAGCTGCCTAAAAATTTTAAAAAGGGAAAAGTATCTCACATTACCCTAAATTTGAACCTGACACAATATCGGGTAATTAAAGGATACAAAAGAGAAGAATCTCCAAAGGCCATTTATGGTAAAACTATAACTTCACTATAAATAACTACCACTTGGACTACCAAACTATCACTTTCAAACCCATTTCTAGCTCAGAAACCCTAAAGACATCCCATCAATATCCACCATGGCACAAATCAACCGGGATCACCTGCCCCTCAAATACTTCCCCACTCACAACGTGAGGCTGCTAAGCACGCTTTGTGGGAATGCATGGGAGGACTGTTCGCACATCCTAAAACTCCTGGTGCAGCACAACCCGTTGGGGTATGCTCTCACCGCATATGTCTAGATCTATCCAGACATATTGCAGGAGTTCTGGACTCATGTTGAAGCAACCACAACTGAAAATGGCGTACCCTTCATCCGCAGCATCCTCATGAACAAATGCCCCATCATCCTGAGTGAATCCATGATTAGAGGAGCTTTACAAATCAACGATGATCATGGAGACACGACTTATGATAAGGAAGTGCTGAATCAGACCTTGGAGAGGATGGGATACTTCACTCGAAACAGATCAAGAGGGATCTGCAAGTCAGGGTTCATAAAACCTTGGCAGTTCTTGGTGAACTAGATTTGTGTATGCTTCTCACTAAAGCATGCAAACTTCCATGAGTTTTCCTACAAAATCATGGAGGTAGTGCATGCTGTGGTGCATGAACTACCATACAACTACTCTCGTTATCTTATGAGAGATTTTCTTCACAACATGCACACAAACAAACCCTTCCTTGTATATCCATGATTTTTTATGAAAGTCATAAATCAACAGATAGGGTTTGGTGGCATACCAAATTGGTATCCAAGACTCGAGGTTTTTCTTCAAGAGAATATGCATAACCCTAGCCTGATACCCGCTAACCAGCACACTGGAACCGTCACAATCCTATGGACCTATGTTAAATACGTTCTTTAGTTTATTTTTTTTGTTTCCTTTGTCATGTTTTTGTAAATATTCTTGTGTATGTATATATATATATAAGTAAATTTCTTTGGTTATTAAAAAAAGGGGTAAATCTAAGGATAACAACCACTTTAAACAAAAATTCAGACTTTCTGATAATTTCATCAGATCTTCTGATGATTTCTGATACATATAAGTTTTTCTGATTAAAGTATTTCTGGTACAATTCTGATAAATATCCACAAGCTTCTCTTACCAGAAAAAGATTTTAACCTTAAAACATGAAAGCTCTCTGTTACATATCTTAAAAGGAAGCACATAGGAATTTAAAAAAAGGGAAAATATTTTTTTAAAAAGGGAAAAGTTTTTTTTTTTAAAGGAGGGATACAAAAGAGATTTATTTTTCCTTTCTTTGCATTGAAAAAAAGGGAAATCAGCCGTGACAACAAAGCAATGTAAGTCTATCTATGAAAACCACTCATTCCCTCTCATCTCAAATATATATATATATATATATATATATATATATGTATTGATGGATCTCTGATAACCTTCAGATAAAAATAGAATGGAAAACAAAATTTATGATACCTCAATGATTGTCAACAAAACAAAGGGGAAATTATCAGAAATAATATCAATTCAACAGATTTTCTGGTAAATTACCAGAAATTCTGACGATATCACCAGAAATCTAAAGATTGTCAAGAAAGGTTGAAAAGAGACAAAGAAGCAAAAAGAATTTTAAGTGGACCTTTTTTTGGGACCCACTTGAGGGAGAAAAAGTTACAACTTGACCGTTAGTGTAAGCCAATCAAAATCTCTCATACGTGATAAGGACCGAAGAATAATTCAGAGATATCAAAACACATGAAGAAACGGCTAATTGCATTAACTGATGATCATCCAAAGAAACCACTAATCTCATTGATTAATTATAATACATTCATTAAAAACTAACTTCCACAACTCTACCCACGTACTACTTAAATACTCAAACTCAAATCACCGAAACCACAAATACCTTCTTCTCTCTCAAACCCTAAAAACCACTCAATCATCACAAAACTCAACCGACATGGCTGCTCAAGAGGTAAACCTAAACCTGCAACCAATAGAACACCCTATTCCATTCATTGAAACTCAATATCACTTACCAAACAAGTCAACTAACCTACAGATGAACTCAAACATTGAGGAATACGATGAAAAGTGCCAAGTTCTGATAGAGTTTCTAACCAAAAGTCCAATTTCACAAGCCTTAACCAAAACTAGAGTAGTACCGGAAGAAATTATTCAACAAGTGGTGAACACTCTGGAAGACTCAGATGAAACAGAGATTTCTGCACATGTTTGGGGGAACCTAGCCATCAAGGTAAATCCAAGCAAAATCAGGGAATGTTTGGGGTTACCTGTATACAGAGGATATGTGACAATTCCAGCAAAGGAGCAATTTTTGGAACAACTAATTCACCTCTTGAACTATAGGATAAAGATTTCAAAGAATGCTGATTTCAAAAGAAAGGAATTACCTGCTTTCTAGCAAGTAATGATGGAAGTGTTGACCAAATGTTTAACATCAAAGATAGGAGGAACATATCAGATAAACCAAAGTGCTCTTACAATCATGTATGGGCTCATCACAGAGATCTATCACAGTTAACAGAATCTTTTACAAACCTGTTATCAGAAAATTCACCCTACAGAGAAAAGTATGAGCTTATCAGACAACAAAAGGTGAACTAACCTGAAGCACATGACAGCAGCTCCCCAGTTGATGAAGATGAAGAATCTGCTGCCCAAGAAGATGAGGAGGATGAAAATTCTGATGAACAATCCATCAGAAACTCACTAGAAACTATTCACCAGAAAGAACAACTCCAATCTCAGAAAACAACAGGTGAACAAACTCATCACTCTGTGTATATTGCTGAAAGTAAGGGTGACACAGATTCTGGTGATTCTGTGTGTGGTAGTTATAGGTTAAAAGCCATAAAAATGCAAAATCAAGAAATCAATAGTTCTATTGGTCCACTTTCCGAATCAGAAAGTGGGGAGGAATTTATTACAACAACAGGTAGAGATCACTCTAGTGATCAAGGAAACCTGGATCAGAGAGAGGTGCATTCTCAACAACTCACCAAGGATCATTCACTGAAATGATTCGAGGAAGTGAGGAAAATCCAGACTTGAATATGTTTCAAAGTTCTGGTAAAGGAATTCAAATTGATCTGAGTGATCAAATTAATCCTTTCACAACTGCAGAAGGTGTGTCCTCTGCTAGTCAGTTAGAAGAAACATCTGTTGTTCCACCATCCTTACCCACACAACAAAAACAGTTCTCACATATGGATGTTCAAGTGCTAGAAAATGTTGTCAAAGCTTGCACTAAGTCATCAACAGAAGAAAAACTAGATCAGATACTGAAGGAACTATCAGAACAAAAATATGATATCAAGAACTTATCACAAAATGTGCAAAGTATCATAATTCAATCAGAAAACAATGCAAAGATTCTTAAGATGCTGCAGAAGCAAGACAACAGCAAGCTTGAATCAGAGATCATCAAGCTGGTCAAAGAGATGAGTGAGATCAAGAAATCTGTTGAAAAAAGAGAATCATCATCCTCAGCTCCATAAAAGAAGAGTTCGAATTCTTAAAGGCAACAGATAACAGCATGGTAGATGCACTAAACAAGCTGGAAAATGAATGGAAGTGTTTCAAAGAACAAGCTCAGAAAGAATTTTCTTTGGTGCATAAAGAAGAAAAGAAAAATATGAAAAGGATAGAAGATACTGTGAAGAAACTCCAGCAAGACATGGCCAAGGTTGCCAACTTCTGCAAACAAAGCTTTCAAGGAGATCTTCCATCAGAAGCAACACATGCACCTGACACTGCTCAAGAACCCTAATCAGAAGATGATTTGCAGCACAAGAAATTCAGCCAGAAAACATCCCAGATCAAAGCCATCAAGTCAAACCACTTCTTGCCATAATGGGACCACCACCAGCAGTACCAAAAGAAGACATGATCAAAAGATTTGCAGCAATTCCACCTCAGATACAAAGATTAAGAGAATCATCAAGCATTCCACAAAAAACCTGCTTCATCTGGAGAAACCATTTTCAGTCAACAACTGAATGAATCAACAAAAAGAAAATGGGAAAACTCAGCCACATCATCTAAGAAACCAAAGCAAAGTGTAAGGAAAGGCCCAGAGGGAGAAATGACTGAGTGTTTTATTCAAGAAATTGATCAAGACTCAATGATGTTCCCAGAATTCAACCTGCAACATTACTACTGGGATGATACAAAGGATAAGCTTGAAAGGCCTCCTAGTCCAATCAGCAGAAGAATCAAGGAATCAATAATAAAAGATGGGAAATGTCTTCACAAGCCACTGAGAAATCTAATCAAAAGGTTTATAAGTATCAAAACAAAGAGTGAAAGTGATCAAATTCTAGGAGATTATAAACAGAACAAGTATCACCTACAAAGAGAAGACTCCAGTGAAGAAAAAGTGTTGGATAACGAACTAGAAGACCTCCATCCTTTGGATGTTGCAAGGATCAAACAATTGCAGGATCAAGAAAAAGAAAAAACACAAGAGATCAAACGAGGGCTGGATAACATAGAAAAAGTGGCAAAAAAATGTATTCCAGAGTTGCCTTTGCTGATTTTGATCTATGTATCACATTTGATCATCTTGCAAACAACAAAGTTCATGTCTCACCAACTGATACTTCCCTACCAGCACACCTTGAAAAGGAAACAAGAACATGTATGATCCTTGAAACACCCACACTATATGTTGCATTCAGAGATCAATCAGAATAGAAATCTCTGTTCAGAGTTCATGAAATTTACAAATACTCAAACCAAACTCTCAAGTACATTCAAGAATGCATGAACATCAAACAAGCTCAGCTTAAGGCCAAAGGTTTGGATAAAGAAGAACAAAGGAAAGAAATTGATGAACTCATAACAGAATGGATAACTGCAAGAGGATGGTACAAGGAGATGATCAGAACTTGCAACAAGATGATAAGTTACAAGAAGAAACTGAAGAAAGGTGATCTCTACAAGAGTGCATTGAAGATCACTAAGTTCTAGTTTGTTGGAAAAACAATGTTTTAAATTTTCTCTAGTATTATCAGTATGTTTCATGTTCTTTAAGTGTGTTTTCTTGCTTGGTTTGATATTTTTCTTACAATACATAGGGGGAAATTGTTAGGAAACTATATTTGTAAGTATTGAAGAAAAAACATGATTAAACAGATCAAACAAAGGATATATATCATCAAGATCAGAAGACAATCAAGACAAGAAAAGACAAAGATTCTTCACACGGAAAAACAGAATTAGACAACCATCAGAAACTGCATTTCTGATGGAAATCCGAAGAATCTGGTGAAATTGAAGATTACCAGAATTTCTGGTAAACAAACCATCAGAAATGGAAATTCTGATGAACCACCATGATCAGATTTCTGATCCTGTCAACTTGCTTATCTACTTGTCTCTGCCAGTTTTAAACATTTCAAGTTTACCCAGGCAAATTCATTGAACCTACCACAAGGGGAACTTTTGATACAGATGCAAGTAGAAGAATAAACTATTGTTTATTCAACATGACTTTTATAAATAGAAGGACCAATCACAAGAGGAGTAAGAGTGTGCACAAGGATTTAATACATCCCACAACACTCTTACACCTTTCATCACAGAATTCTCAAAGTATTTGTTTTACAATAGCCAATAAATCATATTGTAAACTGATTAGTTTCTCAAAGTGATATAAACGTGAAAATTCTGTATTTGATGTCTTTTGTTTGTTGAAAGTTTGATTTCTAGTTCTGCTTCTCATTTGTTGAAATCTTTTGCCAAGATCAGTTGAAGAAATAACTATTTCTTAATCTGGGACCAACATTGTTCATTTGTAGACTAATTATTAGCCGAAAGTCTAACAGTTTGACTTTCGGTTATGACCATTATGGTCAAGCCAATGTTCGATCCGAACATGGCTATGTGATCTTAATAATAAAGGTAATAATCCGCTGGGATTATACCTTTATAGATCACGTTAAGTAGGCGAAATGACGAATCAACTTTATATTAAATAAAAGGCCACAAATGTAAACTTTGCAAATTGCGCTAATTAAGTTTCTAACTACTAAAACTTTAAGTTTTGACATCATATCAGTTTATAAACATATTAGGTCATGTCGAAACATGTCCGACTCGTCATTTCATATTTAGTGCTTAATTCCATATCGAAAGTCAAGCGGTTGACTTTTGCTATGACTTTCGATTCTGGCCGTTTGGTCAACGTTTAGGCCTGTTTTAAATTAGTTATAAGACCATGATATTGATGAGTATAACTCACTGAAGTATACCACATGGTCAGTCCGTTTGATGAGTTTTACGACAAGTCGGAATTATATTGTTAAAAATGACCACAATGCCCCTATGTGGTGAAATGAGCTAAATGAATGAATTTAAATTAAAACGGACCTATAATCTTACTTTAGTACAGTAGATACTTCATCTAAAAATGTGTTTTGATACTAAGACTTATCATAAGCTCATCCGACCTTCAAAACCCGTATTATGCGCATAACTAGTTATGCGAACCTACTTCGCATAAACTAGGCGTAACGAGTCTAGGTATTTCAAAATCTCTCCGAATTAGAATGCTTGGTTAAATAACCCTTATCCAATGAGTCCTTGCACTCGGATATGTATACACCACATTCTATTCGATAGACGCTTAAGCTAGCGAACCTATTCTTAAGTAACGAGTCATATCTAACGGGGCTAATAGTACCCCCAGATAATCGGACTTGGGTCAATAATACTTAGACTTGCGGCTTTTTGCTAAAATCTAATCATAGTTGATTGGATGCTAGCAAAAAATAAAATACTCTTAACTTATTTTAGTTTTTTTTAAACTTGGGATGGCTATTATGCCACCTAGAGCGTGTATAACATAAATGGGCCGTCTATGTTGCGTATAAATGTAAGAATCCGGTTTATTCCGTTTTACGTGATAACTGAAACGATTGGGGGTTAATGGTACTGTGTCCGGAAGTCCCGACTCATATACTGATATGTCCATAGGGAATAGCATGCAAGGGTAGGCATACCGACTGTAAGACACATTTTATTAAACTTTGGTAACTACCTTAATCATATTAAATAACTGGCTCTGATCTCTGGTTCCCGATTGTAAGGCAAGTATGTCAATCTGGTAACAAGAATAAATCCCAAGAAATATTTAAAAGATAACCTACTGGTTTTCTGTATATATAAAACTCTTTCTAAAAGACGGTTTCCAAAACGAGTCAGTTGATTGTATTTACCAGCATAAGCTGACGTATTTTCAAAAGATTGAACCGTAGGTACTGAACCTTGTTATTGGCTGGGAATCCGGTCGGCTAGAATGAAGGCTAAGGAATTTGCAATTCCTGATGCTTAAGGCCTATGATGTCTAAAGCTTTGTTTATTAGATTCCGCTTGTCGGCTTATACTGAACGCTTGTAATACATTGTGTATATTTAAGCTTTATTGAATTTAATATTTACCCCAATACTCCTACTGCATAATATTATATTGTGATAACTGTTATCCAACCGTCACGATTATACCCATCCGGGTCCACAAGAAATCGGGGTGTGACAGGTTGGTAGCAGAGCTACAATTTAAGTGAATTAGACACTAGCCTTTTGTGTTTAACCTCAAATATCACAAATGCAGATTCCTTAAGAAACGCTGAGTCTAGACCCGAAAATAAAGAATCTATGATGGGTTATCGATTTTATATATAGTTATTGATTTTATGAATATTTTGCAAATGCCGCTAAGATGCCGTATATGAATTAAAGAATCTTTGATGGGTTGCAAACTTAATAATCTCTACCATTGAGTAGCTTGAAGTTCCTTATGGTGAACTACATTGTTTTGGAGATGATGACTTTGATACGAGGATGCTAAACCTCATCACCTAATATTATTTCCTTTGATATTCCATTGATAACCCAATATCATTTATCCGAAGTCTATTATATTCGATAAACACTGCGGTGATGTCTCACCAGCTGATTAAAGTAACAACAACGATGGAAAGCTGCATCATGGCAAGGATATCTACGCACTTTTGCACAAAGATCTATTCTTTGTTTCAGTGCTCTCTCATTCTTAAAATAAGCAGAAAAAGGATCACTTTTCTAGTTCTTGCTTATAGCTTATAATCACGAGCCTTGGAACTCGAAATCTAATTATCCAAACCCATCTGGGTATATCAAATTATATAAATCCATCAATTTCGGTAGTAAGTTCTCCATCTGATCACCTGGAGCACAACATTGATTTTTATTTCATTGATCTTTTTACAATCATAGTGCTGAACTTTGTACGATAAAAGCACCATGTGGTGATTGGCAGTATCTTAGTGTGTACCATAGATTGTTTTCATGCCTGGCCAGTATGAGGGTTTAATGCATGGAGCCTCTAAGATCTCCCAACGTTCATATTGTGCTGATATCAACTAAGAGTAAGTATATAAATATATTTTGGCAATATCACTGCCATATAAATAATCATTGGTTTTATGAATCCCTTTTCACTTTATTCCTTCAAATGTTATGAAGGTCACATTTTATTATTCCTATCTTATCAAACAAATCTCTTGATTGCCCACGTATAGATGAAGGCCAAAAACACATATTCCCACCAAGGAGTGGTTGAAAAAGTGTAAAATTTCGTCCAATTATGTGACAATATGTGTCCCAAATATCCAAATAATCCCAAATATGAGGAAGGAAAGGGACCTATATTGAATACGTCGACTGAGACGTATCCCGAATCTCCAACTAATCCCGACTATGTGGAAGGAGGGGGACCTAAATTGAATACGTAGACTGAGACGTGTCCTGAAATCTCTAATTAATCCCAACTATGAGAAAGGAGAAGGACTAACAATTGCCAAATCAACAGGGTAAAGACATGTTGGTCAAAAGCCCGCGAGCAATCAAGAAAATATTTTTCCCTCTAAATTTATTCGGTCTACTAATTCTTACGCTATTAAGACTAGCAAATTGGCCATGATAAAATAAAAGACTCTGTCTTAAGCATATATTCCCATCAATGGTAGTGGTTGAAAAAGGTGATATTGGTGGAAAACTCTTTCCCTCACACCTAGATATTCTTAATAACCTATAAGTGATTTTCGTCCAACTATTTGACGACATGTATTCCCAAATCTCCATCTGAGGAGATGGACTTATATTTAAACGTCAACTGAGACGTATTCCCAAATCTCCAACTGAGGAGAGGAACTTATATTTAAACGTCAACTAAGACGTGTTCCCAAATCTCCAACTGAGTAGAGGGACATATATTTGAACATCAACTGAAACATATTCCCAAATCTCTAACTGAGGAAAGGGACTTATATTTAAACGTCAACTAAAATGTATTACCAAATCTCCAACTAAGGAGAGGGACTTATATTTAAATGTCAACTACGACGTATCCTAAATCTCCAACTGAGAAGAGGGACTTATATTTTAAACGTTAACTGCGACGTATCCTAAATCTCCAACTAAGGAGAGGGCTCTATATCTAAACGTCAAATGAGACGCATCTCCAACTGAGGAGAGGGATTTATGTTTAAATGTCGACTAAGACGTGTTCCAAATCTCCAACTAATTCCTGACTATCGGGAAAGGAGAATTTTTTTCGTCCAACTACGTGACGATATGTGTTCCAAATCTCCAACTAATCCCAACTATGTGGAAGGAGAGGAACCTATATTAAATACGTTGACTGAAACGTATCTCCAACTAATTCCCAACTATGTGGAATGGAGAAAATTTTCATCCAACTACGCGACGACACTTGTTCCAAAACTCCAACTAATCCCAACTATGCGAAAGGAGAGGAATCTATATTAAATACGTTGACTAAAACGTATCTCCAACTAATTCCGGACTATGTGGAAAGGAGAAAACTTTCGTCCAACTATGTGACAATACTTTTTCCGAATACGTGGACTATATTAAATACGTATCTATATTACTTACATTGACTAAAGCGTGTCCCTAGTCTCCAAATAATCCCAACCGTGTGGAAGGAGAGGGACTAAAAGCCTCCAGAGCTATATAACCAATTATAAATTGATTTGCTAGTAAGTTCTCAAAATCTTATTGATGGCTATATAGTTTTTAGTTAAACTAATGGCAAGCCTAAAAACGGTGGTGACAACTTAGAGAACCAAAACCGTAAGGACGAAGAGAATCATGTTCGATCCCTGATTGCCGATGAAGTCGGTAAAGCCCTGGCTGGATTTATGGCCACACTTAAAGGGCCAGAGCCATCAGTAAAAAAAGGACTTTCTTTCTAACCCCATTCTAATACTCATAAGACTAAAAAAGACTCATTTCTCCTAAACTAAGATTGAGCAGAATATTAAGAGTATCAAGAAAACTGAGCCGCGTGACTATAAGAAGGGGTGTACTTATAAGTACTTTGTTTCTTATAAACCCCGTGACTTTATGGGTGAGAATGGAGCTATTGATGCTCTAAAGTGGCTAGATGAAATGGAAACCGTTATTGATATAAGTGGCTGTGCCACCAAGGAAACTGTTAAATATGTGTCTCAATCCTTCAAGGAGGATGCTCTAACTTGGTGGAAGGCACTGATCCAGTCCACTGGTAAGGTTGAAATGTACAACCTAAGTTGGTCTAAGTTTGTGGAACTGGTCCGCGAGACTTACTACCCACCTCACGAGGTGGAGAAAGTCTAATCTGACTTTCTGAAGCTGACCATGAAAGGTCTCAAGTGTCGGGCCTATATATCTAAATACAATTCTTTATCAAGACTCGTTCCTTATCTGATTACCCCTAAGTCAAAGTGCATTGCGTGGTTTATTGGAGGACTCGCTCCAAAAATCAAGGGGTTGGTTAAATCCTCCAAACCTACAACTTTTAGATTCGTTGTGGATCTGGTCTTATCCCTCACAGAAGATGAGATAAGGGAAAAAGCAAGGCCAAAGCGTGATGATACCCCAAGTAAGGATAACAAAAAGGGTAAGACTGGCTTGAATTATCACCAGTCCAAGCCGAATGAGGCAAAACCCAAATGTAAAACCTACGGGAGGCAACACTTTGGAAGATGTTTCCATGAGTAGAAAAAGGGTTGTGGCATCTGTAAGAAGATCGACCACAAGTCCCATGAATGCAAGAACTTAAAGACGCCTTCTGCTATGGATGTGGCGAGAAAGGGCATATAAAGACACGCTGCCCAAAGAGGGCTACTGGCGGGAAGAATAAGGCCACTGATGGCAAGAAAGACAATGCTTGAGCCTTTCAATTAGCTGCAAGAGAAGCAGTTCAAGACAAAAATATCATTATGGATCTGTTTTCCGTAAATGACTTATTTACTAGAGACTTGTTTTAATCTGGATCTAGTTAAAGCTTCATCGATTGTAAATTTAATAAAATTTTAATTCTGCCCTTTTGAGGTTAAATATTATTTATAAAATCAAGTTGCCAATATAGATGGTTTCACTTATGATGTATCCTTCATGAATCAATTTTTCTTTGATAATATTTTATCTATAAATCTTGCGGGATTCGATATGGCTTTAGACGTGGATTGGTTAGTTCAAAACCAAATCCACATTTTCTGTAGTAAGAAGCCTATCAAAACTAAAATCCCCATGTGGTGACATACTCGCCATTAATGGGAGATCAACACTATGGATTGCCCTAGAAAGCTTTTATGCTTAAGGCATCCAAGTGACCGAAAGGATAATGTGTCATCTACATGACACAAGTAACTTTTGACGAACTAGGGTCGAAGGCTGAAGACCTTTTTGGTGGATGGACATGAAGCAAAATACCTAAAATGTTCACAAGTGAGTCGAACATCATAGACCATATGGTTTGCATTGAATGAACTGGAAAAAAAACCCACATAGATTTGGGAAATGGTAACAATGGATCTAATTTCCAAGTTACGTAAGATCAATCCTGCCAATGACGCGATGTGAATTACAGTCGACAGACTGACTTAGTCAACGCTTCTTGTCAATTAAGGAAAATTTATAATCCCGACAAGTTAAACTATATAAAGACAACATCTAGTCTCCTTATGGAGTACCGTTGTCTATAGTATCGGATTGAGATACTAAATATATTCTTATTCCTGAAAAACTTTCAGCAAATAGTACGCTCTTAAATTTTAGTACGTCATACTGCCCAGACTGATGGATAGAGTGAGCATACCCTCAAAACTCTGGAGAACATGCTACGTGCATGCATAATACACAAGAAAGTGTAGAATACCCGTCTGTTGGGCTAAAGTTAGTGGAAACCAACTTCTGGACTGTAGATTTTCCTAACTAAAGAGTCTTGCGAATCTAAGATATGCTCAAGTCTGCCCATGATAGGCAGAAGAGTTATGTTGATAAAAGGCGGGAGCCTCGAAGATAATACATCACTGAATAAGGGCAACTGAGCCCTAGATATATCGACCATTCAAGTTAACAGAATGTGTCAGTACAGTAGCTTTGAGCTACTAATAGAGCTGAGTGGAATC